>CM071611.1:24453797-25783381 GCA_036365135.1 Miichthys miiuy | reverse complement strand
TAATATCAAAAGATGCATCTTTAAACCCTAACATTATGTGCCGATAAATAAAAGTTAGCCCAACGTTCGTCCACAATTCAATGCAAGAAAGCAACGTTGCAACCTAACACTGCAACTTTACAACTTCATTGTCCAGACGAAACTTGGAAAAACAGTCCTCCACAGTCTCTTATTTTCTAGTACTGATGAGTTGTTTTACTAACATTTTTAGTTTTCAGTTACTTAGTCTGTCTACAAGAAGAGAAAATTTAGTCAGTCCTCCTTACCGACTCTTCGGCACACTTCCCCTCTCGCCCGTCTCCAAGTAAGAACCGAGTAGTTCCCACCGTTTACCGACGGTGATTATGTGACGTGTTTTTGTGGATAAAACATGAACTCACAATGTCTTTGTAGCTTTCCAAGGTGGTGTTGTGGGTAGGAGAAATTCATACAAGGAGAAAAATTGGTAATTTCATACATGGAAAATTCAGTCCCCCTTACGACTCTTTGGGTTAGTTTTATGAGAAAATAGATTCCTTCACATTTCACAGTGTGAGAGCTGCTCCAGCAAAACTGGACGTGGCCTGTAATGATGGCAGATTGGAGAAAAAAAGCAAAGAACTGGATGCTCTCTTAATGCTGACGAACATGACATATTGACTCAGAGTGGACGTTGGGGATTACTTCTCTCGGTCTAACCGTCTGTCTGTCTGTCTCCTTCCTCTTCCTCCTCCCAACCTCTCACACTTCTACACCCATGCTAGTAAACATACACTCACAGATTGCAATCAATATGCAATTTCCCCTCTGTGTATAAAAGATGGACCTACTTGGAGGCTGTCCCGCCGCTTTTGAGTAACGACACGTCTACATGAAGTGCTGCTATAATTCTCATAACTGCACCGCTCGCCCCTAAATTGTGATAAAAAGGATTTCATCTTGTGGGCAGATGCAGACACATACGGCCAAGGGAACGAGCGCTGATTTATCCCCCGACTTCCTGCTCATCTCTTCTGCTTCCACAGTCAAAACATGAAAGGAGAGAAACGGATTATTTGATGGAGCGCTTCTGCAAAAAGATAGTGGTTGGCCTTCGATGCTTTAGAGACACACCGGAGCTGCTTCCCGGAACAAAACCCTCCCCTGCCTCCCCGCTCTCAGCTCATATTAGGGGGTTTTGAAGTGAAGACTTTGGGGTTCAACAATACAGAGGAGCCTCACTCCTTTTCATTAGTCTAAAAGTTTGAATTCATGAGGGCAAGGAGCTGCACTCTGAATGCTAATTCATCTTATAGTAGAGATTTTATAAAAATGAAACAACAAACTGTGGAAATCAAATTTTGCAGAAAAATGGAGGTGAAACACAGAAGACATCAGTCCTGTGTTTCCCTCAGGCCAAACAAACATGTTGAATGTCTCATAAAACTTGTGTTAGCTACTTTAGCATGCGATCGTCTCTTTTATTGGTGCATCGTGACCTTTTACAGCACATTAGCATGACCTGGAACTGGTTGATAGTGTGGTATTTATTATTGACCTCTTAATTAAAGAGATGTTTGACTCTAACCCAACTGATGATGTCTTTCTAGTCAAGGTGAAAATTTCAAGATTAGCTTTAAGACATCAAGGCGTGACTGTTTGAATGAAGCAATGAAAAGACGTGTAGAAGTGATCAACCCACAGAGAATTCAAAGGAACATTTAAGCCTCTTTTGGCTCTTTGTTTTGATTTTGCTGCAAATTTCCTGCCTGGTTCAGTGTCAGCTGCTAAACAAACATGAGTAGCAGAAGATAGTTTATCAGCGCTTTGTCGAAGGAAACCAACTGACTGAATTCATTTTCTAAGAGCATCTGAAATGACATCTACCATGAATTACATTATGTACAACATACTGCTTTAGCTCGTTGTCAAATCTACTGCTTTGTATTGTGCCCAGATGGGCCTTAGTATATGAATATATAAATTCAGTAGTTGAGACAATGTACTGCCAAGATTTACTCTTGTTTGGCGGCTTCTTGCTCTGTCTCTCATTTTTTCTTTTAGCTTCGTCAACGTCCTCTTCACCTCATTATGTCCATAGATGCTGCTGCCTGCTGGGCCTGAAAACCTCCTCATCTTCCCGGTGGTCCAAATGTCCACAGAGGCTGCTGAGTACGATTACATTGCACACCTGCTTGCTCAGCTCCAGTTCTGGAACAACACTGACTCCACTCCCTGGCAGCATTCCCTGACCTGGGCCTGAAAACCTCCTGATCCATCCCAAAGTCACATACAGAGACCACAGATAGCATGGAAACTTTGATTCAATGTAGAAATTCCATCAGATTCATCGTTTTTGTTGAGGTTGAATATTCTAGATAACATTGAATCAGTGCTCATAATTCTTTGCTTTTTCAATGTTGACAAGAGAAACATTGAATCAATGTTGATTCAATGACAGTTTCATTGATGCATCAACATTGATTTTATGTTGGTCTGCTATCTGGGACATCATTCACCTGATTACAAGTCAGCATAGCATCAACAGGATTTCACAGACGTTACTTGAACCTGAACTATCCCTTTAAGACGACAATGGTTCAGTTTACAGATTACCAGTTACTGTGTTTTAGGGAAAGTGTTGTAGAAGCTGCACAGAGGTTTTGGATGTGAAAAGTTGTGAAGTCGACTGTCAGCAGCTGAATCCTTAAAATGAGATGATTGGATCAGTTGTTTGTGAGTCGCCATCAGGCGACAATTCAATTAAACCACACGGCCGGACACACAGCGGCCTCGTGCCTACTGGCACTGCTCGTCCATCCGCGCTTCAGACGTCCTGCCCGAACGGACGAGCCTCCCGGGTCGAGCTTTAGGAGCCAAAAAGTCCAGTACATTACATAATGGACCCACCCAGCGGGAATGGTCCATTCTCATCTCCCTGGCAACAGGTGAATTTCAACAATGCGCATTTCAGAGGCTCACGTATTTTCTGGAATACAATGCCCCCTCCTGCTGCCAAGCGTTTATGCTAATGCTCCATTCAGTGAAAGAATGGCGGATTAGTGCTGCGACAGAGCTGGATGAGCTCCATGTACGTCCTGCTGCTGCTGCAGGAGCCACCGGGGGCCCCTCGAGGAGCCGCCACTGCCAAAAGATGGCCCGAGGCCGCACCTGAGCATGATGGGAGAGGTCACGAAGTCATGTTGTGGTTTTTACAGTGTTCCGATTAGCATACATTTCTGCTTACTGTGTAGAAAACAGACAGATTCTGAGAACACCTTTGGTGAGCAGAGAGTTAATGCATTAGACATCATGACAGACAATAACAGAAACAGCAGAGGCAGAATGGAAACAACCTAAACGACGAGAAACTGGAAAATCGGTGAGTTGTGAGTGTGGTTTTAGGAGATGGGGGTGAGGGAGAGTGTCTGAGGCGTAGGTGGAGGGATGGGGCAGCAGGTACAGGCACAGGTAGGAGTGTGTTGGTGAGGTAGGAGGTCGGCGAGCTTGTGGGGAGCGTTTTGTAGGACTGAAGTGATGCGGGGTTGCTGGTTGTGGGTGGATGCATTGTGTCGTTTGTTGAGGGTGTCAGCTCAGAATGCTGTTGCAGCAGACGAGTCGTGAGGTGATGAAGGCGTGGATCAGCTGATGACCGTTTATTTGTCATAAAATGTGCTGAAACTGCTATCAGCAGAGACTAATGGACTCAAATCAGCAGAAGTGTAGAAGCCCAGCTTGCCCGGCTTCTTGCTCGCTCACTCTCTCCTTTTCTCTTCTTAGCTTCCTCCGTCAACGTCCTCTTCACTCTCTTCTCCTCTGCCATTATATCCGTAGATGCTGCTGTCTGCTGGGCCTGTAAACCTCCTCTTTTTCTTCCCGGTGGTCCAAAAGGCCTGTGGTACAAACACTAACACTCCCCCGGAGCTCTGAGCTCACAGTGCAGGTAGACTGGCTAACAAACTGAGCTAACATTAGCTAACAGCAGCTACAGTTTACTTCACTGCCCATCAGGAAACTCTGTAAATCACAGAGAGTTGAGGCAGAGCTCCCCTTCAGGAGACCAGTAGCTGATCTCTGATGGTCGAAGTGAGCTCAGATTATGAGTGATTCTTTCGCCTCACAGCCGCTGATGTAACTATCGGACTAATTTTTCACAAGCCACACGTCTTCTGTACATCCTGACAGTAAAATTACGTTTTTCAGACAATAAATCAGAAGAAAATTAAGAAAAATGTAAACGCACTCAAACTCACAAAACTTTTTTTTTTTTTTGTTGAAAAATGCATCATTTTAGCAATTTATCAGTTTTAGTGAAGTCGGACCAACTTTGAGGAAATGACAAATGAGTTGAGGGAATAGTTCATATTCACTTCCACACATGAGATGTAATATATCAGTGTTTATTTTTAACAAACTCAAAGAGAAACTAATTAAACCACAGTGAAAACACGTGGGAGCAGCAGTAAGCAGTCTGTGTGAATGATCACAAAATGATTCATGAAGCAAACAAATCAGAATAAAACTCTGCTGTCTGCTCAGCAGGTGAGGCCAGGTGAGCTGAGTCTACCTGATGATCTGAGTCCGCCTGCTGCAGGAAGAGTTCACGGCAGGTTATGAGGGTTAAAACTCTGTCTGTGACGCACCTATCAGATGCTCCTCTCAGCTTGACCACGCCCTCCTCCAGGTGTGAGCGATCACCTTGATTTGGGCATATAAAGGAGCTTTGTGAGCTGTGTCTTCATGAAAGCAGAGCAGGAGTCGACTTACTTTGGAGGCTTTTGTGTTCATTATTTTCCAGTTTAGAGACCGTCACTGCGAAAGGGCACGTCTGCCTCTGACAACTGCAAACACATAATTAACCCAGGAGATTAATATAGCTGTAGTCTGTTTTATGTTTTCAACCTGAGACGTGTCATCGTACCTTCTCCCCGCTAGAGCGAGGACCACAGGCTTTTATTCTGGAAAGTTTTTAATTCTGTTAAGGCAATTAAACACTGACAAAAACAACTCTGTGCACTGTAGACGCCACGGCAACGTTTGGCAAACACCCAGAACATCCAACAATCACCTGGACGGTCTCACGTGACCCCGAAACTACTCTAAAATCCTCACGTCCACATGCAGAGCACTGCACAGCCAGGCCTCCAGCACGCGTGGCTGCATTAATCATCAGCTCGTCCTCTCAGGTCAAATATACCTGAAACAGCCGCTCAAACGTTAGCTGCTTTAGCAAGTGGTTATGCTAACGCTATGTGTCCATAAGGTGTGTAAATCACAGAGAGATGAGGCTGAGCAGTCGGAGGACATCAGAGGGAAAATATATTGTGAATAAAATCTGATCCAGTTTGAATAAAGTTCTGAAGGTGTGGTTCTGTTCAGTAATCAGTGAGGCCCGGACACAGATGACAGTAGCAGCCCTCACAGTCACTCACAGACTGGATCAAACAGGAAGCACTCCGCTTCAGCGGTGTCAGACGAGACAAAGCAGTTAATAAGTAAGCTAATTTAGCAGACAGCCATGTGAACAGGTGAGTTGTATATAAATTCACCCTCAGTACAGTTGTCATGAACGGGGAAATTAGCTACAGAGACCAAAACTGTTTTTTGTACCAGGCTGTAAACATGTTTATTTCTGCTGTGAAGTTGGACATCTGAACATGGGGACTTATGGAGACTGACTCACTTCTGGAGCCAGCCTCAAGTGGACGTTAGAGGAACTGCAGTTTTTGTTTGTTTTGTACTTCCTGTGTTGGCTTCACCTCACACACATGGAGGGTGAACTTGAATGATCACACTGGTTGAGTGCTTTCCTCCGACACACTTGTGGTTTAATATGCAGAGCATTTTGTTCAGGAACACTAAAAGAAATTTAAACTTCTGTCGTCTTCTCTGCTGCTTTTTTCTTCCACTCTGTCATCTCGCAGTGCCCTTGGTATTTACTGTAGATGGATTTTTGTCTATCAGAGCGGCTGAATGATGGCCGAGACTTTTAACAAGTTAGTTTCTCTGCTGTTATTGCTGCCAGGCGGGCGGCACGGTCCTCGGAGGGTTGAGTCTCGCTGTGTGGAGCGCTGCATCAGACTGGAAATCTGAGACAGAAATAAAGATTTAGATCTGATTCTTTGTTTCAGCTCTTCATCCTGACTGAGGATGAGACGGAGCGGCCGGGAGGAGGTGATTGACATCAGCCTCATCTGTGCGTGTGAAGGGCTGAGGTCTGGAACACACCTGTCTGTCACTACACCTGGTGATGAGTTATCCCCAAACAGTAAACCTGAGTCCCAATCCCAGACCTCATCGTAAGTCTGAGGGAGTTTTGGATCTGCAGTGACAGAACAAAAGAGGCAAACTGTGCGGTTATTTCCTCCTGTTTTGCTGTTTGAATCAACAGGTCCAAAATGAGTTGATTCAAAGACCCCGGTCCCCTTGCTTCATGTAGTTTTTTCAGGCTGTGCCCGGCCAGGCCCGTGGGCTAAGTCCAGACACTGATCGATGAGCTCCCCTCCTGGGTCTGTCTCCAGAAGGGTGCCCTGGTTTCCCTAGTTCCTGGACAACACAGCTCCCAGGATCAGAGATGTGCAAACCCCATGATCACGTTAACGTCGCGATTCTTTGGTGGGTTCAGAGCCCGGAGGGTGCTCGGAGTTTGGACATTTGTTTAGGATGCTCCCCGGTCGCCTTCCTGTGGAGGTTTTTCGGGCTTGTCCTAATAGGAGCCCTTGGGGCAGACCCAGAACCAGCTGGAGGGACTGCAAAGCCATCTTACCTGGGAACACGTCGGGATCCTCCAGGAGGAGCTGGAACACATTGCTAAGGAGAAGGACACCCGGCTAAACCTGCTGCACCGCGACCCGACCCCAAATAAGAGGAAGGAAATGGATGTTTTGACTCATTGGTGGTGTATTCTTTTTTTGGAATAAGAAGAAATAATTGAATTTTTTTTCTCCTCTTTTTGAAGTTTATTTGGCAGCGATGTCACCATTCAATGCGACTCTTACATCAGCTCCTGTTCATAAAAAAAAAAAAACATCAGATGTTTAAAGGCTCTTTCTTTGTGCCATCTCGTCGCCTCCGTCCTCCTGCCTGAGACCCAGAGATTGATTTCAGCGCACCATCCAATGGACGGCGTGTCTGTAACATCACCTTTAGGTTTCTGAAGAGCCATTTTTTATTTCCTGATGGACAGTGAAGTAAACTGCTGCCAGCTGTAGCTGCTGTTAGCTAATGTTAGCTCACTTTGTTACCTGGGCTGCCCAGACTGTGAGCTCAGAGCAGTGATAGTGTTTGTACCACCAGGAAGAGGAGGTTTTTCAGGCCCAGCAGTCAGCAGCATTTATGGAAATAATGGCAGAGGAGACGAGAGCGAAGAGGACGTTGATTGAGGAAGCTAGCAAGCAAGAAGCCGCTGGACAAGAGTAAATCTGGGACTTTTTGCTGTTGGACTAGTACGTAATATTAGCTGGCTGCTATGTCTTGTGTTGACGTTTGGCTCCAAGGTGTGGACTCGCTAGTTTTTGATAAGTAATGTAATCAGAACAAATACTCGAGTACAGCTGAACATATTTACCACAGTGGGATTACACTCTGACACTGGAGGCAACAAATCACAACAATTACTGATTTTTAAGCAACATAGCTAGTTTATTATTAAATGGGTTGAATGTCTAAAATGCTAAAACGAGGTCACAAAGTTATGAGGTCAAACTTCTGAGCTAACTTTTATCCATTCATCGGTCTCTGTCAGGATCGGGCTTCCCCACATTACAGCAGAAACAACACACACCATCTTTAGACAGCGGCCTGTCAGCAGTGAGGTTGTCGAGGCCGTCGCCGCTCTGAGCCGAGCGCCTCGACGAGCCTGGCAGCAGAATATCTTCGTTTCGTTCTTTTCCTCGGAGAAGCTGGCGGTTGTCAGCGCTGCAGACCGCCGCTCTGCTGGCTGTCACCTACGTTCTGTACAAGAAACTATCACTGACAGCTGTCAAACCCCACCTCCTCTTCCTCCTCATCTTCCTCCCCCCGGCATCACTCCTGCCAGCTGACACTGGCCTGACACCGGCCATGATGCCAGCTCGGTTCCGTCTCATCCATAAGGCATCACGCTGCCGTTATTGCACCAAACTTGCATGCAAAAAAGTGTGAAGATGATGTTTTATTATTTTCCCCCCTTGGTGACGCCTACGGAGTGTATTCTTAGAGGAACTCGGTCAGCGTATAAATGGTGAAAAACTGCAGATTCAGGAGAGGGAGAACCGTCAGCCTTTTCTCCATGTCAGCAGTGATAAGGAGGCGTCAGTGCTTCGGGGCTGAGGTGTCACCTGCGGGGGGAAACTCTCTCTGCTGTCACCTGCTGCCAACCGGCTCCCATCACCCCTCGTGTGTCCACCAGTGGTGGTGAGGCAGGAAGGAGCCGGTGGGTGATGATGGCTTTATCACAGCAGGAAGTGGCCGGAGGGAGGTTCTGACTGCCGGAGTCACGTGGCCTCTAAAGTGAGTGGTCAGAGCTGCAGTCAGGTTATTGGATGATACGGTACTTAAAGCAGAGTCGGACTGTTTCTGAAGTGTTGAAGGCCTCGGGGGGGGAAAAGATCTTCTTCTGGGCCTCATGTTGAGTTAAAAATAAGTCGAGTGGAGTTTAAAAACAGTTTACTGCAGAATATTTATGTGCTGAAGCTCCAGCAGATCTTATGTGGCACTCAGAGGTTCTGATGCTCCACACGGATGCAATTTGGTGAAGAAGACAAAGCGGTAACATGTTTCCTGTAACTTCACAATGGCCGTGCTGACAATCACACAGTGTCATGGCAACAGAAGAAGTATCCAAGACTGTCATACATCTAAAATAGTTGATCCAGGGTCTGAGGTCTGAGGTCAGCAGCCTTCTCCGCCTGTAGGACCTCGGCATCGGGCTCCAGGTGTGGTGGAGTCCCCGTGAGACGTCTGCAGGTTTACCGCCGTCACTAAATCACAAAACATCATGAATAAACGTTGCGGGCTCATTTGTTCCAAACGAAGCGGTGCAGGCGGTTACTGCATGAGACGTGTCATGTTTATGACAGCATTACAGAGACTTTATGATGTCAGGAGAGGTGCAGGGGGGGTGGAGGAGGTGCAGGGAGGCGACTCGGTTTATTTACCAGGAATAACAGACACATCTCAGACGCCGCTCCTCCGGGATAACACATTCATGGATGACACACTCGGCTCATTTCACGGGAGAGGCGGATAGATTGCCGCTCTCCGTTCTAACTATCCAATCACTCTTTGTTAAACAAGGCACAAACCCAATTACAAAGTGCCACACGCTGACAGTTTATTAACATCATCGCCACGAGAGAGGGAGGCCGGGCTCGGCGCTGGCGGTGGAGGTGGAGGTGGTGGAGGGGGCGTGCTCTGCTCTTCCTGTTTGAAGTGCACAGATGAAACATCGTGTTTGTGTTGGGATCACTCCTCCTTCATATTCGTCTTCACACTCTGAGCCTCGGGTCAGTGTTTCCTGTTTTTGCAGGAAGCTGGGAAAGGCTAATGGAGTAATATTTCTGCGCTGCGCCTGATCTCAGCCTCTGATCACTTCATTAAACTGATGTTGATGAATGCACAAAGCAGCCGGGGCGCGAGCAGACGCAGCAGATGCATCTTAATCAGGGAGAACGGGCGGAGGAAGGTGGGATGCATGTAATCGCTCAGTCACTTCCTCCCTTCCTTTCTGCCTTCATCCTTTCCGTAATGAACTCATTTATGACTGAGCAGATCTGCCACTTGACCGTAAAATGAAGAGGACCTGAGCCCGAGACGACCGCCGCCGAAGACTGCTACAGCTGTTCCACTGAACTGTCCAGTCCACCAGAGACCCGTGACTGAACCGAACACCTCATTTACAGCCTCTCTGCTTCCACAGACTCAAACATGCTTCCCTGAGGGAGAAACGGGATGAAACCTGTTCACCGTTAGTTATTTAGTCCCGAGAATGAAACCTGCAGTACGAACTAAAAGGGTCGAGGCTGTAAGTCAGTACAAGCAAAAAAAGTGTCTGTTCTTGAGATTTTCTTCCATAACACATCGTCTGATCGTCTAAAATCCGCATTCTTGTGTCACTTTGTCTGTTTGTGTCTGTGGATTTCACCAGAATTTACATTAGATAATTAGAAAACGATACATAAGATGGCCTCGTTTACATATTTAAACATGAAATTCAGTTGTGAGTGTGTGAGTGTGTGAGTGAGTGCACAGAGCTTCTGTATGTGAGGTAAACAGGAAATAAAAATTCATAGATGGGGGTTTGTAGACTTGGACCGTTTAACGGGTCCAAGGTCACCTACAGGTGGGGCACGAGTGATATCTGCTGGTTCTGGGTTATGTTTTATAGATGGAGGAGTAAAGATATTCACAGGGTGGAGTGTACACTCCATCATACTTTATGTCAAACCCCACATGGCTTCATTCTTACAGCTTCACTGAAACAAACAAGAACAAATGAAGGATGAGCTCTAATTCTGATATTAGTGATCCTCCTCCTCCTCCTCCTCCTCCTCCTCCTCCTCCTCCTCCTCCTCGTGGATGCACCAGAGTGCCCAGTGGCTGCTCCGTGCTTCACCCGGCGGTGGACAGCTTGTTTGGGAGACTTACCGTACCGCATCTGCGGAGCTCCGCTTGCTTTCTGCTGTGGCGGGCAGAAACAAATGTGAACCATAAATCTGGCATACGGCTCGCCTGGGGCCGCCGGCAGCTTTACAGCCACTCTGGGGGGGCTGTGTGTGTGTGTGTGTGTGTGTGTGTGTGTGACGGGGGGAGGCTGGCAGCACTTCGTGGGCTGGTCCAGCCATTAAAATGGGCCACATGCCATTAGAGTGGACACACTATGGCATAATGTGGTATAATTTCCCTCTACTTTAGACCGATTTATTATTCATTTTCCCTCCCGCAGGAGCCCAGTCCTGGCCACGTACACCGGGGAGAACAGACAGGAAGAAGCCTAATAGGTTAGTGTGTGTGTGTGTGTGTGCAGTTACATACACATAGTATAAGTTGAAAACCACTTCTATGTAAAGCCGAATAATCAAAACACGATCCTTTTAGAGTTCAGGGAACTCATGACAAGAGCAGCTTGGAGTTTAATCGCCGCCTTTTTGCTGCTTTGTTTTGTTTTTACAACCTGCACCGGAGTTCATTTCACAATTTAATTGATTTCAAGCTCGCAGTTCTTTTCTGTAAAGAACAATTTGAAGCTAAAACTGAACAAATTTGACTTTAATTACTGTGTAATGTAACACACACACACACACACACACACACACACACACACACACACACACACACACACACACTGACTTGAGTTATTTTGTTTCCAAACAGCACAAATCTACGTCACTGCTTTAAAGGTCCAGTGTGTCAGACTTCGTGCTACCTGGTGGTGTATTTGAGGTTTGAAACCCCCTCGCCTCACCCTCCTAATCTGAATTATGGTGGCCACAAAACATGAAAGGTCCAATTTAAAAAGTTAATTGGTGGCTGGCTCCAGAAGAAGTGAGTCAGTGTCCATAAGTCCCCATGTTCAAATGTCCAACCTCACAGCAGAAATAAACATGTTTGCAGCCTGGTCATTTCTCTCAGTACGTAGTTTATGAATCTGAAACTTTTAAAAGACGTGAATCTGTTCTTCAGCACGGTAAAATGTCTGTCATGACAGCCTGTCGACCCCTCGGGGAGGTCAGAGGTCTCGGCCTTGCTCGAGGACACTTCAGCAGGTCGGAGGGCGGCCAGCTGCCGTCAGCTCGGAGCCGTCGGTGTCTCGACGTTTTTTATTCTCTTACAGTTATTGTATCTGGCAGCTGAGCGGAGTCTTTATTTAGATAATGTTGGCAGTTTGCCGTCATTAGTCAGCTGTAAGTGAAGAGGGACAGAAAATTAATATGAGACGGAGGAAGACGGAGGACGTGGGAGGGACGAGCCCATCCATCAAACTGAATCAGGATGAAAACCTTCAAGACAAGATGGAGGGAAAAACTCAACAGACCTTTCAGAGTGTGTAAGTCAGGGCAACACAACACACACTCTATGTAACTGCTTTTACTTTCTAAGTCGTTGTACCCACAGCTGGACTTATTTTTAGTGCTGGTGGGACAAATATGGGACTACAAGAACTCTCGTCGATATCTGTTACGTTAAGGTGAACAGAGGAGGTCCAAGTCTGGATTTAAAGGCCTCAGCAGAGGAAGGAGAAGAGACCCTGCAGACTTCTTCTATTCTGAGAGCAGAGATTGATAAGAAGGGGCATTTACACCTTTAACGTCTGATGAACGTGGATCAGGAGCCGATGAAGCGAGGGGTGAACGTTAGCAGCATTTTGAACCCAACATGTTGGAGAACGTGGAGGGTCAGACAGAGAGCACTGCCGGTGGTACACCAGCTACCACCAATACTAAACACTATTAATAAAAAAACATTAATAATGAAATGTTTGTTTGCTGCATAGTCACGTTACGTTCATGCAAGTAGGGCGTAGCACGCATACATCCGTGAGCTGAAATGACACGGGGAGAGAGTGAGTGGAGGTAAAATGAATGATTCGGGAAATGTCAGTCAACAATAGAAAACACACACCACAGCGTGCACGTAAACAAAGATGCGTGCATATAAATTCAGTCTAGTAAAAATACAGTTAGTGAGTGATTCTAGTAATAAAACATCTCGTCAGAATTTGAGAGTTCACTTCATTCATCTAATCAATAAATCAAACTGTCACTGAAGCCGTGATGTTTGTTTCAGGGCCTGATCGAATCGTGGTGTTGGTAACAGACTAGGATAATTAAAACTCTCCTTAATAATAAAGCTTTAATGTTCTGTGTCAGCTCTGAGACTTCATCAAAAGTTCTTTCTTCCCTCGGAGGGTAAGAGGAGGAAAATAAGTCCTAAGAGGAGCGATTGTCTGCGTCCTCGCCATCCAATCTCCAGCGCCGCAGCGAGCGATCTACGGCCGATTTAAACCTTTAAGACGCTCGGCGCTCCTCCTTTAATCCTCCTGAGAAGACGGAGAAAGGGGAGGAATGTGCCGGATCAAACGACCCCTCCTCTCCTCCCACCTGAGCACCAGAACAAGGATGCTCTGTTTTCAGGGGGATTCACAGGTAACCGGAGCCGCCGCCCTCCTCCGCGGACGCCCAGACACTTTCCCCACCGCCGGATCACTTTTCCCACCTGAAGCCCGGCCTTGTCCCGCACTAAACGACCGCCATGTAATTAGTCTCAGAGACACAAAGACTTCAACAGCCCCCCTTTGGCTCGCGTACAGGGGACAGACGTCTCAATGACTCATTAGGAGACAACAGATTAGATAACAGAGGTCTAGGATGTCCTCCGGCCCGCCGTCCACCTGCCGACAGGTGAGCTGGACGCGAGCTCCGCCCTCCCACCCCCTCAACTTCTCGACAACTCTCATTACCTGTCCGGAGCGAAGGTCGTGATCCCTCCCATGGGACCTGCTAATGGATGTAACGAGAGGGGCGGGCGCGCTGTTGGGCGAGCTGGGTCGAGTTTCGGAGGGCGAACGGGCCGACGACCTCGAGTCCTCCGAGGGAGGAAGGAAGGAAAGAAAGAGAGGAAAGGAGAGAATAAGGAACAAGCTCAGGATGAAAGAGGAGATGAGAGATGTAATTGGATGGTGATGGATACCGACCACACACACACACACACACACACACACACACTCCTCTCTGAAAATAGACTCTGAGAGTTGATTCAGGATTTGATCTTGTGGATAAAGTTCTGTGTCTATATTTGTGGAGAGCTCTGTTCAGCCGAAGTCTCAGTTTGTTAGAGATCAACTGATGATACACAACGTACATAATTAACACATTAAGATACAAATTGACGAGTTTCCTGCAGCTGGAAAAACACACATCTTTGGTCTTATTTATAATATTTAGCAGAAAACAATCTGCAAATCTCAAAGATTTCGTCTCAAATTAAAACGATGGCACGAAAACGCGGCGTTGTCTTTGTTCTCGAAGGCGTCATCTCAACTGTCGACTACAAACAAGGTTTCCTGAAGATCAGCAGTTAACGAGCTCGTGTTTATTAAGCTGCAAACATTCAGTAGACACACTGAAATTGTTTTTATATTCAGATTACTCTTTTAGCTGGCAGCTATTAAATGAATCACCAACTGTCTTGATAATTGTTTCAACGTTTATTTTTTTAAGATAAATGTCCAAACTCGCTGATTTCAGCTCCTCGGATGTTTTAAATATTTTCTGCTTTCTTTGGTCCTCGGTGACAGTAAACTGAAAACCTTTGGGCCGTGGACAAAACAAGACGACTTTGGAGACATCCATCCATCCATCCATCCACCTTTCACACCCGCTGACGGGGGGCGGAGGCAAGTGGTGCTTATAGAAATGATTGACCAGAGGTCTGAAATAAAACTTAAAGCAAATCAACTTGTCTTCATGGTGGTCAGACAGTCTGCAGGAATATGACAAGAATCAAGACGAAGAGAGACTTTCTTACCGCCGTCCAGAGACAAGCTTTAAATTTACACTTCTTCAGTTTTTCTGACATTTTATGGATGGAAGGAAATGATCGACAGATGAATGAATAATAAAAATCTAAAGTAACTGTAGACGTGACGAAGAAATACTTCAAGGAATCTTTATTATCCCTGAGGGGCAATTTGTTGTGCAGCAGCAGGACAAAAAACATGAATAACTCAGATGGTACGAACGATTTAACAAAAACCAGTAAAGATACAATAAATACATCCGACATAACATTTCCTCACTTCACATTTTGGTATTAAAAAGGCCTATAGCAGCTGGCACAGAGGAGTTTCTGTGTCTATTAGTTTTATATTTAATGTGGCTTGAAGGTCAGTTTATCATCGACGATAACGCCCGAGGTATTTGTATTGTTCCAAGACGTCGACAGCTTGACCATCTTTGATGGTAGAAGGGAGGATTTCTTTAGTTTTAGCCACATTAATGTTAATAAAAGACTCTGTAAAATCAAGGTCTTGGGTTTAATTCATCCTTTTTCTATATACACAGACATGCAAGAAGTAAATAGACACCTTCATTCAAATTCAAATTCAAGGTGTCTATTTACTTCTTGCATGTCTGTGTATATTCTGACTGTGATGCACGAGAAGTCCACACTTTATTGAGAGATTTAGGCAGAGACGTCGATGTCGGAAATGAAGAGGTCAAAAAAAATCATGTTTAATGATTTTGCCTTCTGGCTGATGCTATAAAACACTTAAAATATCCCCCTTTTCTCTCATTTTCTTTAAGTTTTGTCATTATTTGTTGCATTTTTATTTCTTTCATTTTATTTCAACATTTCCCGTCCTGGTGGGACAATGAAGTTTGAGGTTGAAAAGCTGCGTTGCTGTTCTCATGCTGTTCAAAGTCGGACAAAAGGTTGAATAATGAAGCTGAACAATGCACGGTGCTGGAATTTTAGTAATGGTTAACAAGCTTTATTCAGACGTGACTGACTGACGCCCACCTGCTAGAACAAATTGACACGTACACGGCAGAAACCTTCAACGTGTCAAAACAAAGAAATGAAACTCGCAGGATTCTTTGGATTTCACTGAAATGAGTTCACTCAGTAAACTTCCTGTTTCCTTAAATGACCCTCTCTTCACCAACACAGGCGAACATAATATATGTTAATGTATGCAAACTGGATCAATTCGTTCCATCAGCATAAAAAAAGAAAATAAAAAATCATTTCTGGTGGCTTTTACCCTCCACTGCGTCTGTGATACGAGGATCCGCTGATGGCTCTGCAGTTAAAATATGGAGTCTAATCCGTCTCCAGAACGCCGTCCAGGTCAACGAGCTCATTTAAAACTTCCTGACAGACGGGACTGACAGCTGATCCTCTGAATAAATGGAGCGGCTTGTCAAAGAGAAGACTTGTCAGGGCGGGCGAAGACTGCAACGTCCACGACTCTGAAAGCCCTCCATCCGTCTGTGGCCGCAGGCTGTGAAGCTCACAGTGAAGGAAGTGATGATAAAATGAGTTTTTGAATATGGAGTGAGTCCTTTTTAAACCTAATTCCTCCTGGTCTTGCCCCAGAAATACAGATCTGACATGTTGTAGGGAGACAAAACAGAATCAAGGGCAATCCAATCAAGTCCTGTCAAAGAGGAAGAGGGCGGGGCCCGTGACAGAAAGAAAAGAGACTCGCAGCCATCGACGTGCGGTTTCGTCCTCAATCTTCACTTCTCTGTTTCATTTGTTAATTAGCATCGACGAGTGTGTTGCAGTGTTTGCTCGACGCCGTTGGAGCGTTACAAAAAAAATCAATCAGCTCTCTGATTGAACCAGCGGGCGACTCGCTGCACGGCGGCCACGGAGTCTCTGATATCAACGCCAGCTTCTGCCAGCACCCTCAAACTGTTCACTTCCTGTCTGATAACAGAACGAGCGGCCGTTAGCAAAATGAAACGGGCTCCACGAGTTTCAACCACACTCCTGCTCGACTGACTGACAGTCTCTGGAGACGACGCTTCTGGTATCTGTTGCATAAATTTGTGTTTTCTACCTTCAGTCATCTTTGGCTCCTGTTACTGTCGGTTTATTTTTACAGTCTTTAGCCCAAATCTGATGAATTTGGTCCCCAAGAACAAACTACTGTAAGAAACAACCCCGAAACAAAATGATGCATTCATTAAAACAAAGGAAATATTGATTCATAGGCACCAGGAAGACAATTTTGGAACCTACCAACTGATGACTGTTCTTCTCTGCAGTCCAATTAGCAACTTACTACACAAGACTAACGACACACACTTGTGCTAGTCTCTATGTAACCAGGCCATAAGAGGCCTCGGATATTACGCCACCTTTTCACCCAAAGATTTAATAAATCACTTTCTCAAAATATTCAAGGGGGTTTCCAACATCGCCGGCAAATCTGCAAAAATTAAAAATCAGAGACGTGAAGTTAAATAAATATATAATTTATTTATAACAGAATATTAAAACAATGCTAATCATAAAACAACCTTAAATAGTAAGCTGACGATCATGTTTCAGGCAAATTCAGACGATCGTTATAAAAGTGACAAAGTTAGTGCAAAGCACTAAAACCAAATAACTCAAACACAGACAAGAAATAAAACGACTGCAAATATAAAATCAACGAGCCCCTACTGCGATCACCTCTGACGGTTCAGTTCAAATAAAAAAAAGAAGTTTTAAACAATAAAACAATGTTTATGAATAAATAAAAGCAACTAAAACCTACAGAAGAAAAGGCTGAGTCATTATGTTCCAACCAAAACCTGCTCAATCATGACTCGTCAATACTACCTGGACTACAAACGTAAACAGAAATGGTGCCACATTCTCAGATCCTGGATTTCTTTGCAGATATCTGTTTATAGATCAGGAACATTGACTGATAAAGTTATGAAAACTGGAACAAGAGAATAAAACACCTGCGAGATAAGACAAAGAGTCTGCCTCTGTGGTCGGGCGGATGAGTATAAAGCCGTGACAGTACAGATTGATTTGAGGAATGTGAACTGCATCGCCGCACACTGATACCAAAACTTTGCAGCTGTAAGCGTGCAAGTCTGTGAATGGAGAGTTACAGCACTCGAGCCAAAGGAGACAAAGTCAAGTCCATCAGTCAGCGCGAAACGTCTCGAGAGTCAAGACGTCGAAGCAAAAACTACTTTTTAAGTTTTACCAGTATCTAAAAACTCAAAAACAGGCGCTCAGAATCACTCATAGACTGTATCAAACAGGAAACAGGAAGTACTCCACGCCGCATTTTTCGGCTTTAAAACGGCGTTTTTCTGTCCATTCTTTATACTGTCATTGGACTGACGTCCATCCTCTTCGATGTTTTACCAACCTTTTAGTGACTGGCCTTCATCTGCCCACGCGGGCCTCTGGTCATTATTTCAATTCCAGCCTTTATATTTTAAATTTACGGTCGTCACTTTCACTTTTCTAAATGTAACAACACGCCTCACCTTTTGGACCTGCAGATCAACAGATCTATGTTTTCTGGGTACTCTCCAGAATGTTTGATTTTCTTCCATGAGAGGCCGAAGAGTCAATTTATCTTTCTGGCAACATCAAGACGACTTCAAGACTTGAGCCTCGTCTAATAGACTCGAGACCTGACTTGTGTGCACAGCTCTGGCAGCGTCTTTAGATCTCGCCGTGCCAACTTTTTCAACCAAAGCCAGCGTCTGAACCTGAAGGATTTCATCCTACATCGCTTGTTGTTTTTGCATATTCTTGTGCTCAGCCTCCATCCTCTATCCTTCCCTCTCTCTATCCTTCCCTCTCTATTCCACTTTGCATTAAATCAACCATTAGATCCGCTTGGTACCACCAGAGCTTGTAGCCAATAAAACACATTGTTAAGGTGACATGTAATTACCCAGCCTCTCTTTTGACTAATTAAGTCAGTGCTGCCTATTATGTGGAAATGTATAAGGACGTCAGGTGATCAATAACGGTGAAGGAGAGAGACAAGCTAATTTCTCAACGCTCGGATTGCTGAATCCTGCAATATCCTCGTGTTTATTATGGCTCCGGGCGGCGGCGGCCCAGTCGGTCACCGTAGACGCCTCTCCACGCTGTGTGAACATGCGGATCACAGAGTGATGTTCCTCCACAATAAAACAAGATCCTTTTAATTTCATGCTGCCATAAACTGCCAGTCACGTTGATGATGGGAGCAGGGTTAGTGCAATATACAGTGTTAGCCAATATACAGTATTTCATGGTTTCATGGTTGATGCAGGCGAGTGGAAGAACAGGACAATTGATGGTCGAGATAATAACAGGGACACGTATAAAAACTGATTGATGGATGCGTCCAAGATGAGGCCAGATGCAGTGACTCCGCCCCTCTGGTGCTCCCAGCAGATTAAAACAAACTAACCTGACAAAAACCCACAGGGTTAATGGCGACCAGAGAAATGAAGCCAAAAAAAGGAGTGCCAAATAAAATGGAGCCGACTCCTGAAACGTCGAATAAATCACACTGAACAGTCAAACTATGTCCAAACTTTACTGTTAGGTTAGATTACATGGAGTGTTTGTTTTGGGTGCGTTGGGTTGGATCCATAGCTTTTTCAGCAGAAGTACGTAACGCTTTACGGCACTAAGTCACACACCACCAACTATTTCACTGATTCTGGTGAAACTGGATCATATTTTATGGAGAAAATGTTTTCTGGTTTTCCCTCTGATGTCCTCCGGCTGCTCCGCCTCAACTCTCTGTGATTTACATTAGAGGTTTTCAGGCCCAGCAGTCAGCAGCATCTACGGACATAATGGCAGAGGAGAAGAGAGTGAAGAGGACGCTGACAGAGGAGTAAATCTGGGACTGACTTTTAGTGGTTGGTGAGAGCTTGGTGAAATAAAAGGCTGAAAGACAGACGCCGAGCTGGGCTGACTGCTGTTGGACTAGTCAGTAATATTAGCTGCTGCTGTGTCTGCTGTTGGTGACCTGGTTGATGTTTGGCTGTTAGCTTGTTAATTTTTGATCACAAGTAATGTAATCAGAACAAATACTCGAGTACAGCTGAACATATTTACCACCTTGTTCTCTTCTTATTGTTTCTTTTTTAATGTCATTTCATCTGCAGAACTTTGAACGAGGTCAGAACGTCCTGTTCCTTCAGCAGACGACAGAGAATCAGGAACACAGTCTGCCTGATCAGGATCTTCTCAGTTTCTTCTTCTTTCAGCGTACTCGCCTGGCCAACTGCAGCCAACTCCAAACTGCTGAGTGATTTTTTTTTTTTTATTTCTTTTTCTTTTAAACCTCGGTCAGGAGGAAAATGGAGCTCCTGTCCGAGCCGGACTGAGAGGAGATAATTCACAGATAGAGAGATAGAGGAGAGAACGGACTGAAATGAAGTGAAGAAAAGAGAAAGGAAAATTGATGGGAGGAAGGCGGCATAAACACGACGGGTGCTCCTGGTCCATCTCAAATGAAAATCCAATTTCAAAAAAAAAAGGGAGCTTGTGGAGTTTATGGCGGGAAGAGAAAGAGGAAGAAAGAGTAGGAGGAAGGAAGGGGAAGAAGAGGAGGAGGGGGGAAAAAAGCAAATAAAAAGAGGAGCAAAAAAATAGTCTGGTGAAGATGAGCTGCAGAGAGAGGCATTGCAAATCCTGAGGGCCTGAGGAGAGACAATGATCTTCAATTACGAGCTGTTCTGTTCTCAATTTTAGACAAGAGCAAAGGAAATGAAGAAAAGGAAGAATAAGAGGTGGGAGGAAAAGAGGGGAGATATTACAGAGGAGGAGGAGAGGGGGAAAGAAGGGGGTCGAATCACACGGGAGCCAAGAGGAAGGATAGAAGAAGAAGAAGGAGAGATAAAAAGAGAAACAGAACCTGGCAGAGGACGGACATTAGAATTTCCTTCATCTTATCCCGTTGGAGCAGACACTTCTTCCTCGTGGACTCCGTCTCGTCCTGAGAGCTCCGCCGACGCTCCATTTACAGATCCTATCATTTGTAAACACGCTTTCTTCTCGCCGTGTTACCTCTCGTCTGCCAGAAGGAGAGTTTTGTCATCAACCACCCCTCCTTTCCTCCAAACGCTCCCTCGCCGTCTTTTGCAATTCAAAACGCCTTTTTTTCTTTGCCCAGCAGATTTGTGTACACAGGACTGAACAGAGACAGTAGCGGGAGTCGAGTCGAGTCGGGGAAACAAGACATGAGGCCTGATTCAACATCCTGTTTCTCAGCGGCGAGCGCTGACACGGCCGTCAGGAGAGCAAACAAGGAAACGGCTCGCTGGTTTCTGCACCTTCACTCAGCATCCATCAGATAAACAGAAAGTACTGGTTCCATTTTGCTCACGCTTGATGCACCTTCACCTCCTGCTGGAAAGTGACTTGTGAAGTGAGCAAGATGAAAACTAAAGGGAGATTACAGCAAGTTATTCCAATGCTTTCATCACCTTAGTGTTTCCCTTTGACTCTTCAACTCCTTCAGGCCATCCTAACCAGCTGCCCAAGCCACCTTAGCTGGCTCTTTTTGACGTGAAGCTCCCTCTGGATGTCCGAGCTGCTAACCCTGTCACCCGGTGGAGGAAGCTCATTTCAGTCGCTTGTAACCGTGATCTCATTCTTTCAGTCACGACCCAGAGCTCATGACCATAGGTGAGGGTTGGATGGACTGGAAGATCGAGATCTTTGTCTTCCGGCTCAGCTCCCCGTTAGTGCCAATGCCACACCAACCTGCCGGTCCATCTCACGCTCAGTTTCTCCATCCCTCATGAACAAGGCCCAGAGATACTTGAAGTCCTTCACTTGGTCCAGCACCTCACTACCAACTGTTGGTCGTCTGCATTTTTATATTATTTACAGAGACTCAACAATTCACACGATGAACAAGCACTTGGCGATGACGGCAAGGAAAACCTCGAGCAGAATCTGGCTCGTGTCGCTCAGAAGAACCTGCCTCTTCTTTTGTATTTTCAGATATAAAATCTGTTCTCCTGCTTTACAGGGAGCATGAAAAAGCAGAAACCTACAGAAAGTTTAGTTGTTCTTGGTGTTGCAGTTGAAAAAGACAGAACGAATCATTTCTAATGATGAGTTCAGTTTGCACCAGATCTGCATGGGTACGTGCTGCTTCCAGGAGGCATGATTTCATCAGAGTAATGCAGCCTTCAAATTAATACTTTGGAAGGATGATGACGCATGAATTACTTTACTTATTCAATACCAGCACATTCTGTTCACATTCACTTAACAACCCTAAAAGAACTTCAAAGGTTTGATCATATTTAGTGGTGCAGACCTGGAGTTTACCCAGCGCCGATATGTACTGTACAGAAAGACGAAGAGGAAGCCGCTGTGTGCAGACTGTGTGAGGATAATGGAGTGAAGAAAAGTTCACACATCCAGTGGACACTGGCACGGCGAACAGATGGTGGCGGATCATCTCTGGCAGCCACCGTGCAGAAGAGTGGAGGCTGTTATTGCAGCAGATTGCTGCCCGTGGTGTCAGACTCACATGTTCACATATGGCCGTAATGTTCGGTTGTACACACTTCTGGCCGTCCGTAACAAAACGTTGTTTCCTCACACGTTAGGTCAGATTTTTATGTGAAGAGGCTAAAATCCACTCAAACAAACTGTAAAGATGACACAGCGAGCGTGGTCCAGATCAGATACAGGTCAGTCTTCTTGCAGTGCGACCTCATATCGACTTCCAAGATGGAGATATTCAGTAGAGGAACATGAAAACAAGTGAAGGCAACGCAAAACCTGCATTCTTTCTAATGGCCAGTAGGGGGCAGCTCCATTGGCTTCAACTAATAATGGCAAAATGACCTGAGTAAACAGGTTCCTCATTAGTTTATGGTGCCGGTCTTCTTCCACACAGTGCGATGTTCATTTAATAAATCATGTTTCATTTAGAGGAAAACAGACGATAAAGCAGGGGATGATTTAGGGCCAAGCGGTAACCGCCGTGTGTGTCAGTGTGAAGCCACAACCTGCAGTTCCTCTAACGTCCACTTGAGCCTGGTTCCAGAAGTGAGTCAGTCTCCATAAGTCCCCATGTTCAAATGTCCAGCTTCACAGCAGAAATAAACATGTTTACAGCCTGGTACAAAAAACAGTTTTGGTCTCTGTAGCTAATTTCCCCGTTCATGACAACTGTACTGAGGGTGAATTTATATACAACTCACCTGTTCAGGTTATATTAAGGCTTAAAGTTATGCAGGATTGACAGGTGGGTGCTTGTTTGAGCAGCCAGGCGTCATTCAGCCCGCCTCAGGTCCATCAAAGAGCTCTTTTTAGATTTCATTCTGTATACTGTCAGTGTTTAGGACGTGGCAACCTTGTGATTAACAAGCCATTCTCAGTGAGTCCGTCCAGCTCGACACACCGGGCTCACCAGACTCAGATCGAACTGTCAAACTAGGCGGAGCTGATCAAATCTGAATCCAGATTCTGTTCCTGCATCGACTGTTTCTCTCCTCAGACGTTTTAAAAACAGATTTTAGTTTCTGTTTAGCTGGAAAACGAGAACGTTTGTGATCAGACAGGACCACATCAGCTCTACACTGTCGTCCAAACACAGTCACTTCTGACTGCAGAAGACCAAGATGGCAAGCTGAAAGTCACTGTAAAGGTCCATAAAATGTAAGCTGCTTAATGCTAAATCTTCACGTTTAGATATTTTCTGACCTGTTCATCACTCCTTGCTTCTTCATCCTCAGAATAAATGTTTATCACTCCTCCAAACTGAAGCCAGCAGCAAGGATTACATTCCACATCTTCTTCTTCTTTGTCTTTTAACACGGCGTACCACCTGAGATAGCAGAGCAGCTAATCATCATGCACACGGTGAGCAGATCTATGTGAACTGTGGCTGATTAGTTTCTCTCATCTCCACGTGTTGTTTCTCTCCGAGCGGCTTGCCTTTCTGTTCCAGTCCATGTTTTAGTTTTTTTGCATTCTCCCCGTCGTCTTTATGTTGCTAATGTATTCACTGATTGAGTCACGCTGACTGGAGGCCAAAGCGGCAGCATTTTGCCGTGCTAATTGCTGCCACATAAACATCGGCGGTGCCCTTCCACCAGAAACATGAAGCGGTTGTGGTTGAAGTGACTCGTGAGGTTCTGGCAGCTTCGTTACCTGAGAGAAGGTGGCTGTGCATCCAAACGACAACAACAAAAGGCAGGAGGCATGAAAGCGGCTGTTTACCCCCCCGGAAGCTCACCGGGTCATCATCGGCCTAATTAAACCGCAGAATATTTTTAGATTTCTGAGATCCTGTCAGATTCGAAGCCTCTGTTTGTTTATCCGCGCAGGAACAAATAAAAGTGTTTTAAGATTTATTGCCAACTGTCATGTTAGCTCTCCTCCCGTCCGCCGTGTGAAAGCGAGTCCTGCTGGGAAGCTTTACATCAAACGGCCCCTTTAGAAACACCTTTAATTACTCTCTGTCTCTCGCTCTCTGAAGTCCTCGCTGCGTTTGGCTGTCGGCTCGTCTCACTTTCCGCCGAGCCATCTGGATCTGATTCAAGCTCCTTCCTCCTGCCTCCACATCCTTCAGCACCTCATCCCTCCATCTCTCAAATTCAAATGAGCTTTAACTGGCATGACTGTTAAGATGCACTGAGGGAAGTTTATTTATACATCACCTTTTTTCTTCTTCTTCATGAGCACAGAGACCACAGACAGAAACACCTCGCTACGTTTTTTTCAGATCACGTTCCAGAGCCTGCAGGCCGTGAGATCTGAGTTTTGTTAGATGTTTGGGCGGAGGACAAGACGGGAAGTCCTGGTCACATGACCTTTAGAGTCAGTCCATCAGAAAAAATCATGTTTTAAGAATTAATGGTGAAAGAAGTCGTTCCAAAGTCGTGGGGTCCCGATGAGATTTAAGCCTTGACTCAGAGCCAGAAGGACCCCCACCCTGAGGATCTGAGGCTGTGACTGGCTCATAAGAAGTCAACATCTCTCTGCTGTGTGACCTGGAGCCAGCCTCTGTCTGCGGTCTGAGTGGAGTTGCGTTGTTAAACTCAAGGTAACAGACTGATTTGTGCAGTCCACTGCACACAGGGTGGGTTGGTTTATTCTCAACAGGTTTGGTGTTGTGTTCGCTGGCAACTGTTTCCGATTGCAGAAAACAACCAAGCCAATCAGGCCTTTGCAGAGCTTTGCTCACTTCTCCTCTGCCATTATGTCTGAAGCTGCTGGAAAGAACTGAGGCTTTAATAAACTCTCTCTCTCTCAGTTTAACCTTCAAAATAAAATGTTTCACATCATTTGAATACGTTTGTTTCATTATTATTTCATTTTTAATTTCTTTTTAAGCAACAAATTCAAATTGTTCTTCAGTGTAGTTTAGAAAATACAAACTGTCCACAGTGGCATTAGTTTGGTTGAGAATTTCCACCTGGGGACATTTACGTAAAATGTTTTGCCCATCATATTTATTTTGGATGATCTTTTTATCACCGTTTCCTGTTTTTAGTGTTAATTTTGGTGTTTACACGTATTTAAAGAATACAGAACATCGCTCCCCTCGGAGCTCTGCGGCTTTTTTACCAGATGTTGTTTTTCAAATGGGGGAAAAGGTTATCGAGTCATTATCTTTTTATTCCTATTATCTATATTCTTCACACCGTGTGGGAATATTTTCAATTTTTCTGCTCTTGCTTAAATTGTTTTTTTCTTCCCCTCATTAAACTATTTTCACATTAAGCCTTTCAGACTTTTTCTTCATTTGAAGATAAATGTTACAGATCACTTAAACGAATCGCAGACGACGCTAATTAAGTATATTTTGTAGATTTAATATTCCCTCATTTTCTTGTAACATGGCAGGTTTTCCCATAATTATTTCTCTCTGTTCCTTTCATCTGTGCTTTTATCTCTCTCTCTCTCTCTCTCTCTCTCTGTTATTTCCACTGCTCGCTCGACCAGGTGACCCCGGGGGACCCAGCTACTTTAAATTGATTCTTTCTTTTTCACGTCGCCGCGTTAAATTGAAACCAATCCCCAAACGCTTAAAAGCTCAAACTGCAACCTGACTTCCTGCCTGTCCTCCCCCATCTGCACTGAGAGAGAGGAGGTTGGGTGGATGGGGGGGATGGAGGGAGGTGGTGGTGTGGTGGTTGGGGGTTGTTTGATGGCTGCTCTCACACAATGAAGCGACAGGGTTCGTTTCGTCTTCGGAGGATTTGGTAAATCCGGAACTGTGTCGAGCAGCTTTAGACAGAAAGGAAAGGCCCGCCGGAGCAGAACCGCCGAGCATGACAACCAGCTTTATTTTATGTCATTGTATTCAAATTTACTACATCCCCAACACTTATCACCCCCCCTCCAACACCACCACCACCACCACCCTCCTCAGCACACACAGGCCCACTTTGAAGACGGATCACCGTGGAGGAAGAACATTTTTCCCTTTTTCCAAAGTCAGATTGGCACAAATTGAAGCCGAGGAACTTTTTTATGTGTGTCAGCGCAGCACAATGGACAGCACACTGTAAAAAATGGCCACCTTGAGCTGGTCCATTATAGAGGCCTGAAATCTTTTTTATACATTGTGTCAAAGAAAGTTACAACTGAAGCAATTAAAGAGGCAAAACAGGAGTTTGTATTTTTTTTTTTAAAACAGTTTGATTCAACACGAAAAGTGCAACCTGGTCAGCCTTTTCTGAC
Source organism: Miichthys miiuy (assembly GCA_036365135.1). NCBI lineage: Eukaryota > Metazoa > Chordata > Actinopteri > Sciaenidae > Miichthys > Miichthys miiuy. Next base: position 25,757,248 of record CM071611.1, on the reverse strand, counting down.
GACTCTTCGGCGAACTCTCCCAAGAAAACAGCCTCTTATGTGAACTTTCAAGCAACCCATGTTGTTCAAGCAAACGACAGTATTGCAATAGAAGGTAGTTTTTGGCAACTTATATCAGAAAAGATCTTTGAATTTATGCATTAAAGTCACATCGACCCAGGCCAGTCCTCTCTGTCGACTCTTCGGTGAACTGTCCCCCAGAAAACAGCCTCTGCCTGGGCAGTGAGAGCTGGGTAAGTCCCTCTGTTTACTGATGGTGATGATGTGATGATGTGATGATGAACGCTGCACGGTGGGTCAGGATCTCCCTCACAACACAATCTGACAGCTTCCAGAAGACTGGAAACCCGGGACGCTTTGTGGGCGGAGACCACAGTGGAAACTGGGTGGAAACCTGCCAAAATAAAATCATAGATATCATCATAGTGATGTATATTTCTGGTTCTTGTCATTGATGACAACTTAAACTATCTACAACACAAAGATCAGGACTTTATTTAACGTGCTTTGATCCAGGCACTATGGGGTCCAGAGGGTTAGATGAATAAATGCTATCAAGTTGCATGATGGGAAACAGGATACAGTGTTTCTGGAGCTTAACTGTACCGGGGATTACAAGTCACGATATCTCACAGATTGATTTGAGTCCTAAAAGCGTCTTAAAATGCATGCTTTGTCTATTTTTGATGGAAGGACACATTGGACACAGGAACGGCGTCCTTTTTAATTTTCAAAATAAAACACCTTGTGCAGACTGATCATACATCTCATCATGACTATGACTATGTAGCCTGACCTTTGGTAGAAAAACGCTCCGCTTCTGGTGGAGTATGAAACTGTGCGGAGGACCAAAATTGTGTTGCTGGTTTGAGTTTGTGGGAGGATTTTTGTGATTTTCTTTTTTTTTTGCACCAGCTTTGTCTTGAAATAAAATGTTGATGTGTTCATGTTTACCTACATGTGTCGACAGCTTCCACAGTGAAAAAATATCTGTGGGCTCTTTTCTTAAATAATGACTATAGTTCGTCATTAATGACTTAAAAGCTGAATAAATGCAACATGCATGTTTGATTTTTTTTACAGTGTGTGTCCTGTTGAACAGCTCAGTGGCTCTTTTTGCCAACACAAAAGCCTCAGTGTGATTCATACATGTTCACCGCATCTACCTGGCAACCTGACCGGAGCTGGCATTGACTGGGACAAAAAGGGCACAGACACTCCCACCTCCCCCTCGAAACCCTCTGGGATGAGGTCCAGCTCTTTTAATTAAAGCATCCAGCTTCCATGTCCGCCTTGCTGGGCGCAAAAACAATAACAGTGTCCAATAAAATCAGGTGGTGGTGGTGGTGGATGTGACTGACATGGAAGCTGTCGTGATCCGCTGAGAGTTTCTCTGCAAACAAACGGCCGACGAATGAGAGCCTGGGTTTTTACGGGGGAGGGCAGGGTGATGATGATGGCGATGACCCTGCAGGAATGCTTTTAGCTGCCAGGCTTTTCTCTTGTTACCACCCTCTGTAACACAGGCGAGGACAATGGAGGGAGATGGAGGCTGCAGGACGCGCTCAGGAGAAGAAAACACCTTTAACAACGCCGCCTGGTAAAAGTGCTGCTCGTGCTTTTTGTTGGCACGAGGACAAAAAACCTGTAATCTAAAAACAACAACAAAAAAACTGCACTGATGATTACAGTGTTTGAGTTGTGTTGTGTGGAAGTTACCTGCTGAGCTTCACCTCCCGATATTTAAGTCCAGGTGGGAGGCAGCCGACCTGTCACCTCCGCCTGGAGCTGCAGGACCGACTGAGCGACAGGAAGTGGTTTGAAAACAGACGTCCTCGTCTTAAATATATGATAAATAAATGAAAAATAAATAAGTGTGTGTTTAATATTTATTTCTGTGTCTGTATGTTAATTAAGAAGGTGGTCTTAAATCAACCTGAAGCAGGATTGGTCAGCCACAAACCAGAAAGAAGCCCGACCGAATGAATGGTGAATGTGAGGGTGCAAGGCATTTCGCTCCAATTGTCCAAAGACGCACAATTCTTGACATTTAATAACCAATAATAATTATGCATGAACTTTTAATCAATCATCAACATATATAGGCTAATAACTCAGTATATAAGTAGGTTAATAAGGTGAAATAAAAGTTGAATAAAGTAAATATAAAAGTAGCATGCAAATACATAAATACATGAATGTAGAAATACAGAAATGTCATTACCTAAATGTATTTATTTTTCATTTATTTATGTATTTTTTAAAATATTCTTTGCACTAAAAGTCACAATGGCGCAGCTGAGAGTCGACAGAAAATGAGCACATTAGTGAAGTGCATTGACTTAAGTTCTGTACTGACGCATGATTTTTCTCTCCGAGCTGTGAAAAGGTAATTTGTTTTTCTTTAAATGGGAAGAAAATTAACCCAATTAAACGAGATCGCTCCACGGCGCTCTCTGCCTCGTTTAGTGGATTTTCTATAAACGAGAGTTTATCTCAGGATCAGACACAAATATCATCAAGACAAGATAATTAAAGTTGTACTTTGTAGCCTCGACTACTTCTTTTGGAAATACCTTATTGGCAAACGTCGAGACCAAAATGATCTTGGTCTAAATCCAGCACGCTTTGTTGCCAGACTCAGGATGACTGATGCACCACGGCCTAATTACACAGGCCGACACCGGGCCAAACCCGGCCTAAGTGCTGCTAACACGAGCTGGTTCTCCTTCCAGATTGGCCCAAATCTCGACTCCACTCGAATACAGCAGCACCGCTAATTATAATCCAGTGATATAATAAGGCTGCTTATGGGTGTATTATGATGCTGAAGCACTGCTGTGGTATTGCTGCTGTTTCTCTGCATCATATTGCACAGACAAGTGTCACTGGATGAACTCTGAGTCTGTCTGTCTTTGGTTTCACTGACCTGCCACGAGTTGCATCACTTTGCAGGAAGTGTTATAGACTGATACATATTGATATTTAATGCCAAACAAAGTCGACCCTCTTTCCTGTCACAAATATCAGCATGCTGCGCCTATAATATCCAGTAAAGTGAGATATTTTATGTTGAAACCTTTTCATGAACTGATGCTTTTTATTCGGAGCTGCAGCTCCCTCGGCTCCCTCGGCACCCCGACGTCCTGTGTCCGTGCAGCAGCATGAGCTTCGACCAATTAAAGAGCAGCTGGAGCCAAAAGGAGCAGCGATATGTACATTCTGAAAAATCGATGTAAATACAGAGAAAGTAAGAGCGAGAGTCCGCACAGATTCAGGCTGGCAGTCGACACACACAGCAGGACTCTACCATCACTGCACAAAACCTGAACCAGGACTCAGATTATAGACGATAACGGACGCTTAAAAAAACAAAGACCCCAAAAAGCTCATGTGAAGGGCGGGCTTTGAACCAATAGGCTGCAGAGCCAGCTGTCTCTTTCCTGGGAGGCTTTGCCCTTTGGCTTTGGTGGCACGCCTGAACAAGTGTATTATGATGCTAACCACTTTGACTGCACAAAAGAACTCTTGTGCCTTGCTCATGAGCACTTTGACAGCGTTGTACACACATATCTAACACATCCCTACATCTTTTACTGTCTTACTGGTCCTGCGCTGCCTCCGCTCCCAGCCTGGGATTGAACCGCCAACTCGTTTCCTCTCTGGCGTCTCTTCCAGAAAGAAGCTGCAGGTTAAATCCCCGACCTCTGGATCAACTCCCACCGCAGGTTCCTCTCTCCTCTTTAATTCCCTGCGGGGATCATTAAAGCTTCGGCTAACAGTGAAATCAGACCCGTGGAGAGTTCTCCGTCCTGTGCTCCGTCTCCGGGAGGCCTGATGGAGCTGCTGACTAGGTGTCGGTAATAACGAGCAGAGGTGGAAGAAGAATTTTAATCCTTCAGGTAAAAGTATCAGTGTCACTTTGCGATAGAGCTTTATTAAAAGTGAAAGTGCATTCCAAATGTTACTTTAGTGAGAGCACGGAAGTAGTTACAGATTAACTCGTAATAAAAGTACTGGTTCCAATCAGCAGCAGGCCGACTCATCCGACACCACAGGCGCACAGCAAAGTAACACAAATGAAACTTTCCAGTTTGCTTTGGAGCTCAAGTAAGACTAACAGCCGAGCGGAGGCCCGCTTCTGGGACGCTCCTGAACCGGACCGCGGCGGAGCCGGTGGGGTTTGAAACATTGACTAGATTAGAACTGCCTATCGCTGCGGCAACCGGGGCACGCAGGCAACGTGCTGTGTCTGCACCTGGTGCTGCATGGAGGAGGCTCGGTTGGATGGACGGGTCAAACAAACACAGGAGATCGTTGTTCGCCTCCCGTGTGCAACCAAAAGTCACCGTTATCTTGTGTACGGTTAGCATTACTTAAAACAAATTACTCTCACAGACTCAAGTACAAAATCCTGAAAGTTTTGTTGGAGTTGCATCTTTTTGAACATGTTTATTATTTCTGCTGTGAAGTTGGACATTTGAACATGGGGACTTATGGAGACTGACTCACTTCTGGATATTCTGGTTGCCGCTCTGTTCTAACTTGTAAACTTGGTTAGCATGAAATGTTAGCTTCAGTTTCAGCATCATGGCTGAAGAAGAAGTTCTTAAGTTTTGTCATGTGTTCATGTGTCAGCTGCTTTGCGTGTGTTTTTACACTCATGAACACGTTTGCATAATTGTGTGTCTTTCTACAGACGCACTAACATGTGTGTGTGTGTGTGTGTGTGTGTGTGTGTGTGTGTGCTTTCACCCTGTGTTTGGGTGCTATTTGCTGAACTCTTGAAAACAAGCTGCTAGAGATTAACAGAGTGTATCTTCACGCCATCATGGAGGAGAGGCTTTATGCCGAGGTGTTACACACACACACACACACACACACACACACACACTAACACAGTTATAGTGTAGCACTGCTGACAGGGCGGCTTAGAAAACTTCATTGTGATTCAGACATCAGTCAACACTCCGCAGTGGAAGATTAACGTGGCTTTATTTGGACGAGTCAAACAAGGAAACTGAATGTACGAGCACTTCCTGTTAAATAGTAAACACACACACACACACACACACACACACACACACACACACACAAAAAAAAAAGGTCTCTGACGTCCACGAGGCGTCACAAGGTTGAATCTCAACATTCAAACGTTAAAGAAACGTTGTGAGAGGAAGGAAACATAAAGACCTGATCTGTCTGATTAATACTGTGCAGCGTATACATGAATAATTATACTCTGCTACAAAGACAATAATAGATGTACTATAAATAATCTATATAAAGAAAGTCGGACTATAAATACATACACAATAGTGGCGATGGAGAATTGTCAGAATATGTGGTTTAATTATGCAAATTCATGTAAATGCTAATTTTAGTTCTATTGTAATATCTAATATGTATTAATACAGTGTTATGATGTAATGTACCACTACTACACATGAAATCTATTCAAATATACACAGATACGACCCAGTACTCCTCGTATGAGGAGTACTGGGTCGTACAGCTAACATGACGTGTGACAACCAAGCAGCAACCTCCATAGACGTGAAGCCAGCGATGCAGGCAGTGTAAGACTGGCCCTGATCTACAGCACGTTATTGACGTGGTCTTCATCAGTGAAATAATTACACGAGCACGTCCAAGTCATGTTCTTAATATAATTTTACAACATTACACATTTTCAATAGATAATACTCACGTTCTTTTCAACTCAGCGCCTTTTTTATTTGACCACATCAAGGCCAAGAAAAAACCACAAAGGAGTAAACAGAAGAGAGAGCATCATGTAGAAATATCTGAGACATTAAGCTGTATGAATCATGCATATACATCATTTATTTATATATATGTATGTATTTAGACTTTTCCAGGTCTTTTCAAACTTGTCCTCTTTGGTGGAGGCTCAGCTTTATCCACACACGCCCTGTTCACCTGTCAAACTGTGTAAAAGACGTTGCAACTGTCCACACGTCGTGATTAAAGATATTTAACAATTTTGATGTAAAAATGTTGATTCCAGCTTTTTACAAACTCATCCTGGGCGCCATGACAGCATGAAGAAAGCTCACAGTGTAATAGAGTCTGCTGGTCTGATAGATAGGACAGGATAATGGTTCGATAAAGATTACAAAGGAGAGGAGTCAGAGGACACCCCTGTCTCGCTCCACAGCTGAGCACAAAAGGATATTTGGCTGAGAGTAATTACAGAAGCTCATGGAAAGTCACGAAGGCTTTGAATCCAGCAGGTGAAGCCCGGCCCGAACCCTGCTGTCGAGTAAATCTTTATTATCTCCGAAGGGCAATTTGTTGTACAGCCAGTGGTCAATTAAGATCAAAACCCACAAACAATAAGAAGCAGGCAGACAGAAGACGACAGAGCCACCGGCACGTTTACAACAGACTTTAAAAGTTAAAAACACTGAAGCTAAAAATGTTCTTCTTGTTTTCATGAAAATCTGACTGTTTGACTTTCAGTAGAAATTCAAATCTTCCATAAACGGAAACAAAATATTTAGCTCAATGATTACAAAAAGAACGATGACCCTCCTAACCTGAACCTACACATATGACTTCTTACTTAATTACTTGTTATTTGCTAATTGGCGCTACAACAAAACAACAAACTCACATCTAACTGCAGCATCATGACTTCATAGAGACACAATAACTGAGTCCATACACTGTATTTTATGTGGAAGAAGAATTCTTTGGTCGGAGCGAGACTCACTTCCTTCCTCGTCCTCTGTTCTCTCTGAGCGTCCATTGTTCTGCTGATCAGTGGCGTCTTTCACCACGCTGATTTCGTTTCTGCGCATCAAGGCGACTCTCATTTATTCCGTTGCTTTGTCATTTCCTGCACGCTGCAGCCTCCTCCTCTCTTCCACCACGCTGCGTTCTCTTGTCATTTGGCTTCCTTATCGGGCTCGGCGCGGCCGTCGCTTGTCATCAGAGTTTTGAAGTTTGCTCGCTGTCATTTTAGCGCGAGCCGGGATGTTGTTTTTCATATCTCTCCTGCACAAATTTGTAATTTTCTTCTCTCCGTTTGTCATCACGTTTTTTTTTTTTTTATCACTGTACAAATCAACTCGAGCAATTTCAAATGGATCAGTGGAATTTTTTTCTTACTTTCCATCAGAGCATCTCAAGGCACCTGGATGATGATGATGATGATGTTTTTTTTGGGATTTGACTAAAATACTCATTACTACAGTGAAAGTTAAATGAGCTGATCACAGAAGAACATTATTGAATGTCACATCCAGTCTGTCTGGAAGATTTTCAGTCTCAGGACGACGTTTTGAACAAAACATCACAGATTTACTGTGACTCGTCCTGACCGCAGCAACGGGATATATAATTAGAAGATTTTGCATCACATGGTAGAAGTTATTATTAGATGGGATGGATTTCTGTTTTGTAGTTACAATGAAAGTGTATTTATCGTATACTGTGTCATTTATGTGATTTGAGGCGGGCTGAATGACACCTGGTTGCTCAAACAAACCATCTGTCAACCAAAGCGTCCACGCTCTTAATCCTGCATAACTTTAAGCCTTAATATAACCTGAACAGGTGAGTTGTATATAAATTCACCCTCAGTACAGTTGTCATGAACGGGGAAATTAGCTACAGAGACCAAAACTGTTTTTTGTACCAGGCTGTAAACATGTTTATTTCTGCTGTGAAGTTGGACATTTGAACATGGGGACTTATGGAGACTGACTCACTTCTTCTGGAGTCTTGTTGCTGTATAGGTTTATGGTTGTGCAAACTTGAACTACTTTACATACTGTATAATATTTACAGTAAACGTGTAATACATTTGAACTCACTGGTTTCCAAAGAAAAGAACAAAGGTGACAAAATGGCAGCTGGTGATGCTCCTGTGTTTGTAGTCCTCGTCTCTGACAGCTCACCTTTTACAGACAGTCGAGGATTTCATCATTGAAGATAAAGAAGATGAAATGATTGCCTTTATTAGTGGTTGTTTGGCTGATGATTGTCACTGACTGGAGGATTTACCTTTATTTCACCTTCAGATCAGCCGTGTTTTAGAAAAGTCTTCTGGTTTCTTTTGGACTCATTTCCAGGTGAAACTTTAACATGAACTATTTTCTTCACAGCGATCAAAGTGTATGAACTCTGCAGATCATTTACAAGGTCCTCTTCCTGGAATGACTCAGCTCTTGATAAGCCCTCCTCTTCTTCCTGCTCTCAAACACAGCCAGCTCCACTCTGTTCACGTGTTTCCTTGTTCCCTCCCCCTCAGATCTACAGTTTGAAGATGGGTGGAACCAACATGTGCTGACGTGTCAGCTGACAGGCCGCATGTTGTTTAGATCAGAGCTCAAACTAGTTTCATTTCTGAGGAAGTCAAACTCAGACAGTCGTCGACGCAGAGGAGAAATGGCACAGCAAGGAAATAAACTGGACCGGAAACCTTCTCTTGTCCGATCTGTCTGGATCTACTGAAGGATCCGTGACTACTTCCTGTGGACACAGCTACTGCATGAACTGTATTCAAAACTTCTGGGATGGAGAGGATGAGAAGAGAATCCACAGCTGCCCTCAGTGTAGGCAGACCTTCACACCGAGGCCTGTCCTGATGAAAAACACCATGTTAGCAGCTTTAGTGGAGAACTGAAGAAGACTGGACTCAAGCTGCTCCTGCTGATCACTGCTATGCTGGACCTGAAGATGTGGCCTGTGATGTCTGCACTGGGAGAAAACTGAAAGCTCTGAAGTCCTGTCTGGTCTGTCTGGCCTCTTATTGTGAGAAACACCTCCAGCCTCATCATGATGCAGCTCCATTAAAGAAACACAAGCTGGTGGAGCCCTCCAAGAAGCTCCAGGAGAACATCTGCTCTCGCCATGATGAGGTGATGAAGATGTTCTGCCGCACTGATCAGCAGTGTATCTGTTATCTCTGCTCTGTGGATGAACATAAAGGCCACGACACAGTCTCAGCTGCAGCAGAAAGGACTGAGAGGCAGAGAGAGCTCGAGGTGAGTCGACAAAACATCCAGCAGAGAATCCAGGACAGAGAGAAAGATGTGAAGGAGCTCCAACAGGAGGTGGAGGCTATCAATGGCTCTGCTGATAAAGCAGTGGAGGACAGTGAGAAGATCTTCACTGAGCTGATCCGTCTCATGGAGAAAAGAAGGTCTGATGTGAAGCAGCAGGTCAGATCCCAGCAGGAAACTGAAGTGAGTCGAGTCAAAGAGCTTCAGGAGAAGCTGGAGCAGGAGATCACTGAGCTGAAGAGGAAAGACGCTGATCTGAAGAAGCTCTCACACACAGAGGACCACAACCAGTTTCTACACAACTACCCCTCACTGTCACGACTCAGCCAACCTACAGACTCATCCAGCATCAATATCCGTCCTCTGAGGTACTTTGAGGATGTGACAGCTGCTGTGTCAGAGCTCAGAGATAAACTACAGGACGCTCTGAGGGACCAACGGACAAACATCTCACTGACAGACACTGAAGTCCATGTTTCACTGTCAGGACCAGAACCAGAGCCCAAGACCAGAGCTGAGTTCTTAAAATATTCACGTGAACTCACACTGGATCCAAACACAGCAAACACAGAGCTGTTATTATCTGAGGGGAACAGAAAAGTGACATTAATGAGTCAACATCAGTCTTATTCTAGTCACCCAGACAGATTCACTCATTATCGTCAGGTCCTGAGTAGAGAGAGTCTGACTGGACGTTGTTACTGGGAGGTGGAGGAGAGGAGAGGAGTTCATGTAGCAGTCACATACAAGAATATCAGCAGAGCAGGGAGATCAGATGAATGTTTATTTGGATTCAATGACAAATCTTGGAGGTTAGATTATTTCAGAAACAGTTATAAGTTTTATACAACAGTGTCCAAACTCCCGCCTCAGGTCCTCGGTCCTCCAGAGTTGGAGTGTACCTGGATCACAGTGCAGGTATTCTGTCCTTCTACAGCGTCTCTGAAACCATGACTCTCCTCCACAGAGTCCAGACCACGTTCACTCAGCCTCTCTATGCTGGACTTTATTCTTTTTATGGATCCTCTGCTGAGTTGTGTGAAGTCAAATAGACAGAAGTCATTGAAGGGTTAAATTCTGTGTTTCATGTCTTCAGCTTGTTTTGTTTCCATCATTGTTGCTGACAGCTGATTGTTGTGGCATTTCTTCACCTGTCAATCAAACACTGTGGGTACTTTGCCCTCTTCTCATTGGTCGCTGTGTAAATGTTTGAGTTTCTTTAGGTGGCGCTCCTTCCTGTGTCTGTTTAGCCATGGAGGCTATCACTGCTCATGATGACTTTAGTTTGTATGATCAGAATCAATAAGGAGATGATTCATTCTTTTCTTGTACATATGTGAGATTCAATGAAGAAACAACATTTAGTTTGTGCTCTCAGTCAATAAAGAGGATTTATTACACAGACTGCAAGTCTTCATGTTTTCATTGAACATGTGCTCTAAATGAACTCCCTGCATTCACCCTGTTTATTTCACTGAGCTGCTTTCTCGTGGTTAAAGTGACAAATAAAGTTGAGTTTGAACTGAAGGTGACTGACAGTGAAGAAGAAGAACAGACAGATGGATCACCACAGACTGTATAAAACATGGATGCAGTCGTGACAAAGTGCCGTTGTCAAGCTCCATGTGGGTGGGAACCACACATATAGAGCACAATCATCAGTATTATCATACACGTATTATTAACGTAATGTTTCATTTTTTAAATATCATGGTTGGCATCAGGACTGGTATATCATGACAGCCCTATCGTAGGGCATGTGTTGAAACCTCTCACTGTGGCTCCATTAAAAGCATGCTAAATTAGCTATTAGCAGTTTCTATAAGCAGTCTATCAACGAGTTACTTTGGAGGTGGAGGTCAGTTCTGTCCTCTCCTGCATGACTTCTAAGTGTATTTATGGCTGTTTAATAACAATGGACAGTAGGATACTGCTATGACACTGAAATTTCCATATGACCATGAAGAGTTCTTTTATCCTTTCCCGTGAGCACCTCTGTGTTTGTCTGATCTGATGCTGCTCTTGGCGTGTGTTTGGATTTGGCGAGCGCTGCATGAAATTAAAAAGGCACACACGAAGAATCTGTAAGAAACGAGAATGAAAGAGTGCTGAAGATTCAGAGGAGAAGTTTGAGAGATCGACTCTCATTTAGGACAAAGTCATCCAGGGAGGTTGTCATGGTGAAGCCTTTGTTCCTCGTCGTTTTCTGGGACTGTGTATTGTGTCAGCTAATGACGTCCCTCCAGGTCGGTGTGTGTTTTCTGCCTGATTCACTTCAAGTTTTTCTAATAAGCTCAAACTTTCTCTCTCACTCTTCGGGTTTCGCAGCGTGGAGTCGTCTCTGCTCTCGTTTCTGCACAGCGGTCTGTGAACGCAGCACAGCAGGACGGTTCTGGGATATTTTGGGGATCTTGTTCGGGGCGGTGCACGCCCCAAGAGGACGTGACGTTGTTTTTTTTTTTTTTGTTCCCGAGGCCTTCAAAGACAACGGGTCATCATAAAAGAACACAGCGGTGCTGAAATTTACTGTCCACTCTGCTGCTGTACGTCCTACACTGTCCCCTATCACAGCCCGCTGTCCTGCAACATGTGTGTCAGCGCAAGGGCGTAACTTCAGCTCGGGATGGTGAAAACTTTACAGTTTCTGCTGCCTCGACTTTTTGAAGTTTGGGTGTACCTCTAAAATCTTTTTTCTGTTTCCTTATTTCTGCTGTGATTTCCAGGAGCTCCTCTTTCAGATTATAGTTCATGGTGTATGTGTACAGTTAGTATGTAATGTGAATGTCTCCATGAAACAGAAAGTAGGGCTCTGTTTACTTTCTTATTTTCGGATAGGGGAGGACTTGACCCGGATATTTATTGCCGTTTACAGTAGCCAATGGCGATTGTGTGTTGCATCTGCAGCTAGCGCTATGAGCTAGTATCAGCGTCTAGCTTCCAGTGACCGAACACAACTTCTGAACCAGCAGTGAGCAGTATCTTAACAGGGAATACCAGGTCTGGTCCGGCTGCTAAACCCGGTTCTGTTGCATGCTAACAGCATATTCAGCTTAGTTAAGTCCATCAGGAAACTCATTTTATGTGTCTTACATATACAGACCACAGCGGTGGGTGAATAAAAATGGTGTTTGGACCCATAAAATGGGGCGTTACTATCCAGAGGAAGTCATTTGTTGTGATATGGATGCTGAATCTGTCGGCTAGGGACCAAAATTTTGGCATCAGAAGGTAGAAAATATTTGACTGTTTGAGCAGGCTTTAGTTTCATGCAGGTAAAGCGTCTGTGTGGAGGGTGGAAGAGGCGAACGCCGCCGAAATACAATCTATTGATGAGGTTGTTATTAGCTTTATTGGTTTCATCAAGTTTCTAATCAGTCTGCAGAGGAAGTCTTGGCTGATATCTGTTTTATGGTCTTTGCTGTTGCTTCTTAGATTGTGTTCTGAGCACCTCGAGAAGGTTTCAGTCTTTAGTTGATTGAATCTGTTGTGGAAAGTCGTGATGGCACCAGTGTAAACGATCATTTCTCCTGTATTAGTCCCGGAGAATCTAACTCTCCTCTTCCGGGATCCTGCTGACCGAATGTCTGTCTATCCCAGCTCTAAAAATTTACAGCGCTCGGCGTCCTATCCTGCAAAAACTCCTGCGAGCAGAGAGAATTGAGGTATCCATTCCGGCGACAGTTTTACAGCAGTTAAGTTCACTTAGCATTAAATCCTCCCGACTGAAGACTAACCTCGTTTTCAAACCAAAAGCAGGAGAGGAGAGAGGAAAAGGGCCCCGCTCAAATTTAGTGTTTAATTTGGTTAATATCGCCGGCTCACTCTGTAAATTTACTGCAGCCCTCAATTTGAATTAGACTGCGGCGAAGAGTCGGAGCGAGGCCGGCGTCCATATGAATGAAGAGTGGACACTAATGCAAACGCTGGAGCGCCCGGTCGATACTGCTGTGTTTGCTTTTCTGCACGAGTCGCTGTTTACCCAGAGAGGAGTGTGTGTGTGTGTGTGTGTGTGTGTGCTAATGGATCAAAGCGAAATATGAAAAGAAAATGTAAAAACATATTCGACACATTCCATGCAGCTCATTTACAAAAGCAAATGGATAGACACACGGCTCGCTCGGGAGGGGAAATGAACGCGAGCGCTCGCTCGAGCGTTCAGTCAATACAGTTACTTTTTACTTGTCGATGTTTCACAGCTTCGCACTGCAACACATTCCCGCTCTGGAATGCACAGTGGAAGGTCAATATGTGTTTTGTCTCGGCGTGATGGAGCAGGAACTGAAGTGTTGTAATTTTCTGTGCAGGTGAACCTTGAAGCGTTCCTCCAACATGAAGAGAAATCAGAATGAATGACTAAAAATCATCAGCCTCAGGTTGAAGTCCTCAAACTCAACATTAAATATTCTTCAGTTCAAAACATGAAGTTGATTTTTGTAGCATCAGCGTCTTTAAAATCATCTGTCATATAGATTAAAGGGATAGTTCAGACTAGCGTGCTACTGATCAATGTTTCCATCATAAAGTCTGTAAATCACCTCGGTACTGTCACGTTGTTCCCTGTTGGTCTGTGCTCCAACCCGGTCCGGTCCGGCTGCTGAGCCCGGTCCAAAAGGAAAAGGAGCTGAGCAGTCGGAGGACATCAGAGGGGAAAGCAGTAAATGTATTGTGTATAAAAATACAGTAAAACGCTGTAATATTTTATACAGCATTCATACAGTATTTTCATGTCAACGGTAAAACAGTGTTTGTTTTGATGGGGGGAAAAAAACCACCCTTATACTTGAAATCAGCAGTATTACCGTAATATTCAAAAACGCTATACTGTATTTATTACGGTAAAATTCTGGAAACCGCAGTTGACGTTTTTTTACCGTAAAAACGATGCTATGAAGAATACCTGAAAATCCTGAAAACATGACAGATACTTCATGTATATTGTTCTGTTAATAACATGAGCTGAACTTCCTTCACATGTTCTGCAGAGACTCCTTCACTTGCAGACATGGAGATTTTTTGGCAGAGATTAGCATGCGGTGTTTTTTTCACAAACCAATCAAAGATGTGATCAGGATCTCTGAAAGAGAGAGAAACAACACTAATCTCCCTCTGATTAGAAATGAACGGGGGAACTGTGTGTCACAAACACCTGAAATCCTGAAGAATAAAGGCCTGATGAATCACCTCTCTGATTAAAGGAAGACATCATCAATCACCTGCAAACTCCTTCTAATACCGAGCCGGAGAGTGTGAAACCAATAAGCAGCCGACTGGGTGGATTTCTCCTCGACACAGAATCACTTTATTACAAACGTCCGTTCTCCTTCCACCGAGACTTTTTCTGCACTTGAGAGATTTAAAGACGGTTTTTCAGTGAGCACGGAGCTCAGGATGCTTCTCAACAAGCTCACATCAGGATTTATCCGCACATATTGGAGCCTGTGTGTGTGTGTGTGTGTGTGTGTGTGTGTTTCTTCATCACACAGTGTTTTATTATTTCCATCCCACATCATAGGCATCTATTCCCAAAAGTTAACCTGCGTTCTGCAGCAGGAAATCTGTCTGTCTGGGCTTGTAGGATGAACACAGTCTTATTTCTGCGTTTAAAGGGGCAGTCCGGTGTTTTTTTCACTCTCTCACACTGGAAACAGGCGACGTGTATCGCATTTTTTACACTGATTATACCGTTTGAAAGATTCAGATCCAAAATTTGACACCTTGAAGACGTTTTATGTCTTTATAAGTGACGTTGGGTGATGAGGTCTGGACGGACTGCAGACTTCTTTCTCCGTGCACAGGGACGACCGTCATGTTGAAACAGGAAAGAGACAAACATGAACTGTTGGATGGTCCAACATTGGTCCCCAGACTGGAGGCTGCAGCACCCCGGGGTGCTTTATGGGGACAGTTCAGGTTATTTGAAGTATCCATAGTTTGTGTATGACGAGACAGCGGGTGGCGCTCTCTCAGCAGACAGGAGGGTGTACTGCTGTCAGTCAGTCTGAGTGTACGCTGTATGTAGAGTGTTTCCTCGATCTATCCTCTCTTCAAACCCTCCACTAGACAAAAAGATGTTACCACTGGTCCATCTCTGCATGGTCGGTAAGTGAGTTTGGATCTTATTGGACTTAAATTCAGAAGAAAATGAAGATAAACCTGTTATATTTATTTTAATATGTATCTAAAGACTCCGACTCCTTCACATGCTCTCAGGGAGCTCTAGGATAAGCTGCAACCTCCATCTCTGTGAAGTGAAGTCAAAGACTGCAGTTCCTCTTGTCGTCCACTTGGGGCTGGCTCCAGTTGACGTGTAAATTTGCACTTTTAATCAAAACCAGCTGTGCAGTTTAAAATTCATCCTGTCAGCTGGATCCAGTTTCTTTCTAAAGTCTGCTCAGCTTGTTAAAGCTGAAGCTTGGAGGCCTGTTGGTGTCTGCAGCACACATTGTTAGTGGCAAGTTAGTGTGTTACTGTAGCTGTTAGGTTGTCTGCTGCTGTGGCAGACGAGCTAACTCTCCAACTAACAAGTAAATCTCACACACACACACACACACACACACCTCCGAGGCTCTCATATAAACAAATTAACTTGTTTTAAACTGTTAGTTGATTTTTGATTTTCACGCCTTGTGGTTCACGTTCATGAGTTGTGACAGTGATGATGCTCGATCTTCATGGAACCAGCTAAAGACCAACGATGGAGCCGATTCAGAATTATGTAAAAATAAATGTCATTTGTTTTTCCAGTTGCAAACATCTGGAGTTAAATTTCAGCGCGCTAAAGAGTGAAAGTGAACTGGCAGACAGAAAATAACAGGTGCACTAACTGCTGTGTGGGCGTCAGGCTGCTCAGGTGTTGGTGATGGTTAAAAAAGCCACAGTGAGTGAAACTGCGTCAGCTGTCAACACTCTGACTGTGCTGCTGCAGGTTAGCCATGAAATAATATTAATAAACTTTATTTATGGAACTTTTCTCAACAGAGAACAAAGCAGCAGATCGAGAAGATTCAGACTGATTCAGACTGTCTAAAACCTGGACGTAGTCTCCATGACGTCCTACAGACTGTCTAAAACCTGAACGTAGTCTCTGTGACGTCCTCACAGACTGTCTAAAACCTGGACGTAGTCTCCGTGGCGTCCCCTCAGACTGTCTAAAACCTGGACGTAGTCTCCGTGACGTCCCCACAGACTGTCTAAAACCTGGACGTAGTCTCCGTGACATCCCCGCAGACTGTCTAAAACCTGGACGTAGTCTCCGTGACGTCCCAGCAGACTGTCCAATATTAATATTAATATTAAGTTCAATAATATTCTCGTTGCTTTTGTGTCAGACAGAAAGAAAAGGAGAGGAGAGCACCAGTCCCCCCCTGCAGTGCTCGAGGACGCCCCAGCAGGAGATGAGCAGGGCAGGTCACGTATACGGTGATACCCCCCTCCAGGCGCACATACAGTTTTATTGTTAGTTTTGAGACAGCTGCACTGATGCGTGACACGCCTACCTTTACTGCTGCTGTGAAGTTAAACATTTTAACACTTATGAACAGGTCTAACAGGTAGAATATAGTCTGAGCTGAACAGAAATATTTAATATTAACCTGACTGAAGTACTTTTTAAATTTATGTTGTAATATTTATAAGAGACAACACAAAGATGATGATCAAATGGAATAGTGGATAACGCTTTGGAGGTGTAGCAGCAGCTAATATCACTGACTAGGCCAGCAGCAGTCAGCCCAGCTCGGCGTCTGTCTTTCAGCCTTTTATTTCACCAAGCTCTCACCAACCACTAAAAGTCAGTCACGTTAGTTTATCAGAGGAAAGTTCAGCAGCTCGCAGCGTGTTGGTTCATCTGGAAGTTTTAAAGTTCACTTCATATGAAATCTTCTCTTCCGTATATTTGGCTCCGGGGTCATCAATATTTTCATCAGAGTGGTCCGGTACCCCTCCACCTGCCCCTCCCTCCCTGGGCCCCTGCCACAGTAATATACAGTATAATGAGTCTTTGCCAAGCAAACAGACCCGCAACAATATTGAGAGCTTCTTTTCTGTCCACAGACATTATTTCCCAGAGGAGAATGGAAATTAAAAACAGAAAAGAAATTCATCCATTTATTTCATCCATCAACATTGACCCACATCAGCATCACAACAGCCACAGCTGCCCCTCCACCCACCCCCGCGTCTCATAACCCTCCGTTAAGTTCTCGTAATCAGCCTTTAAGCCATGACACACTTCATCCACAGTCGGATGAAGTCGGTGGAGTAATCCTACATGAACGCGGTGACATCACGTCTCTCCGCGGGGATGAATCATCTAAACTTGGGGCTACATGTCGTTTGGGATCTCATCGTCGCCGTCGTCTTGTGTCGACGTTGCCGGGAGCCTCTTCAAACGTTGCGCTAATTAAGCGGCAACGTGACCTCGGGCCCGGGGGCAGCGACCTAAAACGGAGAAGAAGAAGAGCGAGGGAGGGAGGAGAGGAGGGAAGAGCTCATCCTTCCACTTCTTTTACATGAGAAAAATAGATTGTGAGTGATCAACACTTCTCCACGCATAAACTCAGGTTCATATGACAGGTACATATAAATACATACCTCATGTTTGAGGCATATTTAGCTTTGGAGATCATCAATGTCACGGCTCCGTGACTTCCCCCGCAGACTCCTTCTTGCGTGACAAACATAATTGAGGCCTAATTTCATATGTAATCCGACATCACCTCCAGTTTTTATGATGTGGATGACACATGCAGTAAACATACATCGTCACACCTGAAGCTCAACATTCAAATCAAACTGTAGTTTGAGTCGAGCAGCTCAAAGTGAGGAGAGTTATGAGGAGACACGGTGAAGCTGAGAGCCAAACACTGCTCAGGGAGTGAAGTAAGCAATCCTACAGGACAATTCAGTAATTAGTCAACCATTTTATTTTATTACAGCCATTTTGTTTTATTTGTCTTAGTCTGGAGGAAGTCGAGTCCCTGAAGGAGCGTGTTACCTTTTGGTTATCACCATCTTGTCGGATGCTCGCTCAGGACACGTATACGTTTTGGTAGCACAGTTCTATCTTTAGATAGACTCAGCCTTCAAGAACTGAGACATGGACGTGCAGTTCAGCATCTAACCAGTGAAAAACAAGTGCAAGTTCAGTATGGATGTATAAATAAATATATACGATCACAGAGGTGACAGCCGAGTCTGCTGGTCCCTGATGATGCTGTGTGCCCTCTGTAAACACTTCCTGTGCTGGACCGCCTCGTTGTGGACAGAAAGTTGCCACACCATACTGCGATGCAGATGATGAGTTTCTCCTTGGTTTAGCCTCAGGGTTTCTTCAGTATCAGGTGATGCAGTGGTCGCTGTCTGTACATCCATGGGTACACTGCCAGCAGGAGAAGTCAGCTAAATGTTAAGGTCCGGTGTGTCAAATTTATGGCAGACAATGTATAACTAAATTATAATTTTCCCTATCTGGACCTCCTGAAATCAGAACTGACTCCCCCTGATCTAAAGTCGAGGGTCTGGAGCCAGTTTACCAAAATGTAAGCAAATAGGTTGGAGGTCACTACTTCCTGTTCATGCCCCAAAGCATTATTGGAACTGTAGTTACCCCAAATAGACGTAAGACAAAGAATAATAAGAGAAATGGTAATAATCAGAGTATCCATCAACCATCATCGTGTTTCTTCTGTTAGGAGGACGTGGTTTTATCTTGTGTGGACCGTCATCATCATCATCATCATCAAACAGGGTCTGATCTTTGGTGACTCCTTCAGCCATTTCATCTCTCATCGAGCCTCCGGCCTGTTTTCCACTCAGCATCACAAACATCAGAGCGAGTGTGTGTCGGTGTGTTTTGTTCATCAGCCTCCTCGCATGTTTAGCTCCAGCTCAAACATCATAATGCTCTTATCACACTCATGTGTGAATGTGTGTTCATCCTGTGTGACGGCTGTATGTGCAAAGTGTGGAAACATGCATGAGAGTCGAGATTACGGCACGCCGTGTGACGACGTGATAAGTGGAAAGTGTTGTTCGCTCGCCGGACTTGACAAGCGTCTCGCTCAAAACTCCTGTCAGATCTCAGGTTTGTTTATTGAGAACACACACAGCTACATTTTATACCACAGCCTCAGCAAACACTCCTCTGATTGGCTGATTAGTGTGTCTGCAGTTCCTCTTGTCGTCCACTTGAGGCTGGTTCCAGAAGTGAGTCAGTCTCCATAAGTCCCCATGTCTTTTAGATTAGCCAGGAGGCCGAACAAGCAGGACTACAAACATGGCATGAAATATAAATGCATCGGGTTTACTCGCTTCTCACACGAGCCTGCAGATTACAGAACTGGGTCACCCGGTATTTCTTGGATATCTGTGTCCCCCTCTGCCAGCGTCACTGCCCGGCGCTCAGGAGGGATTCTTCAGTTTTGTGTCAGACCACGTTAGAGCGTCCTCTCACACTGTGTCCAACAAAATCTTCATTCATGCTTCAACCTCCCCAACGTTCTGGGTGAACAGCTGGGTGGCAGCGATGAAGCTCGCTCACGTGCGGAAAGTTGATTTGGATTTGAAGCGATGTGCTGCGACGTGACGGAGACGAGCTTGGCGCAGCGTAAGGGTCGTCTTTTTGGTTTTCTGAATGAGGCTTCAGATGTTTAAATCATGCATGTGCTCTAAGTCAGTGTACACGCCTCGTTAGCATTTGGCCTTCTTGTTAACGTGACGTCACATTTATTCTTTTTATCATAATTTTCCTGTTTGTACACGAGCTCCACAGATCATTGATCATACTTGAATAATGATGACTGACGCGTTACCGCGGCGATGGTTTACACGTACATGTGCAGAATTAGTGAAACAGGCATTATAAATACCCAACGACGTCTTCTTCCTCCTCTTTGCCGTTGTTGTCATTGACAGGTCTGATGAGTGTCGCAGCAGGCGCGTGGCTCGTATACGTGCGTCCAGTTAATCACACAGAAAGAGGCGAACGTGGATTTAAATAAAGGATGTATCTGCATACAGAAACACAGAGAGTTCCATACATCTGCCCCCAGATATGATTTATCACCCTGCTGCTGTTTACAGTTAGCCTACAGTGTGCGTCTCTACTCGCCACATCACAAATCTGATCTGTCTTCTGCTTTTCCCGGGCTACATGCAAATCAGGCTTTGCCCCGCTCGGATGGTAATGAGGCAACAAAGCAGGAAGATAACTCAGCTAATATTACTGACTAGTCCAGCAGCAGTCAGCCCAGCTCGGCGTCTGTCTTTCAGCCTTTTATTTCACCAAGCTCTCACCAACCACTAAAAGTCAGTCCCAGATTTACTCTTGTCCGGCGGCTTCTTGCTCGCTCACTCTCTCCTTTTCTCTTCTTAGCTTCCTCCGTCAGCGTCCTCTTCGCTCTCTTCTCCTCTGCCATTATGTCCATAGAGCAGACATGTCAAACTCGAGGCCCGCAGGCCAGATTCGCGGACTCCCACCGCTCATACTACAAATCCCACAATGCACTGCAACAGCCGCCACACAGGTCAAGATACTGTGTCATTGGTCATATTCCTCAGTAATTAAAATAATTCTTAGTTGCAGCTGGAGTACAAATTATGAATTAGAGGTGATTAAAAAGTCACAAATCGAAACACAAATTAGTCATTTTAATTCATTAATAGTCGTTTGATGGTGTGAATTTGAAGAGCTGATCATCCATGTCTGTTTGACGTTACAGCATCTTCCTCTCTTCATCCTCGTTTTATTTGGTCCACTCTGCACCATCATGATGTGCTGATAAAATATCTTTGTGGTCGCCTGAGCAGACGGGCGATTCTCTGGCAGAGCGAGTCGGACATCCTCAGGTTTCCTCCTGATGAGAAGAAAAATGTCTTGGAAACCGAAAACACAGAGCGAAGCCTCAGCCGGATCAGACTCTGCAGGACTTGGCCAACTTTCAAACAGCCGTCTGAGATCGATCGAGGCGGTCTGTCGCTCTAATTGAACGCTCCCACAGGTCGAACCCGAAACCGTGGAAAACCAAACACGTGAACCGTGTCGAGCAGCGCCCGCTTCTGGCCGGAGTCCAGTCAGATCTCCGTTTGAGTTCAGCAGCTTTCCACAGCAGACGAAGCTCGACTGGCAGCACTCAGTCCTGCAGGAGCAGCAGTCTGTTCTTCCTTTAATCCTCACTTTAACTATTCAGCTTCTGTCTGCTCGCATGTTCCAGAGGAGATCCCCGACTTCTCGCGTCTGAAAATCTCTTCAGAGGATCCCGGGAAACTCGTACAGCCTCCAGGAAGGCACACTGTCTGATAAACACTTTGTTCGCTCTGCAGCAGCTCATCTTTGCCTCTCTTCATGCCGCAGCTCAGCTTCTGAATTCATTTTCAAATCCTGCTGCTCACCTCCAGGTGTTACATGGTGAGGGCCTTGAATATATTCCTGAATTACTGTCCCCTTATCGTAATGTGAGACCAGTGAGGTCTTCTTACCAGGAGCAGGTGGTTGTCCCTGAGTAAGGCTGAATCCATGGGCATGTTCTTAGAGCGGGTATTTTCACATTTTTGTGACTAAACTGGTGTGAATGTCTGTGAAGCCTAGTAACACATGTTCTCTCAGACTGCCTGAATTTGGATTTTAAAGATGAACCCGGTCAGAAAACTCAACGCTGCCCATGATGTCACTATTTAAAACATGACAGCATATGTGATGATTTACTCCATTTGTCTGCAAATGTTTTAAAAAACCAAAACATTGTAAAGTCTTTATTTATTTATTCAATATTTGTGTTCCAGGTTCAATGTCGGCAGCTCCAGACGAGCGGCGCGCCGTGAAAATGAACAGAGAAACTGCTGCAGAGATGACAGCTAGAAACATGGAACAATAACATTATGATGACATAAAATACACACTGCCACACTCACCCACGAGATTAATAAAGGCTCTTAAAACATCTGATCCACGCACCACTACGCCTCCGTTTTCTCTGCCGGACTGGTGAAAATATTGTGCATCTTTAGAACGTCCGACAGCCAAACACGAACGTTTAGTCCCATCTCGACAACGAAAACAAAACCTACATTTCATCGTATGGTTTTTTTCATTAACGGTCATTTTTGTTTTGGATTGTCATGATCGTCCCACTGGAGTGGTGTTTGTCTTCAAGTTTAATATTCACAATATCGGTCTCTGTCGCTGAACCAGACGAAAAACCAAAACTAGGAGCTAAAACTCGGTTGACAGCAAGTTTTTGTGTTTTATTCGACATCAATCCGTATGTGTGAAAACATGGACTGTGGAGATTATACAGACGACTTCGTCAGACATCGGGTCTATTGTTTACACTCGAGAACAGCTGTTAGCTTAAGCAGGATTAGCATACTCTGTGGAAAGAGCAGAGATCTCTGCTGAAGTGAGGAGGAGGAGACGGGGATGCAGAGCTGGATCTAAAGACGGTACAAACCATGAGTGCAGTCTGTTATCACGGGGAACGTAAGACCTCTGCACAACAAGATGGAGGCGCTAACGGCACTAACCAGGCTAACAGAGGGAGGATGGAGAGCGTAGCATCACTGAGACGAGGCTGAATGAACTCAGGCCGGAGTTGGAACCGAGTCACTCCAGGGAGGACTTGAGCCACCAGTGCGAGTATTTTCCTCATCCACCTCGTGCATTGTGAGCCGCTGTAACAAGTGGATTTCTGCGGCGTGGATCAATAAAGTGGATCTGATCCTAAACGTGGCTGAAGAAGCTCAGCAGAGCTGCAGACTTTGTGCTAAATGCTGTGTGATGTCGTCACCTTTCCTCCATGTTGCATGTAAATGTTGACGCTCGTGCTAATATTAAAACAATCTGTATTCCCACATTTCACCTCTCGTTGATTAAACATATCGTAGCGTGTCACCCATTCTGCACTAAACACACAAAACAAACTGTCCAATCACGAAGTGTAACAAGCTTGTTGATCCCAGCAGTTTTTGTTATGAACTACAAGAGTTGAACTTCCAGGAAAAATACAGAGAAAGTAACAAGTCAGCGTTTTGCAAACTACATTTATTTAAAAATGCATGAATTATGATTATAAAAGCAGGCTAATTTTCATATTGCTCTCTGTGGTGTGTAGATATGCTCTCATTCTGCCCGAGCCTCGCAGCTGATAAAGCCTCCAGTCGGATGATAAGAGTTAGCAGAGATACTGTTGCTAAATACAGCTCACCCCCCCTCCACCTCTCCGCTGCACGACGCTCCGCTCTCTGGAATAATGTGTGTGTTTGCAATGTAAATATGCATTATGTAAACTCAGTGTTACCGTTTGGATTCATTAATCTTTCCATTAGCGTGACAGTTATTAATTTTCATTTAAAGGTGCACAAAGGGAGACTTTTGTGTTAAACTGCAGCCGATTTATCAGCTGAAAACCAGGAGGAGAGATAAGCCACGAGGAAAAAAGGTAAACACCGATTAAAGGAGCAGACGGTAAAAAAGAGACTTTACGTCACGTTGAGTCATGCTGATGGCTCTACGTCACGTGTAACGCGGTCTGAAAGGAGATCTGTGAAGTCCATGAAACTCACATCATCGATGTTCATTCTCCTCCATCAGCTTCATCGACTCATTCGATTGGTTCATGACTTCCTTTCTTTGTTTGTCTCTGTGTGGGCGTGGTCTCCCTCTCACCTGCCTGATCACCTCCTCACCTGTTCTTTATCCTCCAATCAGGCCCTGCAGCATAAAGGACCGGCTCGACCTCCCAGGCTTTTTTTTTTTTTTCCTTTGTTCAGGCTCCGTCACAGTAACACGTCGGCCAGCTCTGAGATGTTGCCCTCCGTTTCCTCTGACTTACTGGGGAAAATATTGTGAATGGTTTTAATGTCTGACAGCCGAACACGAACACTTTAGTCCCTCTGTCAGTGAAAACTTTATCAAAGATTTATTTTTAGTTCATCTTCGCCATTGGCAAACTTTTTTTGTCATAATTTTTGTTGGTCTTATTTAATTATAAATTCATAATCTTCTTTGGGTTGTTGGTCACCTCAGGAAACATAGGACTAATGATGCACGTCAGGACGCCACCACTCCACTAACTAACCTCTGATATAACCTCACTTTAAAAGGCTAACACGTTAGCCATGTCCACATCCAGCACTTGGAGAAGTGTTTGTGTCTCACCTGGACCTCCACCTACCTGTTATTGTTCTGAGGATGGGGTTTGCGATTTGGCTCCACTAAACAATCAATCTAACAAAATCGATGATATAAATGGTTAAAGATACTTTTTTTGGTCATGTTGTGAGCTTACACACTCTAATTTCTGTCATTTCCACAGTGTTCCTCGTTAAAGTCTCTTTAAAATCAGGGTCAACGTGTACAATCAGAAGTGAAGCTTCATCATTGATTCTTCGGCTCCACGCCGAGACCTCGTGTTGGAAAACTTCTTAAGGCCATGAGAGTTTTTAATTTAAATTTCCAGAACTGAGGATCAAACCTATCAGAGTTATTATCAGAGGTCAACGCACATCAGACAGGTTGAGCTTCAAAGGCTTCCCTCTCTCGGCTTGGCATGGATGCCGCGCTCGCCCTGCCAACACTTTGTCCGGAGGACGGGAGGGAGTGATGTCAGCGGTCACCGTCCGCCGCTCGGAGCTCGGCTCGCCGCCCGAAACTGCTCAGACCGGCTCCAAGACCGGACATGTTTTCCATAATTTTGTAACACAATTTTAGTGATCCACCAATCTCCACCCACCAAACCTTCCAGTCTGACTGATTTAAACATCTGATGTGTTTTCTGATTTATGGAGTGATAAAAATCCAAACTTCCCTCTGTAAAAACCTTTTGACTCCAACATGTCAACAACTGTTCTGGAAATGTGCAGAAATTAGCACATTTTTCAATAGACAATGCCTCATTTGCATATTTGGCCCTGTAGACTTCAGAACTGTCACAAATCTGCATTTTTCTGCCGTCAATCAACAAATAAAATAAGAAATATGAGACGTGAGATTCATTGTCACTGGACAAAAAACATCAGAAAGAAAAAAAACATAAAACAAACTGTAAATATTTATAACTACAGTACAGCTACACCTTCAAATTTCTGTGGAAAAGTTAGTGCAACATGGTCAGTCCTCTCTGCCGGCTCTTCGGTGAACACTCCCCCAGAAAACAGCCTCCGCCTGGGCAGTGAGAGCCGGGTAAGACCCTCTACTCTAGTCCCTCTTTATCTACAGTTTTTATTACCCACATTGTTATAACAAACAGTAACAATGTGTCTGTAGATAGCAACTTATATGAGAGAAGATCTGCAAATGTATGTGGAAAAGTCAGTCCTCCCTGTCGACTCTTCGGTGAACTCTCCCCCAGAAGAGAGCTGGTTAAATCCTGCTGTTTATCTACGGCGATGATGTGATGATGAACGCTGCACGGTGGGTCAGGATCTCCCTCACAGCACAATCTGACAGCTTCCAGAAGATTGGAAACTCGGGGGACGCTTTGCGGACGTTTAGAGAGGAAACCGTGTGGAAACCCGCCAAAATAAAATCATAGATATCCACATAAAGATATATAGTTCTGGTTCTGGTTATTGATGACAACTTAAGTTATCCACAACACAAAGATCAGGATCTGTATTTAACGTGTTTGATTCACTGGGAGTGATTTTAACATGACGGGCGCTCCAAGGGTTAAAAATGAATCTCATATTTAGTTTCTGTCTTCCTCTGCATCCAATTTATTTCCTTCATTTCTTCTTTGTCCCTCCTGACTCTCTCGCTTTTTTTCTGTGTGATCCGGTCAGTCCGGCCGGTTGGCAGCGCAGCGTCGGGCTTCACCTCTTCCTTCCGTTTGATTAAATCATAGTCGTAGTGGCGAGACGGGTCCCGCGGAGTCAGGTGCAGAATTATTAACCTTTGCTGTCGGAAGGACGTCTCTCTCTCTGCAGGCCTGCGGTGAGACGACTGGCCAAGATGGACACCCTGGTTCACAGCACAGACCAGTGTGTGTGTGTGTGTGTGTGTGTGTGTGTGTGTGTGTGTGTGTGTGTGGAGGTGGGGCGGTCAGCTCGCTGCTCAGAATAAAGTCATCCATCCCTGAAGGTGTCGGAGGCTCTGGCTCCACGCTGCCGGTCACTCCCCGTCCTCACAGATCAGAGACGAGATACAGAGCGCTTAATAATTCAACAAAGAAACCATCAGCGGATCAGGAAGGAGAAAAATCAAATCACAGCTCATCACGTCACATTTATTCTGAAATTATCCGAGTCACAGAAGAGTAATAAATTCTTAACCACATGCATGACAGTTTAACTTCCTCTGCCTGAAGAAACCTTCACAGGACGTCAGCTGAGAGAGACTACGCTAACAAATACTGCCTGAAATCTTTGTGTAGAAAAGGATGACTGATGATTGACATCAAGCGCTAGACACGATAAAACCTGGACGTAGTCTCCGTGACGTCCCCGCAGACTGTCTAAAACCTGGACGTAGTCTCCGTGACGTCCCCGCAGACTGTCTAAAACCTGGACGTAGTCTCCGTGACGTCCCCGCAGACTGCCTAAAACCTGGACGTAGTCTCCGTGACGTCCCCGCAGACTGTCTAAAACCTGGACGTAGTCTCCGTGACGTCCCCGCAGACTGTCTAAAACTGGACGTAGTCTCTGTGACGTCCCCGCAGACTGTCTAAAACTGGACGTAGTCTCCGTGACGTCCCCGCAGACTGTCTAAAACCTGGACGTAGTCTCCGTGACGTCCCCGCAGACTGTCTAAAACCTGGACGTAGTCTCCGTGACGTCCCCGCAGACTGTCTAAAACCTGGACGTAGTCTCCGTGACGTCCCCGCAGACTGTCTAAAACCTGGACGTAGTCTCCGTGACGCCCCGCAGACTGTCTAAAACCTGGACGTAGTCTCCGTGACGTCCCCGCAGACTGTCTAAAACCTGGACGTAATCTCTGTGACGTCCCCGCAGACTGTCTAAAACCTGGACGTAGTCTCCGTGACGTCCCCGCAGACTGTCTAAAACTGGACGTAGTCTCCGTGACGTCCCCGCAGACTGTCTAAAACCTGGACGTAGTCTCCGTGACGTCCCCGCAGACTGTCTAAAACTGGACGTAGTCTCCACTTTGACACGTCATGTGTTGATGTTTAAGTGCGCGAACGCTGCCGCGTCTCTGATCTGTTTTGTCTGTTTCACACGTTTAAAATAAAGTTTGAATTTCCTGAAAGTTGCATTGAAACTTTTATTTGTGACTCCTCGGGCGTTTGCAGCTTCATTCCAGCCATCTTGTTTGTTGTCATGCCCTTCCTGTTATGAGGCTGCCTCCTGATTGGGGAGAGACTGCTGCTTTGAAAGGAGCCATTAAACTGCAGTCAGCTGTATTTACCATCATAATAAAGTGTGGCAGAATATTTCCTGACTGATTTTTACTCTGTGAGTGAATCCGGCAGCTCTGCCTGGAACACGGCTCAGACCTAACTCGTTGCAGAGTTGTAATTAGCCTATTAACAGTTAACAGGCAGGTTTTTACATCGACGGCCACACAGTGAAAGCATTTAGACAACAACTGCCGCAACACGCTGGAATAATCAGGCCCGGTTTACACTGATAATTGCCTGTTACACAATAAGAAGGACAGAGTGGAAGCATTGTTTGTGACACTTTGACACGCAGAGCCGAGGACGAACCGACAGCCCACGCCGAAAGGACGAGGCAGCAGAGATCAGGTCCCTGCTGCAGGGATCCAGGTTCCCGGCAACCAATTAGATAATGAATGAAGCTCCGGGCTCCCGGGCTTAACAAGACCCAGAGCATGTTTCGACAGCTGGCTGACGGGTTGACGGGTAATGTGGAGGGCCTGGCGATAATGAGGTCGCTCTGTGATTGTGACAATTCGATCTGTGGTTTAACCTCCTGAACCCCGAGTTTTCTTTCTTCCCCTTAAATGTCGCCATCATAATAAACATTTAAAGTTATGAAACATCACAAATGTGTTCTGTCTGCTTGTTGGGAAACATTCACCGAGCATCAAACACAAACTGTACGTCCACTGAACACACACTGTGTGTGTGTATGTGTATATATATATATATATATATAATCATGTCAACGCTGTGTGCATCATTTGTACATTTTCCCTCAAACTTCTGCCTGACATGTCTGATTTCTCTGCAAACTTTTTGGATCTCAACTTAAAATTTCAGACAAAGTTTTGTTGAACAGCATTTGACCTCGCAGCGTAAGGCGGTAAAGATTCTGACACCGGTCGGGTCCAGCCGGGCCGAGGTCAAACCAGGATTTATCAACCTTAAAAAAACAAACACTTGTGTGTTGTGTTGGTGGATCACAGTTCACCGTGGTCTGGACTGCTTTTGCAGTTGTGGGCGGTTAAAGTTCACAGGAAATGGCGAGCAGGGTGCTAATTACGTTAGCATCAGGCAGCTAGAGAGGCTCTTAGAGCAGCTAATAGCGATCCCATTAAATGTAGGGAAGTTGTGCTAGCTTATTCTTCCCGGACTGGGAGCTTTAAGTGAACCAGGACCGAACACGGCATCTAAGACCAACGGAGGTCAGTTCTGCAACAGGGAATACAACACCGAGGTGGTTTTCTTGCTGGTGAGGCCGTGTCTGTGAAGCGAAACCAACTCCTGCAGTTCCTCTTGTCGTCCACTTGAGGCTGGCTCCAGAAGTGAGTCAGTCTCCATAAGTCCCCATGTTCAAATGTCCAACTTCACAGCAGAAATAAACATGTTTACAGCCTGGTACAAAAAACAGTTTTGGTCTCTGTAGCTAATTTCCCCGTTCATGACAACTGTACTGAGGGTGAATTTATATACAACTCACCTGTTCAGGTTATATTAAGGCTTAAAGTTATGCAGGATTAAGAGCGTGGACGCTTTGATTGACAGGCAGCTCCACCGGCAATCCACGTCTTTACTCATTTTTAAGATTTTTAGATTAGCCCGGAGCCGGCACAGGCAGGGTTGCCAAAATGGAGGCGACGTGAGCCAAGAGAGAAAGCGTTTGATTGGATGTAAAATTAGTAAACGCCCCCGAGTGCAGGATGAGTCACCAACAACTTTTTCTGGTTTATCAGGAAATGACAAACTCTAAAATACCATGAAGACACTGGAGGACAGAGGACCAATGGGAGGAAAACATGGGGACTTATGGACAGTTGGGATGTTATTTATAAAACACCAACTATATTAAATCATATTCAAGCTCCTCAATCATTTAGAAATAATAATAATAATAATAATACGGTGAGTCTCAGTCAGTGAGGATGTGCTGGTGTTTTTCACCGCGGGAGGAAACGACGAGGAAGACGACTGATGATCCTGTAAGGTGAACGTGAGAGCGAGGAGAGTGGGGACTCAGGTGGCGGGCTGTTGCATGATGGGAGTGACGGCAGCTCAGGTGGGAGTTAATACAGTGTCAAATGAGACGGAGAGATGGAGGGGGGAAGGGGTTATATAGAGTCCTGCATCAGTGCTGCAGCTGAGCCCCTCTGATACCTCGACACATAGATCACCCTGACAGGTCAGAGCAAGTCTGTGTACGAACACCACAGGAAGCACCGGTACTACAGAATACTGCACGGAAACACACAGAAATACTCACAGTATGAATAATCGTACTATAACTAAAGGTTACGGAGCCCAAGCAGCCGCTTACACAGACGAGGAGCGCCAACATCAAATCAAATTTTATTTGTATATGATGTAATGACAATGAATTACAATGAATGCTAAAATGATTACAGTAGCAGTGGAACCTGTGATAGAGATAGAGAGACACAGATGCACAGCAGCAGCAAATCATTAACTAACTATAAACTGTAATGGAGATATGGTAGCAATAATGACAGTAATAATATATGTAGTGGACGTCATGCAGGACCACAGCAGCAGCCACGATCCATGAGAACCTGCTGGACGAGAGAGCACAGAAACTCCAGGGAAGAAGTTTAGTTAGTAACATGCATTAATGAGACATGTATGTTTACAGAGAGAGAGAGAGAGAGAGAGAGAGAGAGAGAGAGAGAGAGACTTCAGTACATGAACATGGCCACCAGAGGGAGGAGGAGGCGTTATGTCACCTGGTTTTCTAAAAGCAGCCGATAAACAGGAGCGCTTAAAATAATCCTTAATCCATCCACTGCTATCTTTATTCCTGAGTGTGTGTGTGTGTGTGTGTGTGTGTGTGTGTGTGTGCTCTTCCATCTGTCTGAGTATCAATGTTAATATTTCAGAGTACGGAAGTTAAAGTGTGTTTGTGACAATTTGTACAAAAGACAAAATTTGATATCCCGCTCGGGTTTAAGTTCTTCTGTGATTGAAGGATTACCAGAATAATCTATTACCATCAACATGATGGATTCATCCATCTTCATATGGAAGTCCTCTGTATGATTGATGCTCTCCTTCAGGCCTCCTGAATGTTTCTGGAGGATCTCGGTTTTTCAAAGGTACCTGAACGTACAAACGCTACAAGAGAGCGAGGAAGGAAGCCCAGAATAAAGGAGAATGTTGTGATCTTGCTCAGAAGACGGTAATAGGCTTGCACAGTCCATCTTCTGTGGTAACAATCTTTGGATAGCAACCCGAGAAGTATGATCAGTGGATATGTTTCCTGTGGCAGGGTGAAGAACTTGAACTTATCCAAGCAGCCAGTTGAGGTGGTTCCATCATCCTGGATGATTTGCTAAAGTAGGTTGATGTTATAGTGTAGACTAAACCAACAACACAACACAACACAAGAGAAGACATAGCAGCAGCTAATATTACTGACTAGTCCAACAGCAGTCAGCCCAGCTCGGCGTCTGTCTTTCAGCCTTTTATTTCACCAAGCTCTCACCAACCACTAAAAGTCAGTCCCAGATTTACTCTTGTCCGGCGGCTTCTTGCTCGCTCACTCTCTCCTTTTCTCTTCTTAGCTTCCTCCGTCAGCGTCCTCTTCACTCTCTTCTCCTCTGCCATTATGTCCATAGAGGCTTCTGCATCATGGTTACAGTGCCCGCTTGCACAGCTCCTGTTCTGGCATGACACCGGCTCTGCTCCCCATCAGCATTCTGTACGTGCACCTGTGGGTCGTTAAGGACACCTGTGGGTCGTTAAGGTCACCTGCAGGTCGTTAAGGTCACCTGTGGGTCGTTCAGGTCACCTGCAGGTCGTTAAGGACACCTGTGGGTCGTTAAGATCACCTGTGGGTCGTTAAGGTCACCTGTTGTGGATGGTTGTTGAGGCGGAGCAGCCGGAGGACATCAGAGGGAAAACCAGAAAACATTTTCTCCATAAAATATGATCCAGTTTCACCAAAATCAGTGAAATAGTTGGTGGTGTGTGACTTAGTGCCGTAAAGCGTTACGTACTTCTCCCGACCCGGAGCCCAAAGTTACATAGTGTGAGAACAGACGTCAGTAAAAACACTCGGCGGTTAAAGGAAGCTCGTGTTGTGGAAGCTGCTCGCTCTGCGACACTGCAGCTCCATCGTCTGCAGTTATTCTGACTTCACATTCTTTAATCTTATGTTCACTTCTCCCAGCTGCACTTACCCTACACACACACACACACACACACACACACACACACACACACACTCGCAGACAGATGGTTTCCACACACGAGGCCTGTAAAGCAAGCTGAAATTGAACTATAGAGAGACGTATAGAAAGAGAGAGAGCATGTGTGGCAGACGGACTGATGGTGCAGTCATGCAGTAAATGATGTTGGTTTAAGGCATCATACCACCTCCTCCAGCCTTCACACACACACACACAAACTTAACACACAGCCGCCTCTTAATGATAATGCTCTTTAAATGGCTTTATTGATTTTAATGTAGCCTACCACACATATATTTCATGAAAGTCAATACAGTAAGAGGACCAACTCCCTAATGTAAATAGCTGGTTGGAAGTCTATTAGAATGGTTATCGATGGAGGAGTGGTAATTACCTGCCGCTGCACCGTGCTCGCTCGCTCGCTCGCTCTCTCTCTCGCTCTGACACTTTAAAGCCACAATAGAGCCGAATATCAGGGGGAAGCCGGTGAATATGCAATGCTAATCAATGCCCACAGAGTCCATGTGCTTTTGATCAATACAGTGAAGAGAGAGTGAGTTTGCACTGCATGCAGTCAGTCCGTCTCTCTGCACACCTGAAGGAATAAAACTCTTTTATACACAGTTCCTACTCATCAGTAATACTTCTGCCACCACAACACTGTTGTACTTCTACTACTGCCTAGTTTACTGCATACGAGTGAGAAAAAATCAATGCAGTTCCGCACTGCAGTTCCTCTTGTCGTCCACTTGAGGCTGGCTCCAGAAGTGAGTCAGTCTCCATAAGTCCCCATGTTCAAATGTCCAACTTCACAGCAGAAATAAACATGTTTACAGCCTGGTACAAAAAACAGTTTTGGTCTCTGTAGCTAATTTCCCCGTTCATGACAACTGTACTGAGGGTGAATTTATATACAACTCACCTGTTCAGGTTATATTAAGGCTTAAAGTTATGCAGGATTAAGAGCGTGGACGCTTTGATTGACAGGTGGGTGTGGTTACAGGTGGCTTGTTTGAGCAACCAGGCGTCTGAGGCCTCTTCACCTGTCGAGGACCTTCAGCCTGCTGCAACTACTGCTTATAATGCTAATGATACTGGTACTGCTGTTACTTGTACTACTACATCAACCGCTGCAGCTACTATACTACTACTGCAGTTAATACTGCTACTGCTCACACTCATACTGTTACTACTACTGCTGCAACGGCATCTATTGCTAATGCTAACAGCTTCAATCAGTACTATGAAATGAGCAGTAGCATTGTTTCTTTTGCTTCTGCTGCAACTACTGCTTATGTTACTAATGGTACTGTAAATACTACTGCTCATATTACTGTGAGTGTTCGCCTCCCCTTCATGCTGCTGTCAGAGCTCTGAGCTCAGAGTTTAGACTTCACGTCTTTCCGTGTGAAGCGTCTCCATCTGCATGGAAAATAAGAAGGAGACTCTCATGCATTCATTCCATTTCTCTTTCTGTCATTTCCTTTAAGTCTCTCTCTCTTTCCTCCTCTTCCTCCTCACGACTGGGTGACGCCGCTTAATTGGCGACGACACTGAAACATGTCCTGTCCTGCTCTGCAGCCTCCTCTGCATAATTAAAACAAGAGCAACACTTCATCTCCTCTGCAGCAGAGAGAGGAGAGGCTGAAAGTCTTCTCTGTTCTTAAAACTATTTTTACAGAGCTGCTTTCATCTGACGCCTTTTCTTCCATTCTTCTGTACAAACATCTTATTTTTACTCCGTGTCCTCCTTTCATCGCGTGTTTCTTCTTCTTCTTCACTTCCTGTGATGTCTGAATAGATCTGATGGCTGAAGCACGTTGTCACGTGATCGTCCGAAGTCTGTTTGATCGTTAATCACGTGATTATTATTATTAAGACAGAGAGACGAGAGGCTGACGTGACGGAGACGGCTAGGCGGGAAAAATGGAGGCGTTGTCGTGGCAACAACAGAGGTGGAGTGGACAGAACCAGATCACTACAGATGACACTGATACTGCCATTAGAACTATGACTACTGTAGTACTACTAACACTGTTTACAGGCCTACTACAACTAATACTACTACTGCTGTTAGGATACATAGTACCACTGATGGTTCTGCTACTATTAGGAGACACTACTGTACGCCTGCTGTACTGCAATACCAATACTACTACTACTACTACCTGTGTTACTCATACTGATGTTGCTGCTGCTGATGCTACTACTGACACCACTAATAATACTGCTGTACTAACAATACTAATAATACTAATATGGCTATTATTATATATAATTAGAATATGGTTATAAATAACAATACTAATACTACAGCTCTGCAACTGACTATAGTAGTAATTATTACTTGTACTACTACAGTACCACTGACAGCTCTACTAACATTATTAGGACTACCACAACTAATACTGCTACTGCTACCGTCCTGTCAGTGTACTTCAAACAGTCGTGGCACTATTTTGCCTTTCGTACTACTACCTCTAATAGTACTACTACTACTAGTAATACTCATGTACTGCTACTGATACTATTATGGAGCAACTAAACCATACACCTGCTGTACTGCAGTACTACTACCTATGTTACCAATGTTGCTGCTGCTACCACTGATAATGCTAACGCACTACTACTGACACCACTAATGTATGACTATTACTATATATTATATATTGTAATACGCTGTGGTACTTTGACTTATACATAACAATGCAAACACTACAGCTCTGTAACTAACTACTAGTAATGTTCCACTACTTCTCCTGACACTTCTAAGCTACATGTAGCTTCAGCTTCACTGTTAAAGTACTACCAACTCTACGAATACTCCTGCTGTACTGCTACTACAACTACTACTGCTGCTGTAAGTGTACTCTGACTGTAGCCCTCCTCTCGTCGTGTTTCTGCTTGAATTCGTTACAAATCTTATTTTTGGCTCATTTCCAAACACATGGACTTTTCTGATGAGAAGCTGCATTGCAGATGAACTTCGTGTCAAAAAGTACTTCGTGAATATTCTTAAATATATTCTTAAACAGACGGTCATTAGAGGCCCACAGCTCATTTCTGCCTCGGGGCCCCCCGGCAGGTTAATCCAGCCGCGGTCATAATTTATACAGTCTAACAACTGTTGCTAAATACAGTTCACGACGTTTGAAACCGAGCGAAGCTCAGCAGGACGACAAACAGGCAAACAAACGGAGCCACCGCTCAGCGAATCAGAGACTAATGTGAAGCGGCCCAGGTGAATCCTTCCTGTTGAGTCTTTCTATCAGCAGATCCCAGATCAGCGTTTCACCTGAGCTCTTCAGCCAAAGCACAGCAGCCTGTAAACACACACACACACACACACACACACCTCGCTGCTCTCTGCAGCTGTTTGACCTGCAGCTGTAACACTGAAAAACATGATGTGTGAATGTCTCGTCTCCGCGTGCCTTTAAAAAACACGCTGTGACATCATTAAATCAGCAGGTAAACAAAACAAAACACAAATGTGGAGACAGTTCAAGCTGCTCCTCCTCCTCCTCCTCCTCCTCCTCCTCCTCCTCCTCCTGGGGTGGGATAATTGTTTGTTGGCCCATGATTCCCTCTAATTATTTTCCTCTAATTATATATTTTGTGGTGTTGTTTCCGTGTCATTAGAACTGAGGATGGATCTTTTATATTTGTACTTCTTTGCTTTTTAATAAGTCCAATTACATCTGAACATCTTCAGGATCTCCTGAAGATGTTCAGATGTAATTGGACGTGGAGGCATAGGGGGTGCGACGCCACCACCGCCTCCACCACTGGAAACCAGCAGAAGTGTGTGTGTGTGTGTGTGTGTGTGTGTGTCCAAGGCCGGAGAGTGAAGACTAAGAAGCCGTCAGGAGACGGCTGACTGACTGACGGGGATCTAAACAGCTCTGAATATTATCGATTCACTACAAGGTTGATGCTCGCTGTAGAAAACGACGACTCAGGACTGAAACAGGATCTGAAGGAAGGTTCCTGCTGCACCTGCAAGTTAAAGTTATGAAACCACAGCCACGAGTTTACACAGCGTCTGAAGAGAACCTCCAAACCAGCAGTGAGCAGCATTCTGACAGCAGCCTACCGAGGTGGTGTGCTTGCCGGTTTGGCTGGTTGCTTCATATTTTAGTTATTAAATGAGTCCAGGCGAGACGGGAGGTTTGGACTACATGAGGCCTGGACTTCATCCTCACAGGACAGGAAGCTCCCTTCCTCCTCCTCCTCCTCCTCCTCCTCTCCTCAAAGCGAAGCTGTGTCCTCATTTCAGTGTGGAGGAGGTGAAGGAGAGATCCCTGCATCCTTTTTCTCTCCCTCCTTGTGGCCTCAGCGCTGTGTTTAATACACCACGTTGACTTTGATAAAGCGCGCTGTGGAAACGGCCGCCTCTACAACGCCGCTCGATTCATGATCTGCCTATTCAGCAAAACTACAGGGTGGGCCTCCATTCGGAGGGAGAGAGGAGAGAGGAGGGAGGAGAGAGGAGGGAGGAGGAGGGAGGAGAAGGAGGAGAAAATTGAGTAAAAAAATGTAAAAAAACTCGAAGGGAAAGAGAGAGAATAGATTCGGAGAAGGGGAGAGAGCCACTGGCAGCGTTTTCAGTTTGGTAGCTGAGCAGCTGCCATGTTTCACATTTCAAAGATGTGCTGCAGGAGGTGGAGGAGGTGGTGGTGGAGTGAGGAGGAGTGAGGAGGAGTACGTGCTCTCCATCCACTGAATCATTCAACCTTTTTTTTTTTTTTTTTCATTTTCTACACAAATCTGGAGCCACTGATACATTTTATTCATGCTCAGTCTGATTTATCGTCGACCTCTGCAGCAGTGTTGACCAAAAAACTATTAAACACACGTCAGTGTGTCACGCTAAGTGAACACACACACACACACACACACACCGTCCTGCTGCCACCAATCTTACTAGAGCACCAAATGTGGATTTATCCACCGTTTAAAATAGTCTCCAACAAACGCTCTCTTCTCTCTTTGTTTGATTAAAAACTGAATATTTGTGGCGTGTTTTTAGAGCTAGACCGGGCAGATCAGGACACCACCACATAAAGATCAGTCTATCCATTTCCTTCCTCTTATCCCGGGTCGGGTCGGGTCGTGGTAGCAGATTTAGCAGGCCACAACAGACGTTTTCCAGCTCCTCCTGGAGGATCCCGAGGTGTTCCCAGGCTAAGATGGGCTATGTAGTCCCTCCAGCAGGTTCTGGGTCTGACTCGGGGTCTCCTGCCTCCAAAGGAAGGCGTCCAGGAGGCCTGAACCACCTCAGCTGGCTCCTTTCAACGTGAAGGAGCAGCAGCTCTACTCCAAGCTCCTCACCTCTAAGGCTGAGCCTGGACACTCAGCAGAGGAAACTCGTCTCAGCTGCTTGTATCCGCGATTCTTTTGGTCACTACCCAAAGCTCATGACAGTCGGTGAGGGTTGGAACAAAGATGGACCGTAGGATCAAGTAGGATCAGGCTGAGCTCCCTCTGAACCACAACGGTCCGGTTCAACGTCCGCGGCGCTGTCGACGCCGCATCAACCTGCGATACTTCAGCTCTCTGACTGAACACTAAAAGCAGAGACAGAAAGAATATACTTTATAGATCACATCAGTTTCATGAGGTTCAATAAAATGGCATCACGTGTCACATTTTAAATCCTTGATATTTAGTTTCTTTCGTTCAGCCGTGTAAATGAACTCATGTCTGACGCTCTCCTCTGTTCTTCATCTCTTTTTCCTTTGTCCTGATCGCAGCTCATCCTCCGCTCGTATCGTCTTGCGTATTGGCCCTCATTTACCATATTTCTAATTATATTCAATTTTAGCCTTTTATTATTTTCCCGCCGCAGTGACACCGTCTCCCTGCGGGGATCAATAAAGTTTCATCTAATCTGAACCTGATGAAACTGTGTCAGACTCAGCGAGGAGCTCTCGTTGCTTTATTTAGTGCAGATTTTAAATTGAGTTTGGTGCAGCGATCCCGAAGCTTTGATATTAAGACTGATGGACTTTTACTCCGCGCTGTCTCTGATGTGACTTTGACTGTGTTTGGAAGGGAAGTATTTGTTCCTGCTGCACCTTCACACCACTCATTCTCATTAAACTCTTATTTTACGTGTTACGTGCCGAGCCTGTCGAGTGCAAACTACACAAATATCACCTGTCTGTGTTAAAGCTTCTTTCTTCTCCATTTCTGCTGAACTGACTCAGTTAAATAATAAAAATACACGAGATTCCTGCAGAGAGGCGAGTTAAGCATTTCAGGGCTAAAGTGCAACATCTGTGACACGAAACACGACCGCGTGTCTCCTCAAAGACACTTTAAGGACTGAATAAATCGGGAAACAGGCTGATTTGACCTGATACAGTAAGTAACTGATACTACATTATTTTGTGCATTGACCAAAGACTGAGGCTCAAATCTAATGATAATAAATCAGATTTCTGCACGAACATCAAGAAACTTCACACCAGGTTCCAGAAAATCCTTTGAAATGTTGATTTATGTCAGAAAGATGATTTATTTCTCTTATTTGAGGAAAACAGGCTGTTTGTTACAGACTAAAAGACTGTGTGGACACTGAAACATGACGCTGTTCAGAACAAACATTTTGGTTTATTTGGGTGAATTGTTTCTGTATTTTCCGGCCTTGGCCTCTCTTACACGACGCAATTAAAAGTGTTAGACGAGGTTAAAGAGTAAAACTTTGATTTTTATACGTTAACTTTGGTCTTTATAGTGATAACCTGCAGTAAAGTCTAAAGCTTTTTGTCAACAGTGTGAGGTATCTACCTACAGACTGTTGAAGATGAACAAATGTCCTGCTGTGGACGAGGGCAGCAACAAGACAGATTTTAGACACCTCAGAAATGTAACATCAGTCTAAGTGTACGCGACATTTAGAGCGTTTCCTGCCACTGAATCGTCGATCTATCCTGTCTTTGAAGTCTGCAGACTCCTTTGACAAAAACTCTATCGAGTTTTATTTGTGTGACTTAAAATCTGATATAATAAATTTATCTGCTGCAGATCAAGAAGCAGTAAACCTGCAACTCATGTGTTGAGATAAGATCGACTTTATTGATCCACACTGTGGAAAATTGTCTCAGCAGCTCACAGTAAACAAGGTGGATAAGAAAAATCTTTAGAAATATAAATAAGAAAGAAAAACTCTGAGATATACTATAAACTGGAAATATATATATATATATACTATATATATATATATATATACTGAATATGCAGCTTTCAAGTACACAGATAAACATGTTAGATCATTTAATATAAATAATAATGTGCAGCAGGAAATGTCGCCGCGATAAAGATGGTTGAGTTTTTTACAAAGAATACAGCAGGAGGTAACTGTACAGTGTACATCATTAAACATAATTGTGCAGCGTCGTATAATTAGATCTATATAAGGGTATGCATGAATGATAGTGACACTGAAACAGCTTCATTATGTCATGTGTGTGTGTTAAAATGATGAGGCTTCAGTTTCCTGTGGTAGAAGTAAAGCAATGAATGACTGTAAATATGACATTTAAATTTAAACTGATTTATTCATGTTCAAAAACCCTGAACTGTCCCTTTAAGTGTGAACTTCAGCCTCAAGGTGGCGCTAGAGGAAAGTTCAGCAGGTCACAGGAATATTCTAACTCCTCTGTAAAGCTGTCAGACTTTATTTCACGAATCTTCAAATAAACCTTCAGAAAGGAGTTAATATACATGTTTATGTGTTAATGTATAATAACAGTAATAATACTATAACCACCATTAAAAAAAAAACTACATTAACACGGCGCTAACGAGCGCTACAGCGCGGGTGCGGAGAAATAAAACCCATAATGAGGTGAAATATGACATAAAAAATACATTAAAAGCAGCATAAATTAACACACAGAGTAAGTAGTGTGTGTGTGTGTGTGTGTGTGTGTGAGAGAGCAGCTCCTCGCTGTGTGATGTCCCAGAGTTCATAGCGGCAGTGGCGGCGGCAGCACTCGATGATAGTGATATTAAGCAGGAAGTGTTGCAGGAGGACTTCATTGCCGTCTTCCACATTTTGTGTAATAGAATGTAACTAGCATCATTATTTTTTCATCACAGCCCTCCCACAACTGTCTTCCACATCTAGGAACATCACTTTCCTCTCAGCGGCTCCCTCGCTCCCTCGCTCCCTCGCTCGCTCCCTCCTCGCTGTTCCTTCGCCACACTGCGAGTCAATTAAAGAGCGCCAGATAAAATGTGAGGAAAGAAGAAAAAAAAGCGCTGCTGTTCGGGGCCCGGCGGTGGATTCTGAAGCTCGGCAGCTCTCACCACTGCGGGCTGACGTGTTGGAGAAGGCGTGATGGGGTTGAAGTTGAAGAGTCTCCTCGCAGCAGTCGGCCTCGTCGCCACAGTTTGGAGAGCATTTATTTTTATTTATTCGCCTCGCTCGGCCTGCTGGGACGGACGCTCAGGCGAAAACGTCTGATCGCTGCAGCTCGGCGTCAAACTCCAGCCATCGAGTGAATCATAAAGACGAATATTTGTGTTTATTTATGCTCCATGACGACGTGAAAACACTGAAGAAAGATGGAGAGGAGGCTCTGACAGCTGAAAACTGCTCTGCAGATATTTACTGCGCCGTTTGTTCGACGTGTTTCTCCTCTTTAAATGAGGTTAATGGTTTTTTGTTCAGCGCGTCTGACACATAAATTGAATTTAGGAAGCGATTACTGCTGCAGATATCAGAGATAAATGGAGATGATTGCATGAATATTTAAATCAATGCACACAATAAGGAGTTTTACTATCATCTAAACTGCAGCAGAGAGTCTGCAGGCAGCTACTTTTGCAAGTGTTTAGCTGTAAAGCTCTCTGTCCAACTGAAACATCGCTCTTTTAAAACAGACACATGATGTAATTTCACTGGTATCATGTGTTTAAAATGTTTTCAGATCATCTTTATGGTCCCGTTTGTGTCAAAGGAAGTTGATCAGTTTACCTGCAAAGATCTGTTACTTTCATTCTCTCATCTTCAAACAGATTTCCTTCACTTGTTCACTGTTCGTTCATCTACAGACACATGAAGGTTGAAACTCACTTTCACTTTTAGTTATTGACTCTTCTGTGGGACTGTTGTGTTTTCAGTACATCTCACAAGTTTTTATCCAGGGATGAAACATTTCTTTGCAATTAAGGTAGAAAAGTGCTACATATAAATGTTAATTAGACCTCTTGACTCTGTCACGTAGCCTTTAAAAACTTGTTTCGTGTCTTCAGAGGTATCTTTGTGACCTAACACGTCTCTGGTCCGTCCTGAATATGATTCTCTGATCGTTTTTTTTCTCAGCATGAAATTAAAGTTGTTACTTTTTGAGCTGTAACAAAAAAACAAACTAATAATCGAAAAGAAAGGAAACTTTTAGAAAAAACTGAGAGCTACTACCAAACTGCAGTTCCTCTTGTCGTCCACTTGAGGCTGGCTCCAGAAGTGAGTCAGTCTCCATAAGTCCCCATGTTCAAATGTCCAACTTCACAGCAGAAATAAACATGTTTACAGCCTGGTACAAAAACAGTTTTGGTCTCTGTAGCTAATTTCCCCGTTCATGACAACTGTACTGAGGGTGAATTTATATACAACTCACCTGTTCAGGTTATATTAAGGCTTAAAGTTATGCAGGATTAAGAGCGTGGACGCTTTGACTGACAGGTAGATGGCTTGTTTGAGCAACCAGGCTTCATTCAGCTCCACCTCTATAACCATTTTTAGATTAGTCGGAGGCGGCGGAGGCAGGACCGCCCAGACGGAGATGACCAGAGCGACCACACGGAGCTTCACAACGGCACTTTGTCACGACTGCATCCATGTTTTATACAGTCTGTGGTGATCCATCTGTCTGTTCTTCTTCTTCACTGTCAGTCACCTTCAGTTCAAACTCAACTTTATTTGTCACTTTAACCACGAGAAAGCAGCTCAGTGAAATAAACAGGGTGAATGCAGGGAGTTCATTTAGAGCACATGTTCAATGAAAACATGAAGACTTGCAGTCTGTGTAATAAATCCTCTTTATTGACTGAGAGCACAAACTAAATGTTGTTTCTTCATTGAATCTCACATATGTACAAGAAAAGAATGAATCATCTCCTTATTGATTCTGATCATACAAACTAAAGTCATCATGAGCAGTGATAGCCTCCATGGCTAAACAGACACAGGAAGGAGCGCCACCTAAAGAAACTCAAACATTTACACAGCGACCAATGAGAAGAGGGCAAAGTACCGCCCACAGTGTTTGATTGACAGGTGAAGAAATGCCACAACAATCAGCTGTCAGCAACAATGATGGAAACAAAACAAGCTGAAGACATGAAACACAGAATTTAACCCTTCAATGACTTCTGTCTATTTGACTTCACACAACTCAGCAGAGGATTCAGGACAAGGAATAAGTCCAGCATAGAGAGGCTGAGTGAACGTGGTCTGGACTCTGTGGAGGAGAGTCATGGTTTCAGAGACGCTGTAGAAGGACAGAATACCTGCACTGTGATCCAGGTACACTCCAACTCTGGAGGACCGAGGACCTGAGACGGGAGTTTGGACTTTGTTGTAATAAAACTTATAACTCTTTGTGCCACAATGTAACCTCCAGGATTTGTCATTGAATCCAAATAAACATTCATGTGAGCTCCCTGCTCTGCTGATATTCTTGTATGTGACTGCTACATAAACTCCATCTCCTCTCCTCTCCACCTCCCAGTAACAACGTCCAGTCAGACTCTCTCTACTCAGGACCTGAGGACAGCCAGTGAATCTGTCTGGGTGACTAGAATAAGACTGATGTTGACTCATTAATGTCACTTTTCTGTTCCTCAGATAATAACAGCAGTGTGTTTGCTGTGTTTGGATCCAGTGTGAGTTCACGTGAATATTTTAAGAACTCAGCTCTGGTCTTGGGCTCTGGTTCTGGTCCTGACAGTGAAACATGGACTTCAGTGTCTGTCAGTGAGATGTTTGTCCGTTGGTGCCTCAGAGCGTCCTGTAGTTTATCTCTGAGCTCTGACACAGCAGCTGTCACATCCTCAAAGTCCTCAGAGGACGGATATTGATGCTGGATGAGTCTGTAGGTTGGCTGAGTCGTGACAGTGAGGGTAGTTGTGTAGAAACTGGTTGTGGTCCTCTGTGTGTGAGAGCTTCTTCAGATCAGCGTCTTTCCTCTTCAGCTCAGTGATCTCCTGCTCCAGCTTCTCCTGAAGCTCTTTGACTCGACTCACTTGAGTTTCCTGCTGGGATCTGACCTGCTGCTTCACATCAGACCTTCTTTTCTCCATGAGACGGATCAGCTCAGTGAAGATCTTCTCACTGTCCTCCACTGCTTTATCAGCAGAGCCATTGATAGCCTCCACCTCCTGTTGGAGCTCCTTCACATCTTTCTCTCTGTCCTGGATTCTCTGCTGGATGTTTTGTCGACTCACCTCGAGCTCTCTCTGCCTCTCAGTCCTTTCTGCTGCAGCTGGGACTGTGTCGTGGCCTTTATGTTCATCCACAGAGCAGAGATAACAGATACACTGCTGATCAGTGCGACAAAATATCTTCATCACCTCATCATGACGAGAGCAGATGTTCTCCTGGAGCTTCTTGGAGGGCTCCACCAGCTTGTGTTTCTTAAATGTAGGTGATTCATGATGAGGCTGGAGGTGTTTCTCACAGTAAGAGGCCAGACAGACCAGACAGGACTTCAGAGCTTTCAGTTTTCTCCCAGTGCAGACATCACAGGCCACATCTTCAGGTCCAGCATAGCAGTGATCATCAGGAGCAGCTTGGAGTCCAGTCTTCTTCAGTTCCTCCACTAAAGCTGCTAACATGGTGCTTTTCATCAGGACAGGCCTCGGTGTGAAGGTCTGCCTACACTGAGGGCAGCTGTGGATTCTCTTCTCATCCTCTCCATCCCAGAAGTTTTGAATACAGTTCATGCAGTAGCTGTGTCCACAGGGAATAGTCACCGGATCCTTCAGTAGATCCAGACAGATCGGACAAGAGAAGGTTTCCTGGTCCAGTTTAT
The DNA here is from genome assembly GCA_036365135.1 of Miichthys miiuy. Classification (NCBI taxonomy): domain Eukaryota; kingdom Metazoa; phylum Chordata; class Actinopteri; family Sciaenidae; genus Miichthys; species Miichthys miiuy. The sequence continues at coordinate 25,713,626 of CM071611.1, read as the reverse complement.
TTCCTTGCTGTGCCATTTCTCCTCTCTGCGTCGACGACTGTCTGAGTTTGACTTCCTCAGAAATGAAACTAGTTTGAGCTCTGATCTAAACAACATGCGGCCTGTCAGCTGACACGTCAGCACATGTTGGTTCCACCCATCTTCAAACTGTAGATCTGAGGGGGAGGGAACAAGGAAACACGTGAACAGAGTGGAGCTGGCTGTGTTTGAGAGCAGGAAGAAGAGGGAGGGCTTATCAAGAGCTGAGTCATTCCAGGAAGAGGACCTTGTAAATGATCTGCAGAGTTCATACACTTTGATAGCTGTGAAGAAAATAGTTCATGTTAAAGTTTCACCTGGAAATGAGTCCAAAAGAAACCAGAAGACTTTTCTAAAACACGGCTGATCTGAAGGTGAAATAAAGGTAAATCCTCCAGTCAGTGACAATCATCAGCCAAACAACCACTAATAAAGGCAATCATTTCATCTTCTTTATCTTCAATGATGAAATCCTCGACTGTCTGTAAAAGGTGAGCTGTCAGAGACGAGGACTACAAACACAGGAGCATCACCAGCTGCCATTTTGTCACCTTTGTTCTTTTCTTTGGAAACCAGTGAGTTCAAATGTATTACACACGTTTACTGTAAATATTATACAGTATGTAAAGTAGTTCAAGTTTGCACAACCATAAACCTATACAGCAACAAGACTCCAGAAGAAGTGAGTCAGTCTCCATAAGTCCCCATGTTCAAATGTCCAACTTCACAGCAGAAATAAACATGTTTACAGCCTGGTACAAAAAACAGTTTTGGTCTCTGTAGCTAATTTCCCCGTTCATGACAACTGTACTGAGGGTGAATTTATATACAACTCACCTGTTCAGGTTATATTAAGTCTTAAAGTTATGCAGGATTAAGAGCATGGACGCTTTGATTGATGGGTGGGGAGATCGAGGGGACGATCCAAGTCGAGGCACACCCTGGACAAGTTTCCAGTTCAACAATGAACCTGTCCTGGATGACCTGAGGGCGTCTGGAAGCTTTAAATGTTTCTGTCCTTAAAAGTCGACACAGATACCTTCGATGTTTCCTTGTTGTTATCATTTTGGTCCTTGACTGAAGTTTTTGAGTTGATTCAGGCGGCGTTCTTTGGCTCGGTCGGAGTGCTGGTAAATAAATTCAGGGTACAAATACTCAAACTGAGAGGACAAAACATGAAGCACAGACATGATTCATCTGAAGGACGGTTTATCCAGGAATAAAGGTGGAGTGTGTGTGTGTGTGTGTGTGTGTGTGTGTGTGTGTGTGTGTGTGTGGTACAGATGTTTGTAGGGTGGAGGTGTTGTTGTGACCGTTTCAACCCCACCGTGAGAAAACACCCGTGTTTGTGCGTCCACGTGTGCAGGTGTTGACGTCCTGCTTTCAAAGCTTTATTTTCCACTTTCAGAGCCGCCGACTGAACTAATGACACAAAGCACGACAGTCAGCAGGAGCTAAATGTTTGAAATGGCTTTCTGATGTGTGTAATATCTGAGCGCTTTGGGACAAAGTGGATGTGTGAAAGAGGTAAAAAGAAAAGGCTGCAGCTTTAATATGTCTGTATACAGACTGTGAGCTGCAGCTAATGCTTTGTGTTGCCTCTCCATTACCTCAGAAATATGAAGAAATAGAGTATTTGTCTTGGAAATGGACGGCGATGTTTGCCGGGGCACAATCACGGCCCTTTGTATCGCAGAAAATGGTGTGAGCTCGGACAAATGGAGCGATTATGAAAAACTGACCACCTTTTTCCCCCCACGCCACTCTCGCTTTGGGCGGCCGGAGACAAGCCGGTATAGACGGACAGCACGGCGTCCAGTAATTTGAGTTTATTTATGTGATGCGTGTCGGCGAGGAGAAAGCGGAGCGGTGCGGCGAGGCGCTGATTGATCTTTCAGAGGCAATCATGACGAGCAGCGAGCAGAAAATAGGCCCGCGGACGTCTGACGGCCTCATCTGTGAGCGGGATTACGTGACGCCGAGGCAGACCTTCACCTGTCAGAGACCCAGACCTGAATCTGAAGGTGGAACCACGTCACGGGTCAGGAAGGTGACGGCTGCCACGGCAACGAGTAATGACGACATAAAGATACAACCAGCCACAGCACAGAGTTTATTACAGAGTAAGACTGTCTAAAACCTGGACGTAGTCTCCGTGACGTCCCCGCAGACCGTCTAAAACCTGGACGTAGTCTCTGTGACGTCCCACAGACTGTCTAAAACCTGGACGTAGTCTCCGTGACGTCCCCGCAGACTGTCTAAAACCTGGACTTAGTCTCCGTGACGTCCCCGCAGACTGTCTAAAACCTGGACGTAGTCTCCGTGACGTCCCCGCAGACTGTCTAAAACCTGGACTTAGTCTCTGTGACGTCCCCGCAGACTGTCTAAAACCTGGACGTAGTCTCCGAGACGTCCCCGCAGACCGTCTAAAACCTGGACGTAGTCTCTGAGACGTCCCCGCAGACCGTCTAAAACCTGGACGTAGTCTCTGTGACGTCCCCGCAGACTGTCTAAAACCTGGGTGTAGTCTCCGTGACGTCCCCGCAGACTGTCTAAAACCTGGACGTGGTCTCCGAGACGTCCCCGCAGACTGTCTAAAACCTGGACGTAGTCTCTGTGACGCCCCGTGACTGTCTAAAACCTGGGTGTAGTCTCCGTGGCGCCCCCGCAGACCGCTAAAACCTGGACGTGGTCTCCGAGACGTCCCCGCAGACTGTCTAAAACCTGGACGTAGTCTCTGTGACGTCCCCGCAGACTGTCTAAAACCTGGACGTAGTCTCTGTGACGTCCCCGCAGACTGTCTAAAACCTGGACGTAGTCTCTGTGACGTCCCCGCAGACTGTCTAAAACCTGGGTGTAGTCTCCGTGACGTCCCCGCAGACTGTCTAAAACCTGGACGTAGTCTCTGTGACGTCCCCGCAGACTGTCTAAAACCTGGGTGTAGTCTCCGTGACGTCCCCGCAGACTGTCTAAAACCTGGACGTAGTCTCTGTGACGTCCCCGCAGACTGTCTAAAACCTGGGTGTAGTCTCCGTGACGTCCCCGCAGACTGTCTAAAACCTGGACGTGGTCTCCGAGACGTCCCCGCAGACTGTCTAAAACCTGGACGTAGTCTCCGTGACATCCCCGCAGACTGTCTAAAACCTGGACGTGGTCTCCGAGACGTCCCCGCAGACTGTCTAAAACCTGGACGTAGTCTCTGTGACTATTTTTTTGAGAAACAAAATTGAAAACAAACTTTTTAAAGAAAAGAGAAGAGCATACATTAAAGGTCCAGAGTGTAACATTCATGGTGATTTATCAACAGAAACTGAATATAATATACATAACTATGTTGTTGTGGTATATAGTCACCCTATGGAACGAGTCGTTACTTTTCGCCTTTTTATGTACATATACCGCGGGTCCCCCTACACGGAGGCCGCCATCTTGCGCCGCACAGTAGCGATTCGCCGAGTGAAGAAGAAGGCGGATGTGACGTAGAGGACGAGGAAGCCGTGTTTACTAGTTGCTAACGGCTAACGGCTAACTTTGTTGTGTTTTGTTATTTGAGAAGTTATATTCAGACAAATGGAGCAACACATTCATTATTTAACAAGAAGGGCCCAGAGAGCAGGAGTCTGTGCATGGAGGAGAAAACATGAAGAAGAAAAACGACATCGCTGTGGACTTTCTCTCACGATATCACTGATGACGCATTAATGTTTTCAACGTGACGCCGATGTTTTCTGTTTTCATCTGGAAAGATAATTCAGACTAAAGTTAATGTGGAAATGAAAACTGTTGTTTCAAAGCTTCAGCTGTCTGCTAACGATGATGTCAATCAAAGTGTAACCATGGCAACACGTCAAACTGCAAACTGACGTCACCGTGACGAAGCACGGAGCTGCTCCGTGAACACAGCGCGGCGTTTTATTGATGTCGGTCAGATTATAATAACTTCACATAAAGTTTAGAGACTTACCTCCGTCACTGCTCTTCAGTTAGGCCTCCACCTCCTCCTCCTCCTCCTCCGGGTCTCCCCGGTGGCTTAGCCCCTCTCACCTGGCCTTGACCCCGCCTCTTTCACCTGGCCTTGACCCCGCCTCTTTCTTCCCAGTTTGTTTATCCGTTTTCTGAGCGCCAGCGGAGAGAAACACCTGTCTGCTAACGCTGATGATATATTAGTTTATTAGCTTTACGTCGCTAATGTTAGCTTTTATTAGCATGCGGACCAGCGTGCTAACGCTAGCCTTCGGGGGTGTTGCGTTCAATCACAATCGTAAATTACAGAATCTAGTGAACAGCGAATCTTACACACTGCTCCTTTAATACACATAAAATATATTAATAAATATAAAACAAAACAAATTTAATAGACGACTAAAAGTCTGTTTTATTTTACTTTTGTTCTGATCTTGAATTCAGCCTTTAGACTTGACACCTTGTTGTTGTAAATATCTTGCTCTGTCTTCAGTTTTTATTATTATCTTTAATATTAACAGGAAAAGTCGAGAAGAGGTTAATTGTCTTTTTAAAGTTTGTCTCGACTGTTGAACCTGAAATGAAACCAGCACAGATAAATAATGAAGCAGTATGAAAGTCTTTATGTGTCGTGTCAGATTAATATATTTAAATATATATATATGATCAAACGGTCTTCAGCGTTCATACGATAACTTTATGTTGTTAACATGAAACCTTTAAACTCCGTCACAGGCTGCGAGGACGCCGCTCACTCTGCGTACATCACTAATAAACTCCGCCAGCCTCTCCATCTTCATCCGCCTCAGTTACTTCATCCGCTCTGACTTCTCACTCTCCTCTTTAACCTACATAAGAAAATTAAAATCCTATAATTATCTTCAATTAACAGAAAGAGGGACATGCAGTGATTAAGGAAATCAAGTTCAGGGACTATTTTCATTATCTGAGCTCCCCCCACCTCCTCCTCCACCTCCTCTTCCTCCCCCGCTACAATCCCCCAGCCTCCCTCCACCTCCTCCCCCTTTCTTTAACGCTCACCTTTAAGCTCACTGCTCTCGTTTTAATTAATTTTTTTCCTCTTTTGTTTCCGAGCTGTCCGTCGTCGACGGGTAAACAGTTTAAAAGACGTTTCTGAGCTTTAATATTGATAATTAAGACAAAATAATTCAGAATTACTGAGGCTTGTTTCTCTTCTAAAAGAGCAGCTACACGTGGTACAACACGAAGCTGAAGCTCTTCTGTGGCAGCGTTTCTCAAACTTTCACACCTCAGAAGATTTCAGGCTGTCCGAGTACAAACGCACAAACATGAAGTCCAGCGGCCTGGTTCGACTGTTCACACAGGAACTTGAACCGGGTCAAGAACCAGAACTCATTTGGCACTTGTCTTCTTAATGTTTCATGTTTGGAGTCGTGGCTCCATACAACACTACCAACAGCTGGACGTACTAACTCTTCAGTAAGCAGTACTTATTGCTGCACTAACACGTCTTTGTCACACTGTACATTGATTGTAAGTCAGCTAAATTCAACTGAAAGCTCTGGAAGAAGCTCGTAATTCGAGTCAGTGTTTCTGTCTTTTGTCTGAAAACTTTCTTCCGTTATTGAAAAAAGATAATTTGTCTTTTTTTTTTTTTTGGAGCTTTCAGTGTCAAAAGGACAAATTTTAGGATTTTAATTTGAGAGCGAAGGAGGCGAGCAGTCGTTGTTTTCCTGCATAAACTGACAACAGCAGCGCTGACGTGATGCGCAGCAGAAACTAAAGAGGAAGGAGCTGCTGTCAATAATCTGACTGCTGCTACAGTGCGAGGAAGCTGCGAGCGCTTATTTGTCTGTCAGCCAAGAAAACTCACAGTCAGAATCAGTTTTCTGCCAAGTACGTGCACATACAAAGGATTAATCTGCAAGACATGCTCACCGTGGAATAATACACGAGTGAAAAACAACAGCTGGCAAGCAATTATGCATCTGTCTGTGAAAAACTTAAAGTTTGTGAAATACAGGATGTTTTCAAAATGGCCATTTTCACCTCAGCATGCAGTTTTTTTAATCTTTGAAGGACTTTTGTTAAAATGATGTTTTCATGGAGGGAAAACAGACGACCTTCAGATACAGACAGACTGCAACACAACAAATGCTTTATGTCTTAAAATCATTATATAGCTACATATAATCCGGCCCTGTGCACAGGTGGTTTGGGTGACTCTGATTGGAGCTCGGTTCATGAAGTTTGATGACCTTCATTAGCGTTAACGGACAGTGACGTTAAAGGTCAAAGTTGTCTGAACACAACATGTGCAGTAGTAAAAGTGACACTCCTGTACTCTGGTTGATGAAAACGAGTCTTTTAAAACACGCGTAGAAAATCCTGGATTAAAGGTTAAGTTGGATAAAAAGTTTCTCCGTCTGGTCAAGGACACACTCAGCTGTTTGCTCAGAAGGTCCGACCTACCGAGTCAACAGGAAGAGTGCTGGACAGCGTGGAGATGTCACGTGATGCACAGCAGCAGAGCATCATAATCCTCCAGAAATGAAGAATTTTAACCCTTCCATCCAACAACATTTAGAAAGTCCAGCAGAGCTGCACGATCGCCCCAAGCGAAGAGTTCAAATGTCTGATGGACCGCTGGATTGGTCTGGCATCAGCAGTACTGTGGACGTTACGTACCGGACCGTTGTGGAGTCTGAAGGCAAAGCTCTCGATTTCAACACCACAAGTAAGATTTCTGTGTTCAGATCGGCCCAAATGAATTGTACCATGAGGGAAAACAAGTCCGATTCAACCAGACTGAACAGAACAGGTTTGAAAACAACCTGAAATTCAGATACTGGTGGGGGGGTTCGCTCTGGATAGAGAATGTAGGACGTGTTTCCAGGTTGTTTCCAGGTTGTTTCCAGGCTGTTTCCAGGTTGTTTCCAGGCTGTTGATCTTATTTGATCATCTGAACTCTTTCAGGTTCTCTTTTTGATTTTTGTGACCCGTCAAATCACAAATCCAAAAAGGAGGCCAAACTAAATCACTGCGATCACCTGAGTAAAAAAAGAGCCCGGTGCAAGGTGCAAGCATCCCGTCCATGTTTAGCCTAGCTTAGCATAAAGACTGGACGCAGGGGGAAACTGTTAGCCTAGAAAAAAATCACAAGTGCAGTAACAAAAACCTCTGGGAAAGATCCTGGAGGACACAGTGCTGAAAGAAACAGCAGGTCTGATCCACACTGTGTGTGTGTGTGTGTGTGTGTGTGTGTGTGTGTGTGTGTGTGTGTGTGGTTGGGCAGGGGTTGGACCGCCGTGGGCAGCGCCTGCAGGGTTGAAGTGGAAGGAAGACAGAAACAGTATCTACTGATCATACACACACAAAATACACACTAAAACTCACACAGTGTTTCCTGTTCTGTGTACAGTACACACTCTCACACACACACACACACACACACACACACACATACACAGCCTCCAGCCTCACTTCACTGCTCCGTGTTGCTCGTGTCCAAACTGATGCAGATAAATATGAAAACATTCTTTACACCATGTTGCCGTCCGGTTTTCAGACAAACTGCAGATTTAATGAACTCTCATCGGAGGCTCGAAAACTTCTAAAGAACGCTACGAGCTCGTACACAGGACCGAACACAGCCTCTGAAACCAGCAGTCAGCGTGTGGACGGACCTGTACCTGAGCATTTCATTTCCATATGTTTACCTCATCATGTGACACTCGTTTGGCATCAACATCCGACACTGTCACACACGATAGAAACTAAAGAAAAGCATGAGAGGTCCCTGTTTACTTTATATCATGTTTAATAAGCTGTGCTTCTGTGGAAGTTTGAACAGTTAAATCTATAACACAGCATGAGTATTTATCCAGGCCCTGTATGAAAGGAGTTCAGGCAGGTGATGAGAGGAGGCAGGAGGTGATGTGATGATCCAATCAGCAGCTGGGAGTCATCATGGACGAGGAGCAGCACAGAGAGCTCAGCTGACAGTGTTTAATACAACAATATACACACCCACATCCTGTTTTATGATTCATGTCGAGGCTGGAACATGGAAGACGATCCATCGAAGTTCATCCATCGTTTGTTGATCCAAACAATGCAAAATCTAAACACATCTTCATCCATGGAAATATCTTCCAAACAAACTGATTGTGCAGCGCTTCCATCTGGTGATGAACGTGTATGAATGGATGAAGCGGCGTTAATCCAGGTCCCGTTAGCAGCAGGCTTAGTAAAGTATCCCAGACGTCTCCGGGTTCCTCCTGGGAGTCCCGAGGCGCTCCCAGTCCAGATGGGATATTTAATCCGCCCAGTGTGTCCTGGGTCTGTTCTGAGTCTCCTCCCAGTTGGACGTGTCCAGAAAAACCTCCACAGGGAGAAGTTCTGATCAGACGGCCAAAAACCAGCAGAGGCAGCTTCATTTATCCGAGTCCAGCGTGGAGACGGTCCGTTTGACTCACAGGAAGTTAAATCTGAATTTAAATGTCATGTTTCACCTGTGAAGTCTCACATATGAATGAAAACATTAATACAGCAGCAAACCACTGTTTTCTGCAGGTAAAGTACAGGACTGGCGTCATCCTGTCTTTGTTTACAAAGCCCATCTGGTCTGTTCATGTTCATGTTGGTGCAACTGAGGACAGCAGAACCAGAACAGACTGCTCAAAGACTAACAAAGACAGTTTTTGTGAGTTTTTCTGAACAACAAACCGAACCTGCAAAAACACTTTTAGTGACAGTATTCACCTGATTTTGAGAATGTTTTCACATCTAACTCAACCAATTTTTGTCAATGGAGTCTGGTCTATAATCTATATATCTTTTCTGACTTTGGGGGATTTGTGTTTTGGATTTTCGGTGAGTTTTATTTGGTTTGTTTTTTAAGATGATCTGTGAGGTAAACTTCTGGTCGGCAGTGGCTCCAATTTGAGATGCTGGTGCTCGAGTGTGACATCTAGTAGCGGTGAATTCTTTATGTGACAGCCATAACATTACTTACTTACTTTTGCCACCAGAACAGTCCTGACCCGTCGAGGACTCCTCGGACCTCTGAAGATGAGCTGTGGTATCTGGCACTAGTCTCGAGGTGTGGCCTCCATGGATCGGACGTGTTTGTCGGTTGGATTGAGATCTGGAGAATCTGGAGGCCGAGTCAACAGCTTGAACTCATTGTTGTGTTCCTCAAACCATCCCTGAACCATGTTAGCTTTGTGACAGGACGAAAGAGGCCACCGCCATCAGGCGGAAAGGGTGGACGCTGTCTACAGCAATGCTTCGAGCCACGGTGTCCCAGCAGAACATCACCCAAAGCATCACTGGTAACATTTCATGGTTTATTTTTATTTTTATTTATTTAGTGTTGACTGATTTAAAATAAAGTCCGTTATTTGTCTGTTTACATGTTTGTTGAATGTAAAAGTTCCTTCCTGATCTTTCCAACATGAACATTCAGATGTTTGACGGAATATTTCATGTTGGTTGTTTTTTTATTGTTATTTTTGACTGGTTGGTTGTTTGTGTGCAGACGTCATGCTGCTCTGACAGTTTGACTTCACTGTTTAATCCCTTTAATCCCCTGCTCTGCTGCTCTATGTCCTCGCAGCGTTCCCATCTTATCTTCCTGCTTCATGATGTTTGTTTGGAGATCTCCAGTTTTTTTTTTCTGATGACAGCGAATACATGTGAGTGCCGCGTGGACACTCCAACCAAATCCTCTTTACCGCTCGCTATCAGGAATCTGATCCAGTCATCTTTCATTTGTAAAAAGCGGACTGTTTGATTTTATTCATGCAGGTTTGTTTTCCATCGAAGTGACGAGGAGGGCAGGAAAAAAAAGAAAATCTCTGGCAAAATGGCCAAAGCTGATAAATCCAGATAATCTCTTCAGTCCACAGATCTTCAGCAGCAGCACAGCTGAGTCTGCTGCACACTGTAAAAAACATCAGCCTGCTTTTTAACCATTGTTATCGTGATGAGGACTTAACTGAGCGATATTTGTTAAATGAAATATGTTTGTGCAAAATAAAGAACATAAAGTCAAACATGAATGTTGTATTGAAATAGGAATACATGAATATAAAGGAGCAGGCTGCATTAAAACATTATTACAGTAATTCATCTGTTGTGCATATATTACTCTAATCTGTGCGGTTTCGCAGCGTGTTTGTCGTGTTGTCAGCTCAGTCTCAGTGTTTCCTTCCTTTAACCACACGCGGCCTCACCTCACTTTATACTCCAGTTTTTGTGTGGTTAAATCACTGACAGTATGAAGAATAGTCTCCGTGACGTCCCGCACAGGTTTCTGAAGAGCCGTTGTGAAGCTCAGTGTGGTGACGCTGGCTGCAAAGACCTGAGACGGGCCGAATGGCGCCTGGCTGCTCAAACAAACCATCTGTAACGACCATAATATTAATATAACCTGAACAGGTGAGTTGTATATAAATTCACCCTCAGTACAGTTGTCATGAACGGGGAAATTAGCTACAGAGACCAAAACTGTTTTTTGTACCAGGCTGTAAACATGTTTATTTCTGCTGTGAAGGTGGACATTTGAACATGGGGACTTATGGAGACTGACTCACTTCTGGAGCCAGCCTCAAGTGGACGACAAGAGGAACAAGAGGAAGTTTGTGGCTTCACGGAGGTTGTCGGTTGGGTTAAATAGTGAAGCTACAAACAATTCTGGTCCATGAAAGTGAATAAATACAAAGATCAGGACTTTATTTAACCTGATTCGATCCTTGCTCGTCTGCAGGTAACCATAGCAACAGTGCGGATGCTCTTGATGCTCCATGAGGGTTAAACTAAGTGTTGAAACTAATCTAAACACACGTTAACGCGGCCACAAACCCTTAAAAACACGGAGGAGTGTGGAGACGCAGCTCCTCTTTGTCCTTTTGTTAACAAGGCAGCAGCTCCCAGGCCGCTCTTTGTGACAAAACGTATTTCTGCCGCATACATTTCTGTTTGTTTTCGACCTTTTGTGACTCTTTGTGTGAAGGAAAAAAAACACAGTGTGTGATGAGGGACTGCTCCAACACACAGTGCTTTATTTTAAAGGGTTCACAAGCCAGAAAGGTTGGTGTAAGGAGCAACGTGTCGTCTCCCTGAACTCACTGCCAGAGACAAAAGCTTAGCCCGCGCTCAGAATAATGCTGAAGCTTGACGAGAAAATATCAGAACCTGAGTTCTTTTCTGCGTTTACATCCTGACTGAGTCACGACGAGAGATGAAGGCGATCGTGAAGGATGATTTATTTGAAAGCTGACAACTTGTAACGGTACAAAAATGAACAAAATCCACATTTTAAACCAGTCAGACTCGATGCAGTTAATGTGAGACAGGACGACGACAACGGTCAAAAACTTATATTGAACCAAACGTCTGCTGACTTCAGAGTCCTTACAGCACCACTTAACCCAACTGAGCCCATGCACACTTAGACCTGCATGACGGCATTAACAAATAAAGCTCTTACAAACAGTATGACAACAATGACAACAGCAGTAATGACAGAAACAACAATAATAGTCATAAAGGAGTTAACAGTCTTAGTCTTAGTCTTCACTGAGGTCGTCTTTATTCGTCACAAACTGGATTCATCAACAGAGACATTAAAGACTGCAACATGAACATTTCAAATCAGCTTTAAATGAAACACAGTGTGTGTGTGTGTGTGTGTGTGTGTGTGTGTGTGTCACGCTGACTCTCAGCTGTTCCTCTCACAGATGGAGAAATTCTTTCTGCATTTCTAATCTCACAGAACATCGTCGGTCCTTTTCCTGCCGTCGTCTCGTTGCTGTTGTGTAAAGCTAACAGTCGTCGGGGCATAATTACACATTCCAGTATGTTAATAAAGGAGGGAGTGCTGATTTAGCTAAGAGGCTCAGTGTGTACCGTTTAAAGCCGAGTTTCCCCTCGTCTGAATATTCATCAGAGTCGCACTCAGCTGAAGATGAAACGGCCTCATTGTTCATCAGCGGCGTGCCGGCTCGCTCATGTTATGCACATATTAATGATGAGGACAATTCACTTTGAGTGATTCCTAATCTGTTGACAAGAAGTCTCTGCAGGCCCTTCAGTCGGTTTGATGCAGCTGATGACGATGTTTTATCTGTAAATCCCCCCCGAGAGGAGGGACGGATCAACACTACAAACAAATCTCCAAGTCATTCACTCAGAATGAACTCCTGAGAATCATTTTCATTCAGCGAGCTGCAGCACGAGCCAACGGGACGACATTACTCAGCTGTTTGTTTCCAGATTTGAATAAAATGACAGATTATGTGAAATAATCGAAAATAAAGCTGATCATGATTTTCATCCAACACGTCTCACTCTGAACCTCTGATGGGTGACGCCAGACTGTCTAAAACCTGGACGTAGTCTCCGTGACGTCCTACAGACTGTCTAAAACCTGGACGTAGTCTCCGTGACGTCCTACAGACTGTCTAAAACCTGGACGTAGTCTCTGTGACGTCCTACAGACTGTCTAAAACCTGGACGTAGTCTCCGTGACGTCCTGCAGACTGTCTAAAACCTGGACGTAGTCTCCGTGACGTCCCCGCAGACTGTCTAAAACCTGGACGTAGTCTCTGTGACGTCCTGCAGACTGTCTAAAACCTGGACGTAGTCTCCGTGACGTCCCGCAGACTGTCTAAAACCTGGACGTAGTCTCCGTGACGTCCTACAGACTGTCTAAAACCTGGACGTAGTCTCCGTGACGTCCTACAGACTGTCTAAAACCTGGACGTAGTCTCCGTGACATCCTACAGACTGTCTAAAACCTGGACGTAGTCTCTTTGATTGTTTGTAAAAATATATTTAAATTTATTTGGCATCAATTTTTGTTTCAGTTTTTATGAAGTGTGAAGTGATGAATATTCAGATGAGCTAATTTTTTATTGTTTCTCTGAAAATTTATGAAAAAATGTAAACTGATTGTCTCAAATTGTTTGTAAATGTTTAAAGGAAATGTCTGAAAATGAGTCGTAGGAACTTGATGTGGATTTTACATCTGACACATGACGGTGGATAAACAGTCGTATTAAACTCGTTCACTCCTCGTTCAGCGCGTTATGATTTTTGTTTTGACTCCTCTGATGTGATCACGTGCAGACGGCGGCTCCGTGAAGTGCAAACCGTGATCCACATCCAACTATTTTTATCGCTCGCTAATTAGCAAGACTTTAATTTGAGCGCCGTCCTCCAGACGGACCACAGGGGGTTTAACACCCTACAACCTGACGGTACCGGCTCCGCCTCCTCCCACTTTGCCTCCACCTTACACCACCATCACGTCAGGGATGACGGCCAACGAGCAGAACATGTAGTACGTTGTGTATTTGTGTGTATTTGTGTGTATTTGTGTGTATTTGTGTGTATTTGTGTGTATTTGTGTGTATTTGTGTGTATTTGTGTGTATTTGTGTGTATTTGTGTGTATTTGTGTGTATTTGTGCGTGTGGAAGCTGCAGACTGAGAAACTCTTAATGTGTTCAAGTTAAAGTATCAATATCACTGTCAGGCTATTCACCTGATTACAAGTCAGTTTAACATCAACATGATTTAACATCTGTTAGTTTTAGGGTTGCAAAATTCCAGGAATTTTCAAAGGAAACTTTCCATGGGAATATACCAGGAATTTTCCAAACTGGTTGGCCCTTTAACAGGGAACTTGAATATAGTTGGGGAAAATATATTTTAGCATCATCTTGATTAAAACAACCAGATTTCATGCAGGTACACTTGAATATCTGCTCTTCCTCCATCACATCGCACACTGCTTACTGCAGGGCTGTTGAGGCCACGCCCCCTACCTGGACAGGTGATTTCTGTACCTGGACCACACTTTAGAGCCCAGAGCACACAGAGACTGTTGAAGACACATGTGAGCTTGTGGACTACATAAAATTGTTCGATAAAATAATTCAAACTTGCTGAAGTTCTACTCACAAATAAATCAGTTGAAATGTTTTTTAATTGTTTTATTTTTTATATTTTGGATTTATGTTTGGATGTGATGCAGTTTGTTTAAATTACCACAGTTTACAGTTAATTACAATAAATTTCCATTTCCAGATTTCTGATTTGGAATATTTCCAAAATTCCCCAGCTTATCTTCTCATGAAAAGTTTTCAGAAAGTTTCTGAAATTTTACCAGGAACTTTATGCCCCTTTGCAACCCTAATTAGTTTAGATTCATCCTCTGGAGACCATGAATGTGGTGCTATATTTATACTATTATATTTCAGTCTGGACTGACATCTGACAGAAACACAGTTCATCTCCGTCAGCAGAAGTTCATGATCGCCTCTGTTGTACTGCAACACGTCTATATGTTGTGTAAACATACATGACTTGTGTTGTAGCTGTAGTCATATGCTGTCGCCATGGAGATCCACAATGTTTGTGTCTCGTCTTTTGCTGCCCTCAAATGTTTCCATGTTTCTGTGTGTTAACTGAAACATATTCCAGAGAGGAGTCTGTCTTCTATTATTATTATTATTATGTTATCATCATCCTGACCTGTTGAACGAAGCTTTATAACGAGGTTGAGGAGCAAAGACCTCGCCTCCGTTAACTCCCTCTTTGACTCAGTTTTCACCTCCTCTCACCTTTTTCTGTCCTTTCGCCGGCCGATCTCTGAACTCCTCCATCCATCAACAACCCTGATTTCTCCTCTCATCCCGAACTCCTCCACCCTCCATCCTCCTTCACTTCATCACTAAACTGAATCCATATTGATCTTTATAGATCTTCATGTATATGTTTATATAATCAGTTAATTTGTGAACAAAGAACATCATACTGACACCAAACCTGTCAAGACAGATCTCAGCGATGTGACAGCAGAGTGTGAACTGAACACGACGGGCTAGTTTCATAGAGAGAAACAGGCCGATTGTTTCATGTGTGAAATATTAAGATGTAACATAACAAGTGTCTGTTTCTCATTTTTCAAGCTGTGGTCCTCACAAAGATAGAAGTACAAACACACACACACACGCTGGGTGTGGCGTCCGTGAATTTTCTTTTTTTTTCAGTCAGATGAGTCAGTCGGCGCTCGCAGAATTCCTCACAGAGAATTCATCCAATAACTATCAGAGGGGGAAAGACGAGAAATTAGTTTTCTGCTCTCGGCTGAAATGAAACAATATGAGCTGCACTGTTTGCAGTGTGTGTGTGTGTGTGTGTGTGTGTGTGTGTGTGTCACCCAGGGCTCCTCGTCTCTCATCTCTCGAGCTGCTTGAAGAATATTTCAAAGCTGCAAAAATCTGTAAAGTTTGAGTGTAACTCTGAACTCCAGCAGTCAGTAAACGCACCGTTTACCTTCTGACCGTCTGCAGACGACGAAGCGGAGAAGAAGAGACGATGCTAACAGCCGAACATCAACCAGGTCACCAACAGCAGACACAGCAGCAGCTAATATTACTGACTAGTCCAACAGCAGTCAGCCCAGCTCGGCGTCTGTCTTTCAGCCTTTTATTTCACCAAGCTCTCACCAACCACTAAAAGTCAGTCCCAGATTTACTCTTGTCCGGCGGCTTCTTGCTCGCTCACTCTCTCCTTTTCTCTTCTTAGCTTCCTCCGTCAGCGTCCTCTTCGCTCTCTTCTCCTCTGCCATTATGTCCATAGAAGATGCTGAGCCCGGTTACATTGCCCGCTTGCACAGCTCCTGTTCTGGCACGACACCGTCTCTGCCCTCTGTCAGCATTCAATAATTCGTAGGTGCTCTGAGCTGGCGGCTAACAAACTGAGCTAACATGAGCTAACAGCAGCTAACAAACTGAGCTAACATGAGCTAACAGCAGCTAACAAACTGAGCTAACAGTAGCTAACAGCAGCTACAGCTGTCAGCAGTTTACTTCACTGTCCATCATAAACTCTGTAAATCACAGAGAGTTGAGGCGGAGCAGCCGGAGGACATCAGAGGGAAAACCAGAAAACATTTTCTCCATAAAATATGATCCAGTTTCACCAGAATCAGTGAAACAGTTGGTGGTGTTACGTACTTCTTCTGAATCTGAATCTGTTTTACATGTCGACTCCTCCTGAAGGGAACAAATTAGTCATCTGAGGAGGCAGATTCATAATTTGGGGAACATATTAAGTGTTTGGTCCTGACCTCCTGTGGACTCCTCTCAGGCAACACATTCACATCATAGATCATTAAAGTGAGGTTAGAGGCCTGTGCAGCCTGAGAGACCAAACTCAGGGTGACACAGCAGAGAGAGAGAGAGAGAGAGAGAGAGTGGGAAAACTCTCCTTCTTCTTCTTCTTGTGTTTGCCGTTTGACCTCTGACCTCTTTAATGTGCTGTAATGTATCACACAGTGTGACACAGTGTGCTGAGGCTCATTTCACAGTGAATTATTCAACTGTGCACAACACGCTGCACACTTTACAGTACACATGTATGCTGCTCTGTGTGTGTGTGTGTGTGTGTGTGTGTGTGTCTTACCTGAGGGCTGAAATCTGCAGCTCTTATTATTATTTTACACTTACTTTTAACACTTTGTTCACATGTGACTCGAGCTGTGAGCCACTCGACAAACTGCCTCAATTAAGACTGTAAGACTGTTTTTCTCTCTGATCTAAGAAAATCTTATCTGATGGGATCCGATCTTATCGGCCGTCTGCTCGATAAATATCTTGTTGATGAGTTTTGTACAACATGAGAGCTTCAGGGCCGCTTGCACGCTGCAGTGATATTCCTGTGATTTATTGAAGCAGCGGCAATATCCTGATTTATAATGAAGAGACTACGTCCAGGTTTTAGACAGTCTGCGGGGACGTCACAGAGACCACGTCTAGGTTTTAGACAGTCTGCGGGGACGTCACAGAGACCACGACCAGGTTTTAGACAGTCTGCGGGGACGTCACAGAGACTACGTCCAGGTTTTAGACGGTCTGCGGGGTTGTCACAGAGACTACGTCCAGGTTTTAGACAGTCTGCGGGGTTGTCACAGAGACCACGACCAGGTTTAAGACAGTCTGCGGGGTTGTCACAGAGACTACGTCCAGGTTTTAGACGGTCTGCGGGGACGTCACAGAGACCACGTCCAGGTTCTAGACGGTCTGTCCGTCAGGATGTCTGAACATCCGTCATGTGAGCTCGCCGTCTTGAGCGGTCGGGAACAGGAAGTTTTAGCTGCCGGCTCTTGTCGCCTCGCCGCCGCTCTGAACAACAGCAGCAGCATATTAGCGTGTCAGCTTTCGCCTGTTATGCAAAAACACAAAGTCTAATAATGTCTGGCTGGCGGAGGAGAGCAGGAGCAATAACAGAGAACACATTCAGACAGATTGCCAACATGAGGAGCAAAGTGACTGTGGAGTCTGAGGGGAGTAATATTACAGCCATTTGGCTAATAGCCACCACGCTCTTTACAGAGGCTTCACACAGACGGAGGGCAAACAGTCGGAGAGCTTTAGAGTCGGTGTTCAGGTGTGAAGAGAAAAGTGCAGTCCTCCAGGAACTCCGACAGGAAATGACTCACCTGCCGGCTCACACAGGTACACTGTTACAGTGTGTTCACACAGAAAGTGAGTAGATTACACACAAAGTGTGTTCTCGCGTCATTCGTGTGAGTTGAAAATGGACCAGGGAGAAATTGGAAACTGGACCAGGAAGGACAGAGCTGCTGCTCGCCCACAAACAGCTGCTGGGTGTCGGGAAGCTCCAGGAGGGAAGACCCTCTGGAGGTCTGGAGTCAACCCGGATTCTGCTCTGATCCAGAACTGTTTACTGCTGCTGTATCTCAAAAATCGAAAGTGTTAATCACATGTTCTTTTCATTCTATAAAGCACAACTTCTTCTTTAATTTGATACCAAATATGTGACATTTGTAGCTTTTTAAACTGAATTTATGTGTGGGAAAAGTCAGTCCTCCCTGACGACTCTTTGGCAAACTCTCCCAGGAAAACAGCCTCCGTCCCTCTTTTTACTGATGGTGATTATGTGATGTGATGTAAGCAAGCCACACCGTTTTAATAAACAACAAAAATGTCATAGGTAGTATCTTTGGCAACTTTTATGATAAAAAAGACCTCCGAAATGTCACATTGACCCGGTCAGTCCTCCCTGCCGACTCTTGGTGAACTCTCTCCCAGAAAACAGCCTCCGTCTGGGCAGTGAGAGCCTGGTAGGTGCCTCCCTGTTTATCTACGGTGATTATGTGATGTGATGTGAGCAACACTCATTATTCTAGCATGTGTCTTTAGCAACTTATATGAGAAAAAAAGTTTCAACATATCAGGAAAAGTCAGTGTGACCCGGTCAGTCCTCCCTGCCGACTCTTCGGTGAACCCTCCCCCAGAAAACAGCCTCCGTCTGGGCAGTGAGAGCCGGGTCAGTCCCTCTGTTGACTGACGGTGATGATGTGACGATGAACTCACAATGTCTTCGTCTCTTTCCACTCTGCACGGTGTGTCAGGATGGATCAGATGAATATTTACCTGCTCAGGTAACACAAGTAAACATGAATGAGCTACCTCGAGCGAGTTACATGAGGCGAAAATTCACACACACATTTTTGTGATTGTTCTACCGACAACCAACAATCACCTCCAGTCACATGTACAGACACATTAGCTGTACACACACACACACACACACACACACACACACACACACACACACACACACACACACACACACACACAGTGAAACAAACTCACAGAAGCACTTCTTCTCCATTCTGGTCCAATTAGCAGCACTCAGTGAACTTCAATCAACCAGTCACAATCCATTATGGAGATGGTGGAAACACACACACACACACACACACACACACACACACACACACTGATGTCAGTTCTTGTTACTCACATCGCTCGTTGATCTTCCTCCGCTGCAGGAAGTAGTTCCTCCTTCCTTTTTGACTCCCGTCTGTCAGTGAGGGACAGAAACACCTGAACAGTATTTTTAAGATCTGTTCACAGTTTTCACCCATAAATTATTTTCGGTCTTTTCGTCTTGTCTGTTAAGGCTGTCTTTGTCGTAGCAGTACGTCTGCACACAAAGGGTCAAAGGTCCAGTGTGAGGAGGCTCTATTTACAGAAATAATCTTTATAACTCTGTTTTTATTCGTGTCTGATCACCTGAACATACAAATCTGCAGATTGAGACTTATATCTACAGACGCTGCAGATCCACCTGGACAGGGACACTGTGTTCTTCTCTAGGAAGTAGAGGGTGAGGTGAGGGGGATGTAATCAGCAACTACAGCGCTACATGCCACTAAAATCCTGCACGCTGCTCCTTTAAGGAAAGTTTTACTTTGCACGCTTTTCAGGTTGATTAATGAACCCTCTGACCTCCACCGGTGAAGATATTTACACACTGACATGGATTCACACAGACAGATAACACAGACTGTCACGAGGTGAGCTGCTCACATATTAATATTACCGACGCGCTCGTCTTCAGAGGCCGCTGCTTCCTCCAGAGCTTTTGTTCTGCAGAGGATTAAAGTCATTAGGAGCAGTCGGTGATTTGTTCATTTTTAACAGGGAGGAGGCCCAACGGGAGCAACCACACCTTCCTCTGAACAACCAACCAAACACACACACACACACACACTCCTCCCAAAGGACGTTGTAGCAGGATGCAGTGTGTGTGTATGATCTGCTCGCTGTTCCTCGACTTCATGACAAACTCTGCAGTGTGCACGATGCGATACAGTAAAGAAGTGAGTATGCATAGTTTGTACTTTAGAGACTAGACTACAGCAGTAGCTCAGTCCATACAGACTTGGCTTGGGAACCGGAGGGTGGCTGGTTCAAGTCCAGTATGGAGCAAAGTGTGGTGGTGGAGAGGTGCCGGGTGCTGCACCATCTCTCTCCACGTTTGTGTGAACCATGTGTACATAAAGGTGTGTGTTTTGTGTTAAAATTCATGTAAAACTGAGTGAAAAAAAGAATTCAAATTATGAATAAATTAATAAAAGTGTCTATTCTCTTCTTCTCTTCTTAAAAAATGTGGTTAAAAAGCTTGTTGGAGCTAAAGTATGAACCGTATGAAAACCATTTAAATGTTCAGTTTAACAAACATTTCAAAAGCACCATGAAATGGTTCAAATCATTTAAAATGTGTTTGGTGTTGGACACTGTCTAAAGCGGCACGTACAGGGTTAATAACCTGCCGCAGGAGCGTCAGGTCGCTCAGGTGTTTCAGGTGTTTCAGCACGGACCTTTGAGAGGGACGGACTGTTGATGAGGAGCGCTACGAGCCCGAAGCTATAGCGAGTTAGCATGTTAGCATGTTAGTGAAGTTAGAGTTCATAACACAGTCTGAATCTTTGAGTCTTTGAGTCTTTGAGTCTTTGAGACCTGAACACGGAGCAGACACAGACAGAGGAGCGATCTGCGCATGCTCCAGGTGACGCGGGAAGAGAGAGAAAGACACACCTGTGACGGCTGGATCAAAGACAACAACAAAGGTACCGACACGAGCACGAGCATCGAACCAGACCTGTAACGTTACACAGTGGTGGACAGAATAATTAGAACACCTGGCAGATCTGAAATTATTGACCTTTTTTTTTTTTATTTCACCTCAAACTCTAAAAACTTTATTTATTTATTTAAATGTCACCTTTCACCTTCGCAGAGCAGGATAAAGGCAGAAGGAGACAACAATATGTAAATGTAAAAATGAAAAGCAGGTCAACAGACATGAAAACTACGACTTTATTTGTTTGACACTGTTCAGTTCATTCAGTTTTATTTATAACGCTCTTAGCGGTGCAACGATACGCAGAATTCACGGTTCGGTTCGATGCTTTAGAGTCACGGTTCGATATTTATTCGATACAAAAAAGATAAATTTCCATGCCGTTTTTAACATGAGCAACATTTGTTTCAACTAGAGCACAGAGAGGCCGCTGGATTTTCAAAATAAAACACCCCGTGCAAACTGCCGGTCGTAAAAACAGACAGAAGAGAAACAAATGAAGGACGTAGCATATTTACAGATGTAGAAGCATGTTTAGAAGCACATGAGCCAGGACAATGACCAAATCTGAGCAAGCAAACAAAGTCTGGAGGGAGAAACGCTTCTGAAACGCTCCCGGTGGTTTGAAGTCGATGCAGGACGGAACAAAGCTGCGGCGCGCTCGCAACGTGACGGAGACGTGTGCAGTAAGGCGGAGTAGCCGTGTGCAGATTTCAGCACAGAGCGCATCGTCAGAAGTTGATGAAATAAATATAAAATTGCGTATTGTTCGATTCATAGTGCGCACCGAACCGAGACCACGGTATCGAGCGGTTCAGTACAGATACAGGTATTGTTGCACCCCTAAGAGCTCCACATCATAACTTCAGTCATCTCGTGACACTTTCCATACAGAGCAGGTCTAGACCGAACTCTATAATATTTACAGAGACCAACAGTTCCACCATGAGCAAGAAAAACTTCTTTAACAGAGAGAAACCTCCAACAGACCCGAGCTCATTGGTGGACGGTCATGACGGCAACGATAGATAGATAGATAGATAGATAGATAGATAGATAGATAGATAGATAGATAGATAGATAGATACTTTATTGTCCTTTACAAGGAAATTTGTATTTGCCTCAGACATACATACATAGATACAAAGATACATAGAAACACCACATCATGACAACAAGAATATACATTCAATGCAGCACATTAAGCACATTTAACCCTCCCTGTCCTGTCAGGAAGTTACCTGTCCTGTCCGTGCTCTTACAGAGTAATAACAGAAGTTGGGGGGCAACAGAAAGTGCTTAGCGTTTGTGGATGTCAGTGGTGTGTTGATCAAAGTTCAGTTTATTGTCCAAGGTGAGTCCGAGGTATTTGATGGACTCCACTATCTCCACGGATTCACCGTTGATCGTTGTGGGGTTATGGATGAGGTTGTGTGCTGAGCTGTGGATGCTGGAAGTGATGATGATCAGTTCTTTTGTTTTCTTGACATTAAGTTCTAGATGATTGTTTGTGCACCATTGTGTGGAGAGGGAGATGGAGTCATGATAGCTTACAACAGAGTTATTGTTGTTGAGGAGTCCAGGTATGGTATATATAATATATGTGGTGACAGGTGAGGGGCTGGTGCGGTCATTGGTGTACAGGGTGAACAGAAACGGGCTCAGGACACGACCTTGTGGGGCTCCTGTGTTGGCGATGATGCTGGTGGATGTAGCAGTGCAGTGGTCTGTGAATGAGGAGTGGAGGGATGTTGAGGTGGTGGAGTTTCCTGATCATCTGATGACGCTGGATGGTGTTAAAAGCAGAACTGAAATCGATGAAGAGGTTTCTGGTGAAGTTGCCAGACTGTTCAAACAACACGTCATTCTGATCTTCCTTTGTCCATTTCTTGTGTTGTTTTGCTAGTTTCAGGTGATTCGCTCTATGTTTCTCTTTCAGTAATGCTTTCTTTGCTGCTTTTCTGCCGGCGAGTCCTTCTTCACCCAGTTTCTGACAGTTCTTGAAGACGCTGTTGCACCATCAGTCGTTGTGGCGTTGATCTCGTCACGCGGTTCTCGTGAGGTCTTTCTTCGGTCCTTAAGACTGAGAACGTTGAGATGCTTCACTCGTCTGTCTGAAAGCTTCCTTTGATTATTCTCTTACAGTATGGCAGCTCAGTCAGAATGTGTCCTACGGGACGCATTAAGTGTTGAACAACATTCATATATATTAGGTCAAATTATGGCGTCAATTTAGATGAATTCATAATAGAAAAGATAACGCAGATTCATCGGGCTGCGTCCACTCTCCAGCACAGCAGGCGGCGAATCAGGCTGCGTGGTAACCATGGTAACCACCTTTGAGTCTGGAAAACGCTCCGCCCACACCTGCTCTGTAAACATGATGGAGGAAACACCTGATGCTAACCAGGTGTCCAGATGCAAACTGATGAAGTCTGCTAACGACTGATTAGTGAATGGACTGCAGGTCAGTGTCAGAGTGACAGAGGACTTCACTTCATGTAATGATGTCACAGAGACTGTTATGTGCTGGCAGGTTGAGGTCAGACGTTTGTCCTGACATGATCATATTGTCAGATGAGTGCTGTGATTTTATTGTACCTGATAAGCAGGAATAATGTCATCCTTAAAGAGACACACGCGCGCACACGTTTGGTTAAAAATCTTTATTGAGTTCATCAAATGTGGTTTAACAAACTTCATGTGTAAAACTGAGTTAATTAAAATCCAGAAGTCTTTCTTAATGACTGTTGAGCCACAGAGGTTGTTGGTTCTTCCAGTCTGGAGCTGCTTGTTAGTGATGTGTATACGTTCAGTGCCGAAATCCAGAAAATCACCAGAAACAAGCTGACAAATAGAAACAAACCTGGATGATTAACTCTGAGGGAATGAAATGAAACCAGACGAGGAAAAAACAGAAAACTTCCAGCAAAGTTTCCAAACATTTTTCATCACAGCGGAGAGAAAACTTCATCCAGAGAGAGAGAGAGCAAGCGTCGGCTCGTCGGGCGGGTGTGAGACAATAATGAGTAATTATGAGGAGAATGAACGAGGCCGTGCGGCGGAGTAACTCCGCCTGAACCCGGTGATGTTACAGAGACGCCAGCTCCGCTTATTACAGCAGATTTTTGGTGTCAGCAGGCGGCGGTGGTGGTGTTTGTAGAGGTGGTGGTGGTGTTTGTAGAGGTGGTGGTGGTGGTGGTGGTGGTGGTTTGGCAGCTGAAGAGCTCAGATGTGGATGTGAAGATAAATTGTGCTGCCGCCCTCGGCTGTCACGGAGAATACGAATATTTCACTACAGGAGAAAATGGCACAGATTGCAGATTCTCCTGTGTGTGTGTGTGTGTGTGTGTGTGTGTGTGTGTGTGTGTGTGTTTGAACACGAAACAATGCGCCGCATGCGGTTTGTTTTGTGTCTTCTTCAGTAGTTTCCCCTGTGTTGTGTTTTCTTTGGTTGCTGCATGTTCTCTTTACCTAAACTCCTCCACCACAATGACTTCCTGTTCCAAACTCCGGAGGTGGAGGTGGAGAGGTGGAGGTGGAGGTGGAGGCAGCAGAGACAGGAAACAGTCTGCAGACGGTTGAGTTGTAAATCTCGTTCAGTCTGTTTCCGTTGGTGAAGTTAAGTCTTGAAGTCTCGTTCGCAGGCTCGGCTCGTCGCCGTGCCGCCTTCAGTTTGTGGTTCTCCGGTTCTCCTTGGGATAATCCAGAAGGACGACGGGAGGAGAGAGGAGGTCTGGGCTTACCTCACCGTCACCTGACAGGTGAACACACGGATTACTTAGAGGCTGTTTGTCGTGTTAATGTGATGAAATGATAAATTTGGGTTTTATTTTTGTTTTATCGGCTACAGTAAAATAGATCCAATCTGTAACCATGGTAACGTTAAAATAATGACGTCTGACGGGTCTGAAATCGACAGTTAGCTGATTACAGTGATTAATAAATGAAATCATTCTTTGTACTGGCCAGCAGGGGGCGGCTCCATCGGTGTGGTTATATGGAGCCTTATGGAGAAATGATTCATGACCTCAGTGAACAGTTTCAGACGCTGTAATTTAAATCCTTTATGACACAAATTCATATGTGTATATTTATATTTATATATTTGGTATTCTCAAATCCCGTTTTTGTTTTTTTTAAACAAACACCCAAATTTATTGGAATCATTGATCCATCGAGTCATCGGTCCATCTTATTTTAGATCTTAGCCATGTGCTCAATGACTGTCTGAAACCTGGACGTAGTCTCTGTGACGTCCCCCAGTTGTTTTGTCACTCTGGTCATGGTGTGTGAACTTTAGTTATGGTGTGTGGCTTTTCTGAACTTTAGTTATAGTTTCTGGATATTTGATGAAGTTATCGGTCGTCAAACTTCTTTTTTATTGTTAAATAATGAAACTCGGCAGATTAAACTAAATCCATGCCATCGTTATGTATCTGTGTTTTCAGTTTATTTTGGTGTGAGTCAGAGAATATTTCAGATGGCGTTCATCTCCATCGAGGTCAGACTTTTCTTTTCTTCCCGTGGAGACGAAGTGTCATTGTTTGTATTTCTATTCGGTCCTCGACACTGAACAAAGAATCTCATTTTTTTCTGCTGATTTGCTTCATACTCAACAACATTTTCTCATCTCGGAGTTTTTATCTTCTTCCAAGGCTGAAGTCCATAAACGTTTCTCGCTTTTCAGATCGGAACATCGGCTTTCAGTCTGATCTGCAACCTTCCAGACGTCTGCAGGTTCCACTTCAACTCAGCTCACCGTGGAAACCGATCTGCAGACGGCTGGTCGGACACACACGGAGCACCGACGGTGTCAGACCAGACTCTGCACGAGGCCCAGAGACAGTACGCTTTGTTATTTGTTTAATGAATTTGTTGAGGCAAAAAAAATCTGAGCAAGTTAAAGTCTAACACAATGTGTCTGAGTTCTTTGTTTTTATGTTTAAGGTTCTTTAAATGCAAAAAAAAACAAAAAAACATAAGTTCTTTCAGTCACTGTTGAGGCATTTTTGGTGCTTTGAAGAAGTTTTTTATGTTTAATAATGTTTCATAATGTTTCTTTTTCCTTTTAAAGGACTGCTGTGACCATCTGGTAAAAAAACGTCAGCAGATACATTTTACAGTGTTTGTTCAGCAAAAGAATAACAAGCAGAAAATACTGAACCCGCTCTGTCACCACGTGAACAGGTAAATAATGTGAAAGCACACGAGCACCAGCAATCAGCTCAAACTGTGTTCATGTTTGAGTTTTCAGGATGATTTAAAGGGACAGTTTGAGTCATTTTTAATTATAAATGTTCATAACTACTTTTTAGAGCGAGTGATCAGTAATGTTTACATGAAGTCATAAAAAACTAATTTTTAAAGTAACTAAATATTGAAATGTAAATTATTACAAAGTGCAGCGTGAATGAAGTCTGAGACAAAAACTGTTTCAAGCAGAACTTTGTAGTAATCCCTCGAGAAGTTCAGGTTCTAACGTGAACTTTTATTTTGAAGGTTGCATGGAGTCACGTGGACAGCGGACAGAAAACTCCGTCTGTCGTTCTGTAAACGTTTCTTCACAGGAAGTGATGCAGAGACGTCATGTGGAGAGACGAATGAACACCTGACAGGAAGTTATCTGAAAACAAGATGGAATCAGATCATGTGATCTGTGATTAAAGAAAGCTCTGACGGCCAATCAGGTCGATGAATTAACAACGATGATGCTGATGATGGAGTTTGATTGGATCTCGTCCTGGCTGAAGCTCCACATTCATCCGTCACACTGACTGACGGAGACTCCACCTCCCTCTCCTCCAAGGTCAGCCGTCTCCTGACTCCAAACCCAGCGCCCCGCCTGCCTCCCGCCATCATGCTGGACGTTCTGCTCGGCGGCGGCCCGTCTGGAAGGTCAGCGGAGCGGGCCGGTACCGGCCGGGGTCGCGCCTCACGCCTCTTCACCTGCCGAGGTCAAGCTGCAGATGATGTACGATGAGATCCCAGCTCGTTATGAATTAGAGTCATTAACGCTGCCGTGATGATGATGATGATGACAAAGGCTGAT
This sequence comes from Miichthys miiuy, assembly GCA_036365135.1. Taxonomy (NCBI): domain Eukaryota; kingdom Metazoa; phylum Chordata; class Actinopteri; family Sciaenidae; genus Miichthys; species Miichthys miiuy. Next base: position 25,687,139 of record CM071611.1, on the reverse strand, counting down.
GATCATGATGCCCGTTACCGTGGAGACGGTGTTAGAGGGGAGAGAGGAGTGAGAAAGGAGGGCAACACCTCCTCCTGCTTTTGTTTATGAGGGGAGGAAACAGAGAGAAAAGGGAAGAGAGGAGAAGGTGGAATAGGGTAGGAAGGAAGGATTAAAGGAGACGAGATGAGGAAGGAAGGAGATCGGAACACTCAGGTGTGAGCGATTGACACCTCAATTGGAACACCATTCACAGCGGCGTCAGAGGGTGGTGCACGCTAGTGGCAATCAGGCTAAACGCGAGAGCAGCCGCGCTCTATCCGCAGTCGGTATAAAACAGGGGCAGTTGCTGGAGCGTCAGCGTAAGCGTCAGCCGTTGCGGTTCAGCCGTCCTCGGTGAAGACGGACGAGGTCAAGACGAGCAAGTTTACCTGCGCAAGTTCACCGAGCACAGGAACCGCCCACTCCCCTCCATACCGGTCACCTACTGCCCATCTGCAGGTAACAACCCTCATTTCATCACGGCCTACGCCGACTGCCTTTCTCTGGAGCTCCTCGCTCTCACTGACACTTGGATCAAACCACAGAACCTCAGAGCCACCCCACCTGCACACTCCACACACCGCCATCCACCTGGTCGAGGAGGAGGAGAGACTAGCCTGCAACTTTCCACCAGTCATGGCACTTTTGAATACCATGCCATTGCAGTACGTTGTTGTCATTTACCATCCACCAGGCCAACCGGGTAGCTTCACAGACGAGCTACATACTCTGCTGTCAGCCACCCCTGATCATGACTGTCCGTTGCTCGTCCTGGGTGACGTGAACATCCACCTAGACAGTCCAGTTTCTGAGAACTTTCTGTCATTGATACACTCCTTTGACCTCCAGTCGGTCCACAGTCCTCCTGCTCACAAAGCTGGCAAACAGCTTGACTTGGGTCAGAGGACAGAGGGTGTCACTCCCTGTACAGATTGTAAAGCCCTCCGAGGCAAATGTACTTTGTGACTTTGGACTATACAAATAAAATCTGATTTGCTCTGATTTGACTTGATTCTTACCCTAACCTCACCACAGGGGTGCCCCAGGGCTCAGTGCTGGGGCCCCTGCTGTTCACTATCTACACCACCTCCCTGGGTCCCATTCTCCGCTCACATGGCTTTTCCTATCACCGCTATGCAGATGACACTCAGCTCTATCCGTCATTTCCTCCTGAAGACCCCTCGGTCTCTGCACAGGTTGCCTCTCAGATATCTCCACATGGATGAAGGCACATCGCCTCCAGCTGAACCTCTCGAAAACCGAACTGCTGCTCCTCCCAGACAAACCTACAATACACCACAACATCAACATCAACATTCACTCCTGTGTCTCGCCCCCACCAGGGTGGTGAAAAACTTAGAGGTCATGATTGCTGACCATCTAACCTTCTCCAATCATGTCGCCTCAGTTGCCCACTCATGCCACTTTGCACTTTACATCAGAATAATGAGACCTTACCTAACTCAACATGCTACTCAACTCCTGACACAAGCTGTGGTCATGTCAAAACTCGATCACTGTACTGATGGGCCGCCCAGCCTGCACAGTCAAACCCCTTCAGATGATCCAGAACGCAGCAGCTCGCCCGCTCTTCAACATGTTAGCCCGCTGCTCATGGAGCTCCACTGGCTTGCCTCATACAGACATATGTTACCTCCTCCAATGAACAACGCCTGGCTCTGCCACCCGTACGCTCAGGACAATCCAAACTTTTCTGTCTGTTGTTCCCCGTTGGTGCAACGTCCTACCAGATCAGATCAGGGGCGTCCCTCTCTACCTTCACAAACCTCCTGAAGACCTCCAGCTCTTCAGAGAGGACCTCCTCTCCAACACTACCAACACCTGGACATGACACACCCGTCCCTTTTACGAATTGTCACAAGCACTTACTGCTGCACTAACACTTCTTATCGCACTGTACACTGATTGTTCCCTTCTCCGTAAGTCACTTTGGATAAAAGTTCTGCCAAATGACTAAATGGAAATGGAACAGGATAGAGGAAAGAGGAGAGAAGAGGAGGAGAGGAGAAAAAAACAAGGGGAGGTAAGGAGGAGTGAAGAAGTGTAGGCGCAGATGAAAAGTAGAGGAGAAGAAGAGGAGGAGAGCAGGATGATGAAGAGATGCAGAGTGAAGAGGAAAATAGGAGGTGATAAGGAGGAGACTAGGAAATAAGAGAAAAAACAGGAGCAAGGAGAGAGAGACAGAGAGGAAAGAGGAGGAAGCAGAGGAGAGGAGAGGAGGAAGCCCGCTGAGTGGAAACTTCCCGCTGGTGTCATCATTACCATTGAAATGCTGTTGGGAGATGAAAGATGAGCTTCACTGCTTCACCTCCCCGCTGATCTCCTCTGTCGCCTCCTCCTCCTCTTTTTCTTTCACTCTTCTCCACTGTGTCTTTTATTTACTCTCCTGTCTTTCCCTTTTACTCCACCTTCCTTCCTTCCTCTTTGGTATCCTCCTCTCCTCTCCTCTCCTCTCCTCTCCTCTCCTCTCCTCTCCTCCTCATGTTGCTGTCAGCCAAACTCTCTCTTGGCTTCCTTCCTTTTCCTTCCGGTCCTCTGCACGCTCCCTTCTCACTCAGAAAGTGCCTCCTCACATCACCTTACACCTCCTCACCCTTCCCTCACGCCTCCCCTGAGCTGGTCCTGACTGGACTTCTCTCCTCCTGCAGGTTCTCCTCCGTGGAGCTGAACCATGACACAGAGCAGCCGTAAAACCGGGTGGGGTCGCCATGACAGCTGCCAGCGCCCAAGCAAGAGGGGGTGGAGGAGGAGGAGGAGGTGACAAGAGGTGGTTCCTGTCAGAGGAGGAGAGAGCTGAAGGACAGTCATGTAGAGAGGAAAGGAGGAGGCAAGGGAGGATAAGAGGGAAGGAAGGAGGAGGTAAAGGATATAAAAGAGGATGAGGATGGAAGGAGGACTACATAGGAGGAGGTGAAAAGTACAGACATGAAAGGAGATGAAGAGAGAAAAGGGGAAGGAGAGACGTGGTTCAAAAGAGGTGAAGGCAGTAAGGAAAGGAAGGAGGGGAGAGGTGAGAGTAAGGAAAGGAGGGAGGGAAGGAAGGAAGGAAGGAATCCTTGCAGAGTACAGTTGTAGGATGTTCAGTTCATTCATTCAGTGACAGAGGAGAGGAACGAGAGAGTGAAGGAGGGAATTACATCCATACAGGGAGGGAGAGAAGGAGGGAGGAGGTGAAGGAGGAGGCGTAGTGCTGGGGGATATCATCCATCAGAATCACCCTCTCCTCCCGTCGAGTGATTGATACAAGCGCTGCCTCTGGAGGCCCTGAGGGGAAACACCCCCCTCCTCTCCTCCTCCTCCTCCACCACCTCCTCCCTCCCTCTCTCCATCCATCCCTCCTTCCAGATTCGTATCCCTCCGTCCGCCCCCTCAACTGTTTTCTCTCCTCAGCGGGCTCCTCAGTGGCCTGCCCCGGGGCCGACAGTGATGGAGAGGGGCCACGGACATCACAGACACCGGGGAGGAGGAGGTGAAAGAAGAGGAGGAGGAGGAGGAGGAGGAGGGGGTCCGGTACTGTCCGAGACTGCAGAGCTAAGTCCCGCCTCCGGGTACCAACCCATTTGCTCCATCCACCCAAAAAAATACAGTTCAAAGTTGTTGTTTTTTTGATGCTCTTATTGTGAAATAAAAAGAACAAAATGGCTCCTGGAGCTGAAACTCTGTGATGAACTTCATCTTCACGAGTCCTCTGCGAGCTCGTGATTGGTGGACGGACCAAATGGGTCGGTGAGTCCGCTAATGTCAACAAACAACACAAAAGTCCAAAGTCAAAGCTAACGTTAGCTAACGTATTCATAACATGTCAGATACATTAGCATATTGTGGTTTTAGTCAGCTAACTCACCCAGCTCCTGTTCTGGCATGACACTGGCTCAGGCCTGTAAACTTCTTCTTCTTCTTCTTCTTCTTCTTCTTCCCGGTGGTCCAGATCGCCTGTGGTACAAACACTAACACTGCCCCGCTGCTCTGAGCTCACAGTTCAGGTAGTCCAGCTGACCAACTGAGCTAACATGAGCTAACAGCAGCTACAGCTGTCAGCAGTTTACTTCACTGTCCATCAGGAAACTCTGCAAATCACAGAGAGTTGAGGCGGAGCAGCCGGAGAACATCAGAGAAAACAGTAAAGCTTCCTGCTCTGTCCTGTAAACTGCATAAATCATAATTAATGCACGTATGTAAATGAGTTAGTAATGCATGACGATGCTCGGGGTGATCTTCATCCCTTTGAACAGCTCTTAGTGCGACTCCGGTGGCTCCTCTTCCTCTGCAGGTTCAAGTGAGGGTCGTGTTTCAGCAGCAGCAGCCATTATTCCCCCTCTAACTGCATTTGCATGAACCCGCCGAGGTCAAGTTTGTTAGCTGCTGTTAACGCTCCTCCTCCTCCCTTCCCCCTCCACCGCCGCCACTTCACCGGCATTAAAAAAAAGGAGCTATTGTTCGTCATTTGAGCAGAAGGAAGGGGAAGGGAAAAGGCACATAACTGCAAGCGCTGTGTGAAATGTTAAAATGGAGATTAGCCCGGCCGCCGCAGATCTCGCTTATAATGATTAAACATCACGCCGTGCATTTCAATGGGAACACTTGTGGCTGCGAGCGCTCTGATAAGGTCCTGCTTTAATTCACACATACACATGCAACATTCAGAGGGAAGAAAGGACATGAGCGGCGCTGCGTTCAGGTGTTCGTCCGTCCGTCCTCTGACGGCAGGACGCTAAAAAAAAAATCAACTGAAACCCTTCGAGTGCTTCAAGTGAACGCTCGTGTTGTTTGGGCTGAATAAAGCTGATAAGCCTCCTCAGCCAATCACAATCAATCACCGCATGAAGACGCCGTCTACAAGAATAATAACAAATGTGAAGTGGAGAAATTACAGCCATGATGCAGCAAACATTAAAAGCAATTCACCTCAGCTTAAACTGCTAAACAAGACATCTCCGCAGACTGTCTAAAACCTGGACGTAGTCTCCGTGACGTCCCCGCAGACTGTCTAAAACCTCGTAGTCAGACTGTCTAAAACCTGACGTAGTCTCCGTGACGTCCGCAGACTGTCTAAAACCTGGACGTAGTCTCCGTGACGTCCCGCAGACTGTCTAAAACCTGGACGTAGTCTCCGTGACGTCCCCGCAGACTGTCTAAAACCTGACGTACAGACTGTCTAAAACCTGACGTAGTCTCCGTGACGTTCCCAGACTGTCTAAAACCTGACGTAGTCTCCGTGACGTCCACAGACTGTCTAAAACCTGGACGTAGTCTCCGTGACGTTCCGCAGACTGTCTAAAACCTGCGTAGTCTCCGTGACGTCTCCGCAGACTGTCTAAAACCTGGACGTAGTCTCCGTGACGTCCCACAGACTGTCTAAAACCTGGACGTAGTCTCCGTGACGTTCCCGCAGACTGTCTAAAACCTGGACGTAGTCTCCGTGACGTCTCCGCAGACTGTCTAAAACCTGGACGTAGTCTCCGTGACGTCCCGCAGACTGTCTAAAACCTGGACGTAGTCTCCGTGACGTCCCCGCAGACTGTCTAAAACCTGGACGTAGTCTCCGTGACGTCTCCGCAGACTGTCTAAAACCTGGACGTAGTCTCCGTGACGTTCCGCAGACTGTCTAAAACCTGGACGTAGTCTCCGTGACGTCCCCGCAGACTGTCTAAAACCTGGACGTAGTCTCTGTGACGTCCCGCAGACTGTCTAAAACCTGGATGGGTCAATAAATCGTCATAGTTTAACACAAGAGAGCGCTGTTTGTTTCCTCTGGTTCAGATCCAGCATGGACCATGATACACACTGTGGACCGGTAGCTGGAGCGGTGCCAGTTCACCTCGCGGGCACTGCTGTGGTGCCCTTGAGGCAGCCCCATCTCTCCAACAGTAATGCATCAGTGTAGGTCCAGTGTGAGAAAATAACAACAGAGGGAAGAAGTGAAGATCCCCAAGAGGGATTGATAAAATATTTCTTCTTCTACCTGAACTATGATGATTCCTAACATCTATCCAAGAACTCCATCTGAAAGCAACTTTCCTCTGATAAACTAACGTCTGTTACCTCCTGTTGATCCACACTGACCTGTGATCAGGTGAACGGTGTCTCTGTCATTCGTACGTCTGTTCTCACACTATGTAACTTTGGGCTCCGGGTCGGGAGAAGTACGTAACGCTTTACGGCACTAAGTCACACACCACCAACTATTTCACTGATTTTGGTGAAACTGGATTATATTTTATGGAGGAAATGTTTTCTGGTTTTCCCTCTGATGTCCTCCGGCTGCTCCGCCTCAACTCTCTGTGATTTACAGAGTTTATGATGGACAGTGAAGTAAACTGCTGACAGCTGTAGCTGCTGTTAGCTCAGTTTGTTAGCTGCTGTCAGCTAATGTTAGCTCAGTTTGCTGGCCGGGCTGCCCGGACTGTGAGCTCGGAGCACTGGGAAGAAGAGGAGGAGGTTTACAGGCCCAGCAGTCAGCAGCCTCTATGGACATAATGGCAGAGGAGAAGAGAGTGAAGAGGACGCTGACGGAGGAAGCTAAGAAGAGAAAAGGAGAGAGTGAGTTAGCAAAGTTGTCGACTCACTAGTTTTGGATCATAAGTAATGTAATCAGAAGAAATACTCGAGTACAGCTAACATACTTACCACACTGTGCATCATCACTTCCTCTTTAGCATCCCTGCAGACTGTTGGAGGCATCACGAGTGGAGCTCAGCCTGGTTTCCTCTTCCTCAGTGTCTGTTCGCTGCTTCAACATCTCCTCCATCCATACATCACCTCCCACCCACCGCCTGCCTGACAGTCTGCCTAATACCAATTACACAAAACTCTCTCTGTCCTCCCGGCTCTCTATCGCTTTCTCTCTCTGCCAAAAATTTATTTCCTGACCACATAACAACACCCTCCTCCTCCTCCTCCTCCTCCTCCTCCTGCTCTTCCTCTTCATCTACAGCTCAGGCTGCCGTGTGAAGCCGGCTGAAAGAGGCTTTCCACAACACTCCTCAGCTCTCGAGTGTTCGGGGAGAAAAATCTGAATTTTTGGCCCAAAAAAAAAATTCCTGAAACTTTATTTGAAATTTTCCTCAAGTCGTGTTTGGTGATCCGTACATTCATACGATCGTCTTAACGTGTCCGGATCACCTGGAATTTGCTGCCTCAGCATGTTTGACTTCCTCGGTTCGATTCTCTCGTTTGTTCTCTGCTGCGACGCCGAGGATCGATACAGTTTCATCTTCCATTATTATGTCATCATCTGCTTCCTGTTCGAGGGTCGCTTTACATCTCTGCTTCCACCAGAGAGAGGAGGAGGAGGAGGAGCAGGGAGGAACAAAGGATCGAAGGAGAGAGGGGAAGCGATGACTGAAGGAAGGAGGAGTTAGGATGTAAAAAAGGAAAGAAAGAAGAAAGCAACAGAGGGAGGAGGGAAGGGATGATGTGGATATGATGTAGGAAAGGAGGTAAAGTAAGGAGGAAGGCGAGAAGAAAGAAAGAAAGAAAGAAAGAAAAGGAAAACAGGAGAGTGGAGAGGAAGAAGAGATGATCGAAGGAAGGAAGGAAGGGAACAAGGGCTGTAAAGAGGAGGAAGGAAAGGAGGATGAAATGAAGAGTAGGAAGGAAGAAAGGATAAATAAACATAGGAAGGAGGTGATGAAGTGAACAAGGGGAGAAGGTGATGAGATCAGGTAAAAGAGGAGGAAAGGAGAGAAGAGGAGAGAGGTAAGGAAAGATAAAATATGAAGAAAGGAGACAGAAAGGAGGCACATGGAATATAAATGAAAAAGGAAGAATAGAAGGAAACATGAAAAGGAGATGAAAAAAGGTAAAGAGGCAGAGGAGGCGAGGATAGAAAACAAATAGAGGAAAGGATGAGTGAGGGTAGGAAAGGACAAGGAGTTAGGATTAAAGACAGCAGAGGAAAAGAGGATGAGAGGAAAGGAAAGAAGAGGACAGGAAGCAAGGGACAGAAAGGAAACAAGGAAATATAAGGAGGACGTGATGAAGGGAACAAGTGTAGCAGAGGAGAGGAAGAGAACAGGAAGAAAGGGAAGTGATGAGGAGGAGTAAACAAAGTGAGGAAACAAAGATGAAAGGACAAACAGGAAAGGAGGAAGGAAATGAGGAAACGAGAGGAAAACAGAAGGAGTGAAAGGTGAGGAAAGGAATTAATAGAGGGAAAGCGGAAGGATGAATGAGGGTAGGAAAGGACAAAGGAATAGAGTAAAGAAGATGAAAGGAAAGACAAGGAGGCGAGGAGAGGAAGGAAGAGGAGCAAGATGAAAGAAAGATGGGCAAGGAAGGAGACAAAAAATAAGGAGGGATGGAAGGAAGGAAACATTAAATTTGAGAGAGTGAAGAAGTGTTAAGGGGGAGGAAGTGAAAGGAGGGAAACAAAGGAAGCAAAGACTGGAGTGAGGAGAGGAGATAAAGAAAGGAGGTAAAGAATAAGAGTTAAGATGAAAGAAGGAAGGAGGAAGGAAATAAGGAAACACGAGAAATCAGATGAAAACAAAAGAAAGTAAGAGAAAGGAACTAAGGAGACAATGAAGAGAATAAATAGAGGAAATGAGGAGGAAGGAAACAATGAATGAGGGTAGGAAAGGACGAGGAGTTAGGATGGAAGACAGGTGAAAAAAGGAAAGAGGAGAAAGGAAGAGGAAGATGAAGGAAAGGAGATGTGTGAGAAAGGAGACAGAAAGGGGGATGGATAGAAAAAAAGGAGGGATAGAAGGAAGGAAGGAAATGGAGAAGATGGAAGAAGTGTTGAGGAGGAGGAAGTGAAAGGAGGAAACAAAGGAAGCAAGTAAGGAGAGGAAATAAAAAGGAGGTAAAGAATAAAGGAAGGAAATACGGAAATACTAGGAAACATGAAAACAGAAGGAAGTAGGAGAAATGAATTAAGGAGGGAAAAGATGAGGAGTTAGGATGAAAGGAAAGAAGAGGAGGACAAACAGCCTGAATAAATAAAAAGGAGGCAGGAGAGGAGGGATGTGACGAAACCTTTGGGGACTGTCATCGTCATGTGATCAAATTTTTCTTTTTGTTGTCTCGATGAATTTAATCATTTCGCCTGAATTTCAATTTACTGCTGTAACACGATGCAACAGCCATAAGCAGAGCGTCATGAGCGCCTTCCACTGAGCGCGCTCAGTACGCCTCATACACAGACGGGGTTTGTTTTTATTGAAATGTGATTGGGTAGTGTCTTGCTTTAGGCGACTACACACACACACACACACACACACTCTGCAACTCGAGGATTCACGAGTCAATTTCCTGAAGTGGAATCCAATAACGGCGAAGAAGACGAGGCGAGGCGTTTATGGCTCCTTAGGAACGTCAGGAGAACGCAGCGCTGCTGAAAAGACCGAAAGGCACTCAGAGAAACATTCTGGGGAGGGCGGAGAGTGACGGAGGAAGATGGAGGTTTGTCTCCATGAAAAGAGTCTGAATCAGACGGGAAGACCTCGACGGAGAGACCTGTGAGAACAGACTGTCTAAAACCTGGACGTAGTCTCCGTGACGTCCCAGCGGACTGTCTAAAACCTGGACGTAGTCTCCGTGACGTCCCCGCGGACTGTCTAAAACCTGGGCGTAGTCTCCGTGGCGTCCCGCAGACTGTCTAAAACCTGGGCGTGGTCTCCGTGGACTGTCTAAAACCTGGGCGTGGTCTCCGACTGTCTAAAACCTGGGCGTAGTCTCCGTCGACTGTCTAAAACCTGGACGTAGTCTCCGCGCCCAGCGGACTGTCTAAAACCTGGGCGTAGTCTCCGTGGCGTCCGCGACTGTCTAAAACCTGGGCGTAGTCTGTCCCCGGACTGTAAAACCTGGGCGTAGTCTCCGAGACTGCCTAAAACCTGGACGTAGACTGTCTAAAACCTGGACGTAGTCTCTGTGACGTCCCGCAGACTGTCTAAAACCTGGACGTAGTCCTCTCACACTAAAAATGTCTCCAGACTCACAAAGGCGCAGCCGTCTTCCTGACTGAATGTATTTTATTGTAAAGCTATAAGGAAGGAGTAATTACAAGATATCATTTCTTTGATTTGCTCAGCAAAACCACATTTAGCGTATGTCGATCAGTGAAGGCTCGAACAAACCGTGGCGTCAGGAGACGCAGCGCTGCTGAAAAGACCGAAGGCACTCAGAGAAACATTCTGGATGTGGAGTTTGTCTCCATGAAAAGTCTGAATCAGACGGGAAGACCTCGACGGAGAGACCTGTGAGAACAGACTGTCTAAAACCTGGACGTAGTCTCCGTGACGTCCCCGCGGACTGTCTAAAACCTGGACGTAGTCTCCGTGGCGTCCCGCAGACTGTCTAAAACCTGGACGTGGTCTCCGTGGCGTCCCGCGGACTGTCTAAAACCTGGCGTGGTCTCCGTGGCGTCCCCGCAGACTGCTCTAAAACCTGGGCGTGGTCTCCGTGACGTCCCCGCGGACTGTCTAAAACCTGGACGTGGTCTCCGTGACGTCCCCGCAGACTGTCTAAAACCTGGACGTAGTCTCCGTGACGTCCCCGCAGACTGTCTAAAACCTGGACGTAGTCTCCGTGACGTCCCGCAGACTGTCTAAAACCTGGGCGTAGTCTCCGTCCCGAGACTGTCTAAAACCTGGACGTAGTCTCCGTGAGACTGTCTAAAACCTGGACGTAGTCTCCGTGGCGTCCACAGACTGTCTAAAACCTGGACGTAGTCTCCGTGACGTCCCCGCAGACTGTCTAAAACCTGGACGTAGTCCCTCTCACACTGAAAATGTCTCCAGACTCACAAAGACGAGAGCGGCAGCCGTCTTCCTTTGACTGAATGTATTTTATTGTAAAGCTATAAGGAAGGAGTAATTACAAGATATCATTTCTTTGATTTGCTCAGCAAAAATAAAAAGACCACATTTAATTTTTTACTCTTTTTTTTTTTCAAATTCAAACATGCGTATGTCGATCAAAAGAGAACAGATGAAGGCTCGAACAAACACATCGACCAACTTCCTCCAGGAAAATTAAAATGGAACAAACACAAAGAAATGTTCGGTTTGTTCAGCGTGGACGAACGTGTAACGTGAGCGGAAAGGAAGGCGGGAAAAAGCCGGTGGATGATTGGAGGAGAGACGCTGCCATCCTCCGCTCTGAGCCTGAATCATCACTCCTACATTTAATAGCGCCTACAGTACTTTAGACAATATAATCCTACAGGGTCAAGGTCAGATTCCCTTCACGTTGTTTATTGAATATATATATTTTTTTCTTCTTCTTTTTTTAAAAACCTACACTTCCATGTACATAAAACTGTACAAAAAAACAAGGCATCACTAGCATTGTTCCTATATAAATATAACCAACCAACAATTAGGCTACAAACGTTGGACTTCCTGTCAAGACAAAAGTGATTCGGCAGCTCCGTCCTGTTTTCTGATTCTAGCTTTAAAAATAATAATAATAATTAAACTCCATCTTTGATGTACGGAAGCTCTGAGCCGCCACTTTTTATTTTTTTTATTTTTTTTTTTAGGTGTGAACTTTTCTTGTAATCACAAATTAACTACCAAACTTTGAGAAAATAAAAGTGCACACGTGTCTTTACCTCTAACAACAAGCTTTTTTAAAAAATATTCCTCTTTTACGGGCTAACGTTGATCTGTTGTGCTGATAATTTGACATAAAAATGAGATAATTTTTTTAAATGCCATTTTCAATTGATTTTTTTTTTTTTTTGTAGCCAAGATAACGGATAAACCTTACGGCAAAACCCCACCGGGCACGTCTCCGTCATGCTGTGACCACAACGTTGTTTTCGTCCGTGACTTCAAACCCCATCAGGAGTGTTTCAGACGCGTTTCTCTCTCCAAACTTTAAGCTCAGATTTGGTCTTTTCTTTCTTTCTTTCTTTCTTTCTTTCTTTCTTTCTTTCTTTCTTTCTCTTTCTATATTTTTTGTTGTTTTATGTAATTTCTCATTATGTTTTTTATGCATTACTTTTTGTTTTTTAAATTGTTTTATATTGTTTTTTAAATGTTGGATCTTTTGCTGCTATTTTGCCTGAGTATCTTGTTCATGCCTGTCTGTCAAAGCACTTTGTAAACTCTGTTTTTAAAAAGGTGCTACATAAATAAAGTTATTATTTATTTTTTTATTCTATTTCATTTTTTCTGGTTTATGTGCTCCTAAATATGTAAGTACGTTAGCTACGTTAGCTATGTAGCTACGTATTTTTTCCACTTTTGGCTGTTTTTACAATTGGAACTTTGCACAGGATGTTTTATTTTGAAAATCAACCGGATTCTCTATATTTCTGTGTTCGACCTCCGTCAAACTCGAGTTGATGCTACTGGTGGAGTTCGAAACATTGACTATAAAGGCTGCGATTAGCCGTAGAAAGCGTCACATTCGTGCCCGGTGGAATTTGACCTTTAAGGTTTGACATTTGAACCATTATCTCAAAAAGATCCTCACTTTATATAAAAAATTAAATGATCTAAGATAAAGACCTAATTTCTTCAGCAAAAGATGTTAAAGATATTTTCTCATGATTATGATGAGATTGCCTGTAAAAATTCAACACGATCTGCCGAAGCGTTCAAACGTATCATGCACACCGAGAAATTTTATTTTTTTTAAGGCTTACTCGTATCTTCGTATTCGGGAAACTCAAACCTCATGTTTGAGATAAGATTAGCATTGTTAGCATTAACTTCCTGTTTTTTGGGGGGGGGGGTTGTCGCAGCTGACGTGTCGTGTCAGAATCAGTTTTTCAGTTTCGATGGAGTAATTAAAGAAATTTAGAAAAGTTCAGTCCGTCCGTTCAGAAAACATTTACACACTGCCGCGCCTGGTAAAAAAACAGCAACGACCATTTATATTCATACAGTATGTCTATAGCAGTGTTGATTCCATAACATTGATTCAAAACAACTGCGACAACAATGAAAATGTATAATATTTATAAAGTTGGCTTGTTTCATGCTCAGCTGAAGCCTCGTTCACGGAGACGTCAGCCTCGGTATAATACACAACCAAAAAAACAGCAAACCACTCCAAACTTCATCACAAGTTCATGTCGAACAAACCTGCTGCTCTCGTGTCACCGCCTGCTTTCAGACTTTTAGACTTTTGCACTGAGTAAATTAAAAGTCGCAGAACTGACAATAATTACATCCACAAAAAATTGATTAAAACCACGAGATGTGTGTTTTAAAGACAATTCAAAGACTCTGTTGGTCAGTTGATGCAAATTTTAACCTAAAAATAAAATTAAAGTCCATGTAACGTCAATTCTGAGATTTCTGAGATGTGAAAAGACTTTCACTGGAATGTTAGAGGTTCAAACTGTTTTTCACCAGTTTTCAGTCCAGGTTTTTTGTGGGCGGTCCTTAAAGGGTGGCTCGATGACACGCTGAGGCCACCCTGAGCCTAACCTAATTTCATAAACTTGTTGATATTTTTAATCATTCAAATTTGGCTCGGTGGTTAATAACACTTTCTTCTTTGGTCTGACAAACTCAGAACATATTTAGTCTGACTTTAAATGATCATTCCAGAGAGAGAAAGTCAAACTTTGAATAATAATCAGTTTGAAGAAGGCGACACACCATCATTATGTTTTATTAAAAGTGCACTTTGGAGGTGAAGCGAGGTGTTTGCAATCTGCAACTAGATGCTCCTAAATCCTCCAGACCGGTCCTTTAAGTGGTCACAAACTGAACCTGTGAAAATATTCGTATCATCTTTCGTGGTTCTGGATGATGGGAAATGTAGGCTCAAACCTGAGTTTGACCCGTGCTAATTGTTAAATCTGTCTTTAAACTTTCTGAACTTTTTTTCCAGGAATACTAATTTGCTGGTGTGCCCCCTTTAAAATGTCACGGTCGTCATATTTTAGAATACAAGAGAAATTTAAGGCGTTTGCAGCTGTTAATTCATAAGCTGCGTCTCAACAAACAAAAGAATTGTGAATTTTTTGGATGTATTAATAAGCTGCAAAAGGGCAAATTTGAGCTGTTTTATAAGAGCTGTAAAATGATTTGACTCGAAATAAAAATAAAGTTCAGCAGTGTGATGAATAAATCTCTGCATGACTGAGGCACCTGGGTGGGTTTGAAAAAGGATAAAATCAGCTTCAGTTTGAGTTTTTATGATTGCTTCAAAAAACAACGAAAAACAATCATAAAGTTCATTGAAATCATCGTTGTTGAGTTTTTTCACGCTGCGACTTCAACTGTCAATGCAAAAGTCTTAAAACATAAAAACAAGACCGACACGAGAGGAACAGACTTGTTCCGGACTAAATATCACTGACAGACTGAGGAGGAGGAGAGGAGAGGAGAGGAGAGGAGGAGGGGAAACATTGAATAGAAATAATTCCCGTTGTGTATTTAAACAAAGTGAAGCGTTCATCAAACTGCACAGACTCAGAAAGCAAAAACAAAAAAAAGAACATTCATGTTTCACCGTCATTTAGGAGCCAAATCCACGAACAACAACATGATTCATAAAGAGATTCACGAGTGCATCAGAGTTCACGCAAAACAAAGGTACAAAAACAGGCTGCGTCTCAAACTGTGCAGTTAAAATTAGGTTCGATAAAGACGTTTTGTTGTTCAGTCGCTGCAGAAACTGTTTGAGAGATGGGGGCTGATAATTCTCTTTTAAAGCTGCGTTAATTTGTATTCTCAGGCAGCAGAACAAGCTGTCAACACAACAAACAGTCTGATAATTGCTCCATTTTTAGCTCTGTTTTGGTCTCCACCAACTCCTGAGCCACATGTCCGGTTCTTTTAGCCGCTAAATGCTCCGCTATGTTCACCAGATGGTCTCTAACTGCTGTTTGCTGCTGAACAAATGGAGTAAAGTTGGTTTATTCAAGCAGGAAATGTGCAGTAAAACCAAAACAAGTAGCTAAAAGAAGCTAAAAAAAAAAAAAAAGCTCTGGAAAGAACTGTATTGTAAGGAAGTAAAAAAAAAAAAAAAGGGTTGAAAATTTTGCATTAATTTGTATTTTGGTCCAATTTCAGGCAGCAGAACAAGCTGTAAACACAACAGTCTGATATTTGCTCTCCTTTTAGCTTTGTTTTGGTCTCCGCGCGTCTTTTAGCCGCTAAATGCTCCGCTACGTTCACCAGATGGTCTTTAACTGCTGGACAAAATATGTTAATTCAAGCAGGAAATGTGCAGTAAAAACCAAAACTAGGAGCTAAAACAGGCTTTGTGTGAAAAACGTCGACGACTGCAGCTTTAAAAAGAACAATCTGAGACGCCGTCTGTGCGTTTTTGAAGGAAACTAAAGGTGTGTGAAAGTCGAGCAGTGGATTTCATACAGAAATAACGTCTGTCAGTAGTAAACCAGCATGTTTTTATGCATTTAAGTCGTAAATCAGCGCGTCTGTAAAGTGTTTTCAGGAGTGAAGCGGTGCACTTTGTGTTAATCATAAATCAAGGATAAAAGACGAAGGACTGAATTTAAACTGTGTTAATGTTCAGAAATATAAAAACAAAATGACTTTTAATGTAAACTTTATTTTATTTGTGATGTCTGATTCTCTAACGAGGGCGAGCAGCGCCTCTTTCTATTCCTCCGTCTCTGTTTTCTGGAATATTTATGAACCGTTTGAACACTTTGCTGATGTCAGACACACACACACACACACACATATATATATTTTATTTGTCACGGATTGAATGTGAAGGCGGCGGGACGGGAGGTGGACCGCTCTGCATGCAGGGACACACACACACACAGGCTGTCAGTGTGACAGCGGCTCTCCTGGGGTTCATGGTAGTTGTTGTTTGGTGGTGGTGGTGGTGGTGGAGGGTTCAGGTGTTCCTCCAGAGAGCAGGAAGTGTTTGTACTCTGACAGGAAGCCTCGGGACCAAAAAGCTTAGGATCATCTCTATGTGCGCACACACACACACACACACATATATATATACTGTGTACTGTAAACACACACACATTCATGTGGTTTGAAATAAAATACTGAAACTGTAAGTATGTTTTTAAAAAAGCAGACGAACAGAAGAATTTTACAAATTTTCACAGAAAAAGACGTCAAGGTGACGATAACGCCTCGTTTGTTAAAAAAAATGAGGTAATCTGATTACTTAGGACAAGATTACAGCTCTGACAACTTGATTCTGGTGAAACTGGATCAGCTTTTATGGAGAAAATGTTTTCTGATTTTCCGCCTCAGCTCTCTGTGATTTACAGAGTTTATGATGGACAGCTCGTGGTGCTCACTGTCCGTTAGCAAAGGAGCTTTGGACGGGCTCAGCAGCCTCTATGGACATAATGGCAGAGGAGAAGAGAGCGAAGAGGACGCTGACGGAGGAAGCTAAGAAGAGAAAAGGAGAGAGTGAGCGAGAGTAAGAGTAAATCTGGGACTGACTTTTAGTGGTTGGTGAGATAAAAGAGTTTGAAATGGTTTCAAATATTCTGGATTTATGAAGTCTTGATATATTTGCAGCACATTATTTAAACTGACAGTTTCAAACTAAGTTTATGCAGCTGTGAAAGAAATCTGGTGAAAAAGTCTTACAGCTCATACGGGTGAAAAGGCCCTCTGTCCACATACTTTTGGCCATATAGTGTTTATTATTGCTGCTCTTTCTTATTACTTTTGGCACACACACACACACTCAGGCAGTCTTTTGTTTGCTCTCTTGGTTTGCGGGAAAGCCAACATCAACGCCAGAGGTCACTGAAAGTCACCGGGGGTCACCGGCGTTTGCGTTTCTTCTTCTGGGGTTAATTGGTGTCAAGGAGTCGAGGTTAAACTGACGCTACATGACTGCGACCTCTCTCCTCCATCTTTACCTTAGGCAGCAAAACACAGCGGCCACGTGGGAGACCGGACGGACGGCGGACGGACGGCGAGCGGGCGGGCGGGCATCATAGAGGAGGAAAAAAATGACTTGTTTATGGTGAAACTGTGAAGCATGGCGGAGGGAAAACGGAAGGAGGAGAGTCGATGTGGACCTCCACGTTGGCCCTGTAAATAATCAATCAGACCTCTGAGCGGCGGCGTTAAATCACCAGGGGAAGACGGGAAGCGCGAGGGGCCGCGGCGGCGCCCGTGAACTCTAAATCTCTGTCAGCGGGAGGGCTGAACGTTGGCTGAATGATGGTTGATTTATCTGCAGGGGACTACTGCGGTGTGTGTGTGTGTGTGTGTGTCTACAGATACGTGGACGATAAATCACCTTCAGAGAGCGGAGCAGTCGTGTTTTGAATTGTGTTAACACACACACACACACACACGTCGAAAACAAACGCATGTACAATAAAAATCAATTCAGCGTCACAACGTCAGGAAATAACCAACTCATCAGCCTGATTTGCTAAAACAGGATCATGTGACCGGCAGGTGGCCTCGTTTGGCTGCATATTTCGGAGGCGGTGCTTTCATGTCCACGTCACACCGAGTGTCATATTCAGCATTCTGCATTACTCCAAACAAAAACATTTTATGGCAAACGGAGAGAAAAATCCAGAGATTTCAAGTGAAACATGTTTTTAACACTAACAATGATCATCATCGTCATCTTGATTCACAATATTACTAATTAATAATAAACACTGGACGTCAGGTTATGAGGAAAAATCTCACTTGGCTGCTGTCAAAATAATTTAATGCATAAAACTGTTTAAATTTATAAATTAAAAACACATTAAAGTAATATTAAAATAACATTTGCTGAAATCTTCCTGTCAATAGGAGCCAAATTCCTTATTTATATTATTAATATTTTTTATATTCAGTTATATTCAACAGATTTTATTCTGTTCACGTTCTTCCATTTATATTTTATGTATGTTTGTAAAGTATTTAATAATTCATTCAGGTGTTTTTTCCTTAAACAGGATGACGGTTAATTAACTTGGAAAGTGAGTTAATTTAATGTTGCGGTCTTTACCTGACACCAGCACAGTCCAGACCTCCTTAAATATACAAACATCCGAAATTTACAGAAAATAACTTTTTACAGCATTTTTACATTTTTGTATATATTTTTTTCTTTTTTAACAAAACTGTAAGTATCATCCCAATAACGACAATTTACAGTAATTTATCATTTTTGTACAGACAAATTATTAGAATATTTATACAGTATTTTTCAGCTTTCTTAAATTACATACAAATGTCTGTAAAATAACAATAATTATCTCCAATTAAATATGTGGCTCGTTATGTAAATGTCTATGTCGTTTTGTCACTTTATTGAAAAAAGGTGCTTGATCGTAATAATTCAGTTAAAATCTGTAAAATAACAGTATTTCTCTGTAAAACTATTGAAGATGTTTGATTTAATAATTCAGGGAAAATCTGTGAAAGTGACTGAAAGTTTCAATAAATTTATAGTTTTTTTACATTGACTTGAATATATTTTACGTGTTTTGTTTGGCAGCTGCTGACAGTGTAAAAACATACACTCTTATACTTTAACTCGTGTTTATTACAACACAGTCGCTTCATAAACAAAGAGCTGATTGTTACCGTGAACAGGGGAAATAATTTGACTCCACAGGCTGATTTCCTTCTTTGTTTTAAGACTTTCGGACTCAGTGAGACACTAAACGACTTGTTAGAGAGGTTTTTTTGCAGCGCGCTCTCTCACCGTGCCTTTCCTTTCATCTCTCCAGTCTCAGCTGGTGTGCATCACTACAGGTGAAATCTCACATCACCCTCAGCAGCCATTAACACCGAGCTCAGAATGAGTGTCTGAACTTCCAAACCAGCTCGCTTTTACTGGCGCAAATTACGGGCGGTAATGTGCAGAGCCTCGGGTTGTAATTAGAGTTTCTCTGCTGCGCTGTGTGGAGTGGGTGTTAGTGGACTGAGGCCCGTGCAGGTGTCATTAATCCTGCGTTCCTGTGCGACTGCAGAACAGCAGGAAGCGGCGCCCACCTCCCCCCGCTGCACGGAGCTAACAGGTTTTAATAAATACTCGTGCTAAACGTCGAACGGCTTGGCCTCACACTGAGGAGGTAAAGAGGTGGGAACTAACGAGAGGCGACACTGACCGGAGAGCTCTTCCTTCAAGCTCGAGAACACAGCGGGGAAACATTCAGCACGGCTGTGACGGGCGGAGGTGAACTGATACCTGCAGGACTGTCATACCTGCAGTATGAGGCTCTGAAATCCTCACATTGTGTTCATTTGTCTTTTAAATGAGCTGTTGTACGAGCTCCAGCACCAGTACGAATCATGATGTCGATCTGTTAACCGAGCCAGTTTGAGGTCAAACTGACTGTGGACATTCGTGTTCCCCAGAGGATGAAATACAAGTAAACTGGTGACCCCAGTAATCTTTCTTCTTGTGTAGTCATCAGGCAAAGTTTGATGCTTCTGCTTTAACTCAAGAAATGTCAAACTCCAAGCGATGGCTCGACATTTACTGATCACATTCCTGCTCTCCAGAGGATGAAACCTAATGCTGGACTTAGCTGACCTTCCATCCAGCTCCACCATCACAAATTTTAATTTTTTACCTAAACAGTGTTCAATATTTTGAGTAAATTAACCATGACTATTCATGCTCCCCAGAGGATGAAGTGCAAGGAAATTGGTGAAACCCCTAATCTTTAAGTTCTTTAAGTTTGCCTCTGCTTTAACGCAAGAAATAGCTAAATCAAAGCAAGGGCTTGAGATTTGCTTATCACATTCATGCTCTCCAGAGGATGAACCCATTTGATTGTAATGACCGTTCCTGTAGCGCCAACTATACATTTTTTATCTACCTGTAAGAATCAGAGAAAACTGAAGATATTAAGTTGATGAAAGAAGTTGATGTGCAACTTTAAACACTTAAACTGTCGCAGGTTCATTTTTTTATTGATAGACTAATATGTTTAGTTAACAACGCTAATGACTAACTTTAAATCTTTAGACTTTCCGTGTGACGTGGAAAAGTCATTTTAGTATCGGAAAAGGAAATTTTCACACTTGAAAACCAAAATCTTTGCTTCGTTTTCTGTCAGAACAAATTTAACCGTCACACTTTCACGTTCTCATTTTACGGTATACTACTGACAAAAGCATTAATAATATCACCAGTTTTTGGATTCTCAGCTTTGGCCGATCCACTGACTGACTGACACGTACATTTCTTGAATTGATATCGTTGCACCTCGAATTGTTTTGTTCCCCTCATGAACCCAAATTCAGCCGTGTTGTAAAGTTGAAGAGGAGAGAGAAAAAAATAAAATAATAAAAAGTCTTGTGTGTGTGTGTGTGTGTGTGTGTTTGTAACTCGGCACCGTCGGTGATGCTCAAGAGTCCAGGTTTCCTGCAGTGTGACGGCGAACGCCGCGGCATCCTTTCTCTGTACATGCGAAGGTTTCAGTCCATCAATCCAACGATAACATGAAGATCTCCAGACAGCACGACAGCCACGGATCCACGCTTTTACAGCCACAGCAGTTTCCTCTGTCAATGTTTGTAGTATTTACAGCTCTGTACACTGGAAAAGAAAAAAAAAGAAAAACCTCTTCACGGCAAGAAAATGAACAGACCTGAAAAAGTTCTCAACAACAACTCCGGAGGTTGGAAAACAGCCGCGTTTCTCCAAACGTCTTACGTTGACGACGAGCTGTTCCTGATAAAAACGAGCCCGGTTGATTTGATGCAACTCGGCCTCAAAAAAGTGTATTTCCCGGAGGCTCCGGAGTCGACAGAGAAAACTTTTAAAGAAAAACAAAATCCAAAAAAAAAAAAAATTCAGGATAGATAGCATTACACAGTATACTTAAGTAGGATTTACAAGATGTTCTTTTCCTTCTCCCCCCGAAGGTGTTTTTTCTTTTTCTGTTCCAACACAGCAACATAGCCTAAAGCAACGCACAAAAATCCAACTCAAATACGTGAGTAGCTAAATAGTTTCCCATTAAATTATCACAACGATGTGGTGTAGTTTACATTCCTTCCGCAGCAGCAGGCGCCGCGTGTTTTCTTCAATTGATTTGAATTAATTCTATTTTACATTTGATTGGTTTCTAGAGTAAAAGGGGGGAACGGGTGGCGGCGGTGGCAGTGGGCGAGGTGGGCGAGGGTCTAAAGCCTTGTACGGTGGACGCAGTTATAAAAAGGAAGAAGGGGCGTCGGCGCTGCGGCACAGCGAAGTAATAGGCACAGGGGGCGGCAGTGACGCGGGGACAGGACAGGTGGTGGTGAGCAGCGACGGGGGATGATGAGGAGTGTAAGGAGGTGGTGGTGGTGGGTTTGGGGCTGGGTTTGAGGTGGAGAGCTGCGCCCTCACAGGTAGATCTCCCTCTTGGAGGTCTGGCCGGTCGGAGTGGTGGCTGAGTGGTACTCCACCGCCTGGCTCAGTGGGATCTCCTCTAGCCCACAGTCTTTACCGGACGAGTCTCCACCCCCAGGGTAGGCACTGCTGTAGGGCGTCATGAACCGCATGTTGGCCACTTTGGAACTGCTGCCACCGCCGCCGCTTCCCGTCCCGCGTTCCTCTGTCGTCATGGGCTTGGGGCTGCCGTTGGCCATCAGCTGCTCCTGCCCGTCCATCTCCTGGTAAGGCACAAAGGTGGAGAGCTTAGGGGCGTTCTTGGACACCTTGCGGTTGGGGGAAGGCTGACCGGGCATCCAGCAGGAGTCGGAGTGGCCAAACTCGGTGCACTCGTGAGTGCAGTTACCGGTCATCGCCACGTCGGGAAGAGGCCTGAGGTCTGGAAAGAGAAAGACAAAGAGACAAAGAAAGGATGAGCAACCTCAGAACAACAGCAGAGGAGGAGATGAAGTTCAACCAGGAAGTCTTTCAAAGATATACGACTTTATAGTGTGTTCTTTATAGTGTTCCCACTGACAACACAAAGAATGACGATGAATCTCTTTTAGCTCTTGTTTGGGCTCCAGCAGACAGTTTTAGGATATTTTGGTATTCACCAAAATATCCTAAAACTGTCTGGAAGCAATTTGTTTAATCAACGAGTGTAGAGAAGACAGATGGATTATGGGAGTTTTACTGTAGAATTATGATAAAAAAAATCACAATGCACTTTCTCTTTATTTTAATGCACAACTGTTCATCATTCCTCGTGTCATAATTCTTTATTTCATCTGCTCTCAGAATCATTTTTCAGGTATGAAATCTGCCATGATCTGAAGTGTTTACGTCTTCGTTTCTCCGTCTTTTTTATTGATATTTATGATGTTCGTTTCCGTGCGTCGTCTCGTGTACGGAGGCTTGTTTGTTCTGCAGTGCCAATTCCCCTTTGAGATAATAAAGTTAAGCGTTAACTGTAAATAGAGCTGTGTATGACAGAAGACAGACTCACAAACATCAGTAAAGATCTCGATGTAAATGTCCCCCAACCAACCCGAGAGTACAGCGCGAGAGTTCAGCTGCATGCAGGCTGGAAAGACGCTAATTAAAACTGTCATTATCCCGTTATCCACACACAGCTCTCCATTTGAAGGAAATTAATTAAAGCTCAGTGTGTATTTTTAAAGTCACTAATAGTTCACAAAGTGCCAGGAACGTCGCTTAATTTGTCGCTGAAAGATGGAAGCCACATATCAAACGGGAGGGTTGCTGAGCGTGAAACAGGATCAGCTGATTTAAAGGAGGGGGAAAAAAATAAGAGCACGCTCAGATTCGTTAAAAACGTTAATTATGTTGCACAAACAGCCAATTAAGGCAAAAATAACAACACTGTAACTGCTTTTCTCTCCACTGACATGATGAAAGATGACAGATATAGAAGAATGAATCGTATTGTGAAAGATTAATGTCGCTCGATTATGATTTTAATTCTGAGACTCTGAGCCGGATGGACAGAAAATGACGGACGGACGCGGGGCTGAGTTCGCATTTAAAAAATCACAGCTTAGAATGGAAAAAGGTCAGAGATGGAAGCAGAAATATCAATGCGTATGCAGAAAGTAACCTTTCTTCTGTGCGTGACATTAGATCATTCTTTGATACCGGAGGCGGAGGAGGAAGAGGAGGAGGAGGCGGAGGAGGAGGAGGGCAGCGGTCCTCCCGAGGAATGGCGCTTATTTCCCAAAATGCTCTCTGCTTCATGCATAATTTAAATTCATTGCCTCCTTTTTTTTGCAAAAGGAGCTACAGTCGGCTTTTCTGTCTGTTTGCCGGTTGATGTGTACAGTCTAATCCCGGGGAGTGCTGAGTAGCGACCAGCGCTCCATCCTCCTCCACCCTCCACCACGTTCTCACGCTCGCCGCTCGCCTTGGATTTTAGTTTCTTAAGCACTTCCCATGCAAAAAGCAAGACGCTTGCAAAAAAATGTTTAAGTCATGTGCGAGTGGCTGCTGAGTTCAGAGCGTCTGTTTAATAAGTGCTTTCTCGCTCTGAACGTCGTGTCAGCAGGAGGCTTATAGAGCGCCGACGCCCTCGGAGCTGCACGGCTGAACAAACTCTGAACTCGACTCAACAACACAACAACAGAAAAAAAAAAAGACTCAGCAGCCGAGATCAGCCCGACTGCAGCCTGTGGGGAAACTTTGTTAAACAGTAACTAAGACCTCTAACCCCGACTTTATTTCTGTAAACGCTGTTTGAAGCTTCTCGCATCTGATTTCTACCTGAAGTTTGTTTCAGTTGAACGTTTCTCTGATAAACTACCGTCTGTTACCTCCTGTTGATCCACACTGACCTGTGATCAGGTGAACGGTGTCTCTGTCATTCGTACGTCTGTTCTCACACTATGTAACTTTGGGCTCCGGGTCGGGAGAAGTACGTAACGCTTTACGGCACTAAGTCACACACCACCAACTATTTCACTGATTCTGGTGAAACTGGATCATATTTTATGGAGAAAATGTTTTCTGGTTTTCCCTCTGATGTCCTCCGGCTGCTCCGCCTCAACAACCATCAACAACATGTGACCTGAACGACCCGCAGGTGTCCTTAACGACCCACAGGTGTCCTTAACGACCCACAGGTGTCCTTAACGACCTGCAGGTGACCTAACAGAATGCTGACAGGGAGCAGAGCCAGTGTCGTGCCAGAACAGGAGCTGTGCAAGCGGGCAATGTAACCATGATGCAGCAGCCTCTATGGACATAATGGCAGAGGAGAAGAGAGCGAAGAGGACGCTGACGGAGGAAGCTAAGAAGAGAAAAGGAGAGAGTGAGCGAGCAAGAAGCCGCCGGACAAGAGTAAATCTGGGACTGACTTTTAGTGGTTGGTGAGAGTCTGTAAGAACTTTTCCAGTTTTCTGTCACTCATGTTACATATTTTAAAATGAATTTCACCCATTGCACTTGAAGAGACTAAAATTAAACACATCTCACAGACAGTAGGGTGAATGATGGGGTAAACAGAGGCCACTGAGCACGCTCAATGTACCGTGTTGGTCGTGACCCCCCCGGGTCTTTCCTCTTGTGCCATCGTTAGTCTAAAGCTCAGATAAAAACTCTCATTGTGAGTTGAAAGTGGTTAAAAAACCATCCACAGCATGAAAAAGTGTCACTTCAGCCGCCTCACTTTGTATTTTCTGAATATGGTCTCTCTTGTGGACGCCTCTCCACTCTGTCTGTTTATGTTTGTCACTTATACGAGCTGGCTGACACTCGTCAGAGTCAGTCTTCCTCCGGGGAGCCATCTTTGAACGGGTGATGTTTCCAAGTATAGAGGAGATAAACAGGAAGCTAACCTTCTGTTCAGTCACTCCCGCGGTGCCATGATGTGAACAGACTGTTGCTTCAGTTACAGCTGGCCAGCTTTACACCTCATCGTGTACCAAAACTGTACCGAATACAGGTGTTTCCCCACTCTTTTACATGTTTTTATAGTCATTAATGTGTGATTATGAAAAGTCTGACATGTTTTTCAGCCACAAATCGTCTCTGATTGCTTCCTCTATCTGTATTAAAGTTGCTGTCAACAGAGCCGATCTCTTCCTGCCGTAGCGCGTGCAGATCTTTCACATTAAAAGCCTTCTCGTGGCTCAAAGGCTCATGAGCGCTCAGTTCTTCCTGGCACATTTTTTTAGATGTGCAACATCTGCAGGTAGAGCGAAGATTTGCTGACAGTGAAGTAAAAGGATTTGGATTAACTTGTGAATGAAAAGTGTTGCTGTTAAATGTTGCACGTTAAAAACACGTCAGGGGAGAAGACACGTCCGTGCACACGGCAGCAGGAAGTCTCAAAGAAGACGTGAGGAATGAATGGAAGAAGTACGGCAGTATGAGTACGACTCTGCTGTTGTGATGTACAATGTGAAGAATTTATCAAGACAAGTGTAAATTATTAATCTGTAACAGGACCAGATCAGAAAATACGGACACGTATGAGAGAGTTTTGCTTTGAATTTTTAGATTAAAGTTGAATTTTGAGTCAGAATCAGTTTTATTAACAAGGAAATGAATTCTCTTTTAACACATAAACGGTGTGATTATAAGTTTTAAGATTGTCGAAAATGTCTGACGGGAAGAAGAAACCACAGAAACAAAAACTGCTGTGAGGAGTTGACTTGATTCTCAACATTTTAACCTCATTTGTGATATTTTAAACTTTACTTTTCATTTATTTTTGCCTGGCAGCAAAACTCTTAGACATGTCTGACCAAACTTTACACTCGAGAGCAGCTGTTAGCGCCATGAGTACCGTCTGTTGTCATGGGGAAGGTAAGGTCTCTGTAGGAAGGACTCCACCTTTCGTACATGGGAAGCTCACTCTACCTGTTGAGTATATTTCTGGTGGTGTGGATCAATAAGGACGATCTGATTTTAAAAAACAGGGACAATTAGAACTATAATCCCATGATAGTAAAGTTTAATTCTCTCTCCAGCTGAGGAAAATATAAAGGCCACAATTACTATCCAAGAATTTACAGTGTGCATATGTAAATGCATATGAATGTCATTAGTTTTTGTATATTTTGGATGGGTACACACTGGCAGTATGAGAGAAAACGTAGGTCCTGCAGAAACATCGACGTGTGGCCGAAAACTCGACAATGACTCATGAAAAAAACAGAGCGAGGTCCAATCAAAGAGTGACCCCGCGTTCAGGCCCTCGCCGCAGCGATCTGTAGCTCTAATCACAGGATTTAGCGCTGAGCTGATGGGGGTCGTGTTTGTCCTAATTAAGCACAAGAACTAATTGGCTCTGGTTAGAGATGGAGCTAATTGGCGAGCATGACGGGAGGAAGAGTTTGGGCGGTTGGGGTTGGTTTGCGGCTAAGATGTAAGATGTAAGGTTTTGGCTAATAAGGCCTTCCTAAGGTGGCGGTGGACATGAGCGCGTTGCTCGCCTCCAGCCCGAATCATTATCATCAAAGGCTGATCAGATGCTGATGAAGCCCGCTGACAAAGCGATGTTTACTGCTGCTGACTCTCATTAGTGACCGAGCACAAACATCACCACCATCCGCAAGAACTAAACATACATTCCACCGACAGTTTAACATGTTCTCCAGACTGAAATGACTCAACACCTGGTCAGGTGACTGCAAAGTTTGATGCTGAACTAATTGATTTATTTGTTTGTTTGTTTTTTTACCTGTTAAAGTTGTAAGGATCGGTGATACCAATCAAATACATCATTTGATACCTTTTCTTTCATTTTTGTGGCGTCTCGGCACGCTGGACTTCCAACTCTGTCAAATACACCATGCTCGACTTCACCACCATTGACTAAATGTAGCTGCTAGTCGCACTGAATCAAAAATCTCAGGGAGGTATCGTTTGACTGGAGAAGTTTCAGGACTTGTGTTGGTATTGTGTTGTTTCGTCAATACCTTAAAGGTAACCTTTAAGTCATTGAGTACTGATACCCAGTTCAAGTCTAGGGGACTACTGGGACCTCCACAAGCTGGTCTGAGGCCCAACATGGTGTCCCATACCTCTAACTACTTTGTAATCTTTGTATTTTACTCCACTACAAACATTCAGACCAGTACCCTCAGGATTTACATCCATGTTCCATCACAATTTACTACCAATGTCTGCCAGTGCATGCATGAGGTACTTGTATTTTCAACCCACGATCTGTGCCTAACCATGACTATACTGCACAGATCTTGTAGAAAACGTTGGTATTGGGTGTAAAAGTATGACCTCAGAGTGTGGCAGTACTGTCGTCTTTGGGGTTGGACGATGGCGCCACAGATCTCTAAGAACATCGGCATGTTCATTGGTGGGTGTGATGAACGCTGCAGTCTCATGGGGATGCCATGAAGGCTTTAAACTGTTCCGTTAATCACCAAGAGCTGCGTTGGTCTGTGATTTTCGGGGCTTCTCATCAGTATTTAAGGGAAGTTTGAAAAGTTCTGCGGTAACCCCGGGAGGAGGAAGCGCTATCTCTCCTGCTCTCTCCACAGCACCTTCAGCGAGGCTCTGCGGCGGCGTTGTCAGAGGGCCGTAACGCTGAATTCAAGGTTGCCTCTATTAGTCAAGGCTATTTAACATGGAGTAGCCCTCCTGAGTTTTTTCCCCCTGTAGCCCTTATCTGCACTCCTGAGTTCTAGTTAACCCCGGGGACCCTCACTCGCCCCGACGGCCTCTCTCTCTGCATAATACACTCCGCTACCTTGGACACCATTTTCCGGTCAAACTAATTAGATTTCAGAGTCCCCGCTTGGGAAGATGACAGTGGTATGAAATGAAAATAATTTCCAGATGAGTATCTGACATTTTACACTGTCGACTAGAGTAAAGAGCCCAGGCGGATTGGCTCCTTCTCTCCCTTTTTCTTACACCTCCTCCTCCTCCTCCTCCTCTTCTTCCTCCTCTTCTTTTCCACTCCATCACTTTAGTCGGAGAGATATGCTAACTCCTCGTGCTTCCCCTCTCTCCGCTCAGTCCTGAGTGATAAATGGAAGCGAATGTACACAAAAGAGAGCTCCTCTTTTTTTTCTGCTTCTGCTTGAAGTGTTAATGTGTTTAATTACTTTGAAGCTGGGTTTTGTGCTCGTGTGTGTGTGTGTTGCAGTTAAAGCTGCTGCAGGAAAACCTTCAATTAATGCCTTTTCTCTGTCGATGACAATGCCTCCAATTTATCTTATAGGAACAATAGAGGAGTGAGTGGAGAACCGCTCAAAGACGTCCAGGAGAAAGCAAACGACATGCTGCTGCAGCTTCCCCTGCCACAATCAGTGCTGACGCCAACAGCCCACACACCAGAGGATACCTTAGTTTTAGAGACGTGGTGCTGACTTTGACTGTGCATGGAGGCTTTAAAACCTCCATGTTGGACACATGAGACACGTCAGACTGAAAAAAACAACCAGCAAGGGTGATTGAGGTAAAAACTTGCCAAACATCCTACAGTCGATGCAGAATCAGTTAATAAGAGGAATACTCTTATGCTGGGTCATTATCGAGCTGATCTTTGTCCGCTGATTTGTTGATTTAGTTTGTATGCATTGATTTTTCTATTAACCTCTGGCTTCCTGACCTCTAATGCTGCAGAGTTGTTACTGCTTAAAGGTAAAAAAAGATTGGTGATACCAGTCGAATGCTTCACTCGATACCTTTTCTTTAGTTTTTGTGGCGTCTCGGCACGCTGAACTCGCCGCGCTTGAGTTCACCGCCAGCTGCTTGTCAGATTAAAATGGGTACAAATCTGGGTGCAAAAACGATCCAAAAACTTGTACTACTCGTAAAACTTGTATTGTTTGATTGGAGAAGTTTCAATACTTCCTGGTACAAGATCGTTTCGGTCAATACTTTGAAGGTATACCTCAAAGGAAAACCAATTGAGACCACCACAAGCTGGCCGATGGCCCAAAACGGTGTAATATATTTGTTTTGACCTCTAACAGTACTGTTTGTATTTATGTACCTTTTAAAGGTAAAAAGGATTGGTGATACCAATCGAATATATCTCCGCACAACTCTGTCAAAACACCACGCTCGACTTCACCAACGCTGCCTGAATGTAGCTACTAGTCACTTAAAACAGAAGATCTGGATACAAAAATGATTAATTCAGGTATCGTTTGACCAGAGAAGTTTCAGGACTACTAAGTATTGGGTTGTTTTGGTCAGTACCTTAAAGGTATCAAGTACCAATACCTAGTTCAGGTCTAGGACACTTAAAATATCTTGCAGTGTTGTGAGTTATCAAGTTTGGAGAAACTTTGTAAACTTTATAAAAAGCTGTCTACGACAAATTCTTAATTATTTGTCCCCTCTTTTCTGCGAATGTAACACATGAAGATGTTTCTTTCTTTGTATAAAAAATATTGTGTCAGTTTGTCCCGGTGCGTAGGCGACTCTGTGACTACATAAATTATATGCCTTGTTAACAGCAGATCAGCTGCATAGATGAGTGCAACTCACACAGTTAGTTTTTACTGTATATCACTCATCTCCCACCTGTGCTGCCTTCATCTTTCACAACGTTCTTGCTGAATAACACATCTTTCGGCGCTTTCATGGCACAGAATAGACGTATAATCAGTAATTAGAGGCGTCTCTTTCAGCGTTCTTGCAATGCTCGCTCTGAACAACAACAATCTATTTTTACAAAAGATTTGATGTATTAATCCCTCAATGGGGAATTCTTTTTTTACTCAGGTTTATACATATAGGACTGAAGTACAGCCGCACACAAACTGAGCTTATAGACTTGCAAGATGTGGAGAGATGGTTGAAGTGAAGAAAAACTGCAGTTCCTCAAAGGTACACTTGAGGCCGGCTCCATAAAGCTCCTTCAACAGTCTATGGCTGCCATATAGCAGTTCTGTGCTTGTCCAGCTATCTCTTTGTGCTGGCCCCCCTCTGTGAGTGACCACCCGAGCATAGCTAAAACAAACATCTGTATCAGACAACGCTACTGCATTCATACTTGTTTTTAATGTGGTCACGATGAGATCAGATCACAGTCCATCCTACACCTGTACTGTCATGTGTTCAAGCACCATCCAATCCCAGAGAGCCATGCTTGAGTGCACTATACATATATTATGTTGCATAAATCTCACACAGATGTCAGACAGAAAGTATAATGCACTACAGTAAACAGGACCTGATTCTGCACCCAGTCCCAGTGCTGGTCTTCTCTTGTGTCTTTACTTCTCAGACTGCTGCAGTGATCTGCAGGCCGTGCTGTCAGGAGAACACGGTGTTTGAACAAACTGTGCTGTCATTCCTCTCATCAAAACATCTGCTCCTGTTGTTTTTCCACAGGAAGCGTACACAAAGGCAGCGTCGATGTACGTGTCATCACGGGTGTCACGACACGTCACCGTCGCCGTTTCTCATCTCGAGCATGTTGCCTGTCAATGGCGCGTTAAAACACACTTCAGATGACACGTCGTGTTCTTCCCGACTGTCAGACCCTGAAACACCTGAACTTAAAGGGCCGATCCGCCTTCCCAGCAGAGTACCATGACCTCTGATGATGTTCCCACCAGACGTATATAACAACAGTGTAGTTGTTTGTACTGAGCAGTGATGTGAGCGCACACTGCTGTAAACCTGAATCTGTATTCAGGGTCACACTCCACCTCAATACAAATCCTCAGTTCAGTAAAACACACAAACACACTCCTGTCTTACAGTGTGTGATGCCTCACTTTACAATGTAACATCTGCAACAATAAAACACTGAATATAGAGAACGTTAGCAGATAATCAAAGAGACGATGGAGGCTGAAATAACTCATTAATATCTCCGTTCGTCTGTTTGTTTGACTGATTTTCTACAAACTGACTGCTGTTTTTTAAAGTGAGAAACCTCGACGGATACGTGACGGATTGTCGTGATACTGGTGCAGATATTTACGGTCCACACAGGATGAACCTGAAGGACCGGCTCCGGCAGGTCAAACTTGAAATCTGACCAACATTTTGGAGGCTGTAGTTGACGTTTCTCACGTCATACAAACTAAAGTTTATGTTTCAAATCCATGTTGTCTCGTAAAGGTGTCAGGGGCGTAAATATAGACAATCAGGCCTGTGGGCTAACGGGGCCCCGTCGAGAGAACAGGCCACCTTTGATTACCACCTCAGAAATATGACTGTTTTCAAAGAGTCTGCTTTGCAAACCATCTGTCAAAACTATAAAACACAATTTCCCAATTCAGTTAACCCTCTAGAGTCTTACATGTCGCTGCCGTTCACTGAAAAATGTCACTTAAATAAGCATTTTTTCCCCTCACAACCAACAAACAGCTCTAAACAGAAATAGACTGACGGTCACGAGTTATTCTCTTTTTAAAAAACACAACATCCTCTTTAATTTGATACCAAATATGTGACATTTGTATCTGTTCAAACTGAGATTGATGCAACAGCCTCGAACACAGACAGGATTAGTCTATTGTGTGTCTTTCTGAGAGTGACATTAGATGTGACACAGATGTTATTAGCCTAGCTTAGCACAAAGACCTGAAACAGAGGGAAACAGCTAGCATGGCTCTGTAACACTTTGTAGTTTTAGGTGGAGTTACCTGGATGTATGCATCCGCCTCGAGTGTTTGTTGTGTAGTCTTGATTAGTAAGCTAGCACGGAGCCAGGCTAGCTGTTTCCATTTGTTTCCAGTCTTTATGCTAAGCTAGGCTAACCTTAACACCTGTTCTTACCAGAAAAAAAATGTTTCCAAAAATGCTGAAGTACTCCTTTAAAAATACAAAATGTATCCTCTACCAGCATGGAGACGTGAATTCAGGTGGAAATCTGTCTGATGGTTCTTGTCTTTTGTTTCCTGCTTCCTTCCTTTCCTTCTTTCCTTTGTGGTTTTGTATCCCTCTCTCTGACCCCCCAGTCTGGCTCTGTGTGCAAACCTTGCCGGCTCTAATTAAACTTTGGGCAGATTAGAACTTTGCCTTGTCAGTCTTTATTCATGCTTAAACAAGTTATTACTTTTTGAGAAATTAAATTAGCCGGCAATTAATTAATCGACACAGAGCTGGGAAAGAGGACGAAAGGGGAGGAGGGACGGAGGAAGGAAAGGAAGGGAGGGAGGTGAAGGAGGAGGAGGAGGAGGAGGAGGAGGAGGAGAGGGGAGATGTAAGCGGAGGAAAAGAAGAAGAAGAGGAGGAGGAAAGAGAAGTCGGGTTTGGCAGAGAATGAAGGAAAAGGAGGCGCAGATTTATCTCAAAGACCGAAGGAAAGAAGAAAAATGAGGATTACAGATATTTAAATGTCATCCGTTCTTTCACTAATTAGCAGGAGAGACTGATGAAGATGATCGTTTCTTTCAAATATCAACATTTGATGCTTTCACAAGTCAAAGCCACCCCCTCCTCCTCCTCCTCCTCCTCCTCCTCACATAGAGAAGTTACTCGACAGACAACCACTCCTTCGTCCTTCCTCGTTTTCCAAAATCCAAAATTAATTAACCGTCTGACGACAGAACAGGTTGAAGGAGAAATAAAGATTCTCTGTGATGGGTCTTCATTTTAAAATATGGCGGCGTCTCTTCCTGTCATGTTTAAAATTCAGACCATTTCATACCTTCCTGTTTCCTGTGAGGTAACAATCCATTTCCTGCTTTAAACCCTCCGCTGTCCAACAAACCAACCAACCAACCACGACAACCAACAACACCCACAGACAGCATAAGTAAGAGAAAAAAGTTGTTTTTATGGTAAAAAACTGTCAGCTTTGGTTGCCAGAATTTTTGCCATAATATGTACGGTATAAAGTTTTGTAATATTACAGTAAAGTGATGTTAGTACTGTTGATTTCATGTTTAAGGTTGGTGTTTTATCCCATATTTTAAAATGTCTGTAGATTTTACAGTGAAAAACTGCCAAACCATTTAATGGCATGTTTTACGGTACTTAACTGTCGAGGTTTGGCAGTTTTTCACTGTAAAATCTACAGACATTTTAAAATATGGAATAAAACGGCTCACTCCTGGAGCCAGCCTCAAGTGGACGTTTGAGGAACTGCAGTTTGTGGAAAAGGACTCATACATGCAGAGACAAAAACACCGGACACCTTTTCATTAATTTCATGAAAGAAAACAGAAAGTCTGACTGTGCAAAGATCCCAAAAAAATCCACCAAACCTCAGATGGTCAGAGTAAACGTGGCGTGGAGTTAAAGAGTCTTTATACACGAACAGAAACGTGTCTGGAAATGAGAATCTAATACAACCGTTGGCCGACTAGTCGGTCATTTGTCTCTGCAAACGAGACCAAAAGAAAAAAAACTGATAGGAGAGAGAGGAGCGCCGTGCCGAGGCCGGAGCACCTTCTGCATAAAATGAAAGTGTGTGAAGAAACCGAGCAGTGAATTAAAGAGATGCAGATGTGCTGCGGCTGCCAGGATTTGTGTATTCAGGTCAGTTTGTGCATTCAAAGCAAACACAAACCGAGTTCCTCGGCATCTTTAATGACCTCCCTCTGTCTGTTTCACGCTCATATATTCTGTCTTTCACACACACATCGGGGGTTGCACTGGTCAAATATTTATGGCCAGGAGAAGCTGTTGTGTATTGTACTTGATATAGCTTCAGGCACTTTCTCTTGCACTTGCTTTGGTTCGTTCTCAGCCGCCGATCTCAAATACAAAACGCTACAAATACAAAAAAACTTTGGTCCGTCTGCGAGGTTCAACCAAAAACATTCCTGTAAATCTGCAGTTTAATGCGCTGCACGCTTAATTAATCATCAGAGTTCTCCTCCTGACTCCTGACCCGGCCGACAGACGCAGTAAACAGGAAACACAGATGCTGGTCGGACGAGGGGCAGGATGTAAACATAAAGGTCGTGTCGGCGCCGGCGGGCACAGCAGCGTTGCATCACGCTGAGCTTCTGATGAAACAAACGCTCACAGCAGATACAGAGAGAATCTGACACACGGCTCCATCATAGTTTAAAATGTGGAGGAGATCCCCGAGTTCACAACGAGTCGTAAAGACAGAAGACAGCTCAAATATTTTGTCTCTGCATGGACAGAGTCAGATTTTACTAAATGTATACAGCGGTCCAGACTCATTAAGAGGATTAAACACAGTTCAGTTCATGATGTTTCTCAGTGAAATGCACCCTGGGAGTCGTAGTTCTTTCAGTGTTTTCTTGGACTGAAGCAGATATTTTCTAACACACTTGTTTTTTTCTTTTGTACTGGTCACGTAACCAAGAATCATAACCTCGACTATTAATGGGCCGTCCACAAATAATTTCTCATTTTCCACATTTCTATTAAACTGCAGGTTACCACGGCAACACAGCTGCTGGTTCCATTAGCGGTTAACTGAGTGGTGGAAGTAACCGGAGCGACGGGTCAAACTGACCACAGCCACACACCGACTCTGTCTGAGTCCACATGAAGGTGAAAATGGACTTTTAGACGTCCATGTGGAGACAAAAATGGACTCTACATGGACACCAGAGTTTTGTCTCTACATATTAGTTGTACATAAACATTAAACATGTTGGACATTATCTGGAGCTGTCGTGGTTATGAAGCTGTGAGACGTGATCACATCTGATGGGCCTGACGGATAAAACGAGTGTAACAAGCCGCAGATTGTTTGAAAGAAAACAGATTTTCTCCTTTAATGTTTCCACTGAGACGCGGAGACGTGACTCTCGTGTGAATTGGACTGTCAGAGCGGACTTACGGACCTGTCAGCGCCGCTTCCCGTGCATCAAACGATCACTAATGTTGGAGGTTTAAAGTGTTCCTGTTTACACCTGTCTCTTGAAGTTAACTCAAGCACTCGCACATCAAACAGGAAGCTGAGACGCCGAACCAAACTCACTGACCCTCCTCCTTGCTCGCTAATGGAGGCGTCCGCGATCAGCCCGACTGTAAATAACTTCAACCTACCGGAAAATTAAAAAAAAGAAACTGCGGCTCACGTCTGAAAAGGACAGAATTAGCGTGGAGGTGAAATAAACGCCAACGACGTCAATTATTAATAGTGCATTGGAAAAAGAGCACACACACTCACACACACTTGTATTTATACCCCTGTGGAATCGGCCTACTATGAAGGAAAAATTCAATTATCCTACAAAAGTGAATAAATTTGCAGCGTCGCAGCCTGTGGCTGTAGCTGCCATCTCCCAGGATGCATTTGGAGAGCAGAGGGAGGAGGGTTGAGGCATATTAATGGGACGTTGCAATCTTTTAACTCTGTCACAGTGAAAACGCGCTCGCTCCTTTACATTCAGCAGAGTGTGTGAGCGTGTGTGAAACCGATAAAAGAGGAACGAGCACCACGAGCTGCTGACGGACTGTTTGTGTTTCATAAGAAAAGAAAAACACTAAAAACGGACTGAATTTAACTTCATAACGATGAATTACACCAACTAAAATCCAAATGAACTGATTAAATGTTGAACTTTCTGATAAATGTGAATAAATACACTGCACAATATTCAGCCTATCGGCAGCAGTGGACGGGTTGGTAAGCTCCGGTTCAGAACAACGTAGCAAAAATATCATAGCACTCGCTGCAGTGGGGGTGCAGCATACGCTTGCTATTGTCTACTCCGTTATTTACAGGTTTAATGTGTTAAATCAACACTTTTTTTGTCAACTTGACAAGAAAGTGTCAACATGTTAGATGCTGCTGTGAGTCGTCGACTCTCCGTCATCCATCAGCTCGTATATTTCTGTTTGTCAGCAGCACCCCGCTGATCATTTCTGTCTTTTTTCACGACTCTGAACTGATTGTGTGTTCGCCGCAGTCCGCTTCCTGTTTGATCCGACAGTAACGGTCCTACCTGCGGCTGATTGATGCGTTCTCATATTGCTTGCTTGCTCGGGTATGACGCGGAGAGTGACGCCGCCGCGAGACAGATTGATGCCGACACGTATGACCAACAAGAAAACGACATGTGACAGGCGTGTTGAGGAGGAGCACGATGACAAGCTGCACGGGTAACATTATGCTGTGTTTAGGAGGAATCAACTTGATCCCAGGGGAAATATAAACCTGTTTATGCCACGACAAACGCTGGCACCGTTTCTGTCGTTATGTGTGCAAAAAGCAACAAAAGTTGGGGTGTAACTTGAAAGAATGATCACTTCTTAATCTCCCTGTGTCTTTAAATCATCCTAAAATTAGATGAACTTCTGTTTCAGCTTTAATCTGACAAACAATGGACAAAAATAAGGAACCAAAATAATAAAAACTGGAACGTAGGATGAGAAGATTCACGCACTGGAAGCAGAACGAGGAACATAATAAATTATAACTACCCTCCAGTTTTTATGTTTACTCATAAATTCAGACGACACCAGAGATTTACATCAGAACACATCCTTATTTCAACAGTGATATTTCCCCATTCCTCACGCTGAAAGAAAGAAGGCAGCTCTGAGGACTCTCAAACGTCTTGAAAAAGAGGCTGAAACTGTGCAGAGAGATAATTTGACTGAGGAGAAAAGAACACGAGGAAGGCTGCAGATAAACTTCCCTGTCAGGCTTTGTGTCATTTCCTACAGTGAGATGAACTTTTTTTTTTTAATAGAGGAAATAAAGTGTGACAGACATTTTTTTTTCTCCCTGCTGAAAAACCTAAAAGTTAAAAAAGTCCTCAAACACAAGTCGAGTCCGTCACTGTGCATCGAGGCTGCAGCTCTCTGGAGGAAAAAACTGCTTCACCGACTTAAATTCATGTTGGAAGGAAAACTGGTTCAGTGCAACTATACAGCTGGTGAGAGACGGAGCAGCTACGCCACAGCTACATGATGAAGAAGTAAAGTTTCTGTTCACCTTTCCAGAAGTCTTTGTAGCCACAGACAAAAGTCAGGCGTTGAAATACAGGCAGAGATAAATGACAAAGAAAGAACTGGAAGAAGGAGCCAAAACTTTAAATCAGCAGTCCAGATCGCAGCCAACGGATGGAGGATTTTAGAGACCTGAAGGTGACGTAGGGCAGCAGGAGACCATGCAGAGGTCTGAAAGATGACGGGGCGACGGTGTAAAGAAAAGATCAGAGTCTAAGTAAAAAACGAAAAACCTTGTGGCAGGGATGAACATCCATTTTCTCTAACCGTTTATCCTCATCAGGGTCTCAGTGGGTTGGAGCCGATCCCAGCTGACTTACGGCGAGAGCCCGGGCACTTCCTGGACAAGTCGCCGGTTCATCAGGACACAGAGACAAACAACCACTCACACCTATGGGGCAATTCAGAGTCAACAATTAACCTGTTCAGGTCATATCATTGGACTGTGGGAGAAAACCCGGAGAGAACATGCAAACTCCACACCACCACTGTGCTGTCACATCGAGTAACTGCCAAAGAAAATGCAAATAAATGCTGCTTTCTATCCGCTATATGTCAAATTATTCTTGACCCTAAAGGGTCTGATGTGTTGGACTGTGATATAAAGTTTAAACCTTAAATTTCTGGGATGTTTTGAGGGTAAAAGGTGATGTCGTCTGCATAACGGTGATAAAATATGCATCGTATTAGAAGGCAAACAAAAAAAAGGATGAAGGTAAAATCGAATAACCACGAGCTGCCCACGTCTCTCCAACAATAGAGGTCAAACCGAACTGTCCTGCATCAGCACCACAAAACAGAAATCCTTCAACTGCATCACTTTGAAAGTGTTTTTGATAGAAACTAAACTAAAATCCAGTTGCTTTATTTCCACCGTGTTCAGGGTCTTTGAGTGGAGCAACCTCACCTACTGAAAAAGTAAATAATAAAACCAGATTTTGAACGTCTGACGCTCGGCTTCACTCTGACCTCTTTCTTTTGATGCTGGAGCTCATTAAATGACAAAACGATGCCAAAAAAACCTTTTTCCATTTCACCTCCAAACGACTGAACA
Source organism: Miichthys miiuy (assembly GCA_036365135.1). Classification (NCBI taxonomy): domain Eukaryota; kingdom Metazoa; phylum Chordata; class Actinopteri; family Sciaenidae; genus Miichthys; species Miichthys miiuy. Next base: position 25,649,449 of record CM071611.1, on the reverse strand, counting down.
ATGACAACCACGAGTGTCCTCCATCCTTCCATCCTTCCATCCTTTCCTCCTGTCCTCTCTCCACATTTACTTCTCCTTCCTTTTGTCTTTTATCTTTTCTTCTTCCCTTCTTTCCTCCATCTTTCTGAAAACTTTTTTTTTCTACCTGCATCCCTCCATCTCTCTCTCGCTGCCCTGATGTCCCACCAGTCTTTGTTCTTCCTCTCTGTAGCATCTACAGCCAGCAGGGGAAGGCAGAAGGACCAGACCTGCTGAGATCAAAGTTTACTCATTCTTTATGTGAGTGTGTTAAAAAAACAATAGAGACAGGTGGAGAGAGGATCCAGGTAAAGTTTGGAGGGAAAGGAAGTCTACCTGCTCTTTCTGTTTTTACAGTACAAACGCTGCAGATGGAAAGAAATCTTCCCAAAAATTATGGATGGAAAATATAAATCAAATTTATCATTATTGAAACAGATACTGAAAAACTACTCGGCTGTCCACGTTCAAACAAAACAGAATATGAACCGAGGCAGATTTGAATAATATACAGCAAATCCAGACTAAAACCACAAACTGGAGGCCTTGGTGAGACGTCTGTTGGAAGAACAAAATCTGATATTTGGTGCCTCAATAATTGAAATTTATACAAAGCAGTACTCAGGGACAAAACCGCCGAGGCTAGAGGCTAAAAGAAATGAAGATTTATATTTATTTTCTGGCTTGTCTTTTGGAGAGATAATTATATATTTGGAATGGAAGTTGATTGCTCTTTTGTCACATTATAACAAACAACACAATCCTCGATACACTCCAGCAGGCAGACGCTGAACAACACTTTAAAATACTTTTTTTTTTTTTGGCTGCGAGCGAGAAAGTCCTCACATGGAAACTGAGGCAGAAAAACCCTCCAAGCATGGAGGACTGGGCCGCAAGGGTAGCTTCACCTTCAGAAGTGTTGGCATACAGTAAATAACTCTGTAGGAAGTTCATCACAGTTTCGAGTTGATGATACCTCAGATCAGAGTTCATGTAGCAGACAGACTGTGTGAATCACACCTTCACAGTCTGAATTACTGCAAACAAACCACGACTGAGGGAGACCAACAAACACATGAATGGACATCAGACCAGAGGAGATCTTCACACTGTTTGTGAAGGTGAGCGGATGGTATCTACATGTGTGGTTCCCACCTGCTTGATGTTTGGATGTTGCAATAGATTTAACGTCCGATACGACGCGATTAAAAACTGAACGGATCATTTATGAAATAATCAATAAAGAGATTTTAAACATCAGTTCGTGTTTCTGTCTGAGCTGCACGTTCTCGTTCAGGTTTAGCCTCAGGCGCTCTGCTGACCTTTGACCTCAGCGTGGTCGCTCAGAGACATGCAGTGTGACAGAGTGTGTGTGTGTGTGTGTGTGTGTGTGATGGGCTGTAGCCTGAAGCAGAGAATCACAGCCACCTCTCCTGAGTCTTTATTTGTCTCTTTCTTTGCCACACTCTTTTCGTTCCCTCCTTTCCTCTCATCTTCCCTTCCCTCCTTACATCCTTATTCCTTTTATCTTCACGTCTTTCTGTCGCTCCGTCGTCTCTTTTTTCATCCGGCGGCACAGTTTGTTCCAGAATAAGAGCAGCTCGTGTTGCTGTAGAAGTTTCAGAGTGAAAAACATCGTCTGGCTTCGGTCTGAGCCGTTTAATATCAGGCGCTTCGTTGGAGGAAATTGCTCGTTAGAGCGGTGGATGATTGTTAGAGGACAGATTTGATGACTGATTCGTCTCTTTGTGTTCCTGGACAGGTGAAATATTCAGCTCAGGGACACAGTTTGGAAACTTTCAATGAGAACTTTTTACAATGTTGAGTTCTTTGATTTTTGTACTTTTGTCCTTCGTTTCTCTCTCTTCTTATTTTTGAACTAAATTAGTGGGTTGACTGTACGACTACACCATCAGAACAGCCACTGTTTTACATATTCATACACAGTACGAGTCAAAAGTTTGGACTTGTGATGTCGCTAATGTTCCGAGTCACAGAGAACGAACTCCTGTTGTCTACAGACAAGCTAGGCTAACTAGCTTCTACATTGTTTTGTAACAGCGTGACGGGTCAGTGATGCAGACACAGACGCTAAAGGTTCGTGCTACGTAGCTCGTCTCCCAGTGATGCTGTCTATAACCCTGAAAATCCACCGGACACGTCTCCGTCACGTTGCGGGTGCGATGTTGTTTTGTTCCGTCCTGCATCGACTTCAAACCACCGGGAGCATTTCAGAAGCGTTTCTCCCTCCAGACTTTGTTTACTTGCTCAGATTTGGTCATTTTCCTGGTTCATGTTCTTCTAAATATTCTTCTACATCTGTAAACATGCTACGTGCTTCATTTGTTTCTCTTTTGTCTGTTTTTACGACCGGCAGTTTGCACGGGGTGTTTTATTTTGAAAATCCAGCAGCTTCTCTGTGCTGTGTCTGGCTTCCTGTCAGCTTGAGGTGCTCTGTGGAAACTGACGCGGGCTGCTCGCGGCGTCCGTTAAAAAATTGAACAGCCAAGCGGAGGCCCGCTTCTGGGACGCTTCTGAACCGGACCGCGGCGGAGGACTCCGGGGGTTAGTTGTCAGTCAACCGTTGCCGTGGAAACATACATGAAAACTAAGTCACAATAAACTCGATGATAAACTGAAGTTGTCAAACTGTGAGGAGGAGGAGGAAGAGGAGGAGGAAGAGGAGGAGGAAGAGGAGGAGGAAGAGGAGGAGGAGGAGGTGGTGGAGCAGGTTGGGTGGTGGTGTTGTTGGTTATGGGTCCACTTTCTTTCTCTCTTCATCAGTTCAGACCATCTGTACTGACGGTGTGTGTGTGTGTGTGTGTGTGTGTGTGTGTGTGTGTGTGTGAACGAGCTGGCAGACGATCAGATGGTGGTGTGTGTGTGTGTGTGTGTGTGTGTGTGTGTGTCTGTCAGGGAGGGCTGCCAGATCAATAGGCAGCCGGAGCCCCAGTGACTTATGGGATAGCTGATGCTGGTCGCCCTGATAACACACACACACACACACACACACACACACACACACACACACACACACTCAGGTAATATATGGCTTCATGTGTGACCTCTGACCTCTCTGCAGTACTTTAAGTGTAAACAGACTATAAATAGAAAGGTGTGTGTGTGTGTGTGTGTGTGGCAGACATATGGTGTCTTTCTAAACAAGATGCTGACCGACTCTGCAGCCCGCATCCCAATGAGCTACAACACACACACACACACACACACACACACACACACACACACACACACACACTCATTAAGTGTCTGATCTCATCAAACTTCAAAGATCTCCAAACGTTAGTTTGATGTTGCTGAAATGTTCCTGCAAGGTTTTATGACAGATACAGTGTGAAATCAGGGCTCCTCGTGAGGAGTCCAGTCTCCAACAGAAGAACACTACACATACTGTCATCATCATCATCATCGCGTCGCCATCGCCATCATCATCATCGCCATCATCATCATCGTCATCATCATCATCGCCGCCGATCGTCATCATCATCATCGTCATCATCATCGCCGTCATTGTCGCCATCATCATCGTCATCATCATCGCCATCGTCGTCATCGCCGCATCATCATCATCGCCATTGTCGCATCATCATCGCCATTGTCGCCGCCATCATTGTCGTCATCATCATCATCATCATCGTCGTCATCGCGCATCGTCCATTGTCATCATCGCCGTCATCATCATCTCGTCGCCGATCATCGCCGTCGTCATCATCATCGTCGCCGTCATCGTCATCATCATCATCATGTCGTCATTGTCGCCATCATCATCATCATTCATCATCATCGCCATCATCATCATCGTCATCATCATCGCCATTGTCGCCGTCATCATCATCATCGCCGTCGTCATTGTCGTCCATCATCATCATCATCGCGTCGTCATCACCATCATCATCATGTCGTCATCATCATCGTCCATCATCACTATCAGTTATGTCGTTTCTCATTATAATTATTGCTGCTGTCTTCTTTTAGTTTCATACAACTCTGTTACTGAACTACAACTGATGACCGTCTGGAGACAAGACTACTGTAAGACTACTGTAAGACTACTGTAAGACTGTGTAAGACCATCAGACAGCAGACAAGACTGCTGTAAGACATCTTGAGACAAGACAAGACTGCCATAAGACTACTGTAAGACTGCTGTAAGACTACTGTAAGACTGTGTAAGACCATCAGACAGCAGACAAGACTGCTGTAAGACATCTTGAGACAAGACAAGACTGCCATAAGACTACTGTAAGACTGCTGTAAGACTACTGTAAAGACTGTGTAAGACCATCAGACAGCAGACAAGACTGCTGTAAGACATCTTGAGACAAGACAAGACTGCCATAAGACTACTGTAAGACTGCTGTAAGACTACTGTAAGACCATCTGGAGACAAGACTACTGTAAGACTGCTGTAAGACTACTGTAAGACTGCTGTAAGACTGCCGAAGACTGCTGTAAGACTGCCGAAGACTGCTGTAAGACATCTTGAGACAAGACAAGACTGCCGTAAGACTACTGTAAGACTGTAGGATTGCTCTAAGACTAGGCTTCCCACAGTTTTTCTTCAAGTAAATTTAAATTTCAGCAGATACACGTGACGTATCCGGACACTTGGCGTAGATGTTTAAATGTGTAGATAATGTTGAAATGTTTAAAGCGTCTGATCTGAGTTTGTGGGATGAACGTCGTCGCTCTGCAGACTGCAGCCGCCTTCATCAACAGTTTCTGTTTGTGGCCCACAAAGTTTTAAAGTTAATTCCTGACTTCAGCGTTGCTTCATGTGTGTCTGAGGCACCGCTGTGAAAATCTTCTTCACACTTCAACTCCTGCAATTTACATGTTTTAATGCATTTAATGATTTATCGCCTTAATAAACGGACTGTGAAGAAAGTCTGAGAGATCTTCATCAGCGAGGATTCGACTGAGAGACCCTCATCCAACAAACACACTGTGGAGACATCAACAGCCTCAGAAAGTTCAGGAGTGATGTGAAGTGAGGAGGAGGAGCAGGAGGAGGAGGAGGAGGAGGAGGAGGCGCGAACAAGATGACACAGATAAAAAATTAATTAAAAAAAAGGAAATAAGACGAAGCTTCACTGACCGTCAGTAAACAGGCAGGAGGGACACGAGGCGTTCGAGCGCAGCAGGGAGGATGGGAAATATCTAATTTTATGATATTTTAGACTCGAAGCTGTCCGTGCTGCTGATTTTGTGTTTGTATGTTTGGTTGGATGCAGAATAACCAAACGTTCACAGCGCCACGCGATCACCTTCCTGAATAAAGTCTCAGTCCTGCCTCCGCTGGTTCACAACGTTTACAAGGTGCTGTGTGATGCAAGACAAAACAGGAAATAACAAAATAAAAGCAGTAAAAACACAGGAAGCACAGTGCTCCTGAAACAGGTAAAACACTCGTCACCTTTGGTTTGAAGCAAGAGACTGACGGATGACTCGTAGATTAGCCGGGAGGAGGAAGAGCGTCCACACTGAGCTTCATGAGGGTGATCACAGAGACTACGTCCACTCTTTATACTGGCGGTGGTTTTAAGTCTAGACTTCAGGACCACTAAAAGACCTTCAGAGGTCTCACCCAGGTTAGGGGGACACCACAGAAATATAAAGTCTGTGTAGAGCGATTAAAAGAAGAAATCAACACTACACTACTGCAGATTAACCAAAGCTGGTGTGATGTATGTCACCTGCCCAGACTGCGCAAGAATAATCAGGTCCAGGACCGGCCTCTACGCCCGTCTGAAGGACCAAGAAGGAGACAGACAGTCGTACTCGACTACGAGTGACAACCGACGATGACAACGACGACGATGACGATGATGACGATGACGACGACGATGATGATGACGACGACGACGATGATGATGACGATGACGACGACACGGTTTCTAGACTGATTTTTTAAACATTTTTACAGCCTTAAAAACTGTTTTTTGTACCAGGCTGTAAACATGTTTATTTCTGCTGTGAAGTTGGACATTTGAACATGGGGACTTATGGAGACTGACTCACTTCTGGAGCCAGCCTCTAGTGGACGTTTGAGGAACTGCAGTTTTCTTTTTACGTATTTCCGTGTGTTGCGTTCTCTGGGGTCGCTGCAGCTCTGGTTGGAGCAGTTTTGGACGCAGCGTGGTCGTCCGTCCACGCTCGCCTGATTAAACATTTGACATGGTGAACCTCGACACACACCTTTTTTTTTCCATTCCAGCACACACACCTACACACACCTACACACACCTACACACACCTCTGAATGGGTGAAGCGATGCAGAAAATGGGATTCAGGTTTGTCCCTCCGTAACCTTCCCATCGCTCATTTAGATGCGCCAACTTATTCGGACTGAACGCTTTTTACACTCAGATGATGCTGCTGTACCTCTATCACACACACACACACACACACACACGCACACACTGAGTTGGGAGAATTTCACGCTCTATATAGGCCATCATTACTGGAAATGAAGAAACACCTCCTCGTTTAAAGATGCGCTTTGTTGCCACGTCTCATTTCCACTCGGCCTGCGAGTGAATTTTATCTTCTGCACGATAAGCAGGATAAAGAAACTCTTATCTGTGGACTGTTAAGTGGATGGACTGCACGCCGTGTTCGCGCTGTGTACTCGGCCGGGTAAAGTGAACAAATAAGGCTGATACCGGCTAAATGGAATACCGCCCCGGGGCACATTACACCCAGAATGCAATGTGGCAGACGACTCCGTCGGGCGGAGGAGATACGACGCACTCCGAGCTCAAATGAAGCAGAAAGTTTGGACCAACGGAGAGAGAGAGAGAGAGAGAGAGAGAGGAGGGTGACGGATGGCGAGGATTCATTCCAACATTTTGTTTGTGTGTGTGTGTGTGTGTGTGTGTGTGTGTGTGTGTTGTTCCTAATGAAAGCCTGAACAGTAAATCACGGCGACGAACCTGTCGACGCAGCAGCGGCCTCGTTACAGCTCTGTTCATGAGACTGACTCAAAGAAGACGTTCACGTGTTTACACGATAAACGGCTGCACGCGTTCCTACGGAAGATCAACAGCGTCAGCGAAATAAATCAAATATGAAGCTCAAAGTTTAGAGTCACCGCAGAGCTCATACAAGACGTCTGAACAAAAGTACAAATATCAGCAATTACAAGCTTCTTCCTCCACTTGTCACTCACTGCTCACATGAAGGAAGTTTAACGCCACGATTAAATCAGTTTTACACTTTAAAACAATTAAAATGTTACATCATAGCTTCAAATTTAAATTTCAAATCCCGATATTTTTGCTTTAAAGACATCAAACTCAGCTGTGTTTTGTAGCAGAGACTACGTCCAGGTTTTAGACAGTCTGCGGGGACGTCACAGAGACTACGTCCAGGTTTTAGACAGTCTGCGGGGACGTCACAGAGACTACGTCCAGGTTTTAGACAGTCTGTGGGACGTCACAGAGACTATGTCCAGTTTTAGACAGTCTGCGGGGACGTCACAGAGACTACGTCCAGTTTTAGACAGTCTGCGACGCGTCACAGAGACTACGCCCAGTTTTAGACAGTCTGCGGGGACGCACAGAGACTACGCCCAGGTTTTAGACAGTCTGCGGGGGCCACAGAGACTACGCCCAGGTTTTAGACAGTCTGCGGGGCGCCACGGAGACTACGCCCAGGTTTTAGACAGTCTGTAGGACGTCACGGAGACTACGTCCAGGTTTTAGACAGTCTGCGGGGACGTCACAGAGACTACGTCCAGGTTTTAGACAGTCTGTAGGACGTCACGGAGACTACGTCCAGGTTTTAGACAGTCTGCGGGGACGTCACATAGACTACGTCCAGGTTTTAGACAGTCTGCGGGGACGTCACAGAGACTACGTCCAGGTTTTAGACAGTCTGCGGGGACGTCACAGAGACTACGTCCAGGTTTTAGACAGTCTGCGGGGGCGCCACGGAGACTACGCCCAGGTTTTAGACAGTCTGCGCGGACGCCACAGAGACTACGCCCAGGTTTTAGACATTCTGCGGGGGCGCACATAGACTACGTCCAGTTTTAGACAGTCTGCGGGGACGTCACAGAGACTACGTCCAGTTTTAGACAGTCTGCGGGGACGTCACAGAGACTACGTCCAGTTTTAGACAGTCTGCGGGGACGTCTCAGAGACTACATCCAGTTTTAGACAGTCTGTGGGACTGAAGAACTGTCCCGGTGTCTCGAGGGTTAAACAAACTGTTAATCTACAGAATTACTCGTCCGGCATCGTCTCCTGCCTCGGCGTGTCTTCGCTCTCACGCCGCGTTGAACAGCTCGCCCTCTGGCAGCCATGTTGGAAGTCAGCGGCGGCTGATGGAGTCCCCGAACACGAAGTTCGCCGGCGCTCACCGTTAGTTCAGGTTCCGTTTGATCGGTTTGGACGGGAGCTCTGGGAGCGCCTGTGTACCTGCTGCTGTCGTGTCATTTCCTGTATCAGCTCAAACACACACACACACACACACACACACACACACACACAGGCTCCTAATAGACCCGTCAGTACGGTCCACATTACAGCAGGCGGCTGCAGATTCAAACCAGATGTTCAGACAGAGGACACAGAGAGGAGCGCTCCTCTTCCATGGACGCTCTAATTGGCTGGCGCTAACCACAGCCAGGTCGTTAGAGTCACCTCCACGCTCGTTAGATATGCAGATTTACAGGAAGGAGGAGAGGAGGAGGAGTTATTTTTATTTCATTTAGTGTTTTTTTATTCGACAGAATGCTCTCTACAGATTTTTGGAGAACGTCCCGACCACGACAACAATCCATGAAACACAGAAATAAAAGATTAGACATTAAAACTCTTGAGTCAGTCAGTCTCCATAAGTCCCCATGTTAAAACTTCACAGCAGAAATAAACATGTTTACAGCCTGGTACAAAAAACAGTTTTGGTCTCTGTAGCTAATTTCCCCGTTCATGACAACTGTACTGAGGGTGAATTTATATACAACTCACCTGTTCAGGTTATATTAAGGCTCATGGCGTCATTCAGCCCGCCTCAGGTGCACTGATGATCCACGACTTTTAGATTAGCCGGGAAGCAGAACAAGCCGGACTACAAAAATGGCGGCGGGCAGAGCGACCACACTGAGCTAACGCTCCGCAAGGTTGCAAGTCGGCAAAGAAGAAGAAGAAGAAGTCGAACTGAGACAGTACGTACTCGTGTACTGACTGAAGTCTGCTTATGTAGAACCGACTAAAGATCAACTTACTGGCTTTTTTCTGGAGCTTTCACGTGATGGACAAAATGAAGCTTCAGGTGAGATTTACAACTTCTCTCAGACTTTGTGTGTGTATGTGTGCGTGGCCACGCAGTGTGAAGACGGCAGCTTCTGTAATTTCATGTTTAAAATCACGACCCCGCGCAGCATCAAGAGGAACATGAAAAGAGCCGGACGCGTCATTTAAATGCAAATTAAATTAATCACTTTATAAAATGTTTCTAAATTTGTCAATTAAGTAATCGATTATAATGAAGAGCTGTAATTACGGCCGGCCTCCCGCCCACGTTAACGCCGCTTTACGGCGCCCGGGTTCACTGTGATGTGACACCGGCGACGCGAGCCAACGTGGAGAAAGAAAGCACGCTGTCATGTGAGGGGAACGACGGGGGCGGGATAATGAAGGACTTTTATGCAAAGCGGCGAGTGTCACGGCGAACGGCTCGCACTCGTCTCGTCTCCGTGAAGTTATAATGATGCATGAAGGGCCCCTTCATGTTTATGACATGATTGTGAGTGATTTATTGGCACCCCGCGGTAATTAACATCAGATTATCTTCTCCGGGAAGCTGTGAAGTCTCACGTCGCTGCTGCTGCTGCAGGAAGTTCAGTGCTGCCACTTAACAATACAGACAGCGGCGTCCGCGGGGCGCCATTAGCACCTCGCCATATGTTAAACAGCAGCGGCTGTAGGTGACGCTACATCAGCTCCAACCTCCTTCGACCGCCATCCACCATCATTCAAACAGGCAGCGGCATCACACTTTTTCACTGGAAACCGCCCGCAGAGCTTCACACACACACACACACACACACACACACACACACACACATCTGTCTGTACAAGGCGCACACACACTCCACCTCCACCTGCTCCACCCAGCACACTTATTCAGCTTCAAACTTTAAACTGTCACGTCCACACACAGAACAGGAAGCTGATGCACGCTGAGTGTTTGTCTGAGTGGAGACAGTTTGAATAAAATAAATATGAAATAAAATTAAAAAAAAAAAAATTTAATAATTAAATTAAAAAATGTGACAAAATAAGAAATTCAATAAATTGAAAAAATAAAATGAACTAAAAACTGAAAAACAAACAAACAAATTCCTTCATTGGAACTGTGAAATAGTTCACAGTTCCAATGAAGAATAAATAGTAAAATAATATTATAAAATATTATTTTACTATTTTTTATATTATTTATTTATTATTGAATTATTTAAGTTTTTTATTATTTTATTTAGTTTAATCTGCCTCAGTTTGTGTTTGTCTGTAAATGTTATAAATTTTGAGGATGTGACTGATAAAGACTAAAAAAATCAAAATGTCTGTTGCTTCGATTATAATTATTTTAATATTTATTATTATTTTAATATTTATTATTATTTTAATATTTATTATTATTTTAATATTTATTATTATTGTATTTTTCTTTCCTTCTCGCAGTGTTCGGCTCTGTGACACTTTCAGTTCGTCCCTCCACACTTTGTTAACTTCACGTGTTTTTACCATGATCCAACGTAAACGTGATTAAACATCCACAACACACACACACACACACACACACAAAGCAAGTCCAACTGGCAGGACTCCGGGACAAACCCAGAACCCGCTGGAGGGACTACATAGCCCATCGAGTCTGGGAACACCTCGAGATCCTCCAGGAGGAGCTGGAAAACGTTACTGGACGGATGCCAACCAGAAGTTCATCTACAGTAAAGTCTGTTCACCCGTTGAGGCTGACAAACCTCAGATGGGTCTAAAATTAGGAATACTTCCTTGGATGCACCATGTTAGTACCGATACTTCGGCCTGGTGTTTGTGGAGCTCCTTCAGTGTGAGCTCTTCACCAGCAGCCCTCTTTAAAACATCCAGTATCATCATCACACACTCCCGCTCGCTCTCTGCTACAAAGACGGATACCCCGACGAGCGTGAAGCGCTCATCTGAATACAGGAAGCTTGATTAAGTTCAACATTTTCCTCAAACTCCTCCTGACGTCTCCACCCTGAAGCTGGAGCAGCTCTCACCGCCTCACCATCCATCAGTGGCAGCGGCCGGCTCTGCAAGACTTCCCAGCATCCATCAGGAGCCGTCCAGCTGCTTAGATCATCGTCAGCCGGCCCGCATTATGCAAAATGTCAGCAGGCGAGCGGAGTTAAGACTGCAAAACAACATCAGTCAGGAGGGAAACAAACAGAGGATGGAGAGATCCTCCGTCCTTCATCCACCCGCTCCTCCAGAAGTTTCCACTTCTCTGCAGAAGACGTAGGCCTCTCAATATTTAAGGTGAAGTATAGGAGGATGTAGAAGGCTTTGGGGTGCGTTTGATTCATTATTCAGCTCTCGCCTATTCCCTCTCTCCTCTTGTGCTGCGTGCAAGAGATAACAGCTCGGCTTCATGCTTTAATTCTTTTGCATCGCAGATTAGAAAAGGCAAAAAAAAAAAAAAACAATCCTGGAGAAGAAGAAGAAGAAGAAGAAGAGGAAGCCTTTATTCGTCCTCTCTCTCCTCTCTTACTACTCAGTTATGTTCAATAAAGAAAAAATCGTCTCTGCGACACCGATCGAGCGCCGTGAAGTCAGAAAAGTTAAGTTTTCTGACGCTTACAGTGAAATCAGCGGTTAGTTTTCGCCCTGAGTGGATGAAAGGATGAAGCTTTGATAGCTACACAGAATGAGAGTCGCCCTAACCTCCTCCACCATCACCACCACCACCGTCATCATCGCTTCATCAGACGCTTTCTTTCTCTCTGGATACAAACAGACGCACAGCGAGCTCAAAAGACGAAATAAAATTAAAAGAAATCTCGCTCTCTCACTCTCCGACGCATAATTGGCTTCCTGGATCGACTTCAACGGCTGGAGGAAAATCTCTGACAAAACCATACATACATAAATAAATCCATTCTGCCGCGTTTCTCCGGCTGCCTGCAGAAAAGGCCTCGTTATATATGCAAATGAGATTCTACTCTCTCGCTCTTTCGCTCTCTCGCTCTCTCGCTCAGGCGTCCCCGAAGCCAAACGCCTTATTGGCTCTCGCCCATGCAAATGCAGGCCAGGCCGAGGATCCATTTACAAAGGAGACACTATGAGAGAGAGAGAGAGAGAGAGATAAGGTGGGACGAGAGCCAAACTCAGAAATCAGAGTCAAATCGGCGTGAAGAGCGGAGTGGAGATGTGTGGAGATGTGTGGAGTGACGGAGGTGGACTGCATGTAAACACACCACCCGTGTTTACATGCAGAGGCCTGGAGAGGGGGCAAACATGCAGAGCACATACGGAGGCTCAGCCACGTTAAAGACATATACATTGCTCAACATGTACAGCAGAAGAATCACTTCACGGAGGACGTGAACCCTCGAGCGGCCGGTCCGTCCTCCATGCTGTGGTCCGTGTTGGACTTGAACCCAACACCCTCCAGGTTCAACAAGCTGAGCTCCTGCAGACGCCCTAAAGCTCACGGTTGTTGCATTTAAACTAAAAGCCCCGCCTCTTCCTGTTCCTCTGCAATGATACAGTATTTTACAACCCCGACAACGTGCACACCGTTCACACACTCACACACCGACGCCATCGGCTGCCAACTGCTCATCAGGAAGCAGCTAATCATTCACACTCAGCCTTATCTTGACCGAGGACACTTCGACACCAGAGGTGCCGGGGATCGAACCGCCGATCTCCTGATTTGACGTTCAAGTTGTCTAATTGCCTTTCATTAATTACCGAGGTGCCTTTCATCAAAGCGCTGAACCGTCAGCTGTCCCGGTGACCCTCACCGGTAACGAGCAGGCTGACGTCGTTTTTCTAATTAGCAGCGACACGGTGTCGGGACGTCAGCGGCGTCTTCCCCCACCGCGCCGAGGACTGCGTTTCCCGCCGAGAGACGAGGACGCCATGCGGCGGCGGCGGCGGTGGCGGACGCCCCTCGGAGACCCCGCCAACAACCACAGCACGGGAACGAGCGGGACACGCAGTCCTCGTTAAGGTTACCGACTCTGCTGGTGACACGCAGATGACAAGGACAATTTACTGCATGGCTGCATCTCCTTGTCTGTGAGCAGACTGAACACACACACACACACACACACACACACACTGTGCAAATTAAGTTTAATAAGAGAAGATGAAACTTTGTGATCCCTGCGGGGAAATTAGGAGGTCGCAGTGGCAGAAAGGAAGAAGATACACAAAAGAAGAAGAAATTAAGAACAGAGCAGCGGGGAATATTAACGTCTGGACACAGTGTACCAACACTGTACACACTGAAATATAGAAATATAGATATATATATATACTGTATATATTATGTAAAAGTTTAAGTCCAAAGCTCGACCGCTTCTTCAGCCTGCGGAGGCTGCAAACAACAAATCCTGTTTGTTTATTAAAATGTCAGAACATTCAGAAGAAGACTGTCTTGTCACGTCAGTTCAAGGTGACACATTCAAATGTTTGTTTGTCTGACTCAAACTCCAAAAACACAAAAATATTCGATTTGCAGCAACACGAACGAGGTCGGACGAAGCCAAATCTTCACATTCAATTTAAATAATGTGGGTTTAACGTTAAAACAACGCTGGTAGAGAGCTGTTGGATCCAAAACATAAAGTTTGTACAGAAACACAGTTTATCTTTGTGGAACTGACAAGACGACCGTCGACATATGATGGGAGCTAACGGGAGCTAACAGGAGCTAACGTTACTGTTAACGTAAAGAGAAGCAGCAGATCTGGTGTTCAGCGTTCAAGGCTAAAGGCTAACAGGAGCTAACTAACAGAGCTAATAGTACCAAATGGAAACTAACAAGACTTAGCTAACAGAGCTAATGGTACCTTACGGGAGCTAACAAGACTTAGCTAACAGAGCTAATGGTACCTAACGGGAGCTAACAAGACTTAGCTAACAGAGCTAATGGTACCAAATGGAAACTAACAAGACTTAGCTAACAGAGCTAATGGTACCTTACGGGAGCTAACAAGACTTAGCTAACAGAGCTAATGGTACCTAACGGGAGCTAACAAGGCTTAGCTAACAGAGCTAATGGTACCTAAACGGAGCTAACTTTAATGTTAAAGTAAAGAGAGGCAGCAGATCTGGCGTTCAGTGTTCAAGGCTAAAGGCTAACAGGAGCTAAGAGGAGCCAGCTAACAGAGCTAACGGTATCTAATTGGAGTGAATGGGAGCTAATGTTAGCACAGGCCAGCTTCTTTCTATTAAGCGTCTAACATTAAAATAACGCTGGTCTAACACTAAAATAACGCTGGTCTAACATTAAAATAACGCTGGCCTAACATTAAAATAACGCTGGTCTAACATTAAAATAACGCTGGCCTAACACTAAAATAACGCTGGTCTAACATTAAAATAACGCTGGTCTAACATTAAAATAACGCTGGCCTAACACTAAAATAACGCTGGCCTAACACTAAAATAACGCTGGCCTAACACTAAAATAACGCTGGTCTAACATTAAAATAACGCTGGCCTAACACTAAAATAACGCTGGTCTAACATTAAAATAACGCTGGTCTAACATTAAAATAACGCTGGCCTAACATTAAAATAACGCTGGCTAACACTAAAATAACACTGGCCTAACATTAAAATAACGCTGGCCTAACACTAAAATAACGCTGGTCTAACATTAAAATAACGCTGGTCTAACACTAAAATAACGCTGGCCTAACATTAAAATAACGCTGGCCTAACACTAAAATAACGCTGGCCTAACACTAAAATAACGCATACATGTGACGTCCGTTATCTCGCGTTGTTACGGACACGTCATGAATTGTTCAGGTGTCATGTTTCTTAAAGGGACAGCGCAGGGAGCTTTAGTTTACTTCACACTGATGATATGTTTGTTTTGGAACGTTCTGTCAACGCTACAGAAACATTAAGGTAACTGTTAAAGTTTGTTTTGTTAGTCAAAGTCAGCAGAGGAAAAATAATTCAGTCGTTTCCGCTTCATTTATTTCTGCTTTTTGCCTCCGAGGTCTGCAGGAGGAACACCCCTTAAAACACACACACACACACACACACGCACACACACACCATGCAAACCCTCAGGACCTCAACTCAGCCAGCAGGGGTCAGAGGTCAACAGGAAATGGACAGGAAAGTGGACCATGGAGGACTGTGCTGGTGTCTGACCGGTCTAACTGGAGCAGAAGAAGATCTCCCCTCTGGTCACACACAAACACACACACACACACACACACACACACACACACAGTGATGTGATGTGATGTGATAGGAGGCCCGTTTGCGTGCCGCTTGCAGTCCATCACTGACTTTCTCTCCCTCAGTTTTGCCTCCCAGGCTCCCCCAAAAACGAGCTCCAACCAATCAAACGCTTCGGGTTAGTCACACACACACACACACACACACACATCATATGACACATGAGTCCTGTCTGTCCTAAATCGCACACTGACGAGTCGAAACGGGAAGTTCAGACGACTTCTTCTTCAACCAGCTGATGTGTAGTGTGTGTGTGTGTGTGTGTAAATACGTGTGTGTGTTGTATCGTAGATTTGATTCAGTGTGTGTGTGTGTGTGTGTGTGTGTGTGTTGTATCGTAGATTTGATTCAGTGTGTGTGTTCAGTGTTAAACCGAGCCTGCGTTCGGCATTACAAACATCATAAGTGATGGTTTGCCCTCAAACTCTGTGTGTGTGTATAAGAGTGTGTATTTGAGTGTGTGTGTGTGTGTATAAGTGTGTGTGTGCTCTGCATTAGAAGCACCGGCAGCACCGCTGACCCGTGTTCGCCTCTGTGTGTTTTTATCTCTGCCTGTGTGACCCGAATTGTAAATACAGCATCCTCCGTTAAGCTGTGTGTTTTACTGTGTGTGTGTGTGTGTGTGTGTGTGTGTGTGTGTGTGTGTGTGTGTGTGATGAATTATGAGCAGCAGCCTCAGCCTGACCTGATCTGTGTATGGGCTGTATGACTTTGTATCTTGCATATCAATGTGTGTGTTATCTCTACAATATGTGTGTGTGTGTGTGTGTGTGTGTGAGCCATGCCAAGAGGTTAATTGAGGGGAGGGCCTCTAAACCGTTGCCCAGGGAGACGATCTCTCATCCGTCACCTCATTGGTTATTCAGCTCCACGCGCTGAATAAACAAACTAACGCCGAGCGCTGAGCTCCATGACGGGGGGGATGAGGAGGGCCCGCGGTGGGTCGCCGTGCCCGCCGTCGGAGGCTCCTGGCCGGGCCGCCGGGGCGGGCACGGGCCCCCTCGCTCCCCGACCTGCTGGAGCTCAGACAACAGGCTAATCCTTACAGCACACAGAGGAGACGCTAATAGGAGAGGATTAACGGACGATACACCTCCTCCCTCTGCTGCTCCTCCTCGAGCTCCACTCACTTCTGCACTCCTTCTCCTCCTCTGGTCCTCCTCATCCTCCCCTTAACACCTCCTTTTCTGCTGCTCCTCTTCCTCTAGTCTGCCTCTAAGGTTCCTCCTGCTTCATCTCCTCTGCTCCTCCTCTTTTTAATCTGCATCTCCTTCTGTTGTCGTCCTTCTTTACTTCTACACTTCTCCTTACTCCTTTACTTTATCACCTCCTCTGGTCTACTCCTCTTCAGTAGCGTTTCTTAGCTTGAGTTTTTGCATGTCCTCCTCCTCGTACTCCCTCTTCTCCTCCTCAGCTGCTACAATCTTGCATTGATTCGTTATCGCCTCCTCTTTCTCTCCGTCTCTACACTCCTCATGCTCCTCCTCTTCCCTCTCTTACTCCATCTCCTCATCTCCTTTGCTGTTTTCTCTCTCCTTCCTCAGCTCCTCCTACATTCATCCACTTCTTTATCCCAATCCATTTTCCTCCTTTCTCCACTCCTCTGCTCCTCTTTTACAACACACTTTCCATCCGTTTCATTTGACCTCCTCCTCCTCCCTCTTTCCCATGATCTACTCCTCATCTTCACTTTCTCCTCTAATCTCCACTCTTTATCTCTTTCTCCTCCTTCAGGTGTGAACAGAAGATGTGAGGAGAGGATGTGGATGAGGAGTACAAAGGAGGAGATCAAACCGATGAGGATGAAGAGGAACAGGAGGAGGATAATGGAGGTCAAGGACCTCCTTGACACCTTCACACTGATCCTCCTTCTCCTCTGTTGTTTTAGGCCATTGATCCAGCTCTTCTTCTCCTCCTCCTCCTCTTCCTTCTCCACCCCTGACCTCTGAAGAGGAGAGGAAGGAGTGACAGAACTCCTTCCTCTCCTCTTTTCTCCTCTTACTCCTTTAACCTGAAACACTGCAGATCTTTTGTTTACACCACCTTTCCTGTGTTTCTTCTGACCTCCTTCATCCTCCCTCTTCCTTTTCCTCACCTCCTCCCTCCTCTTCCTCACCTCCTTCCTCCTCTTATCTCTCCTCCTGTTTCCATCTTTTTTCTCTCCAGGTGACCGTTGAGTTGATACAAGGGCTGTAAGTCAGCAGGCTGGAAAGAGCTTTATAGTGTGTGTGTGTGAGTGTGTGTGTGTGTGTGTGTGTGTGTGTGTGTGTGTTAGGGAGTGGATTATCCAGGTTCCAGGACTCGGCGCTCGCCGGCAGCCGAGCAGAAAGCTTTAATGAGAAGTCGCTGTTTACTGAGGACAGAGCGGGACACACACACACACACACACACACACACACACACACATAGAGTTTTTATAGACTCACAGATACAAAAAAAAAAAAAAACAACACACAATAATAATACACACAATGATACACACTCCTTCCCGTAAACACACACACACACACACACACACTAACCAGTGCAGTAATGGGATTTGGAAGGTTTTCTCTATAAACCAGTCTGTCCTCTGTCTGCTCATTAAGGAGGACTGTCCAGACCTGAACACACACACACACACACACACACACTAACACACTGCTGGCTCTACAGTGCTGCAGACTTCTGGGCTCACTAATTATTTGGAAGCTCTGTATCTTCGTCTTTTTTTGTTAGTGTGAGTGTGTGTGTGTGTGTGTGTGTGTGTGTGTGTGTGTGTCTGGCTGAAGTTTGTGTTGGATAACGGCAGCAGACGGACATTTTTGCAGCCCAAACTTAAACGTCGATCCAAAAATATCTCCAAAAAAAATATAACGTGATTTATCTTCGTGATACAAACGAGACGTGACGGAGACGCGACAGAGAAGCTAGAACATCCTGATGACTCGTACGTCTGTTCTCACACTATGTAACTTTGGGCTCCGGGTCGGGAGAAGTACGTAACACTTTACGGCACTAAGTCACACACCACCAACTATTTCACTGATTTTGGTGAAACTGGATCATATTTTATGGAGAAAATGTTTTCTGGTTTTCCCTCTGATGTCCTCCGGCTGCTCCGCCTCAACAACCATCAACAACATGTGACCTGAACGACCCACAGGTGATCTTAACGACCCACAGGTGATCTTAACGACCCGCAGGTGATCTTAACGACCCACAGGTGATCTTAACGACCCGCAGGTGATCTTAACGACCCGCAGGCGATCTTAACGACCCGCAGGTGATCTTAACGACCCACAGGTGATCTTAACGACCCGCAGGTGCACGTACAGAATGCTGACAGGGAGCAGAGCCGGTGTCATGCCAGAACAGGAGCTGTGCAAGCGGGCACTGTAACCATGATGCAGAAGCCTCTATGGACATAATGGCAGAGGAGAAGAGAGTGAAGAGGACGCTGACGGAGGAAGCTAAGAAGAGAAAAGGAGAGAGTGAGCGAGCAAGAAGCTGCCGGACAAGAGTAAATCTGGGACTGACTTTTAGTGGTTGGTGAGAGCTTGGTGAAATAAAAGGCTGAAAGACTAAAAAAGACTAAAACATGTTTATTATAGCATCATATATTATTATAAGGAGGTCTGAAGAGGACGAGGTTGAACACTGACACATAAAAAAACGTCAGTTTGTGTCTTCTAAAGTGTTTCGTGGTCCTCGGGTGGACGTGCAGGCTGTCGGGTGCAGAGCGATGTGAAAATCAGATTTGTCGTTTAGTTTTGGGCGATAAACTTCTTCATCAGTAAAATGTGGAAATGTGAGAAAAAACCCGCTTCCTGCCAGGAGGAATATTTGTCTCGGCGGAGGAGGAAGTACGTTTGTGTGTTTCCTAACTCAAACACGCAGTGCTCTCTGGGCGGCCATGTCTCTTTATATGGTCCATTTTCTACAGCCAGTTTGAGCTCAGTGAGCCTGTGTGAGCTTAATAAACTCTCTGTTCTGGGTTATTTTCACATCCACAGCGTGAAGAACTGCAGAGCCGAGCTCCAACACAACACGGCCGACGCTGTTTGATTCTCCACACGTTCACACGGTCGGATCTTAAATTATTCAGATTTCACACAGTTCGGTCTTCGAGGATGTGGAGCTCTACGGATAAAATAAAACGTCACACCATCAGGATGAACTTATTAAACTCCATCAGGATGTTTCTTTCAGTCAGTGAAGTTAGAAACAAAGTGTGGACGTGACTTTGAGCTGTTTCCATTCTCACATGATTGAATTTAAAGTCTGTCGAAGCTCTAACACGTTAAAAACATTCATAATCCGTCCGGTAACACGCAGAGAAACAGAGGACGATTTGAGAAAATTGAAAATGATTGTGAAGCTGAAATATAATTTGTTCTCGACACCTCTCAGATTTACCTGGAGACACTTCAGCTGATTTAAAGTTGATTTATCCGAAGGTGAAACTGAACGTGTCGTTATGTTCAGCAGGAAGAGCATCTGTAAACTGACGGACGCTTTGAGTCGTACATTCACTGTTTGTCTTTGTTTTCTCGTTAAAGAATAATAATAAGTTTGTTTACAACCAAACTGTTTATTATTTATTATTAAATATTGTTTTCAAAGATGAACTTGATGAGTTCAGTTTAATTATCACTGATTAAAATGACGGCATGAGTTTGAGCTATGCATTATTTACTTTAATATCGTATTCATCATCATTGTGGGAATTGTTTGAAATATTAAATGTGGCACACACAAACACTGCAGTCACACTGTAAAGTTTCACAGAGAAAACTTTAGTTTTATTTTAGAGATTTTCCTGAATTATTAAGATCAAACCTTCAATAAATTAATGTTGGACTAACAAGATTTACCGTACCTTTACAGATCATGTCTGTTTATTATATAATACAATTTTAAAGATATTTTTATACTATTCTTAAATATCTCAGAGTTATTTAGCATAAATTAGTTTAGTGTTTGAATTTAAAGGTAAAACTAACAAGATTTACCTTAAACTTCCAAATAAATTAACATTACATTGTTAGTATGGACATAAACATTAATATAAAGAATCACTGTCGTCATTTTACGTTTTAAGAAAACAGGAAAATGCTGTAAAAACAATATTGTAACTTTTCTGTACAAAAATGAGAAATACCTGTAATTTGTCATCATTTGCATGAAAACAGTTTGGTTGTTTATTTACAGACGATGTCTGTAATTTTAACATACAATTAAAAAAATAAATAAATACTGTAAAAGTTTTTTTTTTTTTTTTACAGTGCAGTCGGTGTCATGTAGTTCGTAGCTTTTAACACGTGTGTTGTGTGTTTTGTGTTGTTTCCACACCAATAATAAGCTGCTGGTGACACACACACACACACACACACACACAAACAAGCATAAATACACACAAATAAACGGATGACTGCTTCACACTTTCACTTTTTGCTTCTGCATGTACAGACATGAATGTGTTCACGTATCATCATTATCCTCCTCTCTCTCTCCTCCTCACCCTCTCCTCCTCTCCTCCCTCCTCCTCTCCTCCTCTCCCTCCTGTCCAGAGAGTTGGATGGTGATTAGCGTTGGGATTCTGGGACTCCGGCCTCAGTTTTCATTAACTGGCATAAACACAGTTCTGCTGCACCACTGAGACCGACCGCAGGCTGTGTGTGTGTGTGTGTGTGTGTGTGTGCATATGTATGTGAGCATATGTGTGTTTATGTGTGTGTGCGTCTACATCTGGGCGAGCTTTGTCGTTGCTTTGATGACAAGAGTGGAGAGAGAGAGAGAGGTGTTGTTTATCATGGCAGTAATTAAGCCCGCCGTTCGTCTTTAATTAAAATATAACAGCAGCACTAAGTATGGACCGGTTCTCTCTCTCTCTCTCTCACACACACACACACACACACACACACACACACACACACACACACACACACACACTCTATTCACCACAAAAGATAAAAGACACAAACAATCTGAAACTCTTCCAGGTTTTAACGGGCAGAAATCTTTGTACCGGGTCCAGAACAGAAACACCGGAGACGTCTGGACTTGAACCTGAGCACAGCCGGAGCTCGAGTGTGTCGCCGGCTGGCTCGCTTCATCGTTACAGCGCTGTGAGGCCGACTCTGTTTTAATGATGTAAACACAAACAGCAGTGCAGAGCACACCTGCTGCTTGGTTCAGGTGAGAAGAAAGGTGTCACAGGACAGCTCAGCCAATCAGAGCGCAGCAGGAAGACGATATAAAACACTTTATACATCTAATCTGTTATTATAATTATTATTATTATTATTATTATTATTATTATTATTATTATTAGTATATAGTTGTGTGTTTAAGGATGTATTGAAAGTATATATTGACATTTGGTTTCATTTTGTGCACCTTTAAACAGAAAACTGCTGCAATCATTTAGAGCCATTTTCCATAAATAAGTATTTACAGAAATATTTATATAATGAGCTACATATTAAATTACAGACAGTTATCGTCATTTTACAGGAATTTGTTTGTAATTTAAGAAAGCAGAAAATATATTGTGTAAATAATGTTGTAAACTGTCAGTACCAAAATGAGAAATTACTGTAATTTAATAAAATAATAAATAAATAAATAATAATAAAATACTCACAATAACAATTGTTAATTTACGGACAATGTCTGTAATTTTGAAGAGTTTCGTAAACGTGTTTTAAAAAAAAAAACTGACATCTGCAGCAGGACTTTTACTTTGCATACTTTAAGTACATTTTGCTGATAGTACTCGCACACACACACACTGAGTTATTTGTTGTGTTTTCTGACTACAGACAGATTGTGTCCAGTCTGACGCTCAAAAAGCAACACATCTGCATATTTAAATATAAAATTAAGGCAAACTTGTAATGCAATAAATAACTGCCTTAATGTGAGTAATCAACTGGTGCAGTGTTGCGGTGATGTCGCCTGTAGGTTTTATGGTATTGTTGTTTATGTTCCTGTTAATAAAAAACGGTGTTACCAGCAAAGATTGTTCCGTGTTATGGAACCAGGATCACGCTTCGGTTTGTCCTCACATGTATGAAACAGACAAAGAACAAACGAACTGCGATGCAGAGACTAACAGCAGCAGCATGTCTGATATCAGCACTTGTTTATTGTAATAAAAACCTCTGAATACAAAGTACATTCACAGGTACAGCAGCGGGTCACTGAGCTGCTCTGTTTGATCTCTACAGCAAACCAGTGATGACTACAAATATTCAAACTCATACACCATTTTACAACTTTATATCCCATAAACATACTGTTATATTTCAGAATAAACACACTGTTGTACTTACATACAAATAATCCAGGCTTTAGATCAATGGTTACTCGTCTGTTACTAAGCTGTCGTACAGTACTAACCACCCAGCTGAGTTTCCTACACGGGTTTATTTACTGCAAAATACAAGAAAGTCCAAATCTGACTGACAGGTCGGTGAGAGTTTCAGCCGTGTAGAGATTTGATGGACACGTCGATGGAGATTTAAACTGCCAACATGAAGTGAGCAAACTGGCAGCTAAACCAGTGAAACCATGAAAACAATAAAGTATTTTGTTTGTGTGTCGGAGAGAAGCAGGAGGACGAAGATGAGTGATAAAGATGGATTTGGTTCAAATATGCAGCAGCAGGTAGCTAGTTAGCTAGCTGATAGATAGATAGATAGATAGATAGATAGATAGATAGATAGATAGATAGATAGATAGATAGATAGATAGATAGATAGATAAAAGTGGATATCGTCAGCATAGAGGTTGATGGATGGTCATAGATGTGTGCTTCAATCCTTCCTCCTTGATGAACTGAACATTCTGTGCAGTTAATGATAATATTAATAAATCTTATATAATTGTATATGTAACAGTTTTTAGCTTAGCACAAACACTGGAAGTAAAGGGAAACTGCTAGCCTAGCTTAAAGCTAATCGCGAGACAGAGGACAGAGTTTAACCCGTCAACTGTGTTTTATTGTACAACCGGTACTTCCAACCGAGCAATGTTTGGATCACATCCTCCTCCAGCCGTGCACTGAGCTGCTAACATAGCGCTATTAGCTTAAAAATACGTATGTGACATTCACAGACTTAGAAGCTAAAACTGTTCATGTAAAAATCTTTTTCTGCAGATATCTTCGTCACTACAAGACTGAACTAACAAAGCAGTTTAGTGTTTATATGTTTGATATTTATTTAGAAAGCTTGAACGTTTGTTGGCTGGAAGTCGTCTCTGTTGCAGGTCGTTGCTAAGGCTCGGACTACTTGATGGAGTAGTAAACTGGGTTCATTACGTATAAGAGTCTACTGACATGACTGATTGTTTTCCAGGTATTAGTCAGACCCCATGTATCTTGATAGAAACAAGCAAATGTTTATTATGACGGCAAATTGCCCCAAAATATGAGTGTGAAGTTGGTAATTGTTGTATAATGGCAATATTACAGTAGCGGTGAGCATAAGTGTCACTGAAGTGCCATTAACGACGGTAAAGCACACCCTCGAATGTAATACTGCTGAATTAATTTATCATGTTTGTGTCAAATGCAACCTAATTTTTTGTTGTTGCATGTGATGCATTCACATGTTTATGTCATTTAGGACACACCTCCAAGAATTTGGCCATTAATAATGAAATATCAAACACCAAAATACCAAACGTGGTGATGAATGGATGATTTTTGTTGGAAATCTGGGTTGAAAACTAAATTCAGGAGGACTAATGCTGAATTTGTGACAAACAACCAAAACTTCTTATTAAACTGGTTTGGAAATACTTTGTACTACATATCAACAAACATATCTTTGTTGGTTTTGTTGCACTTTTATGCAGATATTGACAAACATCATCACACTGTGATGAGCTAAAGCGCTCTAGTTTTGATTAAGCTAGGCTAGCAGTTTCTACCTGCTTCTAGTCTTTGTGCTAAGCTAGGCTAAACACATCCTGGTCCTATCTTTGTACTGAGGTGTAACTGAGGATGTTGGACTGTTTCTTTAACTGTGTCTCGATCAAAGTAGGGAGGAATGATTGAGTAAAGACAATGATGATGGTGGTGGTTGTTGTTTGGGGGGGGGGCAAAAAAGATTTCCATGACAGTTCCTGTCAGTTCCTACCAGAGTTTCTATTGGCCGGTGTGAGGAGGCGGGTCAGCTGATTATCTGCCATTCACCCTGTCCTCCGAACCCTGACTGTCAATCATCAACTACAGGCACCAGGGCTACCAAAAAACAAAAAGAAGAAGTCAGAAAAGAGACTGATTCGCCCATAAAATGTGACCCTGGGGAAACGAAGTGGAACTATAGTTCTCACACTGCAAAAAAAAAGAAAAGAAAGAAAAAGAGCAACAAGAGCAAAAACCCATGAAAGGTGGAGAGCCGATAATCCACTGCGATCGGACGAGTCCATTTAGGCTTCGGTTAAATCCACACAGAACAGCGCAGCGTCGACAAAAAAAAGTACAAATCCACCTCCCGTAAAAACGTCCTACCGAGGACGTGGAGCGGCAAAAAAAAAAAGAAGAAGAGAGAAGACCCCGGTAGAATCAAACACGATTAATTCCTCGTTATTCAGGACATTTTCTCCAACAAAAATGTTTTTTTCTTTCATCGACAGAAAGTTGTACCAAGAATGTGCAACATGAAGCAAAAAAAGCAGTTCACGACCACAGGCAAGGAAGGGAAGAGAGAAATCCTCAGAACTGCATCAGAGAGGAAAAAAGACTTGAGGACTTAATTTCTTTTTGTAAATTGAAGGAGGAAAAAAAAGATGCTCTTTGTGTCTTTAGTTTTGTCTTAAGGCAGTCTTTTTTGTCCGGCCCCCCTCTCCGGCTCGGTGCTCGACGACGCTCCACCTACAAGAGGATAGATACGAACGTCTTACACCTTCAGGTAACGCAACGCAGAAAACACAATATTCCATGCAAAATGTTGCATCAATGAGAAAAAATTAAAAATTAAAAATGTCAATAAAAATAGGATTAATTGAAAGCTGGCTTGAAGAAAAAAATAATGTTGGAAAAAAGAAGCTGAGTAAAAAATGTTTGAGCGGTTTGCAGAGCCACAATAACGCAAAATGAAAAAAGTATATAGCTGCTCATAAATTCACACAGTCACAGTTCAATGCATTCCTTGTCATATTAATTGTGTTTTCTTTGTATTTGTGTATAAAAGAAAAACGTGATTAAAAAATATGGAAATGGTCAAACTAGATGCAACACTCAAAACAGGTTTCTGATATGAACTCTGAAACAAAATGTGCAAAAGATGCAATTTTATGTGAATCCAGCCGAGGTGTTTTTAATATTTCAAGTATGCTAATCGCTGACAAAAACCCTAACCTAAATCTGTAACTTAGCAAAAAATTAACTTTTGTAGCAAGTTTTGTTTGTTTGTTTTTTTACAATTGTATATGAAAATGTATTTTTGTATATGTATGAAACGTTTATTTTCATTAAATCATTAAAGTGCTTAGCTAACTGTCAATTCTCTAAAATAACCAACATTAAAGATGTTGAAGATAGCAAACACTTCAGCTCAAGCTAAGCTTATAGTTGGGTTTGAGTTTCAGTTTGGTTCAGGTGGTTTATTAAGAGTAAAGAGTAATAAAGACAGTTTTGGTCATGTTAGCTTACAGTGCAGTGTGACAGCTGAAATTACTGGTTAGAAACAGCTAACTGTTCTGTTAGCTAACAGTTCTGTTTAGCAGATTTGGGTTTGAGTAAGCTAATGGCTCAATTTAGCATCTTAACCACCTTGGTCTAACATAGCTAATGTTTAAAGTTATCTAATGGTTTAGCAGCTAAAATATGTGGGTTGTGGTTGGCCAATGTTCGGTTCCAGTTAGCTAATGGTCCATAACTAAAACAGTGTTGGTCGTGTTAGCTAACAGTTAATTTGAGCTGCTACATCTGTTTAGTGCAGATTATCTTCAGGTTTGTGTCCTGGTTCAGTTAAAGACAGAATGTGTTGTCATCAGATGGAAAGTCATCCACTCCACATGAAATCTCATTTTTAGATTCTGGAAATAACTTCTTTCCTCCACCTCAGATCTCTTCCTGCTGGGAAACATTTCTGTCTCTTTACACACAAACCTTGTCATTTGAATGTATTTGTATATCTAGTTTGCATGTCGGTGCTCATTTTTGCAGAATTTCAGACAACCGTGGCTGACATGACAGATTTAACACTCGTTAGCGGAACTGGGACAGGAGCGGATCCTGTGGTGTCGGCAAGCTGACTGGAACAGCTGCTGGTAAACTGGCCATGTGGGCCAACTGGGCTACCTGTAGTGTGTTTTGACTGGACTTGTGTAGCTCTTTTGCACAAGAAGAGCCAACAATGACATGAAAACCAACCTGCCGTGAAAAACAGGACCAGTACTCCTAACCTGCCAATACTCAATACTCAAATAATACTCCTTGTACGTCCTAAAATGCTAATAATCATTATACTTACACTACTGTACACCGATAGATAGATAGATAGATAGATAGATAGATAGATAGATAGATAGATAGATAGATAGATAGACAGACAAAAGTGGACATCGTCAGCATAGAGCTTGATGGATGGTGACAGATGTGTGCTTCAATCCTTCCATAATAAATCTATACAATGTAATAAAAAATCTTATAGAATTATATATGTAACAGATTTTAGCTTAGCACAAAAACTGTAAGTAAAGGGAAACTGCTAGCCTAGCTTAAAGCTAAAGTGAGACACTGAAGAGAATTTAGGCCGTCAACTGTGTTTTATCAGTGTCATATCATATTTGTGTCAAATGCAACCTGATGTTTGGGGGATGCTGGGAGTTGATGCAGCTAACAGTTCACTTTAGTAGATCTGGGTTTAAGTTTAGCTAATGCTAATCTTAGCATCTTAACCAGCTTGGTTTAAGTATGACTGCTCAGATTAGCAACTTAGAATAAATGTGTTATAGTGTTTGGTTCAAGTTAGCTAATGCTTCACATACAGGCCTAAAACAGTTTGGTTGATATTAGCTATTCAAATTAGCTAACTGTTAGCTTAGCAGCTACAATAAAGGGGTCTGGGTTAGCGAATAGCTAACTTTAGCTACTTTAAATGTTTGGCTCAAGTTAGCTAATGGTTCATTGATAGCAGCTCAGAGTAGCAGCTTAAATAAAAAAGTTTGGGTTAGCGATTAGCACAGCTTATACAAATTACAATGACACAGAACACGCTTCATGGTCAACATGCATGTCCATATTCACACGCTCTGCATCACACTTTTGTTGCTGCCGCGAAGAATTATGGGACGGCATTATCTCCTTTCCTTTGGTAAAGGATGGTCTGGTGCATCCTATGCTAAAGGAGATAAGATAGGAAGCACTGAAGCTCCTTTCCTTTTCCCTCGTCTTGACTCAGTCTTGATACACTCTGGTCTCAGTTCACGTGGTCGTTACTACAACACTGTGCAGGCATGATGAGTCAAGTCATACACTGCGCCTGGAGGCACGAACACACACACACACACACACACTAACTTCAGCTTCTGGTGTGTCATGACCTTGCATTAGTTTGTGTGTGTGTGTGTGTGTGTGTGGTCGCATTTGAACTCGAGTAAAGAGGAACGTTTAACACACACACACACAGTCAGAGGTGCTGCTGCAGACTTCAGGGATTATCGGATTCATCTAATCCTTTCCTTTACTTCCTTTATTCCATCCTTCATTCCTTTCCTAATTCATCCTTAGCGTTAGCATCTTCTCTTCTTCCTAACCTCCTCATTTCCCTCCTTCTCTTCCTTCCTTTCCTCTCCCTTTTTCTACTTTATCACTTTCCGCTTTACATTCCTCCTTTCCTTTCTACCTCCCCTTCCATTCTCCCTCCCTCCTCCCTCCCGCCTCCTCCTCCCTCCCATCGCGGTAGCATCTGTTCATAATGAAACACACAGTTGGACGTCGTCCTCGTTTAGCGCCTCCTCCACGCTACCTGCTCCAGAGGTTACCTCCCGCCGGGCGCGTTTGTTAGACATCATCAGCACCTCCCCGCGACCTTCCCTCCTCCCCTCCCTCCTTCCCTCCTTCCCTACCTGCCACCTCCTCCTCCTCCAGATGTCATTGATCTGGGAAGTGGGTCACAACAGAGCTGAATCAAAGCCAGGTTACACAAGGCTCCGAGGCAGATACTGGATGTAATTTTAGCGTGGGTTAATATTTAGAGGGGCTGATGTTTGGAGTGTTTGCAGGTTTCTTATCGCAGAGTCTATAGCCCGCAGACCTGACAGATGCTGAAGGTGCAGAGGGTGAAGCTCTTGGCCTGAACGCCTCGTGGATCTGTAAATAAATCTGCAATTTCAAAGAAGCAAAAATTATATTTGGAGTCTTTCTGTAAATTAAAGAAATGAAACAGCTTTAGTGACGAGTTGGACGAAGCTGATCCACCCTGGATTCAACGAGAAACTCTTGTCCGCTTACTATCGTGCTGCCGTTTGCTGAAGAAGCAAATCATTATCTGAAAGGACGTTTGTGGTACGGGATGAACAGGGTTAGGGTCGCTGCTGATGATGCTTAACATGGTTAGAGAAGCTTGTGACTCGAGGTTTGAACCCTCCAGGGAGAAATGACAGAGCAGCAGTCGTTCTCCTTCATTATCACCATTGAGGTGCCCTTGAGCAAGGCCTTGAACCCCCACAATGCTCCAGTGGAGCTGCTCAGCGCCCATTAGATCATACTGTGGTCGTACTGGGTAAAATGGAGGCCCTAAACACATTCACATTCACCACTTCAGCCTCACTGCATTAGCACTGAACGTTGTCCCATTATGGACTACATCAACTATTGCAGTGGTTCTCCAATCGGACGTCTTCGGACGGGTCGTGGGAAATTAACTCCACTGTAGAATAAAATGAATCAAAGCTGACGGAGGACGACATGCAAAGACAGAACACTGCTACTTAAACAAGTCAGTACTTCCTGTGTTAGCATTGAACATAGAAATAAATATGCAACGTCAGCTTAGACATCCAAAAAAGACTTGCGTTGTAAACGTTGGCCGTCATACTTCAGTTCGTTGAGTTCCAACAGCCTCATAAGTTCACCCCTCTCCTGAAGCCAAGCCATAGTTTAAATGTAAAAAGTCGTTGATCTTTGCTGTTTGTTGGGAAAACAAACTCATAGAGCGAGGTTCTGAAGGCTGAAGTCGATCAGTCTGTTCAAAGCAGTGGTTAAAAACACATGAAACATTCCTGAGAATTTAAAAATCAGCCTTCAAAGTAAAGGTTGTTCAACCTTTTACTAAGAAACAAAACCTCAGATTTTTTTTCTCACCAGAATGACAAAATGCGTCCATTAGAGGAACACAATTAGAAAGTACTCTGAGAAATCCACCAACTCAGAAGTTCAAAGTAAAAATGAATATTATAAATATTCTAGTGGTTTGGCCTCCACATAGTTGATGAGAAATGAGTTCTTATCACGGACACACACAAACACCTGCACATTCCTCTTTCTGTCTTTACAAAAGATGTTGAACGATATTTAAATACTATCCTCCGCTGCTCTAATAAACACTGTGAAAATGATAAATATGTGTTTCTCCTTCAAGGACGACTCACAATTATACTTTGTGCCCTGAGCTGCTTTGTATGCAGTCTTCTTCTTCTGCTTTTTGTTATGTTTTCTTTCACCGATTAAGACAAAGTTTCTGACTGTCAACAGAAAAGGTCGGAGGTCAGCGAGGAAGGCAGCGCCGGCAACGGTTCAGCACCGCGCTCCCGGACACCAAGACAAGGACTGCTGATGGCTGACAGAGACATTTACTCCAGTGGGGGCTGAGCTAAATTTATGCCTCTGTTTGGAGTTTTTCCGCTTGTATAAGCACGGCTTGAAATGGTTGGACTTCATCCTGGAAATCCAGGATCAAAGACGGACTCTCTAACCTTTATAGAAAATGTTAGTGTTCATGTTAAAATAAAGGTTTGCTCATTGAAAAGTAACCAAACATGATGGAAGCATCCCTAACATCTCTGGAACTTATCATCCATTCCTTTAAAACTCAAAGTAATAAATAGTTCTACATTTTCTTTGGTCGTTAGATGAGGTTGATGCCGCTCTCATACGTGTCCAATAACTAAAAAGGCCACAGCCAGCAGCTGTTTGGCTTAGCTTAGCACAGAAAACTGAACACAGGGGGTAAACAGCTAGCCAACGGTGACAACATCTGCCCACCAGCACTTCTGAAGCTCACTAATTAACACATTATATCTTGTTTGTGTAACCCACGACAACAAATTGGATGTTGCCAGTTACTTCCTGGAGTCTCTGCTGGTAGCTTCTCGAAGCCAAGAAATCATCCGGTATAAAACTCCCCAAAAATGGCTAATTGTAATTTTTGTATGGTTTAAACAAACAAGATATAAAGTGTTGATTAATGAGCTTCAGAGGTGTTCATAGGTGGACAGAGCTGTGTTTCTCCCTGTAAGCATGTTTTTGTGCTAAGCTAAGCTAATCGCCTACTGTTGCATC
The DNA here is from genome assembly GCA_036365135.1 of Miichthys miiuy. Classification (NCBI taxonomy): domain Eukaryota; kingdom Metazoa; phylum Chordata; class Actinopteri; family Sciaenidae; genus Miichthys; species Miichthys miiuy. The sequence goes on along the minus strand of CM071611.1, from coordinate 25,618,422 downwards.
TTCTAACTCTTCAGCCCTGACTCAAGGTCAAGGCTTTGCCCCAGTCTACACCCTAAAACAAATTTTCTGAAGTAGTCTTGGTTTGAAGTGGCCCTCCAATCAGAAAACCACATGGGGTCATGGTAAAATAACTGTGCTCAGTGACTACAGATTCAAATGCCACTTGCGACCATTACACATCTTGAAAAGCTAACAGAGGAGCATAAAATCACATGTAAAGGAAGTAATTCAAAGACACGTCAACAGGGACAGACACATCGTCTGAAGCAGGAACTGAACCTGAAACCTTCAGGATGATGGGAAGTGTCAAACTCTGCTGTCAAAAACTTCTTCTGGAAGAAATTGAAATAAAAAAAAACTCAACAGACTGACAGTCAAAAATATATATAAATATATCCAGCAACTCTGAGTTCAGCAGCTGATGTGGGACAGAAATGGGCTTTGAAGGAGGAAAAGTACAACCCTACTGCGACATATGTAAAGTGGAGAAACCTTGTCAACCGTCAACCCACCGGCCGTTAGGCATGATCAACAGATAGATAGATAGAAAGAAAGAACAGGGTATCGACAGCATAGAGATTGACACGACATAGTTTCACCAACATTTAGCTTCAGTTTCAGGCTTTGATGTATCGCAACACAACTACGTTATACACACTGTGACGTCAGGTTTGTGGACAACACCTGAGTTTGGCAATATAGGTGTGGCCATCGTGTTTTTTTTTGGAGCCAGAAGTGACCATATTTGAATGAAAACATTGACGTACTGAATGGGTGACGTACTCCGAGTTGGGTTTGAACAAATGCTGTCCTGTTTGGACACAAACGTTCTTGTATTCCAGATAAACAGGAACTGAAATCAAGCTAGCCACATCCTAAAGAACATCATGCTGTGTGCAAGAAGACTTGAAACTGACTCAGACCACAAACTCATGAGGAAACTGCTGACCGAGGTCAAAAATCAACTGGGACTTCAGCTCATTTTCTACATAAAGACTCAATACAATCAGATGTTATTGTTGCAGCCAGTGGAGCTGCTTCCTACTGGCCGTTAGAAAGAATGCAGGTTTAAGACACTACACGGATCCGGAAGCTCTGTCCACTAATTACTGCACAAAAGACGATATATTTAAGTGAAAAACAAGCCCACGGTGAGTAAAAACGTGACAGGAGCCAAAAAAACTGTGAGCTGAGTGACTGTCGTGGATGAATGAACTATTTTCAGGGCTGGCATTCAGTTTTTGCATCATATCTTCAAACAGAAAAAAAGTATTTAATTAGTTTTTTGGTCACAAGGCTGTAGAGTTACATAACTATTGATTACAAATGACCGTTTCTTGTCATCAGCATCTTAACCCGAACCTGTGATTCTGACATACGAGCAACAGAAACCTGAATCCAGACGACATGTATCTATAAAGGCAAACGTCTCAAAGTGAGATTCTCAGAGTTTCCACAGTCATTCTTGCAGTGTGCCTGAGGCTTCCTCAGGACTTCAGATGGAAAGGGAACTGACATAAAGACCCCTTTTAACACAACCTCAACGCAGTCTGACGAGCTCTGCCTCAGTCTACAGATTCTCCAGACGGTGAAGTCTCCAGCAGCTGCACACTGTAGAGAATATAAAAAAGCAGAGAGAGGCCTCTGTGGCATTTCTACCTGCATGAAAGTGTTGTCTGCTGCATAAAAGAGAAATTTTAGTGCTAAGGAAAGTGGCACTGTGGCCTGTGATAACGTAATGGTAAAATGGTAAATGGACTGTACTTATATAGCGCCTTTCTAGTCTTCCGACCACTCAAAGCCGTGTTCACACGAGATCACGCAAGAATCTTGGACGTACGCGAGACCCCGCGATAAACTGTGTATAAAAGAAACAACAACAACAAACAGCTGACTTTGCTTCTCCGACGTGGAAGAGATTATAAAAAGGATCTGTTGTGTCATAAATTATTAGTCTCTCGTCGTTCATGTTGATCGATTGACTGCTGACCTGGTGCCACCGGTCATGACGTAACGTTGATGTGAAGTTGTGATAGGCTACATGAACTGCGCATTGTGTTTTATTTTGAAAGGGGGCGGAAGTGTATTACGTTGATTCTGTGTCGGATTTCCTGTCTGGTGCAATCTCTGAGATTTACGCGGTTTAGCAACGGCTCGCGTCAGAATAGAAGTGCTATGAAATGATAGCGCTGCAGCGCGGAGAGTCGCTGCTGAGACTTTCGCCCGGTGTGAATGGATGCGCCCGGTGTGAATGGTCTCATTGATTAGACTGGCAGCGATCAGCTCCGGTGACCGCGGCGCAGCTGTTCTGCGACGCTTACGTCCCCGGTTTACAGTACGTATCTCATTCACCCATTCACACACATTCATACGCTGATGGCATTAGCTGCCATGCAAGGTGCTCGTCAGTTCTAGGAGCTAACCATTCACACACCGATGGCACAGCCCTATTTGGGGTTTAGTATCTTGCCCATGGACACTCCAGTAGACATGCAGGGGATCGAACCGGGGATCGAACCGCCAATCTTCTACCTCCGAGCCACAGCCACACTACAGCCACACTGTGTATGCACACCAGCAGTGTGCTCTAGTCACAGCTCAAGGCTTCCTTTTCACACTGTCCACAATAGAACAGAACAGAATAAACACAGTGCTGCATGTGGGGTCTGCTGACTGTTTCAGCCCATTGTCCTCTCTAAACTGCCCTTTTGTCTGGCGCTGGATGTACTGCACTGCGAGGGCTTGTCTGGAGGTGGTTAAATTTGTTTTTCATTCCAGGTAGCTACGACAATAAATTCAACTTTTGAGATTGACTCCTTATACGACTTTCCTTGCATTGTTTATGTGTATGCTAAGCTAGGTGTGTGGTTCCCTTGTTCCTGATTGGCTCCAGCTGGTGAGATGTGGCTACCATTCTGGGTCCTGATTGGAGCGTCACCGAGTTGAACCCCTTAGTCCGTGGGATGAAATTTGTGGTACCTGATTAGTAAAGTTTGGACAGCCAATTGTGAATGTTAATCAGTGAATTAACTTGTTTTGGCTGGCGTTCTCATGTCGTTAAGTACCTGAGGACCAGGTGTAGTAGAACTAGCAATCAAACACACAGAGAGATATTTTGTTTCATGTTTTTTGGTTATTAAGTAAAGGTTCAATTGTCAGGTTTTTCGTACCTTATCTTGGTTTCGTTTAGGAAGTTAGGACTCTTCTAGTAAATAACTTTATTTTACAAAGTACATCTGGTTTTATGTTGTTTCCTTTCCTAACACGAGCTGGATCATAACAGAAGTCCTTTCTTTCAAAATGTTGTCTCCAGTTTTTTGGAAACAGGAAGCAGAGTGATTCTTTAACTTTTGATGCGTACGCGTTCCCGTTAACGTCGTTTATTTTGACCTTATTTTTTATGTCCCAGCCTCCGTAAACTGGGCCAGTTACTGAGAATCTCTTTAAATTTAAACTCCAGCGACTGACTGACTCATCAGATGTCTGTCAGCCTTAAGCCTCGTCTTGATATCATCCACATACAAGCGCCTGTCTATCCCGCTTCATTAGTTAACATTAGCTTATTGCCTCGCATTAGATACCGTTGTCAGCAGTCGGGTGCATCGCCTCGTCTTTATTAGGTCCTGGCGTGCTTGTTGTGCTGTTTTACGTTCCTCATCCTTTGAATTTATGTCGTTTTTTATGTGCCGCTGTTAAACAGATTTACTGTGGAAGAGGCTGAGGAGAGCGTCTCAAATGTGACAGCCGAGGGAGGAAGAAGAAGAAAAAAATGCTCAGACTGACAGAGAGACTCCATTTTGGAGAATTAAATCAGTTAAATGGCTGTGGGAGAGCGCGAGAGAGAAGCTGGATGTGTCCGCCGGGCTGAAGAGCTCTCAGGAAAACGCCTCAGTTTCTCCTGCCAAGGCTGAATCTTTTATTTTTTTCCTCTTTCTCTTTGCTTTATTGGTGAAGCTCTGACCCGTCGCTCTCTCTTTCTCATTTTTCAAAGTCGATTTTCTCTCTTAAGTGTTCTGCTCTCTCTCAGTTCTCAGCCTCGTCTTCTTTATATGTTTTTGGTCAAATCACTTTCAGCTCCTCTGCACCCATTTTGACTTTCATCTCCTCTGGACCAAGAAAGACGCGAGGCTCGCTCTGGATCCCACCCGTGTGAAAGCAGGGCAGTCATCAACTTCAGGAAGCCCATTAAGACGGCTGTAACGTACAGTATGAAGTCACATGTATCTCATTCTCTTTACTGTGAATCACACGGCGAGTTCGGGGGCTTCGTTATAACACATCCCCGCTGTGCGCTCGCCGAGACACCTCAGCGCGACTGAACAGAGTGGTCGACTGATGAAAGGCTAAAGGCATTATAGCAGCATTAATAGCATTAGTAGCATTAGCAGCAGTGGACACAGCAGATACAGCAGTACTTAGTCGTGCAGTAGTAGGAACAATCATATTATAGTGTTACTAATAGCAACACTGCAGTAGTACTGCTGGCTACAAACAGTAGCAGTAAAGCTAGCAGTAAAATTAGCAACTGAAGCAGCTGTAGTAGCAGCGGTACAAGTGCTTTTAGCTTAGCAGAACTAGCTGCCTAATAGCATTAGAGTAGAGACAGTAGACATAGTAGTAGCAGTAGTACTAGTTGTACTGGTAGTAGTCTCACAAAAGTTAGTAAGCAAAGCAGTAGCAGCTACATTGCGAGCAGTATTAGCAATGCTAAGCGGGCATGCCAGCAGCAGCCGTAGTAGTAGTAGTAAAGTTAGCAGTAGCCTACAGTTGTAGCGTTAGCAGCATTAGTAGTAATGTTAGTCAGTATTAGTAGCAGCCTAATGTTAGCAGCAGTATTAGTAGTAGTGGTGGCAATATTAGTAGCAGCGGCATTAGTAGGACTGTTGGCAGTAGTCGTAGTAGCATTAGCAGTATTAGCATTAAGGTTAGCACCAGTATTAGTAGCATACTAGTATTAGCAGTATTACCGGCAGTGTTAGCATTAGTAGTAGTGTTGACAGTAGACTGTTGGTAGTATTGGTATTAATGCTAGTAGCAGTATTAGAAGTAGTGGTGGCAGTGTTAGTAGCGGTGTTAGCGGCCGACTGTTGGCAATAGTCTATTAGTAGTAGCATTAGTAGTATTAGCATTAAGGTTAGCAGCAGTATTAGTAGTAATGTTGGCAGTATTAGTAGTAGTTAGTTTAGTTCATTTTTGGAGTATTTTAGCCTTTTTTGTTGCTATTAGCCTCAGCATCAGTGTTAGCATCAGTGTTAGCATCAGTGTTAGCATCAGTGTTAGCATCAGTGTTAGCATCAGTGTTAGCAGCAGTGTTAGCATCAGTGTAAGTAAGTAGTGTATGTATTCAGTGTCATGCACAGCGCTGCCTCTAACTAACTCTTCTCATTCATCTCCAGCCTCCATGTCAAATTAGCAGGAACAGGAAACAGGAAGTTCATTGAACTGCTTCCTTTCATGTGTGACCACGATTACAATACACCCTCAGCACACACACACACACACAGCTCTTCATGTGCAGCCTGTTGATGCGCACTGAAGCCGAGCTGCAGAGTGAAGTGAAATCGCACAATGAAGCCGCACATCGTGACCTCGCCGACGCCATTCACCGACAGACTAGAGTCTGGAGGCGGCGCTGGAGCTGACCCTGTGGCGGCGGCGGAGCGGCTCGCACCTCGCTTTTGTTCGTCTTTCCTCTCACACACCGCCGCCGCCTCTCTATGTCTGATCTCCGCGGTTCAACCGTCTCACTCTCCGGCTTGAAAAAACCTTTTCATGACTGAGAAAAAAGGAAATATATAAAACTTTTGGAGGGCTGCCTTGGCGGAGGTCGCCATGCCAACCTCTGCCAGCCCAATCCTTTTAACGAGAACGCCTCCTCTTCAGCTCCTCTGTTATCTGAGGAGTGGAGGCCAGAGGAGATCCTGCTGTCTGTGTGCGCGATGACTCATGCTTCAGATTGAACACTTGAGAATCCAAAGAAACAGTGATCGACTCACAGCATAATGGCTCCAGTCTTATTGATTAACGGAGAGTTCATGCAGCCGAAGCGGCATCACAAATATTTGGTTATAATGTCAGACGACAGGTTAAAGCGGGCCGACTTTATCGATCCGGTTTCTAACAGCAGCCGCACAAAGACTCCGACTTAATTTATACAGTAAAATATGGAATAAAACTCCAACCTGAACCGTTACAACCTTCATTTATACGACATCTTAAGGGAATTTATACAGAAGAAAGTATTTTATATTACGGTAAAACACCGTAATATTGGCAAAACCTTTATTTTGTACGGTATTAATGATACTTTCATGTCAGTTATACAGCAAAACTGACATGAAAATATATTAATGCCGTATAAAATAAAGGTTTTGTTATGAAATATGACGGTGTTGTACCGTAATGTAAAATACTTTCTTCTGTATAAATTCCTTGCGGCAACATTAAATGTGAAATCAACCATATTGTTTTACTGTCACAGCAGAAATGTTGTATTCATTACGGTAAAATTCTGTCAACCACAGCTGACAGTTTTTTAATACTAATATACTTTTATGACATTTCCACCAAACTCCAATGACGTCGTCAGACATTTCGTACTTCATGTATTTAAATCTTCTTTTGTCCTTTTAACAAACTTAAATTCAAATTTAAAGTTTGTGTTTTTAAAACTGGAACATTGCAACACAATAAAAAATGATACTACTCAGATTTATTTTAATGATTTTAAATAATTTTAAAGACCTGAAGATGAACCATGAAATGTACGAAAGTATGCCAGAGTCACTGATCTTTGTGTGTGTGTGTGTGTGTGTGTGCTCTTTAATGAGCTCTGTATGGACATTAGCATGAGACTGTGAGCATCCAAACAAACTCAGCGGTCGGTCGAGTGAGCCCACAATTAGGTCAAACCACAGAGGAGAAAATAGCTGCTGTATCGCCGCTGAATTCGTTTCAATTCCAGACAGAGCTGAGCCACTTCACACACACACACACACACACATGAACACACACACACACACACACACAAAGGGAGAGGCAGGAAACTGCATAACAGAATAATACGCCGGCTTCAGATGCTCTAATGACAGTGATGAATAGCGAAGGTTGCAGACGAGGAAAAAGCTCTTTGCTTTCTTTCTTCTGTGGATAGATTTTCACTGCAAGAGGGCATGAGTAACACACACACACACACACACACACACACACACACACACAGTACACACACACAAACACAAACACACACACGTCTACGACGTTGAGAAATTCAAAAATAGCAGAAAAATGCAGCGTCCGTCAGTGACGGAGCGCCAATGAGAGGTCAGCTGACTAATCAATCTGTCGTTATGGTAACCTGCGCTGCGCAGCGTACGACGCCGCCAACGGGACGATCTGATTGGTTCTGATGAAGACAAATCAACTCGGACCGGACCAATCGCTGCCAGAACAAACTGCAAATAGGAAATTGACTTCCTGTCAGAGCGGTGAGATATCTGAGGAAACCACACACACACACACACACACACGCACATAAACAAACACACACATAAAACAAACACACACACATGAATCTGAACATGTGCGTGCAGAACACATACAGCAGTATTTTCTCGTGATGTTCTCAGATGACTTCCTTTCCTTGAGGAGTGTCACCACACAAACACACACACGTGCACACACACATATAACACACACACACACGCACACACACGAGGCTGTCAGCTGTAAATCAGAGCAGCACTTCCTCCTTTAAAACACAAAAACTACAAATCTTTCCAGATTTTCGAGCGGTGAAGTTTCATTTCACCTGAAGGCCGCCGCGTGTTTTCGATTCTTTAACGATGAATCGGCAAAATTTGGAACGTTTCTGCTCGTCAGAACTGAAACGACGTTTTATTCTTTATTTGGACGTCCGTTAGCTTCCGCTGAAGTTCTCGCTACTCTTCGTATCGATAAAGACAAGAAACTGCAGCATGAACCAGATTTAAATATGAAGTGAGTCACAAAACAGACTGAAGATGAAGGTCAGCTCTTCATGAAGAAGGTATGAGGTTTGCACTGATTCTGGTTCTCTGAGTCCTCTCTTGTCGTTGAGAAGCTCAGCGCGCCGGCTTTGGTCGCCGCCATGTTTGTAGTCCTGCCTCTTCCTCCTCCACGCTAAATCTAAAAATGGTGGATCATCTTTGATGAAGAAGACGTCGACCTGTGGTCAAAGAACACGCGGGCTCGTCATGACGTCATGTTCAACACCTGCGCTAGACGCCAACGAGTTCAAACTATGGAGAGCTGAAACGTCCAAAATAAGTCCACAGAAGATGAAGAACCTTCAAGTCTGAGAAGAACATCCAGAAATACAGAGGTTCTTCAACTGGTCCTGTAGAACCTTTAAACGACCATTCAAGAACCTTCAAGGAACCATTAAAGAACCATTAAAGCACCTTTAAAGAACCATTTAACAACCTTAAAACAACCATCAAAGAACCTTTAAAGAACCATTAAAGAACCTTTTAATAACCATTAAAGAACCTTTAAAGAACCTTTGTTTCCTCGTGGTGGGTTGGCAGCAGAAACATCCGTCATGCTGCTGGCAGCATCACTGAGGACCAGAGGTCAGAGGTCAGAGGTCGCCGTGGGAGACAAGGACAGAGCCAGGGGCCACACACACACACAGACACACACACAGACACACACACACACACTCTCAGTGTGTGTCCCTGATGTTGTGGTCACCTCCCCTGCAGCAGAACAATGTTTCTCCCCAGAGGACGACAAAGTCACAACTCAACAACCTTTCCTCCTCTCCTTCACTCGCCTCCTCTGTCCTCTCCTCCCCTAAACACTTTCCTCCCCTCCTTCCTTCCGCCCTTCTCTCCTTCCTCGTGCCTCCGTCCTCGTTGTTAATTGGTTTAAAGCTCGTTAAGCTCGTTAGCTCTGGTCCGGCCTCTCTCTCCCTCTCTGATGTCCACAGTCAGCTGTTCTTCCAGATGTGTCAGTCAGCTGTTTGTTTGATTGACAGCTGTCACTAACAAACATCAACCTCAAACTGCAGCTCCTCACACGTCCACGTGAGGCTGGCTGCAGGACGGATCAGTCTCCATAAGTCCCCATGTTCAAATGAAGTTCCTCTCACCCAGTGCATGCTGGGAGAGGATCCGTCCCGCTGCAACAGGATGAGTGTGTGTGTGGTGTGTGTGTGGTGTGTGTGTGTGGTGTGTGTGTGTGTGTGTGCGCGTGTGTGTGTGTGGTGTCTGTGTGTGTGTGGTGAGTGTGTGTGTGTGTGTGTGGGTGTGTGTGTGTGTGTGTGTGTGTGTGTGTGTGTGTGTGTGTGTGTGTGTGTGTGTGTGTGTGTGTGTGGTTCATTTTCAGGGTCAGCAGCCAAACCTCTGACAGATGGTCGATCCAGGATCAGTCCAGCGCCTCCTGCTGGCAGACGAGCTGCGAGGAGCAAAACACGAACTCTGGACCCGGACAAGGGAAAACACTCCTCCTCCACCTGTTCCTCCTCTTCCTCCACCACCTCCTCCTTTTTCCCATCATCATCATCATCATCCACTTCCTCCTACCTCTTTTACGCCTCCTTCTCCTCCCCTTCTTTGGTTTATTTCCCTTACATTTACTCATCTTTCTCCTCTTCTCATATCTCCTTTTCCTTCTCCTCCACCTCGCCTTCATTATCCGCCTCCTTTGTTTTCACCTCCTCATCATCATCATTCTTCCATCACCATCATCCACTTCCTCCTCCCTCTTTTACGCCTCCTTCTCCTCCCCTTCTTTTGTTTATTTCCCTTACATTTGCTCATCTTTCTCCTCCACCTGTCCTCCTTTCTCTCCTCCTCCTCCTCTTACTGACTCTTTCCTTCTCTTCCTCCTTTGTTTCCTCCTCATCATCATTCTTTCTCTTTTTTCCTCCTCCTCTTCTTTCCAGTCATCTTCCAGCTCCCTGTCCTTCTCATTCCGTTACATCCTCCCCTCTCTCTCCTCCTCTCCTCCTCCTCCTCTGGGACGTCCTGTCCTACCACCTGAATCTCTGTGTCGGTTCGGGGGGATTTTCTGGAGCCGAGGCCATGAAAGCATCGGCCTTCGGCTGGAGGATCACTGAGCGCGCTCAGAATCACCAAACACCTCGGAGCTGTCGAGGCGTTAGGATGCAGCGTCTGCACTCTGCTCGATGTTGGTCAGGAGTCAAGAGGAGGACGTGAACTCTGCTGGGACCTCCACCTCCTCCTCCACCTCAGTGAAGGAAACATGATGCATGTTTAAAGCCCACTCAGGGAATCACATGTTCAAACATCACATACGTGTGTGATATGCCAGCGTCCACATACTTTTGGCCATCTCCCTGACTCTAAAGCTGATGAGGAGGTAACCCTCTAGACCACATGATGCACATCACATCATCACCATCAGCAGACAGAGGGACTGACCCGGCTCTCACTGCCCAGACGGAAGCTGTTTTCTGGGGGAGAGTTCACCGAAGAGTCGGTGGGGAGGACCGACCGGATCGCGGAGACTTTTCAAAGATCTTTTCTCATAAAAGTTGCCACAAACACGTTCTACAGATTACTCTTGTGTGTTATAACAATGTGGGCTGCTCACATGACATCACATAATCACCATCAGTAAACAGACACGGATGGAGGCCGTTTTCTAGGGGGAGAGTTCGCCGAAGAGTCGTCAGGGAAGGCTGACCAGGTCGTGGTGACTCGTTTGCGTTGTGTGGAATCAAACTCTGTTTGAAAAACTACAAATGTCACATATTTGGTATCAAATTAAAGATGATTTTTAAAATGAAAACAACTTTCTGTTTTTCAGATCGAGTGACGAGTCCACAGATTATAAAAATCTGAGATATTATTTATAATATTTGAACAAATAAACAAACTAAATCTTGGCAAATTGCAACAATATGGCAGGACGGCGGTACGCTGTGATGTCGTGATGATACGCCGATCTGTGAAGCTCTTCCTGTTTGTGTGCTGAGCTCTGCTGGAAACTGACGGAGATTTAAGAGGCTGCAGCGCGCCATGATTCTGATTTTAGATATTAAATATGGAGCTGAACGTCTTCAGATTTAGAGATGAACGCCGCCTTAAAACTAGAGTCTCTCGTATTCCTGATCTGAACTTTGGTCGGAGCACCACAGCGGCCTGGTCTGATTTTACCTGCCTCCTCCTCCTCCACCCACGTTAATGAAAGACATGTGGTGGAGGCATAATGCTATTGTCTGTCAAATCTGCTTAGGGATCGCGGGGAGCGGCAGGGATCTGGCTGTTGTTGTGTGGGTGGGTGGACGGGCGGATCATCTGCCGGATGACGGCTTAATCCAATCATAGCGAGCGGATCACAGGAAGCTGATTCACCGTACACGCCACCGCCGGCCTGGCCGGGCCTCGCCGCGTGTGTGCGAACCTGAAACTGTCAATCAGAGCTGCTGTATTCAACGGGACGCCCCGTCATCGAGACTGTTTATGGACGACAGAGCTAAAATATATCTGCAAATCACAATAAGGTTGTTTCTTATCCGAGTTATCGACGCTCCCAAAACCTCCCTCAGATGGAGAATCAGACTTTGGTTCATCTCCGCGGTCAGCACATCCTTCAGATAACTGAAGTGATGTTCTACATTTTTCTTTATGGTCAACAAATCCTATAAAAAAAGACCAAAAACCAACAACATGTTAGTCTGAGTCTAAATATTTTATGACTTCCTGTCTGTGGCTCTCTCTAAAAACATTTTAGAGATGCTCAAAAACCTTTTTTTGTCCTTTTAAAGGTTCTTTAGAGAACTGATCTGTCGGAACCAAATCAAATATTTGAATTCAAATGATGACGTATTGCACCTCAAATAAACTATCACCATGAAGCAAACATTACTCGTGGAGACTTCTAGCTGTGATAAACCAGACCAAACTAGACCAACGAGGCTAACCAGCTAACGCTAGCTGCATTATGTAACGTGTGCCGTAACCTTCGACCTGCTGACTTCTCTCTGATTGGCTGACGGTGGATCTGTACACGGTGTGAATGAACCATGAACGGATGAATCAGCAGAAAAGACAGAAGAAGAAGAAATTTTTGCTGGCAAACACTCACACAGGAGGCTGAACGAGCTGCTCTGAAGTGAAGGAAGAAATCAATACAACACAGAAACATTTCAGGGTTCAATATCCAGCTGCTACGAGGAGGAGGAGGAGGAGGAGGAGGAGGAGGTGGAGGAGCAAGAGGAGGAGACAGCAGAACTAACTGATGAAAATGAATAAACAGTATATATATATATATATATATATATATATATATATATATATATATATATATATATATATATGTACACACACAATCCCTAACCCTCTTGATTTTGCGGTAAAAACCATCAGCTGTGGTTACCAGGATTTTACCATAATAAATATGGTACAACCTGATCCCAATATTACAGCAAAATGATGTCTGGACTGTTGATTTCACGTCAAATAACTGAAAATATTGTATATAAAAAAGGTTTTGCTATGAAATATTATGGTTTATAATTACTACAACTTTATTCTGTATAAATTCCCTTTAAATGTCGTATAAATAAAGGTTTTCTGTGAAATATGACTGTATACAATAAAGCAGTCATATTTCATGGCATATTTTACAGTCCTTTCCCGTCATGGTTTGGCAGATTTTACAGTGTACTTCCTGTTTCATGGGGACTTGAAGTGCAACTTTGCAGCGTGCAGGTTGAAATGAGGACTCTCAGTAAAGTATTTTGCTGGTTTGTGTTACAGAAACTCAGTCGGACAGGAATCCTCCCCTTCAGCAGATTTACATAAGAGCTATTTTCCTCCAGATAAACACCAACTTCACTTATTCTCACCACTGTGAAAATGCACCGCTGTACGGCCGTAATTGTGCTGCCTTTTCTGTGAATTATAGTCATATGCTGCTTTTCTTCGCTGGAGATCTGCAAAACAATAACAGCTGCAGCACAAACGGCAGCTGGCACCGAAAAACTGTTGTTTTATCGCGTCATGTGGCCTCAGACTCGACCTCCACAGCGGACTTTTATTTACAGTTTCTTACATATAATGTGTATCTTTGTGTTCCAGCTTGTGAAGGATGTTTACGCCGAGTTAAATATTTAAAGTTGAACAATGCTGCGTGAGTTTGGAGACTCCAGATGCGGTTCATAAAACCATTTTTTATGTGATAATAAAGACGGATTGTTTGTTTGACCGGACGCCGATGAGTCAAACGAGGTCACGCTTCAGCGGTCTGAGCTGACGGGCTCTGTCCTGATGACTCTCGGTGCATGTCGGGCTGATTATCTCATTTTTGGTTTCAATCAGATTATAAACATCCAACTCATCAGGCGCTCACGTTACCGACCGTTTGCTTCAACAAATTAGCGACATCCAGTTAGACTCAGAATTAAACTCGCTGAGAAACATTTCAAAGTGCTGCGTTTGTTTGATCCATCCATTCGTGTCTCGCTCTCTAAACTCCGTCACCCGACGTCAACATGCTGGACGATGAGCGTCGAGAAGTTTGGAGCGTTGAAGCTGCCGTGTTTGACGAGCAGTAAACGCATGCAAAGCTTGACAGGAGCGAGCAGCGCTAACGAAGGAATCGGCCTAACGAGCTGTCGAATGTTTCAGTTTGTAAAACTTTATTGATTCTTTACGGGAAACTCGTTTGGCAGCAGCCAAAGAAGCAAAACAAGAAAACTTTTCCATTTTTCAGGCAGCAGACTCGCCCTTAACGGCCCATAATGCACCTGGCTTTGGACACCGTGAGCTTCTCTCTGCTCTGTCCTTTCTGTCGCCATGCGGCATTCGTCTATCTGAGGCGGCGTTTGACCGCATGGCGTGACCTCGACCTCTCCGCCCGCCGCTCGCCGAGTTCATCATCAATTTCCTGAAGTCTTTCCTGAACAGACGGCGAGCAGCGATGACAGAGGCGAGATACGAGCGCCTGCTCCACGTTCATCCGCCAGGTAACCTCTGCACGGCCGGCGTGGGGAGCCGGCCAATTAGGGAAGCCGGTCTGAAAGGAGGGGAAGGAGGTCTGGGGGAGGGAGTGGAGGGGGGCTGTCGTCACGGCAACACAAGCTTTGATGTCGCCGTGGTATTGTGAGGCGAGGGAGGGGAGTCACAGCAGACAAAGAGCGGAGGAGGAGGAGGAGGGAGGTCAGAGTGAAGAGGAGCGACAGAGGTAAACAAACGCAGGAGGAGGCCCGACCTCCTCCTTCAACAGCCAGGAAGTCAACAGCAGGACGACGTCTGGGCCTCCTCGAGGCTTTGCTCTGCGGGATTTAGACGAGATTACGGAGGTTTGGAGGAGGGCGGACGTCAGATGAACAAAAACTGATGGCTAATCCACGCTGACCCCCCGATAATCCACTTATTTGCCAGGTATTAACGGAGAGATCCTTCCTGAGTTAATCAGGTTTTCCCCTGTCCTCCCTCCAACACAGCAGGAGGAGGAGGAGGAGGAGGAGGAGGAAACCCCTCCATCATGTCCACCTTCACAAACTTCAAACTTTATTTAGATCTCAGAGTTTGTAAGTGCCGAACCATGACAGTGAAAGACCGTAAAATATGAACACACTCATATTTCAAAACCTTTATCTAAACGTCATTTTAATTTTATTTACACAGATTAAAGTATGTTATATTACAGACTGTTCATTGTCCAGTTAAACACTAACACACAAATATTTCATGACTAAACCTTTATTCATACGTCATGTCAATTATACAGCAAAGCAGAGTTTCTTTTTATGGAAAAAACATGAAATCAACAGCACTAACAGCCTTTTACCGTAATATTAGGAAAAGTAATTCTGTATTTATTACGGTAAAAGTCTGGCAACAGCTGACAGTTTACCGTAAAAATAAGTGTTTTATTTTACAGTGCAGCAGCAGGCAGTGGTAAGTTTGGCGTGCAGTTTTTAAGTTTTAACTTGTAACTTATTTGCAATACTGTCATCACAATCACCACCGCGGGTTGTACTTTAAGTCAGTGTCCCCTGCTGTGAATCCACGCCAATTACTGTTTTATTAACCATAAATATATGTCAGGTAACGGAGACCTCATCTGTTTTGTCATTCTTGGTTGTAGCATTGCTAATCGGACTGCAGAGGAAGTTTTAGCCGGTCGATATTTTTAGTTTGCACCATGAAACATCGTTCCTTGTCCTCAGAGGCTAAATCATCATCAGATGATGGATGACGGGTTCAGATATCAAGGTGGAAATGTGACTAAAATGATGCGTAAGAAACATCCTAAAGCTTCACTTCCACTTGATCTCAGAGGCGTGCTGAAGTCATTAAAGCGTAAATAATAGATAATAGTAATAGTAGATAACAGATAATGTGAAGTTTGTTTGGTGTCATGTTGTGACTGCAGCAGATGAAATATTCTCTGAATCATTACGAGCTCGACATAACTGCAGCAAACGGTGAAACAGAAAGAGACCGCAGAGCATGAATAACAATAAAACAGATGAGAATATGAAAGTCGGTGCAGCTTGATACATTATGTGGGAATATATGGATGAAAAAGTAGGAAAAATGAAGTGAGGGGAAAGAATACACAGCGGCTTTATTAGAATGTGACAAAAACCGGCAGCCGAGCAAATGTGCGTAAAAAACACACAGAAGATATAAAATATGTGGAGTGTGAAAAACGATAGAAATGTCCGGATGTATGCGGAATAAAAACATCACATTTAGAGCTGGAACATGATGAGAACCAAGGAGGGAGGAGGGAGGAGTAAAGGGAGGGAGCAGAGACCGAGGACGGAGAGGGATTAGACGGATGCTGGCAGGTAATCCTGGAGGAGGAGGTCGTTAGCCGGGATCGAGCTAATTAAAATGTGATTTGTGCTACAAGCGGCTTAAAGCACGAGAAGAAAGAGTCCAGCTGAAACAGAGAGACAAACGTCATTATGTTGGACAACACGGTCCTTTAATTTGTCTGTGAGAGGACGCAGAGCTCCTGTAGAACCAGATATATGTTGATGCACGGCAGCTAGCACTATGAGCTAACGTTAGCATCTACCTTCCAGTGAACCGAACAGAACCTCCAGACCAGCAGTGTCCAGTCTAACAGTGAACATAGCAACAAAACCTCTGAACCAGCAGTGTCCAGTCTAACAGTGAATACAGCAACAGAACCTCCAGACCAGCAGTGTCCAGTCTAACAGTGAACACAGCAACAGAACCTCTGAACCAGCAGTGTCCAGTCTAACAGTGAACACAGCAACAGAACCTCTGAACCAGCAGTGTCCAGTCTAACAGTGAATACAGCAACAGAACCTCCAGACCAGCAGTGTCCAGTCTAACAGTGAACACAGCAACAGAACCTCTGAACCAGCAGTGTCCAGTCTAACAGTGAGTACAGCAACAGAACCTCTGAACCAGCAGTGTCCAGTCTAACAGTGAACACAGCAACAGAACCTCTGAACCAGCAGTGTCCAGTCTAACAGTGAGTACAGCAACAGAACCTCTGAACCAGCAGTGTCCAGTCTAACAGTGAACACAGCAACAGAACCTCTGAACCAGCAGTGTCCAGTCTAACAGTGAGTACAGCAACAGAACCTCTGAACCAGCAGTGTCCAGTCTAACAGTGAGTACAGCAGCCTACCGAGGTGGTTTTCTTGCCGGGTTTGGCTCCTGGCATCCCGGGCTGAGTCAGTTCAGTTAGCTACACAGCTGACTGAGCTAACCACAGTTAGCACCACTACTTAGCAATGTTTACATCAAGCAATGGTAGCTAATGTTAGCAGTGAGCTAACTTGAAGGGAAAACTAATATAGCATTAGCTAATGTTAGCTTTACATCGAAGCTAACTATAAAAGCTAATGTTAGCAGTTAGCTACATTAGCTATATCTCAAAGCTAGCTAATTCTCCAACATTAGCTTATATTATCAGTTAGCTATGTTAGCCTTTTCCCAAAATTAATGAGGTCCATAACATTAACTTATGTTAGCAGTTGGCTACATTAGCCAAGCTCCAAACCAACTGGATCCTCAATGTTAGCTGTATTAGCTTTGTTATATTAGCTTTAGCTCTACTGCTACTTATCAATGTTTCCATCATAAAGTCTGTAAATCACCTCGGTAATGTAACGTTATTCCCTGTTGGTCCCAGAGGCTGTGCCCGGTTCTGTTAGCCTGCTAACGGCAGATTCAGTTAGCAGCAGTTAATTAGCGGTTAGCTACTTTAGCAAGTGGTTAGGCTAAAGCTATCTGTCCTTCATAAAGTGTGTAAATCAGAGTTGAAGCTGTCGGAGGACATCAGAGGGAAAAGCAGCAAACATATTGTGAATAAAATCTGATCCAGTTTGAATAAAGTTCTAAAGTTCTGGTTCTGTACAGTAATCAGTGAGGCCCGGGCAGAAATGACTGTAGCAGCCCTCACAATTGACTTCATGTGGACTTCAGTACTCGAGTCAAACTTCGGCCTCTCTGCAGCGCCACAGCGTCAGTTTGTGCTAATTCTGCTAATTCACAGCGACTTGTAGCGTTCATCAATCAGCGGCGTGTTGAGCGACAGGTCGGGAAATGCTCGACTACGTCCTCGGTTTCATCGTCAATGAGAAACAATATCGCTTTAGGAGAGCGGGTCCACTCTGTGATTTACCGCTAAGCTGCTCATTAATTACTGAGAGCATTAATCTGCGGGGCTTAATAGGCGATCAAGGGGCTGTAACGTGAAGCAGCAGCATGTGACCGGCACACACCTTAAGCCTCTGTTAAATACCGCCTCCACCCCGGTTTAACTCTGACGGAGAAGTTTTCAGTTTAGAGTTTAATGGACTGAGTGACGGCATGGGCCGAGAGCGCTGCAGCAATGCAACTGAGTACTTTTACTTCACTACTTTCCACAGTTTGAGTCAGAGAGGACAGAAAGTGTTTTTTAATATGCCATGCAAAATATCACACAGTAAAATATATTATATTACTATATTATTATTTTACAGTAATATAGATTAAAATCACAGTATTATACTGTGTTTCTATTGTGAATTACTGGCTAATTATTGTCATGAATTCACAGTAATGTGCTGTGTTTCTACGGTAAACAGACGCAATAGTACTGTAAAAAAATGGTATTTTACTGTAAATTTGCCATAAACTGTAATGATCAACTGTAGTTACTGTAAATTAACGTCAAAGCAATATACTGTGTTTCTACACAGTATATTTCTAATTACTGGCTAGTAAATTCACAGAAATATACTGTAATATCACAGTATTATTCTGTGTTTCTACAGTAAACAGACATAATATTACTGTAAAAAAACAAAACAAAATATATACCGTGATAAAGATCTGTAGTTACTGTAAGTTAACATCACAGCAATGTACTCCACGGTAAAACCACAGTATTTTACAGTTAAATTACCGTGTGGTGCTGTACTCTTATCACAGTAATTGCTTGTAATTTACCATTTTCATCGTATTGTTACTGTAACTCAGTGGTCAGTAAATTCCTGTACATTTACATTAATATACTTTAATTTTACAGATTCCACAGATTCACAAGTTAGCTAAATATCGCCTTTTCTGTGCATGACACGTAAATTAAAGTATTTATTGACTCATCCAGTAAAAATACTTCAGAATAACGAGGAAGAGCATGTACTCTACACTTAAACTTCACATTTCACATATAGAATATTTTAAATGAGACTCCACCTGAGCAGCATTAATGAAATAATCATATCATAAGAAAATACTTACAGAATAGATTTACACCAGAATACCATTTTGCTGCATAATGACTACTTTTGATACTTCAAGTACATTTTGCTTTTAAAACTTTCTTTACTTTTAGTTCAGTAAAGTTCCCATCATACACTGCTTCATAATTAAACTTTCAATCTAACTTTACCTGACTTATAATCAGATTTATGACACATTATAAGACGTTACAACAGTAACATGCTGTTTTAATGTTAAACTATTGTCCACGATAAACTTTTCACCATAGAAAGAGGTTTATGACTTATTTTAAAGGGTATAAAACACAAAATTAAAACAGTACTCACATGTATTTGTATTTGGTGTCATAAATCAGACATTTTAACCCTTTCTACTTACTTTTTTATCACTCCTAACAGAGAACGCGGAGCTTTGATAAAACTTCTTTGTGTTTACGGCTCACTTTTTTAATGACTTTTTGTTTCTGACGCAGCACTCTTTCTGTCTTTTTGCCGTTGTAAAGCACTTTCTTTCTTTTTAAAGGTGATGCAGAAGGTTTATTATTGTCTCTGCATAAGTGTGCATCAGGTATCTAACCCCCCTGCACCCCTAACCGTCTCCCTGTTTCCATGGCGATCCATCCCCACCGAGGGTCTCAAGCAGGACATCAGAAAAACAAAGTTAGACACACCGGGGAGTCTGTGTGTGTGTGTGTGTGTGCGTGGACCTGTTTACCTGATGTAAACTCTCCCCCATTAACACTCTGACATCACCTCAGCACACGTACGCACAGCCACTGTTCATTAGTTCCCAAGATGCAACACTAACCCAGCAACCAGACCTGTGGCTAACTCTCCCGCTGCTTCCACGCTCTCATTGGACTCGTTCCCGAGGGTCACGGCCCCGCACTGCCCCCCAACCTTTTCCCCCACCGGCTGGCCATCTGTCCTGGAGACGCCGCCTCGACGCAGGCGAAGCCCACCGGGAACAGCTGCTGGCGCTAACGGAGGCGGCTAACCGGAGCCAGAACCTGGCGGGAGGCTGCTTTAGGCGAGCTGCTTTTAGCTCGCTCCGCCGCTGAAGCAGGCGGTCGCATCCTGTTCAGAGCGCTGACTTTGATCTCTGAGATAATCTCACACGTGTCAACCTTTGACAGCTGATTATTTCATTAGATCATATTCTGATGAAGTTATGATATATTCAAAAATGATGCCACAATCCAGGACTCCTTGAAAGTGCCTTGAATGAGTCTTAAACAAAGTGATCCTGGAAAGTTTTCGCCACATAAAACGGTCCGTCTGACTTTATCTGGACGATAAGTCATGAAACGTTTAATTATTCATGGAGAGACAGCCGGGATGTGAGCGTTTCTCGTCTCTCTATTGTCTCCACACATTTTATAGACTGCATGCAAAATCCAACGGAGGAAGTGAGTCAATTATACAATTAATAGCCTTCGTGGATTATTGAAGAAATTGATTTCAGAAAACCAAGATGCCTTGAAAGGAAGGAGCTGCATTTCCTGAGGTCTGGAGTGGAAATGAGAAAAAAGAATTGACTGCGATGATGAAATGTGGCTTCGATGGCGAATGGGAAGGTTGTTGGATGAAGGTATGGACTGTCACGTGAGCCCGTCAAGAACACACCAAACTGGTGGTTAGGGGGTAGGGAAGGGTTTCAACAGACAACGGTTGTGTACTTCAGTGGTGCAAATTTACAACCAACTCCAAGGAAGTACTTCTACTGGTCAAGGAATGTTTGCTTGGTCAAGTGGACCCGGACCAGAGCTACAACAAATACTACAAACTGTAATACTTTAAATACTTTTCCAAACTCTCTTAAACTACCCCTGAAATGTTCTTAGGGACCACTATGGTACTTGAGTGATCCTTGGAAGCTCTCCAATGACCCCTGAACCTTTTTTAAAGGACCCAGTCTTAAACTGTAACACTTTCAATGACCCCTTAAACCTTTAAGTGCCAAATGTAGCCACATTAAACAGACAGAAGATTCTTAAGGAACACTATTACTTCCCGAGAAATCCCTGGAATATTTTAGTGACTCCTAGAAAAACCAACTCCACCCTACAACCCTTCAATACCTGTACCATCATTAATTACCCTTGAACTATACTTGAAAAGTTCTTAAAGGTCCCCTTTAGTCCTTGAGTGATCCTTGAAAAAACTGTCCAGGTTCTCTTAAGGACCTAGTCCCAAACTGTAACCCTCTCAATGACCTCTTAAACACACATAGAAGCTTTTTAAGGACAGCAATTACTTTGTGAGAGATCATTCAAACGTCTACGTGACTCGTAGAACTTGCGTAATGTTCTTAATGATCCGTTCTTAATAGATTTGTCAGCCAGAATAAGTTGTAATTTATATTATTTTCACTACTTTACTTCTGTCATGAAGTATCTTAAACTTTCAAGACCTGATTTGAAATGTTCACAGAGCTGCTGGAAAACATCTGGACCAGACATGCCAGCATGAACAAACTGTCAGTTATTCACACGAAGAACTGCAGACCTAATTACTTATTTGGTGAGGTGTAAGGAACCTCACCAATTAGTTACAAACATTTTCAGAGGACTGATAATAGATCGGTATTTTATCACAGATGAAGACTGAATTCATGCTTCTATGGAGGTTTTTTTTTTCTTTGCTCTGCAGGAAAGGCTTTTATACTTCAAGAGCTTTTATATTTCATGCCAATAAAGAAAACTATTGCTGAGAGAGAAGACAGTTTGACAGTTTATTCAAGCTGCAGTTTAAGAGCCAAGAAACTCACCCTCTGAAAAGAATACAGAGCAGTTCACCATGCTGAATATTCATGATTATAATCGTACACGTGCCTTCTGAAGTTACCATTTGTTAAAGGTTTTTATGTCAGCAAATAAACCAACACCAAGGTACAGACACTTGAAGAAAATGTGAACAGTTCACCTTCAGAAGGCAGAATCACATTATTCATTCAAGGCTCAGTATTCAATGTCGTGTGGAGATAAGAACAGAGTTATTATGTTTCTCAAAAATCTGTCTGAACGATAGAGCAGAGTTTTTTCAGCCTGAATATCCACATTGTTTACTCACAAATATAATTCAAGGTTTTATTCTGACAACAAATGAAGAGTGAAGTAATTAATGGCACCTTCAGGACAATATAAAGAGCCAGGTAACTATCTACAATGACCACAACACCATTAAAAATGACCCACTAAACATTCTCAAGAACTGTCTCGCTGAATCTTTGGTTGGTTCCTGGAGCTTTCCAAATGACTGCTGGCTCCAAGAAACCCTGGATTGACAAAAGACATTTGGAAATGAACGAATGACTGTTGTAATGCCTAGTGTTGTCTGGGATCCTGAAATCTTCCTCGTAACTTCTGGACTCTGAATCTTTCCTTTCCTAAATAACCCTTGAACATAAAGGAGAAACTAAACTTGAGGACTGCTTCTATATTTTCAGTGACTACGCATAAAACACCATGAGGAATTTTGCCTTCAACACCTGCACCATTATAAATTACCCTTGAAACCTTGGAGTGACTCCCAGAACCTCTTAAACTACACCTTAAAACGTCCTTAAGGACCCCTGTGGTACTTCTCAGAAAACAACAGAACATTTCTCCACACCTGGACCCATGTAAGAAAAAAACTAAATGTTCTTAAAGAGCGCTTAAACCTTTTGAGTAATCCTTGGAAGCTCTCCAGTGACCCCTGAACCTTTTTAAAGACCTAGTCCAAACCTGTGACACTCTCAATGACTCTTAAACCTTCCAGATCTAGCTACAGAAAATAGACATAGATTCTTAGGGAACAGTACCAGTACTACCACCATTACTTCCCAAAGAGATCACTAGGAATATTTGAACAGATCCACATCTAAGTGACTTTAAAAACTCCACCCTACAACCCTTTCAACGCCTGTACCATTATCAATTGCCTTGGGAACCTTTAAAGGCATCGCCCTACACCTGGACCCATGTAAGAACCACTGAAACGTTCTTAAAGAGCGCTCAAACCTTTTCAGTAATCCTTGGAACCTTTCCAGTGACCCCTGAACCTTTTTAAGGACCTAGTCCAAACAGGTGACACTCAAGAAGATTTCCCAAAGAGTTCCCTGGAAATAGTTGAACAAATCCCTGGAACATCTAAGTAAGTCCTAAGAGAACCTTAAAAACTTCACCCTAAAACCCTTTCAACACCTGCACGATTATCAGTTACCTTTAGTAATTACCTTAGTTTAAGAACCTCTTAAACTACACCTGAAATGTACTAAAGGATCCCTATGGTACTTTTAAGAAAACACTGGAAGATTGCTCTACACCTGGACGTATGTAAAGACTAGAACCAGTTGAAACATATTTTACAACACCCGACTATCATGAAATATCAGAAACCTTTATGATCTAACTTGAAATTATTGTTCATGGAACTGCTGGAAAACATCAGAACAAGACATGCCAACATGGACAACCTGTCAGAAATCCTCAATAAGAACTACAAAACAAATCTCCTGGAACCTTCTCAGTGACCCCTGAACCTTTTTAAAGACCATGTCACAAACCCTTGATGACCCCTTAAACCTTTAAGTGCCAAATGTAACACAGACGCATTTTAAGGACCACATTTACTTTCTGAAAGAGTCCTGATACGTCTACGTGACTCGTATGTCACTTTTTGTTCCTGATGATGGGACCCAAAGTTTGCCAATAAAGAACCCTGGAACTCAAATGACCCCTGGAGCCACCACGAGGAACTCTGGCACTTCAGAGTTTGACCAAACTATATCTATATCTCACTACAACACCAGCAAAATAATCCAATCACGGACACACGGTGTGTGTGTGTGTGTGTGTGTGCTGCAGCCCTCAGCATCCTCGCTGTTGTACATCAGTCGAATGCTGGCCGAGCTCCGATTTACAGCTACTGCCAAACACACACACACACACACACACATAAACACACACCTCCTTCTGTAGTGTACAGCGGCCACCACAGATAAGCTCAAATAAACAACAGACCTGGAAAAATAAATCCACCTCCCTCTCTCTCTCTACCTCCCTGGGGACGAGAGAGGGCATCCAAAGAACGCTGCCTGTTACTATAAAGCTTCTTGACATCACACACACACACACACACACACACACACACTCAGCGATACAAATAATAAACAGAGAGGGAGGTATGGTTCCACAGGGAGGAATCACCTCTTCTATCTCTCCACACACTCCTTTTATCTACTGGCTAATGAGGAGCAGATATACACACAACACAACACACACATCCACACACTAAAGAAACACTACAAATGCACACACACACACACTCATGAAGCTATATACATACACACGTCCTCAGGACTGCAGTTTCGTCAGACCGTCTCCCAGCGAGTGTCCCACTTCCCAAACTATGGACCGCTGCTTACATCATTATGTAACATGAAAGTGTGTGTGTGTGTGTGAGTGTTGTTTAGCCCAGAAAGGCTTTGAACACTTAGCCTCTTTCCTCAGCATGAAGTGAAGTAACACTACAGGCTCTAATGACCGTGTGCACGGGGAGCATGTGTGTCCACTATGATTAGTCAGGAAATTGGGTTTTTCGCAAAGTAAGCAAGAGCCAAAATAAGAAGTGTGCACTAATAAACACACCGAGGTCAGCCTCTGAACCTGTGAACCTCATCTGAATTACACCTGTAACCTCTCTCAGAACTATTTGTGGCACCTTCAAACCTCATTAGCGAAAGCAAGAAACTCCTGAAGAAACCATGAAACCTTCTCAAGAAATCCTACAGCCTCGCCAATTAACCCTTGAACCGTCTGTGCTTCATCTCAACCCTCCTACAGGCAGAAACTTCAGGAAGTGGAATCAACCTCTGGATTACTGGAACATCTTTAAGGAACCTGAAACCTCCTCTGACAGTCCCTAGGACCCTTTGAGTGATCCTTGGATCCTCTCCAGTGGCCCCTAAACCTTTTAAGGACCTAGTCCCAACCTGTAACACCCTCAAGACGATTTTTAAGGACAATGATGACTTCCCAGAGAGATCACAATTGAACAAATCCTTGGAACATTACCTTCCAGTGATCCTTGGAACCTTGCCAATGACCTCTGAACCATGAAACCACCTCAAGGAATGAATGTGTTGAAAGGGTTGAGAGTCCCTACAACCGATTCAACACCTGTGAATCCCAGAACCTCTTAAAATACACCTGAAACATCCTCAAGGACCCCTATAATACTTCTCAGAAAACACTCTACACCTGGACCTACGTAAGGACCAACAAAACATTCACGCTGACCATGAAACCACCTCAAGCAATAAACCCTTCATCTAGAAATCACAACCCACCTGCAGTTGGTAACTTCAGGAAGTGGAATCAATCCCTGGATTACTGGATAATCTTTAAGGAACCTGAAACCTCCTCTGAGAATCCTAGTACCTTCTCAGTGATCCCTCTTAGAAGACACTGACAACACAAAAAACACTGAAACCTCCTCACCAAGGAATGTCTGCATGACTTTTAACCTCTTTCAAAACCTCTGGATTTACTTCTCGACAACTCTTAGAACCTTGATGGTGATCATTAGAAGATCCTCAACCATGGAATACCATAAAGGAACACCTGGAATTACTTTTGGACCTTCCAAACACCTCTGGGAGATCCTGAGTGACTCTTTGACTGCCCACATTAAATTCTCAAGGATCCCTGAAACCTCCTAAATCACCCGTGGAACATTCTCTGAACCCTGGACATCCTTAACAACTTTTGATGATCTCTCTGACCTACATGGTGAACCCTATAACCACCTCAAGAACCCATGGCACCTTAAAACCTCCCTTTGGATCATCCTAAATGCTGCTTAGTATCTCCTTAAGGACTCTGCCTTAGGAACCCCACACCATCAAACCTCTGTGACCCCTGAAAACCTTTCAGCGAGCCGTGGAACCCTACCACCACCTAAATGATACTCGAACTTCCTTAGTGACTCCCAGAACCTCCATCATGACCACTTGGACCTCCTCGAGGAACCCTGGAACTTACTCAGTTACTCCTAAAACATCAACTTCACTCCCTAACTCCCACTGACCCTTCAACCCACGGGACCTCTTCAAAACATCCTCAAGAAAACCAAACTAACCAAACCCGTCAAGGAATCTGCTTTGTTAACTTTCTCAGTGTAATCCAGTATCTGTTACTGTAATTTCTGTGGGCTCAGTGCTTCATTAATATGCAACATAAGAGTTTATTTTTGCTGGAGAGCTGCTGGATGCTGCTGAACACCAAGTGCTGCTGGAAATCTCTGAATCTTTGGACATGAAGACTTCACAAGTTTGAGAAAATCTAAAAATAATGTGTTAGAGTTTCCAGAGAATATACTTCTGTCCTGGGAGTTTCTGACAGGCTGGAGGAGAACTTCTGGCCCCCCATCATCTTCCACTGGAGAGAGAAGGAGGTGGTGGTGGAGGAAGAGGAGGAGGAGAAGAAGCAGGGGGTATGATGGAGGAAGGGTGAGAAAAGAAGGGAGTGAGGATCCCAGAGGAGGAGTTTGGGACCAGAGGCCTCTTGTAGGGGAGCTGGAGGAGGGAGGAGGCAGACGGAGGCTATGCGCTTCACTGAGGAGAACACATGACCTCCTATACCTTCTTCCTTTTTACTTTCCATGTTTCCTTCCATCTTTAAAGTCAAAGTAGAACTATTGAATCGCTTTGACTTCAAAGGAAAAGTCTTCCCGTAACTCAACGTCCTCATTTCCCCTCTCAAAAAAACCCATCAAACTTTCACATCTCGCTGACTCAAACATGTTTAATTAAGTTATATCTCCGTTATTGAGATTAAACGTTCACGTTTGAGATGTTTCCCCACACAAAAACTTGCACTTATAAAAGAATAAAGTACATTCATAATGTGTTCGCTCATACTTCAGCTGAGTGAGTCGAATGTGGGATGCAGAAAATGGAAAAAAATAAGTTGAGAGCGTCATATCAAATATGCAACATTATGCTCCTGAGCAGTGAATCAAAGTCGCAGAGTGTGTCTTCACACCTACCAGTGTTTTATTATGCTAATCAAAGCCGCATCATTATTTTAATGGCCGCTGTGTGCTCGGTTTTATTCTTTTAATTTATTCTGCATTTGGTGTTTTACTGTGCTGCAAACATTTTACTGTGTCCATGTAGTTTTTCATTTTATGCTTTAATTTGAAAAAACTTTAAAAAGTCTGCAACTTAACTTCTTTATGACATTTAAACACTGCCAGCGAGACATGAGATTAATTCCCGAGCGGATAAATAAGTTATTGAAAGGATGTTGGTGTGATTACAGCGAGAGACTAAAGGTGTAAACACAGAGATTGCCATTTTCAGACCGGTGTTGTTAAGTCTGGTTGAATAAGATTCTGGTCCGTCTTTCCTGTTGGTACGATTGGTTTTGACGGACCTGAAGACAACAGTCATACTCCAAGATAATTACACCTTCCACCTTCAGAGGAAGTAGACCGACATCTTTTAGTTTGGTTGGATCACTGTGACGTTGTGTCTTAACGATGACTACAATGATGGAGTGCGTACCAAAGTAAATGCATCAAGAACCTTTAGAGGAAGTGGCCGACCCAACTACAAGGCGTTGAATCGACGTCGAAGTTGCTGGCTTAAGACTACAATCCTACTTGAGTGCTGAAGTTTTGTCCAATCTGGTTACAAACAGGTTCTGGAGTGGTTCTTTGTGGTGGGATCCAACATCGATCCAACCCAAATACAAGTTGTCAGATTGACGTTAACATTGTTGACTTAAGAGAACAATCATACTGTCCTGCAAACAGGTTCTGAAGCAGTTTGTTCGTGGTGGGAACGTGATCCGTTTACTCGATTGTAAACCAAAATAATCACAGTGAGACCTTTTACAGGAAACTGTGTTTATTTTCTAGCTCCTGCTTCAGACACACCAACCAATGAGAGAGGTGGACGTTCTCTCGAGGCTTTCAGCGTTTCACTTGAATTCATCTCCGAGTGATAAGAAAGCAGGAAAACGCATCACTCATCCACAAATTCAAACCAGAGCGAGCTAACTATAGGCTGGAGAACACGTGGCCGACTGTGTGGAGTGGAAATGTGACACAATACACGAGATTTGCAGAAGTGCGTATGCATTTCTGTAACACTTCATGAAGAGATGGCTGATTGGGCTAACACGCAACGTGTGATACTGAGAAAAAAAAAGCACAACTCGACGTTCTTCTAATGTTTTTACAGCGTTATCCGGAGATCAAACTGGTGGCTGATTAACAGAAAATCTCACTGATGTTCTGCATGTTCTGTGCAGCGATTACTAAGACTGATGCAATCAGCAGATAAAGAGGTTGAGGGTGTGTGTGTGTGTGTGCCAAAATACAGCATGTTTGCATGTGGTTTTATTGTGGGAGATGAGTGCACACACACACACACACTTCATAAATCAGCTTGTTATCCAGCAACCATCAGTGTCAAGCAGCAGATTCCTCTCTCTACCTTCATCCTCACGTCTTCCTCTCTCTTTCTATCTCTCACCACAAACACACACGCAATCAAATCCCACAAACATCCTCCTCCCTCACCTCCTCCTCCTCCTCCCCTCCTCCTCCTCCCTCTCCTCGGTTTCAGTCGTTCCATCCGTCCATCCCAGGACAGGAAGTGGGTGCATTAGCCGAGTGAAGACGGGATGATGGAATTAACGTCCATTATCTGACCATTTACAGGACAGAGAGCAGGATGAAAGAGGGAGGAAGAGGGAGGAGATTTGAAATGATCGAGATCTCACCGCACCGAGCTGCTTCGCCGTCGTCCGTGCTGTCGACTCGAAGCTGAACAAAACCACAGAAAACGTGTTTGTGCTGTCCGTGTGGGCAAACAGCAGAGCTCAGACACTCCCTCCATCCATCCAAAGGTTAACGCTGCAGTCTGTCTCCATGTTTGTGAATTTTAACAAACTAAAACCACAATGTGTCAGCCTGTCTCATAAGACTGTCTGACTTCCTGTCTGTGGTTTCAGCTCATAAATTTATGGTTTTATTTTGAAAAACAAATTTACATTTGGTGTTCTAGTGAGTATTTTGGGCGGCGTTTGTGGGTCAATAATACACTGTTATTAGGAGAGTATCATTAATATTATAGAATATATCGATTATATAGAATATGCTTGGCCTTTTTTTGCACTCGAAAGAAGTTTCTTCAGATCTTAAATTACAAACTCGTCCACTAGAAGGCGTCGTCTCATTAAAAGAAACACCAACTGTCCCTTCCAGGAGCGACAACAACACAATGGAAACTGGTACAACCCAAAAGAAACCAATCAGGTGCATGCGGTCCAATGCAGGAAGGAGTGAACAGACCGATACACTGTGAAACCAAACAGCTACTCAACAACTCATCAGGACTGGACTCAGCAGTTTTCTTACACCCTGGGGACCAATGGAAACTCTTTTATGGACAATGATGTTCACAGTGTAGACAAGGAGGACGGGTCGTTCGAAAGAGGAGGCCTCAGACAGCACTTATCCTCCACCTTTCATCCCTTCCCAGGAGACTGAACAGCAGCACACTTGGCCTCATGTGATGTGACTCCAACGACCATCGTCCACGCCGGACCTCAGGTGACCTGAATGACTCTGACGGCGTCGTTACAACAACGAGCGAACCAACCTGACCCCGCCTAAGATAAACACTCTGATCTCCTGGGTGTTGACCTCATGGGACTCCAACAACGACCATCGTCCATACTGAACCTCAGGTGAGCTGAACGACTTTCATCCCTTCCCAGGAGCCTGAACAGCAGTCCACACCGGCCTCACGGGACTCGAACGACTCCGACGACAGCCGTCACAACAACGAGCACTAACGAACCAAGTGGAAGTTACGGTCTACAATCCTGACAAGGCTAAACACTCAGATCTCACAGGTATTGGTTTCAGGTGACCTTAACTGTCGACGTTGGACCTCTGTGAACCAGTCTTCACGGATCTACAAGTCCAGTCGCCCCACATTTAACCCTTGTTGATGAACCTTCACGGACGGTAAAGTAGTGCACAATACAGTGGTGTATCATGTGTGTCACATTTTGTGAACATCTGGATGATATCTGGATTAAGTCCAGATTATACTACTATATATACACATGTGGATAATCCACCTATAAAAGCACACACAGGCCGCTCACAGCACACGCTGGTCACATGTTCTATAAGTGCAAATGCATTTCCACAAATAGAAACAAGCCCACCTCATATTAAATGCATAGCATCACAGAATGCTGCCATCGAGGATCCGCAGCATAACCGAGTTTCAATGAGGCAATCTAATCCTGAGTCCAACTTTAAAATAAGGAGCTGTATGTTTGGGAGCAGCTAATATGATTATTTTAGAGGTAGGGAACACAGGATATTGCTTTTCAGATGGATGAATTTAATTTTTAAATGCAGAAAGTAGCAATCAAATTCACATCTGACTAACTGGAAGGCACGTCGCACTGCCGAGGGTAAATAAACTTTGATTAAACGCTGCAATCAGTCTGAAGGAGCAGATAGGGAATGTGTTTAAGGCCCAGTCCAGTCCGGTTCCTGCAGCTCTTCATCAATCTGTCTGAAGCACTTGAGATCTGACCGATCAACAATCAGTCACGCGGCTGAGTGATCGATACGGTCTGCAGCAGGCGAAAACACAAGGAAACACCGCTAAACAGGCCGCTAACGACACTGCTAACAAACCAAGCTGAGTCACCGCCTCAGAACTGACTAATTAGTGGAAATATATTCTGCTGTTTGGTTCAGATAATTATTGCTTTACTCAACATTTAATCATGAGATTTAATCATGTAGGATGTGTTTTTTAGTCCGTGCTAAAGAGGCATTAACTGTTGGTCATTACAAATGTTCAGATGGTGTGAAAAGAGAAATATTGAAGCTAACAACAAGCTAAAGGCAGGCTAACATGACTGACTGATAAAAAAGATGCCTACATGTGACTCCAGTTAGCTTGTTCCATGCTAAACTGGTGTCAAACGTAACAAAACTAAAGCACACGCCAAAAAACTAGAGCTAACGCAGCTAACTGCTAATAAAGACCCATAGTTTGTTTCTTTTTAGCAACTTTAGGATGTTTTACTTCTCAGTTTCTACATTAAAATAGGCAGAAACGTAAAGTCAACATGCTAGCAACATGGTGATGATACGCTAGCATAACATCCAAGTTAAAGCTGTTTTCCCGCCTCCTTGTCTAACCATTAAGCTACACCAAAGCTATAAGCTAAGTTAGCGTCAAAGTCAGCACAACACAGTCGTATTTCCCAAGTTTCAGTATTTCTATGGCTAATATAATATAATATAATATAATAATACACGCTGTTCCATGCTAAATTGGCTTCAAACATCAAAATCAAAGCAATAAACTAAAAATAATTTCTGCTGTGATGTAGCATCATTAGCATAATTTACACCCTTTAGCAACATACAGTAATGCTATTTATTTATAAGTCATGGTAGCATTATGCTTAAATCAACATGCTGATAACAAAATGCCAACTAACGAAGACAAAGAGAGTGTATTGTGGTGACGTAGCATCATTAGCACCTCACACAGTTTCTTATATCTGCTAACAGGCTACAGCTAAGAGGCTAAGTCTGCTATACTTCCCACAACAATTCAAAGCTGCCATTTTTTAAATTATAAACATGAGCAGACTTATAAAAATCAACATGCTAACATGCTGACAAAATGCTGATTATGGAAGACGGAGGGAGTGTATTGTGTTAGCATAGCATGATTAGCATCTCACACAGAGGCTATAAGCTAGTTGGCTACTCTACATTTAAACAGTCAAACATAAAAGTCAACATGCTAACAACACGATGATGATGTGCTAGCATAATGTCCAAGTGTTATGCTAATAGTTGTTTTCCCGTCTTTTTGTTCAACTATTAAAGTACACCAAAGCTGTTAGCTAAGTTAAGTTAGCATCTAATCAACATGCTAACATGATGAGAAATGGCTACTAATGACAGAGGAAGTGTGATGTGTTAGCATAGCATCATTAGCATCTCACTGGCTAAGTCTGCTATGATTCCCATAATTTGTTAGCATTACGCTGTCTTGTAGATGACAAACGCAGGGAGAAATGCCAACTAGTGAAGACGGAGGCAGTGTATTGTGCTAGCGTAGCATCATTAGCATCTCACTGGAGTGGAGGTTTGATTGGACACCACAGACAGCGAAGCTGCACGTCTTATTTAGCAATAAAGGTTGAAGTTTTGAATGAGCTGCAGAGACAGTAGAGAGCGGAGTGCATCTGCAGCAGTGTGTTAATCCTCAGCTGTAATCTGTTGACCTCTCTGCTACAGCGCACACACACACACACACACACACACACACACACTTTCTTGGGAAAATACCTGCAGCTAAAACATGTTTGACCATCAAAGTGGAAGATTGTACAACACACACACATAACCCTGACCTCATTCCAGTGTGTACGAACAGATACAGCCATTTACACACTCTCCTGCTCTCTATCGCTATCACACACACACACACACACACACACACACACACACACAGCGTGGCGGTAGCCTGTGGGCGTGCGAGCAGCTGTGAATAATTGTGTTTACAGATGGTATATGTACGACCTGTGGGCTGAGAGAGACACACTCAAACCTCACAAAAGGAGACAGGGATGACATTTAAACTCGACGTCTTTCTATTTTTTGCAGCGATTTCACTTCAGTTAGGTTAATTGGCGTAAGTGCTAACGAGGCATTAACAGCCAAAGAGGAGCAACGCGCAGCGACATAAGAGTGTTTTTAGATGAGTGTCTAATGAATCATTGGACTCCACAAAGCAGGTAAATAAAGTCTTTTATTTATAGTCGAGAGAAAGCGAGCTTTAAAAGTAAAACAATGGACGCTCGGCTGTAAATCATGATCTGATTTCTGCGGCGTGGGTGGAAATACCAGAAAGACACTAGTATGCAGTGAAAATGTGGTCAATGTGACTGCAAATATTTAAGACAAACATCTGAAATCATTTGTTAAATACAAGTGAGCATCGTCCATGCTACCTTTAGTATAAAACCACCTAAATTATAAGTAAAACACAGGATTAAAATTGAATAATTATCTCGTTCTGTCTTTCTGAGACACAAATTAACGTACAAGATGAGATACAGACAGCTAGCCGATACTTCCGAATGCCAGACAGCTAACAAACAACATGTCTACATGTGACTCCAGTTAGCTCATTCCGTGCTAAACTGGTTTCAGATGTACCAAAAATAAAGCTAATGCTAAGCTAATGCTACAGCTAACACTGCTAACTACTAAAAATGTCCCATATTTTGTTTATTTTTAAAAGTTTATTCAGTTTTTGCATTAAAACAAGCAGAAACATACTAACAACATGGTGATGCTACGCAAGCACGACGTCCAAGTTAAAGCTAATAGGTGTTTTCCCGCCTTCTCGGTCAACTAAGTTACGCTAAGTTAAGTTAGCATCGACGTCTCAGTACAACACAGATGTATTTCCCAGATTTCAGTATTACTATGGCTAACGTCATGATAATACAAGCTAACAGGTTGCTCCATGCTACTTACTACTCAAGTTTCTACATTAAAACAGGCAGAAACATCACAGTCAACATGCTAACAACATGATAGCATAATGTCCAAGTTAAAGCTAATAGGTGTTTTCCCGCCTTCTCGTTCAACTATTAAGTTATACCAAAGCTATTAGCTAAGTTAAGTTAGCTTCAAACACATGAAAAGCAAAGCAAAAAGCACGTTTATGTTTGTTGTGATTAGCATCTGTGTCACGATGTAGCATCATTGGCATAGTTTAGCAACATACAGTAATGTTATTTAATGTTTCAGAGTCAACACGCCGAGTCATGTTAGCATTATGCTAACAACTCTTTCAAAGGTGAAGCTGAAAACATGATGTAGCATCATTAGCATCTCACACAGCTAACTGGCTAAGTGTTATAATCCACATAATCTGTTAGCATTGTGTTGTACTCGTAAAAAATCAACATGCTAACGTGATGACAAAACGCTAACGACTGAAGACAGAGGCGGCGTATTGTGTTAGCGTAGCCTCCCTCTGTGGATCTATAAGTGGAGCTGATGGAAGGTTGGACTCGGTATGATTTACATAATTGGGATGTTAATTCGTTAAGCCATGGGAGTTGATTATGTTGCATATTGATCGTGTTGTGCTGCTGTGAGGTCACACACCTCTTTAACGATGGTATACACAGCGAGCGCAGGGAATTGTGGGAGTCTGATTAAGAATACAACACTAACATTCCTGCTGACACATCACATTTTCACACACGGTACAACCCGTGTGTGTGTGTGATGTTAATGTGTGTGACAGCCAGCAGTGTTTATTGCTTTTTGTGCGTGTGTGTGTGATGGATGGAGGAGGAGGAGGTGAAAAGAGGAGTAGAGGGAGGGGAAACTCCACCTGGTCTTACCGTTCTCCGGGTGCTCCATCTCG
This sequence comes from Miichthys miiuy, assembly GCA_036365135.1. Lineage (NCBI taxonomy): Eukaryota > Metazoa > Chordata > Actinopteri > Sciaenidae > Miichthys > Miichthys miiuy. Next base: position 25,584,208 of record CM071611.1, on the reverse strand, counting down.
CCGATGCTGCCGTCGGGCGTGGTCCGCTCATAGTGGTCCTCCGGCAGCGCCAGCGGGCCGATCCGAGGCCCCGACGACGACTTGGAGCTGGGCGTCTCCGACTCCTCCAGGCCGCTGTCGTAGTAGCTGTGCTGGGACGCGTCCTGCAGGTCCTGCGACTGATTGGCCGTGGAGAAGGTCACTCGGCGGTGGGGGAGCTGTGACGGAGAGAGACGGGTCGTTTTTTAGCATTTCAGGCTTCAAAACTGTAAAAATATCTTTAAATAAGTCATTCAGACTTCTTCAGACTTTCATTTCTCAAACTTTAATTTAACTTTCATCTCATCAGTGCAGACCTCGTTTGACATCATCTGATCATCTCGTCTAATCTTTAATCATATTTTATTTTAAAAACCAAAAGACACTGACATCCATCTCTGACCACCAGATTCAGCTTCACAGACACAAATCTTAAAAGTGAAAATGACGACTTCTGTTAAAATACAAGACAAGACGTGATCACAAAGTTTTAGACCAGACAAAGACCAAAGATGAAGATGATGAAAAAATCCAGTGGATGCATGAAAACCTGCAATATGTCTTAATCGCACAGTTTATATGTGGAAAAGTCACTGTCAGTCCTGCCTGACGACTCTTTGGCAAACTCTCCCCGAAAAAACATCCTCCATCTCGGCAACCCACATTGTTATAACAAACAACAGTAATGTTGTAGGTCATGTCTTTGGCAACTTTTATAAGAAAAGATCTTTGAAAAGTCACCGTGACCCGGTCAGTCCTGCCTGTCGACTCTTCGGTGAACTCTCCCTGACTCATGGTCACTGATGGTGATGATGTGATGTGAAATATACTGACAACTTGTGATCGGATAGTTTCCCACCAGCTCATACGCTCCAAGTTTAAGCTGAGGACGAGAGTGTAAAACGACCCGGTCAGTCCTGCCTATCGACTCTTTGGCGAACTCTCCCCTAGAAAACAGCCTCTGTCTGTGGCAGTGAGAGTCGGGTAAGTCCGTCTGTTTACTGATAGTGATGTGAGTAACCCACATTATTATATTAAGCAATAGTAGTGTGATAGTTGGTAGTGTTTTTGGCAACTTATGAGAAAAGATCTTCAAATTTATGTGGAAAAGTCACCATGATCTGGTCAGTCCTTCCTGACGACTCTTTGGCGAACTCTCCCCCAGGAAACAGCCTCCGAAAGAGACATTTTTAGATTTACAGAGGAAACCCGCCAAAAATACTAATAAGATGTGATCAGATAGTTTCTCCACAAATCCCCAAATTATAAAAACATCCATTTGATGCATAAAAACCTGCAACACAGCTGAATACTTTTAAAATGAAGTGCATGACATCCCTCTGTGGACGTACGTTTATATTAGATATAAACACATAAAGACTCGTTAAAATTATACTTCAGATTAGATTAAATATTTTAAATTAGACGTGTCCTGGTGGACGTGAACAGGACCAGCTAATGATGCGGTTATATTATATATTATATCAGCTGTGTGTGTTTCTGAGGGTGGACGGACGCCGTCTGACTCGTGAGTTTGATGGTTCTGTAATTAAAATAGAATTAGCCTCCCTATAGCGCTGCAGGGATGCCGCTCACACACACACACACACACACACACACTCTGCCAAACAAACAGTGTCCTGATTCAAAGGCACACAATGCTCGGTCAAACATTTCAATCACACACACAAACACACACCTGACCGGCCCGGGCTGACAAAGAGCAGCATCTCCCGGCTCGGCAGATACTCCATCACCATGGCAACTGGGTGCTGTCAGGACCCTTAAACCAGTAACACCAGCAGATCAGCGCTCATCACACAGAAACAGACAGAGTTTGAGCTGCAGATGTCTGCACTTTATTTTGAAACACCAGCTGCTTCTCTTTATTTAACGTCACTACGATGTAGACTTCTCACGCAGGGATTCAAACCAGCATCTGAATACTTATAGGACACCGCTAAAGGTCACTGAAATCAGCATCTTTTCCTCCTCATCAATCAAGAAACAGCTCTATCTCAAGAAAGTCCTCATTGCAAACTCTTCGGCGAACTCTCCCCCAGAAAACAGCCTCCGCCTGGGCAGTGAGAGCCGGGTAAGTCCCTCTGTTTACTGACGGTGATGTGAGCAACTCACATTGTTATATCGAGCAAAACATGACAGTTGATCATGTTTTTGGCAAGTTTATAAGAAAAGACCTTCAAATTTATGTGGAAAAGTCACCATGACCCGGTCAGTCCTCTATTATGTGAAACCCGCCAAAATAAAATCATAGATATCAACGTATTGATGCATATTTCTGGTTCTGGTTATTAATGACAAACTATGTACAACAAATGAGGCACTCATGAGTCTAGATGGTTAAAACATGTTGATGCTGACGCTCACAAAGTTTTCCAGTCTTCGGTTCAGCTGAACTGATTTAAAAATATCTGTAACTGTGCAGCATGCAGCTACAAACGGCGATGGAAAACGTCCAGAACCACAGCGGAGCTGTCCTTTAAACTGTGTGGACACAATGTGCTGATGAGGCATCAAACGCTCGGATCCCCGACAGGCTCCTCTCCAGGTAAACACATTCAAACTCTCTGCACATCTGAGCGTCGCACTTCCTGTCGAGGAAACACGACTCCACAAATCACACAAAGACTCTCTCCTTCATGCGTTCATGTGTTTTCCTGCTTCCCCTGGATGAGGCAAAGCTTCTCACTAATCAACGTCTCCTGTATCAGCGTATTCACTTCAACCATCTGCTCCTCGAGCCTCCACGTCCAGATGCTGATGCTAAAATCCAACCAGCGTCGTCTGAGTGATGATGAAACACAAAAAATACAAAATACAGACGAAGTGTTGTTTAAAAATATCAGGAAAACTCGTTCAACACAAACTTCATGCAGTTTTTGAGGTCAGTGTTTGGGTTAATTCAGTTTATCAGCTGTTCTGCTCTGTTATCGTTATGCATCAAATATAATGTGAAATATTCATAAAGTATGTCAGTTTACTCGATGACAGAAAAGGGCTATCTTGAGGAAAAAGCACTATATAATGAAAAAGTTGATTCTGCTGACTGAAATAAGACAAGCAATATACAAAAACAGTCCCAGGCGTCACAAATTAAATCATAAAAATCAACTTAAATTTGTGTCTTCTGTTCTTTTGAGTTCAGCTATTTGTGTCAGCGCTGATTTATCTTGAATTTAAATTAGGTTTGGTTGTTTTTGGGCCCAGAGACTTCAAGAAACAACAGTTACTTGCAACTAAATGTTAAAATAAAAAGCACAACCCACGCCTGCATCAATAATGACACTGTTGAGAGACCTCTGACTCATTCTGAATCATAAACTGAACTTTGACGTCCGTAAACTCTCTGATCAAGAACCTTCTGGTACAACAGGACGGCGTCTTCAAGTCCCAACATCTGATTGAAGTTGGTGAAGATAACTTTAAGCAGTATGATGTCATTACAGCTCTGGACATGGACGTTAACACCTACAGACCTTCGATCAACGTGCTGAACCAACGTTAGGAGGAACGACACGATGCCAGACCACTCCCACATGTTCGACGGCCACGTCTGGCCCAGGGATCTGAAACCCGACCTTCTGTTGAGCTCTATAAAAGTTTAATCCAACCCATTCTTCATCCTCTATTGTCTCCACAACATGTTACACAACACCTCCAGGGTTATTGGTCTCCACATCCAAGAGCACGGAGTAAAGCTCATGACACCTCAGATACAGATCCCTGACCTGGAAACGAGGCATGTAACCGCTTGACAAAACACCTCGGTAACTGTCGTCCGTCGGTGCTGTCGGATGTGTGTAGAAACGGTCTTATGTGGTCAGATCTACATATTTACTGTGACGGTGGCCACAGATCTCCTTGAAAGGACGATAAAGAATCGATCTCTGTGTAACATTTCTATCGGACATCATTTGATCGTCTGTCTCGAGCGTCTTCAGAACGTCTCGGCATGTTGAACATAGCTTAGCACTGCAGGATCTCAATGGTCAATGCGCACATGTTCGCACAGCTGGAGATGTCGAGGTAACGCTGATGAAGTCCGTTTAACTCTCATTTATCCGCGATTTACCGGACACGTCGAGACTGAGTACGACAGGACGAAACAAATCTGAAACTTTGAATATCCGGAAGATCTTAGTGTTTCGAGGCGAAGCGTTCGTCCCGACCTCAGACCCTGCGGCCGCCTCTCCGTTAAATGTGTGTGTGCGAGTGTGTGTGTGTTGGTTTGGGTCATTAATATCCGCTTCCTGTTTCCTCTGCTCTGTTTTCTGTGCGAGCATTAGGAAATAAATCACCTCTATATTTACATGAAGGGAGAAATGAAGCGGATCAAATCGTCTCCATCCCTCTGCTGCCTGTCTGTCACCTGCAAACACACCAAACTACGCCACCCACACACCTGGTTTTCTGTCCTTTGTGTGTGTGTGTGTGTTTGCTGGAAATAGAAGTGCCATCTCAGCAGGTTGCATCATGGGAAAGTGGAGCAGACCAGAGGGGAGGAAAAGAAAAGACCAACCAACATCCAGAAACAACCTCCACCTCCACCTCAGCCTTCAAGCCTCCGCCCAGCCACAGCGATGCAGGGCGGCGTCCTCTCGTTCTACATCGCCGCCATGCGGGAGGACAAAATGGTGACCGTCTGTACCTGACCGCACACACACACACACACACACACCGAGTGTTTCCTCCATGCTGCCCTATTTTCTGTCTAATCACAACCCCGAACCTAAGAGGGAGCAGCAGGCCTCCACAAACTCCTCCGCCTCGGCTGGAGGTGACTTAGAGACGGAAACCTGCCGATCGACGGCGTTCGTCGACTCGTTTCAGCTTATTTCAGGGTCAGAGTCGCCTCATAGAGTCTCTTCTGATCTGCTACCTTCTTTAAAACACCTAAAGGTCGTTGGTTCGTGACACGTTGGTGGTTTCAGGTCAAAGAACGGAGACGACGCAGCTATAAAACCTTGAGTCTTTTCAGGAGTAAGGTCTTCGCTCAGCTCAGTGTGACAAAGGAAACATCTGCAAACACGAAGAACCTTAATGACGACAAACTGAAAAATCAACATGAGTGTGTCCGCCCCACGGCAAACATTTAAAAACAGCCGGACAGTCAAAGAGTCGACGTCCAGATTCATCACGAGGCTCCAAAGATCATACGAACAACACGTCAAGTCATTTTGTGTGAAAGCATCTTTGGGACGATATCATGAAGACATTAAAGGTCCAGTTTGGAGGTTTGAAGGCATCCAGCAGTCACTGATTGTAACTCCCTCACCTCACACTACGTTTCCTAACATGAAGTAGAAACTACAGCGACCATATCGAGTCAGGACTGCTGTAGAAACACGGTGGTTCAACATGGCGTCTGTAGAGATAAAGGATACAGGTCGAATAGTCTAGTATAGAATTAGCTCCTAAGTCCTTTCCTAACCACAAATGTCATGAGATCAAGGAAAGATGTGAAGGAGAGGTCATGAGGAGTTAGGAGAAGATGACCGAGCCGAGTTGTGGGAGGGCATCACCTCCTTTCCTTTCCTAAAGGATGGCCCGGCGTATCCTATGTGCTAAAGGAGATAATAAAGGAAGCATTGGGGCTCCTTTCCTTCACCTTCCTTTACCTTCATGAGTTTTAAGGTTTTATCATTGACAGTAGAACAAATGGACAGCGCCCCCCACAGTAAGAGTTGCACGTCATTTTAACATGGGGACTTATGGAGACTGGCTCACTTCTGGAGCCAGCCTCATGTGGACGTTTGAGGAACTGCAGTTTTTGGCTTCACTTCACATCAAACATCCTCCAAACATAAAATATAACAGACGTGAGTTTGTTGTGATGAAGGTCAGTAATTGAGGATTCAAGGAAAAACAGCACATCACGCCGCCGCCTCCTCCTCCTCCTCCTCCTTCCTCCTCCTCCTCCTTCCTCCTCCAACATGAACAAAGTGTTAATTCGGCACTTTGAATGAAGTTTGGTCTGCAGGCCAAACGCACAGATTTGCACTTTCCTGTAAAACGAGGAGGATGATGAACCGTTTTTCCTTGAATCCGGAGAAGCTGACCTTCATTAGCATCGCTGAGGGAAACACAGAGGTCATGAATATGCTGCAGAGTCCGTCATGCAGAAAAGGCCGAATTAAAGAGGAGCAACAGCAGAGATTAGAGGAGGAGGAGGAGGAGGAGGAGGCGTGGGACGACAACGGCGGCTGAGATGATTAAAACAGTTTGTTTTTAAAAACAAAGCTGCAGATATGACATGATGTAGGAGGAAGAGGAGGTCTGAAAGGAGGAGCAGGAGGAGAACAGCAGGAGAGAAGATGAAGATGAAGGAGCAGCAGATAAACAAGAACAATGAAGAGGAGCAGAGGAGAGGAAGAGGGAGGATGAAGAGCAACTGAAGCTGAGCTGAGGAAGAGGAGGAAGAGGAGGTGGAGAAGGAGGAGGAGGAGCAGAAGAGGTGTAGCCATCTGAGAAGGAAGAGCAACTGAAGCTGAGCTGAGAGAGCCAGGCCTCCTCCTCCTCCTGCAGGAGGTGAAAGAACGGAGGGGAGGTCTAAAAGGAGAAGGAGGAAGATAAAAAAAACAGCAGGAGCACTAGAGGAATAAGAAAGATGACGAGGAGGAGGGCAGGAGCTGCAGGAGGATGAAGAGGAGGCTCAAACAGATAAGAGAGAGTGAGGCCTCCTGCAGGAGGAGGAGGCGGCATTCATTGTTCAGAGATGATTAAAAAGCAGCGAGAGGAGAAACTCACGACTCGCGACGACTGTTTGTCAGCCGAGACACGAAGAGAGAGATAACTGAGTGTGTGTGTGTGTGTGTGTGTGTGAGATCCTCATTACCTCCTTCTGAATGAGATAAGAGTGTGTGAGGCTGCATTGTGCATGCTTATAAAAGTCTGTCCTTATCAAGTATACACACACACACACACACTGAAGAGGCTCAGACCACTGACAGTACAAAACACAAGAAGAGCCGCCATGTTTGTAGTCAATTTGTAGTCCAAAACTGTTTTTTGTACCAGGCTGTAAACATGTTTATTTCTGCTGTGAAGTTGGACATTTGAACATGGGGACTTATGGAGACTGACTCACTTCTGGAGCCAGCCTCAAGTGGACATTTGAGGAACTGCAGTCTGCTCCTGAAGGGAGGTCAAAGGAGGAAGAGAACAAACAGGAAACACTTCCTCTACCTTCATCTTTCTTCCTCGGAGGCCCTGATTGGCTCTCTGGGAGAAGCAGGCACACACACACACACACACACACAGAGAACATCTGTCTGCAGCTGTCTGTCCTTCACAGCCTCGCGTCCTTTGAATAAGGCAGCAACAGCGTCCACATACTTTTGTCCATGTTTATCAAACTGTTAATGTTAAACAGCAGACATGATATACATCATACGTCCAAAAGTATGTGGACACCCTGTGCTTGTTCTGGTCCTTTCTTGTGGCTAACTCAAATTAAAGATGTAAATACTCTGCCGTCATATCAGACTAATAAAACACTGAAAGCTCGACGCGAGTTCGATTCCTGATCAAAGTTGGTGGACGCAGTGAAGCGCCTCACGAACAGCAGCTCTCAGTTTTTATGTAAAGCTTCTACATGAAGCAGGAAAATGAGCCAGACGCACTCAGCCTGTATGCAAAACATGAGAGTGTGTGTTTGTGTGTGTGTGTTTAGACAAACACTAAAGATTAAAATAGACTAACAACATTTAGAACAAAAGTCATGTGACGTGTTCCTGTAGTTTTACACTCCACACACCAAATGTGGATTCATCACACACCAAATTTATCCTTTAAATATTTTTAAAATACTGTCGCTCCTTCTCCTCATTTACTTTATAAGTTGCTTAACCACCACTGAAGAGTAAACAAACAGGATTATGAATCTGAGCAGCACATGTATAACACTGCATCGATTTAATGTTGTGTCAGCGCGCTCAGCGTATTAAAAATAACGTTTAATTTCTCTCCCCATTCACGCTCCACGTCGCTGAACCGAACGGTGACGAAACGTGAACTATTTGATCAAGTAAACAAAATTATGAATCTAATCAGACAGACAGCATCTTTATTATAAATGAAATCACTTACTCACTGAAACAATTGTAAAAATCACATTTTATCACAGATTCACAAACTTTCTCTCAGCGCTCCCTCTCCTCATTCACTCTCCACGTCGCTGAACCACCAACAGACAAACCAACAGAGGTTTCTTTGTGTTATTTTTACAGTTTAGACTGCAAGCTGGACACAGACGACAAAGAAACACGAAGAAAAATACATAATAAAACCAGATCTACCCTTTAAATATCTAAAAAGTATTAAACTATGGTACAAAATAGGCAAATTTTTGATCGGATTGTCTTGAACTATCTGATGCTAACGGGCAGATTTCATCCAACGAAAGCCGCTAACAAGTTCATATTTGATCAAAGTAAACGGGATTACGAATCAGAGCAGACAAACAGCATCTTTGTTAAAAACTAAAAAGATATTTCTGAGGTGTATTTAGAACCAGAAGAATCGGAAAAATCACATTTTATCGCAGATTCACCGACTTTCTCTCGGCGCTCTTCCTCCTCATTCACTGTCCATGTCGCTGAACCACCAACAGACAAACCAACACAAAACTTCTTAGTGTCTCTACTTTGCAGATTTCAGTCGACAACCAGCACTACAAGTCTCTATATTTGTACAAATACTACATTCATGTGTTGATGTTCACGGCTTTCTTCTTCTTCTTCTGTGGTTCAGTTGAACAGAAACAGGCTGTAGCGTCACTCCGCCTCACACACAGATGAAAACAGGTCAGCTGAGTCTTCACGAGTTTCACGCCTGCTGTGTCAGTAAATCTAATGTTATACAGCATCACACACACAAACAGTGATGTGAGGGGAACCACACACTCCTGACAGCTCTGTGTGTGTGTGTGTGTGTGTGTGTTCAAAGCTGACACTTCACACACAGATCAGAGAATCTTGAATAAATCTTCTTTGTCTTGTATTTTTCAATTTGCTGCCTCGCTGCTCTCTCTCACACGGCGCTCAAACTCACTGACAACAGTGAACGCAGCACTGACGGGTGACGTTCGGACAGGAAGCTGACCCGCGGCGCCACGTGTGCGCGGTCGCTGTATTTTCTGCATGTATGAGCGTCTGTACGACCTGCTGACGGACGTGAGCTGTCGCTCTCATACGTTTCGTGTAGTAAACGTCTTAAAAACTACGTTTTATACGTCTATCTGATCCACCAAGCAGCTCCTATTTTAGCGAGAACACTAAAATAACTCGTCTAACACTAAAATAACACTGGTTCTTGAGTTGCTGAGGCAACAAAATTGATCAATTTCATCGTCGTTCAACGTCAGAAGCACTTTGATTTTCACTAAATACAGTTAAAATAAAAGACTTTGACTTCATCTCCGTCTTTCTCTCCGAGACACAAACATAAATCAACGTACAAGACGAGCTAACAGCAGCTAGCCGATAATTCCTAATGCCAAACTCGGTTAGAGAGCAGAATAACTCCTTAGCAACATACATTTAGTCATTATCGATGTTCAGATTATGTTTCTACATCATCTATATATAGAGATATTGATCATATCGGATTTTGCCAATGTGCTAACGTGAAGCTAACGTGAAGCTAACACGGATACTTGTTAGAAAAGGCGTAAACAGACAAAGACAGCTGATAAACAAGAAGTCTACATGTGACTCGTGTGTAAGCTTGTTCCTGCTAAACTGGTTTTAAACGTAATACACATAAAGCACGTGCGTCTTCGTGACGGTTTGGTTTGTTTGCGCTGAGCTCACCTCTGTACTGAACTTGTTTACGGATACGGAACATTAAACTTCAGGTTAACGCGTATTCAGAATTAGTTTGCTACCCGCAGACTGAGTTAGTTTGAGTTGTTTTAACTGTTTGCACTCATTTAGATATTTCTTTGTTGGAGTCACGAGATTTAGAGCTGCTGTTTACCTCTGTTTTGTTATTATATTAAAGTCATTGAGGTTTTTCTTTCTCATTTTGGCTTTGTTACCATAGACTCTAGTTTTTACAGTGTTATCCCTTCGTTGGTTGTAGTTACCTCACCTCTTTTTGTTGTATTGATAATTAATCCAAATCCCAAGAGAATAAATCACTTTGTTGAACCAAGAACAACTAGTTTATTTACTTCCTTTCCCCTGAGGAGCTGGGATGTAACACGTAATATTTTAATATATATTTGTGCAATAAACTGAAAGTAGCAGCTTCTCATGAAACTGAACTTTAAGGTGTTACATAAATAAAAACTTTACCTCCCGTCACTCACGCATGTGTGTTTTGTCTGTGTGTATATATTCAGAGTGTGAACATGCATTAACATGTACTTCCACTCTTCTCCGACGCGTCATGTATTGTGATTTACTGTAAGTGTATTTTCCAGAGTTTCATAACGAGCCGAAGAAAAACAGCAGGAATGGGATGAAGTGGTTTCCAGCTGACAGCTCTGGTATGTTAATCCCTGAAAACACCTCCCTTCCTCCTCCACCACCTCCTCCACCTCCTCCTGCAGTCAGGAATGCTGCAGCAGGTTATAATTGGCTCCAGGACAGAGCTAAAGGAAGGATGAAAGAATGAGAGAGAGGTGGAGTGATGAAGAAGACGAGAGAGCGATGTGAGCGAGGAGATTTGGTTTTGATTTGCTCGTCTGACGTCCGGCTTCAACGCGGAGACGAAAAAACTCTGAAGTTTTCTGAAGTTATGAGTCTGGAAATCTGCCGTGAGGATCTCTGTCGACAGATCAAAACAAGTTCAATGTGAAATCACGTGGAGTCGACGCTTCAACATCTAAATAAGAAAACATATAAATAAAGACACGTATACAGTCAAGCTGCATGTTGATTAATGGAAGCTAACGTGAGCTAGCTAACAGGAGCTAACGTTACTGTTAACGTAAAGAGAAGCAGCAGCTCCAGTGTTCAGTGTTTAAGGCTGAAGACTAACAGGAGCTAACGGCAGGTAGCTAAAGGTATCTAACAAGAGCCAGCTAACAGAGCTAACGGTACCTAGCAGGAGCTAACATGAGCTTATGTTAATGTTGAAGTAAAGAGAAGCAGCAGATCCAGTGTTCAGTCAGTCTCAAGTTTAAAGTCTAACAGCAGCTAACAGGAGCAAGCTGGCAGAGCTAATGGGAGCCAGCTAACAGAGCTAACAGTACATAACGGGAGCTAACAGGAGCTAACGTTACTGTTAACGTAAAGAGAAACAGCAGATCCAGCGTTCAGTCACACTCAGGTCTAAAGGCTAACAGCAGCTAAAGGGAGCCAGCTAACAGAGCTAACGGTACGTAATGGGTGCTAACGGGATCTAATGTTGGCACAGGCCAGTCGCTTTGAAACAGTTAGCCTCATTCTTACGCTCATCGAACAGTTTTACCGTACAATTAACAGTCTCTTATATAAAATACTTTATTCTGTATAAATTCCCGTAAAATTACGTATAAAAATTTTACATGAAATATGACTGTCGACATGTGACGTCCTTTACCTTGTTAAAATGTGTGTATTGATTACTGACCATGGCTAATTATGAGCTAAAGTACTAACTGAAGTTACCTCCTGGTTTTGAGCGTCTGCAGTTAGAAATGTGTCTGAAGTGAAGAACCAGAGACGACTTTATAGTCAGCATTGGTGATTTGAATTGAATGTGGGCTGCTACAGGTAGATACTGGCTCCACATTTTCCTATCAGGTAGATTTTTGTTGAGATGCAAATACCAAGAAAGGAGGACGCTACATCCCAGGAACAGTCAGCCACCATCATATCCTCACTTCAACCAAGTCCACGCTCTTAATCCTGCACAACTTTAAGCCTTAATATAATCTGAACAGGTGAGTTGTATATAAATTCACCCTCAGTACAGTTGTCATGAACGGGGAAATTAGCTACAGAGACCAAAACTGTTTTTTGTACCAGGCTGTAAACATGTTTATTTCTGCTGTGAAGTTGGACATTTGAACATGGGGACTTATGGAGACTGACTCACTTCTGGAGCCAGCCTCAAGTGGACGACAAGAGGAACTGCAGTTTGGTGAAATTAAAGGCTGAAAGCGTTCTTGTGTCGTTACACTTGACAAATTACAACAAATACTCATTTCTACACAGTCTGAACTTCACTGAACAACAGTTTGAGTCGGCGATGGAGGTCAAAGGTTAAACTGCAGTGTGTACCTGTGACACACACACACACACACACACACACACAGTGTGAGCGTCTCTGACTGATTGAGTCTTCTGCTCGCTGAACTCTCTTCGCCCTTCAAATCTCAACGTCTGAACAAAATTCACAAGAGATGGATGAAGGAAGAGTGAGTGTGTGTGTGTGTGTGACGGGCGGAGTAGAAAGTGAAGAAGAAATAGACCTCCCCTCCTCCACCTGCTCCACCTCCTCCTGACCTCCTCCTTCGAACACCAGCCGCCTCAGATTGACTCCATCTGTGTGTGAAGGTGTCGACTGGCAGAAAAACTTCAACCTTCGAATCTGCATCTGAATTCTCGACTCGCAGTTTTTAACGCTGACACACGACAAAGAACTTTACCAACCTGCAGACTACGTCCAGGTTTTAGACAGTCTGTGAGCGTTACGTGTCTCTCGTTAAGATCATTTTTATGATGTCCATAAAGACAAACATAACATCACGTTAGAGTTGCAGGAACAAATAAACGTCCACAAACTTCAGTTTAATCTTAATTTTTCGTGAGTTTGTCGACCTTTAATCGGACTTTCTGATCAGCTGACGTCTGAGGAATCTTCATAAATACGACTCTCTGCATCTGTTGGATGAATTTAACAAATCTCGTGACTTCGTGCTGAAATGTTTGTGTCAGTTTTTCCTTCCTGTTTCTGTGAAACTCTGTTTCTTCTTTTCTTCCCACAGCTGAAGCTCACAAACACACACACAGCAGTCCGACAGCGATTTACTTCCCTCTATTGTTTCCAGACAATCAACCCGACCTGAACAAACCTCCTCCATCCTCCTCCATCCTCTGCTGTATGTGACTATTTTTACCGTCCACGTACACGCGTGCATTCAGATACATGCATATGGCGTGTCGCCTCCCTCGGGCGCTCGCGTACACCTGCAAATAACCGAGCTGCAGACGTCCTGAGCGCCGTGTGATTTATGACCTCCGCGAGTCTGATGGAGAAACTCGAGCTCGCAGGACGGCGCCGCTGTGTGTTCACATGTTGTTGTTATTATGCTAAACATTCGTCCCCGGTGCCGCCGCCGCCGCCGCCATCACCGCTGATGTTGTAATGAGAATTCATAGAAAACATGTTACAGTTAATCCACTTATTCCCAATAATCCCAAATCTATTAACAACATGTTGTTTCACACAGAGACATGTTACACGTCTGTAAACAGATGTCACGCTGCTGTTGTTTACACGTATGTGTGTGTGTGTGTGTGTGTGTGCGGTGAACTGAGGTGGAAACATGATTTCAGTCAAGGTCAGTAAAGGCCTGCAGCAACCAGGAGCCGAGTGTAAGACTGAAGTACACGTGAGGTACTCTATGGTAACTTCACCACATGTCCAACCGTACGTCTCAATGTGACGCTCTGGTGTCATTTCTGGACGCCTGCCACCGTAAAAAATGGTCGCCACAATTACCCAGAAGTCCAACCAACAGTCGCAACCTCGACTAATTTAAATGAAAAGCAGCAAATCTGGAAACAGGAAATGTTTCCGGTAACGGTAACCTCTGTGGTTGTGAAATAAGGTGCCACAAACTGCAGTTCCTCTTGACGTCCACTTGAGGCTGGCTCCAGAAGTGAGTCAGTCTCCATAAGTCCCCATGTTCAAATGTCCAACTTCACAGCAGAAATAAACATGTTTACAGCCTGGTACAAAAAACAGCGACAACAACCGCTCTTCAGAAACCTGTGGGTGACGTCACGGATCCGACGTCCACGGCACTGAACTCTTCGCGCTGGTCCTTTAACGCCGATACAGATGTCGCATTTTAAGAGTTTTGGACTTGCAGGAAAGTACGATATGACGCGCCGCCTCGCCAAAACAACTTGAAACACTGCCGTGAAATGACTGAACACATTTGGCAGTACCAATAATTTTTAAAAACCAAACTAACTTTCGAAGACGTTAAATCAGCTTTTCATCATTCACAACGGCTCTTCAGAAATCTGTGGGTGACGTCACGGACACGTCGTCCATTATTTATACAGTCGGTGGTCGAGTCGAGTTCCTGAGCTTCACTCTTAAAGACGTCTTCTCTTTATTTCCATAAAATGAAGTTTGTGTCCACAAAACTTTTTAAACAAAACAACTTAATTAAAAGACTTCTTGTGGGAGGAAAAAGAAAAAGTCTTTCAAAGTTGGTTAAAGTCAATCACTTTGAGGAAGTACGGCTCAAAAAAACGATGAAATAAACAGAAAAATGTCTGTTTGTGTGGGAAGGAGGAAGAACTACAGCTTTATGTGTGTTTCTGGTGTTTTAAATAAAGTGAAGCTGAGTACTGAAGAGTTTTCTGACTCTGTTCTGCAGTAAAAATATCTTTAAGGCTTTAATCCGAGTGTGATTAGCAGCTAACAGCTAGCAGACGTCCAGTTAGCATGCTGCTGTCTGTCCGTCCGTCTGTGCTGGCCACTGGAGCGGTGGCACGTTAGCCGGTTAGCCGTTGGGCTTTATGGAAAACAGACGTCTCTACAGGAACGAGGTGGACACCGGCCAGAGTTCATTAGCATCCAGCCTGGATTAGCTGCTAGCCTGCCAAGGCTGCTGCAGCTAAGCCAAAAGAGACAACAGGCCCATAGGGAATGACTGGACACGCTAATGCTAACGTTAACGCCAAGTCTAATCAGCAGCAGACAGGAAGGGCTGACGGAGACGGAAGATGGCAGCAGGACGGCAGCAGTTTGTCCAGAATCACAATGAAGGAGCAGAAACTCATCGACGAAGAGCAAAGGAGATTTGCTAACGGACAGCAGCCTCTACGGACATGATGGCAGAGGAGGAGAGCGAAGAGGACGCTGATGGAGGAAGCTAAGAAGAGAGCTCAGTGAGGTTTAGGATGACAGCGTTGTGTTTAAATCCAAGATCAAACTGGAGTCGAGCCACGGAGACGAGGACGAGGACTAAAACATATAATTAATTTGAGGATCTAATTAATGAATTAAAAGCTACAAATCATCAATGAAGTATATACTGAGGGCACAAAACAGTTGTTGTGATTTAAAAACTTTCCAGGCTTTGCAGCTCTGCTCCTCCTCATGTTCACACTGATAACAGAGTCAGACCTGGACCTGGACCTGGACCGGACCTTGACCCCCCTCCAGCAGAACCCGGAGTGCTCACCTGATGACACTTTAACCTGATGAACGTCAACACAACAAGAACCTCCGACCTGCTCTGTATCTCTGTAGCTCTGTGTGTGTGTCAGTCAGCTCACCTTTGGCACGCTGAGCAGGTGTGAAATGAGGTCACACACACACACACACACACACACACACAGCTTGTTCCTGTTATCAGGGTGTTTCGACTTCCAGCGAGTTCCCGTAAAAATGTTTCTCAACCGTCTTCATTGGACTCATGAATCAAACTTAAACTGTGAGATCATCACATGTGTGTATGAATCACTGTGGTAACCATGACTACAGCTGTACTCGAGTATTTGTTCTGATTACATTACTTCTGATCAAAAACTAGCGAGTCGACAGCTTTGCTAACAGCCAAACATCAACCAGGTCACCAACAGCAGACACAGCAGCAGCTAATATTACTGACTAGTCCAACAGCAGTCAGCCCAGCTCGGCGTCTGTCTTTCAGCCTTTTATTTCACCAAGCTCTCACCAACCACTAAAAGTCCCAGATTTACTCTGCCAAATGCAAACCTCCTTTGCTAACGGACAGTGAGCAAAACAAGCTAACTTAGCTAACAAGCTTACAAATGGAGTCCGCTAACGTCAACAAACGACCAACAGCCACTACAACACAGAGTCCAAAGTCAAAGCTAACGTTACTCATGTCAGATATATTGTCATGTTGTGGTTTTAGCTGGATAACGTTAGCTTGCGGGCTAACGTAACAAAATCCAGTCTTGTGTGGATAACGTCAGCTGATTCATTCAGACTCTGTGGCTGTAAATTGTCAACTGTCTTGATGCTTGCAGGTAACTTTGCCAGCTGGCATTGCGAAGCAGCATACATTAGCTAACAGCAGCTAACAAACTGAGCTAACATCAGCTAACAGCAGCTACAGTTGGCAGCAGTTTACGTGACGACACAGCAGGCTGATATGAAAAGCTCTTTCATGATGAGCTCAGATGTAACGTGTTTGTGTGAATCAGACGAGTAAATATGTTTCTGTTGAGTTTTCTCATCATTTGTTTCAGACCAGCAGAATGTTTCTTTGTCTCCATGTCTCAGAAAGAGGCTGATCATTTCCATCAAATCGCCGTATTATTTGGTTTTTATCACAATAAGTAAACCTGCGTGAGCTCCAACAATAACTTCCAGGTGTTTGTAAATCACAGGTGAGCCACGATTCCACTGATCGTTCACAGAAAACAGCTTCGATAAAAGTTAACGAGGCGCCGCGGTGGATTCATGAACGTGCTGACGAGGAGAAGAGTGCAACCAAACACCAAAACTGTAAACATGTTTATTTCTGCTGTGAAGTTGGACATTGTAACATGGGGACTTATGGAGACTGACTCACACTTCTGCAGCCAGCCTCAAGTGGACGACAAGAGGAACTGCAGTCTCTCTTACCTAAACGTTGACTTTGTGGGTCAGAGATGGTAGAGTCCTCAGATTACACTGCTTCCTCTTTAATTATAACTCTAGTTTTTGGTGTTTTCGGTAATAAATCAGACTCCAGCTTTCATTTTCTTTTTTGTCTCTGCCCTTAAAAAAACATCGTTATTAAATTATCTCACCGGCTGACAAAACCCGTCTTCCCGGTTGCGAGCAGTAAACGTGTTCTCGCCTTCAGACCGCCGCAAATTAACGAATGAGGCGGAGTCGTTTCAGCTGCAGCTCTGACTTTAATTAAACCGGCAAACGGAGCGTCGGCTGTTGGAGCCCGCAGCAGACACGCCGAGCTCCACCGCTATTAAAACATATATCTATATTTTACATTAGTACCACTTTATTTCAGCAGGCCTTTAATTTATGACTAATTTCAGCATCATTTTCTGTGTAACTGTTAAAACTCTGTGAAGGGACGCTGTAATAACTCTGAGGGGGGAAACTCACCGAGCCTCCAGTCGGCGACGCCTCATTATATTTTCTTTTGGAAATTATCTCAGAAGAAAAACTGAAGAAGTGAACAAACTCATAATTGGTTTATTTGTTTAAATGACAGAGATCCATAAACCTAAACACATATTTATTTGGAGCTCCGGTTTATGCACCAACAGTGATAATAGCTGAAGTTAGTTAGTTTAGAGCTCTCTGTCTGGCTTGTATGATCATAAAATGTCCGTTATGATGGTTAAATATGAAATATAACGCCAACAAAGACTAAAAAGTCTCGTCAACAGTTAATCAAACACAGAGATAATTAGTTTTAGACCTCGTTAGTCTTAATTTTGCGTTACATAACGTGTTCAGATGTTTAGAAATAAATAAAAACTGAAGTGAAGTGGCAAAAACTGCAGTTCCTCTTGTCGTCCACTTGAGGCTGGCTCCAGAAGTGAGTCAGTCTCCATAAGTCCCCATGTTCAAATGTCCAACTTCACAGCAGAAATAAACATGTTTACAGCCTGGTACAAAAAACAGTTTTGGTCTCTGTAGCTAATTTCCCCGTTCATGACAACTGTACTGAGGGTGAATTTATATACAACTCACCTGTTCAGATTATATTAAGGCTTAACTAACGTAACTACACCACTAGATGGCCCTAAAGTCTACACACTGGCCCTTTAACACCATCGTAAGTGTTTTTATGTTGTCACATTTGACGAGTTTGGGAAAGTCACGTTGTCGTCATGTCGCCATGTATAACTTTTATTTTCTGTTTCTAATTTATCTTGAGCTGCTAAAACAAGCAAATGTCCTCCACTCAATAAAGTCAATAAAAGATCTTATTTTAGAGAATAAATCATAAAAATGTGCGACTTTAACGCCCTGCAAAGAGCTGAACACATCAGAACTGTGTGGAGTGATGAAGGTGGTCACCAAACTAAACTACGTTTTCGCTCATTTTAGCGTCTGCTTCAGCTCTTTTAATGACATCTTCTTTTTCTACAGCGGTGTAACAGCACCTGACCGGAGTATGAGCGCCACCGACCGTCCATCTCAACAAATCCACAAATATCTGCATCACAGCATCATCTAATCCAGACAATATAAGACTGTGACAACCAGGACTGACCCTTTAAGACTCATTTAGCATATAAGCGCCCCCTCGTAACCACGGCAACGCCCTGACAAAAGCCTCAGATCTCGTGATGTCAGCAGACGGCTGCACTGAGCAGGTGAGTCTGCGTGTCGCTGAAGGTAAAAGGAAAACAGGGTCAGCGCAGGACGGCGGGCGGCTGTAACCGTGCCAACCAGACGACAGACACGGTTGCCGTAGAGACCCAAACAAAACATGTCTGCATTAGAAGTACTTATGATGTTACAGATATCAGCTGTGTGTGTGTGTCTGTGTGTGTGTGTGTGTGTTAGTGTGTTTAGTGATTACTGAGAGTGAATAACGAGGCGTGTCAGTCCGAGTGGACGAGCTCTTTATAATAAACAGCAAAATAAATTAGACCGATTCAGAGACACAACGTCCTCTAACTTATTATCCAATTATCTCTATCTGTGTGTGTGTGTGTGTGTGTGTGTGTGGTGAAACTTTCATCTTAAAGGAACAGGACAGTAAAAATGGACACTAGTTTCATCCAAAGAGATAAATCCAGGGTGCGTTTAGCCTAGGTCAGCACAAACACTGGAAGCGGGGGGAAACTGCTAGCCTAGCATCGGTCAAAAGACACAGTCTGATTTCCATGCTGCAAAACTAGTCAACAATTCATCCCGTAGTCAGTTTGGTTCAATAGTGGGATGTAACTGAGTACTTTTACTCAAGTACTACCATGAAATACCCGCTAAGGAGCACATATAGGTCGATGTTTAGCATGAAGTTAGCATTCAAGTGAATCTGGACCGGGACCAAACACATCCGAGACCCACAGAGGCCAGTTCAACAACAGGAAATAAAAGTACCAAGGTGGTTTTATTTCTGGGTTTGGCTCCTCGCCACCAGAAGCTAAATTAGCTTAGCTAGCTGCATGGTTCACCAAGCAGTCGGCACTTGTTTACTGCTTACTCATAATTCCATGTTTGCTGTCCAAACAGCTATGGAGGGACTCGTCACGGATTACAACAACCAATGGCACTGCCAGCACGACCATGCATCAATAGCTCATTAGCTAGGCTAACATAGCTACACAGCTAATCATGCTAACAGTGTAGGCTCATGCTACCAGTGTAAACTCTGTATATGACCTTGGTACGGTGTTCCCTATCAGTCTTGGTCCTGCCGTGTTCACTGGAAGGCTGCTTAGCCCAAGAATGTTGCCTGCTAACAACAGTTAGCAATTAGCTACAAGTGACTACCCACCAGGAAATAGTCTGCAAAATTAGCGTTAATGAACAGGTGAAGAATACCTGAGAATACTGAAGCATAGGAGACTCCAAAGTTAAAGCTAGGCTACCAGCTTCCCTCTGCTTCCAGTCTTTGTGCTAAGCTATCTTACACACACACACACACCGCGGATGCATGAGGACAAATCGGTGTATGGGGAGAACAGCTAACAAGATCTTTACAAATACTGAACTGTCCCTTTAACAATGATGAGGATGAACTAAGCGACAGTGTCGGCCAAAGAAGAAACACACAAACAAGAACAACAACACGGACTCTTGTAAGGACACTTGCACCATAAGTCACTTTAAACACACACCCAAACACACACAGGGAGTGTATCAGTGCATTAATATTCAGTCGGTACAGTAGCTGTGTTTACAGAGAGAGAGAGAGAGAGAGAGAGAATGAGACAGTGATGGAGGACAGCTCGCTTGCCCGGTCCTCGCTCGGCCTCTCAATTACCTCTGACTGTGATTAATACATCAGACTGCATTAGCCTTGCTCTCCTCTTATCCCTCCTCGACCCACCTTTCATGCATCCTTTCCTCCGCCCTCGTCATCTTTTCGTCCTCGCAGCCGAACAGAAAAACAAATTTGCTGAGGAATGTGTTGATTGGTTTTTGGCTGAACTGGTCTGTGGTACTGGGAGCAGTGGTTTTCAGGGTGGGGGTAGGTGGAGTTATGAGAAAGCTGTGGTTAACCGAGCGGCGGCGTTCCAGAGACGGTGTAATGACAGAGAGTGGGGCAGAAATATGGAGCCATCGCTGGGAAACAAAACATAAAAACACATAAACATAAACTGCTGATGTTTACTGCTGTGAGAATGATCTGTTCCACTTCATTACTTTATATTCTGATTGTTTAATAAGCTTCGAAACCACACACACACACACACACACCAATACTTTACCATAATACACTCTACCTGCCGCAACCAATCCACTATCATATACCATCATATACCATACCATGCCATTGATAATGCACCATGACACACCATAGTAGCGTGGCAAACCATGCTATGCACCATAGCGTCACTATACCATGTCGTGCCTTTATATATGATAATGCACTATAACACAGCAAACCAAACTCTAATGTACCGTACTTCCACTATAGCATACCAAAATGCACCATAATTTACCTTCTACACCACAATATACCATAAAATATCAAAATATACCATAACATGTCTTTATATATGATAATGCACCATAACATGGCATAATATACCATACAAAAATACCATAATATAGACAACCAAACTACAATATACCATACCATCAGTATACCATGTACCATAATATACTATACCCCAGACTACACCATAATATTCCATAGTTTGCCTTCCAATTCCATTACATACATTCATATATCATAATATACCACTACAGTGTTGAGTTTGTCTGACAACAGTGTATGGCATGATATGATAGAAAGGTTTTTGGACATACAATAACATACCATCATATACAGTAGAATATTATCACAGTATTCTGTAAAATACAGTAATGTACCATATGATGTCATTATATACAGTACAGTAAACCTTACAATATCATATGGTAACATTATATACCATAGTATACCATCGTGTGTCATCATATCATACCGTGCCATAACGTACTAAGAGATACCATCATATACACACACAACATCTTACCATAACTAGACTACATAACTTACTATAACATAACTACAGTATTCAACACCATAGTATACCATCGTGTGCCAGCATCTATTATAAGATATGCATAAGATAAGATGTACCATTATCTATTATACAGTACCATGCCACACCATAATGTACCCCCTGTATTATGCCATGCCAATATATTGCACAATAATTTACCGTACCAAACCGTAACACCAAACTATGACATAATATTCTATAATTTACCATTATATGTTGAACAGTCCTAGATTAAACAATAATAATACACAATATGCCATTATACACCAAAATATGCCCTTTACTCCATCATATACCACACAATACTAACCCACAGTGTTTGTTTATAATATGTGATGTGTTTTTGAAGAACAACAATTCATTCAGATCCTCAAACAGACAATTAAACAGCAGACTCACACCAACAGGAGGAAGTTTTAAATAACGGATGATCGACTTTCACTTCTTTACTTTTGTTTTTTTAATAATCGGCCTTGAATCAAACGCTAAAAAAATAACGAAGTGAATCAGATTTGATTTTAAATTCAGAACCAAACGAGCAGAGAGGAACGTTAATTATTGATCAGAAAATATTCGTTACAGCCTCGCCGGGTCGGCTGGAGAGCCTCCGCTCTCTGATGTCACCCCCGGGTTCAGAGCGGGGCTTTCCCATGGATGCTGGTGGTTGATGGGGGTCAGAGGGGAGGAGGTGGTGGTGGTGGTGGTCCATTGGGAAGTTTGTGGCTTTAAAGCTTTAAATGGAAAAAGAAAAAAAGACGACGCCACACATTCCTCGTCTCGTCTACAACTTCCTGTTTGACTCTGCGGGGAGTTTATCGCTTATGAATGATGACATGACTCGAATAAATAATACAAGACAGATGCAGGGGAAATGTGTGTGTGTGTGTGTGTGAGAGAGAGAGGGAGGGAGATAAAGACTGAAAGAGTGTGTGCGGTTCACTGTGAAACAAAAGAAGGACGAGTGGATGGAAAACACACACTGCTGCGTCGTGTATGCGTTCGTTAAATCTGCGTCCATCGCCACGCAAAAGCTCTCAGAGACAGAACTGAAGGAGGTAAGGAAGGATGTAAGGAAAGGAAAGAAGGAGCCCCCCATCCTCCTTCCTTACTCTGAATGAACAGCAGCTCTTTGACAAGAGAGAGAGCGAGCGAGTGAATTAGGATTCAACTGCGGTGGTCGGCCGAGCGAGCACTGACTTAGATAAATCACCTGCATGCACAAAATACACACACACACACACAACTGAATACACACATTTTTTTTAATGCTGACACAAGAACACAAACACACAGACACACACACACACTTCGTAGTATTCAGACAGGATGTAGCAGTAAAAAGTGAGAAGCAGCTGAAAGCCAAACTGTGTCTGTCCACATGGGAGAAGTCATTAAACCTGCAGCAGCTGATCTGACAGTCAGATACACACACACACACACACACACACACAAGTGTGTTCAGAGTGTGTGTTTAAGTGTGTGTGTTTGTGAAGACGGGGTTCAGCTGCAGACATTCAAAGCAGATTCAGAAAAGCCACGCCTCTGTCTCACGCTCACAAAGGTCAACCGCTTACTGCCGATCGGCCACCGTCAGTAATCAATATACCACCATTAATCAACCAATAACTAACACTCAGACAACCTTATCACACTTAACAGTTACCTAGTGTTTCTGTAGCGTTGACAGAACGTTCCAAGATAAACATATCATCAGTTTGAAGTAAACTAAAGCTCCCTGCGCTGTCCCTTTAAGAAATATGACATCACAACATTTGAACAGTTCATCACGTGTCCGTAAAAACACGAGATAAAGGACGTCATATGTCCACAGTCAGTGTAATGCTACTCCTGCTAATGTTAGCTGTGTGTATTTTTCATGTGTAATGCTAACCTAGCTAACGTCAGCTATGTGAATTTTATATCTTCTTCCTTCCGTGAGTAGCCGAGCAATAAACGTGATAATGTGCAGCGAGCTGGTCGGGTTTATTTCACAATAACAAACAGGGCGCTGTACATTATCCCTTACATAACTGATATACTTATAGCACCACGTTATAACATAAAAAAGTGCTGACAATCCACGTCTTTGCATATTTTTAGATTAGCCGGGATTAGCCACCGCACTGAGCTTCAAAACAGCTCTTTGCGAGGACGTCACGGAAACGACGTCCATCCTTTATACTGTCAGCGGGTCTGTAATTTCCGTGTAACAGACTGACAGACTCTGGAGGACCACAACAGACACAATAAAATCATTTTAAAATCAATAATTTGACACTAAACATTGATTTCTCTCGTGAGTAGCCGAATAATAAACAAGCAGGTCAGGACGGCATGACCCTGTCAGGGTTATTATTTCATAATAATGACCAGCTCGCTGCACATTATCCCTTATTTAACGTATATAGTTATAGCACCATGTTGTAACATAGGTTATCACACAATAACATGGCGTATAAACAGCATATTTCATGGTACAACGTGACAAGTTTTATGTCTTAAAAACACACTACTGTCATTTTAGGACATTACAAAACATCTAAAAGCTTAAAAATGAAATAACCTACATATTTTCAAGGTGTTTTTAAAGATTTGTCTTCAGCAGGAAGGTGACAATAAAAGAAATGTAGAAAACCGTCAGGCTGAAAGGCAGGAAATGAATGTAACAAGTATATAATGTGTCACGTTGACTCCAAGGTGACACATTCAGACGTCTTGTTTTGAAACCTAAAGATCTTCAATGCACTGAGATATAAACCAGAGACGAGCAGAAAATTCTCATGTCTGAGAAGCTGAAACCAACAAAAGATGAAAATATTTGATTAATCAGCTAATGGCTCTTTTCTTTGTCTCGTCAATAGCAGGATGTGTCTACGTCCTGGAAAGAGCCTCATCCTCTCTTTGAAATCTCACCTTCACCAAGACACAGACAGGAAGTGACATCAGCATTTCCTGTGCAGTCACGCAGGAAAGAGCCGGTTTCAGGAAGTGTGTGGGCCGTGGTCCGACTGTTCAAGTCGTTCCCCGGGGACAACACATGTATAAATGTATATATATACAAACATGCATACACGGGAAGAAGCTAACAATGGATGAGCTGCAGTGGAGAGCGAGAGGAGGAAAAAACAAGCGCTCCCTGTCCTGCTGCAGGGGAATCCCTTGAAGTCTGTACAGAGGTGAGGACGGACGGGGACGGACAGACGGACGTTCTGCTGCTCCAAGAACCAACCAAACATCCAACAACTCAACAAGCCAACACCTGAAACTGTGATTTACAGAGTTTCCTGATGGACAGTGAAGTAAACTGCTGCCAACTGTAGCTGCTGTTAGCTAACGTTAGCTCAGTTTGTTAGCCAGGCTGCCCGCACAGTGCGCTCAGAGCACCGGGCGGTGTTAGTGTTTTTAACACAAGCGCCTATAAGCTAAATGTTGACGGGTAGCGTAGCCGGTGTCGTGCCAGAACTGGAGCTGGGTGAGTGGGCAATGTAACCTATCTGTCTCCATTTTCACGATGATTACCACCAAATTACACAAATTTCTTTGAGGTTATTTTTAAGAAATGACAGATCTGTATAATAAACCGTTACTACCTGCTTTGCATATTTTGTGATAAAATTTTATTGTTTTCTTTATGAAAATAAACTCCAATGATCACTTTTCCTGCAGTCTAACAGCACCTGAACGCACCTCTTGTTAGTTTATATTTGTACCATGTGACCGTGACATCACTGGTTCGAGTCTGACCTGGAGCTTTTGAGCAAGTGACCCCGTCATCACCGGGGAAACCACTCAACCTGTCAATCAACCCAGCTGCACAAACACGCACACACCTAACAGCTGGACTCAGTTGTCACCTTGTAGGGCGGCGTGTCAACGACGAGCACGACCTCCGGCTTTGTTTACCCCCCAAACAAAAGACCCCACACACACACACACACACACACACACACACACACAGTGACACACATACCAACAGAGACAAATGGCAGTCAATAACTTCCTCCCTCCATCTTTATGGAGCTCGTTAACTTCTCTCTCCCTAATGGCTCTCGGCTGCACCTTTTGTTAGCCATGCAGCTACACAAAAACATACACAAACACACACGTTTACACACAAACACACACACATTCCTACACAAACACACTCAGCAGTCAGCTCAGGTCACGGCGGTTGATGGATTTTCTTGTGTTGAGGAATCCTCGGCGTGATGGGACGTTTGGCTCGGAGGAAACTTCCTGTGCCAGATTTTTTCTTCTTCGTCTTTCTTTGAACGTTTCCGTCTCTTTAAATATAAAATCTGACATTCAGACGTTTTGTTTACCAACGTGTCCAAACTCAGGCGAGATGACGGAGAGTCC
Source organism: Miichthys miiuy (assembly GCA_036365135.1). Taxonomy (NCBI): domain Eukaryota; kingdom Metazoa; phylum Chordata; class Actinopteri; family Sciaenidae; genus Miichthys; species Miichthys miiuy. The sequence continues at coordinate 25,558,478 of CM071611.1, read as the reverse complement.
ACGATGACCTCACAAAGAGTCAGAAGATAATATGCTACTAAGATGCTAACTGCTAACGTCAAGTTTACAGTTATAAACATGTCATTTCCTGGATGTTAAATGTTTACCGTCATAGTGTCGCTAAGTTAGCCTAAATAACTTTCTTACCACTGCACAGAGTCAGGCTAGTTGTTTACAGTCTTTATGCTAAGCTATGCTAACTGGCTCCAGCTAGCTATTTGGCACTTAAACATACCAAAATTATAATCTAACTGCTACTATTAATTTTCCAAATCAGCATACATGGTGTACAAATTATTTGCTTAGCTTAGCTTAACACAAACACTGGAAGTAGAGGCAAACTGCTAGCTTAGCAACACATAATTTATAATGTTTACCATCGTAGTTTAGCTAAGTTAGCTAAGTTAGCTAAACTAACTGTCTTACTACTGCACAGGGTCAGGCTAGCTGTTTCCCCATGTTTCCAGTTTTATGCTAAGCTAAGCTAACTCCAGCAACATATATACCACACAAACATGTGCGTGATATCAAACTTCTCATCTAACTCCCAACAAGAAAACTACTTCACATATTTCCCAAAATGTCAAACGTATTCCCAAAATCAGCACACAGAGTGAGCAAATTATTTATTTAGCTTAGCTTAGCACAAACACTGGAAGTGGAGGGAAACTGTTAGCCTAGCGACAGCTCCTTTAAATGTTTCTACCTGTGTGCAGCACAATTAATGGCCCCCCGGCGTGTCTGTCTCTCTATAGGAGGATAATCTGTCAGACAGACAGGTTCCTCTCAGTTAGCCGGCGTCATCAATCTCCGATCAGTCGGTCTTATTGATGAGGCCACAGAGTCGCTGCCAGCTGGCAGACGGACAGACAGACGGATGGATGGAGTGATGAAGAGAGTGATAAATAAAGGAAAGTCTCCGAGGAGCGCTGCACCCCGCCCACCTGCTAAAACACATTAAAAGTCCCATCTGATGCAGGTTTTATGAGTTTGATCAGGGTAATGTTCTGTGATGTGCTCGTCTTAAACGTTATTTATTTACCTCCCGCCACCCGACACGGCGCTGTGCGTTCACTGAACCTGCTAAAGTGGTCGTAAACTAGTTACAGTCAGGATCATCTGGTCAGCTCGCTGTAAAAATCACGACCTTCACACGGCAAACAGAGTTCGAAACGAACAAAGGAGACGGACGCTGATCATGTGACCTACGAGGATAGTTTGAAAAACAGCGGCCGAGTTTTACGACGCCACGCCAGAAAAATAAACATGAATCAGGGTCACGTGAAAAGTTAGTTAACCCGTTAAACTTATCACGCTATGACAAGAAACGTTTCTTTTCATAATATACTATGTAGCTTGTATTACGTGATAACACATAAGGTTAACGTTATAACGTAAACGTTTCACAGCTTGTTACAACTTGAGACTTTTCACGTTATACGTAAATTATTAATGAACGAGAAAAGTTTACTGTCAAAACATAATTAAACATTATAGCAATATTACTACTACTATTCTTTATTGTTTATCTTGTTTTAACATAAACTTTGTTGTCGTATAACATTTCCACAGGTTTTTTTGTGTTGTAACAAAATGCCATGAACCTCCGTATAACGTAACCGGTTTCACGTTATAAATAATGAATAATAGTAATATTGTTACAGCGTGACATAACTTGTCTTTTATAACGTGAAACCGTTCACGTTATAACGACTGTGAAACTTCACAACCGGGCGATTAACAGTACATAAACGTTTTTAACAATATAACTTGTTAACTATGTTATAACAATATTACCACTATTACTCAATATTTATCTTGTCATAATGTGATAACTTATTGTTACAATACAAAAGTTTTAACGTGAAAACTTTCACATTATAAAAATATTAATAGTATATTGTTGCAACACAAAGTGCATCACGTTATAACAATGTTACTACTATTACTCAATATTTATCTTGTTGTAATGTGATAAAACATTACAACAAGATAAATAGTAATATTAGAAGTAATTTTGTTATCACATAATTTATATTTTTATAAAGTTCTAACAACATACTGTTAATGTAACGTGAATGGTTTCACATTACAACGAGTCGCGTTATAACATGATTATTATTTATTATTTATTTATTGTGACACCTTACACAAGATAAAAGCGACCAGTAGTATATAGTAGTATATATCGTTATATAGATATAACATCAGGGGAAAACTTATTATAATAATGTTTTTACAGCTTTGTGTTGTAACAATATACTGTTAATCTTCCTATATCATGATAAGTTTATTTCGCATAACGTGAAATAACATAAAAATATCTATCTTATAACATGATACTGATGTGTTCTGTGTTTAATTAACCTGACATTTGTGACAGCTTAGATCGCTAAATATACACCACACATATGTAATATTATATTATTATAATATATTATATAATATTATTATATTATATAATTCTCAGCAGTATATTTGCGTGCTTCAGCGCTGTAATGGGGCCTGGAGAAGTGAGTATACTCTTAATTTATGCCCCAATTTTATTTTTAAGCAGTCATCCAGCAAAGGATAAACGCCCCGTGTTATAAACACTGACATGCAAGACTAGTCTCGCAGATTCAGCTCACCCAAAAATGGGCCAGTAGTATCTGCAGACTTCAGGGAGCGAGGAGGATCATTATGAAATCAACATTCACCGCAGAAGAGCTGCAGATTTTGCAATAAATACAGGCGGCCCACAGACGACTGAGATTACATAATTATGCATTTTGAGTAAAGTATTCGACTCCATCCACTCAGGAAAATTAGGAACGTGTGTCAAGCCTCCGAGAGGAAGATTCAGCTCGACTGAGCGATGAAACCGAGGAGAGTTACAAGAAGAAACCCACAACACACGTCAGAAACCCGACTACACCACGCTATGTGACTTTGCTACCGTCTGTTACCTCCTGCTGATCCGCACTGACCTGTGATCAGGTGAACGGTGTCTCTGTCATTCGTACGTCTGTTCTCACACTATGTAACTTTGGGCTCCGGGTCGGGAGAAGTACGTAACGCTTTACGGCACTAAGTCACACACCACCAACTATTTCACTGATTCTGGTGAAACTGGATCATATTTTATGGAGAAAATGTTTCCTGGTTTTCCCTCTGATGTCCTCCGGCTGCTCCGCCTCAACTCTCTGTGATTTACAGAGTTTATGATGGACAGTGAAGTAAACTGCTGACAGCTGTAGCTGCTGTTAGCTCATGTTAGCTCAGTTTGTTAGCTGCTCTTAGTTAATGTTAGCTCTGTTTATTAGCTGCTGTTAGCTATTGTTAGCTCAGTTTGTTAGCTGCTGTTAGCTATTGTTAGCTCAGTTTGTTAGCTACTGTTAGCTAATTTTAGCTCACTCTGTTAGCTGCTGTTAGCTAATGTTAGCTCTGTTTGTTAGCTACTGTTAGCTAATTTTAGCTCAGTCTGTTAGCTGCTGTTAGCTAATGTCTGCTGCCTCGCAGACAGCCAGCTAAAACCACACTATGACAATATATCTGACATGTTTTAGAGTAACGTTAGCTTTGACTTTGGACTCTGTGTTGTAGTGGCTGCTGGTCGTTTGTTGACGTTAGCGGACTCCATTTCTAAGCTAACGTTAGCTCGTGTTGCTCACTGTCCGTTAGCAAAGGCTCAGCAGCCTCTATGGGCATAGTGGCAGAGGAGAAGAGAGTGAAGAGGACGCTGACGGAGGAAGCTAAGGAAGCTTGATGTTTGGCTGTTGTCGACTCACTAGTTTCTGATCAGAAGTAATGTAATCAGAACAAATACTCGAGTACAGCTGTAGTCATGGTTTCCACAGTGGGATGACACTGGAGGCAACAAATCACAACGCTGAAGTCAAGTAAAGTACAAATACTTTGAGTAGAGTACTCGAGTACTTGTACTTAGTTCCTTTGGATCGTCTAACTGAATGTAAATAGACTGAATGTGTCTTTCTGTCTCTCGCTCTCCTTCTTTCTCTGGATTTCTTGGATGGAGTCAGATAACAGACGAGCTGAATTTCAAACAGGACAGACACGCGCACACACACACACAGACACACACACACACTCTTGAACACACACACACACACACACTAAAACACACACACTCTCTGTCACTGAGCTGTGAATGACACCTTCATCCTCGTCGCTTTAACATTCAAACATCTCTCTCTGTACACGCTGGGAATTCAATCTTCAACACACACACACACATATATATGTACACACACACACATATATATGTACACACACACACACACACACACACACATATATATGTACACACACACACACACACACACACATATACGTACACACACATGCTGTGAGTTATCCAGATGTGTAAATGAAGTGCAGCTGTTTTAATATCGCTCTGTTTTCTCTTCGCTCTCCTCCACTTCACCTCCTCTTATCTCATAAATCACCTCCTCCTCCTCCTCCTCCTCCTCCTCCTCCTCCTCCTCTACTGTCTGACCATATGTTTGTCTCCCGGCAGGTAAAGCTGTCCAGGTCAAAGGTCGCCGTGTGCAAACAGGCTCATATTGACACAAGGTGGGAGCAGCACAGTGTGCGATGAGTGTGTATATATAATATATATGTGTGTGTGTGTGGAAACCAACCCCTGTTAGCTGAAACCTCCCCCTTCCTCCTCTCTCCCTCTCTCAGAGGATGATCTAGGTCGAGGGAGTGATCGCCTCCTCTCTCCTCGTCTTTCTTCGCCTCCGCTCAGATTAAACGCCGGTGTTGGCGGCGGCGGTTCAGGGTTGGTTAACAAACAGCCACCGGTCAGACGTTAACGGAGCGTGGAGCGAACACGAGGAGGAGGAGTGTTACAGCTCGTCTTACAGGAGGTACAGGAGGAGATACTTCCTCCTCAGCTCCTCTTTCCTCAGAGCTTTAAACACCAAAGACACAAAGAGGAGAAGATGGAGACGGATCAACGCGTCCATCGCCGATACAAGTCAGAAAAATGAGTCAGCAACAAACCAGTTCTTTAAATTCATTCAAGAGTCCAAAAAACATCAAGACTGTCTAAAACCTGGACGTAGTCTCTGAGACGTCCCCGCAGACTGTCTAAAACTGGACGTAGTCTCTGAGACGTCCCCACAGACTGTCTAAAACTGGACGTAGTCTCCAGACGCCCCCACAGACTGTCTAAAACTGGACGTAGTCTCTGAGACGTCCCCGCAGACTGTCTAAAACCTGGACGTAGTCTCTGAGACGTCCCCGCAGACTGTCTAAAACCTGGACGTAGTCTCTGAGACGTCCCCACAGACTGTCTAAAACTGGACGTAGTCTCTGTGACGTCCCCACAGACTGTCTAAAACTGGACGTAGTCTCTGTGACGTCCCCACAGACTGTCTCAAACTGGACGTAGTCTCTGTGACGTCCCCACAGACTGTCTAAAACCTGGACGTAGTCTCTGTGACGTCCCCACAGACTGTCTAAAACTGGGCGTAGTCTCTGTGACGTCCGCACAGACTGTCTAAAACTGGACGTAGTCTCTGTGACGCCCGCAGACTGTCTAAAACTGGACGTAGTCTCTGTGACGTCCTCACAGACTGTCTAAAACTGGACGTAGTCTCTGTGACGTCCCCACAGACTGTCTAAAACTGGACGTAGTCTCCGTGACGTCCCCGCAGACTGTCTAAAACCTGGACGTAGTCTCTGAGACGTCCCCACAGACTGTCTAAAACTGGATGTAGTCTCTGAGACGTCCCCACAGACTGTCTAAAACTGGACGTAGTCTCTGAGACGTCCCCACAGACTGTCTAAAACTGGACGTAGTCTCTGACGTCCTCACAGACTGTCTAAAACCTGGACGTAGTCTCTGTGACGTCCCCACAGACTGTCTAAAACTGGACGTAGTCTCTGTGACGTCCCCGCAGACTGTCTAAAACTGGACGTAGTCTCTGTGACGTCCTCACAGACTGTCTAAAACTGGACGTAGTCTCTGTGACGTCCTCACAGACTGTCTAAAACTGGACGTAGTCTCTGTGACGTCCCCGCAGACTGTCTAAAACTGGACGTAGTCTCTGTGACGTCCTCACAGACTGTCTAAAACTGGACGTAGTCTCTGTGACATTTGTGTCTCCATCTGACGAAGACATCAGTCTCTACATCGTCAGGCCGCCTCTCTCTCCTCCGTCTTTTGGTCGTCTGTCATTAATGAAGCTGCTTCGTTAGAAGCTGCTGGCTGCAGCCGCTCGTTCAGCTGACTCCCTCTGCATTCTGGGAAAATCTGCTGACGGCTGCAGAGCGACGGAGAGGAGACGAGGAGGAGGCAGAGCGAGGGAGCGAGGGTCGTCCTACATTCATAAAAACAGCTGATAGAAAACGCAGAAACATGTTCCGGTCTGCTCCGGTTCATCACGGCACTCTGTCCTTCTCTTCTTTCATTTGCCCTCACTTCCTTCCTTCCTTACATCCTTAAATCCTAGATCTTTTTACAGCGCGGAGGTCAAAGGGTGAGCCGGACGGACAGATATAGGGACGAACGGACAGAATGTGAGTTTAAGGAAACCGAATCTGTCCCCGAAGAAAAACCCAAAACGCAATTTTAGCAGTTTGAGTTCTGACATCTGAAACGTGACAGGACGACAAACTGCAAGTCAGCGAATCACGAGGCAGTGTGTGTGTGTGTGTGTGTGTGTGTGTGTGTGTGTGTTGTTAAATCCGCCTGTCATGACTCGACAATGCCGTGGCCGTGTGTGGACGCTGTAATTGAATTTTCCCTCTGTGCTCCGACTTCATCTTGTTAGACGCTGAAGCTGCTCGAGCCTCAGAGAGCCGCAGTGACCTCAGCAGAGTCCGACCAATCAGAGCTCTTCATCGTGCATCAAAGATAAAACAGATCAAAGTATCACACACACACACACACACACACACTGAGAGAGGAGTGTGTTGACACACAAGAGGTGCATTTGGTGACATTCCTGGCAGCTCCGAGGCGGGCGGAGTTTGGCAGGTGAGCTCAGGTGCGGTGGAAAAACACACCTTTAATCCGGAGCAGGTGGACAGCCAATGAGAGCGTCCTGATGATCAAAGGCTCAACTGAGACATTAAGTGTGAAGCCAAAACAGGAAGTGCTAAAAAAAAAACTGCAGTTCATCAAACGTCCACTTGAGGCTGGCTCCAGAAGTGAGTCAGTCTCCATAAGTCCCCATGTAAGCTTGCATGTTAGCATGTTAGCATGGTGAAATACAGAAGATTGGTTTAACATGCTAACAGTTAGCATGCTAAATAGCATGGTGCTAATGAGGTTAGCCATTAAAGTGTTGAATATTTCACAGTTAGCTAGCATGCTACGACAATGCTAACTGCTAAAATTGAAGGAAAACATGGCTAACTGTGTTAAACTGTGATGTTACTAATGTGTGCACTCATAGGTTAATGACTGCTGGATATTATCATGTTGTCTAATTTAGCATTCTAATGTAACATGCATCTGTCGAGCGTGCTAACATTTAGCATGCCAGCTAGGGTGGCTAATAAAAAAAAGTTAGTTTAGTTTCTTCCTTCTTGACAGCTGGTTTATGAAGTTAATATGCTAATGAGGTTAGCCCTTTAAGTGTTTAATATATGACAGTTAGCTCACATGCTACTACAATGCTAACTGCTAACATTGAGAGAAAACACGATAGAATTTAATGTGGCTAATGTAGCATGCTAATGTTGATATGCTACGTGTGATACTAATTTAACATGTTGGCAAAGTTACAGATAGCATGTGTTGAGCTAGCAAAGCTAACCAATTTAGCATGCTAGGTGGCTATGGTCAAGTTCTTCCAGTGAGTTAGCATCATGTGATTCAAAAGAACCGTTGCTATGGTTACCTGTAGTTTGTCTAACGTTAGCACTGATTTAACTGTCCTCGTACACGCTCTTTTCAGCCAATAGGGACGCGGCGTTTCCTGCCGTGTTGGGCAGCAGGCCGTCCTGAAATCTGACCCAGGATCAGTTTACAGCTGCTGTCGTTTTCAAGCTCGACTTCCCCTCCGAGCAGGAAGCCGAGCGGCTGGAAAACACACCGCAACGAAAACTGATCCATCACCCGATACACCTGGAGGGGGATCACCTAACACACACACACACACACACACACACACACACTCCTCAGAGTCCAGATCAATCGAAGCTGTAAATTGTCTTTTTTATACCTCAACGATTTCCTGATGATCTCTGGTTTCACTGAAGCTTCGTCAGGACTGCGGCCTCTAACAAGTGCCGCGCTCACACACACAAACACACACAAACAAACACACACTGTGTTTCCTGCCAGTACTCCCTCACTTATTCCGTTATCTGTCCATCACACACTCGTAGTTAAACTCCTCGACCTGCGGTGAGTCACCGTGCAGCTATGAAAACACTCAACCGGTCCGACAGCGTTCCTCTCTCGGCTCTTCATGGGAACAGACGTCACGTTTCCTCTGAACTCAATCTGTGCTGCTCGGTGACATTCCTGTCTAATAACTGTCCCCGCAGACTGTCTAAAACCTGGATGTAGTCTCCGTGATGTCCCCGCAGACTGTTTAAAACCTGGATGTAGTCTCTGTGACGTCCCCGAGAAGACATAAAAATTCACCCTCAGTACAGTTGTCATGAACGGGAAATCAGCTATAGATACCAAAACTGTTTTTTTGTATTTCTGCTGTGAAGTTGGACATTTTAACATGGGGACTTATGGAGACTGATTCACTTCTGGAGCCAGCCTCAAGTGGACGAGAAGAGGAACTGCAGTGTTTTGGCACTTCACGTAACAGCAACAGAGGTTGCCGCTTGATCAAGAATCAAGAAAATGAGCAACCAGAAAGTCTCTGAGATTAAAACACATCAAATAATCAACATTTATATTTTATGACAAAAACTTTTGCACCTTTAATGAGTTAAAATCTTGAATTGTCAGATTTTGTCTGTCGTCTTCAGACGTAATGTTTCCATCTGATGCAGCGACGTGTCGACTTTTTTCACGTGGGAGTTGTTTTTTTAACGGAGACGTGAAGCCGCCTAAAGTGAGTTGAAGAGAATAAAAGAGCTCTCAGAAATGTACAATTGTTGGTGAACCTTTACAAACATACAAAAGAGCACCGAGCCGAGCAACAGGTGAGCTGAAACCGACGGCTGTTGTTATGGAAACAAGGTGCGCTGTCAGGCTTTTTAAAAATCCGCCTCAGGCAGCACTTTCCCACAAACAGAGAGCCGACCTCAGCCGCTCTGCATTCAACACCTCGTTTCGAGGAGGTTTGAACAGCCGCCGCGTGGAGGATAATTAATGAGAACGATCGTGTTCGATTGTCACATCTGAGCGACGAGCGCTCCGTCGGTTTGCGTCTGACGGAGACGTTACCGTCCACAAAATGAAACTTGTGTTAAAATCACTGACAGTATAAAGGATGGACGCCGTGTCCGTGACGTCGCCCACAGGTTTCTGAAGAGCTGTTGTGAAGCTCAAAATCTGCCGCCATGTTTGTAGTCCTGCCTCTAATCTGAACGTCTGCAAAGACGTGGATCATCAATGGTCAATTGACGCCTCGTTACTGAAACCAGACACCCGCCTGTCAATCAAAGCTAACTTTCAAACGCCTACTGTCAAATATTTAACACTTTAAGGGCCAACCTCATTAGCATATTAACTTGTCATGATTGTCATCAGCTGTCAAGAAGGAAGAAATGCTAGTTAGCATGCTAAATGTTTGGTTGGCACACTCGACAGATGCTAACATGTTAAATTAGCATGCTACATTAGACAGTGTGATGATATCCAGTAGTCATTAGCTTATGAGTATACACATTAGTAACAACACTGTTCAACACAGTTAACCATGCTTTTCCTTAATTTTAGCAGTTAACAATCTGAGCTAACGTTAACTAACAGCAGCTAAACAAACTGAGCTAATATCAGCTAACAGCAGCTAAACAAACTGAGCTAATATCAGCTAACAGCAGCTAACAAACTGAGCTAATATCAGCTAACAGCAGTGCATGACAAATGTTTGGTTGGCACGCTCGACAGATGCTAACATGTTAAATTAGCATGTCAACATTAGAATGCTACATTAGCCAGCAAGATAGTATCCAGTCATGACTTATGTGTTTACACATTAGCACATGAATCTCTACCATGTTTTACCACAATGTTAGCAGTTAGCATCATCGTAGCACTAACACTTTAAGGGCTAACCTTATTAGCACCATGTGATAACGGTCAATCAGCTGTCAGTCTTTCACAACTTTATTTTTTAGCCATGCTATCTAGCATGCTAACTGTTAGCTTGACCACAACCATCCCTCTAAAATCAAATTAAACTTTTTTGCAGTGTAAATTTCAGATCCAGAAGCTGCTTCATGAAATAAAGAGTCAGAACACAACACAAGTGAATCTCTGACGAGTCCGCCGGCCTACGACCGACAAGACAAACGGAAATTTTCTGATTTGCAGTCGAGCAGACGGAAGCTGCCTGCTCGTGTTGTGGCTCAGCAAGGACGACGAGGTTACAGATACCGGAGACGGAAAAACTATATTACTGTGGCTCCATACAAACAGATGCATGATAACAGCGTTCACAGAGAGGATGACAGCCGGCTCTCGCCAACACTCGGAGTCTTTCACACACGGAGACAAATCTGTGAGCGCCAACGCTCGCCAGCGCTCGCCTTTTGATTTGAGTGAATCAGAGCGACGATCCCGCAGCGTGACCTCGACATGACGGGACGGAGGCCTCGATCGAGAGCTCTGAATCAAACGCTCCGTTAGTTTGTCTGTGATTTAGACGATCAGGCTGATTATCAGAGCGACAGTCTGCGGGGACGTCACGGACACGTGATACTAACTCATAAACACTAACACTGCCCCGGAGCCCTTAGCTCACAGACCAGGCAGCCACGGCTAACAAACTGAGCTAACAGCAGCTAACAAACTGAGCTAACAGCAGCTAAGAGCAGCTAACAAACTGAGCTAACAGCAGCTAACAGCAGCTAACAAACTGAGCTAACAGCAGCTAACAAACTGAGCTAACATTAGCAGTTTATGGTAGAAAAGTGGCACATTGTTGCTTTAAACCAGCGTCAGCTCGTGTTGTAATTCAGGTCTTTTTCCGCTGTGCTGACGGACGGATGGAGCCACTCTGTCTTCACACACACACACACACACACACACACACACACACAGATCCTCACAACTGTCAGTATGCAGCGAAGCAGCTGAACCTGCTCATCCACTTTTACTTGTGTGTTTATGTCTGTTACCGTGTGTGTGTGTGTGGTGTGTAGTATCACCTCACACACACACACACACACACTTGAGTAATTAATTTTCAACATGGCTGGTTCTCACTGTGTGTGTGTGTGTGTGTGTGTGTGTGTGTGTGTCTGTGTGTGTGTGTGTGTAGGGGAGGTAGCTGCCGTCAATACTAATTTGGTACGAGAGAAAACAAATGTATTTAATCCCTGGTTGACTTGTCCTGTTTTCCTCTTCCTCCTCCCTCCTCACCTCCTCCCTCCTCCCTCCTCACCTCCTCCCTCCTCACCCTCTTCCTCACCCCTCGCGGGCTGATAGCCATTAGCGCTGCAAAGGGAATTTTAATGCAACGCCAGCTTCAGTGGGAAGGAATGAATATTTAAAACACACTCTGAGTGGAGCAATAAAAGGAGAAGGACGTATCCTTCACACACACACACACACACACACACGCGTATGTGTGTGTTCGTGTGTTTAAACCAGTTCAGCCGGTCGTCGTCGTCACCGTTTGTTTTGGTCTTGACCCATCAGTGCGCTGCTAAAAGGCAGAGAGGTTTCCATGGTAACGACTTGAAAGCTTTGACGCGAGGCGTCCGGCTGGTCGTCATCTTCATCCTCGTCATCTTCATCCTCGTCATCTTCATCCTCGTCTCCGTGACTTAAAGCAAACAGCTGATCTGCTGTGTTTCGCCCTCAGGTCACAGATAAATCTTCTGTTTACTGCTTTACTTTGAAAAATCATGTTTAACAGCTGATTTATTTCAAAATAAAAGCACCATAACCGAACATAAACATGATTTAACAGTGACACGTCACAACCACTGACTGTATAAAGAATGGACGAGTCTCTGTGACGTAAGCTAACAGCAGCTACCAAACTGAGCTAATCAGCGTACTGTGAATCAGAAAGATGAATCAATGATCCTCTGATGAAGACAAACAGTCTGGAGGAACGAAGGATTAAAAACAGGGTGTAACTTCAGCTCTGTGGTCCTGAAACACAGACGCATTGTTAATCCTGAAACCAGTTCACTGTGGAGAAGCTCTGTGTGGACTGTTTGTTCCTGTTCACGGAGCTCGTTTGACTCGTTAAGTTCAGACTCATTAATCGATATCTGCACCTCAAACGTGACGTTAAGACGGGCGGAGACGTCGTCCAAACGTCCTCCGTCCTTCAGTCGAATCAGCGGACGCCTCGTCGGTGAGATTTAGTCGGGCTTTGTGAGGCTCGAGGAAAAGAGCGGGAAGGAGAGGAGAACGTCTTATAGTCTTAGAGACAAATCTACCCGAGTGGATCAGCCCGGTTTGATCCGACAGACGTCTGACTCGTCTGTCACAGCAGAGAGGCCGACCAGGCGTTTTATAACTCGAGGACGACGATCATCACGAGAACAGAAAATGAAGTGGAGCTGCAGCTGTGAGCTAAAAACAGGTTTTAGACAGTCTCTGAGACTAGGTTTTAGACGGTCACGTCACAGAGACTACGTCCAGGTTTTAGACAGTCTGCGGGTACGTCCAGGTTTTAGACAGTCACACGGAGACTACGTCCAGGTTTTAGACAGTCTGTAGGACGTCACAGAGACTACGTCCAGGTTTTAGACAGTCTGTAGGACGTCACAGAGACTACATCCGCGATCAGCTCTGGCGGCGCCCGACGAGCGCTCGGTCAGGTAACGATCAAGTCAAAAATAATTTCCGAACACATCGTCTGGGTTGAATCAGTGATCAGCTGGTCTGAGTCGACCTCTGGCTGTCTCCTCCTCCTCGCCATCACTCAGGCCTCAGTGCAGGATTTGCTGCGACCTTTGACCTCTCCGTCGCCGGACGCTTGTTGACGGATCGCGGCGACGTGAAGGTGACTCGCTGATATTAAACCTGCGACACCTGAGCGGACTGAAACGTCTCCATCCAGAGCTGCAGGCGCTCGTTTTCACCACCCAGACAGAGGAGGAGGAGGAGGAGGAGGAGGAGGAGGAGGAGGAGGAGGAAGTATTCGGACGGACGCCGCCACTTCCTCCTGGTGAGGGGGGTGAAGGGGGGGGGATCAGGTTCAGACAAGATGTCCGACGGCGAGTGGCTGATTTTATCGACTGCTCGACACGCAGCGAGCATCGAACGACGGCTAAATATAGACGCAGGACAGGACGAGCTGAGTGTGTGTTAGCATGTGTGTGTGTGTGTGTGTGTGTGTGTGTTCAGGAACATGAAGCTGCATCTCCGGCTCCTTGAAACATTTACATTAAGACGCTAAAGGGCATCAGGAGACGTTAACGCTGAGATGAAGTCACGTGACGCGGAGGAAGAGGAGAGTCACGTGACGATGTGGACAGGCTAACAGGAAGCTAACGGGAAGCTAACATTTGAAGACTGGTCAGATTTGATGCTTTTATTTTGAAATTATTTGAATGTTTTTGTCATGTCGAGGTTTTTTTGCGGCTGACGATGACGATTCGATCACAGATCATCTTTCAGTCCAATCAGCTGACATCGATCACTTTTAGTTTTATCAGATCAGCTGGTGTTGCAGCATTGAGTCCTGGAAAACCTTGAAAGTGCTTAAAAAAAGTCCTTGAAATTCAAATGAACCTCATAGCGCTGCCTCATATCTGATTTCCTTCTCTGTTCTTTGTCAGTTTAATCCAACATGGCTGCAGATCTTTAGAACGACTGAAGACCCCTCACGCCTCCTAACCAGCCGGTCAGAGCCACAGAGATGAAAGACTGCTCGGCTAAAAACAACAGGAAGTAGCTGCTGTATGTCGGCGCGGGCGCCATGTTGGCGAGGTCGAGATCAGCTGTGACTTTTAATGTGACTAATCAAAGAAAGAAAAGCTCTTTGTGTTCGTCTCCGACCTCAACATGTTTGTGTCTTTGTGCCTCCTGGTGAGGAGGAGGAGGAGGAGGAGGAGGAGGAGGAGGAGGAGGAGGAGTGCTTCCCCGTCCTCCTCCACCTGCTCCTTTTCTCTTTGTTTTCTGTAGAAATGGAGACAACAGGAAGCAGAAATATGTTCAAATATCAAAGATTAGTAATCGAATAAAAGTTTAAATTTGAGTAAAAATACTGAAGCACTCTGTGGAAATACTCGATTACTATTTAAAAGTACGCATGAACAGTTAAAGTACACGTAGAGGGATTAATGACGTAAGGCAGTGAAGGTGGAGCGATGTAAATAAAGTTTTCAGTCAAGCTGAGCACCACTCAGGCAAAAGGTGGAGGAGGAGGAGGAGGAGGAGGAGGCCTGTTGAGAAACAAATGGCTTCAACCACAAAAGGAAACCACGTGGAGGAGAGGGAGGAGGGGGCAGCAGCAGCAGCAGGAGGTGAGGGGGTAATAACAGGACTGACGGAGGTCCAGGTGGAGGTCAGACGTAAAAGCAGCATGCGGTCTGAGCTGGTGTTATCGTCATAACGAAGCTACTTCAGGTGATTTTAAAACCGATTTGTTTTGTGCCAAACAGTCAGAGAAGAAAGCTGCAAAGTTTCAGCTGTCGTTGGAGTTTCATCACATTTTATTCTCATTTTTAGCTTCACGTGTGACACAAAAAGACTCGAACAAACGCTCAGATTGTTTTCTCACTTCCTGTCCTCGCACGTTCGTCCGTCTGGCGGGGGACGCCGTTAAACGCTGATTCGATGCTGCAGAGCTGATGTGCTGAGTCAGGCAGCCGCCCGGTCCACGTTCAGCACCGTTAACGGGTTCTGTTTGAGGCTTTCCGAGCTGGTCCGACATCTCACTGTAGCACCACCAGTCTCACCACCTCCCCTGACCCCGTCTGTCTGCCGCCTGCCGACCTTTGACCTCCACCACAGACAGGAATCCGTCACCGCCGGCCGACTGCCGAGCCGGATCGGCACCTTTAACCCCATCACCTTCCACCACCTCATTAGAGCATGTGTCAGTGGGATGTGAAGGGGAAACTGAGTGTGTGTGTTTAGCCTCAGATCACACACACACACACACACACACACACACACACACACACACACACACACAGGTCAAAGGTCACGGCAGGCTGCTGACGCCTGTGTCTGTCTCCTCAGAGACCCTCAATGCTTCGTTAGCACCTCGTTAGCCACGAATAATCCACTTTAGTTCATTGTTACAGGTGTCTCCATCAACGTCCTCTTCACTCTTTTCCTCTGCCATTTTGTCCATAGAGACTGCTAACAGACAGTGAGCAACACGAGTTAATGTTAGCTCAATGTGTTAGCAGCTGTTAGTTGATGTTAGCTCAGTTTGATAGCTGCTGTTAGTTGATGTTAGCTCAGTTTGATAGCTGCTGTTAGCTGATGTTAGCTCAGTTTGTTAGCTGCTGTTAAATCAAATCAAATCAGATTTTATTTGTATAGCCCAAAGTCACAAAGTACATTTTCCTCTGAGGGCTTTACAGTCTGTACAGGGAGTGACACCCTCTGTCCTTAGACCCTCGGTTCGAGTGAGGAAAAACTTGCCCACAAAAAACCCTTTTAACAGGGAAAAAAGGTGGAAGAAACCTCAGGAAGAGCCACAGAGGAGGGATCCCTCTCCCAGGACGGACAGACGTGCAACAGATGTCACGTGTACAGAACAAGTCAACACAAACATATTGTACAATTACAATGAATGATAAAATGACCACAGTAGCAGATATGGTAGCAATAATGACAGTAATAATATATGTAGTGGACGTTGCGCAGGATCACAGCAGCAGCCACGATCCACGAGAACCTGTTAGCTCAGTTTGTTAACTGCTGTTAGCTCAGTTTGTTAGCTGCTGTTAACTCAGTTTGTTAGCTGCTGTTAGCTAATGTTAGCTCAGTTTGTTAGCTGCTGTTAGCTCAGTTTGTTAGCTGCTGTTAGCTTCTGTTAGCTCAGTTTGTTAGCTGCTGATAGTTGATGTTAGCTCAGTTTGTTAGCTGCTGTTAACTCAGTTTGTTAGCTGCTGTTAGCTAATGTTAGCTCAGTTTGTTAGCTGCTGTTAGCTCAGTTTGTTAGCTGCTGTTAGCTCAGTTTGTTAGCTGCTGTTAGCTTCTGTTAGCTCAGTTTGTTAGCTGCTGTTAGCTTCTGTTAGCTCAGTTTGTTAGCTGCTGATAGTTGATGTTAGCTCAGTTTGTTAGCTGCTGTTAGCTCAGTTTGTTAACTGCTGTTAGCTCAGTTTGTTAACTGCTGTTAGCTCAGTTTGTTAGCTGCTGTTAGCTAATGTTAGCTCAGTTTGTTAGCTGCTGTTAACTCAGTTTGTTAGCTGCTGTTAGCTAATGTTAGCTCAGTTTGTTAGCTGCTGTTAGCTCAGTTTGTTAGCTGCTGTTAGCTCAGTTTGTTAGCTGCTGTTAGCTTCTGTTAGCTAAGTTTGTTAGCTGCTGTTAGCCAATGTTAGCTCAGCTGCTGTTAGCTAAACTAAAACTGAGCTAACATCAACTAACAAACTGAGCTAACATTAGCTAACAGCAGCTACAGATATTGTGAGAACAGACATACGACTGATCATAAATCTGTAGTTCATTTATGTTTATGCAGAAATATTTGAAGCTCTGTGTGGATGAAGTTTGACACACACACACACACACACACACACACACACACACACACACACACACCTTGTTTACCTGTCGGGGTTAATTAATGCTGCTTGTTTGAGGAACATACTAATCATCAAGCCCCGCCCACCTCCTTCCACAATCACCTATTGGGCGGCGATGAGATTGACAGGCCGTCACCTGTCACTGCTGGCAGCCAATAAAAACACAGCTGTTAGCGTCACCTGCGAGGCTGAGGCTAATCACGTTTCCATTGGGTTCCACTAGCATTATGCTAACATCTCTGTTCTCCGTAGACGGGATGGATAAACATATTTTAGTTTGACTAATCATGATGTGATGAATTACTCTCCACAGAGTGAGGCTGTTATTTCACTTTGAGGAAATGGTTCCAGGAACCGCGACGCTAATGGATCCAACAAAACATTTCATTGGAAGAAATTAGACGGTTTAAAGGAAACAACAACAACAACAACAGAGAGCTGTGGAGTCTGGGTGGATGTAATGAGACTTAAAACTGAATCAAACGGCAAATAAACTTTTATTTCTCCGACTGTCGATGAGTTAGGAGGACAACAACGTCGCTTTAGTTTACCACCAACGCTTCCTGAGCTGATGACCCAATACAGATCATCAGAACTGACTCTCGCCCCACCAGGGTAACGAGGAGCTTCATGACAGATGAACAACCAACCTTCTCTGATCACGTCTGATCAAGCCTGCACAGTGCAACCCTTTCAGCTGATCCAGAAGGCGGCGCTCCTGGTCTTCAATCAACCCAGAAGGTCACATGAACCCTGTGAAGGTTCTCAGTCGACCAGGTCGTCTTTCTTCAAGAAGGGTTCAACATCTGGGGCAGCTGGACTTGTTGTAGATCCACCGTGACGGGCGGTGTGGACGATGGTCGCTGGAATCTGTGCACCTACAATTGACGACAGCAATCCACACTTGGCGTCATGGAACGACCATCGTCCACACCGGACCTCAGGTGACTTTAACGCGCTGTCACAACAACAACGAGCACTAACGAACTAAGTGGCCGGGTCTACAATCCAAAAACTCAGATCTGTCAGTCAGAACTGAAGAAGCCTCTTCACACATCTACAACCAAAAGTCCAGTTCTCCCAGATTTAACCTTCTTGGTCACCTCTCTGCTCATCGAGCTCCACCGTCTACCTGTAGCAGCCCACATTAAGTTCAAATCTCTAACGCTGACTACAAAGTAGTCTCCGGTTCTTGAACGTCCTCATACCTCCTCCTCAGGAACGTCCTACCAGTTCCTACCAGATCAGTGGCGTCCCTCTCTACCTTCACAAACCTCCTGAAGACCTCCAGCTCCTCAGAGAGGACCTCCTCTACAACACTACCAACAAAGGTTCCTAAAGGTTTCATGTAGTTTAGGTAAGGTGAACAAAAAGGTGACTTTAACTTACAGCAGACGGCTGAGACGGTCCAGGTGAGACAAACTCCAACTGAAGTTCATCCAAACAACTCCAGGACAGAGAAAAGGTACAGGTGAAACCAATCAGGCGGGAAAACAAAACAAAAGCAGGAAGTAAAGACACACAAGACACAAGGAGAGGGCAGCACTTCAAAATAAAACAGGAAACACTAAACAATAAAAGCTTTTTCATGTACAGTCCCCCCCATGTTAAAACGTCCAACTTCACAGCAGAAATAAACATGTTTACAGCCTGGTACAAAAAACAGTTTTGGTCTCTGTAGCTAATTTCCCCGTTCATGACAACTGTACTGAGGGTGAATTTATATACAACTCACCTGTTCAGGTTATATTAAGGCTTAAAGTTATGCAGGATTAAGAGCGTGGACGCTTAGCAAATGAAGTTGTTCGTTGAGCTTTAAAATGTTATCTTCTGACGTGGAGCTGAATTATAAATAACAGCTGACCTGTGACAGTGTATCTGAATTACTCAAAAAGTTGCCTCACAATGGCAACTTTATCTTCAGTTTGAGCAACCAAAAGGTTTATTAGCACAGATCAGGGCAGAGTTAACCTCATATTACGGATTTTAAAGTGTCTTCAGGTGTTCGCTCAGCGTTCCTGCTCAAAGGCACGCCGGCAGTCCTGAAGTGAAACGACCTCTTCAGCTGAATCTGAGCGCAGGAGGAAACTCTCGTCTCCGCTCGCCGACCTCTGAGGGTCGACCCGAAAAACCTCCGCCAAAAAAACACATCGCCGTTTCCCACAATCCTCCTGGGCGAGCGGGGAGGAAAAACAGCATGGTGGAGAGAGAGGGGAAGATGAAAGAGAGCAGAGGCGAGCTGCTGGCTTCACCGCCTCATTACCGAGTGTGTGTGTGTGTGTGTGTGTGTGTGTGTGTGTGTGCGTGACAGGTACTCAGCTTGTTACCCAGCATGCCGCGGGGGTCAGCGAGGTCAGAGGTTGTGGGTGGTCACTTCCTGTCCATTAGCAGGAGAAGAATAAAAAAGAACCTCATCAATCACCCAACACCTGGTCGCCGCGGGCAACGGTAACTAAGAGATAACCAGGACCACGTGCGGCAACGTAACACCAGGAGCAACGCCGGGGCGACCTTTGACCTCCCGAGAGAGAGAGAGAGGAAGATTTCACTTTAACTGAGAGCTGCAACTTCAACTGACGAGTGCAGCCGAGAGTCAATGAAGAGGCTGTCAGGGCAACTGTATACTGTCATAGAGCAACTTTACACTGCCATAGAGCAACTTTACACTGTCACAGAGCAACTGTATACTGTCATAGAGCAACTTTACACTGTCATAGAGCAACTTTACACTGCCATAGAGCAACTTTACACTGCCATAGAGCAACTTTACACTGTCACAGAGCAACTTTACACTGTCACAGAGCAACTTTACACTGCCATAGAGCAACTTTACACTGTCATAGAGCAACTTTACACTCCTATAAAGCTTCTTAGACAATAGAGGAATTTCCTGATGGACAGTGAAGTAAACTGCTGCCAACTGTAGCTGCTGTTAGCTAATGTTAGCTCAGTCTGTTAGCCAGGCTGCCCGGCTCAGAGCGCCGGGGGAGTGTTAGTGTTTGGACCACAGAAAGAAGAAGAAGAAGAAGAAGAAGAAGAAGAAGAAGAGGTTTTCAGGCCCAGCAGTCAGCAGCCTCTATGGACATAATGGCAGAGGAGAAGAGAGTGAAGAGGACGCTGACGGAGGAAGCTAAGAAGAGAAAAGGAGAGAGTGAGCGAGCAAGAAGCCGCCGGACAAGAGTAAATCTGGGACTGACTTTTAGTGGTTGGTGAGAGCTTGGTGAAATAAAAGGCTGAAAGACAGACGCCGAGCTGGGCTGACTGCTGTTGGCCTGATCATTTATCTGTGACACACACAGAGTCGTTCTGAGCATGCTCAGTGTCGCTCCACAGCCTGATGGCTCGATTGACAACATCAAAGGTTCAATCACACACACACACACACACACACACACTGTGCAGCAGGTCATAGCTGGTGTGTGTGTGTGTGTCGGGATAATCGAACGACAACACACGACGCTGTAAAACACACACACCTCCCTCTCCTCCATTAGTCTGTCGATGTTGTGTTATCTTCTCATCACACACACACACACACACACACACACACTCATCATGGATGGATAAGTGTTCCAGGCCAATCAATATTCAGATTCCCCTCGAGGCGCCCGAACATGTGTCACTCATCCAGTGTGTTGTTTAGAGTGTGTGTGTGTGTGAGTGAGTGAGTGATGTGTGCTCAGTAACCCAGAAACTCAGGTCCAGAGTGGTTGTCCTGGTTTACATGTTAACCCAGTTGTTACGCTCCGATCAGAGATCAATAACAAGCAGCAGGTCGCGAGTTCGATTCCCCGTTACAGAAACAAACAGGTTTTATTTTGGTTTGTTTAACGTTTGTTTAACGTCTGTCTGTAACGACACGTCAGGAGGACACAAACCTCCAAACTCAAACACAGTGACCTGAAGTTCTCGCTGACTGAAAGGCATCATGGGAAATGTAGTACAGCACATAAACGTTTTGCTGATATAAACAAATGTTTAATGTTCAGCATCGATTCTGCTGGTCTGACCGTAAAGGAGTGTTTGTGAGAGTCCAGCTAAACACCATCTGTCACACACACACACACACACACACACACACACACACACACACACATTGCCCTACTTACATTTTGACAGCATCAACCAGGACAACACTGACATGAGTTATACCTGCCTGTCTGCCTGTCTGTCTGTCTGTCTGCCTGCCTGTCTGTCTGTCTGTCTGTCTGCCTGCCTGCCTGTCTGTCTGTCTGTCTCATGTCACATCAGTACAAACACAAACTAACCCTCACAGACTTCGTACATGCAGCAGCCAATGAAAACAGGCGATGTTTGTCTCAGGTGGAGGTGAACGCCTCACCTGTGACACACGACAGGAAACTCCCTAAAATCAGGTATAATAAAAAAAAAATAAAATAAAAATAACTTAAATCAACTTTTACAGTAGTTTACTGTTTTTAAAAAAATCAACATTACCTGTAAATGAACAGCCAAGTTATTTTAAACATTTACAGTGTTTCTTAAATGAACAGACAGTAATTGTCTGTAATTAAATGTGGCTCATTATATAAATGTTCATGTTGTTGAAAGTGTTTGATCAGAATAATTATCATATTATATTATTAGAATAATAATTCAGTGAAAATCGTATTTTTACGGGTTTTTACCGTTTTTTTACGATTCATTTTTTTACAGTGAAAACGTGTCATAATGTTCTTTTTACGACTTTTACCTACTTTACATGCGTCGTGCACTTTCTTAAATGACTGCTGTTGTTGTTAACAGTCTGTCACAGGTGAGCACATTCAGGTGTTTTTTAGAGTGAATCAAAAACAACCCAAAGACGTCACTCTGACACACTCTGGAGGTCGTGGGTTCCACAGGATGTGTCATATCTAGAGCTCGCTCTGTTTGTGTTTGAGGTTTTAATGTCCCGGAGCACAAACAGAGCGACAGGTGTCTCACAGGTGTCTCATGTGTGCTGAGCATCAGCGTCACCAACGAACAGTCAAATGTGTTTCGAAGTTGAAGTTGGCAACGACCAAACATCGATTTAGCCAGGATTAGCAATACCAATAGCAACGCAGCTTTCACTAGTGTTGATGCGGAGCAGCCATCTTGGGTCGGGTTCTGTGAGGTTCTCCTGACTTTCGTGTGTCATGCTAGCAGCAGGAGCTTTGGGTGTGTTATGCTAGCAGCAGCTAACGTAGCGGCTCGGTTGTTTTTATCCAGCTGTCAATGTTTCATCACAGTTGAGGAGTCGTGTGTTGTTTCAGCGTTTTTCCTACATTTTAAAGTTGGTTTATAAAAAATGCACGACAACCAGCAACCAGCAACTTCACACCTCGCCGACAGACCGGAGGTCAAAGGTCGCGGGTCACAGCACGCCGACAAAGACAAACAAACACTCCTGAGAGTGACGATGATGAAGGACGAGGAGAAGAAGAGCTAGTGTCGTACTGACACCAGAGCTCATTTAAAGTTAATCAGGCTCACGCTGCTAACTGCTAACTTATTTACATCTGCTGTTCTTCTTCTTCCTCGACTGACTGACACCAAAAACACACACAGAGCTGAAACCTCAAACTTTATCAACCCGGTCAGTCAACTACCATGCTAAGAGACCAACTGATGTGCTAACAAGCCAAATAACTAGCCTCCTAGCTAACCATTTAGCATGCTAACCAACTATCTGTAATCAACCTGCTCCTTAACCAGCTCACCTGCTAACTAATCAGCTAATTTCTGAGGCCAGCTAACATGCTAAAGGACTAACTGACATATTAGCTAGTATGCTAGCAAACCAACCAACCTGCTCATCAACTAGCCACCTAGCCAACCAACTACCTGCTACCCAATCACCTGACCTGACCTAATCAGCTAAACTATGGCATGGCAGTTCAAGCAACTTGCTCATCAACTAACTTCCTAGCTAACCATTTAGCATGCTAACCAATTACCTGTAACTAGCCAGGTCAACTCTTAGCTAATTAACTTGCTAAAATGCCAACTGACTGATGTAACTACAATGCTAACAAGCCAACCAACTGCCTGTAATTAACCAGCTCACCTGCTAACTAACATGCTAAAAGGCTAACTGACACGTTAGCTCACACGCTAACGGAGCTCAGGGTGCTAACAGCTAACTGCTAACTTATTTAAACCTGCTGTTCTTCTTCTTCTCCTCGCTGACACCAGCTTCATCTCAAATAAGACGATCACAGTCTTATTAATCAATTTAATTCCTATTTAATCCAGAGAGATTATGAAGCCAGAGGTCAAAGGTCAAACCTCCCTGTAACCAGAGGTCAAAGGTCAAACCTCCCTGTAACCAGAGGTCAAAGGTCACACAGCAGCTCAGGTGTTTGAAGCCGTCGAGGATGAAGACGATTACTGAATATAATGAGACGATTACACTGTGTACATCTCACCTCTAATGTCAACACACACACTCACACACTCAGTAAACACTCACACACACTCAGATGAACACACACACACACACACACACTTGCCTGAGCAGCAGTGGAGGCAGTTAAGTGTTTCTCTGAGGCGTTCAGGGACTTTCTGCCTCTTCCAGCTGTCAGAACCAAAACTGAATGACGGACGATGATTGGCTGTGGCTGCCGTATACACACACACACACACACACACACACACACACACACACACACACACACCAACCGTCCTGAAGCTGCTGGTGAAATATTCAGTGCTGCGCTCACTAAAGGCAGCTCATCTGCCTCGAGACATTTACACCTCATTTTGCCAATTTAGTGTGGCAGCCCAACACGCACACACACACAGACTAGTTAATTCCACCCTCAGTGTACTCAGTCGTCCTCTAAGGCGGCACTCAAACCAAAGCTAATCGCTAAGCTAAAACATATACAGACACACAGTCTCAAGTGTGTGTGTGTGTTAATGGTCAGACACACACACACACACACTCTTACACCGAGCTAAACTACGCTACCTGCTAACTAATTAGCAGAGTCACTATATTTACACCTAGCATAATCACTGTCAGGCTGGCTAACCCGCTCAATAGCCCCTTTAAGAACTAAACTGCTAACTAGCATGCTACTATGCTGTGCTACATAACCAACTAACTGGCTACTGAAGTGTTAACTAACATGCTAACAAGACAGGCTACCTTCTCACCAGCTAAATATACTCCTGACCAAATCACTTGCTAACCACCTGTAACTAACCTGCTACCTAACCAGCTCACCTGAACTAACCAGCTAAACTATTAGCTAACAAAATTCTCAACAAGCCGATCAACAAACTAGCATCCTAGCTAACCAGCTCACCTGCTAACTAACCAATCGGCTAATCTCTCAAGATAAAATTGTTAAGAAGCTAATCAACAAACTAACCTCCCTGCTAACCTGTAACTAACCTGCTACCTAATGAGTTAATCTCTTAGCTAACTAACACGCTAAAAGGCTAACTGGTAAGGTAACTAAGATGCTAACAGGCCAACCAACCAACAAGCCGAGTCGTAGTTTTCTTTAACTTTTGGCTAACCGTTTAGCCTTAAAATGGTTAAAAACAGCCCAGAGTGGTGCGTTCAAGGTGCTAGATTTGTCCGACCGACACTGTAAAATATAAATAAATCCATGTTTCTGTGTTATGACAGAGAGCAGCCGTGACTTTTCACATTAAAGGAGCTCCAACGACACAAAAATTGTCTTTTTCTCTCAGTAAATCTCTGAAATCTGTTTCATCGGCTGCAAACATGAACAGCGTTTGGGAATTTCAGGCGGACAAATGAACGCATGGTGAAGATTAGCGGTTGGTCTGTGCACGGCGGGTCAGTCAGACCAAAAAAAATCTACCCAGCAGCCCCTGCAGCGGTGGCACACGCTGGCTCTCCATGTGTTTATTTATTAGTTTGCTGCGATCGCTCCATTGGCTGCTCGGCCACCCGCGACATCACATAAAGAGCCACGGGGCGGACCGACACCGCCGCCGCCATGATGGAGGAGTACGTGAGTCCAGAGAGAGGGTCACACACACACACACACACACGGTTGTCACGGAAACACTTCATCACATGACCTCAGGCTGTATGCAAAGTGTAATGCAAACACTGATGAAAGATGAGTTGTGTGTGTGTGTGTGTGTCCAGGTATTCACAGCTCTGCCTGTCTGAACATGTCTCGACTCCCAAAGTAAGATTTCGCCGCCGCCACCGTCCCCTCCCTCTCTCTCCTCTGTCACCGTTGTCATGACGACGCTGACAGGCGGCCGTGACTGACAGTTTAAGTGGTTGTTTGAGTTTCTTCAAATGTGGCTTCCAGGTGTGTCTTCAGTCTATTCATCCTCGCCTGTCCTCGCCTATTGTCGTACCTCCACCACCCAGGCGGTGTTTCTCTCTCCGACACACACACACACACACACACACACACACACACACACACACACACAGTGGACTCTTGAAAGTTGTGCTTGAAAAACAACTTCAGAACTTTATCCAGTGATTTTTGTGAAACTGGATCAGATTTTATACACAATGTATTTGCTGTTTTTCCCTCTGACGTCCTCCGTTTCATCCCTTGCTAAAATAGCTAACCACTAATTAGCTGCTGCTAAATTAATCTGCCATTAGCAGGCTAGGTTAGCATGTGGCTTCCAGCACAGCCTCTGAGACCAACAGAGACTAACGTCACACTACCGAGGTGATTTACAGACTTTATGATGGAAACATTTATAAGTAGCAGCAGAGCTAAATATATAATATATAGTATATAATAAAGCTAACAGCAAGCTAGCTGAAGATCCAGTTGGTTTGGGGCTAGTGCTAATGTAGCTAACTGCTAACACGAGTTAATGTTATGGACCTCGCTAATTTTGGGAAAAGGCTAACATAGCTAACTGATAATATAAGCTAATTTTGGAGATTTTGCTAGTTTTGAGATATTGCTAATGTAGCTAACTGCTAACATGAGCTATTTTAGTTAGCTTGGATGCTAAGCTAACATTAGCTAATGTTATGAACTGAATTACATTAGTTATTTTCCTCCAAGTTAGCTAACTGCTAACATTAGCTACCATTACTTGCTGTAAAGATTGTAAGTAGCGAACTGCTAAGTGTGGTTAGCTTGGTCAGACGTGAAGCTAACTGAACTGACTCAGCCTCGAGAGCCAAACCTGGCAAGTAGCAAACCACTAGCTGTCATTAGCTCAACAAGCTAACCTCTTAGTTAACCAACTAACATGCTAACCAACTCGCCTGCTAAGTAGCTAAACTCTTTGCTAACTAACATGCTAAAAGACCAACTGACATGTTAGCTAAAATGCTAACAAGTCAACCAAGCTACAAGCAAAGTGATATAAATATATTTAAAGTATAAATGATTTTTAGTTCCTCTTCTCGTCCACTTGAGGCTGGCTCCAGAAGTGAGTCAGTCTCCATAAGTCTCCATGTTAAAATGTTTACAGCCTGGTACAAAAAACAAACATCTACACACTAAAAGGCCAAAAGTATGTGGACACATCTGTCGGCTGAATGAGTAGAGGCTGTTAAAGCAGCATTGATTGGGGCGTCCACATACTTTTGTCCGCTGCGTGTTATCCTGCAGAAACCGGCACATCATTTAATAACGATGTTATCGGAGGGAAAGTCTGACAGGAGGCATCTTCCTGTTTATTTGCCGTAACGTCTTAAATCATCATCGATGCTCTCGGATATTGATGCTGTTGTTTGTTTGGTGTTCGTCGGCCGAACATTAAGAGAGCGTCGGAGCTCGTTTGGTTTCTGACAGCAGCCGAGGAGAGAACATGAGCGGTGCTGTCCGGCCGACAAACACCGGCGCTCCACAGATCTGTTGTTTGTTTCTGTTTAATTCACAGAAACCTTCAGGGAAATTTTCAGCACACAAAGAAAGAAAGAAAGAAAGAAGGAAAGAAAGAAGAAGTCACAGATGTGTGTGCGCGTTAACATCTGACCTCAATCCTCTAATTTAACTCCAGAGATTAGGACACTAATCCAGACTGAGACACACGAGCTTAGTCCTGTTTTATTTTTACGTATTACTTCAGTTTATTTGTCTTTTTTTATTAAAATCTTTTGTTTCTATCATAAAATCTGTTTTCTACCAATAAAACAGATTGAAGGGACATAAAATAAAGATGAAAGATGAAAGATGACGAGGTCGGCCGCGGATTAAAGACAGAAACAGCTGTTCACTGAACACACACATATGTGCCTACCTTACAAACGGAGGACTGGTGTTACAAACCACCTAAGTGGTGACATGTTTCAGTTTCAGGTTTATTAAAACATTAGCATTATATTAGCTACACAGCTAACTAAGCTAACCACAGTTAGCGGTTCACTACTTTCCATCATTTACTGTTAGCTAATGTTAACGGTGAGTTAGCTAATGAAGTAAAACACTATAAAAACTTAAAAATAATAATATAATGCAAAATATACTAAAATATTATATATTGTATAAATATATATAAACATACTATATAAACAGGATTTATTACAGTATTTAAAATATTGATAGGCCGGTTTAGTATCCTGTTATTATAAGTAGTACTATTAGTATAAGTATTATTATAAGAAGTAGCAGTATTAATTTAAAAACATATTATATAAATAAACAATGTACTACATTGTATACTATAAACTGATGTGACATGATGACTTAAAGTATGACCTAAAAAATGTCCCCTGCTGTGTTTCCGGTTCCGTTAGTGAATGTAACTGACAGCAACGTCCACAGTTCGATAGCATCACAAGTACACACACACAGTGTAAGAGTTGCTAAAGTGCTGCGTTTGAGGACCTGATTGAAGCCTCCTTAAATACTTGAAAGAAGCTCTGCACTACAAACTCTCTCAGATAGCTTTAGCCTAATCACTTGCTAAAGTAGCTAACCACTAGCAGGCGGCAGAACCGGGCTCAGCAGCCAGAACAGATACAGCTAACACTGAGGATCCAGTTGGTATGGAGCTAATGCTAATGTAGCTAACTGCTAACATAAGTTAATGCTATGGGAAAAGGCTAACATAGCTAACTGAAAAATATAAGCTAATGTTGTAGATTTGGCTAGTTTTCAGATATAGCTAATGTAACTGCTACCATTAGCTTAGATGTGAAGCTAATGTTAGCTAATGCTATGAATGTAATTACATTAGTTAGCTCACTGCTAACATTAGCTAACAGTACTTGATGCAAAGATTGCTAAGTAGTAAACCGTTAACTGTGGTTAGCTCGGTTAGCCATGTAGCTAACATAATGCTAATTGATGCTAAATGATGCTAATATTTTAGTATTTCATTAAATGTCCAACACAGTTCAACCAGGAGGTGGAAGAGAAGGAGGAAGTGAGGTCACAGCGAGAGGATGAGGAATGTGGAGGAGATAAAGGCATCGAGTTGATGGGAGCGATAAAGAGAGAGAGGAGGAGGAGGAGGAGGAGGAGGCGAGCAGAGAGTGTTTCCCATCCAAACACACTTCAGGTGATGCGAGGAGAAAACGTCTCGTAAAAAATGACAACATCTCTCTCCCTTATCTCCTCACCACAGTCTGAGCGCAGGAAGGAGGTGATTCAAGGTGAAGAACGAGGAGGCCATATTAAATACAGGAGGAGGGAGGAGGAGAGGAGAGAAAAATGACTGAAAGAAAAGTAAAGGAGGCAGGAAGAGAAAGGAAAGGAATAACGCAGGCAAGGAAAGTAAGGAAGGAAGCAGGAAAAGGAAGGGGATGATAGGAAGGAAAGGAAACAGAAAAAGTAAGTAGCAAGGAGGAGAAGGAGGGAAAAAAGGGAAGAGGAGAGGAAGGAAGTGGATAGGGAAGAAAAGGGAAGGAGGGCGGAGGAGGAAAGAAATAGGTAAAGGAAGGAAGGGAGAGGAAAGGAATAAAGTAGGCAAGGTGAGAAGGGAAGGAAGCTGGGAAGGAAAGGGAAATGGGTGAGGAGGAGAAAAAGAAGAGGAAGGAAGAGAGGAAAAATTAGAGAAAGGGGGAGGGAATAAAGGAAGAAAGTGGGTAAGGAAGGAAGGAAGGGAAGGAGAGAGAAGGATAGGAAAGAGGGAGGAAGCAAAGAAATAACAGAAAGGAAGGAAAGAGGAAGAAGAAGGAAAGGAATAAAGTAGTCAAGGTAAGAAAGGAAGGAAGCAGGAAGGCAGGAAGGAAAGGAAACAGGAAAGCGAAGTTGAAGGAGGAAATAAAGATGAAAGAAAATTTAAGGACTTTTCAAGGACTTTCCAGGCCCATTTTCCTCAAATTCAAGGACCCAACACAGCGTCACAGATCGAGGTTAACGAGGAGAATCAGCTGATTTACTAACAAGGAGTCAAACATCTGTTTATGTCAAGGCCTTCAAGGCTTTCAAGGATTTCAAGGACCCTCATCGTGACTGATCCTGATCCTGGAACTCCTCCAATGTTCGATCGAGCTGATTGATGATGTCATCTCTCTCCATCAGCTGTCTCCTCTCTCGTCATCGCCGCCTGTCAGTCAGACGGTTACCACGGCGACAGTCAGTGTACTACGACTACCAGAGGAAGTACTACTGACAGTACTGATGCTACTACAACTACTACAACTACCAGCAGCCTCATGGATACTAGTACTGTTACTACTACTGATACTGACATTTATACTGACACTACTTCACAACCAGAGGAAGTACTACATGTACTAACAACAGTACTCACACTACTATTATTAGTAAAAGTACTACTGACACCACAGTTACTACTACTGATACTGCTCGTTAGTATTAGTAAAGGTAACACTAACAGTACTTCTATTGTGAGTAAAACGTCTTCTGTACTGCTGACTCATCGTTAAATAAAATAATTCAACTTTTATTTTGAAATGTCGACAGGTGTACAACATGTGACCTCTGACCCCGCCCACACCGACCTCCACCTATCCTGAGTCAGACCACCTGCTACCACACACACACACACACACACGTGTTGATATGTTTTGTTCCTCGCCGTCGTCACGCCTTCGTTTACTGTCGCTCGCCTGTTTTGTTTATGAGTGTGTGTGTGTGTGTGTGTGTGTGTGTGAAGCCTCGGGCAGGTTTCCGTTCCACTTCGCTTGTGTTGCTGAAGCAGGTGGCGACACACACACACACACGCACACACACATATATGAACACACATAAATTCTTGTGTTTTTGATTTCTGGCTCGACATAAAAGTAAACAAACACACACACACACACACACACACACACACACTGATCTTTGTATTGAGTCGTCTCAGTGGCTCCAACACACTCACTGCCCTGAGGGGGCGACCGAGATAGACAGACAGAGAGAGAGAGAGAGAGAGAGAGAGAGAGAGACAGACAGAGAGAGAGCGAGGCCTCGACTCTCTGTGAGTTTCCTGATGGACAGTGAAGTAAACTGTAGCTGCTGTTAGCTCAAGTTAGCTCAGTTTGTTAGCCAGACTGTGAGCTCAGAGCACCGCGGGAGCGTCAGTGTTTGTACCACAGGGAAGAAGAAGAAGAAGAAGTTTACAGGAGGAATGCTAACGGAGGCGTAATGGCAGAGGAGAGACTGAAGAGGACTAGCAAGTCAACAACTCGTTAAGACAACGTTAAGACAACGTTAAGACAACATTAAGACAACATAAAGACAACATTAAGATCTGTTTGTTGATGAGATCAGAAAGCTAACGGGGCTAACTGTTAGCCTAGCTTTATATGCTAATACATTTGTTGGTTGAACTTTGACACACAAACATCACCTGCCTTTATTCAGGATCACCTGGAAACACCTGAGAGTCACGTGACTGAGCATGCTCAGTGAAGACACGAGTGTTTACGTGAAGTCGAGCTCAATGCATTTTGACGTTTTCATGCTGACTTTTCAGCTCCGGCAGGAAGTACAACGCTTTGTCTACCTGTGTGACACACCCCACCTGTTCATATACACACACACACACACACACAACACACACACACACACACACAACAGAAACACAAACACACACTGACAGGGTGCTGAGAGGATTGCGTCGTGCTGAGTGATGTTCACATTCAGGAATGTGTGTTTAAGGATGTGTGTGTGTGTGTGTGTGTACAAAGACCCCTTTGTCACCAGGTACACCCGCCCAGCTCCACCACCATCATCACCTCCACCTTCAACACAGAGATACAGACAGACGTATCTCCATCTCTACATCGTACCTGTTCCAACCTGTGCAAACACAGTCTGTGCCTGCTAACGTTAGCATGCTAACGTGCTCACAATGACAATGAATCTTAGCCTAGTATCTTAGCATGCTAACATTTGCTAATTAGCATTAAACAGAGCCACAAAGCGGTTTGTTAGCGGTTCTACTGAAAGGCAAGGTAGCGTTTAGCATCGTTTTTAAGCCGCTTAATGTGTTTTACCTCGTCAAGCTGCAACAAAACCAAAAATATTCAGTCTTTGTTGAATTATTTCACAACTTCTCGTTATTTTTTAATGTTTTATACTTAATATTTTCATGTTTAACGGTCAAAAGCTCAGGAATCACTGCCTAAAAATGTTATTTTCTCCTTGAAGCTTGAGGCCAAACCACTAAAAAACGTCTGACCACAATAATGATCAGACTTTAACCTCCCTCCTCAAACTTTCACTTTTATTCCTGCCAACGCATGAAATCATAAATATCCCGTAATGACGACACACCCAGAAACACACACGGTACTTTTAACGACATCACATAGACGCGTTCCGTCTCACCGGACCCGCTAATGTTCGCGCTAAACACTCGTAATCGGTTTGCTCGGCTACAGTTACACTCCATTAAATAATTACTGATTTAAAACAGGTGGTTTTAATCTGAAATGAGGCTCCGCGCTGTGACGGACGGACAGACTTCCTGTCTCTCCGCGTCCAGCTCGCTGTCAGAGAACGGAGGCTGTAATGGAGACCATTAGCCGGGCGGCTAGAAGCTTTTTCTCGCCAGAAGATTACAGTAATTTCACTTCAGAGGCTGAAAAACGTCTTCAGGCGGGGACACGGTGTCTGTCATCAGCTGAGAGGAAGGTGTGAAGTACAAATACTCTCTGTACTCACACAGTACTTCATGTGGAGTACAGTTACTGCAGAAAACGTCTATCTAACTGTAGGCAATGTAAACTTTTGGGATAAAAATGTGGATTTATCTTCATGATACGACTTTGTATTCATCTTCAACTGTTTATTTCAGTGAGACAGATTGAGGTCGAATATTTTACAGAGTAACTCAGAGAAGTTGCTTCACGTTTGGTGGGAACGCGCCGTTAATCTCCCTCCAGATTGAAGCCTTCAGCCGAACTGACGTCACCCCCTACAAGCCTTCACCTTCAGCCCGGTTCCTCCCGGTTCAGATTATGAATCAAACTCAGACACAAAAATGCAGATTTGGATGAAGTGCTGGTTTCAAAAACAGACATCTGATAGGCGGCGTGATACGAGAGCGAGGCTGCTGGCGCCGTGATACGCTGGCATACAACAAAGTTACAGCATCGATGTTTACGTGGAAATTCAGGCGTGAAATCACAGAGAGGGCTCACTGGCTTCATCTCTCTCCGCTCGAAGGGCAGAGCTCTCCATAGAAGGAGGGATTGTGCTGGATTGGACGGAGGGAGGTGGAGGTGGTGGTGTTGGTGGTGGAGGGGGTCAGTTCTATGAGTCAGCACACACACACTCAAACACATACACACACACAAGTCGCTGTGTTACCATAGAGACAGCCGAGTTGGTCAGCGTAAAAGCAGGAAGGACGCCGTCAGACTGTTAATTTGGAGGCCTGACGGAGGAGGAGGGTGGAGGAGGCCCTCATTGACCTTTGACCTCCTCACACTCGGCTGCTAATAACAGTTTCTAAGTGATGTTTGACCTTTGACCCCGGCGGGTCAGTGTTGTTTTGATCTCCAAAAGTCCAAAAGGTGTGCAGGTCACATGACCAACAAGTAGACAGGTGTTACCCTAGACAGCTAACGCTAGGAGCTAATGATGCCAAACAGAACCTGACAGGGAATACAGTACCAACTTCAGAACCAGCAGTGTCCAGTCTAACAGTGAGTACAGCAGCCTACCGAGGTGGTTTTCTTGCCGGGTTTGGCTCCTGGCATCCTTAGCAATTTTTTTATCAAGTAATGGTAGCTAATGTTAGCAGTCAGCTAACATGGAGGAAAAAAACTAATTAGGCTGATAACATTAGCTAATGTTAGCTTCATTAGCTAGATCTTAAAGCTAGCAAAATCTACAACATTAGCTTATATTATCAGTTAGCTATGTTAGCCTTTTCACAAAACTAGCGAGGTCCATAACATTAACTTATATTAGCAGTTAGCTACATTAGCACTATCTCCAGACCAACTGGATACTCTGCGTTAGCTGTATTAGCTTTATTATATTAGCTTCCTCTCTACTGCTACTTAGCAATCTTTAACATCAAGTAATGGTAGCTAATGTTAGCAGTGAGCTAACTTAGAGGAATGAACCAATATAATTAAATTCATAGCATTAACTAATGTTAGATTAACATCTGAGCAAATTAATATAGCTACTGTTGGCAGCAGTTTATATTATCAGTTAGCTATGTTAGCCTTTTCCCTAAACTAGCGAGGTCCATAACATTAACTTATGTTAGCAGTTAACTACATTAGCACTCGTTCAAAACCAAGTGTATCCTCAGTGTTAGCTATATTAGCTTTAATAACTAACCTGTTCTGTTGCCTGAGTAACTGCTAATAAAATTAGCAGCATCTAATTAGCCATCACAAAGTCTGTTAATCACCTCGGTAGTGTAACTTTACTCCCTGTTGGTTGGGTCCAGCTTGGTTCTGTTGACCGCCAAAAGCAATATTAAGCTAGCGGCAATTAATTAGCGGTTAGCTACTTTAGCAAATAGCTAGGCTAAAGCTAGCTTGTCAACATTTGAGTGCCACAAACATTTTCATGTGTGAAGGATGGAAATGAAAATGAAATACCTGAAGTACCTCTACCTGCTGTTTGTTTGTAAGCCCTGCCCACTTTGACCACCCAGTGAATGCACAGAGAGCGCCACTTTTTTTTTTAACATTTAAGCAAACATGTTTATTGAAATAAAATCTGGTTTTATGCTGAAATAAAAACAAAGAAACACAACAACAAAAAAACTGTACAAAGAAGAAGTACATGATTGAGCAGGTGTATGATGGGATATAAAGTGCGACGCCTGTGAGCGCACGTGCAAGATGGTAACGCCCAAAAACCGTCCGAACTCGTCCGACGTCGTACATATACGATATTGGTGGAGATGAGTGAAAATGTGTCTTTGGTTTAACAATGAAATGCCCTCTTCGTTAAGCACACACACACACACACATGCGACATGCTATAATGTCACAACAAAAACAGCTGATGAACAAAAAGGTACAAAACACTTTTACATACATGTACAGTCTGAACATGTGATTGTCTCTTTACAGTGCACGTGACATTTCATTAAAGTTTCACAGCCTCAAAAAAATGCAGTTAAAGTTAATGGCCTCTAACTTCACCTCCTCGTCGTCGTCCTCTTTTTTTTTTTTTTTTTGTACATTAAATAGAAAAAAGAGCAAGGCACTCTGGGTAAAAAAGGCGAAAGCGGGCGCCTGGAAAATTACCTGCCATTAATCTGTGCAAACAATTGACTTTTAAACCCCGGTGATTGGGAACACGGCAAAATTAAAAGTCGTATTTCAGCTGACCTGACAGGAGGTGCTGAGGTTAAGAAATTGTTGTATTTTGTCTTAGTGTACCTTTTCCTTCATAGTGTAGTCGCCTTTTTACAACCCCTCCTCTCCTTATCCTTTCTTTCTTCACTGCCTTGGCTCCCTGAACGAGCTGAAATTACCTTAAATTGGTCTGAACTGGATGGAAACACTCTTTAAAGTGCTTAGTTCCTGGGCCAAACACACAAGAAACAATAAAAACGGGGAACCGAACTCAACTCAGGAATTCACAGTCACTCTTTGTCACACTTCAACAAGCTGATCCGTTAGAGAGGGGGGCCGTAAAAGAGCTGCTTTAAAATAAAATAAAAAAACTTGAGTCAGCCTCGGACTTAATGAGGATGTCAGCATGAACCTTTCGAAATGGTCGCACAAAGAAGTCCAGACTCAAAAACACTTCATTTAAACCATCGTGGAAAAGGTGAAACACAAATAAAACAAAGGAAACACACAGAGAAGGTAAAGGTTAGACCTATATGGGATAACGTGAACCGAATCGACCAAAGTTTGTGTCATAATTCGTGAAAATATCTTGAAGAATTGAACATTTTAACGTCTGTTTGTTATACAAGAACATCAGGAGATAAATCAGTTCATAGAGTTCATCTTTTGGGGGTTGTGGTCACCAAATATCGCCAACCAAATATTGGTTAATCCCATATTTGGTCTATCCGTTAATGGATCCGTCATGGTTATGAGTATCGTGGTGTCCATGTTGATGTGAAACAGCAATAAAACAAAGAAAAACACAAAGAGAAGGTAAGGATAGACCTATATGGGATATTGTGATCCGAATCGACCAAAGTTTGGTTCGTAACTCGTGAAAATATCTTGAATAATTGAACATTGAACAACACAAAATAATCAGCACAACCGTACAGTTCATAGAGTTCATTTTTAGGTGGGTTGTGGTCACCAAATACCAGCAGTTAAATATTGGTTAAACCCATATTCGGTCTATCCAGTTTATGAATCCTTCATGGTTGTGAGTGTTGTGGGGTCCATGTTGAGGTCAAAACTGAACAGAACAGAAATGGTGAACAAAACCAAACAAAACCAAAAAAATATATAAAACAGCTGTTTAGAAGTGGGGAATCAGTGCAGCTTTGGTGGAAGAATATTGGCTTTTGCCAATGCTAGTCCAGCGTGACTACCACAACCGGTTGGTCCAATAAATGTCCCTCTGGTACATTGCCGTGTTTGCGTAGTCGCCTACCTGTTTGCTGCTGTATTTGGGCGGGTTGGCCTTGTAGCTGTAATCCGAATATTGGTCGGAGCCCGTCGAGTTGTTGTCGCCCGTTCCCACAAAGGTGTTGGTGGCGGGGAGGTCCTGAACGGCCTGGTGCTTCTTGGATGCAGAAGGGGATTGCGGTTGAAGCTGGATGGAGGGTAAGGGGGAGTTGGAGCGGTAGTGGCGGCCCAAGTCGGGGCTTCCTGGTGGGTAGTTAAGTGGCAAGTGGATTCTGGGACTGTCGTTGACGTTGTCGTTGATGAGATTGAACTTGAGGCCTTTTTGTAGGCTCGCCTCCTCGTCCTCCTCCAGCGGTTTGGCCGGTTTAGGAGCTTTACCCTTTTTACTCTTCTTCCCTTTACCATTTTTGGGGCCTTGCTTGGGGGCGTACAGGTCCTTACTTTCCTTCTTGCCGGCCTGGTAGCCACTCTTGGTGTCCTTCTGTAGTCGGTGTCTGATGACCATGACGGCTACAATGACAAGAATCACGCCGGCGATACCAGCAAGGCTGCCGTACAGGATGTTGCTTTGGTGAGCGAGGGCGTAGTTGGGATCTCCGGCAATGTCCCGGTCTAGAGGGGTGTAGAGGCTGTGTCCAACCAGCGCCTCGATGAGGGATACATTTGACTTGGTGTCATTGACGAAAACGTGGACCAGGGCGATCGTGTGACGAGGAGGTTTGCCTTTATCGCTGACCCTAACCACCAGGCGGTGCAGCCCGTTGTGCTTGCTGGTGAATTCCTGTGCCAACGTGATCTCCCCGGTGCTTGGCAAGATGTGGAACAAGCCATATGGGTTCCCACCTGTGATTTTGTAGTCCAGTTCAGCGTTGGGTCCAGAGTCAATGTCCTCAGCCTCTACCATCTCCACACGGGTGTTTGGCGGGGTGACAGGTGACAGGTACGTGTAGGAGGAGTTTGCCGGTTTGGTGACATAGGGAGCGTTATCATTCTCGTCCAGGACGTTGATGGTGACACCAACATAGGAGGATCGAGGGGGGTCGCCAGCATCCACAGCCTTAAGCCGGAAGGTGTAGGTGCTCTCCTTCTCACGGTCAAAGGAGATGCTCGACAGGATGGTTCCTGTACCATTCTGGATGACAAACTTTCCGTTGTCTGGTTCTACATACAACCTCACTCGGGCGTTCTCCCCCTTATCGCTATCAGTGACGGTCACAACACCAACAGGGTTGAGAGGAGCCATGTTCTCATTGACAGAGAAGCTGTAGCCACTCAGCATAAACTTGGGGTCATTGTCATTGCGGTCCAGAACATTAATCACCACCGTAGCAGTGCCGGTTTTGATGGGGACGCCCTTGTCCGCCGCTGCCACGCGGAATTCGTACCGCTCCGTCTCCTCCCGATCCAGCAGGTTCTTCACACGAACCACTCCAGTGTTGGCGTCGATTTCAAAGAGCCTGGTGGCGGAACTCTCGATGATGCTGTAAACCAGTTCTGCGTTGGTGCCGCTATCGGCATCGGTTGCAACGACATCCAGCACCTTGTCACCCGGTTGGTTACCCTCTGCAAAGTCCACCTCGAATACTGTGGGGGAAAAAATTGGCGTGTTGTCGTTCACATCTGTAACCTGGACTTTGAGAGAGTTGGTGCTGGACAGGGCTGGGTTCCCAGAATCCACTGCAACGATTTCAACAAAGTATTCCCGAAGATGCTCGTAATCCAGCAGAGTAGTCGTCCGCAGGAAGTATTTCTTCTTACTATCATTGGATGACTCGCTTGCAAGTCGTAGCTGAAATGGGACGTCACCGGCAACCACGCACGTGACCACTGCATTTTCCCCCTCATCACGGTCCGACACCTGGACCAATGCCACCGGTGTGCCGATGGGCATGTCCTCAGAGATGTTGGCCACACCGTCCTGGTGCGTCACCAAGCCGATACCACGGATCTCGATGGTTGGTGCATTGTCGTTCTGGTCCTTGACATTCATGGTCACCAGCACCTTGGAGCTTTTGGAGTTTGGTCCGCGATCTTTGGCGACCACAAAGAACTTGAGGAAGTTGTCCTCCTCACGGTCCACCGTGTTTTTGACATAGATGATGCCTGTAGAGCGGTCGATGCGCAGAAGTCTCTGGACGGTCTCTGATGCCTGATGGAGGCTGTAGTCAATCTCTCCATTGGTGCCGGTGTCTGCATCGTTGGCTCTGACCTACAAGGACAAAAAACAGAGGTTAAGGACCAAGCAATCCCCCGCAAGAAGCTCTTCACAATGAACATATTCATATTCAGGAGGTCTGTGAAGGTAGAGAGGGACGCCCCTGATCTGGTAGGAAAAGTTTGGATTGATTAAGAGGGTGTTACTGTAATCGAGTTGCGAGAAGACCACAGCCTGAATCAGGAGGGTAGCGGTACGACCGGACAACTGAGGCAATGTGATCAGAGATGGTTAGTTGGTCTTTGATCATGACTCCAAAGTTTCTTGCTACCCTGGTAGGGAGTCAATGTTGATGTTGATGTCAATTTGAGTCTCTTCTAGTTGGTTTTCGTACCCTCTCTTAGCTTCAAATGTTTGTTTTCTTGTAAGTAAACGTCAAAACTAATCAGGACTCCGACTCAAATCTTTGTTTGATAGTTGTAGTCAAAATAAGACAATCATTTGGACGTTTGACAGGAAATTCAAGTCCAGAGCGTTGATTTTATCTTGATTTGAAGTACCAAACTCTCCATTCATTGTGTCCTGCTTTCATGTGTCAATCTTTGGCAGATCCACCATAAATCTTTAGATTTCATCCCAACAATTTGTCAAATCTGAGCAGCCATATTCTCACTCTGACCTCAAAGGATTATTTCATTTCTTTGACTTACAACCATCACTAATGTAACACTACAAAGCCCTTTGTGTTTCCCCGAGGAGGAGGAGTTTTTCCGCCATGTGAGAAACAGACGATCAAAGCCGAGCGCACACACCCACACAACAACATCTAAAGCGGCCGTGCAGTGGGTCATTGGCGTCTAATGGGCAGATGAGTGAATGTTAATGTTCCCCTCATTATCAGAAAAGCTCCGGCTCCTCGGGGCCCATTAGAGGACACACCAACATCGGACACAATCTAGCTTCATACGCCCAAAACCCCAAAGTAAATGGAGGTAATTAGTCAATTAGGAGGAGCTATCAGTCAGCAGAATATCACTCGTTAGGACGTCTTTTCTATCTGCACATCTAATACTTTTTAATTGCATTAATTCGATGCCACGGCCGCCGTTAAAAGGAATGTAGGTCGCCGTGTAGTTTTAAATGAACTAGTTGTTGAACAGTTGATTTAAACGTCCCAGGTGCTGCTGGTTCAGCGTTTCCTACAGGCTTCACCTGGGACTTACAGTAATATAATTATAAATTTTAAGGCCTTTAAAGCGGAGCTGAATCCGTGCCAGGCTTGCACTCAGCAAAAATAATCTCCTAAAACTTAAAGTCCTAAAAATTATTTGAGCCTATTTAAACAAACAATAAAACTTATGTTGTTCAGCCAAGGACGAAGCATCGATTTGTAACTCCAGAGAAGATGCCAACGCAGTTTTTTTTTTTTTTGAAGGAGGAGGAGGATGCTACGCTAAGCTAAGCTGTAGTTTATATCCACTGCACAGACAAGAGTATAAATATTTGTACAGTAGCAGTCAAAAGTTTGGACACACCTTCTTATTCAATGCTTTTTCTTGTAAATGATCTCTGAAGACATCAAAACTATGAAGGAACAAACAAAATATGTTTCATATTTTAGATTATTTTGCCTTGATGGCAGCTTTGCACACTCCTCTCTCAGTCAGTTTCATTAGGACGTCACCTGGAAATGCGGAGGTAGCCATGATGACCTCGGATTTTGAACAAGGCCGCTTACAGGCAGGATTCAGCCCTGTGGTGAAAACGCACATTTGCTATTCATTTGAATGAGGTTAGTCTGTTTTTAGTCTATCTGCGTTCGTTCGCCAAAAGAGAAGAGAAGTCATGCCGGATCTAAACTCTGATACTCTACCTGTTGTGTTCTGTCTTTGGTTATTTCGTGAAGCAGCTTCTAAATCTGAGTCTGGCTCACAATTTATGCTGCAAAATAGTGATGAAAATATGTGTCAGGAAGGTGTTGATAAAGCTGTGTAAACTGCACAATATAGGTTATTTCCTGAATGTTTGACAGCGGTTACGTACAACACAAACAGACACACCGCCGCACAACCCTGCACCAATTCGCCACAGCGCCCAATCCTGTCTGAATGTGTCTGGAGGTGTGTTTGGGGTCATTGTCCTGTTGATGGTCCCACTAAGCTCAAACCAGGTGTTGGCATGCTATGGTAGCCATCAGTGTCGTCAGCAAAACATCCCTACACCATCACACCTCCTCCTCCAGGCTTCCAAGGTGGGAACCACACGATACCTTCCCTACGTCTCACAAAGACGCAGCAGTTTGTGAATTTTTGTAAGTCTGTGTCTTTGGAAAGTCTCCTCTTGTTGTTGGTCTTCCTCAGTCGTGGTTTCTTTGTAGTAATTCGACTATGAAGGCCTGATTTTGAAGAGCAGATGCCGAGATGTGTCTGCTACTTGAACTTAATTATTGATTTCATTAGCTAACTTAGTTTATTACATAATTCCAGGTGTGTTTCTTAATAGTTTTGACGTCTTCGGTGTTCATCTACAATGTAAAAGTTATTAAATCACTGAAGGAGAAGGTGCGCCCAAACCTTTAACTGGTACTGTATGTAAACGTCATTTAAAATTAGTTAAGATATCCAGATTATTTGTATTTTATGGGACGCTGTGGCAGTAAAACAGCTTTAATTGAATGTTTAAGCAGGTTCCAAAGGTTAACAGCAGCAGACAGACTCTCTTTCTAACAGTTTATACTGCCTCATCATAAATATCTGGTTTCCTGCCTGCTCGGGATCGCACACTGTGACAGACCGTCACCGGTTGGTGTGGGGGGGTTGGGTGACCGTGGAAATCACTGATCCAAGTCGTGGAGGTTAAGGTTAAAGAAAGCATGAAAGTGAAATTATAATTCCTCCCTGCACATCGATTTCCTTTCCTCCGGTGCGGCTTTAAGCAGCCAGACATCACCAAACAGCGGTGAATTATTGACAGCTTCAGAGGATTGTGTATTGAACAGTCGAGCTGTCGGAGCAAAGTGCCGCTGTGATGAGGCCGGCGCTCTCCAAGGCCGTTCTGTCCGGGCGTACGGCAAATATAAACACTGTTTATCTCAGTTAACAATTAACCAGCGAGGCAGACTGGTTTCTTAAACGAGAGCTGCGTGGTTCAGCTGTTTTAACGAAGCTAAACCTTCCCTTCCTTAAAGGAGGCTCAGTTTATTCCTCTACATGGTTACATGAATCCCATTTTCCCAGTTTTATCCACCTTATTCTTCTCTAGTCGAAGGAGTCACTCCTCCGGAGACCTTTAGGGATATTTCTGATGTACAAAAAGGTAAAAGAGAAATCAAATATCAGGTCTAGTAGCGGCCCAATTCTTTCCTGAAAGGTCTAACATGAAGTCTGGCAGTACAAAGAAGGTTGGCACCATGTTGTCCTGGTTTGGAAATAATGGGCGTCGTGTCCTCTAGAACAAATGTACACAGCGTTTTTTCATGGTTGTATCGTGTTAAATATTAACCAGCGATAAGTTCATTGTTGACCCTGGAAAGAGCTTTCAGCTTCGACTTTTACTCTTTCAGTCAGACATGTTTGATTTTAAAAAACTAAATCTGAACTCTAAAACTTTAATTTAAGATGTTTTTTTTTAAATATTCATAACCAGAAAACAGTGAAAGCTGCTGAGTAAGTGGACCTTTGTTTAATGTCAATAGATATAAAAACACAGATTTAACCGACAAATGAGGTTTTGATTCAAATTCGAATGTTGACCTTTGCACCTGATTGGTTTACTGACACGTGACATCACCTTTCTCCTTACTAAGCCCCGCCTCCTTCAGACCAGCCAGAAAAGGCTGTTTTCACGATCTTTCTCAATCACGATTAACTAATTATCAGATTAATTATTGTTTTTTTTTTAGCTAAATGATGAAATAGGAAGTGAGAGCGTCTCCAAAAACCCTATAAATAAACAAGCATGACGTCCATATTCATTAATTATTGATAATTATTAATAATTATCAGTGATTTGCAAACACTTAGATATATTTTTGTTTGAAGGTTGCTGTTTTTCTGTGTTTTTTGGTTAATAAATAAAAGTTTACGTGTTTTTTTCTTTCTCATTTTGATTTTGTAGTTTAAGATTTAAGTTTTTTAGCATCATGGTTTTAATATTTAAACATTAGTAAATGTCCTGAATCCTCCTAAAATCAGTCCAAACAGAGGAAACTGGTTAAAATAAGCTGATGCAGCGTTGTGCTCCATTTCAGAGCCAGAAGGCGAGGATCTACACATCTGTGCCACCGTTGGGACATTTTAAGCGGGTCGGGGTCGTGAGTCGGCGCCGTCCCGCCGCCTCTAAAGCCTCGCTCCTCAAACGCACGTTAAGTAAAATGAATTTGGCGGCGCTCTGAAATGCAATGAGCCGCATCCAGAGCAATAATACCAATAAGCCCCGTGGATAATCTCATGACTGACTCAGATTAAGCCGTGCATGGCTTCGCTGGAAGGCTGGCTCGGGCTCTCGCAGTCAGGGAAGAGGAAGGATGATACGGGCCGAGCTAAACCCGCCGACGGTGACATCACGTACCGGCCGCCGAGGCTGCGGGCTCAAAGGTGGAGTTGAATCAGTGGTTAATATGTGACTACACGCGGCGATCCCACGGCCCAGCTTCACCTCCACCGCACCATCTGTCTGCACGGATAATTGAGCAGCATATTATGTGCAGTCACTGCAGCC
The DNA here is from genome assembly GCA_036365135.1 of Miichthys miiuy. Classification (NCBI taxonomy): domain Eukaryota; kingdom Metazoa; phylum Chordata; class Actinopteri; family Sciaenidae; genus Miichthys; species Miichthys miiuy. Next base: position 25,515,897 of record CM071611.1, on the reverse strand, counting down.
GTGTTGTCCTGCAGCTCTCAGTGTTATCGCCGACCAACCGGGCCAAAGGTTCCTCCACAATGTTTGGTGGACAAGAAAAACTCCAGATCGAGTCTGTAGGAGCACCGGGAGGGCGAGATTTACCCTGAATTCAAACTTTATGACGAGTTTTACCAACAAAAGGAGGCAAAATGTTCGCTCGCGGGTGAGAGAGGACAAACATGTGTCAGGAAGACAGTTTTAAACCCTGGTTTTACCCATAAATCTTTCATAAAGTGGTGAATAAGATGTAAAACTCAAAATTTAAGACGTAAAACTCAACATTTAAGATGTAAACCTCAATATTTAAGGCCTAAACGTGGCATTTAGGGCGTAACACTCAAGATTTAAGACGTAAAACGTCATATACTGGCTCAGGAATCAATGTCATTCCGAAGTCTGGACGGCAACCCACTGAATTGTTTCATGATCGGTTGTTTCTCAGTTTAAATCAGTCAATTGGTTCATAAACTATCAGACAGTCGTTGATATCAGAGCATCAGAAGTCGTTGGCATGTTTTGTACAGTTGGACTGACCTGCAGCACTGAGTGACCCTGCGGGCTGCTCTCCGGCAGTTCGGCTTCGTAGTGACTCCTCTCAAACTTCGGGGCATTGTCGTTCTGGTCGGTGACGGTGACCCGCAGCAGAGCGCTGCTCGCCCTCGGCGGCTTCCCGCCGTCCACCACCCGGATGTTCAGGTCGTACGAGTCCTTCTTCTCGCGGTCCAGGTTGCCCATGACGACCAGCTGAGGCAGCTTCTCGTCCGTGTCTACGGCGACCTGAAGGCTGAACAGCTGGTCGGCGTCCGGCCCGGTGCTCAGTGAGTACTCGGCCACGCCGTTGGTGCCGGAGTCCCTGTCGGTGGCCATGGGGATGGAGAAGAGGGCGCCAATGTGTGTGTTCTCGGGGATAGATAAGGTGAGGATTGGCGAGGAGAACTGTGGCGTGTTGTCGTTGATGTCCAGCACCTCGATGCGCCCTTCGATCAGCCGCGGCCCCGAGCCGATACCTTTCACCATGTCGGTGATGGACACCTCGAACTCCAGGAAGCATTTCTCGTCAAACGGGTTGCGGCAGTCCCTCATCGTCTCGCGGTCGATGGGGATCTCGGTGGTGTAGATGTCGCCGGTCTTGCCGTCCACCCGCAGGTACGGCGAGCCCACCTCCAGCTTGTAGAGATGGCCTGTGTCGGGAAGGCCCCGGTCCGCCGCCAGGCTACCGATCAACGTGTTAGGCGGCTGCTCCTCTGGAACCCGATACAGGATGTCAGAGGGCGCGGCGCCGCAGGAGACCAGCAGGACGACCGCCAGGAACAGTAGAACCTCCCACCTCAGCGCCGCCATGTCTCCACCCGACAGCACCGCTCTGAAAGAGACAAGAGAAAACAGATTAGCTCGACCGCCGTCACTCATCCTCCGTACGCCAAACAGACAACACCAAACAGAAAGTTGACCTAGGATCCGCAGAGCTGCCCCTCGCTCCGATTTATGTCCAGAATAGACGGTCGGATTCGTCTCCGTGGGCCACTAAACATGTCCCGTATGGTTATTTGCGAGACCTGAGGGCGACAAAGGTTTCAGGCCCGGTGTCACCACTGGCAGAGATCAGCCGAGCAGCACAGAGTGATGATTTCCTCCTGCTGCCAGTCGACCCTCTGACAGGAAGACAAACCGAGCTTGGCTGCAGGCGACACTCGACCAAAGATACTGACGAAGGGCGGCGAGAAGGAACGGGATGACTGCATGTCAGAAACTCGAGAAGACCTTTTAGATTTAGTCCGTTCAGCCCTGTATGGAGAGCACGGAGGGGTCAGCAGAGGCCCGACAGCCCCCCGGGCCACATTGTGAGTAAATCAGGCCATGGCTGACTCATCAGACTGTCTGAGTAGCTGCTTCACGGTCGAGTTAAACAAGATGAGGAGAGGTCCGATGGAAACAACACAGCAAATGTGAGAGTCTGATCTTCAGTTTCAGGAACATTTCTGACACGAGAGGAGGAAGAACTCTTTTTGTCTGAGATAAATGTATCACTTCAAATGTGTTTCACAACGTTTAAATTCTTGAATAGATGATAAACAATCTCCAACATTTAAAGGGATGTGTCTTTGCTGACTTCTAGCACGCGAGACTTCGATTTAAGAATGAAAAATAAGACTCTGCTTCTGATTTCACATAATCTGAGACATAAAACGCAACATTTAAGACGTAAAATGGAATATTTAGGGGTTAAACCTGAATATTTAGGACATATATATATATATATATATATATATATATATATATATATATATATATAGACGCAGAACTTTAGGCAAACAAACGCAAATATTAAGACGTAAAACACTCTTTAGATGCGATATCTAAGGCCTGAAATGTAAAACTTCAGACATGTAACTATTATTTATCAGATAAAACTCATATATTAATATATATATTTCAGACGTCTGCTGTATATAACATCACATTCAGTCAGATATAAACTCTTTCTCCTCGTCTCTCCACCTCTTTCTCTTTCTTCTCTCGTCTGTGTTTTTTTTTCTTGGCAGTAATTCATCACACACACACACACACACACCTACACACAGTGTGTGTTTCGTGCTGTAGGAGTTTCTCGGCTTCGGGTCGCCGAGGTTAATCTGAAGAGTTTTTTTTTTTCTCATCACGTCCTTGATTTGGAGAGCACACACACACACTTTATAACACACACACACTCACTGACTCGCATGCTGAGCAGGAAGCAGGAAGTCTGATTGATCTCCTCTTCATCCTCTGCCCACACTGATGCACCGAGCTTCCTGTTCAGACTCCTATAGAGCGAGAAGTCAGCGGGCTGCGTTCACCGCCGTTCACCGCCGTTCACCAGCATCACGTGAATCATTTCATCTCTCAGGAGGTTCGACAGCACAACACACGACGTACTTTAACTCGAGATGTCCAAATCATCAGCTGATATTCAACAGAAACGTGCAATCAGTGAGGTCGGGATTCGACCTATCAGTGACGCACCTTGTGTTTGTTTACTAGCTGATCTCGACCTCGCCAACATGGCGACTGTGCAGGCTGGTTAGGAGGCGTGAGGAGTCATCAGTCGGTATAAAGATCAGTTGGCAGCCATGTTCAGTTTTCAGTTACGAGCTTGTCGAGATGACGAAGGCGAGAAATAAACAAAACTTTGATCAAACTCAATGAATTTAAATTTTAGATCAGTCGATAAAAGATGAATATGCAGCCGTGTTGGATTAAATTTAAGGCACTTTAAGGTTTATTTTCCAGGTTTTCCAGGACAGGACGTTGCCATAACAAAACAACAGATGACCTGTATAACATGAGCTGACAGTCGTCCACAAACTTTTGACCAAACCTGAACTTTGAGCTGGAGCACTGAAATATTTACCACACCCAGAAGACACACACTGCCGATAAAACCAGACGTTCACAGCGTGAGGAACTCTTTCCAAAGGTTATTTTAGCTATCGATCGATCAGCTGTTTTCACGTGATCAATAAATAAAAAGTCTGTGACAGAAACTCAAACTGAGTTTGTTGTCTCAGCTCCTGTTGTGACACACACACCTAATTACCCCTGTGTGTGTGTGTGTGTGTTACAGTGTTTCTTTTCTCACATTTTTTCCTCCAAAGCTGCCAAATACTCCAAACCGACGACCTCTGACCTCTGACCCCCGGCGGCATTTCACACGTCACCGTGGAAACGAAGCCCAAACAACACTGTTTACTGGCTGACGTCCAGTCTGCTGACGTACCGCTGAGCAAGACGACAAGCCGACAGCTGACGCACGAACGAGGAAGATTTTAATGCCTGAAGACACGCTGTGACTCCGAGACATAGAAGATAAAACACGAGCTGAAGACAAAATGCAATAATCAAGATGACGTGCAATATTAAAAACAGAAATCACAAAATTTAAGACTAATCACAACGTACAAAAAACTGCATATATTTATATAAAACAATATCCAAGACACAAAACACGACATTTAAATCGCAGTATTAAGACATACAAGAGTTTTTCAGACTATACAAAGTCATGAATTCAGATTCTGATGACTGTCAGAGCTGAACGTTTCACTCTCTGACGAACTTCTTGAAATAAAAGACGCCGTTAGACTCAAAGTTAAATGAGCTGGCGGCTGTTCATATTTTCCACAGTGGGATCACACTGAAATACATGCGGTATGTTCTCATATACGTGCCGTTTGTGGTTGCAAACAGTCAGAATAAGGTGATATCTGATGGATTTTTACAGGTTATACGACACACCTGTCCCCGATAAACACCAGAAGATTTGCATTTCCTTGTTTACGATCATAAAACCTCACGGCGGTGTTTCTGTCCTGAAGGCAGAGTTTGTTTAACTGTGTCCTCTAGATTTGCCTGAAGCTGGAAATACACCACGCGAGGGGAGAAAGGATGATTCAGCGTCTAAAAACAGGATCAGATACTGTCCAGAAAGTGGAAATATTCTGACATGTTTGGTGTCTGTGCTGGATTTTAAAATAAAGTCAACCAAAGTTTCTAAAACTCAGATGATATTTCTCCGATGTAATTAAAATAAATTAAAAAATATGAAGCAGTTTGAAGCGTTTCATGAAGATCAATAAACTGACTGAAACTTTGTGACAGACGGGCTGAAAAATACGACAAACTTTCAGTCCTTGATAGTTTTTTTATATTTAGGGTCACAGACTCGTTTTATCTCCGACATACACGGGTCAGAAATCCAACTAAAGAGCTCGTATGAGGAGTAAACTTGTCCACCAGTACGCCGACAACGCCCCGCTTTACATCTCCACCAAAAATCCATCACTACTACCCTCACTGACATCAAATCCTGGACGCACACCACCCATCATCACCAAAACCTCTCACCGTTGACGCCTCCACCCTGTCGCCCTCCTCTTACAGCAGAAACCTCAGTCTCATCCACCTTAAAAACAGCCCGACTACTTCGCCTTCATCACCTCCAGAACTGACAACTACATCCTCTACGACGCTGGTTCTCAAACTGGTGGTATGCGTATTACGTCCATGATTAGTCACAAACTAAAACGTGCCTCTGCGGTCATGAAATGTGGACCAGGAGCACCAAATGAACCTGAAACAACGTCAACAATAAAATGTCTTCCCATCAGTAACAAACCTCCCTCCTGTTTGAACCGTCTGTAGCTGAACGTCTGTTAAAGCTGCTGTACAGCGCACCATCCAAAAACACATCCAGATGTGCTGCTCGCCTGCTCACCCACACGACCAGTTCAATTACAGTAAGGACGTTACGTTAGAAAGACGAGCTGCAGCTGCTCGACTGCACGCTCAATTCTTCAGTACAAACTAAGAATAAAATGTTTTTAGACAAAATGCTGCATATTTTCTGTCACGTCTGGACGACATAAACGCTCACACACACACACACACAGCTGACATGTGAATCATGAGGCCTGTAATGTAAACTGTAACATGTGAAATGACAGAGCGCGCTCGGGTCGTGAGAAGTCACATGTTTGTTCACGTCCCCGAGGAGACGATCGCCGGACGAGGCCGGAGATCGTCCAGCTCGCCTCTATTTTCCCACAGTCCAACTCCGACCATGCACTGTGTGTGTGTGTGTGTGTGTGTGTGTGTGCACGCGAGGCCAAGCCAACGAGCTGCTAAAGTGTGTGTGTGTGCTGTGACACAAAGCCTTTTTACGAGGACTGTAACATTTCCATGTGTATGAAGCCAGCCAGTCGCTGTTTGACTCCCGAACGGGGCGAGAGACAAAGACTAACAATGGAGGACATAGGAGGAGAGAGAGAGGGAGTGTCCGGACAAAAGCTCTCGTCTGTGCATCACAAAGCAGCTCGACGGCCTCGTTACCTCCCACTGTGAGTGTGTGTGTGAGTGTGTGTGTTGGCATTCATGTTAACGAGCAGTTTAAGTACAGTACACGACATTACATTAGAAAGCAGAGCTGCAGCTGCTCGACTGCACACTCAGTTCTTTAATACAAACTAAGAATAAATATATTTATTTACCATCTGGAAAGAGATTTTTATCAATAACTATTTATTTAACTCATTTGGTGACTTTATTTATAGAAAAGCTCGACAGGTTTTTGTCTTTTAGAGGTGGAAACATTAAATTTGCTGCAGAAACGTGGCTACAAAATCCAAATGTTTGATTTAGAGCTTACTTGGGAGATAAATTAGATTTTCTTTTAAAATAATCAAAGTTTAACATGAATTTAACGTGTTAAATATCAGATTTACACTTATTTAACTTAAATAAAGTCATATTTATTTCAATAACTACGTAAATTATGTCTAAGTCAGTTAAAAACAATTTATTTTACCACTTTATGACAATATTTATAGAAAAGCAGTTTTTTGCCTGTTAAAATCAAAATGTTTGATTTTATAAATGTGTCATGGCTTAATTGGTTTTCTATTTTTTTTAACATTCATTTGACGTGTTAAATATCAGATTTACTTACGTGAACTTAAATAAAGTCATAGGAAAACATGAGCAAATTGTCAGCCGACAGATTACTGCTAAAATACTGCGTTACACCACAAAACTACATACAGAGCTCATGCAGCTTTTCAAGAGTCAAATTCAAGCACTTTCAAGGTACCTAAACCAAAGATTTCCAGACTCTCAAGGCCCTTATCTCAGCATCTAAATTGTTGGTGTAAACACAACTGCTAAATAAAGTTTCCTTTACACCGTGCTCTGTGAGCAGATGTCGCCCACGTCTCCGGGCAAAACGGAAAAAAACGGAAAAATACCGTAATTTAAAAATAACCCGTTTTCCTGTCAGTGAAAGTCGAGCTCCTCTCTGCGTCATATTTCATTTTGAATATTTAAAATAATTCTGGTGGTTTCACTGGTTCAAATTCATCTTAAAAAAAAACAAAAAAAAAACGGTTAAAGTGACGTATTTTACGTAGTTTTTAGATGAATTAAACGCCTGACTTTTATCACATTGATGTAAAACTCACAATTTTTTTATCGTATCCGTCGTTAAATTACCAAATTATTTTTAAATTTCACGAGAAAGCAGAAAAACGCCGTACTTCACGGGACCGTAAACTGGACTTACTGACCTGAACGCTGGACTACCGAGCCGAGTTCAACTTTAAAGATCCAACGAGATGAGCTGTTGCACGTCGAGTTGCTCTCCTCTCTGAACTGTTGCATCTACAACCCGTGTGTCGACCTCATGCCTTCATCTCCATAACAAACACCCCATTGGCTACTTTACAACAGGCCCCGCCCCCCTCCAGTGGAGCGAAAAAACAAGATTTCCATGTGAAGTTTACGCTTCAGAACATTTCAATATAAAAGTTTATTAACCTCAGATATAAAATGAAGATGAATGAAGATAAAATCGTGATTATTGCTTCATATAATCAGCCTGCTGCAGTTCACTTCAGCTAATTAGTGAAACCACGTCTTCTTCCCGTTTGTGTCTCGTTAACGTGAACAAATAAAGTAATCTGTTATTCTGTAACGTTACCGCGACGATTACACACCGACCAGTTCTCAAAGCTCCTGTTCTGGCCTCACAGGTGTGTGTTTTTATGTCTATATCTAGGTGTGTGTGTGCAGGTGTGTGTTCTTTATATAAACTCCTAACCTGAATGTCCAGTACGTCCTGTTCACACACACGCACACACACACACACACACACACACACACCTGGATTGAAATAAATCAAACACACACAGGAAATCAAAAGATCCTTTGATGTTTTCAGATCTCGATGTTCACGGTCGAGGTGAGCGCTCCGGACAGTGTGTGTGTGTTAGTGTGTGTGCGTGTGTGTGTGTGTGTGTGTGTGTGGTCCCCCACCCTGCAGCACAAAGGGGATTACTCTAATGACTCCATTCACTTCTATTGTTTGATGCAGATTAGCACACACACACATCCTCCCTATTCAGATGCAGCAGCCAACCAGAGCCGCTCGGCCTCCAGACACCACCTGTGTGTGTGTGTGTGTGTGTGTGTGTGTGTGTGTGTAAGCCTGATTCAGTCCCAATCCAACAAATTTTCCATTAATCTGAAAACCACGACACAACCTGACGTCACGGCCAATCAGCGAGCCTGAAATGTGGCTTAAACTGAGCGCGCTCCAGGTGAACTCTACCTGCTGTGTTTGTTTATTCATGTCACAGCCTCTACATCTGAGTCTGACTCGACGTTTACGCTGCAGAATAACAACACAGAGAAGTTTCATTTGGTCGGACACCAGAGTAACGCGTTGAGATACTTGAAGAAATAAACGTTTAGTTTACGAAGACGTCAACAAGACAGAAATATTCATTAATCACGTCAAAGTTTTTAGTCTAAGATCGTAAATGAGTCGTTTTAATCATTCCTATGTAATGTTGCCAAACTTGACGATAACTCAATAAAATCAGACGATCAATAAAAACTAGACAAACATCCAATCAGAACTATTAGCAGCTAATCTGAGCTAAGAAACCGACATACCGATGTTTTGACGTAAATAACTCGTAATTAATTAATTAATCTAAATTTTCCTGAATTTACTGATTTTGGAAATCCTAAAGAAACATCTAAATAATTAATTACACTTTAATTAAACCCACAAAACTAATTTAGTCGACTAAATTTACTGAAAAATCCGAATTCAAACGACTGAAACTGAATAAAAACTGTAAAAATCAAAGAATAAGTCGACAATCTGACGATCTTTCCGTCACTTTACAGGAAAACAAACTGCTGTTTGATAATACACACGATGAGAAATGGTGGGTGACGGTAAACAGAAGAGCAGACACCAACAATACATCATCACTTTCTCCACCTGCGGCAGGTGTTCAGGTGTTCAGGCGTCCACGCCTTGTGTAAATAGTCTGCGTGCCGCACAGAGAGCTATCAGGTGACCACAGTGAAAGGAATGTGTGGCGTCATGTGGCCGTCAGACAGGAAACACTGGATGACTGTCAGCTGACTCACTGGTTTTAATGGTTTCACGGCTGGTTTCGGTGTGTCGTGTCCTGTCTGTCGCTCTGAGGCCGGACTGACCGGATCGGGGATCAAACGTGTGACGGTCTACGGACAGGATGTGATGTGTAAAACACACACACACACACACACACACACACACACTGATCCGCTGGCAGCAGCAGCAGCAGCAGAAGGGGATTACGGGAGTGGATGGCAGATGAACAGCAGAACAATGTTTTAAATCCACGGCAACATATTTATCTCACATGTCGGACTACGGCGGCAGCATGAGGACAAAACCAACGCGGAGACGTGACGGAGAATTAAAAATAAACATTACAGCTGCAGCAGGTGATATTATCGTAAAGCTGGTTCAAATAACTCGTTTTGAAACATTAACAGGTTAACTGGTGACTCTTAACTGCCCGTAGGTGTGTATGTGAGCCACTGACTGACCGGTGACTTGTCCGTGGCATACCCCGCCTCTTGACGAATGCCAGCTGGGGTCGGCTCCAACCTCCCGCGACCCTGATAACGGTTATAGAAAATGGATCCTTTAAGATGACTGGAGCCAATCAGGATTGGCTAGCACGTAACGAGCCAATCAAACAGTTGAATTTAACGTGAGGTTTAACGTATCCGTGACGTCACCCACAGGTTATCGCCCTGAAGTTTGCCGCCATGTTTGTAGTCCTGTCTCTAATCTAAGACTCACTGACTCACTTCTGGAGCCAGCCTCAAGTGGACGACAAGAGGAACTGCAGTGGACGCGAGGTTGCTAGTTACATTTACGTCGTTTGGTGGTCACGGAGTGACAACGAGGCTGACGAGAGAAGATCGTTTAATTAAAGGTGTGTGACCAATAAAACGATGTAAATATAAATGACTTCTGACATTAGAACGTACAGCTGACATTAAATGAAGTGCTGCGAGTACGCCTACATTGTTAACATTAACTCATTTACTCATAATTAGACGAACAGGTCAACACAATTAATTGATATTTATGTTTTAATTTATACTTTTAAATGCAGCTCAGACGAGCCGCTGAGCTAAAACAGGACATGACGGAGTTCATCATGATTTAAAGTTCTGATACTACGACTAAAAACTGAGATTAATCTTATAATACACACCGCTGTGTGTGTGTGTGTGTGATGTCGTTTAAAGCTGCTGAAACATTTCAACAGGTTTGTGTTGAAATTAAATTAATCCACCTCAAACGATCTAAAACTATTTACATAATCGATGTAGAAAACATGTCAAGGAGAGCATGTTCTGATTTTGTGTCACTCCACGTCGTCTTTGTGTTTTAGACAAAAAAAACAAGATGTCTGAATCGACCCTGCGTGGCGTTCTTCACGTTACGGCAGCTCGTGCATCGTCTACTGTAAACATGCGGACGACGGCGTGAGATGTGTGAGCCGCCGGCCTCTCTCCCGTCGACCGCCAAACAAAAAAATCAATATAACGACGGCTCGGTAACGGAGCTTTTAGTCCCCGTTTATGACAGGAAATGACATCATCCGCCTGTCTGTCTGTCTGTGAAGCGTCTCGGCCGCCTACAGATGGTTCCCGTGACGCTGAGGGGATTTTTTTTAGTGGTTTTGGTGACTTTGATGACCTCGTCTGTTGCCAAAATACAATGTGACATCACTTTTAATGGCTGTCATGGCGATTAGAGCGTCCAGATGATGAATTTTACAGATTTTTGTGCAGGAAAACAAACAAACTAACAGCTCAGGACTTTATTTTAAAGGTGTGGAGACGCTTTTCTACAATCTACGATGTGAAACGAGGATTTTATGTCACGTGGACACGATTTATCGCCTGTAAATGATTAAATTAAACACCACGAGGTGATAAATCTACTTTATTCTGAAAATATCTTCAATCTTGGAGCTTTTTAAGGCCTAATTTTTTTTTTTCTGATTGTTCAGATGAAGAAGAAACGTCACGTTAACGGCAGTCGTCGCCTTTTCTTCGTCCTTTCTCGTCACACCTGAACCAAAACAGAAAAACCCGCCGTGAAAACTCTTTAATCGAAGCGTGGACGTCTCTTTTTCTGCAGCGCCGGGGTGTGTGTGATGAGTGTGTGTGTGTGTGTGTGTGTGTGTGTGTGTGTGCACTCTCCCATTTCACACACCAAACCCATTTCCACTCTCCCGGCTCCCATTTTAATGACGGGCATTAACGACATGGCTCGCTCAGATCTCCAATTTTTACGCAGAAATGTGCAGAACGGACTCTGTTCGACCTCCTTCCTCCTCCTCCACCTCCTTCATCTTCTTCTTTTCCCCGCTGACTAATCCTCCACCTCACACCCCCTCAACCCTCCCGCGGAGCCGCCACCACCACCAGCAGCACCGCCATGGAGGACGTTTGTTTTGTTTTATCTGGTCACATTTGGACGGACGGTCCTCTAAATTAGAGACGAATCCCAAAACCACAGACCTCGCCCTTCGATGCCACGGCGGCGGCGGCGGCGGCAGATCGGGTGACGACGGGGTCCAAACTGGCCGCAAACCTCAGTGAGAGTATCTCCACCTCCTCCACCTCCTCCTCTGCTGCAACATAAAGCTGAACACACGTTTACAGAGCGGGTGGTTGGTGTAATGCACACAGGGGAGGGAAACCCTCCAACACTTTAAGAGTCAACATGCTGCAACACCACCTTTTAAACGCAGAGCCGACCCCCTCGCCTCACCCGCCTCGCTGCACAAAACCTCCCGCGAACGTGACGGGGGGAAGGAAGTGGGGAACGGGGTCAAAGGTCAAGTGAGGGAGCCGGTGGTTCCCGGAGGGTTCACACGGAGCTCCGCAACCCGACGGCGGCGGTGGCTGCTACAGCTCGCCTCTCCGCACGGGGAACAGCAGATGCAGTTTGCATGTAAATACCCAACTCCGCCTCCCACTCTCTCACCCACCCATCCTCCCCCGTCTTCCCCCTTCTCTCTCTCTCTTTCTATCATGTAGAACAGGTCGAACGCCCATCCTCTTCCCCTCTCCTGGCTGGAGACCGGAGAGACCGGACGGACTGGATTCCCAGGCAGTGACACCGTCACCACCTCCTCCACCACCTCCACCTCCAGCAGCACCTTTACAGTGAAACTCCGCCGCCTTTATTTGGATTTAAGCTCATGTTAAGCACACACACAGACGTGTATGAGGGTGTTAAATTCGATGCTACAGGTGCTCAGGAGGCCTCAGGTGCTCACCGAGTGTGTGAGTGTGTGTGTGTGTGACGGCTTTATGAGCAGCCTCAGATGAATGGACTGTTGTATTGTTGCTTTAAGCAGCGACGGGAGTCCCTGAAGGCAGATTAAGCTCTAATATTACAGTGGGAAGACAAACCCCGATCATAATGACGAGCTTCTTTTTTACTGCCATTTTATCTCCTCCTCCTCCTCTATAGACCCAGAGTCCCTGCAGAACTCCTGTGATGATGCTGCTCCTATAGAGGGGAGCTGTGCAGCCTCCTCTCCTTACTGTAGAGACAGAGATGGGGTTAGGAAACCCGGAGTGACCCACAGGAAGCTGGATTTTATTACTGAGGAACATGGAGGTAATGCTGAGGACGGAGGGGGAGATCGATACGGATCAATAGCACTGTGGTGTAATATAGGTAAAATACCCATCAGAGGGGATTAGACTCCGAATATCAGCGTTTAAACTGCTTTATTTCTTACCCAACAAGTGTGCACGGTGGCTGCAGACGCCTGAGAGCCTGCAGAGATTTACACCCCATCGAGGATGTGTTTTTTAAATTAAGGTGCAAGTGATAATTCATAATAAAGTGAATTTATTTGTTTAGGCTGCGGTGCGTAAAGCGTCTCCTGCAGAGCTGCAATATATATATATATATATATATATATATATATATATATATATATATTTATTTATATATATATATAATATGTCACAGCAGTGGTGTTATGTAAAGATTTAGGAGCATTTCAGTGTCTGTGGAGAGAAGTTCCTACCTGGACCGGGTGAGAGCCGCGCGGTTCCCCAGCTCTGAGCGCTCCAAGCCCGGCTACAGGCTCCGCTCCTCCTCGGTACCCAGGCGGAGCCGCTCCGGGGACAAAAAAAATGAATAAAAAAGCCCGAAATTAACAATCCACGCCGGGTAAAAAAACAACAACAATCCAGTCGAGACAGACGGGGGTAATTATTCCTCCAGATCCTCTCTCACAATTTCTGTCCAGTTTTACTGTCGTGACCAGTGCTGCGCGTCTCTCCGGGGAGAACGACTGAGCTGGGAGCCCGGTCCGGACCGGGGAGGGGGGGGTGGGAGGGGGTCACTCACTGCTACTCCGTGAAGCGGGCGGTTTGTACCGAAGACAGCAGCAGCAACAGCATCCTCCGCTGGGGTGGTGGAGGAGGTGGTGGTGGAGATGCTGGTGGATGGAGCACCGGGACGTTGAAGGAGGAGTAAGAAAAAAAAATATTTAAATTTTTTTTTAAAAGATTAAAAATCACCAAAGCGAAAGAAACACTTAGGTCCGGTAAGGTTCCGAGGAGTTGCCGCCAACCAACCAACCAACAACAACAAGCGGTCCGGTTCTAGTTTCCACCCCGACGCACGGTCACCGCTCTGCCGCCTCAAACTCTGTCCGCCTCCCGGTCCAGCACGGAGCAGGTCGCGCGACTGCACTGTGTGTGATGAGAAAGTGGAGTGATTCCAAACGACTGCGCTCGCGCTTCCCTCCCTCTCTCCCTCTCTCTCCCCGGTCTCTCTCACTCACTCTCCCCCCTCCTCCTCCTCCTCCTCCCTCCATACACTCCTCTCTATACACTACACCGAGGCTGGAGGGGGAGCCGGGCGGAGCTTACATCCACTCTCCCCCCTCTCTCTCTCACCACCAACAACTAACTCTGAGTGGGTTTCCCAACATTTTCTATGTTTCTTTAATGGCGACTTCTCCTCCTATAAGCTGCCATCCGTGGACAACAACCGGCGCTTGTGTGTCTTTAACTTTGCCCGCTTAAACTGTGACTGTATGCGGCAGCGGCGGTGACACAGGTGAGCGCCCCCTCTGCTCTCCAACCATCACCCTAATATTGCCACTCTGATGGGATACTTTACGCCGCCATACTTTTTTAATTCACACGGGCGAACTGTCACATCTCTCCCTCCATTTTCCGCCCATACAGTAAATAAATGTCCCGCTGCCTTCGGGCCTGTATTTCTGTCATTCCTCTCCGCTCTCCCTCTCTCTCTTCTCGGCTTCTTCACCATGTGCCTATCTCTCTCTCTCTCTCTCACTCACTCCGTCCTGCCGCTGCAACACACAGAGGCGGGAAGAGGCCGTCTCTCGCGCTCTGAGCGCCACCTACAGGCGGCAAGCGGCACGTGACAAGGGCGGGCTGCTGGAGCTGGAGAGCTCGAGAGCGGAGGCTCGCTCTTCCCGCCACTGTGGAGCAGAGAGACAGAGACGGCAGGGGAACTATCAGAAAATGGAGGCTTCGGCGTGAAATATATTTATTTTTAACGTTATGGCTGTTATTACAGCAGCGTGTTGTTGTATGAACAGCATGTGGTGGAGGGAGGCTGATATTTAAAGCAGCTTAAAGCACCGACAGTGATATTACTACACATAAAACATATGGATTATGTTTGTTTTTTTGCATACTGCTGCCTCAGTTTCAGTGTAGCAGCTTAGCGAGCTGATCCAACAAAGAATTAAAAAAATATTCTCTAACATTTATTTCATTTTTACTCTCACACTGCAAAAAATATTAAGTATTTTCTGTCTCAGGTGATAAAAAAGTGACTTAAAAATGGTCTTTTTATATTTACAGTATATCTGCTCCGGATCCTCTTTCACGGAGACCGCTATGTTGAAACACTGTGTTTCTACAGTAGCCCAGAACAGACAAACTAAATAAACTCTAGACAGAACCTGTATAAGTGTTATTTCTCCTTTACGCAAGGAAGGTGAGGGTGATGTGAGGAGATTGCAATGCAGCGATTACACCAGTGGATGCAACTAAATTCGATTTTATATATACTTTATAATTATTTTGGTTTAGGTTGAGCTAGCTGATAATCTCTGATGTATTAATACAGTCTTGTATACGACTGATTGCTTTTAAATAATATATTTTCTTATATAAATAGTGTATGTAAGTCTTCCAAAAGTAAAAGTACCGTACAATTATGTAGCATTAGCTCATTTTAATTTATGTTGTGTAATGTTTTATTGGGTATTTTATATGTGTATTGTTTTATAACAGTGTGTATTGTTAAATATATTTTAGTTAGCCTGCAATATGTCCTGAAATGTGGCGTATACGTATAGCACAGTATTAAGCAGCTTGCAGTTAGCCTCCAGGCTAAATTTAGCCAGTGTTAGCTACATTTTTAACTGTTGACATTTTCGTTAGCTTCCTCGCGTTGTATATTTCTCTAACTAACTGGGATGTCCTTAACATGTCCACAACATGTTAGCCTGTATGTTAACAAACAACCTGTTGCTACTGAGCAGCTAAAGTTAGCCTACGTTTTGAGCTGCATTAGCCAACATTTGCTATTTTGTGGGCTTCCTGTATATTTCTTTAACTATCTGCACTGTTCTAATCAATAAGTTGTTATGTAGCCTATTTATCACATGTAGAAACAGATTACATCTGTTAGTCCATATGTTAACAAACAACAATATGTCCCTAATAAGCAGCGACAGATCTGAGCTAAAGTTAGCTAGGGTTAGCTACATTTTGAGCTGTCTAACATCTGCGTTAGCCAACATTTGCTATCCTCACTAGCTGAATATGTCATTAACTTTTAATAAGTTATGTATTTATTGTAGAAACGTACATTTAGCCTGTATGATAACAAACAACGGGTCAATATTAGTCTCTGAGCTAAAGTTAGCCTGTTAGCTACATGCCTGTGTCGACTAACAGTACAATACTACTGTCTATTTCATGGGATTAGTTGTATATTTCTTAAACTATCCACGACGTTATAACATTAATAACAGTGTGTAAGAGGATTTATTTTCTTCTATACTTGACATTTCTGAGCAATATTTACTGTAGCTACTTTGCGCCATGCTAATCAAGGTCTCTGTAAATAGCAGTTTGTACTTTGGGTTAATTACAGAGACATCAAGATCACAGAAATGGGAGGGTTGATGAACATAGCTGCGGCTCATGTGCCAGGATTCACACACCCTTTATTTACCACTACATTCTTGATCAAAATATTACCTTCTGCTGCAGATGGAGCGTCACAGGACCCCTGAACAAACATTCCCATCCTTTAAAATTAAACTGACGTGTGACTGCTAACTATTTCATACCTTTTGGTAAGTTGTTATATATCATAACACTGCATGTACTCCTCTCAGACTGTACTCCCTCTTCCCTTTCTCCATTTTACTTCGATGTTTCATGTTATTGATGTTAAGCTCAGCAGTTTCTCTCAGGACAGAAATACACAGAGATACTGAATGATGGACAAAAGTGATTTTGTTTTTCCACAGTTTTCCCCTTAAGGGTGGTTCGAATTCTTGATGATCACGCCTGCTGGAAGAAATGTTTCAAATATACACAGCAGGTTTATTTCTCAGTGTATCTATATGTCAGATAATAAGGAAATAAAGCACAGTACATAACACTTACAAGGCTGTGTGGGTCCCAGGTGTTTAGCTACACCTCCTCACGTACACACCATGTGACCCCATGTGTGAATTACTTTGAGGTAATTTGATTCTAACATGTTTAATTAGGATTATGCACCGTGTGTTGACAGTACAAACAAGCTTGCTAACAGACAGTGAGCTCACACATTTTGTTTAAAAGGTGTGTCGACTCTTTATCTCTAATGTGGAGCAGTTTATAGAGAAGATGTGACACACACCTTATAAGGTCCGATAGCCTCCTCCATTATTTCATTCCCTCAACGGTTTAAGCCTCGTCCATATTCGCCAACCTTGAGGCCTAAAAGATGGGGAGGGATTTCAGAACCAACCCGTGGGTTCTGGTCCGATCTTCCCTAGAGAAATTTGAGATTTGAAGACTTTCTTAAATACTTTTAATTGCTTCCTGAAAGATCAGCTCAGTCTATATTTACCCACCTTGAGACGTCAAGCTCACAGGGGATTTCTAAACCAACGCTGGGCATCTGGTGGTCGTTCCCTAGAAAAAGGGTTGATCGATCTTCCCTGGAGAACTTTGAGATTTGAAGACTTTGTTTCCTGCATTTTGGTGCCTTTTAAAGAATGAAAACGACAAAATAATAATAAAAAGTACAACATATTTATGTTTAATACCTGTAATTGTTCCCTCAGAGGTCAGCTCCGTCCATATTTGCCAACCTCGACTCTAAAACATAAAACATTCGAAACCAACGTGTGGGATCTGGTCGATCTTCCCTAGAGAAATCTGAGATTTGAACCCTTTGCTTGACTTTTAAAAATTGAAAATAACAAAATACTAATAAAATGTGCAGCATCTGTCCTGACACGTAGGAAAAATAGTGGGAGATGCCAGAGAATTGTGACCCTGGGAGACCCGGGAGACTCCCATTGTTCATTGCCGTCTCCCATGTATGACTCACTATTGTCAATGGCATCTATTCTATTAAGGTGATTCAAGTATTCAGTTATATTTTTGTACTATTACTTAAAGTTTTATTATCACAAATAATAACGAGAAGTACAGCATATTTATATTTTAGACAGCTTGTACCTGCCACAGAGCAAATCCAGTATAATCAACTGAAGCTACAAACACAAGCTGTTAAAAACCCTCCTGACACGTCACAGTTGTGATAACGAAAAGGAAACAAAGTGTGAAGATTTGTCAGAAAATAAGAGAAACGTGAGAAAACTGTGACCCTGGGAGGAAACCAGGAGATGGTAATGAATAACAGGAGTCTCCCGGGAAATACCCGGGGCTTGAAGGTATGCCGTCTATTCACAATGTCAAAGTTTAAGTTGAATTTAATGTAAAAAATTTAGGTTAGTCAATGTTTTTTTAAACTGCTGGTGCAAATTCCCTGATGAAATGTACAAATTAATCAAATTACCAAATTAAAACCCAGATATACTGCAGAGTAAAGCTCTGTCGGGTGAGCTGTTTTTTTAGGATTATTGGAGTATAAACTAAAAGAAATAACTTAAAAAGGATAGATATAACTTTAAACAGGCACAATATTTGCGTCACCGTTATTCTTCTGTGTTAACAAGCTCCACCCGTCTGACACCAACAGTGACTTTAAACAAAGCAGCTCAACAGTGTCGTCAATACTGTTTAGCGTCCATCTGTTGCCTCGATTTGTTTTTCTTCGTTGTCTTCCTGAAGACATGCTGCGACAGGTTGGTTTCCAGAGGAGTTTAAAACGCCGTGGTCGACTTTGTTTCCCAGCATCCCTCTCTGTAATTAACCCCACGGCCTGTGCGGACCCTGACTGATCAGCTGTAATATCCTTATCAATATTCTCTGTCTGTCCTCTGCAGCTCGGCTCGGCTGCGCTCACATTCATAACTGGAGTTATGAAGTTAGTTCACAGAGTTAAACGTTGTCTGTGGTCGCAGTTTGAACGTTTGTTCGTTTGTTTTGAAATGTCTTCATTTGTGTGTGTTTATTGTTAATTGTACAATTATATATGCTCCAATCAGGAGAGCAGACGCAGTGTTTATCAGAAATTGGACCAAATATGTAAATCTGAGGACGTCCACATTGAATCTGCTCATGAAGACGCAGAAGTCAAACACGAATGAAAAAGAGATTCACGGCCTGTTAAAAAGAAGGACTTGTTGTTTATGTTGTTGCATCACGTTGTATTACACCATGTTACATTACATTGTGTTACACTGTGTTGTGTTGTTGCATTGTGTAGCGTTACATTGTGTAGTGTTACATTGTGTAGTGTTATATTGTGTAGTGTTACATTGTGTAGTGTTACATTGTGTAGTGTTATGTTGTGTAGTGTTACATTGTGTAGTGTTACATTGTGTAGTGTTACATTGTGTAGTGTTACATTGTGTAGTGTACATTGTGTAGTGTTACATTGTGTAGTGTACATTGTGTAGTGTTATGTTGTGTAGTGTTATGTTGTGTAGTGTACATTGTGTAGTGTACATTGTGTAGTATTACATTGTGTAGTGTTATGTTGTGTAGTGTTATGTTGTGTAGTGTTACATTGTGTAGTGTTACATTGTGTTGTATTACATTGTGTAGTGTTATATGTGTAGTGTTACATTGTGTAGTGTTACATTGTGTAGTGTACATTGTGTAGTGTTACATTGTGTAGTATTACATTGTGTAGTGTTATATTGTGTAGTGTTATATTGTGTAGTGTTATGTTGTGTAGTGTTACGTTGTGTAGTGTACATTGTGTAGTATTACATTGTGTAGTGTTATGTTGTGTAGTGTTACATTGTGTAGTGTTACATTGTGTTGTATTACATTGTGTAGTGTTATATTGTGTAGTGTAAATTGTGTAGTGTTACATTGTGTAGTGTTATGTTGTGTAGTGTTATATTGTGTAGTATTACATTGTGTAGTGTTATGTTGTGTAGTGTTATATTGTGTAGTATTACATTGTGTAGTGTTATGTTGTGTAGTGTTATATTGTGTAGTGTAATTGTGTAGTATTACATTGTGTAGTGTTATGTTGTGTAGTGTTATATTGTGTAGTGTTATGTTGTGTAGTGTTATGTTGTGTAGTGTTATATTGTGTAGTGTAAATTGTGTAGTGTTACATTGTGTAGTGTTATATTGTGTAGTGTTATATTGTGTAGTGTTATGTTGTGTAGTGTACATTGTGTAGTATTACATTGTGTAGTGTTATGTTGTGTAGTGTTATATTGTGTAGTGTTACATTGTGTAGTATTACATTGTGTAGTGTTACATTGTGTAGTGTTACATTGTGTAGTGTTACATTGTGTAGTATTACATTGTGTAGTGTTATGTTGTGTAGTGTTACATTGTGTAGTGTTATATTGTGTAGTGTTACATTGTGTAGTGTTATGTTGTGTAGTGTTATGTTGTGTAGTGTACATTGTGTAGTATTACATTGTGTAGTGTTATGTTGTGTAGTGTTACATTGTGTAGTGTTACATTGTGTAGTGTTACATTGTGTAGTGTTATGTTGTGTAGTGTTATGTTGTGTAGTGTACATTGTGTAGTATTACATTGTGTAGTGTTATGTTGTGTAGTGTTATGTTGTGTAGTGTTACATTGTGTAGTGTTACATTGTGTAGTGTTACATTGTGTAGTGTTACATTGTGTAGTGTTACCTGTACTTTAGTTTTTGTTCCTAACCAATCCAAAATGTGACATTTTGAACTCAAACAGGTGATCCTAGTTTGAAACATACAGTCAGTTTATCTACAGTTTCTTACTTCAGGTGTGTTCGGACGACACATTGTACAAATGAGCAGTTTTTACAGTAACTAAGTAAAATTTGAGTGTTGTACCTTATACGACTGTTCCACTATATTTCAGAGGTACATGTTGTATTTTTTATGACAGTTATATAATACGACTTATTTTGTGTCGGAATATACACTAAACCTACAGTGACACTTTTCCATAGACATTCTTAACACATTAACAATCAGGACAATTACACATATCACGTTATATCATATCTCAGTTAACAACATGATTGACTGATTCAGTTTTATTTGTATAAATCATAACAAATTATCTCCTGACAGTCTGTACAGAGCAGATCTACACTGTACTCTGTGTCCTCACAAAGAAAACTAGTTAAAAAGGTTTAAAACAATTATTCAGCCTGTTGTGTTCAAATGAAGCGACTATAAATCTTTAAATTAAATTTAATCTTTTAAATGTGAGGAGTATCGAAGATATTCTGCATGACCAGAATTTAATTTAATGTTTACTTTTTTAGATCATGGTATCGAACACTTCTTCCACCGCTGTTCATTACAACTTTAAAAATAAAATACAGCACCGAGCTTGTCACATAGAAATTCTTGTGAAATACGAGACACAAAAACAACTCGGCTTTTTGCATTTTTAATGCAATTAGAGGAAAAAAATCTGTTCTTTGTCTGTTATTTTTTTATTTGTTTCTGTCATTTGAAATGTGCAGGAAAGGAAAGCTGTCATACCTGCAGACAGACGGACTGAAAGCAACATGTGAGAGAAGAAACACGCCGACAGACTCTGACTGTTTCGGAAATGAAGCTAATTATTGTGAAATAAAAACAAGAATCATTATAATCCTCCGCAGATAATCATCATTAATCATAAAACAAAGAGAAACTGTGCTGTAAAAAATTGGTTCTGCTTCATTGATTTACTTCAGACTGTAGAAGTTGACTACAAGTCCCAGAGAGCATTTCTGTAAGAAACATTCAATCAGAGTTTCAACAAAGTTTAACTGTATTAATCCAACTGGTCCAAAGTGAAGGTGCCGATGGGGCAGGGACAAATGGAAAGACGCTGATAACAATATTAATTATTGAACTGAATTATTGAATTATTAATGCGCGGGAATGAATGAAGTAATTCAATGGTTCGATATATGAAAGTGAGGCAAAAAATAAGAGTTCCAAGCGAGGAATTCAAGCAATGATTTGTAATTTCAGCACACAAATGACTCATTTGGAGGGGCGATTATTAAAAATTTCCCTCAAGACACATGGTGGACTGAAAGGACCCATGTGACCTGAGCCAGCTTGTCTTCCACATGGCCAAAAATATGTGGAGACCCAAACGCTCCACTCATATGTGATTGTTTAATATGCTGAAAACTGTTGTTAGCAATATCCTACGATAACAGCCTTTCCTCTTTTGGTTTCCACCAGATTTCTGAATTTGGTCTGACACTTGTTGGAGATGACGTGACGGAGGAGTTATTCTAACATGCCACATATGAGGGGTCTTCTTAATCCTCGAGGTCCCTGTAGGGACAGTTTTAAATTTTAGTTTGTTTTCAGATCACTGTCTTCTTCTCCGTGAGATACAGAGGGTGACCACGTTTCTTTATTTGTAGATTAATGAACATTTAGGGATGTTTCCTTCATCTTTTCTTCTCAAAGGAAGCAAAACAGGAGAAAGACTTCTAGTTAAAGGGATAGTTTGGGTTTTTCGAAGTGAGGTTGTGAAGAAATGCATGTTGATGAATGCTCTTCTTGAGTTTATTTAGGCGACTTCAGAGTTTCTCGTTTCTCTTTCTTTCTCCCTGCTTATGGTCTTTATGCTAAGCTAGGCTAAACACACTGTTAACTGAAGCAAAGATATCCATGTTCATGCACGTTGTGTTACGTTCCATTGAGTTGCATTAGATTATGTTGTGTTACGTTGTTACGTACACTGAGTTGTTACATCACGCTACACTAAGTTACGTTATGCTGAGTTATGTTACGTTACATTGATTTGCTTTACATTGTGTGCGCTGCATACTGTATGTGTGTTACATCGGGTTACGTTCCACTGAATTGCATTGCATCATGTTGTGTTATGTACATTGCATTGTGTTGAGCTGTGTTACATTAAGTTGAGGTTGGACTTTTTACTACATTCATATGATGCAACACAAACGTATGGTCAGTTAATGTTGAAATTCATTTTGTATCTGTTGAAGAAATATATTGTAAACTTGCATAATGAAATCTGACCTCACCTGAGTCTGGAAAACACGGCAAACTGGAGGATGTCCCGTAATGTTGGCGTCCTCCCAGGTGAGTTGCTCCTTCAACCTGGAGTACCGGCAGCAAGAACATGGAGGTCAAAGGTCATCCAGGACGAGGACAGACGTCTGAGCCCAGCAGCTTGTCTTCCTCCGGCAGGAAGCTGCTTTACATTCAGCGAGCTCGTCTCGTTCTGCTTTGATGAATAGACTGTAATCTGTAATCTGCGGCGGCTACCTGCTGCTAACGAGCCAAATTAATTAGACACCGACAGTAAACATCTATCGATAAGATCAGATGAAACTTTATTGATCCCTGAGGGGAAATCGGCGCATTGTAGCAACAAACAGTAACAGGAAACCACAGAAGAAGAAGCTGAGTGGTGGGAAACATCACAGATCTACGAATGAAAAATATATGAAATGAATCCGAGCTTTGAGTTCAGCGTGACAGAAGAACAATACAAAAAGACCAAAGCTGCAACAATTAATGAAACATTTGTAGTATGAAAGAGCGACAAATTGTTTGTACACAACACACACACACACACACAGTTTGCAAATTAGATTAACCTCCAGAGTGTGTGTGTGTGTGTATGTGAGAGAGAGAGAGAGAAATGTAGGGCATTAATAATGAATCTCTGCTGGAAGTTGATAGTATTGAAGCTCTGGGGTTCCTGTGGTGGGCTCGGAGGCGTCATTGGTTCTCTGGAGGTGAGAGTAATCGCACTGTGGTGACTGTGTGCAGCTGTACTCGAGTATTTGTTCTGATTACATTACGTCTGATCAAAAACTAGCGAGTCGACAACTTTGCTAACAGCCAAACATCAACCAGGTCACCAACAGCAGACACAGCAGCAGCTAATATTACTGACTAGTCCAACAGCAGTCAGCCCAGCTCGGCGTCTGTCTTTCAGCCTTTTATTTCACCAAGCTCTCACCAACCACTAAAAGTCAGTCCCAGATTTACTCTTGTCCGGCGGCTTCTTGCTCGCTCACTCTCTCCTTTTCTCTTCTTAGCTTCCTCCGTCAGCGTCCTCTTCACTCTCTTCTCCTCTGCCATTATGTCCATAGAAGCTGCTGACTGCTGGGCCTGAAAACCTCCTCTTCACAGTCCGGGCAGCCCTGGCTAACAAACTGAGCTAACAAACTGAGCTAACAGCAGCTACAGCTGTCAGCAGTTTACTTCACTGTCCATCATAAACTCTGTAAATCACAGAGAGTTGAGGCGGAGCAGCCGGAGGACATCAGAGGGAAAACCAGAAAACATTTTCTCCATAAAATATGATCCAGTTTCACCAAAATCAGTGAAATAGTTGGTGGTGTGTGACTTAGTGCCGTAAAGCGTTACGTACTTCTCCCGACCCGGAGCCCAAAGTATGTTCAGAGTGAACACAAAGCAAATTTCCGTCATGTTTCATATGTGTAAATTTGAGTGTTCTTTTAAAACTGAACCTGGACGTGAACTGAGACTGTTTATAATTAGTAAATATTATTTTAAAACTCCATTAATGCTCTATTGTAACAGCTTCTTTTCCTCTGGGCCCATTAAAATGAAAATACTCGTACACATATAGGCATACAACGCACAATCCACAATATTAAGTTCAATCAACACCCCACTGCTGCCCATAACATCACATTCACTTCAGCTACACGGGGAAGAATAACGCTGATTGCTGCAGCTCATAGTTTACTGCTTCGTTATAATGTGACTCATTAGGAGCCTTTTCAACTGTTTCTTCACTAATGTTGTTTGGTGCTTTTATATCACACAGCAGATTATTCCATTGAGTAACTGTGCCGTACACGTCGGGCTGCATGAAAACACAGTGAGGAAGAAAAGGCTGGTATAGAAACTTTATTTATATGTGTGTTTATATCACAGTTTTCAACACTGCTTTGTATGTTTGTGTGTTTATTTCTGCTGTGAAGTTGGACATTTTAACATGGGGACTTATGGAGACTGACTCACTTCTGGAGCCAGCCTCAAGTGGACGACAAGAGGAACTGCAGTTTGTGGCACTTAAGTCTATATCTGTTCTCACTCACATGTTAAGACATGTCATGACTCCGCTATACTACCAACAAATGGCACAAAAACTGACTAAAAACAACCTGGTTTATCTTCTGTGGAGCCTAGAAATTAAATCTGTCAATAAGGGGTTCATCCTTTGGGGATCATCCTTCAAAAATTCTAGCATCTAGTGGTGCCAGATAACCTGGCCAAGAAGAAATTTAGTTTTTATTGATCTTAATTTTAGTGGCACTAGAGAAAAGATCAGGCGTGAAGTAATATGATGTCGGAGCATCTTCTTGGGAGTATGAATCATAATTTGTCAGAAAACTTGACCACACCCTGCATGAAGCTGAAATTTACCGTTTTTCCCCAGAATCCTTGAACGTGTCACCATCCTGCAGAACCCTCAGAAACAGGAAGCACGGACTCCTCTCGGCGTCCCGTTAAACCTCGGAGGTTTCACGCTGATCAGGTGCCTCAGGGGTCGCTGAGTCCATCAGGCGCCTTCAGTCCGCCACATGAAGCGTCCCCCCGCAGGTGGAGCCACCAATGCTAATGGTTCCTGGGTGACATTTAGATAAAGGTGAGAGGGAAAAAGGTTCAGTTAACTCACCATCAACCTTTAACCTCCCGTCCAGGAAGTCAAACTGCAGCCAGCGAGCCTGACATTTCCTCCGCGGAGCACTTTATTCAGCTAATTAACCCGTTAGCTGGATGACCTGCAACACAAAAGGACGAGGAAGAAAAGCATGAGACGGAGAGAGGACCGGTGATCTGGTCTCTGGTCAGATGACTGAATCAGCAAATAAATACATGACTCAGCAGCTGTTATTCACTGATTAACTATTTATATCACTTAAATCTGAGTCTGAGTCTCAGCACATTTCAATCATACTGTACAAATGGTGTGAGGCATCCATTATGAGGCCTGCAGAGAGAGAAGCAGTATTTTCTATGTAAGCTGGAAGAAAGACGTCTTTCTTCTCCGGCCTCCACGATGTGAAAGGAGCATTTTATTTTATAATAAAAGACAAATTTCACTGCAGTCAGCATTACAGTGTTTCCTCTTTGTTAGTGTCCATCATGATCGCTACAAAAGCTACGACATATAAAGCAATGTAGCGTAAAAATCACTGTTTGTTGTGGTTTGTTGCCTCCATTGTCAAAGTGTAATCCCACTGTGGAAAGCTGTACTCGAGTATTTGTTCTGATTACATTACTTATGCACAAAAACTAGCGAGACGAGTTTTCAGTATTTGGTCATGTCCATATTCAGTCGTGTTTTCCGGATATGGTCGCGTTTTCCATATTTGGTCATGTTTCCCGTATTTGGTCGTGTTTCCGATTTGGTCATGTTTCCCGTATTTGGTCGTGTTTCCCATATTTGGTTGTGTTTTCCATATTTGGTCGTGTTTTCCGTTTGTGTGTTCTGTATTTGGTTGGATCCTTCCTGCTGGTCCAAACTGCCTGTGGTGTAAACATTAACACTCCCTCGGTGCTCTGAGCTCACAGTCCTACTTTCCACTGTATAAACAGTATTGTCCTTTAACCTGAATGTGAACTGACGTTTGTCTCACCATGGTACAGTAACCATGGCGACCATGGTCATTTCACATCCCCGTGGCAGAGGGGCGGGTGGGCGGGGGTTGTTTGTTCAAAAGCTTCAAGCACGTTATCAGCATTAATTACTGTGCAGACAGACATGAAGTGGTTTAATTAATGGGCCAGCGGGTCGGCCAATCAGATGACGGAAACATATACAGCGGGGTGACAGTGGGCGGGGCTGCGGTCGCCTGCGTCTGACTAGCCAGGCGTCACGGAAACACAGACAGGTGTAAACACAGCGACTGACCTCCTGCTGTTTGTCAGGTGACCTTTGACCTCTCCTGTATAGATGCTGGTTATTATCCCATCAGTCCTGGAAACACATGCAAAGGTGAGGTCTCTTCACCGCTCACTGTGATTCACTCTGTGGAGACACTAACTGACAGCCAACGTCTCACTTCAACGTCTCATTAAATTAACTATTTACAAACCGTCCTGGATTACTGCTGTCTGAATGTGAAGCAGTGAAGATATTGTAAATACAGCACACACTTAAACTGATATTGATGTTTTATGTGTCTAAAATTCATTTTGTTATTGCCCTCTGTTGAAATAGTACAGTCGTGTTATTCTGTATATGGTCATGTCTTTCCTGGTTGTGTTTTCCATATATGGTCGTGTTTTTCTGTATATTGTCATGTCTTTCCACTTCCTGGTTGTGTTTTCCATATTTGGTCGTGTCTTTCCTGGTTATGTTTTTCCGTATATAGTCATGTCTTTCCTGGTTGTGTTTTCCATATATGGTTGTGTCTTTCTATATATGTTGGCATTTTTCCATATTTGGTCATGTTTTTCTGTATATGGTTGTGTTTTTCCTGGTGGCATTTTCCATATATGGTTGTTTTTCCTGGTTGTATTTTCCATATATGGTCGTGTTTTTCCATATTTGGTCATGTTTTTCCATATATGTTTTTTTTTCCTGGTTGTATTTTCCATATATGGTTGTGTTTTTCCATATTTGGTTGTGTTTTTCCATATATGGTTGTGTCTTTCCTGGTTGTATTTTCCATATATGGCAATGTTTTTCCTGGTGGTGTTTTCCATACTTGTTTGAGTCATTTTCTCCAGCATTGGTTTGTTGTTGTTGTTTTCTTAAGTTTCAGTGTGTTGAGCTCTCTGGGCCACTGTAGTCAAACAGCTGTAACAGGTGAGGCTCGGCTGTATTGACATTTAAAGTGAGTTTTCACACACACAGTTAGCGGTCACACAAACTTGTCTTTGTACAGTAACATCACATCTCGTCCTCCAAACTGTTGTGCAGACTCGTGTTTGCACGTTTTTCCCTCGTGGAGTTTTTAAAAAGCTGATTTTAGGTGTGAGAGTCTGCAGTGTGGTGTGAACATACACACACAGACACACACACACACACACAGAGCCGAGATCTCTTTAAATTTAAACGGCTTTGTGTAAACTCACCCTCTGTCTCTCTCCTCAACATCTGTTACCATGGCACCCATCGGAAAATACTGCCAATCAATCTGCCGGCTCCGCCCCTCCCAACATGAACCACACACACAATAACACACACCCTCGAGCATTTAGTGAGCCATTTAGTGTGTGTGTGTGTGTGTGTGTGTGTCATCCTTTCTCATTAATGCAACACACACAAACATTAATGTGCTGCCAGCTACACAACCGCTCGTCTCAAATGAAATGAAACACACACACACACACACACACACACTGTTTAGCATCCGCTGTTATTGTGTTTGTGCGTTGTGGTCTCCATGGTAACAGCGAGGTCAACCACCAACAGAGGGCTGATTACCATTAATTATTATTTATAATTATTCATCCACCGCTCGGCTCCATCTGATCTACGTGAAACTAAAAGACGGAGTCCAAAGTTTGTTTTTGAGCCGTCGTGGTGACGTGGTGTCTGTCAACAGAGTTCATCAAGCTGTGTGTAAAACGGTAAATTCTCACATTTTGTGATGGAGGATCCAGACGTGGAGCGGCTCAGGAACACGATGACCCAAATCCAGACCAAGAGGGCAGAACTGGTCGACACCAGGGAGTCCAACATCCACGAAACAGACGAGCTCCAAGAAAACAAAGATGATAACAAGACACAAGTGAATCTAAAAGGCAGGAAGTAAAGTGAGATTTACAAAATAAAACAGGAAACATGACAAGAAGACTGTTTGTCACACATTCCTGACCAATGGTACGTTTCTAAATAATATAAATACACCACCAAGTCCATGACGAGACATGAAAGTACTCAGAAATCACTTTGGAACAATCCCAACAGAAAACAGGATTAGCGTTTGTTTTCGTCACGTGACTTTAAAGGCTGCTGTGAAGTGATAATTAAAACTCATCAGAGTGAAAATTTAATTTTTCTGAACCCAACGTGTACATAGTAATCTTATCTTTATCTTGAATCAGTTTTCTGGAATACACCTGCTCTTTGTCATGTTTTCTCCTCTGGAAAGGGCGTGGGCACTGCATCATGTTTTCTTTACATATTTTGTCACATCATTTTTTTCTCTCCCTTTGTTTTCATGTTTTCTCCATTAGAAATGCATCCTCAAGGGAACCTGATCACCACTAGAAAGGCACCCTGGAGGGTCGTGCATCACATTTTCTCCACTGGAAGGGCCTCCTGGTGGACACTGTGTCGCGTTTTCTCTTTATTTTTTCACATTTAATCAGATTTCTCCTCTAGAGGGGAACCTTAAAGAACCCTCCGTCACAGTTTGTCCACTGGAGAAGCCTCCATCAGTTTAGTGCATCATCAGACGAAATAGAAACATTCCAGAGAAAATACGAAACAGAGGTTTGGGAAAGAGAAACCAGCTCGTAAATGGAGACAGAAACAGAAAAATCTTTTTCTTTAGCTCCACCGTGGCCGTCATCCTCGTTACTACGATGAACTTTCTCTTTGAGTGAACACAAAGAAGAGCAACCAAACTGCTCATTCATGCTCAATTTCATCTGAAAACATTGTTGATGAATAGTAACTGACCAATGCCAGAGCCCGAACACTCATGAATAACTGAGCTCTCGAGACATTTTCTGTTTAGACGGAGACCGGGATCCTCGAGAGCATCCTTGATCCCACTTATAACTGTGTTTTCTCTGCAGGTTTACCTGCACAGAAATGATTTACCAGACTCGTCGGCACTAAATGAAATGAAACTGTATTCACTGCAGAGCAATAACCATCATGTTAGAAAACACTGTCTGCAAAGTGTCATGTTGTCATTGAGAGGCTTTTATCTGAGGATTCAAATCAGACTCATTGAGACGTTCGACCAAATTTCAGCCTCTTTCCAAGGGTTCAAGTGTTTCGGTCTGCAGGTGGAATTTAATTTAACTGCATGTTTCTCAGTGACTCACTGGATTATTAAGTTTATGCACAGAAACTACTCGCTGCTGCTTCACAGAGCTTTAATAGTGACTTTCAGCTCATTGTTTAGACGTCCAACCACAACCTCACTGTTTGTCATGCTCAGTTAGAGACTACCTGGTGAACCTAGACGAGCAGCTAAAGAGACAGATCCCCCCTCATGAGGCGGTGGAGACCAAAAACAGAGCTAAGAGACAATAAATATAAGAAGATATTGGACTTAAACTAATCAGCCGGCACACGACTTCAAAAGATGTTATTTATATTCAATCAGCTGTCAATCACAGGATCAATCCATGCGATCTGAGCTTTAGCTGTGGGCACGAACTTAAAGCAACACTTCTCTTCTTAGCTTCCTCCGTCAACGTCCTCTTCACTCTCTTCTCCTCTGCCATTATGTCCATAGAAGGCTGCTGAGCCCGGTTACATTACCAAATCCAGATCTCCTTTGCTAACAGACAGTGTGCAATGCTAGGTAACGTTAGCTTTGGAATGTAGTCCGCTAACAACAAACGACCAGCACCCACTACAACACAGTCCTGCCGGATGATGTTAGCTTGCTAGCTAACAGGGCAGACACAAGGAGCACTGACACAGCCCAGCTATCAAATTGAACATTAGCTAACAGCAGCTAACAAAGTGAGCTAACATTAGCTAAAAGCAGCTAAAAACTGTGCTGCCATTAGCTAACAGCAGCTAAAAACTGTGCTAACATTATCTAACAGCAGCTAACAAACTGTGCTAACATTATCTAACAGCAGCTAACAAACTGTGCTAACATTAGCTAACAGCAGCTACAGTTGTCAGCAGTTTACTTCACTGTCCATCAGGAAACTCTGTAAACATATTTCTGGAAGCCATTTTGTTTCTGGGCTGGCGCTAACAATATGGCTGTCAGGATGAGTGACAGCTCTCTGTGAGGTGGATTGAGGTGACAAACTGACAGTGTGTGTGTGTGTGTGTGTGTGTGTGTGTGTGTGTGTGTGTGTGTGATACCATCAACAAACCAACAAGTGTAATGCTGACAGGAGTTAACGTGTCAGGAAGCTCTGACAGCACGATGCACTGATGTGCTGTGGTCTCTGTGTGAGTGCGCCGTTACATCATCCACCTGAATCTGTGCTTTTCCTACAGAACACACGATCTGCTGCTGTTCACCTGCAGAAAAACTGACAGCCAGAGACACGAGGAGCAAGACTACAACTCCCAGAATCCTCAGCACGAGGCTCATCTGTCCGGCTTTGTACCGACAATATGACTTTATCTATTAAATCTGGGTTTAACTGAAAGACTAAAACCTGGACCTGAGGCGGGCTGAATGGTGGTCCTGGTCACACCTGTAACCACACCCACCTGTCAACCAAAGCGTCCACACTCTTCATCCTGCATAACTTTAAGCCTTAATATAATCTGAACAGGTGAGTTGTATATAAATTCACCCTCAGTACAGTTGTCATGAACGGGGAAATTAGCTACAGAGACCAAAACTGTTTTTTGTACCAGGCTGTAAACATGTTTATTTCTGCTGTGAAGTTGGACATTTGAACATGGGGACTTACGGAGACTGACTCACTTCTGGAGCCAGCCTCAAGTGGACGACAAGAGGAACTGCAGTTTTTAGCACCTCCTGTATTAGCTTCAAGTCAAAACTTGCTATTTTAAAAGCCAAAAACTGAAAACAAATCACTTAGCGTGATATTTACAATCCAGAAACGAAGCAAAGATGAACTTTTGTTCACGTTTGATCACAATTAACTGTCTAAAAATTAAATATTCCTCGCTGTAGCACGTACGGCAGCATTTGAAAGCTAAGGTAATGCTAAAAAAACATAAAGACATGAGCTAAAATCTGCCTTGTTTTATTTATTGACCTCAAACTGTCGTATTTATTCTCAGATCTGAATGACTGATAGTTTAAAAGGTAGCTGATTGTATTTTCTTTTGCATGTAGCATCTGAAAGTTAAGTTTAAGAGTTAATATTCAGATTTACTGTCTAAAACATGAGCTGAAATCTTCCTTCTTTTGTCTCCATCTAAGTCGAATCATCTCGCTGTAGTATTTATAACCTGAGAGGCGTTTTTCTCAGAGGAAACTGCCTTTTACCGTCTCTCCCTGATGCCTTGAATGCAGCATGGGCCCCAGCTGGATGAGGTGCGAGGGGGGCATGATGGGAGATGGAGGCTGTCCCGCCTGCGGCCGTGTTCGAGCGCAGGTCTGTAGTCCGATTCCCACAGGCACTCATTAGAGAGCCGCCACTCAGGAAACACACCTGCCGGCAGCCAATGAGACGCTGCCCCACAACCCACACAGGTCCCGCCTACACACAAGCCAACGCTAACACGCTCGCTAACAATGCTAAAACACACACACACACACACACACACACAGAGTTCGGCCTCCTGGTGCTAATCGAGGTAAAAACATGAAATCAAACTATTACAGGCTGCGTGGACGTCTTTATCCGTGATGGAGGAAACATGATGGAGGCAAACACAGCTACATCTCAATGTTCAGTTACTCCATCACGGACGATTACTGCAGGAACATGAACCAGAGCTAACGGACTCACACAAATCAACATTTAAGTGGTAAAACACGAGTAAAAGACCTTATCTAACAGCAGCTAACAAACTGAGCTAACAACAGCTAACAAACTGAGCGAACATAATCTAACAGCAGCTAGCAAACTGAGCTAACATTATCTAACAGCAGCTAACAAACTGAGCTAACATAATCTAACAGCAGCTAACAAACTGAGCTAACAGCAGCTAACAAACTGAGCTAACAACAGCTAACAAACTGAGGAACATAATCTAACAGCAGCTAACAAACTGAGCTAACAACAGCTAACAAACTGAGCTAACATTATCTAACAGCAGCTAACAAACTGAGCTAACATAATCTAACAGCAGCTAACAAACTGAGCTAACAGCAGCTAACAAACTGAGCTAACAACAGCTAACAAACTGAGCGAACATAATCTAACAGCAGCTAACAAACTGAGCTAACAACAGCTAACAAACTGAGCTAACATTATCTAACAGCAGCTAAAAAACTGAGCTAACAGCAGCTAACAAACTAAGCTAACAACAGCTAACAAACTGAGCTAACATTATCTAACAGCAGCTAACAAACTGAGCTAACAGCAGCTAACAAACTGAGCTAACAACAGCTAACAAACTGAGCTAACATTATCCAACAGCTGCTAACAAACTGAGTTAACGTTAACTAACAGCTGCTAACAGCAGCTACAGTTGACAGAGACATTCGCCTGATTACAGGTCAGCGTAGCATCAACATGATTCAGTATATATATAATATTTATTATAATATAACAGAATAAACACTGCAGACTTCTCCAGGTTTCTTTCTCTGTTTTTACCCTGTGTGTCGTATCCAACATGAGAACACTAAGGATTGTGGGTAAATCCCCGGGGTGCGGCGTGCAGAGCGAGAGAGGACTTCACAGAGTGAACACATGAATGACTGGAGAAGTTTGAGCGAGCCCTGCAGCACTTTGTTCTTTCACTGTGGGACGGTCCTGAACCGCCTCGCACTGATCGGACTCTGATGGGACTAGACCGGCTTCATACAAACAACAACAGAAGAAGAAGAACTGTCAGAGGAATACTGCAGCATGCTGGGAGATGTGTTTATTCCTGACCACATATGGGAAACTGAGTTTTCATGTCGGGTGTTAACAGTCTGCAGGCAGGAGCAGCTCTGTGAGGCTTCAAGCTACATGCTAACATCAGTAGATAGATGTTCTGGCATGAAGCTGATTGGATCCGACCGCAGTGACTGCCGTTTCTCGTGTTCATAACTAAACAAACTTCATGAAAATCTGTTCAGAGTCGATAAGTGAGGTCGTCTTCTTGACCTCACCAATATGGCGACCGCATAGCACACAGCAGAGTCATACAGCAGCAACCAATGAAGTAGCTGTGTTTCCACAGGTATGATGCCTAATGAAGCATTACCATTAGGACCATCAGCATGGTCTGCCTAACCACTTGCTAAAGTGGCTAACTGCTAATTAGCTGCTGCTAACTGAATCTGCTGTTAGCAGGCAACAGAACCGGGCTCAGCAGCCGGACGGACCGGGTTCGAGCACAGCCTCTGAGACCAACAGGGAATAATGTTACACTACTGAGGTGATTTAGACTTTATGATGGAAAGATTGCTAAAGTAGCTAACTGCTAATTAACTGCTGCTAACTGAATCTGCTGTTAGCAGGCAACAGAACCGGACCAGACCGAGCTCTAGCTGAGACCAACAGGGATACAGATTTTCCTGATAGAAAGATTAGCTAAGTAACAGTAGAGGAAGCTAATATAATAAAGCTATAGAAGCTAACACCGAGGATCCAGTTGATTTGGAGCTAGTGCTAGTGTAGCTAACTCCTAACATTAGCTACCATTACTTGATGTAAAGATTGCTAAGTAGTGAAGCGCTAACTGTGGTTAGCTCGGTCAGCCGTGTAGCTAACTGAACTGACTCAGCCCGGGATGCCAGGAGCCAAACCCGGCAAGAAAACCACCTCGATAGGCTGCTGTATTCACTGTTAGACTGGACACTGCTGGTTCAGAGGTTCTGTTGCTGTGTTCACTGTTAGACTGGACACTGCTGGTTCAGAGGTTCTGTTGCTGTGTTCACTATTAGACTGGACACTGCTGGTTCAGAGGTTCTGTTGCTGTGTTCACTGTTAGACTGGACACTGCTGGTTCAGAGGTTCTGTTGCTGTGTTCACTGTTAGACTGGACACTGCTGGTTCAGAGGTTCTGTTGCTGTGTTCACTGTTAGACTGGACACTGCTGGTTCAGAGGTTCTGTTGCTGTGTTCACTGTTAGACTGGACACTGCTGGTTCAGAGGTTCTGTTGCTGTGTTCACTGTTAGACTGGTCACTGCTGGTTCAGAGGTTCTGTTTGGTCACTGGAAGGTAGACGCTGATGCTAGCTCATAGTGCTAGCTTGAATACCCTATTTGACTGTTTTTAAAGGACCCCGTCAGATTAAACACAGCTCCTAAACTGACTTTAAACATGTTGGTGAAGGGTTGGGTGGAGGTCAACATCTGTCTCTGTTGGAGGATTACTGAACCTCCGTCAGCTCTGACACGAAATCCATAAATTACTCGTGTTTGGATTATTTCATCATATTACCATACTTACAGTAATGCGGTTGGTAACCTACATATTTTACATTAACGCATTACAGCTTCTGTTTGTTTGTTCACTGTCGCACGTTCACAAACATTTTTTTTTTTTTGGCCTTTTTCAAGCTTTATTTGACAGAGACAGCTGAAGAGTGAGGAATGTGGGGAGAGAGAGAGGCGGGGAATGAGCCACAGGTCGGATTCGAACCCTGGGCCACTGCTTAGCCTCTGAGCTAATCGACACCCGGTTCACAAACATTTTTAACCCTTTAGACTGCAGCGCGTCCATCATTATAAAATCATTCCCTGTGAATCAAACACGTTAAATAAAGTCCAGATCTTTGTGTTGTAGATAGTTTAAGTTACCACCAATAACAGAACAGAAACAGAAATATACATCATTATGTTGATATCTACGTACGAGTCGGAAGTGAGGACTGACCGGGTTGCGGTGACTTTTTGAAGATCTTCAAGTGGCCAAAGACGTTGTTTGTTTGTTTGTTTGTTCAAACGTCCACTAATGAACCACGTCCAGGTTTTAGACAGTCTGTGGGGACGTCACGGAGACTACGTCCAGGTTTAAGACAGTCTGTGGGGGACGCCACGGAGACTACAGGTTTTAGACAGTCACGTCCACGGAGACTACGCCCAGGTTTTAGACAGTCTGCGGGGACGTCACGGAGACTACGTCCAGGTTTTAGACAGTCTGCGGGGACGTCACAGAGACTACGTCCAGGTTTTAGACAGTCTGCGGGGACGTCACGGAGACTACGTCCAGGTTTTAGACAGTCTGCAGTCTGCAGTGCTCTTCTCCCAATGACGACGGTCATTGGCCTCATTCAGGACGGTGACAAGTACAAATACAGCCAGCAGGTTGGACAACTGGTTCTACGGTTCGGTCAGGACAACCTGGAGACTTCAAGGCGAACTCTTCCAACCCTGCCACCCATCCCCATACTCAACAACACTGCTGTGGAAACATCTCCAAGGATCTCCAAGGACTTGATGTTGATGGACTTCCTGCACCAGTTCAGGAAGCTCAACCCCCCTCAGGAGCAGCTCGTCCATCACTGTCTTGGTTCAGATCTGCCACCAAGCATGACAGGAACCGACCAGAACCGACAGTCAAGACTACAACCAACCAAGTCCAAAGTCAGGAAATGTCACCACAGATCCATCACACAGTAGAAACAACTATTCACTGCACAGAGGCTTCCATGTTTGATGTTTCTTGTGTTGTTACCGGATGATTTAAACCGTCCCTTTGACCCAAAGCTACATCTCCAACTGAAATCCATGCCGGTTCCCGTGGCAACATAATGCACACATCTTACGGTAACGTAGGTATCAAACATCTCATCACAGCTGAACATCAATATCGTTCATGACACTTTTTACAGCCGATTTTAAACCCGAAACTCCAAACACGACGCTTCCGTAGAGCAACAGAGGTTACCATGGTGATGAATCCAGGTTGAAGGACCTGACAAACACCCATACACACACACACACACACACACACACACTGTATTTGTATACAAGTTTTCAGACTGTTCATATGAATCAGATGAAGAACTTTAGTTTCTCTTTTCAAGGACTGAAGTCAAAGTCCTCCTCGTCTTAGTTTTTAGACGCTGGAGTGCTAATTAGCTTTTATGAAGTGAAAGCAGAGAACGGGGAGGAGGAACGATGGCTTTATGAACAAACAGCCTTGATGATGATGATGATGCAGCAAAGCATTTTGTCCTTTTCTTTAATCTCATCAGTCAGAAGATGATTAGAGCGCCAACGTTTGCATCCAGAAAGACGAGTCGGAATCAACAGAGGAGGAAGAAGAGTCTGAAGTTTGTGTTAAAGGTTGCTCAACAAACGTCTTATCCCAGACGTCAGACGTCCTTCTCCCCATCAACACATCCCAGCTCCTCTTGGAGGATCTCAAAGTGTCCCCAGGCTAGATGGGCTATGTAGTCTCTCCAGCAGGTTCTGGCACTCCAGACCAGTTGGACGTGCTTGAAACACCTCCAAAAGAAGGCGTCCAGGAGGCCCGAATCTACCCTCAGCTGGCTCCTTTCGACTCAAAGGAGTTCCACCAGGCACCTAGTGAAGGTTTGAAACCCCACCAGAAGAGTTGCAGTCCGACCAAAACAGCATTGTGGCCCCAACATGACATAGACGTACCGGTTGGGGTTCCACCGTAAGGCTGAGCTTGGCCACCTGGCGGAGGAAGCTCATTTCGGCCGCTTGTATCCATGATCTCATTCTTTGGGCCACTACCCAAAGCTCACCAGAGGTGAGGGTTGGAACGTAGATGGACTGGAACATCAAGAGCCCAGCTCCCTCTGACCCACAACAGTCCAGTACAACGTCTGGCGCACCAACTCTCTGGTACATCTCCATTTTCCAACCCCAAGATACATGAACCTTCGCTTGGGGAAGCAACTCCCTCGCAACCGGAGCGAGAACCATGACCTCAACTTGGAGGTGCAGACTGTGGGTCCATCCACCCGCAAGGAGAGGCATCGGAGTCGGGCGGCAGGCATGTACTTTGGACGTTGTTGAAGCTTCACTTTGGTTGCTGTTTAATCGCTGCAACATTTCTCACCATTTTCTCATAAAATCTTGGACACAGTCTCTCACATATTTGAACATTTTTATGGTTTTAGATCAAAGTGAACTCTGAGCTCTGATGAGCTGCAACATCACAGAAGAAACAATTATTATCCGGACATCATCCGGTTTGACCAAAAGATGATTTATTGATGACATGAAATCATTTTTTTTAAAGAAAAGAGTCGGAAACGCTTGTTTGTTTACAGATCGACCTTTGTAAATTAATGTCCAACAAGTTAACGTATACATTAAGGATCGGTGCGTGGATCCAGTCATCATCTTCCTCCACCTGTTTCCTCCTAAGTCAGGCGGTGCTGATGGAATCAAAGCGGCGTCGACGTCGCCTTTGAAGTCGAGATGGAGAGATGAAAGGAGTTCTGACCTCTCCTCCCTCCATCACCTCCTCCCTCCCTCTCTCTCTCTCTCTCTCTCTCTCTCTCTCTCTCTTCCTTCATCACACTTATTTTCCTCTCAGACAGGATACTACCATCATCATCGTTTTTTCTTCACAAAATAAGAGTCCCCGTCAGTGGACGTGGTCAGTTCGCATAAAGACGCGAGGCGAGGAAACAGGTGGCCTGGTTCGTGGACACAAACAGTCGTCACTGATGTACATGTTGTATAAAATATTTTAGTTCAGACACACAAGGGAGAAGACGAAGAGTTCAGGTTTATTGCTGACATCTGTACCGTCTTCTGCTGCGACTTCCAAAAACACTTGAGCAGTGTTGTATTCACGCGGAGGAAACAAGGTGAAAATCCACTTTGCAGCTTTGTTGTGAAGCCGACTCGATGGAAATATCTGGAAGGAGCTTAACGAACCTGAAAACATCAATTACTTCTTATTAAAGCAACATGACGTAACATTTAACTCCTGTTGATCTGCACTGACCTGTGATCAGGTGAACGGTGTCTCTGTCATTCGTACGTCTGTTCTCACACTATGTAACTTTGGGCTCCGGGTCGGGAGAAGTACGTAACGCTTTACGGCACTAAGTCACACACCACCAACTATTTCACTGATTTTGGTGAAACTGGATCATATTTTATGGAGAAAATGTTTTCTGGTTTTCCCTCTGATGTCCTCTGGCTGCTCCGCCTCAACAACCATCAACAACATGTGACCCTTACGACCCACAGGTGATCTTAACGACCCACAGGTGTCCTTAACGACCCACAGGTGATCTTAACGACCCACAGGTGCCCTTAACGACCCACAGGTGATCTTGACAACCCACAGGCATCCTAACATAATGCTGACAGGGAGCAGAGACGGTGTCGTGCCAGAACAGGAGCTATGCAAGCGGGCAATGTAACCGGGCTCAGCAGCTTCTATGGACATAATGGCAGAGGAGAAGAGAGTGAAGAGGACGCTGACGGAGGAAGCTAAGAAGAGAAAAAGAGAGAGTGAGCGAGCAAGAAGCCACCGGACAAGTGTAAATCTGGGACTGACTTTTAGTGGTTGGCGAGAGCTCGGTGAAATGTTTTGGTTGTCTTGTCAGCTTCTCTACTTTCCCTTCATCAGGTAAACTTGTAGATTTTATTAACGGAGCTTCTTCATTTCTTCTTCCAAACTGTTTCCTTCATCCTTCATTGACACCTCAGGACGAGGAGATGAATCAGAGCTGAAATATTTCGGCATATTTTCAGCAGTGTTGGTTTTGCGGTGGTTCAAAATGTTGGCGGTTCAAATCCCGGCTGTCTGTGGTCAGTCTGTGCATCAGTGGGCGTTCAAGGGTTACTGTGAAGTGTGGAGAGGCAGAGCTGGTGGAGGTGAAGATGTTGAACGGCTGTTTAACATCACATCAGTCAGCCGGAGAGGGCAGACGACCAATCGGATCTCTGAAGGAACAGTCGGGGTGTTTTTTTGGTGAAGCGGTGAAAATCCACCCACACCCGTCTGAAACGCTCCAAATTCTTCCTCGCCTCATGTTTTTTTTCTCCGTGGCCTCTCTCGCCTGTGAAGCTTGTCCATTTCCACTGAGGGTCAGCTGTGAGGGAGGACGATGAGAGGGAGGGAGCGCGCTGCAGCAAAGCAAGCGGTGAGATTTTGCAGGGTTCCTGAATGCATCATCTTCTTCTTCCTCTTTCTGCTGAGCGAGGTAAGGAACGGGCAGCTTTAGCCCTGAGTGGGAGGACGAGGAGAGGAAACTAAGATAATTATTTACCCGAGATGGAGGAACACGCAGC
This sequence comes from Miichthys miiuy, assembly GCA_036365135.1. Classification (NCBI taxonomy): domain Eukaryota; kingdom Metazoa; phylum Chordata; class Actinopteri; family Sciaenidae; genus Miichthys; species Miichthys miiuy. The sequence goes on along the minus strand of CM071611.1, from coordinate 25,476,355 downwards.
GCCCCGGGCACGGCGGGGTGTTCCCCCGACCTTGCCTCATCACCCCCCTGGCCTCGGGGTCACTGGGCGAGAGTGTCATCTCTCAGAAACCTGTGATGATGCTGCAGCTAAGAGTTCAAATGCTGTAAATGTGAGCGAGGTCTCCCAGCGAACCCATTATAGACTAATGTGTGTTTTTTCCAGGAAGGAGCCCGCCTTGATGCCACCGCCGCTCTCATTAGGACAGCTCAGCGCGACCCGAGGCTAAAAGGTTAGCTCACAGCACTAACCCTCAACACAGGGTCCAACCACGTCACCCCGTGATCCCCTCTGTTTGATTTTAAAGAGAAAACATGGACGAACTTTGACATTTTCTAATTAACTCTGTGTGTCGGAGGAAAAACTGCAGAAAACAGCAAAATTCATGATTTTATTGTGGAAGGAAAGAAACAACAACAAAAAAAAAACATGATCTGCAGACTGACTCAACCAGTACTGGCCTTCGTCCTCAGAGTGTACTCCCACTGTGGTAAATATGGACAGCTGTACTTGAGTATTTATTTTAGTATTTGGTAATGTCTGTATTTGGTCGTGTTTTCTGTATTTGGTTGAGTTTTCTATAGTTTATAGTCGAGTATTTGTTCTAGCAAAACACTATGAATATATGTGTAACTTATAGCTTTCTGAATGAGCAGCTAACGTGACACCTGATACTAACTTATGCATTGCCCAGCTCTGGTTCTGGCACGACTAACAAGCAGCAGCTACAGCTATCAGACGTTTACTTTCAAGTAGCAGCAACATGATAGTTAGTTAGTTAATTTATCATAGAAAAGTTTAATAATGTTGCTTTAAACCCGACCAATTGAGTCTTTTGATGACTTCAGGGCTTCAGAAACGAGTCATGTTTAACTTGTTAGTGTCTTATTTTAGTAACATGATCTCCTCCACCTCCTGAAGGAAATCTCCGTCGCTTCAGCTGCTAGCATCTTTTTTGACCCTTTGAGAGCGAACCAAAACAGTAAAGTTGAGTCCAGACGGCTAAACAATGAGCTGAAACTCATTATAAAGCTCTGTAAAGCCGAGAGAAGCTGCAGAGCCGAGCGATAAATCTCTGGAGGTTCATCACTACGAGCGGAAAATATCCAGTACATCAAGGATCAAGGATATCTTTATTATCCCTGAGGGGCAATTTGTTGTACAGCCAGCAGTAACCGACATCAATAAGCAAACAATAAACAATGAATACAATCCAAAGAGTTATTTAAAAAGCCAAAGGCAGCAGGAAGACATGAGTCTATCGGTCCATGTTGGCGGAAACAACTGCTCGGATTGACTGGACCTTCTTCAAACACCTCACCTCGTACAGGTAAGATTGTTTAAGGTAACTTTGAATTTACATTAACTAAAGATACAGGATTTATATTTATCTTTATTATCTATATTATCTTTGAGGGCAGCAAGCTTCAAGTTCATCTTATCACAGGCAGGTCCAAGATATTTATACTTCTGCCAACCTGAAGTGGCCGGGATGATGGTCAACACCTCCAGGTCTGAGTTCATGGTGGAAATAGGTGGATTGCTCCATCCAGGTTGGGAGCAAGTTGCTGCCCCAAGTGAAGGAGTTCAAATATCTCGACGTCTTGTTCACAAGTGATGGTGTAGCATTGGCAGAGTTGTGGACGTTGCTGAGCTCTTGATCTTCCAGTCCTTCTACATTCAAACCATCACCTACACCCTTAAAAATAAAGGTGGTGATGTCATAGGAGCACCCTTTTTGGTTCTGCAAGGAACCCTTTACCTCATGGTTCTTCGAAGAACCAGTTGTCGCAGAGGGTCGACTTAAAGAACCAGTAATCCGTACTCTGCATTCAGTTCCCTAAAGAACTCTAAACACCAAAAAAAGGTTCTTAAGAATAAAAAGGTTCTCCAGAGGCTGTATCAAAAACCATTTTTTTCTCAACATGGTCATGAGCTTTGGGTAGTTACCGTACATACAAGTGGCCGAAATGAGCTTCCTATGTAGGGTGTCTGGGCTCAGCCTTAGAGATGGGGTGAGGAGCTTGGAGCAGTGGGATGAAGCCAGCTGAGGTGGTTTGGACATCTGACAACCGACATCTGATGCTTCAGAGGTGCTCCAGGTGCATCTAAATAGTAGGAAACCGTTGGGGCAGACCCAGAACTGGTTAGATGGATTATATAGCCCATCCTCACCTTTGGCCATGAGCTTTGGGTAGTGTTAGTTTCCTCCACCCAGGTGTCTGGGCTCAGCATTGGAGATAGGCTGAGAAGCTCGGACATAAGGCCTCCAGGGCACCTTCCAGGGCGTGTTCCTGGCACGTCCAACTGGTAGAAGACCCAGAACCTGTTGGAGGGACTACATAGCCCATCTAGCCTGGGAAAGGAGCTGGAACGTCCCAGTAAACTTGCTGCTACCGCGACCCGACCCCAGTTAAGGGGGGCGAAAATGGACAGATTGATGGACAAACGAGATGATTGTAGGATTGCTTCTTAAATCTACTGTCACCTCTTTAGTTTCAGACATGTTGGTGTCCAAGAAGAACGACTTGCACCGGTCCGATCAGGCCACGATTGAACGGGAAGCTCCTTGTGTCTTGATACATAATGTTACTTCAAAGAATAAGGAAGCAAAACAGGAAGTAAACTCAAAGATCATTGTGTTTGTTGATGGTCCAACGTGAAGCTGGAAACAGGAAAAGCCTCTTCAAACTGTTGTGATGTGGCGCAGGTACGCGGCTCAGGTGAGATCGATACATTCAGAAACACACCAAAGCATGATGCCCTTCTGTCAATATTTAATCAGGACGAGCAGCAGCAACGTCAAGTTAACATTTCATAAAGCACATTAACATTGATTCAGCGGACCTGGAAGATTAAAGTGGATAAACGGAAGGAGTCGATGATTTTTAGCAGGTAATGGGACAAAGTCTCCACAGCGAGGACAGACGATGAATAAAGAAGCTCTGAGGAGGAAATTAACATCATTTTATCTTTTTAATCTTTCATTTTTCAAAGTAAAACCTGACGCCTCTGATGTATTTTGTTGTCTGAGGAGGAAGGCAGCGATCATTAATGTTATTAGTGACACCTGCTCTTTTCTCACGTCGGATATTTTGGCTCAGCGGGAAAATTTTCTATTCACGGAGCCGCTCTCCTCCACAGACAGCTGGGGCTGATACAAGAGCCGCAGGTGGGAAATAATTACAGAAATTAAAGGAAGAAGTCCTAATTAATAGCTGTAGGTAAGTCCAATAATAAAGTCCAATTTCAGTTCTGGAGCTGTGAAGTCGGAGTCGATGCTTCGATGTGATAAAACTCAGACTGACTTCTTCTTCTTCTTCGTCTTCTCGGGCTCGAACGGAGGAAGAATTATCCGTTAATTAGTGAAAATACTACAGGAGGAAATATGCAGAACGGGAGGTAAATGAGGCAACCTTTAACCTCGTGGAGCTGTTGTCATTAGTTACAGCTGATCTGATGAGAACCACCTCTGTCTCATTAAACATACAGAATATATTATATATATATCTATATATAATATAGTTTATATAACACATTCTTTAAATCAAGAAGTTCATTTCATGGATCAATTATAAGAACTAAACATAGAAAACATGCATTCAAGTGTGATTTAATGTATAAAATCTATATAAATTATGTAAAAAATAGAGAATAAAGTCTATTTTTATGCTGTTAAACTAATTTGTTTATATATTTTATATATACAACAACTAATTACAAAACCATATAAAATTCTTACAACACGTTATTGTATTCTTATAAATACGTTTATAAACAGACAAAGTTACTGCAGATTTGGGTTGCAAAGTTCTGGGAATTTTCAAAGTTGGAAACCTTCCATGGGAATAAACCCGAATAAACCGGGAATTTACAAAATTGAAGGTTGGCCCTTTAACAGGGAACTTAAATATAGGGAAAATATATTTCAGCATAGTCTTGACTAAAACAACCAAATTTCATCCAGGTACACTTGAATATTTATGCTAAATTACCCCAAATTTCCAGTTAATTCCCATTTAGTTTCTGATTTGGAATATTTCCAAAATTCCCAATCTTAACTTCTCTTCGCCTCTTTGCAATTTCATATTCAAAAATGAAATCTTACCGGCTGATTTTAGCTCAGTGACACAGCAGTTTAGATTTTTAACAGGAGTTCGACTGAAGCCAAACTCATCTGAGCTGCATTTAAAAGTATAAAGATTCGTCTAATTACGAATAAATGGATTAATGTTACTAATGCAGGTGTACTCACAGCACTTAATTTAATGTCAGCTGTCCTTTACGACCGTACCTTCATATATTGACACGTTTCAAAGTGTGTAAGAGGATTCTTCTTCTCTCAATGTTAATCACAACATTTAATTATTTATATTTATCCTGTTTTCTTGGTCATGCACGTTTAAATTACAGATTTGAAGGGATCTTTATCAGCAATACTGTGAATATTAAAGCTGAAACTCTTCTCTCACCACCTTTTATCCCTCTACCACCAAATGACGAAGAAATCGGACCGCCAAGGTCGTCAACCTAACTAGTAACCTGTACACAAACTGCAGTTCCTATAACGTCCACTTGAGGCTGGCTGCAGAAGTGAGTCAGTCTCCATAAGTCCCCATGTTCAAATGTCCAACTTCACAGCAGAAATAAACATGTTTACAGCCTGGTACAAAAAACAGTTTTGGTCTCTGTAGCTAATTTCCCCGTTCATGACAACTGTACTGAGGGTGAATTTATATACAACTCACCTGTTCAGGTTATATTAAGGCTTAAAGTTATGCAGGATTAAGATGCTACACGAGTTGAAAAAACTTCAAATCAGATGAATTCAGTTTTCTGCGGAGCGATAGCTGCTCGATAAGGTGTCAAAGTTAAAAAGGTGACGAGATGTTTCCCGCAGTCGTCTCGTCTCTCACACTCTTTCCTCGTCCAGCGCCAGAAATAGTGACGACGATCTTCACGGTGCAAAATGAAAATTACTGCTGGAGATCCTCACACATTAACCCCGTCTTGTTGGCGTGTGTGTGTGTGACGCGTGGTGTTAATTGGCAGCAGAATGATCATGAAGAATTCATGCTGCAATAACAGCGGCCCACTCCTGTTTAATTAAAGATGCTGCGTCGCCACGGCTCCATGCATATTTAATGAGCGACATAGCTAACAGAAACTGATTACTGAGCCTCCCAACATGTGACGAGGTGCAAGCTAACAGCTGCTTTTAGCGCACACACACACACACACACACACACACACACACACACTGTCCAGTTGCTTCATCTGTTTTCATGTCGACTGCCTGAGATGTTTCAGCTGATGTAAATATTAACGCTGCACTTCTAGAGATGATAACCAGACTTATTTACTTATTTTAGAGACTCTGAGAAGTTTGAAAGAGTTTTAACCTTTTTAAATAAATTTAAAGTGACTTTTCTGACATAAACTAACATGTTCATCATATTTTATGGAGTAAACTACTAACTGTAGCTGCTGTTAGCTAATGTCTGTCGCCTTGCAACACCTCGCAAATTGACTTTGGACTCTGCTGGTTCAGAGGTTCTGTTCGGTTCAAGGTCCGGCCGTGTTCACTGGAAGGTGCTTCCACTAGCTCATAGCGCTGCTGCAACTGATGTACAGAACAGTTATTTCTTAATTATCTCACACAAAGAAAGACTGGAAACATTCCAACATCAAACCAAACGATCAATACGAGTCAGAGGTTAACCCTTCCCTCTCCGAGTTGTCCAATCAGAGAGCTTTCTGCACTCGTGTGTCGGAACCACAGATGATGAAGGTCACGATCTTTCTTTATTCACACACACACACAGAGTCGTGTGCTGTTATATAAATCAGAGCAGAAGGAGAAGGAGAAGAAGCGGAGGGACTGAGGGAATGTTATTGTGCTCCTTACATCAATGTTAGTAATTAAAGTCAATCACCACTTGAACAGGTTTGAACAGACGAGCAGAGACACACTGAGCTTTTTACACACCGAGCCGCTGTTATTATGTTGGTGCGTGATTGATCGAGTCAATAACAGAAACGTGGTGTGACACACACACACACACACACACACACACTCGTATGAAGCATCGCATTCATCTATTCATTTCCCAGAGCTGAAAAGTGTGACGAGTTTCTCCCAGTAAAGACGACAACTGCAGCAGCAAGTACTTTTGTGGTACTTGTACTTTCGTATACGCATGACCATCTCGGGCCTTGTTCATGAGTTAAGGGACAATAGGGCACAGTATTGTAGATGTGTACCGGACCGTTGTGGTTCAGAGGGAGCTGAGCTTTCCTCGATTTTCCAGTCTAGGTTCCAACCCTCATCGATGGTCATGAGCTTCGGACATCCGGAGGGAGCTCAGAGTAGAGCTCCTTTGCGTCAAGAGGAACCAAGTGAGGTAACTAAAGTTTGACTCAACTTATTGGTTGATTTTTACGAGAACTAATACAGTCTAATCCAACACCAACATTATTAATTCATGAAGATGAACATTATTCTGCATTTTCCATCAAATATGATGAATAAAACATCTTAATTCCCAAAGTTTTCTTGATCACAAACACACCTCACACTCAGGAGGACTGAAACTTAAACTAAAGTGTAGATGTTTACATGCCGGTGAATTTCCCCCAACCTGTTTCGTGTCTTTGGAAACTTCGGGCTGTTGCCTTGAATCTTTAAAAAAAAAGTGTTTGAATTGAGTGTGGATGTGCAGCATCTGTGTGAGTGATGGAGCCATCGATGCATCCAGGGAGAGAACAGAGTTTAAACGCTAACGGCAAGAAAACTGACCTGAACGAGTCGGAGTCTCCGATGGACGCCAAAAACCTGAAACTCATATCTGATGAGTCGAGTGTGAGCTCAGTGAAACAAGTTCTTCAACATCTCAGCTTAAAAACCTGAAACCTAAACCTCGCTGTCCCGGCTTCACCTTCAGCCGTTCACATGAAATCATCAGATTTAATCTGATTTGTGTTTGCAGATGTTTGTTCATATGTGGAGCAGATGGAGGTGGTTTGTTTTTGGGTTCACGTCAAGTTTTTTTTGGCTGAAAATGTTCAAAAGACAAAAGCAGCATCACATTTCCATCCACAGTGTGCAGTACACTGAATACAAATTCAACAGTATCCATGTACATTACTGTTGTGTACAAATAGAGATGTAATCTTTACAAAGATTTAGTTGGTCTGACGAACACCAGAGCTGACACCATTGGGCGATTAACCAAACATTGTTGAGAATCGATTAATTGTTTTGATCAAGAAAATATTCAAATATTCATCAGGTCGAGCTTCAAAATGTTACAATTTCCTGCATATCTATGTTTACAATCATCATAAACTGGACTGAAGATGTCAACTTCATCGTCAACTCAGAACTCAGAACATTTTTCCACTTTTCTACTTTTAAGAGTAAACACCAAACGAATCGTGATCAAAGTAATTTAACTTAAAGGTTCAGTGTTCAGGATTTTAAGCGATCTAGTTGTGTAGTTGTCGATTGCAACCGCCTCGCAAAAAAAACATCGGCAGTACAAAGAATGGATGCCGTGTACGTGACGTCCCCGACGTTGTGAAGCTCGGTGTTGCCGCCATCTTGCCATTCCTGCCTCTTAATCTAAAAATCAGCAAAGACGTGGATCATCGGTGGACCTGAGGCAGGCTGAATGACACCTGAATGACACCTGGTTGCTCAAACAAGCCATCTGTAACGACACCCACCTGTCAATCAAAGCGTCCACGCTCTTAATCCTGCATAACTTTAAGCCTTAATATAACCTGAACAGGTGAGTTGTATATAAATTCACCCTCAGTACAGTTGTCATGAACGGGGAAATTAGCTACAGAGACCAAAACTGTTTTTTGTACCAGGCTGTAAACATGTTTATTTCTGCTGTGAAGTTGGACATTTGAACATGGGGACTTATGGAGACTGACTCACTTCTGGAGCCAGCCTCAAGTGGACGTTTGAGGAACTAGGCATGCTGGTTTCATAGAAATTGGTATTTTTGCGAGTTTATAAGAGAAAAGTTACAAAATGTTGATTAAGTTTGCCACAGACAATCGCCAGGGTGGGAACCACACATGCAGATAACATCCATTCACCTTCTCTTATGGACGGTTTGAACCAAAAATGTCCCAGAATTTGGACTCAAAGTAGATTTACTGCGTTTATTGGACTGTTTGAGTGTTTGTCTGATCCTTTGAGCCACCAGACTGAGAGCTGACCCACATTAAACTCTCCATCCATCCATAATAATACATAATAATATAATAATACCCTGCCTCTCCCTCATGTAAGTTCTGTTCCATCCATCTCTGTCCATTGAGTCATCCAAATCAGATTAATGCCGACATATGCTGCCACCATTAAGACCATCTACAGCGTCCTCACACACTCTGTGACATGAATCTGTAACAAGATGGAGAACGAACAAATACAGCTCGAGTTGGCTCTCGTCTTAATGATGCTCGGTGCTGTTCCCTCCATTTTACATCCGCCTGTTGTGTCTCAACCACTCAAACACTCAGAGATGTCAGTCACACTAAAGGTACGATCACATTAGCCTCCCTTTCAACAAAATTGCTGCACTTAGCCCCCCAAAAACAGGATGAGATGTTCGGAGCGGGGTAGTCACATTTATGATGCTGCAGTTTGTAGTTGGGTGGTTTCGTTTGAGATTTAATTTGAGACGGTTCATGAAGTCGTATATTATGATCACAGCTCAGCTTCACTAACAAAGACCACAGCTATAAAGATATGGATTTAGAGCAGTTTGTTGCATGGCAAGATGATGTAGGAGGGATGGATTAAAGGGTCCGGAGGGAGGAGTAAAGGATGCAGAGTCGAGGGATAAAGGATGGAAGATGGACTGGTGGGAAGCGAGGGAGTTGACCCTTTGTGAATTGATGGATAGAGCTCCAGTGGTTCATGAAGTACATTTTGTGCAGAAAGCTTTGTTACTGAATCTAGGCATAAAACTTGATGAAAAGATGTGAATGTACCGTTAAAGAGTTCTCCTGCACTCCTGTCAAACTAATGCTGGACAATTGAAGCAGTAGAACCAGAGATGTCGTCCAAACCTGGTGCCAACATTACCCTACAATGAACCTGGACTGCTGGAAGTGTGTTATGCTAGTAGCGGCTAATATAATCTGGAGCATTTAGCCTGCAGAAGTCTGGTTGGATCACGTCTTTCTAACTTGTAGTCTTCAACCAATGCAGACTTGTGTGGCATCACCATCCATCCACCATCCATGATGTCCTTCTCCTCAGCAAAGTATTCCAGCTCCTCCTGGGGGATCTTGAGGTGTTCCCAGGCGAGATGGCCTATGTAATCAAGTTCTTGGTCTTCACTGGGCTCTCCTCACAGTTGGACGTGCCCCCCTCACCCTATCTCTAAGGCTGAGCTCGGCCACCCAGTGAAGGAAGCTCATTTTGGCCGCCTGTATCCGCGATCTCATGTTTTCAGTCACTACCCGTCTCCGCTTCATGTGAACTTTGATCGCCTTAAACAATCGTAAATACAAGTTCTCGATTGACTTCGGGATGAGTTGGACCGCAGAGTGAAAGAAAAGCAGCCACAAGAGCTCAGCATGTAGAGGAACTCCTTCAAGAGTGTTAGCAAACCATTTCAGCTGACCGAGAGAATCTAATATATAAAACATGAAGAATAAGCTTCAACAGCATCATTTATAGTAAATTAACACCCATTTATAGAGAAAGTTTATCAACTTTTCTGCCTTGTTTTTCTTGTTTTCTTGTCTAAAATATTAATATCAAAGCTCAAATATATCAAATTACTGCAGTAAATGGTGTAATAAATTGTAAAAATATAAATTTGGTGATAAAATAGACCCAATTTTCTGACTCTACTGTATTATTTCTGTATTTCTTGATGTATATAACATGTAATGTAACCATCCTGTAACCCCCCGTCCTCGACCCCCGTCGACCTGTGACCTCGAACAAAACAAGCATCTGGATTAATCATCCCTGCGGCAGGCGGATGAGACATTAATCCGGTCTAATCCGCCACATTAGCTGCTAGCACGCTCGTTTTTTCGTATGCTTTTTTGGGGGCTGCGACGTGGCCATTCGGCTGCAATGGCCATCGTGGGATTAAGTGAGAGCGTTAAGCCACTTCTCGCAGTCAGAACGCCGTCGGCGTGAACAACAGCGACTTAAGACCTCGGAGGGGGGAACATTTAGATTTAATAAGGTGACACAGAAAGAAAACAGACAGTGTTTACAGAGACGAGGGGGGACGGAGGGGTGTTAAGGTACAAGGCGTAATCCCGCCACAACAATACAGCTCACACAATTAAAACTACAACAACGTCTGTCAATATTAGTATAAGTACAGATAGCAGCCATCATGTCACTTTAATCCCTGATAAACCTGCTTGTGTTAATCCTTCATTTACTGCTGTCACTCCCAATACACAATGCAGCAGTCCACATATGAGTTTATTTATTTTACTTATTAGGTCCAGGAAGTTTTAAATTTTTAATGTTTCTTTACTGAAGAGTTTCATTTTTTTATTTAGCCCACACGGTTCGTCGGGTTTCCTCTCTCTCAGACAATAAAAACCTGAGTGTTGGTTCGTACATTCAAAGGTTTGGTTGTGAATTTAGGGGATTTTTAAAATATTCTTTCACAATCAGATTATTTAAAGGTTAATAAATCATGAAAATAATTCATAGTTTCAGGCCCACAAAAAATACACAATAAGTTTAACTAGTAAATTATGGTTGTAAATGAACCTTTGGTGTGATCCAGTACACATATTTTCTAATTTTCCACCGCTACATTTTATCTTACATCAAAACAAGTAGTCTGATGATGTTGTGAAGCTGCATGGGATCATGGGAGGAGTTATTTTTTCATTGAGACTCACTGAGCTTAGTAACGTTCGCCAACCTCCCTCATGACTTTATAGCAACTAGAAGGAAGCAAGATAATGCCATGAAACGCCCGATTACCAGATTAAAATGACAGATTTCTCTGGGTTTGAACATTTGGGATAATTAAAATACACAACTCAATAAAAAATATAAAACAGATTTAGCACAGGAAGAGTCATAGCGATTGGGTTTCTACCTGTGGCCTCGGACAACCAGGTTCCCCGTAACGTTATGGGGTTATCATATATGGGGCTCATACACCATTTTCCTAAGCACAAACCATTTTCCAAAAATGAATCTCCTCAAAGTTTGAGAAACTCTGCTCTAAGAACATCTCGTGGACCCCACGAAGAGTTGTTGTTCTACAGTAGATAGCGGGTAAATAAACAGCTAGCTCGGCTCCATCAAGAGGAAACCTTCCACCTTAAAACGTCTCTGACGCTGTCTGAATTCAAGGTTTTTTCCAGGGGATTCCTCCACACACCGTGTTGTTGTCATTTATACTCCTTTGGTCTTCATCATATCTTGTTTTTACTGGCAGCTTCTTCTGCAGTAAGTAAATAAATACATAGCTGTTGGTTTGCATACTCTTGAAAGAAGTTGGAGACACTATTCATGAGTCATATTTCCTCCGTCTCGCCTAATCTTGCAGGTACTCAGGGGGTCAAACCTCAAATAAAAGCTGCCCTCCTTCATTAGAGGCTGTTGTGCAGGTAAATCCTTAAATTGGATGAACCTCGGGCGGGAAACTGGCAACCAGTTAGGTCTCCAAGTCGTTCCCTCGCCGGATTCCCGGTCTCCTCAGCGAGCGTTAATGTGACAGCCACTTTGAAATTAGGCAGCGGATTAAATTAGGGCTTTAAAATCCTTTTGGAGTCGCTCATTCAGACGTGAAAAGATTAAGGGGCGACGATGAAAAGGGATTCTAGTTAAGACCTACATTATCGCAGACCTCAGCGCCCAGACAAAAAAAGAAAAGTGTGCGGTGCATTTGAAGCCATTTGAGGATCAGTATAAATGATTTCTTTGTGGACGAGTGAATGAAATTATAGAGCGGGGGACTGATGCCTCTCTCTCTTATCAGCCTTGCAAATGGACAAGTTCTGTGAATCAGACACACTTTCATTTCTGACAAAAAGGCTCAGGGGCAGAGAGTCGAACACCAGGTGAAGGTATTCATCTCAAGGTAATATTTACAGAGACGGCGTCATGATGGAGAGAAAAAAGGAAGACAAATTCAACCCTCACCGGGAGCGGCAGGACGGGTGGAAGATGGATGATGGATGGAAACAAACAAACTGAGACTTCAATTAAAAATAAATGGAAATATCTCATTTCCCCTCTCGCAGATTGGATTTATATTGCCCGAGTTTGTTGCCTGGTTACCTCTCATTGCCCCCCGCTCATTTCCAAATGTTGATTAGGTCTGAGACAATAAATAAATAAATAAATCAATGGCTGTTGGGTTGCCGGGCCTTGATTGTTTCCGGGACAAGGGGAGAGAGCATGGTCCTCTCATGGAGGAGGAGGAGGAGGAAGTGGACCTGAACCACGACGTGACCGCCATCGTAAGACGTCACAATAGGATTGTTCAAGGGTGTTTCGATGGAGGACAGGGGTTGTCCAGCGTGCGTGAACAGAAGGCTGAACAATCCTCTGATAGAGATGTTTTTAAAATCTGGTGATGTTCCAACAATGAAGTGATCTTACTGTACTGTCGACATACCCAAAGCCTGATATCTCTTCTTCTACAGAGCTCCATTGTTGTCCAAAGAAACCATTAAAAACAAATCAACAGGGCTGTTTTGGGTGACTTCATTACCACGAACACACAAACACTCTTCAGTTAGTAGGAAGTCCAGCACGTAATATTAAAATTTTAATTAATTCAAACACATTCCTTGTATCCTCAACAAGGGTTTTCAGACCAGGATCACGGAGACTACATCCAGGTTTTAGACAGTCTGCGGGGACGTCACAGAGACTACGTCCAGGTTCTGAAGTGTTGATAGATGTTTTCAAGCAGCAAACCTACCGAGCTCTTTCATTTCCTTCACTTCACAAAGGAAGGACTGATGCTTCTTTGCTCTCCTGAGAATTCGCAGATGGTCGACTTTTGACAGACGTCACGTCAAGCAGCACAGAGCAGATCGAGCTGACATTTTCTAAATAAAACACTGTGTGCAGAACACTGACTGTTTACAGAATGGACCCAGTCAAACAGTTAACATCTGTTGTGAGCGAGGAAACTGTGAAAATACGCACCACTGCTTCACTGATAAATGTTATTAGTGTTATTATAGACAATGTGCATTGGTTAAGGCGAGCACACTGACTCTGGACATGATGTGAAAGATGACGAGATCAATACCACTTTCATGTCTCTACAGTAATTACGGAGCAAGAGCCGTAAATCGATTCGCTTAGCCTAGCACAAAGATTACAAGTGTGAGACGGAGGAGGCTGAACCTACATCATACCATGTACAAAAAATACACCAACCAACAGCTCGAAAGCTGATTAAAGCAACTTTCCTCTGATAATCTAACGTCTGTTACCTCCTGTTGATCCACACTGACCTGTGATCAGGTGAACGGTGTCTCTGTCATTCGTACGTCTGTTCTCACACTATGTAACTTTGGGCTCCGGGTCGGGAGAAGTACGTAACGCTTTACGGCACTAAGTCACACACCACCAACTATTTCACTGATTTTGGTGAAACTGGATCATATTTTATGGAGAAAATGTTTTCTGGTTTTCCCTCTGATGTCCTCCGGCTGCTCCGCCTCAACAACCATCCACAACATGTGACCTTAACGACCCACAGGTGACCTTAACGACCCACAGGTGACCTTAACGACCCACAGGTGACCTTAACGACCCACAGGTGTCCTTACAGAATGCTGACAGGGAGCAGAGACAGTGTCGTGCCAGAACAGGAGCTGTGCAAGCGGGCAATGTAACCGGGCTCAGCAGCTTCTATGGACATAATGGCAGAGGAGAAGAGAGCGAAGAGGACGCTGACGGAGGAAGCTAAGAAGAGAAAAGGAGAGAGTGAGCGAGCAAGAAGCCGCCGGACAAGAGTAAATCTGGGACTGACTTTTAGTGGTTGGTGAGAGCTTGGTGAAATAAAAGGCTGAAAGACAGACGCCGAGCTGGGCTGACTGCTGTTGGACTAGTCAGTAATATAAGCCGTCACTCTCGTCTATCTCAGTCTTGCTTTATCTTGTAAAGTTTAATCAAAAATCATCCTTTAAACACGTCAAACTTGTTCCACGTGTGAGAGCTGCTTTAGCTTTTTATCCCTACTTTTATTTAACAATGTATGTCACAGCGAGCTCAGCGATGATCAGATATTAACATGTTAACAGCTCTCTGACACTCGACTGAAGGCAACGCAGCGGAAAATGTTTGGATGAGAAGAGTTGTCTTTTTTTTTTTTTTAGATGACATTTTCTTCCATCAAATGTAAAAAGTGAAGTGGGAATTTACTGCGCTCGCTCTGGATGAGAGTGTCAGCTAATGGAAATGTGAAGTTTAAATGTGTTTCTTTGTGCAGTTCAGCAGACAGAGTGCATTTAGACTCAAGTACTGATTTACTATCTCCATATTACTCCACTCTATCTATCTATCTATCTATCTATCTATCTATCTATCTATCTATCTATCTATCTATCTATCTATCTATCTATCTATCTATCTATCATCTGTAAAATCTTAATTTCTTACCCTGTAAAATGTTTCTCTGAAAAGGCTGAAATTAGCAACAAGTTCACAGTTTAAATAGTCCAGGTTTTAGACAGTCTGTGAGGACGTCACGGAGACTACGTCCAGGTTTTAGACAGTCTGTGTGGACGTCACGGAGACTACGTCCAGGTTTTAGACAGTCTGTGGCATTGTCCTTTGGCTCTCTGGTAACTTTCTCGGCATTTGTGCAGTCAGCTGTAAACAAGTCTTTCAGGATAGTTGGTCCGTTTGACATCAGTTCTGACGGGCAGAGTCGACAAACGAGGTCCATATAATCACGTCACCATCACATCATTTCCATTTAAAGGGAAACTGAAACATGTTGTCCTCGTCTGACATGCTGATCAGTTCTGAGGCTGTTGACCTCTGGAAAGGTCATCGGATGGTTGATCCGAACCCGTCTGAAGACATTCATCACATCCTAAATATCCAGCGACTTTATCCCCTTTATGGAGGCTCGAGCTGGAGTGGCACAAATGACACCCTGAGGAAGAACTGCTTTTCTTTTACGACAGAGCTCTTGCCAAACTATTTGCAATTCTCTGACGAGATATCTCATTTAGTATTCATTTAGTGAGGATGGCTTTGAGGCGCCGGGATGACCCTGAAGTAACCCGAAGAACAGACCCGGACTGGAGATTAGAACTTTTGATGGCAAACCATCAGATTAACTGCTGTCTAAACCCATGAAAAGACCTGGACACTCTCGAAGGTTTTCCTAAAAAGAGTGTCCTGATCTAACGGTACGACATTTTGCAGATATCGTGAAACCAGAAAAATGACCAAATCTGAGCAAGTTAACACTCCTGGTGAAGTTTGAAGCCAAGTGGTGAACGGTCCAAAATGGGGATTGTGGCCACGACGTGATGGAGCCGTGTCCAGTGGGATCTAGGTGTTATATATGATAACATGTCTGAAAACAATACTTTTAAATTATATTTAAGTTACTGATACCAAATAAGTAATTTCCAAGATTCCAGCTATTGATCGAAATTCTGTTTAACCTTGACCATGAAAGGTCCCATTCAGATAAAATATATCTGTTTTTCAAGGAAGTCCTGGCTGAGACAAGCAGCAGTACAAACTCAGAACAAATCAGTTAATACAGATACAAACAAACAAACAGACAGTACTACAGCACAGAGCATCCCAAAATGTTAAAAGTGCAGTACAAGCTGTGAATCCAACAGTATCAGCGACACACCAACGATTCGTCTCCAGGTCTTTAAAATTAACTAAAAATCACAAAGATTTGGTACAAACGACATAAAAGTCCCTCGACTGCAAGGAGTACTGTCCATCACACTTTCTTACTAGTATAAATATAAGTTGTACTATTCCAGGAGAGGACGTTAGTAAAATGCTCAGAGACGCAGAGTGGCTCTTGCTGCTGTTATCATGATGAAAGTTTGTTTAATCTCAAACGTACCTTTTCCTCGTGTGGACCTCAGACTGAGGAGGGGACTGAGGATTTGGTTGTAGTTAACAAGAATCCAAATAAATAAAAAAAACTCACTAAGCTGAAAGTTTTCATGTTGAAAGTTTCTTTTCAGACTGATCACTCCTGTCTCTACCTTTCATTACGTTTTATTTTCATCTATTAAACAATTCCAGCCCTGCAGCTCTCTCCTCACTGTCGGTGGTTAACGAGCTGTTTTTCCCTGTTGATGGACGACGAGCTAATTAAAACACAGGTGTGACAGCAGACTCAGGTGCTCTCGTCAACATGACAACAGCATCACCGCTGATCCGTGAAGACGAGCTCAGGATTTAATTTTTAAAGAACATAAAAAATCTTTTATATCTAACATTTAAGGTAATGTCATGTTTGTGGCTCTCATATTTTTATTATTACTCTTTTATCCACTAAAGTTCTTTTCACTGTTAGTTTATCCGGCCCTCACTGATTACTGTACAAAGGCACAACTTTATAACTTTATTCAGTGATTCTGGCGATTTCAAAACCTTTATTTATACTGCATTTTAAGTGAATGTATACAGAATAAAGTGTTTTATATTGGAGACTTAAATGTACGGTAAAACTATGGTAATACTTCATGGTAAAGCCTTTATTTTATACGGCATACATACAGTAGTTTTATGTCAGTTATGGAAATAAACTTATTTATATAGTAACATATGGAATAAAACGCCAACCTTAAACACTTTTTAACATAATATTAGAAATACGGTAAAACTCTGCAACTGTAGCTGCCAGTTTTTTGTTTTTTACCGTAACAGTTTTATTTCATTGTCATATTTTATAGCAAAACCTTTATTTATCCGGCATTTTAAGGGAATTTATACAGAATGAAGTAGTATTTTTTTATATGCCACTGTTAATTGTACAGTAAAAACATGGCAAAAGTTGTTTTATATGGCCTTCATACGGTATGTTCATGTACAATTATACAGCAAAACTTGTATTTATACGCTAAATGCCAGCCGTAACCATAAAATCAACAGTACGTCCTTTCACGGTAAAATTAGAAAAAGTTATACTGTAAACATATTTGACTGTCCATATTTGACTACAGGACATAAACTGGATGTTGGGATGAAGACGTGATAAAAACATTTTGACTTCATGAAGATTTAAATGTGAAGCACTGGACCTCGCACTTCTCCAACATGATTTCAGTCGTTGGGGAATGAAAAAAAAAAAACTTGAGTCTTTGTTTCCCTCCTGAAGCTTCGGGCCTCAGATTCTGGTTTATTATTCACGGCGCTCCACTGAGACCAGCTTGGACATGTTTGTGTTAAATCTGTGACCCTTTATAAAACTTTTGGGGGTAGCCATGGCCAGCGGGTGGCTGACCTCAGACTCTGGACAGGAGGGATATCAGCGGGTGCCCTGAGGATTGTGGGTAAACCTCGGAGGCCTCCTACAAAGCAGCTCTGAAAAAAAATAAACCAGCCGGAGGGGAGGAGGAGGAGCTGAGGCTGCATGGAGGGCCACCAAGGCCAAGAGGCCCGGGGCTATGCAGAGCAACGCTGGCTCTACCTCCACCTCTCTACTCAGCTCAGTTATTTTATTATCACGACTGCTGATGAGAAAATCTATTTCTACAACACAGAACCAGAACCTGCTGTTGATCCGGGCTGCAGCTGACTCTTTGTTACAGATTAATCAAGTGATATATTATGAATCCTTCAGTCTGGGGTCTATGTTTGTCCAAAAGAGAGAGTTTACTGATGGACAGTAAACTGCTGCCAACTGTAGCTGCTGTTAGCTGATGTTAGCTCAATTTGTTAGCTGGGCTGCATGGACTGTGAGCTCAGAGCACGGGTGTTGGTGTTTGTACCACAGGTGATTTGGACCACTGGGAAGAAGAAGGAGAAGAAAGAGAAGAAGAGGTTTACAGGCCCAGGATGTGGGGGAATGCTGACGTGTCGTGCCAGAACCGGAGCTGGGCAATACATAAGTTAGTATCATAGATCACTTTAGCTACTCAACTCATTTGGAAAGCCATAACGTATCAATAACGTTGATTTGGCAATGTAACCAGGCTCAGCAGACTCTATGGACATAATGGCAGAGAAGAACAGAGCGAAGAGGACGCTGCTGTTGGACTAGTCAGTAATATTAGCTGCTGCTGTGTCTGCTGTTGGTGACCTGGTTGATGTTTGGCTGTTAGCAAAGTTGTCGACTCGCTTGATCAGAAGTAATGTAATCAGAACAAATACTCGAGTACAGCTGAACATATTTACCACAGTGGGATTACACTCTGGGCCACAAATCAATTTAGCTTATGAAAACACATCAAAGAAACATGAACTGTTTTCAAGGGGACACTAAAAAGTGACGAACACAGCTGAGACATGCAATAACACGCGTGTCTCAGCTGTGTTCATCACTTTTTAGTGCCGGTGCTACTCAGTGTTTCTAAATGCTGTCATAAGTGTGTTGAGCTCTCAGGGCCACCATATTAGAGTGACCAGACGTCCCCGATTTCAAAGCTGTCCCTGAAAATGTCCCTGATTTTGACAAACACTGTTGTTAGTAAAGGTGTAACTATATTATGTTATATTAGATTACCATGAGATGACAATAGTATCTCTATGTTGCTCTGTTGTAGATCAGGGAGAAGACAAGTATAGGAGAGACTGATAGTAAAGAGTGAAGGAGAGAAGAGGAAAAGAGCAGGAGAACAGTGTGGAAAGGCAGAAACAAGGAAGTAAACAACAGAGTGAAGCTAAGGAGAGAAGAAAGAAGGGTGAAGAAAGGAAAAGCATTGAAGGAGATTCATTTCATTTCAGAAATCTGGTCACTTTACACCATATACAACCATCATCTATATGTTAGCGGCTAAATCACGTTAGCATCATCAGCTAACATAATCATGGGTGAGAGTTGTTTCCTGCTGTTTGTCATGAAGGTTTCATGGCTGGAGAGACGTAATCAAAACATTATTCTTCTCTCCGTCTCTCCGGTCGGTCCGCAGCCTCCAGTAGTGGATCAATAAATCAGCGGATCGATACCTTCTAATCATTTTTCTCGTGTAAGACGCCGACAGACGTTGGAAACATGAAGAGAAATGTCAAGTTGACATTTTGCACATAGGAAGTGTTTCCTCCCCAGACAACGGTGATATTATATTAAAACATGTAAACATGCAGACGTATTGATCGACGTCGCGGACGGTCTCCTGTGATTCGAATACATTGACTGGGACTGTTCGAATTATGGGTAATTAGACTGTTTACGAGCCTTACTGACTCTCAGGAGACGAATATAAAGACTTGTCATTTCATTCACTTAGAAGGAGCTCATGAATCAATCACACCTTTCATATTTTTTTATTTAAATCTTCAAACATACCTTGATATAACCTATGATTACTTAAGTATCTTAATAACTTATAAATTAGTTAACAGGTTTATTAATAGCTGAGAACACCAACTTCATTTAATTTCTCACAGATTATTCAACACCAATTTCTCCTGGAGCTACTGAGCTATTTCCAAACACATTTTTGTATCTTTATACATGTAGAAAAAAAATATATTATTTACATTTATTGGATGAATTTCATGGATTTTATGAATTAATTTCAGTAATGTATAAAATATATTTTAAATGGCACCTTTCTCATGGCAGTTTTCAGGGCTCTGCGATTTCGTTAGCGGCATCTGGTCAAGTTAGCAATAATTCATATACAACAACAACAAAATAAAGTTTGTTCGGGTGGTTTGGGTTAAAATAAATTAGTTAGGATTAATAATGTACGTAACATAAGTAGAACAGAAGTAAACGCTGATTCTTAATTTCAGACAGGACACGTAATGGTCTTCTGGTTGAAAGTCCTGTCGCCGTTTGACCCATTTGTCCACCTGAACCTCCACCATGTGGACTCTTTCGCTCTTTAAACTACATAACCTGACTTCAACGGCACATCGAAACATTACACCAGACGGGTGCGTCATGTAACGACACTAGAGGAGTACCTACAGTGTCACAAGGAGACCACCAAGCTGCCGTATTTGACGAATTGGAAGTGAACACGCAACTCAAGTCCGAGGTTTAATTTAGCTCAAATTTCAAGTGACAGGAATTCGACTATCATGGTCATGATAATTTTGATTGCGTGTAGTGCTAATTAGCAAATTTTAGCTGACTTTTAAACATTATACGGCATGTTAACATGTCCTGCCATGTCACTACGTTAGCATTTACACTGACATTGGCCTAGCTTCTTGCCCCATTATTGTAGGTTACGCTAGCCTAGCTTCTTGCCCCATTATTGTAGGTTACATTAGCCTAGCTTCTTGCCCCATTTTTGTAGGTTATGTTAGCCTACCTTCTTTCCCTGTTATTGTAGGTTACATTAGCCTAGCTTCTTGCCCCATTATTGTAGGCTATGTTAGCCTACCTTCTTGCCCCATTTTTGTAGGTTACGTTAGCATAGCTTCTTGTTATCATCTCAATCATCATCTCATGTTATTCAGATGCGTTAGCATGATGCCGTTAGCATTTAGCTCACAGCACCAAGGTGCTCACACGTCTCTGTATGGAGTTTTTACCTTTACAGTTTCTAAACAAATGCAAGTTATTTTCTTTGTGTTCGTTATCGGGTGTTTCGTGTCTGCGTCTCCCGCCTCTTCACATGAGCAGGGATCATTATTAACTCTTTGTGTTAGCGCTTCAATCTCATCACTCCTTCAGCACTCCTTTCATTGCTCTCCACGGAGTCGAGGAATGAAGAATGTGTAATTACCTGAAAGAACGAGCTGTACAGAAATCCTGCAGTAATGAGAAAAGGTAAGCCACTTACAGACAAAAGCTCTGTTATTTTCCTCACCTCACTTTAACAGCTAATGATAGACGCTAACACACCAGCTCTCCACAGCTGCTCAGATACACCTTCAACCTCCCCACAGGATGTTTTCAAAAAAAAAAAAAAACACTGGCTGGAGAAATGTGAAGACTGAATGCTGCTGAAGCTCCATGTGTTCAGAAACACTTCATTATTGTTACATACAGGACATGGTTAGGTTACGTTAGCCTAGCTTCCTGCCCTGTTATTGTAGGTTATGTTAGCGTAGCTTCTTGCCCAATTATTGTAGGTTACGTTAGCTTAGCTTCTTGCCCTGTTATTGTAGGGGACATTAGCCTAGCTTCTTGCCCCATTGTTGTCATCTACAGGACACGGGTAGGTTATGTTAGCTTAGCTTCTTGCACCAAGCAGTTGACAAACAGCTCCTAACACGTTATCGTAAGACGTGTTCCTAATATTTTATTTATTAAGGCCAGAAAACTGAACTGAAAACTGATTTATTGTAAGCCAGTTGTATCAGAATCAACAGTCAACAGGTTTCTGAGGAGCCATTCTGATGGGGAGCAGAGAAATTAGCTATAGAGACCAAAACTGTTTTTTGTACCAGGCTGTAAACATGTTTATTTCTGCTGTGAAGTTGGACATTTGAACATGGGGACTTATGGAGACTGACTCACTTCTGGAGCCAGCCTCAAGTGGACGACAAGAGGAACTGCCACGGAGGTTGCTGCTTGGGTACATCCACTTATAACTAATTGGACAAATCTGCAATAAATCCTTAATTTATGAAGGAATAATGATCCTGAACCATGGGGTTAACGTGTCCAGAAAGCCAAAACCAGGAGCTGTAAAGTCACGTGAAGGTTGGTTAATGAGTGACACCCTTAAAGTTACATTTTAAATCTAAAATTATTGATTAGTTTAAGTATTTATTAGATTAGGTTTATGCCAGCAGACTATGGTTTTTCTTAAACTGTATTTCCTATCAAACAGTCCGTGAAGTTAACTCCGAGGATCCTAATCACATCCTTTAAAAAGACCTAAAGTCAAAACAGAGACAATTAAGCTTCATCTCCACCTGTAGTGACCGAAACTCGTAGAAATTAAGAGCATTTCCACCCGTTAACTACTTAACATTAAAACACACACACACACACACACACACACACACACAGCTGTGTCCGTTTGGCTGTAAAGGATTACAGCAGTGTAGCATTAATTAGTCGTGGCATAATGAACATTTGGCCCTGTGGCGAGGAATAATTAAGCAGCACTTTGCAGTGATTGGTAACGAGGTGACGAGGCCAGAAAAACCTCACGAGTTCACAAACTCCCACTTAATGGGAGCCACTGAACTTCTTTTCCCTAACATGGTACATGAATAATACATACGTACAGAACATGGACTCTGTAAATAATTAAGCCGTCCTCTGTGTCGGTTTCAACAAACACCGGACCTTTAAACATGCATGTGTAAGATTCAGGGACGTCCATTAGTTTCCATCCATCATCCTTAAGCACTCATCTTTCACACTGATGGATGAAGTTGGTCATGGACCCCGAGGCTACTCTTTGTGTAACCACCCGCCCTCCCTCGTTATATTTACTTTTGAATATTACACAGCCCACACGCTCGAGGCAAACTGGCATTTGCCGTATAATCTGCACATGAACATTCCCGCCTTCGAATGTCATATCAGATGCCTCCTACCATTATTCCTCAACCTACGTGATGGAAACTCCTCAAAACATCTAGATTTTGGTTGCTAAATTGTTGCTAAAGGGGGTTACAGTGCTGCACGTAAGATCATTGATGAATTATAAGGTCAGAAACATTATTCTTACAATGACTGCTGGCCGTCTCAAGTGTTTCATGCTTTTCGCCATCGTTTAGCAGTACAAACGTCCCAGGTTGCGTGATTTTAAGTCATGGTTTGGACATGGTTTGGTTACGTTAGCCTAGCTTTTCCTCTGCATTTTCTCATTTTGGTTGAAAGTATCTCAGGGTCTTGTTCATTGATGGGAAAATGGAGCCTGAGATGGTCCAATACCGGACTGTTGTGGTTGGTTCAGAGGGAGTTGAGCCGTAAGGCAAAGTTTTTAATCTTCCAGTCCATCTACGTTCCAACTGTCAGCTTTGGGTAGTGACTGATGAGTTGTTCGGACTCGGCCTTGGAGACAGGTTGAAGAGCTCAGAGTAGAGCTGCTGCTCCTCCACATTGAAGGTTGATGATTTGGTTTGACGAGCGAGCAACCCTGTTACCTGCAACTGTCAGCTGAATACGTCTGTGGTTGTCGTAGTTACAACAGCTGTTGAAAATCAAAGATACAAAGATACGTAGCTTTACACCTGTTTAGTTTCTGTTCACGTTGCAACACACCTGATTTGTCTTTGGCGTCTTGTTTAACAGTGACAGACAACCATGGACGCATCCAGCTGCCGCTCACCAGTAAACAGGGTCGTTTGGTAACCGAAACACCGGCCGAACTGTCTTCAGATCAGCAATTTTCTCATGCCTATGTAATGTCAGGTTACGTCAGGTGATCTTAATATGGATTTTAATCGTTCTAGAGAGAATCGCGATGCATCGAATTATCTATTTTTTTTTCCGGCCCCTACACTAATCACTGCGTAGTTCAAGACAATAGTGATAGTCCTGATACTGATAATGCTGATAGTGGCAGGCAAGATAGTGTTTGTGTCACACTGTAGGCTCCAGTGCCTCTGATTTTGTACCTGTGCATGCGCCTCTACTTTTTACCTGATGCCAGATCTTTACCTCATGTTTCATCCACCAGTTAGCCTCAGACTTCACCTGAGTCCTACATCCAACTGCTCACCTGTCCCTCATTCCGCGATTACCTCTTACAGTATTTACACCAGGCCTCCTTCCTGTTGACCTGCTGTCTTCACCCGTTATCCCATGTTCGAATCATTGTTCCTGTCTGACCATTGGTCAGTATTTGGGTCTTGATATCTTCTTACAACTCTCACAGTTTGAAAACCTCTCCTCTAAACACTACAGTACCCATGAGCATAAACCACTGTGCCGTCACTGACAGGTATCCAGACATCATATCTGCCCAGATCAGTCAGTTGTCAGTGGAAACACTCGGCCATGTAGGAGGAAGAAGGTTTTTGACTGGCCAGGGACACGACCTCAGTCCATCAATCCAGTCGTATGTTTCACTGCTGAAGACCAGACCGGAGGCAAAAATTCCCCATACAAGACTGGAAGTGAAGATGGCTCCGGTTCAGGCCTGGCAGAGTGTCAGCAGAATAGATACAAAGTGTTTGCTGTTGTCAGTCGACTCCAGACTGTCACTGACTGCAGAGGATTTCACACCAAAACTGAAATATGATGATTTATTCATGTTTATGTTTTCTGCTCTCCAACACTGAATGTCTTTGATTAATTGAATCTTCATTTGTCGTGGACATGAACACACTCAGATTAAAGCTGAGGATGCACTTATCGTCTCAAATTCAAGGTGCTGGAGTGAAGAGACAACACGAGGAAAACAACCTGAAGACTGACAGACGTGAAACTTAGTTTGAGGATTTTGAAGAGGCAGCTGACTGAGGACTTATGACGGCTCTCACCAACCACTAAAAGTCAGTCCCAGATTTACTCTTGTCCGGCGGCTTCTTGCTCGCTCGCTCTCTCCTTTTCTCTTCTTAGCTTCCTCTCAATGTCCTCTTCGCTCTCTTCTCCTCTGCCATTATGTCCATAGAAGCTGCTGAGCCCGGTTACATTGCCTGCTTGCACAGCTCCTGTTCTGGCATGACACCAACTCTGCTCCCTGTCAGCATTCTGTTAGGTCACTTGTGGGTCGTTAAGGACACCTGTGGGTCGTTAAGGTCACCTGTGGGTCGTTAAGGACACCTGTGGGTCGTTAAGGACACCTGTGGGTCGTTAAGGACACCTGTGGGTCGTTCAGGTCACATGTTGTTGATGGTTGTTGAGGCGGAGCAGCCGGAGGACATCAGAGGGAAAACCAGAAAACATTTTCTCCATAAAATATGATCCAGTTTCACCAAAATCAGTGAAATAGTTGGTGGTGTGTGACTTAGTGCCGTAAAGCGTTACGTACTTCTCCCGACCCGGAGCCCAAAGTTACATAGTGTGAGAACAGACGTACGAATGACAGAGACACCGTTCACCTGATCACAGGTCAGTGTGGATCAGCAGGAGGTAAATCATCTCCACCTCTCCTCAATCCTCTCACCTCTTTTCCTTCCCCTCCTGTCTCCTCTTCTTCTTCTCAGCTTATTAGCAGCTCGGCTTCCTCAGCTATTATAATAATGGCTGTTGTTATGAAAGTCAGTCCAGCACTAACAGGATGCTAATTACGGCAGCAGGTGGACAATCAGTGGCCGTCAGCTAACAGTAGAGAATGAAGGAGCGGTTCTTCTTCTGTTCACCTGGTAATGATTGAGTCTCGTCCACCCACCTCCTCGTTTCCTCGTGTGATGAGCATGTTAATGGCACGTTAGACCGACTGCTACTGAGCAAGAGAGTCAATACAGAAATGTAAATAGAGTTTGCGTGACCTTAACTGATTTACAGAGTTTTCCTGATGGACAGTGAAGTAAAAAAAAAATAAGAAGAAGAAGAAGAAGAGGAGGTTTTTTAAGCCCGGGGCAGAGAGCGGAGCCGGTGTTGTGCCAGAACAGGAGCTGGGCAGTATCATGGATCACGTTAGCTGTTGAACTCATTTCAACTCATCAAAGTTATAAATGAAGCCATTAAAATGACAATTTGTCATAATAAAAACACATTCATCTAAAGTTTTAATATGTTTTGTTTTTTTCACAGCAAACTGAACTTTGTCTGCTTCAATCTCTTTGTCAGTTTGTTCAAATATTTTCTGTTTTTCAGATTCATTCTTCCACTTTCATGTTTATGTCAATTAAATAAAATCCTTGAATCACATTAATTAATCAGCGTTTGAAGCGTCTGAACAAGTGCAAGTTTCTTTTCCTCAGGATAAAGGAGCTTTTATGACTCAATGCAGGATTAAACGACTCCCTCATGATGGATATTTTTTGTAGTAAATGTCGACTCTTCGCTGCCTCTAACATACTTTATCTTCCTTGACGTTGCACCATGCAACCAGTCAGATTGACTTGTGAATTATGTCAAAAAAAAAAAAATCCCACAGATGAAAGAATCCTTTGAAAGCAGCAGTAAAAGAAATCAAGTCTTTCAGCCGGCGTTTGAACGACGACGTGGCGCTGCCAGATCAAAATCCGATCAAACAATAACATTTTTTTTTTTGATTGTGATTAGTCTGTATTTTCTGACAGCCACTAAAGTAATTGTGAAGTAATGAGATAGTGGCAGGTTTTTCTTTCTCCTTTCAAATAATGAAAAGATGATGAAAACAGCCCGTGACTCCAGGAAGGAGCGTCGCTGGGTGGGAAAAAAGGACTTCAAAGGGAATGATAAGCAAATGTAGCCGAGCTTTTCATTCTGAATTAAGTCAACCAGCCGCTTTAATCAAATTGTTTCAGAGGAATCAAACTACAAACACAGAAAACAGAGAGAGATTGATTTTCAGTCTGTGAACTTCCTCGAACATCGAAGCTTCGACACGCTCACAACCACTTCCCTCCATTTTTCTGTTTTAACTCTTCGTGTTGACCTCGTGAGCCCGTCAATCGCATTTTAAGGCCAACAATAATCATAGAAATCATAAAAAAAAAAAAAACGTCATGCTCAATTATGCTGTTTTACGTTGCCATTGATGTGATTTAACGTGACATGGCCTGAAGCCAACTGGACTAAAAAACTGACGGTATAAAGAATGGATGTACTCCGTGACGCCCCCGCAGACTGTCTAAAACCTGGACGTAGTCTCCGTGACGTCCCCGCAGACTGTCTAAAACTTGGACGTAGTCTCCATGACGTCCCCACAGACTCTTATTTCACTGGTTCATACACGATGCAAAGCAGCTGGCCTGTGCTAACGTGTAGACCAACACAAAGTAGCTAACAAGCTAGTGTTTTATTCCCTCCTCTGAGCAGATACAGATGTATGAAAGCTCAGAAATCTTTTAGGTTTTATTTTAATTCCTTCAAAGCTTCAGAAAACATCAAAAACACAAACAGGTTTGTTTTGTTTTGGTGTTTTTTCGGATCTCGTCTGTCTTCGTCAGGTCGGGTTTAAGCGGCTCCAGCACAGGCCGGGTACAGGTCTTGATTTTTCACACCCGAGCAGGACTTCACGATCATATTTTCAGAGGTTTCAAACTACAGAGGAACAGAGCGTCTGGTGTTCTGGCTTTGTGTTTTTGTTTTTGTGCTGGGCTCAAAAATGTCAAATTTACTTCAGGGCTCTTTTTCTTCAAAGTTTGAACTCGACTCGAGAGAAAAAGAAATATTTTATCTGTTCACAGACTGTTGATCTGCTGTTCTGGAGTAAACTAGGCCGCTTTTGTTCTCCTCCAACATGAAATGAAACTACGCATAACTAATCACAAAACACAAATCACCGGAAGAGTTCAAGAGTTCTTCTTGTGCATTAGAATCCTCCTGGACGCCTTCCTTTGGAGATACGTCCAACTGGTAGGAGACCCCGGGGCAAACCAAGAACCTGCTAGAGGGACTACATAGCCCATCTAACCTGGGAAGGCTTCGGGATCGCCCATGAGAAGATGGAATACTTTGCTGGGGGAAGGGATGTCGACCTACGACGGCCTGCACCGCGACCCGAGAGGAAGAAAACCTCAATCGTATAGATCTGAAGCTGGGTTGGGCTGGGTGATGTTCCACCACACTGGTAAATTATCCATTGGCGAGCTTGTGTACATGTTGCAGACTCTTTGGGTGGGTTGCACCAACGCTATGACGTTATTACTTCAGAATCAGGTTTGTTGCCATGTAGGTTGTCACATATGAGTAATCCATCTTGGTGTTTTGGTGTCATCGCAGCCGCTTTTAAAAGCACTTCGTCTTCGTCAGGGCAGTTGTCATGCGGCGATGTGAGACGGCCTCGTTTTAATTTCTCCATTAACTTGACATCGTTGAGGTAACTTCATGGAGGCACATAATAATTAAAGGCTTACAAGGTTATTAATGGATTATTAATGTTAAATGACCCATTAAATTCATACAAAATCCCTTGAATGACCACTGACGGATTACCTTCACTTTATTTTTTCCAGCTCGACTCCAAGCGACTTAAATGATCACGAGCGTCTCAATGAACCTTTAGTTCGTTAGAAACTTTTTAATGTTCACAGTGTTAAATTGTCTTTGGCTTCACGAGAATTAATGAGGACTAACAGCTGGAACCAACAAACAAGATCATTCATAAAGAAGGAAAATAGTCCCCAACACATGCACCATTTCCTCCAGTTTGATTGATAAAAACTATTGTGAGCAATTTTTGGAAATTACTGGAATGATTTGGGAGGTTGGGAGGTTGTTTTTTTTTTAAACCCTCTGGCCCCCACAGCACCTGTTAAAACATGTTAAATAAAGTCCTGATCATTGTCAACAATAACCAGAAATATACATCATTACGTTGATATCTACATAACCAGGCTCTCACTGCCCAGACGGAGGCTGTTTTCTGGGGGAGAGTTTGCCGAAGAGTCGGCAGGGAGGACTTTGATGATCTTTTCTCATCAGTTGCCAGAGATACTACCTCCTACCACATTACTGTTTGCTAGAACAATGTGGGTTGCCGAGATGGAGGCTATTTTCCAGGGGGCAGCTCACCGAGTCGGCAGCTACAAATACCAGGCAACAATGTTTAAAAAATCTACTGAAGTCTAGAGCTTTATGAAGATTTACATCTTCAGTAGGAACCAATGGGAACCACAGCCAGGAAGATGACGTATTAAGAGATGGACTAACATGTTGTTGGTTTTGGTCTTTTTAACAGGACCAGACAGACTTGTAGGCAGCTTCCTCTTGATTTATTCTTTTTATTTCAAAGTGTGAAAATCTATTTTTCCTCTCTTCACATCTTCAGGCTTTTAAAAAATGTCCGACATGATAATGTGATAAATGTTCAGGACAATATCATGTTTTGTGCCTCTGCTAATTTAAATGTTCATTTGCATTAATTATGGAGAATATAATGTAGATTTTGGCGTTATGAATGCTCACTTTCATTAGTAAAAGCGGTTGTTAATGACCGCCTGTGTGCAGCCTGTGTGTCCTTAAAGCTCGGCTGTAATTAATGGAAACATCAAGTGGTTTTGATCACAGTGTGTGTGTGTGTGTGTGTGTGTGTTTTCTTTGTTCATGCTTCCTGTTGGACTTCCAGTCGGCTGAGCTGCTTTTTCTGATCTGCAGCGAGCGGCTTGACAACCTTTTGCTCATCCGAGGAAAATTCCATTACAGGCTGTTAGGACATGAGTAATGGCAGCTCTCCGGTTAACCGGCTCGGATGGAAGCAGACTAATGCTCGGCCATCAGTTTGCCTTTCTCGAAGACACATATTTGGCTTGTTTTTGCCGCTCTTGTGCCTTCTCTTTATGTTTGAAAGGGGGAAGTGAGAAGAAACTGCTGCCGCCATCGAGTCCGGTCATCTTGAAGAGAAACGATCGTCTTAACCCTCCACAGTTTGGACTTTTCCAGCTACACTTTGCGTAGAGAACTACTTACTTGTTACTCAAACTGTTTTCATCAGTGTATAATTACCTAAAAAAATCACAGGTCCTACAGTAGCCCAGAATGGACAAACTAAACACCACCATCGTTTCTCCTTCAACCTTCGAAGGAAAGGGTAAAACAAGGGGCTTGCAATCATCAGCTAGGCCGCTAGACACCACTAAATCCTACACACTGATTCTTTAAACCACATTCACGCGGTCAAACTCGTGAAACCCACAAAGACCGTCTAAATCATGACGCTCAGTGTGGTGGCTCTGGATGCCACCATCAAATCAGCAAAGCGTCCGCACACAAGGCTCACTTCTGCAGCCAGCCTCAAGTGGATGTTTGATGAGCTGCAGTTTTTAAACTCCTTTTGTTGGAGGTTGTCGCCTCAGTTTGTCTTTATAAGTACCTATAAGCGTCGCATTGTTGATCTCCAGTTGTTCAGATGTTAAAGCCTCTTTAATAAGAAACCATTGAGGCGCATAGTTAAGGTAGTTTTGCAGGTCCGCTTTAAAACTAACAGATGCTTTGAAATATGCACACAAACTGTAAAGTTCTCCAGTGTTTGCACAGTAGACTCTCCCAGCAGCCCCGGGGGTCAAAGGTCAGGGGGACAGCACCAGCAGCGGGTCGGTGGTTGAGCACGCTGGTCGACACGTTGGCATTTACTTTGATCAAACGCTGTGACCTTCTGATCTCCGCGAGCAGCATCGACGCTGACATTCAGGCTAATTCCCTTCCATTAAAACTCCGACACTTTATCACCGGAGCTCCTCGTGGTGTTGGTGAGTAATTACTGATGTCATCCTGACTCACTGTTAACCCCCTGATGACTCACGGTGGTACCTGCTGTCAGGTTACCGCCGTCTTCAAAACACAGTGCGAGCTGAAAATCAGGAAAAACGCTGAGGAAACATGGAGGATGAATGTGCGAGGAGTCCTGCAGGGATCCGAGTATCAAGACCACAGAGTAGAAATACTCCTGCATTTAAAGTATGACCGTCAAAATGTACTGAAAGTGCTGAAGTGTTACTACTTTATCTACTCATGAGTGGTTTAATCTACAATAATGTCATTATTTATTAGTTTATTTATACTTGTGTATGTAATCTACAAATCAATGTAGTTGTATTAGTAGTAATATGAAGCATCATAAAATGGAAATACTCAAATAAAGTGAAAGTACCTTCAGCTTCAGAGTAAATGTCTCGTTTTGCATCACTGGCTCTGAAGTTTTGCTGATATTTGGTTGACGAACAGTTACATCGTTGTCAGTGCAGGGGGAAACTTCCCTCATCAACCACCCACAG
This sequence comes from Miichthys miiuy, assembly GCA_036365135.1. Lineage (NCBI taxonomy): Eukaryota > Metazoa > Chordata > Actinopteri > Sciaenidae > Miichthys > Miichthys miiuy. The sequence goes on along the minus strand of CM071611.1, from coordinate 25,445,469 downwards.
ACTGTCTAAAACCTGGACGTAGTCTCCGTGACGCCCCCGCAGACTGTCTAAAACCTGGACGTAGTCTCCGTGACGTCCCCGCAGACTGTCTAAAACCTGGACGTAGTCTCTGTGACGTCCCCCGCAGGTTTCTGAAGAGCCGTTGTGAAGCTCGGTGTGGTCGCCTCCATCAGTGGACTTAAACAGGCTGAATGACGCCTGGTTAAGGTTAGGGTTGGCTTCACTTCATAGTAATTAGTTAACTTGGTATAAATGTGAGTGTTAATGGTTGTTAATTAAGTGGTGACTGTTTTAAACGTATGTAATGTGTAAGGTACTTTTGATATTTAAACGTCAAACGTGGCTGTTTTCCTAAAGCTCTGAACATAGATAAACACTTATACTCTGTGTAAGTGACGTGGCGAAGAGTGGAGTCACATGACTGACCAGCTGTTTCCTCCTGATGTTCATGGCTCCACATAGCAACACATAAAAACGAACACCAGCATGTGATTTACTTCCTGTTTTCTGTTTATTTGACCTTCCGACAATGACTCCATCTTATCGCGCCCTCCTCCTTTTGGTTTTCCGACTCCGAGATTTGGCACCAACTACACTGTAAATTTCAGCTGTAACTTACTGTGTTTGTGCCCAGTAAATTACTGTAAACCATTTCACAGTAGTATACTGTGTATTCAGCCAAAAACTACAGTAATTATAGAGCTGCTGTGAAAATTATAGTAACCAAATAATGTACTGTAGAGTTACTTGTCAACAGCTGCCAGTTAGTTACTGTGAATTTCACAGTTTCCGGTTTACGGTGTACTGCTTTTCTCGTATAACAACTCCTAATATTCACGGTAACGGTTGAGGATGGACTCGATTCGATATCCGGCTTAAATTTGTGTCACATTTATCCTGGACACAGGATAATATAGACTCATCTCTTCCTGTGTGATGATGACGATGACGGTGATGATAGAGGAAGAGCGCAGGGACAATAAGTGTACAGCAAAGTGAAAATGCACCTTTAAACCGCCCCCTCTTTTATTCAAAGCCATTTCCTATTGACGGCCTGCTGGGACTCTGAATTGAAAGGGCATGATCTTTTCTGAAGGCAGACAGGGGATTGTACAGACACTATTTTCAGAACCACATCAAGCCAATTAGCACAGCAGCAGCTAAGCTGGTGCATGCTGGGAGCCTGCGAATGTATGAGAATGTGTGTGCGTGCATCTGTTTTTTTGTGTAAGATCAGCCATATGTTCATATTCTAGACTGTATGTGGTCATGCATTGTGCTGCTGTGTCTCTTTGCAGCCATGCGGAGGGTTAAAATTATCCCGGGCTCGTTAGCTAAAGCGCCCCAGCGTCTGCTAATTAGCACATAATAGGACAGGCGCATCGGCCACAGAGGGGCCTGTAATTTAAGAATAAAGTTCATTTTCCTTGCAGAGACATTCCTCACAGCTGCGACCGGGTGACTACAATCAGCCTCCTCCCCCATTAGCATCGCTCGTCAGCCGTGAACCATCAGTTATTATTAGCTAACAATGCCATTAATGCACTCCACACGGCTCAGGAGGGATTCATCTCAGTTTTCTTTGCACAGTAACATCTCGTCACGTTCACGGAGGAGTCCATGCAGCCCTGATACCCGACAGGGCGGCTCAGGAAGCTGGAAATGTGACCGAGCCCAAAAGGTGTGAACGTGCGAGCAGCAGCTGGAAATAGAAAGCGGGTGAATCACGTTCGGTTTGTTCTGTGATCGCAGCCTTCGAGTTTAGAGGAAGAAGAAGACGACACATTGGAGCCATCTGGAGCTCCAGCAACGATCACAACAATGTCAACATTCGGAGATTATTTCCGAATGTAATCACCGGCAGATGAAACATGTAACACCTTTAATGAAGCATCAGCATGTCGCTTAATTAATAATGAACTTATCTGAAGACTGATTCAAGATTTCAGGGGTTTTGTTCACTAATCAGCAGCTGTCAGGCACTCTTGTTAAAGTTTATGGAACGTTAAGTGTGTCAAACACAAAGAATTATTATTGTTCTATTTAATGTCTTCAAATGTCAACATTACTTCATTTATTGACAGGTAACAAAGCTGTAACATCTCAGGAGGCCGCGGTGCAGCGTTCACACGTGAAAAGATGCTTCAGATACTGAAGAGAAAAATAAATTAAATTTAAATATGTCAGACTTCTCACATAAGCTAATTTTCTTTCTTGGTGCATTCATTTACAACATTTCAACACACAAAGACCACAAAGTGAGAGTCTGTGTGGGCGTCTTTAAGGTCAAAAAATAACTGTTATTCTTGTTCTATTATTCTTTGACCCCTCTGTCACCTATTTTAATATATTTTCAAATATTTATCATTAAATCTGACTACTTTTGACACGGGAGAATAAAAAACATGTTTTAGTGTTTTAATTCAAACAAAAGCTGTTTACAAGTTGGTATAATATTATTTCTGTTACAGGATTATGAACTGAAACCATGATTAAATAATTACGTAAAATATACGTTACCGTTATTTCTTCATGAAATAAAACAACTTTTGTAACAGTTTTTGGATCTGTGCTGTAAATAACAGCGACTAAGTGCATTTAGATTCACCTGTTTTCACAACAAAACTCGAAATATTTTTGTATTTGACCCCGACGGTGTGTTCACACAGAAAGAAAATAAAATTTTTATGTGAGTAGATTACAATAAATAAATAAACTGATGTACGCAAACGCTTAAAAACACATTGCATCTTGTGAGTAAGCACGCGGATACGCAAATTTTGTGTTTTTCTGTCATTTGTGCGAAAAGGCCAAAAATCGTGCAACGCTGCACGATCCACACAGAAGTACAAATTTTATGACGGTAAAATAATTTACTGTGAACTGAGTAATTAGTGTTGATCGATCTGAACTGGAAACCAACAAACAAGTGAAGAAGACAGGCTGACGAGACACGGGCGACAACTGATCAGGCTCGTCAAAATAGGCGGGAAACCCAACAAAGGCAGGAAGTACCACCTCACACGAGAAGAATTACAAAATAAAACAGAAAACACTATGAACCCACAACCATGACACTTTGAATGACACATGAATTAATATGAAACACAGATAACTCTTAAAAGGTAACATTTATTTTTTATTTTAAGTTACGATTTTTGACTATTTAGCGAGAGTGCTACAGTTGGTGGCTATCAGCCTGCTGCAACATAATTCGTATGCATACGGTTATTTATTTCATTACCTAATTTTCTTGTGATAACCAGTTAATTTAATTTCTTAAGATCGAAAGTTATTATTGTTGATATATTGATTTATGACGAAGTAACAAATGTTGTTATCCCGAGATAACGGGATTATTTTCTTGAGTTTTCAAGATAACTAAATTCTGTTTTCCTGAGATAATAATGCCATAATTAAGTCGAGAAAGCATTTGAAATTATTCAATATACAAAACTACCCTTTTTCAAATTAATTACCTCGTTATTTCGGAAAAACAAAGTTTCGTTGTCTTGAGATCTCGTAAAAGTTATCCCCTTATCTCAGGAAAACATTAGATATTAACTAACATAAATTAATAAATGTATAGACCTAAATAACTCAAGATCTCGAGAAAACCAATGAAAGTGACTAAATAATAATAAAATGTATGACCGCTTAGGGCTTCCGTAGTCCACAACAAAGTGTTAGTTTTTAAGACTGAGTGTGGCAACAACATGCACAACGCTGTCTGACAACACGATGGAAAGGATTCATCTTTTTGTTAAAGAATAAGACACTTTTACAGCAACTCTTCTGTGTTTAAAGTCACCAGACTCTGTTTTTTTTACCTCAGCAGCAGCAGCAGCTCCGGTTTGGTCCAAATAAAAGCTTAATTCACTGAGTTAGAAGTGAAAATCTTCAACCTTCCTCTCCATGTTTTCACTCGTCATTTGGAGAGAAAACATCAGAGGCTCTCCTCGTGTCTCTCTCCTCCGTCTTCCTCTCTGTGACCCTGAAATCGATCTCGGCCTGCTGCGTTCAAGGACATCTCAATTCCTAAAAATGCATCTTGAGGAGAGTCGAGGCTTACCGGAGCAAGGACGCACAGGTGTATTCCTGATTTAATAACCTTCACTGTTTGTGTTCAAACTGCATTTCTTATGAACGTTTCACCTGAATAACATTTAACGTCACAGTGTGGTGGATAGAAAAGCACTTTTCTATCTCCTCTGATAAACTAACGTCTGTTACCTCCTGTTGATCCACACTGACCTGTGATCAGGTGAACGGTGTCTCTGTCATTCGTACGTCTGTTCTCACACTATGTAACTTTGGGCTCCGGGTCGGGAGAAGTACGTAACGCTTTACGGCACTAAGTCACACACCACCAACTATTTCACTGATTCTGGTGAAACTGGATTATATTTTATGGAGGAAATGTTTTCTGGTTTTCCCTCTGATGTCCTCCGGCTGCTCCGCCTCAACTCTCTGTGATTTACAGAGTTTATGATGGACAGTGAAGTAAACTGCTGACAGCTCAGTTTGTTAGCTAATGTTAGCTCAGTTTGTTAGCTAATGTTAGCTCAGTTTGTTAGCTTCTGTTAGTTATTGTTCAGTTTGCTCAGCTTGTTAGCTAATGTTAGCTCAGTTTGTTAGCTTCTGTTAACTCAGTTTGTTAGCTGATGTTTGCTAATGTCTGCTGCTTCGCAATGCCAGCCGACAAAGTAACTTGCAAACGACAAGACAGTTGACAATTTACAGCCAGATCAGCCCAGAGGGTCTATAAGAATTAGCTGACGTTATCCACACTAGACTGGACTTTGCTACGTTAGCTAGCAAGCTAACGTTATGCACCACAGTATGACAATGCTTTAGAGTAATGCTGGCTTTGACTTTGGACTTTGAAGCTAACGTTAGCTCATGTTGCTCACTGTCCATTAGCAAAGGCGATTTGGACTGGACCTGGGCGATGTCTGTTTTGTGTTGTTGACCTTGTTGATGTTTGGCTGTTAGCAAAGCTGTCAATTCGCTAGTTTTGGATCATAACTACAGTACAGCTATAACTGGAGACAACAAATCACAACAAACACTGATTTCTACACAGTGGGTGGAACGTTAGCTGACGTTAGCATCACGGAGCTGCTTGGCCTGAATCTTGAGAGACGGGTTCACACCTCTCTCGTGCTCACGGAGCTGCATGCTCGCTCGGCCTCGCTCTGCCTTCTGAGTCCTCACACAAGCAATTACTCTGCAGAAGTTGTGGAAGCGAGGCGGCAGTTAAAACGCACCTCTTCATCTCGCTGCCGTGTGGAAAGGTAATTAGGTATCGTCTGGGAGGATGAGGAGGATGAGGGTTGGCTCTCTCCGGCACTCTCCGCTCACCGTCGGGCTTTGAAACCCTGGAGGACGGCAGAACGTGTTCGCCTCCCACATGCCAGGTTCCTCGCCGTTCGTCTGTTTCTGTTTATTAACGTGTGACATGTAGAGCTGCACAGACTCACTTCATGCTTCCTCACGTTTAATTATTTCCGTGCAGAGAGCTGGCCTCTAACCCGACCAGGAGATAACCTGTTAGACAAAGAAGCTGCTGTTGGTGAGCGGTGGATAAAACACTCGGCATGTACGTGAGGTTTGTTCAGGCGTTTCATCCTCTTTGTATCAGAAAAGTGGATTTTAAAAATGAGCCGTGTGACAGGATGAACCCGTGAAACCAGATTAAGATTAGGAGCTGCGTTTGTGTTCAAGTTATTCACACAAATGTTTCACGATTTGAACTAAAATCCTTTATGAGATGTGAAATATTCATATGAACTCATCAGAGTGAAGACATTTCAACCACAGACTGTCTAAAACCTGGACGTAGTCTCTGTTACGTCCCCACCTGTCAATCAAAGCATCCACGCTCTTAATCCTGCATAACTTTAAGCCTTAATATAATCTGAACAGGTGAGTTGTATATAAATTCACCCTCAGTACAGTTGTCATGAACGGGGAAATTAGCTACAGAGACCAAAACTGTTTTTTGTACCAGGCTGTAAACATGTTTATTTCTGCTGTGAAGTTGGACATTTGAACATGGGGACTTATGGAGACTGACTCACTTCTGGAGCCAGCCTCAAGTGGACGACAAGAGGAACTGCAGTTTTAATTGGCTACACTTCACAGACAGATTAATTTAAAAAAAAAAAACATGAATGTGTCCAGCAGAAAGTAATCAGACTTCACTACGTTTATTTTAAAGCTTTAGTGCAAAAAATATATAAACTAATAATTATGAATATGTATTACAACGGATTAAACTCTCCTGTATTAAATAAAGTCATTAAGATCAGCTCTACTTTTACCTGCTGTAACATTAATGTGTTAATTAATATAATAGTTTGTTAATATAATGAGTTGGTACTTGATATTTAGATGTACTTTTTACCTGAGTACTTCGACCCACCACATCGTCCTCTGCTTGGAGCCATAGAGATGTTTGACATGTTCGAGGTCCTCGTAAACTTCAGAGGTCTCCGTCAGCTCCGTTCAGATTCTGGTTTTATTTCACTGTGGTGGTTTAATGTGACGTGCGTCCACGGTAATAATCCCGCCTCCAGTTTCTCCGTGTCTCTCTCTCTTGTAATTTAAATCCCGTCTTTGTGTTTTCAAGTCGATGTTTTGTTTTATTTATTTATTTTTAATCAGCTTCTGACTTAAAATGGAGGAGGTCAAAATATTTCTTTGAATTAAAAACTTCCTGGATTTGAGTCTGTAAAAGTGAATGAAGAGTTTAATGTCAATGTTCTTCTGATGCTCCAAACTTCACCTTCGACTCAACGTCCACTTACTCAACTTCCAAAGTTCAGATCTCGTCTGTGGACTTCCAAACTTTGCCCTCCCGGTACATCAGAAGGCATCCGGAGACGTTTTGAGGACATCTCCGGACATCTTTTGAGACGTCTCCTGACAGTTTGGACTGCAGCGGATGCTCCGGTATGAAGATAAAGGAGCGCGTCCTGAGGGATCAGGCTGCTCAGTCTGGACTTCAGCTGGGGCTCATGGCAGCAGAACACAGGCTAAGCTTGGCATTAATATGGATGTCCACCAGGCGCCTTGTCCTCTGCCTCCCTGCCTCTCTTTGTGCGCTGCCATGGTTCGCTGTGTGCCAGCGAATAGCATTAACGGCACGGCAGCCTCCTCCAGTCATGCCAAGGTCATTAATAAACATCCTCAGATGGCTCATAATGAGTCCCTACAGTCAGACGCCGCAGTATGGAGAGTGTCGAGATGAGTTGTTGCTGCTCACAGCTCTGTTTGCCTCACAGTTTAGAGACGCTCGGCAACTTCGCTGCAACAACAGCCAACAAAGTTCAGCTCCAAAGAACACTTCAAGAACCTCCGAGTCACCTGGACGAGTCTGGTTCTTGTACTGAAGCGTGTGGATCAACTATGAGATCCAGAACCAGAACCAAAGGACGGACTTCTCCACATAATGATGAGATACTGAGTCATAATAAAGAAAATGTAGCTGTCACGGGTAAATATGCTTTAAAATCATGTGCAGTGATGATTCATTTGTCGTCCCATCTCTTTCTTCAGCTGTCTCGGTCAAATAAAGGCTTAAAAAAACAAACAAATATAAAAATAATGATGAGAAACTAATGCCCAAAAGAGGGTGAAGGGACAAAGACAAACATTATTAATATTCAGGAATTAATTCAGTGTTTTATTGTCATATTATTCTTGATGTTCTGCTCAGTTCAGGCTGCGTTTGGGTATAAAGTTTTATTTATTTTGGTCAGATCATGGTGACGATGTTTTAAAATAAAATAAAATAAAATAATTCTCTTCTTAGCTTCCTCCGTCAGCGTCCTCTTCACTCTCTTCTCTGCCATTTTGTCCATAGAGGCTGCTGAGCCTGGTTTCATTGCCTAGCTCTGGTTCTGGCACGACATTGGCTCCGCTCCCCGTCAGCATTCCCTGTAAACCTCTTCTTCCTCTTCCCGATGGTCCAAAACACCTGTGGTACAACCGGCTAACAAACTGAGCTAACAGCAGCTACAGTTGGCAGCAGTTTACTTCACTGTCCGAGAAACTCTGATACAGATAGACGATGGTCTCTCTCCAAGAACTGAAACTCACATTTCCAGCTTTTATATTAATGTTATTATGATTTGTTGTTGTTCCGTATATTCTCCTTACTAGTTCGTCATCACCTCATGTAGTCATATTACGCTCTGTATGTTAATTTTGTGCTCTCTATAACTAAATCTGACTTTAGTTGGAGGCTTTAAATAAACCCATCCAGGTTTTCTGCCTCTCCCTGCTCTGTGTATTATTTATATTATTTATCTTTGTCATTTCTAAAATGTGTAAATTAAAAAAAAAAAAAAAATCAAATAAAAACTTTTGTCAGCAAAACTTTCAGAATTTTAGACGGAAATTGGGAATTAGTTTGAAACGTCAGTGTTAGCATCCCAGTCGACGTTCTCGATCAAGGCCCACACCCCCAACCAAGATATAGTTAAATGATTTATTAACGAAATAAAAGATAATGAGTGAAGCATGAACTCTTCTTCGGTCAGTTGTTGCGTTGTGGTCGAAGCTTCGATGGAATCCACCAGAACACCCGGGCTCAGCGGATCCTCTCAGGACTGTACGAGAGGTTGGAAGGAGAGGAAGGAATAGGCTGGACTGGAGGGTTGAGGTTTGATCCTGCTCTTCAAACTGTCGATTTAACATTTAAATAATGAAATTTTATCGTCTCACCACTGCAGCTGCCTGAAGGGATGAAAACAATCACCATAATTATTCCTGCACGTCTTTAAAAAAAGGTTTTAACGCCGTAACATTTCTAGAATTTGCCTTAAACGCGTGAAAACGCTGCGATGATTCTCTGATGCTTCATTTCCATACAGGAAGTCCCTCTGTGCACTCGATCAATGGTCCTCCTCCCTCCTGTATTCATCCTCCATTCAAAGTGTTATCGACTGACGGCGGTGATAAGACAACAGACACACACATTGATCTCCACCTTCGCTCTGTGTGTGTGTGTTTATCACAGATAGGAGAATATTAACCGCCTCGCCGTCAGATGTCATAATATCTGTTGTCTGAGGGGAGAAAATCCATGAGATCGATCGGCCGGGATGAGGGGCCGCTGCAGCTGTCAATCACGTTGATTGATGGACCTGTCGGCCAGTGGAGGTAAAGGTTAAGGTGGGCGGGGTTTAGATGAAGTGAGACTCCCCGTCTCTTTGTGATCGATTGTCTGTCTGCGGACATCAGTGTCTCTCTCTCTTCGTTACAGTTTGTGCAAATGTCAGTACAGGAGGGAATCGAACCCGCGACCTTCACGCAGAGCAGGTGCCTTGCTCTGCGCCGAGTATTTTTATTTATTTTCAACAATTTTTTAACCAAATTTGAAGAAAATCTGCAAAATAAAATCGACTTTAAAGGTCCAGTGTGTTAGATTTAGGAGGCTCAACTAAACACTGCTGTAGTTTCTGCTGGCTGGATGTCAGATGGAGGAACCGCGAGGTGGTTGCAACAACACCTCTAAATGCAGCTCAATCCTACAAACCGGTCCTTTAAAGCAACCTTACCTAGAATCTAGTCTACCTAGTCTGCTAACGTCAACAAACGACCGGCACCCACTGCAAGAGTCCAAATGTAGGAGGCTCTATTTGTGGGTCCATCATATTGAAACATCGACCAAACACTGCCTCCTGCTGGAGGGTGAGGCGAGGTGGTTGCAACTATACCTCCAGAGGAAGCTAAATCCTACACACTGGTCCTTTAAAGCAATATTACGTAGACGTATTTTCACGTTACATGTCTCATCAACATGATTTAACGGACGTTAGTTTAGTGCTATGATGCTAACACGCTAAAATATGACGCTGAAGATTATCTCGTTAGCATTTCACGTTAGCATTTAGCTCAAATCAGAGCCGTGTCTACGCCATCGGTTATTGTGACAGAAAAAAAGCTCAAAACATCACGGACTGGAACGAGTCAGTGATCTGTAAATGAATGTAATCCTGAAACAAAGTAATACTCAGTCGTTTTGTGTTTTGTCAGGTACAGTTTGAATGCAGCTTCCATTTTTGCCAAATTTGTGTTGTTTTGAATTTCCTGTTTGTGTTTTTTGTCTTTTGCAGGTTGAAGTTTCAGAAACAAAGAGTATGCAATACATTGAAAACCTGTAATAAGTGTCTCTCTCACACACAGTCAGACAGGCTTGAAGCTTTCAGCCGAGCGTTTTCCTGTCTTAAATAGGCAGGAGCTGAAGAAGCGAGTGAGAAAATACCAATTAAATATTTTGGAGGAGGTGTTGTGACCTCTCTGGTTGCCTCTTCCTGCAGCATTTCATCACTCTGGCAGCTCTCTGAGTCTCAAACTCTTTTTAATAAGACCACAATTTCCCCCCTTATCATTAATAAAGCCTCTCAGTCTGGAGCCAGCAGATCTGCTGAGAGACTCTTTTTCTCAGCGGAGACGTTAAAACGTGACAATGAACTCAACATGAGCGTGAAAACAACCGTTCACGGCGACACTCTGAGCGCTAAAGTCCAACTCAACGAGACCTAAAAAGACTAAAGATGGAGCCCGCATGAGATGATTTAGGCGGCTCTGTGTACAGGATATTATCTACATAACCTTTGTATGTTTTTGCATGTACTTTCTTCTACATGACTGGAAGGACGGTGAGGCACGGCATATTCAGTTGGATGCAATCTGCATTTAGTTATCTTCTTTCAAACATTCTGATTGCGAGATTCAAATCTGAACGTGTAAACTAGCTAAAGCTACATCCAAAATAACATTTGAATGATGAGATCTTACTTGAACCATGACAGTTAGGCTGCATTCAGTTCTGGTTTTTCTATTTATTCGAGTCTTGTCGTCAGTTTTACCTGCATTTATCCGACAAAAAAAACCTCAGCAACCTGCGACGCAGCCAGACGTCACGCTGCAGCCATTCAGACGAGAGAGAGCTTTAGTCGAGAGACGTTGACATTGAATGAGAGTGAGGGAGCGCCGGTGTAGGTACCGGATCAGCTCGGCGTCCTTCTGATTACATCACACAATACGGTATCTATGGCAACAGCACTTGGACAAACTAAATTGCGCCCGATTTTCATGATAGATGGATGGATGGATGAATATATTGTCATCAATATACATTTATGCATCAATATATTGATGCAACTCTCCGACAGACGTACAGCCTTTATCTGGTTGCCATGACTACAGTCAGTCACAACTCTCCAATGTACGGCGTTTATCTAGTTGTGCTCCCATTTGTTGACGTCATCAGCAGACATGGAACCTTCAGCTGGTCCAAAAAAAAAAAAAAAAAGATTTCCTGACACACTGACGCACAAATCTACAGCAATTTAGAGCTCCTTAACCTCAAATACTAGTGACGCAAACGCATTTAGATAGTTTTACTTAACATGAAATGATAAATGGGTTTAGATGCAAAATGTGGTTATGAGTTTTTAATATGTAGCATAGGTCTGGTTTTGACCCAAGCACCAACCTCCATGGTTGTGAAGTGAAGCCAACAACTGCAGTTCCTCAAACGTCCACTTGAGGCTCCAGAAGTGAGTCAGGAAGGCCTTTCGTGTTTGTTCATACATTTTTCAGTATCTGTGTTCAGACGTCGTTTACCTTGATTGTCACTGTAGAGAAAATCTTATTTCTGAATATAATAAGTCTGTCGACATTCTTCTCTTTCACTCGGAGGCTTCTTTTCTTTCACAGTGTTCCACTCGACTCCCACCGCCACCGCCAAGGTGATGACGATGACAAAAAAATCACAGCGAGGCCTTGAGCCTTTTATCAGATCGCTTCAATGAGATGTCTACACTCGACACGTTCACATGGAGATTAAGGAAGTGTGTTACCAACACGAACTCTTTCAGGTGTCTGAACTTTCTTTTTCTCTCTGCGGTCGAGGCTGATGAGCGATTCGTCTTCCTGGTCACGGAGCGGCGTCGATGGTAATGATCGTACGCCGACCCCCCTGACCTTCACCTTGATCTCTGACCCTTGGCCTCGCCGTGTTCTTCTGCGTGATGTCGATAAACATACATGTAGTTTCTCCTCTTCTTTACATTGTGGGTTTGTTTTGTTCGGTTTGTGGGCAGCAGACACGCCAAAGGAAGTTGATCTGGAATATTCAGTGTTTTTTTTGGCTGCATCCATTTCCTGCAGGACTGCCAACGTGTGATGGTGAGATCTTCAGACAAGCCAAAATTTGTTTGTGAAATGTTTTCCAGAAAGCATGAAGCCGAAAAATCTACTTAACCTCATCATCCCTGCTCAATCCACCAGAGGCTCCACTATTACAGCCTGTTGTTGTGCCAAACATTGTTCAGACCTGCACAACTTTATTTTAAAAGACTCGATGAGACTGTTTCCAAAGACACCAACATATAGAAGGACAGTAAATGAAATATAAGTACTATAATATTTCCTTTTGATTGAATGGTGAGTTTCTGTCAAGTTTGAATGAAGTGTTACGATGCTGCAACGTAAAATTAGTTTTTGTCAATGAAGTTTGGTGCTTTGAACACAGCTGACCATTTGAAGTTAACAAAAAGTCCCTTCCATAATGCTGTCTGACACTTACAACAATAAGCTGAACCTGTCAGGGCCAAAAACAAACACTTTGTTTGGACATTTACGGTTTGTAATCGTCGAAGTTGCAGCCGTCTGTCAATGCTGGACCAATTTCAAAAAATGTTGTCCCCACTAGCCGCAAACAAAAACACATGAAGACAGGGTGAAAAATACCCTTCAGTACACAAGTAATCCTTGAATACATCCATGCATTCATGGATGTGTCTCTGTCATTCGAACGTCTGTTCTCACACTATGTAACTTCGGTAAGTACGTAACGCTTTATGTCTCCCGGTTTTTGCAATCACAACTACACCTGCTCATCCAAACTAAATGGAACATCTCCACATTTATAACATGTTGTTGCTTCATGTATAAAAAGGTGTCGGCTAACTGTGGCTGGAAAAACTTAAAAATGTAAAAAATATTCAGTCTCAGCTCAGCCTGCAGACTCAGCAGTGAATGAATTATTGATAACAGCGAATCAATAATGCATCATCAATAGAAACCAGGAATTCTTCCTGAGGCCTCAAACACACACACACACACACACACACACACACACACTTAACAACTTTAAGTTCATACAATACTTCATAAACATGAATTTCAGGACAAGCAACAATCGCAGTGTTAAACATACAACACAGAACAAGTTGTCAACTATCGAGTGATATATGACCTGAATGAAGGGTGACCACCAGCTAACGGAAGAAGCTAGTGGTGAAACTTGGTGTAACCCAGGTAAAAAAAGCCAGAGCGCATAAATATCCGAGCTAAACCAGGTCAGATTTTTAGATTAGCCGGGAGGCAGAAGAGGCAGGAGTGCCAACATGACGTCACGCATACGCTGTCCATTCTTTATACTATCAGTGGTTCAACCTGGAACGCACAGGTGTGGCCACTACGCCGACTCCACACCACCATGGTTACCGAGAGGTGGTTTGGCACTAAGAGGAGTATACCGCAACTCATTTTATTCAACAGAACTAACACGTGTATTACCTCTACACCTATTGCTTATTATTACTTTAGGTTTAGTATTTTTTAATGTTTCTCCTTTATTCAAACTGTCATCTGGTTATTTAGCTGTCTGATAAACAAAACACTGTGCTTGTTTAATGTGTATTTCCACCCCATGCAGCTTTGATTAATTGATTAGAGCTAATTAATAAGTCATTAAAGTGTGGGTGAGTTGACAGCTGGGACTGGATGGTTTTGTTGTTTTTGAGTCACAGAGCTGCAGCCAGTTTAGAGGCTGACTGTCAAACAATGAATGTCTCAATAAAATTCAAAGAGTTCGAACGTTTCACTCAACATTTTATCTTCAAACGCGATTTGTTTGATTCTGTTTTCTACATTTATTTATTTTATTTGGGGGTCATTGAGGACACCCGGGGGTCGTTGAGGACACCCGGGGGTCGTTGAGGACACCTGCGGGTCGTTGAGGACACCCGGGGTCGTTGAGGACACCTGCGGGTCGTTGAGGACACCCGGAGTCGTTGAGGACACCCGGAGTCGTTGAGGACACCCAGGGTTGTTGAGGGGGGTTAGCTGACTTTATTATATCAAAGGCCCGCCATCCTCCTCCATGAAACGAACACATGAAGCCGTCATATTACTCTAAAAACATCAGATATGACAGAAAACATTGCACATTGCTTTAGATGTCTTTTACTTGTACTTCACCACCTCTCACACGAACACTTCTCCCTTTGTGTATTCAAATGTTTGACGCCTACGTGACTAAATGGTCCGTCGTCTTTATTATCACACTGTTGTCACAACAACAAACCGCTGCCTCGCTTCTCCCAGGACTCCCTCTTCAAGCCTTCGTTGATTTCTTTCTTTTTTTTTTATTTTATATTTTTTGGATGAAAGAGATTCATTAGGACTGCCTTTAGAGAGAGAGAGACTTTCCCTTCCCTGCAGCGCTGCCTTATTATATTGTCTCTCGGTCCCGGCGGTCCTCCTGACAGGAATCGTCGCTCTGTTGCGTTATTCAAAACCTCCGGGATCATCAGAGTCTTCAGCAGCCTCGGGCTTCACATGTGAAGCTGCTTCTCTACATTTACATCGACCATCCTCCCTCACCACACAAACGCCGTGACAAACATTCGTTTCCTCCATGAAGCTCGTAATATTAACATGAAAACGTGACTTCATTTTCTGCACGACTGGTTTTATTTCTTTTATGATTTCATTATTTTCTTATTTATTGCTTTGTTACCAGTTTGTCCTTCAATAAAATAATAATAATAATAATAATAATGATAATATTACAAATGTTGGCTGATTTCTGAAAACACTTGAATCTTTTATAAAAAAGAAATAAAATGCTCATTTTTTAAAATGCTGCACTTGAACCTGACAAAAACATCGACATAAATAAATAATTGGAGATCTGAGATGAACTGAGCTTTTTGAAAATGCTCTCCAGAATGAATATTTAACAAAAAAAAATGAACAAACAAATGAAAAACACAAATATGAGAACTTAAAATACATTGAAGTGCATTTAAATTTACTCAAAACAGTTTGTTTAATGTAAGATGGCACAAGTCTAAACCATAGACTGTATAAAATATGGATGTTGTATCTGTGACGTCAGTGTGGTGGCTCTGGTCGTTGCCATCTTTGTAGTCCTGCCTCTTCTGCCTCTTGTAAAAAATGAATTATCATTTATTGTGATGGAAACAGGAAAACACACGAGTGTGACAGAGTGATAAGACAACCCCAACTGACAAATAACAGCCGTTGGATCCTTATTTACATTAAAAACCATCAGATGCTCCTGTGGACGTTGCAGGAATGGAAAAACAATTTAACACTTGAACTTTAATGCAGAGATCAGGAGAACAACTTGTTTTTAGCAACATGGTTTTGTTTTTCTAGCAATAACAACTGAGCATTTTAGTCAAATAAAAATGAAAATCTTTAAGAGCTGTCAGGAGAGTCAAAAGGCCAAAACAACAAGTAAGAGGCAAGTTCAAGTCCTGAACTGATAACTGGACAGACTTGTTGGTTTTACTATTATTATTCTTTATATGATTATTTTCTTTTGTCGTTGTTGCAGCTTATTTTGAACCTTTTTTTCACCTTTCCATCTCTTGTATTCTCTTGATGTGCATTAATATTTCATTGCTTCATGTCGTAGTCTGTTTTTGGCCGACCGGTTTCACCTTGAAATGTGAAGTCAGATTTGTGCCAAAATAAGAAAAAGAAAACTTTTTTTAAATACCAAAACTAAAATGAGAATTTAAGAGACAGTAAAACCTAATAGAAGCACAAAAGAAGTAAAACTTGAAAAACAAATCGTTTGTGTTATCGTGTAAACTTTTGATCAGACTTTTGCTCTCACTTTTAGTTTGACAAAAACTTGAATCCAGCACAGACAACTTACAGTGGATGATCAATACTTGAACTTTGAGTGGGCATATCAGGCAGAGCCGATAAAACCAAACAGAAGTTTCACTGTCTTCATTGAAGACCTTGTGTCTGACCCCTCTTCACATTCTTCTGGTGTCCCGCAGGGCTCAATGTTGGGACCTCTGATATTTTCTTTTTTTGCTGCCCTTGGGAAAGATCACTTCTTTGCAGATGATATCCAACCCAACCTCTCTTTAAACCAAGGGAGTATTTAGCTTATCCAGACTCCTGGACAGTCTGAACACTAACAGGCACCGGGGCTCAAACCTGGACTTAGTCTCTGTGACGTCCCCACAGACTGTCTAAAATCTGGACATAGTCTCTGTTACGACATCCACCTGTCAATCAAAGCATCCACGCTCTTAATCCTGCATAACTTTAAGCCTTAATATAACCTGAACAGGTGAGTTGTATATAAATTCACCCTCAGTACAGTTGTCATGAACGGGGAAATTAGCTACAGAGACCAAAACTGTTTTTTGTACCAGGCTGTAAACATGTTTATTTCTGCTGTGAAGTTGGACATTTGAACATGGGGACTTATGGAGACTGACTCACTTCTGGAGCCAGCCTCAAGTGGACGACAAGAGGAACTGTTCTTGGTACTTCCTGTGTTGGTTCCACTTCACAGTAGTAGTAGTAGTCTTGGGGGGGAAGTTCGCCGAAGAGTCGGTGACGTTCGTGAATTCTTCTGGGGACTAGAGGGTTAAAAGGCAGCTAAATAAATACGTGTTTAGACAGGTTTGGGTGACCTGTATGCATCGTCTCATGTATTCATCATGTATTTCTATGGTGTATTTTGCTTTGTAATAATACAACTTCTTTGTTGCATATTATATATTACCCTTGTAAAGCCCTTTGTGGCTTTATCTGGATATACAAATACATTTCACTTGCTTCTAGTTGTCTGTCAAAATTGAAAGTCCACACTCCTGAAAACTGTCAAAGCTACAAACAAACAAAAAGAAAACTGGGTGGAAACCCGCCAAAATAAAATCATAGATATCAACGTTATGATGTATATTTCTGGTTCTGCTTATTGATGACAGCTTAAACTATCTACAACACAAATATCAGGACGTTTTGTTTGATTTTATTGGAATAAACAAAGTTTTCTGAGTTGAAAACTTTGACGACAGTTAAAACAAATGAAGTGTCTGTATGAATTCCTTCCTCTTTCTCATTGATTGGCAGCTCATTTCTATCCATCCATCTTTTCTTTTACTCCTTAAGTGCTCAGAGTGTTTTGAGAAAAGCGGCACATTAAAGATTTTCATTATTACTGTATAAACACAAGACATCCAGACGAGACGTATCGAGCTGGAGTTGTCAGTGTTTTTTCCTCTTTTGTTTGAATCTGCAGCCGTTTCACAGGACAGGAAACAACGGATAAACAAACGTCTATCAGGATTTGCTGCACCGGTTTCCTCTAATATTCCCTCCCAGCTTCAGAGTTCACATTCGAACATGGCGAGCGTGCAGCGTTTTTCTCCGTCAGCATAACATCTGAGTGGTGTGATGCGCTGACCTCCAACCCCCCCGCTCGGTGTTTTTACTCCTACAACATCTTTCCCTCCGTCCTCCCACTCAGCGCTCATCCGGTCCATCAAACTGCCCGTTATCATCTGGATGCCGTTTAAATTTTTTTACTGAGCGCTTCGAACATCAGCAAGCATCACTCTGGAATACAGAAAACGCTGCCAGCAAACAGAAAACGCTCAACTCTGTCCACACTGGTCATACTGAGGAAGAAGATAATAACAAATATAATAAGACTAAATGTCTGAAGCCTCAAAGGTGGAGGGTCAGCAAAGAGAACACTCAGTGCCAAATCTGGTCCATTATAATCAGCAGAGGTTGAAAGAGACCGAGAATATTTTACTCATATTATGGTCAGTTAAAGCAACATGATGTAACTTTCCTCTGATAAACTGACGTCTGTTACCTCCTGTTGATCCACACTGACCTGTGATCAGGTGAACGGTGTCTCTGTCATTCGTACGTCTGTTCTCACACTATGTAACTTTGGGCTCCGGGTCGGGAGAAGTACGTAACGCTTTACGGCACTAAGTCACACACCACCAACTATTTCACTGATTCTGGTGAAACTGGATCATATTTTATGGAGAAAATGTTTTCTGGTTTTCCCTCTGATGTCCTCCGGCTGCTCCGCCTCAACTCTCTGTGATTTACAGAGTTTATGATGGACAGTGAAGTAAACTGCTGACAGCTGTAGCTGCTGTTAGCTCATGTTAGCTCAGTCTGTTAGCTGCTGTTAGCTCAGTTTGTTAGCTGCTGTTAGCTCATGTTAGCTCAGTTTGTTAGCTGCTGTTAGCTCATGTTAGTGCAGTTTGTTAGCTGTTAGCTCAGTTTGTTAGCTGCTGTTAGCTCATGTTAGCGCAGTTTTTTAGCTGCTGTTAGCTAATGTTAGTGCAGTTTGTTAGCTGCTGTTAGCTAATGTTAGCTCAGTTTGTTAGCTAATGTTAGCACAGTTTGTTAGCTGCTGTTATCCACACAAGACTGGATTTTGATACGTTAGCTTGCTAGCTAACATTATCCAGCTAAAACCACAATATGACAATATATCTGACATGGTTTAGAGTAACGTTAGCTTTGACTTTGGACTCTGTGTTGTAGTGGGTGCTGGTCAACATTAGTGTACTCCATTTCTAAGCTAATGTTAGCTTGTGTTGTGCACTGTCCGTAAGCAAAGGAGATTTGGACCGGAGCTGTGCAAGCGGGCAATGTAACCGGGCTTGGCAGCCTCTATGGACATAATGGCAGAGGAAAAGAGAGTGAAGAGGACGTTGACGGAGGAAGCTAAGAAGAGAAAAGGAGAGAGTGAGCGAGCAAGAGTCAGTAATATTAGCTGGCTGCTATGTCTGCTGTTGGGGACCTTGTTGATGTTTGGCTGCTTGGCTTCAGCTTTGACACTGCAGACATTCTGACTCGTCACAGTATACGCCCAAACCTCGAGACCAGGACCCTGAAACGGAAGCAGCTAATTGGAACGTAGCCATCATTAACTGTATTTACACCTGAACGAGTCAGAAACGTGTCTTTGCACGTGTGTGTTGAAGTTATCTCATACTTTCTTTGACAGTTCGACCAACCGGCTGTCAGTCAGAGAGCCAGTGGGCGGAGCTCTTTCTAGCAAACAGGAAGTCGGTCTCTCTCGGGGTCGGATTCACTTTCGTCCAAACGGAGTGAGCCGCTTTGACGTAATGAGGACACGAAAACATCTCGTTAGGAGCTGCCAGTTCTGATTAAACTTCATTAGCTCTCTGTTTCTCTTTTCTCTGCCTACTAATCTCCGTCTGTCTGTCGCTTTCATTCTTCTCATACCAGAGTTTCTCTCCCAGTTTCATCTTTGGTGTCTCAGTTTGAGGATGTTCAATGTTTTTAATATCTTAATGTGGAATATTTTCCGATATTCATTTATTTTGATTAAATAACATCACATCTTCTTAGCATAACTACACATAAGTATTCATCTGGTATATGTGTTTGTGTGAAAATTCATGATGATTTCAAACTTAAGTTTTTAATTTAAGCAATATTACATCAGGTGTGCTTTACCGTCATTATTGGGACGGCACTGTTGCACCAAGTGCCAATAGCACACCCTAAAATGTAATATTGCAATCATACAACAGTTATCGACTTAAATAAGCATATAATGAAAAGATATTCTTATTTTGATGGAGATACACAAGGTTTGACTAACACCTGGACACCAATCAGTCATAGCAGTGGACTCAGTACCCAGTTTACTACTCCAGCAAGTAGTCCGAGCCTGATAACAACCCTCAATGGAGACTACGTCCAGGTTTTATAGGGTCAGTGATATAAACACTGAACTGACTTGCTAGTTCAGTCCTGTAGTGACAAAGATATCTACTAAAGTCCACATTAATCTAAATATATGTTATTTTATCAATTCATTTGTTTTTTAGTTCTTTTGGAGGAGATAAACTTGATAGACTGACAGATTCTTGATCACAACATCCTCTTCACACATCTATTTTTATGTTGTTTAATTATACAAAATAATTACCTAATTATTCATCTTTAATTTACTGTTAATGACATTTTATTTTATTGTTTCTGTTTTGTAGATTCTTGTTTGTGTTTTTTGTCTCAGCTAAACTGAGTTTAACTGTCTGTCTGAGTGTTTCTGTTAAAGTTTAACTATTTTTCTGATAAAGTAATTAATTTAGCACAATGTGAAAACTTTCCTCACAGCACAACTTTCCTGACAGGAAGTCAAAGTTCAGCTCTTGGAGGATATGGTCTCATATCGAGGGTAAAGTAACGCTCTAATTGGTCGTATTTTCATGACTTATAGTCACATTACAGAGTCATGTGACCTTTGTGTGGGAGTCACCTGGCCCTGCTGCCTCTCTCTGAGTCAGACCTTCCACCAATCAGAGCAGTCGGAGGGAAGAGTTCAGAAACGCCACGGCGGTCTGCGTTCATGACCTCCTGGTCGGCGTGGGCCGGATCGTGTTCACGGGGGGAGATCTCAGAGGGAGTGGGAGGGGCGTTAACGCGAGCTGATTGGTGGTGGTGGGAGTTTGTTGCGTAATGGATGCTCAGAGAAGCAGCAACGAGCTGCAGAAGATGTTTGGTTAGCTGGAAAGTGAAGCTTCATCACAGCGAGAGAGGAGATGATGGTCGGGATATGTTGGGTGATTGTCAGGGGGGAGTAAGGTCGGCCAGCTGCTTTATATCATGTATGAACTAGTGACATAAGAGTCTGTTGATAGACGTTCTGATAAAATCAAACATGTTTCATATTCAGAAGGTCAGAAGGTCGGTTCATTCCAATGCTCGTCAATCCATCCATTTTCTTCCACCTATCCGAAGTCAGGTCACGGTGGCAGGGCGTTCCAGACGCCCTTCAGCCTACCTAACCTAGAAACCTAGGTGAAGGCACCTAGGAGGCCTGAATCACTTTACTCCGAGCTACCTCTGGATGTCCAAGCTCCTCACCGTATCTCTAAGGTTGTACCCGGACATCCGCCATCACGTTCTTTCAGTCATTGACCAAAGGTCATGACCATCGGTCAGGGTTGTAACGTAGATGGACTGGAAGATCGTCCTCAGTACTGCAGACGCCACACCAACCCACCAGTCCATCTTACGCTCCATTTTCCCATCACCTCAGATACTTGAACTCACTTGGGGCAGCAGAACCATGTCCTCAGACTTGGAGGCACTGACTCACATCTGCAAACCACCCCAGTGCGAGCTGAAGGTCACGGTCCGGTGACGCCAACAGAACCAGATCATCTGCAGAACAGAGATGCCGGACACTCTCCTCACCACGGCTGCACCTTGAGATCCCGTCAACCTTATGACAGCCTTTATCTCGAGTCATAAGGAATTGTTCAAATGTGATATTTCTTAAAGGGAGTTTGATGTCAGATTGTCAACCCTTCACCTCCTCTTCATCTTCTCGCTCTTTGCTCATTTCTTCTATCTTCACTCATCTCAAAGTATTTCTTCGAGGGGCACGTTACGCCTTTTGTAGAGGCTCCACAGAAGAGTGATGACATGAAATGATGAGGAGATAAGACGTGGATCGAGTCAAACCGACAACGTTTTGGTTAATTGACGCCTTAAGCCCCTCTCGTCCACCAGGGTGCCCCATTTACAGTCATCTATCTTCACATAAATCATACATATTCAAACACATGAAGCTGAGCAAAAAAAGTTAAATCAGGAAAACCAATTTACTTTTCCATTTCCTCCTCACGCTCTGAAACCGAGATACTGACTGTAAATTTGTCTTTTGAAGACTGTAGATTGACATCTGTTGTTCCTGAACATCTTGCACCAACATTTTATCAAACATAGAGCAGTTTTATCATCTTCAAACGTTTACACCCTCAACGCTATGCATTGCAGCTAGCACTATGAGCTAATGTCAGCGTCTACCGTCAAGTTTAGTTCACTAAACGTTTGTCTGCTTTGCACCAAAAACACCAAGACAAACTCCTTGCATGTGAAAACCTACTTGTTAATAAACCTGATTCTGACTCGCTGAGTCGGTCCGTTCTCCACACGGCTTCAAACCAACCAGGAGCAGTTTACTAGTGATGGGAAGTTCAGTTCTTTTTAGTGAGCCGTATCATTTGACTCAGCTCACCAAGAAGAGTCGGCTCTTCTGGCTCCCAAATGGCTCAATAAATTGCTGTAGCCAATTGTTTTCATTGCATTTACAGAGCCGTGTAACTCTCTGAAATATGACAGCTTGACTTTTGACTTAAATTTTGCATTCTGCCTTTGTGTTTTCATTAATCTTTTTCTTGCAGACATGAGCTCTTTTGAACCGGCTCGTTCACGAACGACACATCACTACAGTTTACACTCTGTCGTTAAATCCTGAACAGGGTTCTCCTGATCTCTTCTCTTCTTAATATTTCCAGTTTGGAGCCACGACTGCAGATAAACCTCCACTTATTATCTCAACGTCACATTTTAGCTCATAAGTATCCATTGATGTAAATGTTCTACATGCATGAACACAGCAGGATGCATCAAACTGAAACTAAATGTTAAAATATTACCTACAAAACTGATTTTAAATTCCAAATGATGTAGTGTAATGTTGTATTTTGATGGTATAACATGTTTCTAAAGTAATTTATTTCATTTTTATTAAATATTTAATAGATTCCTTCAACACAAGTTTGATTTTTAAAATTTTTAAATGATTTTTGGGGCGTTTGTGTCTTTATTTATACAGGACAGACAAAGACAGACAGGAAATCATGAAAAGGATGCTCTGATTGTTAATTTGTATTTGTATAAACAAACATCAGATTTATTAAATTATTCACATGATTTGTGTTTAAATATCTAAATTCATGAAGTAACTGAAGCTTTCTGAGGAGAGAAAAGAAAAAAAATCTAATTCATGTCTGTTTTTATTCTCAAATACAAAAGAATAAACTCTTGTTGAACCTTCAGTGATTTCTTTATTGTCGCTCTGATTTGTTTCATCCTCGTCTCGTTCTCTCAGTTCAGTTTCAGCGAGGTGGAGAAGAAGAAAAAAACTGGAAATCTAGTTTACATTGTACGTTACACCCTTGAAATCCTCCACAGTCGGAGATGTCGGAGCTGGCTGGCGGTGACTGAGCCGGGGCCCCTCGGGGGACGTTGGCGGCTCTCTCTGGTTGCCAGATGCTCTGCCAGGTCGCGGCAACGCCACCTCGACAGCAGCAGCAGGTGGCGGTTAGCGTTTGCCAACAAACTGCTGGCAGCGGCGGCATGCTTACTTAGCCTCTGCCTCCAGAAAAGTGTTGGCAGCGTGGACGGGCTGTGTTAGGAAGCTGATACGCCTACGAATAATGAGACCAAACAAAAGCTCCTCTCTCCGCCTCTCATCTCTAATATTTCTGCTTTTTTTACAGGATGTCTGCGGATAAATTCAATCCTCAAATTCCAGGTTTGAAAAGTTATTAAATCATCTCACAGTTTGTATTTGTGTTCACATTTTCATAAATAAAATAACTTACGAGGCTTTAAAACTTTAAATTCTCTCCTCTGAAACAAACTTTCAGTTTATACATCCTGGAAAACCTGGAAGCTGGACCTTTAAAGCTTTAAAGGTCCTGGAAAATGAAAGACTGAACTTATTGTTATTAACGCTTTCCTATCACACGATACCTTGATTGTTCCCTTCTCTGTAAGTCGCTTTGGATAAAAGCGTCTGCTAAATGACTAAATGTAAATGTAACTCGACTGGAATATTTTATTATTAGTTATCTGACATCAATGTGAGATAGATTATAAATTAATCTGTGCATTTAAAATGAATATAAAACATGAAAACACACAGCGTCCTTACGTAAGTATTTTCCATCTTTTGCTGTAACTTTCCAATATGCTGAGCGGAGAGGAAGAAGAGCGGCTATTCAGCCACTTTGTTAAACGTTGTGAGGTGGACGATGTTTCTTTATTATTTTAATCCTGACAGTGATCATTTATATCCTGAATGAAACACGTGAGGAGGACGAGTATCTAAGATGGAGCTTTTTGTAGTCCATCTTCTGAACTTTGTAGTTTCACCACAAACATCCTCTTTCTTCTTGACCTCGTGATGTTTTTAATTGAAGTCAAGGAAAGGTGTTTAGGAAAGGACATAGGAGGTCATTTGACTGCACCCTGAGACACGGAGACGAAAGGCGGCTTCAGCTCGTTACTGGTGTGAAATAAACGAACGCTGATATAATCATAATACAGACTGACGTGTTACGGTTGTTTTTGTTACTGTGATGTTTATTTTTAATTTGACGTGTACGTTATTGTTTAAACAACAATTAACAGACTTAATTAACAAGGATAAATAAAACACGAAGAGAAAACATGGATGAGAAAATGTCTGATTAATTTAAAGTTTAATGATATTTTGTATATTTTCACTGAAAGTTTAAATATTCTAACAGGGCCAAGTAAACGAAGCAAAGTGGACGTTTAATTCACATCAAACGTTAATTATTGATCCACGTCATCATAAACTGACTGCAGAGCGTCAGTGTGTATTAATAACCTCTAACACCAACAGCCGCTATACATGTTACATAATGTGTGTGTTAAAATCACTGCAGAGAACAGCACGCTCACACACTCACCTCGTCTCATATGCTTCATCTCCATCACCTGCACACACACACACACACACACACACACTCTCAGTCTGAAATAAAGAAGGTCTGGAACCATAAAGCCAAGGTAAAGAACGACTTCCCAGCATGACTGACCAAGTCATCACACATAAACAAGCGTAAAGTGTAATCAAATGAGACTTCCCGTAGTCATGCCGCTGAAAACCTGAGGCGTGAAGACTGTCAAAACCTCGTAGTGTACACATAAACAAGCTCGTGAGACTGTAACGAGCATCTCCGTGAGAACAAAACCTGGAGTCGTGACTGTCCTGGGCGTAGTCTCCGTGGCGTCCCCACAGACTGTCTAAAACCTGGACGTAGTCAAAACCTGGAGTCTCGTGAAAAACCGCGTACAGACCCTGGACGTAGTCTCCGTGACTGTCTAAAACCAGGGCGTAGTCTCCGTGGCGTCCCCACAGACTGTCTAAAACCTGGGCGTAGTCTCCGTGACGTCTCCCCCGTGACAGACTGTCTAAAACCTGGACGTAGTCTCCGTGACTGTCTAAAACCTGGGCGTAGTCTCCGTGGCGTCCCCACAGACTGTCTAAAACCTGGGCGTAGTCTCCGTGACGTCTCCTGGAGACTGTCTTAAACCTGCGTAGTCTCCGTGGCGTCACAGACTGTCTAAAACCTGGACGTAGTCTCGTGACTGTCTAAAACCTGGACGTAGTCTCCTGTCTTAAACCAGGCGTAGTCTCCGTGACCGTCTTAAACCTGGAGTCTCCGTGACTGTCTAAAACCAGGACGTAGTCTCCGTGACGTCCCCACAGACTGTCTAAAACCTGGACGTAGTCTCCGTGATGTCCTCGCAGACTGTTTAAAACCTGGACGTAGTCTCCGTGACGTCCCCACAGACTGTCTAAAACCTGGACGTACTCCGTCTCCGACTGTCTAAAACCTGAGTCCCCGCAGACCGTCTTAAACCTGGACATAGTCTCCGTGACTGTCTAAAACCAGGACGTAGTCTCCGTGACGTCCCCAATAGATTCAGTTAGCGGTTAGCTACTTTAGCACGACAGATTTTTTTCTCTGGTTCCGGCTAAAGTTAACAAAAGTTTTTCTCATGTTCGTGGGCGGTCAGTTGTCGCCTGCTATCCCACAATGCTTTGAGAGGCAATTCATCCCAGACGAATTATGTGTCCCAATTTTGTGGCTGCACCATCCCATCACACAGAAACACTGGATCCTGGATGTGTGATGCATAATTTCATACATATTTCCAGGAAGAGTTGGCCTGACATATTTGGTATCTTTAGAAACTTTGTGACCTCCACCAGAATTTAAAATAAAACTCTGGAGGAAGTCACAAAGTTTCTGATATTTGAAAGTGTAATGACAGATTCACTGAGGGGTCCAGCTGGACTGGAGAGGTTTAGGACAGCAGAAATATAATAAAAATATATAATATTAACACTTACAGGCAAAGAGTGTTAATAAAACTGAATACAGAGTCATCAAAACAACTGATTCTGATGTAAACTTTCAGTCCAAAACATTCGGCGATTCAGAAATGATTTATCATGTCGGCTAAGTTTTGGCACCACAGCCCACCTTCATACCACGGTGAGGTTGCCAGGCAACCAGCAGAGATGCTGCACAGGAGCTGATAAACTGTCAATAAATATTTAAACTCACTCTAAAACCACAAAAAATCTTTTTTTCAAGTTCAATGTTTGAATTAACAAGCTTTACAGGAGTTTGTTTGGTGTATTTTTTTAAGTCTGTATGCTAAGCTTAATTGACCTGTTTCTAGTCTAGCTATGCTAAGCTAAGCTATAAGATTGACCATCTTCCGCTAGCAGATAATCTACCCAGTTAGCTATGTCTGAGTATATCATATGAACTAGCTAACTCACCATATATCATAGACTAGCTGTAAGCAGCTCAGCTAGCTAGCATTTTGCTACAGACAGAAATATGCTACATAATCTACATTGTTAACTAGCCTAGCATACATCTACATAGCAGCTAGCTAGCATTTGACAGAGTACAGAGGGAATTCTACGTAACTAGCTTGGTTATCTACAATTAGCTGTTAGCTGGTTTGTTACATCTAATTGCTAATGTTAGCAAAATGCTAACAGCAAATATGTAGCATAGGTCTACCAGCTACAACTGTTGGCTCCTGAATCCCAAAAAAGTAGATAGCAAAGGAGGTCGTTATATGGTTATTTTACTGGTCAAAGCACGTCTGTATCTTGAGTTTTCTCGTATACAAGACTACATTTTTAAAACATCTCTTCCTGTGTTGTACGCTTGTTGTCGGCTCGTCGGAGCGTCCTGTCCTCCTTCCTCTCTCTCGGCTGTCGGACTCTCCCTCAGCCCTCGCTATAATCACCCTCTGTCACTGATGACTGAGGCGTCATTTAGCTGAGTGTTTTCCAGGGAGATTCCCTGCGGTTAATTCCATCAGTCACACCGTTAGATTTCCCTGCAGCGCTCCTCGCTTTGGAGGAGCCGAGATATTAAGAAGGCAGCAGCGAATCAGATTCCATCTCCAGGGGAAAAAAAACGAGTCTGACGCGCCGCTGTGACCGCTAAACCTTAAAACCACAAACTGAATATTGGAATATTTTAGCACAAATGGGGGGGGGAAAAAAAGCAGCTGCCATCTCTCACAGCCGCTCACATTTCAACAGCCTCGTCTTTACAGTCACTTACAGGATAATTAAGAGCAAACAGTGGCGTGTTGAGCATCACTTAGAATATCAGATTTCCTCTGAGACCAGCGACTCATAGCTCTCTTTTGTCTTTAAATCCATCAGCTGCACAGCTGGAGGAGACCAACAATAATAGTTTGTGTCTCTGGATAAATAATTTAGTGACAAACCAACTAAAACCTTTAATGAAGGTTCAAACACCAACGCAAAGGCGAACCAAACACTGACTCTAGCTTGGGACGCTTTGCAGCCACCGACGGGTCGCAACCAACGACTACAGTGCTAGATGGCGCTAAACTCTACACGTTGCTCCTTTAAATAACCTGAGCTCTGTAACAACTGTGTCCACATCAAGCATCAAGTAAAGCCACAAACTGCAGTTCCTCAAACGTCCACTTGAGGCTGGCTCCATGAGTCAGTCTCCATAAGTCCCCATGTTCAAATGTCCAATTTCACAGCAGAAATGTTAAAAAAACATGTTTACAGCCTGGTACAAAAAACAGTCCACCATGTCAAACTCTATATTTCTACAGTAGCTTATAATGGACAAACTAAACACTGGCTCCAGAGGATTATTTTTTGGATGTTTTGTGGCCACCATAGTTTCTCCTTCATGCTCAGAAGAAGAGGGTGAGGTAGAGTGTTGCAATCAGCAACTACACCACGAAAGCCTTTAAACATGGAGGTCA
This sequence comes from Miichthys miiuy, assembly GCA_036365135.1. NCBI lineage: Eukaryota > Metazoa > Chordata > Actinopteri > Sciaenidae > Miichthys > Miichthys miiuy. The sequence goes on along the minus strand of CM071611.1, from coordinate 25,417,419 downwards.
GTCAGTCTGGAGAAAGATTATTGATATTTGAACATTACACCGATTATACCGTGATGTCTCACGAGACAGTTTTGAAACTTTCATTCATACGGTTTCCTTTTTCAGCACGTCAGAACCTTTTTATGGACTTCTTCATCGCTTCACGTCCGTCGTCATCCTGGACGTCTCGCCAACGTTGGAAAGCCTCACGATGTCACTCTTGCCTGATCAAATCCCGTCTGAGCTTCTCTTTTTGGCTGTTCCTCAGTCGTCTCTCCTTCTTAACAATGCTGATTAAGTTGTCGATGCTAGCGTGTTACCGTCCTTTGCTCCCTCGTCCTGTGCACTAGCACGAACGCCACCTGTTTCTGATTGGCTGGAAGCCACTTTATTTGTTTTCCCATTCACAGAGCCATGACGGTAAACAGCAGGGTTTACAGCTAGCAACGTGAGAAGATATTCACTCAACCCTGAACCCATGACCCATAATCCAATGCAAATGGCTGACCCCAGCGTTGGACTGATTCTACAAGGATTTGTAGCTGAGACCGATCACGCTGACATGAGAAACAGCTGACGCAAAGCTCTACACAGGATTTATTCTGTTTGTGTTCAGACTGGAATGAGTTTGCGTTGGTTCAAACCTTCACTGTCAAGTTCTTTATAAGTTTGAAACAGAAAACGTCGGCAGACGAAGACTCAGATTTGGGTGGAGTGACGAGGACGAGGAGATGTTTCACTGTTTGAGCTCATTCAACTACATCGCCTCATTGTATCTTCTTCTTCGACGACATTTTGGCCCCAGCTTGAGAAACTAATGAACCAACCAACTTCTTAAAGTCGCGTATGAGGATCTGGACATGGACCACTTGGGTTCCAGTTGCTGAACCTCCCTCGGGGATTTCTTCTGGAGATGTGCGTTGACGACGCAAACCACAGCGTGTACAAGTCCAACAACAAAGCACCTCTCTGGTTCGGATGTGCTCGACTCCGCTGTATTAAAATCCACAAAACTGAGATACAAAAATAAATCTCTCACATCTTAAGTCTTCAGATTCGTTTCAGGAGGCTCAACAACGCACCGGATCTCTGCGGTCGGGTCGGATTGTTGCAGCAACAGTTCGTACGTGCGGATTACAGAGTTAAACTGGATTTCTGCGCTTGTACTCGGGGATTTTCTCCGTCACGTTAACACCCTCAGATCACTACATCAGTGTTAACAGTGCAGCTGCTGATCAGCTCTGTGATGTAGCCGTTATCTGAGCTGCTGCTGCTACTGCTGCTGCTGGTGCTGCTGCTATCTGTCAGCCTCCTGACTTCACCCCTTATCTCCACCAACGTCCTCCACTCCCTCATTTTTTCCAGATTACTCCGGAACGTCTATTTCAGCCTCGCTGTCAGAGGACGAGGCAGTAAATGAGATTAGTGATGGTGGGCTGAGGGAAACCCCTGGCCTCAGGGCTCTGAGGGCTTTTCCAGTTTTTGTTTTCTGGGTTTGAGAGTGACAAAGCGAGGGCGACATTCAGTCAGTCAGGGGAGGAAGACAAAAGGCAGAACAAGCCTTCCTCTGTCCGTACGACACGCATCGGTCACGGTCTTTCTGTGAAACGATGACTCGTACATAATTTTATGACACTATCACAATAAAAAAAAAAAGTACAAAATAAAAGCTTCTCCTCTGCCACTGCAAACTCAACTGATGCCTTCATTTACCGCCCCGGCAGCAGCGACACGGCACACACAGATTTGTGCCTTCATGAATAAGCGAATATATAAATAACGCAGATAGCATGAATTATTCAAATTCCTCCAGCCACCATGTAGGTGGGAGTGGAAGCTAACCAGCTCTGACAAGAGACTCACACGGGGAAAAGTAATAAAGGTTCAAATAACCTCGGCGGGTCTGCAATCACTTCGGTTTAATCCGAAGATGCTGAGTGTGTTTCGTGGACGAGACACGTGTGGTGTAGCATTGCCGCTTCAGCCGGTTCCACCGCCGATCATGTTGATGTAATTTTACTGTTTTTGAGCTGATTTATTTTTATTTTTCTATTAATTTTGTAATTATCTGTTTTTATGTTTGTTTTATGTCTTTCTGTACGTGGTACATCAGATTTATTTGTTGTAAAACACATTTCTTTCTCTTAATCCTGCATAACTTTAAGCCTTAATATAATCTGAACAGGTGAGTTGTATATAAATTCACCCTCAGTACAGTTGTCATGAACGGGGAAATTAGCTACAGAGACCAAAACTGTTTTTTGTACCAGGCTGTAAACATGTTTATTTCTGCTGTGAAGTTGGACATTTGAACATGGGGACTTATGGAGACTGACTCACTTCTGGAGCCAGCCTCAAGTGGACGACAAGAGGAACTGCAGTTTTTGGTAGCATCATGCCAACATACAACATGATCTCAGGTGCAGATCTCAGGAGTTTCACCTGTGGAAAGCTTGAACAGTGTTTTTTTGGATGCCTTGCTGATGGAAAGAATTTTTCAAACAAAGGATTCACCCGACGTTCCTCCGACTGTAGGACTCATGAAACGTAAGCTTTAGTGCAAAGTACAGACTTTTACCGAGTTACACAATCGCCTTCAAAAAACAAAAAGCTGCATTAACTTGAACTGAATTAGCCAATCATGTGAGTGCCTGGGTGTAACGTTAGAGATAACACGTTAATTTACCACATTTACAGCACCAAAGTGTAGCATTTAGCATTAGCTAATATGAAATAAACATTTTCTGGATGTGCTGGCTCAATCTGACATTTAGCGTACAGACACAGGACTTTATAAATGTATAAATAAATAAATACAGTCATTTTCTATAATCTCTTATCCTTATCAGGGTCTTTTGGGGGGGCTGGAGCCAATCCCAGTTGGCACTGGGCGAGAGGCGGGGTACAAGTCGCCTTATTTTTCATTTATTTATGTATTATTATAAATACTTGTGTTTTTTTTGTCCTTCACATCTAACTTCTCAGTTTAAATTTGTATTTTGACTGCAGAAATTTCTCATTTCAGTTAAAATCCAAAAAATACAGTATAACTTTTCTAATATTACGGTAATAGGATCAATAGTACTGTTAAAACTTTAAAATATGGAATAAACGCCAACCTTACTGTATAAATACAAGTTTTTTTTCCTCCATCAAAATAAACAGTTTTGCCGTATAACTGACATTTAGTACCGTATGAATGCTGTAAAAAAAAAAGGTTTTGCTAGAAATATGACTGTTTTACTATATAATTAACAGTCCCTAATATAGAATACTTTATTTATGCATCATTTTAAAAAGAACAGGTCAATACAAGGATATATAACTGGTATTTTTTTTACATGAAACGTGTTACATAGTGTTATAGATGTATAGAATACTTCATTCTGTATAAATTCCCTTAAAATGCTGAATAAATAAAGGTTTTCCATGAAATATGGCAAATCTGGCAGCTTAAACTCAGCTTAAACAACTGACATGAAAACACTGTGTGAAATTAAGGTTTGACGTGAAATATTGTCGTATGTTTTCTCGTTGCGGGTCGGTCCATTAAAAATATGATTATTGAGGCTCAGCAGAAGCAGAAAACAACCACAGCAGAGATATTTGAAATAAATTACAAACAGAAGAAGAAGAGGAAACGTTGGTTTGAATGTAAAGACGAGTCCGGCTTGATGTGAGCAGCAAAATGTGCTCGAACAGACACTTTGTTTTCATTTAATAAGAGCGGAGATGAATACTTCTTTCCTCATTAGCTCACATGTACATTTTGAAGTCAGACTCGTGTCCATAAAGAATCTTTCTAAGTGATACGGTGACCGTGAATATCGACACAATGAGGAGAAGCAGAGTGGGCGGCTGTATTTCACTGCATCAATCTGACTGGTGGGTTTTTGTGCAAGCTGAATATTTTCCTGCTAAAAGTACAAATCAGTTCGCCGGCAGCTCTGAGCAGCAGTTTAATCTCAAGGTCCCCGATGGCCAAATGAAAGCCTCTCGCTCCGTCTTCAATAATACAGCTCCTGTTTGGTACAAAAATACTCTCATCTACAAAAGCCCACATTGTGCAAACTGCCACTTGAACTCGGAGAAGAGCGCTCCTCTTCTTTGTTATATATTTTTCATCCAATCAGCGAAAGCCGTCTGCAGCAATCACTTGGACATCTGCCGCTGCTTTGAGACGAGTCATTGTCTGCTCCGTGTGTCCGTCCACTCCAGACGATCGCCACGGGCTACGAGACGGCCTCAGCTGTCAGAGAGCCGCTCTCTACGTACAAGGAGGAAACTGTTCGGCAATCGATGAAGACCGGAGGGGGGGGGTCTGTTGACGGTGGGTGGGATAAATGAGGGAGGTCTGTGGACCACCACGGGCTCACCAGATGATGCTGCTGCTGGAGGGAAAACAAGCATCACTGGGAAAGAATGATTGCTCCTAATGGTGTGAATGCTTCTTATGAACGACTGGAAAAGTCTGGAACAAAGAAGACAGCGGTCTAACTGTTAACGTGTCTATGTTTATAACATCTTGCGTTTAGCTTAAAGTATGCAGGAGATTTTATTTTATCTCAATTTAACGTCTGCTTGAAGTCACGACACTCGTCTGACGCCGCCGGAGCGGAGTGCTTCTTGTTCTCTCAGGTTTATGATCTTGTTTTTTTTTGTCTCCTTGACCACGTCAAATCCAGAAATATGCACAACAGATGACGGTAAATTACAGTTTTTTTATTGCAGTAACTTTAAACTAAAAGTGTGTGAGCAGTTCGAGGTGTAGGTGGAAAAACAAAAACAAAAGTGAAACTAAAGCTAAAGTTTGCTGACACCAGCGGCAATGAGTCCAGGTGAAAGTGAGAGAACCAGCACTAAGCCAAGGAGCTCTTGGCCCAGGTGATCCAAACCTGGCTGGCTGCCGTACGGTACCTTCAAGGACACATGGGAAACAGGAACTCAGCCTCCACACCTGCTTATCGACAGATTAGGCACGGCTACTATACTACGACTATTTCTGAAAATAAAGTGCTTTACAAAGTTTTAAAACAGATGTCTGAGGTTTACGGTGCACGGATATCACGGTTGCTACCTCGCCTCGAATCATTCTGCTTCACAGGTGTTCTAAATTTGTTGTACTTTGCACAAAGAGGAACATAAACACAAAAAACATTTGACTTCAACTATGAAAGGTCGTCAGAAGAGGGCGAAGAGAAGGAAAGAAAGCACGAACCTCCAGGTGTGCTCATACGACATCAACCGAGCTAGACAAATTAGAGAAGAGCGAAAATGAAGCTAAGACCATAAAAATCTAAAACCCCACCGGACATGTCTCCGTCAGGTCGCCCGTCAGACTTTGTAAACTTGCTCAGATTTGGTAATTTTTCTGGTTTATGTGCTTCTAAATATGTAAATATGCTATGTAGTCGTTTTCAAAAGAGAAGTTGTTTTTCTTTTGGCTGTTTGTACGATCAGAAGTTTGCGCAGGACGTTTTATTTTGAAAATCTACATACAAACCAGCAGCAGTTAGCTTTGTAGAATCCATGCCCGGTGGAATTTGGTCATAAGTCTTAAAATTGTGTCGTCAGAGCCAAACAAATGATTAAATTAGGAAACAAACCAGTCTGTCGTGCCGTTATAGTGAATATCAGCACGGCTGTGATTAACTTTGGCACAGCTGTGCTGATATTCACTATAACAACACTCCCTCTCATGTAACAGGTTGTTTTCATTCAAAATGTTGTCATATTTTGATGGTTTAATGTGTTTTTAAATTAATTTATTCATATTTTAAAAATATTTCCATGACAGGTCAGTTAGGTACCATCAGCGGTGCACGTACCATAGTTTGAGAATCAGCGTTTTTAAAAGGATACCAAGCCGCCCAACCTGGAACATCATAACTGCTTTTTAATAAGAGAATTTTCATTCAGTGATTTGTTGTGCGAGGACACAAATTGTTAAGTACTAATTGGAGGGAACAGTTACAAAAGATTTTAATAAACATTATCCCCCTGACCAGGCTGCATATTTTTGGAGAATTTGTTATTTGGATAATCATTTCACACAGTTGTACTTCGTGTTGATGGTTGCATTAATTAGCGGAGCTGTCGTCCACCCACGGCCAATAGTAAAACAGGAAGCCACTTGAAAATCAACAGGCAGCATCCAGCAGCGCCTACGTTCACTCGAACACTCATCCAACCGTTTAAAGCCAACATCAGTGCCTGGTTAAAGATCCAACAACAGCCTGTTGTCATGTTAAATTACACTTGTTTACTGAAAACAAGTGAACGCTTGTCAGGAGTTAAACAGAGAGGATTTAATTTGAAGCCACAATCAGGAGGATTCATTATATTCTTCCAACTGTGTCAACACACGAATCAAAAGGACTAAACCTGCTTTTTTTTCTTCATGTTTAAGTTTATTTAAAACAACTCTTTGTTTCAGTGCTGCCAACATGTTCAAAGTGTTCTGCTGTTTAATTTGGTACAAATATTCAAGTTTTCCTCGAGGTTAGCGTTGGGTTTGTCTCCAGTTTTGCTGGTTTGAGCCAGCGTTTGTCATCAAGAGTCGTTCCAGCAAATTCATTTTTTTTTTCCCACAGTCAGAGTTTTTTTTGTACCAGGCTGTAAACATGTTTATTTCTGCTGTGAAGTTGGACATTTGAACATGGGGACTTATGGAGACTGACTCACTTCTTCTGGAGCCAGCCTCAAGTGGACGACAAGAGGAACTGCAGTTTGTGGCTTCATTTAAAACTCTTATTCATTGATCTCCTCAACCAGGTGCGACACCTAGTGGCCTATTTATGTCTCACCACTAGCAACACTTTGGTTTAAAATTTCAGTAAAACTCCATTTCCTGTTTCATCAACGTCGCCTCTAAAATTTAAACCAATCATGTGACATCAGCGTGCCGGGGTCGATGACATCACACTTCCTCCCGTCAGAGCGCCGTGAATGTTCACACGATGCGTTCGCTGACTCTTGCACCGCGGGTGAAAACTAATGAAAGCTTCGCTGAGTGAATCTGGGGACAAAATGACTTCCTGTGATGTTCAGCTCACCGCCGCTGGCAGCTGCTGATGGAGATGATGGAGCTGATGATGGTGGTGGTGGTGGTGGTGGTGGTGATGATGATGATGATGATGATGATGATGATGATGATGTAGCAGAAGGCCCGCAGGAGTTTATGATCCGTGCAAATGGAGGAATCTGCATATTGTTGCATGAGTTTGCCTAATGGACGCCTACACACTGAAGAGATGATAATAATAGAACGACACACACACACCTCCTCCGTCCTACTCGAACCAAGGAAACAAGGACGCAAGGAGACGAGAGGGAAGGACAGGAGTGAACAAGGAATGGAGATGAGGAGAGGAGGTGTTGGAGCAGGGAAAGAAACAGATAAAGACGAGGAAACAAGGGAAGGGATGAGTGTTCAGAGAAGGGAAAGGAGATGAGGAGAGGAAGGTAAAACTAAAAAAGGAAATAAAAGGAGACAGAAAGAAAGGAGATGATAAAAGAAAGAGAGGAAAGAAGACATGAGGAAAGGATGATGAGGAGTAAAGAGAAGGGATACGGTCAGATAGTCTAAGAAATTACCTTCTAAGTCCTTTCCTAACCACTTTTCCTTGACCTCAATGGTAATGTTATGAGGAAAGACGTGAAGAAGAATTCAGAAGAACGTTCAGAGAATCCGACTGCTCTTACACTGGACTACCTCAGGTTGTCTAGTTTTAGCTTCACCAGTTTTCTGTCCAGGATTTTGTGGGCGGTCCTTAAAGGGTGGCTCGATGACACGCTGAGGCCACCCTGAGCAGAGAGATAGAGATGAATTCATCTCAGCGTGTTTCAAAGTTAGTCATGTCATTTTCTGAACTCATCTGACACGTTTGGCTGGATGGGTAATAACACTTTCTTCTTTGGCCTGACAAACCCAGAACACAGATTTATTTTTATTCTGACTTTACACAGACTTTAATAAATTGGACCGGACCCATGGAGAGAAATAAGGAAAGGAAACCAAACAGAGGAGGAAACAGAGAAAGGAAATAAAGGAGACAAGTTAAGGAAAGAGAAAAATCAGTTACAGAAACAATTAAAACTGATATTGAACAAAAAAAACATCACATAACTAGAAGCCAAATATTAAAAAGGCTCAAACTAAGAGTAGAGATCCTCGGCTACAGCAAGTCTTTAGTAGTCTTTAGTCTTAGAGGAGTTGGTCCTAAATATCTGACTGAAGATTTCATCTTTACGTCTGATGTTCTGATCATCGTTCAGTTAAACTGTGGATTCATTTCCAGCCTCTTGAGTCTACTTTAGTTTCTTTACAACAACAAACACACTTTGAATTCATGCTTTGCTCTTTCGTTTGAATCAAACTTTAAAGTGCTGATAAAAGACTAAAGAAGTGGAATATTAATCACCAGTAAAACAATAGACGCCCAGGGGGGGCGGAGAATAAGAGTACAAGAAAGTAATTAAAATCACAGTGAAGCGGAGGGTTTGAATCGGTGACACAAGCAGTAAAACTTGGACTTATCTGTGAGCGACGCCGGGTTTGAACCCCGGTGTGCGTCGAACACTCGGGGACTTTCCGTGATGTTCGATGCTTTTTTTCTTTGCACAGAACGAGCACTTACAGGAAGTGTTTGAGATTCAGATGATGGAACACAGAAAGAGAAGTATTCCGTCTTGTTTGTACTCTGTAGCACGAGGTTGCCAAATTCCAACAATCCCTGGCTGTCCTAATGGAAAAGCTATATACCTTCTCCGGTAGTAAACTCTCAGAGCTGGTTGGTAGTCTGGCTTGTCTCCAGGGTTTACCCGGCTTAAGAGTCCGGCTGATTGATAGTGATTTAATAGTGAGGAGTCTGTTGGTGGTTTGAGTTCTGCAGAACATCTGAGCTTTTGGAGGTCGTAAAGGGTCGACTGGCTTTCATCAATCAGCTTCAACGCCACATGAGCACCAATCTCTGGTTTTATTCGAGTTTGATGGACACACTTTGGACAAAAGCAGCTACCAAATGAACGTAATGTAACATACTGAGATAGACCAGGTGATGTGGTGGGTACACGACCTGATTTAGAGATGCGAGCTTTATCCAGTCTCACTCGATAATCTCTATACACAGATATGTGTTTGAATGCAGAATCTGAGGGCGAGGGACCAAGATTTAAAGGTTTCTCTTTGTAGAATTGACCAACATTTGAGCGCTGGAAAGCATTGACCAAAATCTTGGCACCAGTCAAGTATTTTAAGGTTTTTAATCAGCTTTTTTTTGAGCTTCTTTTTCGTTATCTTTGTGTAACAAAGTTGATAAATGGTGGGCGGCACAGTGCAAGAAGAAGGTTCCTGGTTGTTGGATGTTCTCCTCGTGTCTGCCGGCTTCCTCCCACAAAGACGTGAATCATAACAGGTTAATTTGGTGTGTATGTGAGTGTGACTTGTCCAGGATGTACCCCGCCTCTCGCCCATTGTCAGCTGGGATAGGCTCCAGCCTCCATGTGACCCTAGTGAAGATAAGAGGTTACAGATAACAGATGGAAGTTGTTATCCATTATCCTTCATCAAGAAATAACTTTTAATTTCTCTGACTAATGACTTTATCGAGGCCGGTGCTTGGTCGCGCTCTTCAAATTAAACCTCTTCGTGTTTCTTTTTTGTCACGTCAGGCTGCGTTTTCCGAAAAGCTTGATTCGATTTAACTTCTCCGCCGCAGGTTTCTGCGTTCTTTTGGCGTACAGCCCTGCAGCCAACACCGCTGGAGCCAAAACGAACTACCGCCACTCAAATGAATGAAAAAACCTGCGTTATCGCTGCTTAAAGGAAGTTTTTCCTCGCCACTGTCGGAAAGTGCTTGTGCTCATGGTGGGATCTGTTGAATCTCATGTCTACAATATTATAAAGAGTTGACCTGTGTCAACTTTTGTTATGATTTGGCGCAATATAACTGATTGAGTGGTGCATTGTGGGACAGCAGCAGTATCTAAAACTACACTCAGCTGATTTCAACCTGCTTGCTGTTTTTTTTAGTTTGTTTGTTTTGGCAGCAGATTTTTTAGAGTTTAGCCTCTGAACGCTCTGCAGACCCAAAACACAGAGGTACTGTATACAACCGGGCCACAGTTCAAACAGTGTGCGACCTTAATAGACTTCCTCATCGCTGAGGACTCTCTGTGTTCAGGCTGGAATTAAACTCAAGATCTCTCTTTTGGCTTCTTCATCTGACTGTCCAACTGATGGAGGAGGAGGAGGACGAGGAGGAGGAAGAGAGTGAAGCAAGAGGAAGACAAACACGTGTGGAGAAAGAAAGAAAGAAAGAAAGAAAGAAAGAAAGAAAGAAAGAAAGAAAGAAATGAGAAGCTGTAATTACCCAGAGGGAAAGGTCAAGACGTTTGGGCGGGTTTTTATAATTAGCTTTATTTCTGAGAGCAGAACAAACAGAGCAGTCTTTTGTGAAATTGTGTTAGAAAGGTTACACAGACCTTTATAGTTGGAGGATTAGCTGTTCACTTGAAGCCCTGAGTGCCGTCTGCCCGGCAAACGGCAGGAAAAAAAAAAAAAACTAGAAACCTTCACGTCTCCTACGGACACGGAAAACGGCGCTCGGAGAGAAGAAATAATACATTTCAGATCAGCTGAGGAAGATTAGAAACGGGAACATTTAGGAGGTAAGATTATAATTAAAACCAAGTCAAATTAATTGACGAATTCTCAGTGAAAGTAATTAAACTGAAGAACCGACTGTAGGGAAAAGTACATTTTCTACAGTATACACTGGAATTCCCGCTCCGCCATCGGGGACGTCACTCCCATTAACCGTTTCATTCGATTGAGAGTCAATTCATTCACTTACTTACTTTTAAATGTGATAAAGGCATGGCTTTAAATATATTTAATGATGAGAAAGAAACACTTGAAGCCACAATCACAATATTTGTGGAGTACTCTTCACAACAAAGTCACGGAGCTCCACGGAACAATACGTAAAATGTCGCGTCCGATTAAAGTATTTATTTAGTTATGTTTGCTTTTATCGGTGCTGGCTCCACCACTACCTCGGTAGTGCAACGTTATTCCTTGTTGGTCTCAGGCTGTGCTCGAACCCCGTCCGGTCCAGTCCAGCTGCTGAGCCGGTTCTGTTGCCTGCTAACAGCAGATTCAGTTCACAGCAGTTAATTAGCGGTTAGCTACATCAGTGTCTACCTTCCAGTGAACACAGCCAGACCGAACAGAACCTCTGAACCAGCAGTGTCCAGTCTAACCAGCAGTGAGTCTAACAGTGACACAGCAACAGAACCTCTGAACCAGCAGTGTCCAGTCTAACAGTGAACACAGCAACAGAACCTCTGAACCAGCAGTGTCCAGTCTAACAGTGAACACAGCAACAGAACCTCTGAACCAGCAGTGTCCAGTCTAACAGTGAGTACAGCAGCCTACCGAGGTGGTTTTCTTGCCGGGTTTGGCTCCTGGCATCCCGGGCTGAGTCAGTTCAGTTAGCTGACCGAGCTAACCACAGTTAGCGCTTCACTACTTAGCAATCTTTACATCAAGTAATGGTAGCTAATGTTAGCAGTGAGCTAACTTTAAGGAAAAAACGAATGTAATTAAGTTCATAACATTAGCTGATGTTAGCTTTACATCAAAGCTAACTAAACTAGCTAATGTTAGCAGTTAGCTACATTAGCTATATCTCAAAGCTAGCTAATTCTCTAAACTAGCAAGGTCCATAACATTAACTCATGTTAGCAGTTAGCTACATTAGCACTAGCTCCAAACCAACTGGATCCTCAGTGTTAGCTGTGTTAGCTTTATTATATTAGCTTTAGCTCTACTGCTACTTATCACTGTTTCCATCATAAAGTCTGTAAATCACCTCGGTAGTGTGACGTTATTCCCCGTCGGTCTCAGAGGCTGAATCACTGAATAAAGTTATAAAGCTGTGCCTTCGTACACTAATTAGTGAGGAGATGTTTGAAATCAACACGGTGTCAGTTATCAAACACTGCTTCTCTGGTTGAAGTTAATAAAAAAAACAACAACAACAAAACCAGCAGCTTTAAGGTGGTCTGAGAAAGTCATGCAAAATTAATGCCTTCACCTCCGTTAACTCAATTAACTTAACTTAATTAACGAGAGCTCCGTCTAAAAATAAGGTTATTTTAGGTAACAGGAGGTGTGTAACGGGCGTGGTGTGCAGTATATATATATGTGTGTGTGTATAATCCGGCGTGTGACTATAAACTCTAAACTGATGCAGAACAGCAAAATGTGATGAAATATTAAAATATGACAATAGTTGTGAGTTTGCTGCTCTGCCTGCAGTCAGATGGTAAAGGGCATGTCAGGATTTAGTTGAGAACATTACAGTCTTAACACTGATTCACACACACACACTCAGTTTTTCCTCCTTATTAATGAGCGAAGCCGCTGGCTGCTGTCAGGCCTCCATACACACCGTCACAAGCAGACAGCAAGATAATCATTTTTCAACCTGCTGGCATAAGCATTAAAACTCTTGTCTCTCTCTCTCTCTCTCTCTCCACACTCTCCCTTCACTGTCTATCTCCCTCGCCCTCGCCTCTCTCTGTCTTTTCAGCTCTCTGGTTCTTATCGGTCCAGAAGCTCCAGCAGTGTCGGACCAGACTTGGGAGCCTCTTATTAAGTTGGCTGGCGGCAGCGGTGGCGGAGCTATCAGACACGCCATCGCTCGGCTCGAAGTGGGTTTAAAGAAGACACTGCATGCAGGAAATATATAAATATATAAATAAAAAGTGTAGTTTCATCATCACTTCCTTTTTCTTCTTCTTCTGCCAAGATCATCGGCCTTTCCTGACGGGACGGCCACCCCGTCCTGCTGAATCAGGACTTTCAAACTCAAAATGCAAAAGCTGACAGCGGCACGTTTAGACCAAGTTTTTTATTATTTTATTATTATATTGTACATTATTATTCTCACAGTGCGACTGTAGAGCTCATCCAACTGTACCCGGCAGCAGAGGAACACACATGGGAAGGCAGGAGTCATAAATTGGCGCTTCGTCACACCGTTTTTCTTTCCAGTTTTCCAATTTCCAATTTGTCTAATGGAGAGTTTCTGTCACTTAAATTACTCCCTATAATACCATTTATTTAATTTCATTTCATATTTTATTCCATAGGAGCAGCTGAAGAGAGAGAGAGGAGAGTAAGGAGAGAGAAGGTGTTTGAATCGAGCCTGTAGGGCTGCGATAAGGACTCAGCTTTTGTACCAGGTGAGGCCTCATACCATTTATTTATTAACTAATCTGCTACAGTACCAAACAGCTCACCACAAAATATCTCGTTCGTCAGGCTCAGACGTCATTTATTAATAATTTGGTTCTTCTTTAAAGTTAAACAGAACCTGCACGTGAGCATACGTGTCTACTACTACTACTACTAGTCTACTGTGTTTAAGAGGCTAACATCACCTGCACTAAAGCTAACGTAAAAGAAGTTAGCATGCTAGTTAGCTAATTTAGCTGCATATTAAATTAGCTCCAAACTTTTTACATGACAAACATTATATTACACTAACCCTGAGGGTTAGAAAGAAAATGCTAACAGGGACTGAAGTCTTTATTTTGTAGTTTAACAATGTTGTTGTTCAGTTTCGCTGAAAATCAAAGAGCTGATTTCAAACTGTTTGACTTCCTGCTGCTCAGTGTTTAAACTTGATTTGATTTAATTTAAATTTGATTAGATTTTTTCTAGCAGCTTCAGTTGAAACTTTAATTTCCCGTTAGCGACGGAAGACGAAAGTCATGAAACATGAAACACAAACTGTGGCGCGCTGTGACGCCGTGAGTCTGAATTCATTTTCTGTGTTTATAAAAATCAGGTTTATCAGATTTGACAGTGATTATTCTCCCCACTGACTCCTCTTGAAACAAAAGGAAACTCTGTCTGTGTTTTTACTCACTTGATTTGTCATTTGATGAACAAACAGCCTCTTTTCATGATTTGATTACTCAAAAATTCACAAACACTTATAATAATGAATACCTGGTGATTTCTCAGTCTGTTTGTTTTGCTGCCCTTCCTCCTCAATCACACCCATAAATTTCCACTTAATGTCTTAATTTAAAAAAAAATCTGCTTTCATTACTGAGCCTTTCTGATAGTAAAGCCAACATCATGATGTCCATTTAAACTCCTTAAACACAGAAATGAGCAGCAGATTTTAGTTTATTTGGGTTAAATGATCATTGACTGTCCAGATCTTACAAAACTGAGTGTGACAAAGCAACACCCATGTGGAACTGTCAGAGGAATACATTTGTATATTTTATCAATTTTAGTCGTGATTTGACCCTGAAAAAATATTTCCCAAATTCCTTCAGTTTAAAAGTGAGTTCTTTCAAATTAACCCTGATACCTTGGTCTATGTATCGGTACTTCAAGTAGTACCAAGTTAAACAGAACCTGTACGTGAGCGTTTTTGTACCTGGATCTCCAACAAGTGTCAAAAACGTCCAGGTTTTAGACAGTCTGCGGAGACTACGTCCAGGTTTTAGACAGTCTGCGGGGACGTCACGGAGACTACGTCCAGGTTTTAGACAGTCTGCGGAGACGTCACGTCCAGGTTTTAGACAGTCTGCGGAGACGTCACGTCCAGGTTTTAGACAGTCTGCGGAGACGTCACGTCCAGGTTTTAGAACCTCAGATATGGAGAAAACTTGGGGTGGACATTCATGTCCGTAAGACCAACAGCGAGTGTCGGTTGTACTCTCAGATCAGACTTTAAGGGTAACGTTATTGTACCGAGCCCGACTGACACTAATCTGCCAACTCTGTTCATCCTCAGTCTTCAGTACTTTACTTTCTTGTCCTTGAGAACACAATGAGCTTTTCTCCTCAGTGACTCCTCTATAGTAAGAACAGTCTTGTATTCACCTTTTATTATTGACAAATATCTGTGTATCAATCTTCTCCATGAGGACTTGAATTAATTTTCCATTGTCAGCACTTCTTGGATGCCGTCCTCTTCATAGAGGAGAATGAGTCGGCCTGGCAGCGGTACAAAAGGTTCAGGAGAGGTTTTTTTATTCGAACATCACGAGGATGACGGGCCGGGTCTCCTTTGGACGGTATCCTCATCTCCCAGACCTCCACCTCTGTTCACGGACAACGCATGGAGCGACAAAGACAAATCACGAGGACGCGTGAATACAATACACCGAGTCATTTGTCACCTGAACTTTGGTGAATGGGTGTTATTTTAGTCTGCAGACTGACTATGGTCTCTGCTTCATCTAGAATATTAAAACAAGTGTTTAATTAATACTAAACTGTGTTTGAGGCGCACGTTTCCTCAAGAATTTATTTTGTGTGACAACTAAACTTCCTATTTTAAAGAAATAAAGTTTAATTTGACATTTAAATATTTCAGTGATTCAGTAATGGCAGAGGAAATGAGACCGAAGAGGACATCAACGGAGGAAGTTGATTTACAGAGTTTACCTGATGGACAGTGAAGAAATATAAGCTGTAAACTGTAGCTGCTGTTAGCTAATGTTAGCTCAGTTTGTTAGCCAGGCTGCCTGGACTGTGAGCTCAGAGCACCGGGGGAATGTTAGTGTTCGTACCACAGACGTTTTGGACCACCAGGAAGAAGAAGAGGAGGAGGAGGTTTACAGGCCTAAACCAGTGTCATGCCAGAACAGGAGCCGGGTGAGCACGGACATGGCGGCAGAGGATAAGAAAGCAGAGATGACGCGGATGAAGTGTCCGGACGGACAGGAAAGTAGTACTGCTGCCAAGTGTAGCTGCTGTTAGCTAACGTCGACCAGCCAAGAACGTAACCCGCAAATGGCAAAACAATTTATCATTTACAGCCAGATCAGCCCGAGTCTAAATCTGAGTCTGGTTCTTTGAATTCATCTCTTACAGTCAGTTCAAACCCTGTTGCAATAAATCATATCTGACCTTTGACCTCCCGTCTTTGTTCTTCTCCCTGACAGATGTAGCAGCAGTGGGGATAACTATCTATAATTCATACGCAGCTACCTGTAGAAACGACTGCTGTTTAATGGCTCTGCTGCAACACTATCGCTCGCTCCAATTACTCCACGCCAAATTAAACGTTGAGGTTTTTCAGAAAGCATTAATGCATAATAATTAACCTGTCAGAAGGTGGAGGCTGAGCATCTCGGTGTGTGTGTGTGTGAAGATGGTCGACTGCTGACGCCTCGATGGTAAATAATAAAAAAACACCTCGCTGTTTTTAATGACGAGCAATTTCTAGTTTATTACTGACTATTGTTTGCCATTAATTTTTAATCAACTGCTGCTGCTTCATCACTCGCTCTCTCTGTAATGATAATTTTTTTTTCTTACAGCAGCTCAGAGCTGAAAATAAAGTTTTTATTTTAGTGAAAGTGGGACGAGGTAAGATGGACGCAGGTCAAACACAAATGTTTCCTCATAAATATTCATCACCGTGTTGATAAACTCGATCTGTGCCGTTGTTGGTAATTAAATATCTCCAAAAAAAAAATTTAATGGATTATAAAGAGATATTTTAAAGTGAGGTAGAGTCTTGGGAAGCTTACTTGGATTTGTATTTGTCCATAGAGACCAGTGACAGTTCAAAGAATGGACTTTACGTTACATAACTTTAAGCCTTAATATAACCTGAACAGGTGAGTTGTATATAAATTCACCCTCAGTACAGTTGTCATGAACGGGGAAATTAGCTACAGAGACCAAAACTGTTTTTTGTACCAGGCTGTAAACATGTTTATTTCTGCTGTGAAGTTGGACATTTGAACATGGGGACTTATGGAGGACTGACTCACTTCTGCAGCCAGCCTCAAGTGGACGACAAGAGGAACTGCAGTTGTTGGTACAGACATGGTTATACCTAGAGACTGAGACTGACCTGAGAAACCAGCAGCCTTTGTTTGGAGTTTTTAAAATAGGTTTTGTTGTTTTATCTGTTCGTTGAAGGTCATGGAGTGACGTTGGAGGTGATATTTAGTTACATCAGCCAAGAAATAAGTATTTTAAATTAAGTTTTAGTCCCTTTAAAGCAGTCCCTTTTCCAGTCATCTGTATGTCTCTTGCTGCTTTTCCATTGAACAGGTCTCTAAATTGTTTCCTCTGAAGTTTTCTTTGGTGCTTCTGTCTCTTTATAACAAATGTTTCCCCTGAGTTTGGCGTTAATTTATTGTACATAGAGACATTTTCTGTTGGAGTTTTCTGCTGTAATGATGTGGGACTGAGTGTAGTCATCTTGCATGTGTGGTTTGAGCGAGCTTTGTCACATTCTGGTTCCACAAGTGCAGAACTTCTGGCAGCTAACACAAAAATAACAGAAGGTGACTGGATAGTCCAGGTAAACCAAACGAAAGCCAACCAAACAAAATCCCAAACTGGCAAACAAGCAGCAACACAGCCTGACGGGACTAAATACACAAGAGAGGACAACTGGACACAGGTGAGATTAACGAGGGACAGGTGGAACCAATCAGGGTGGAGCAGAACCAAAACTGGCGGGAAAACACAACAAAGACAGGAAGTAAAGATACACAAGACACAAGGGGAGGGAAGCACTACAGAATAAAACAGGAAACAAGAAACTCGCCATGACAACCGGAATGGAGAATATTTCAGTAAAGACATAAATGAAATTCACATTTTTGTCTCTGGCTCCAGTGTTCTGGGTAACACCGGGTCAAAGTTTTAATCATGCTTTGTTTTTTTGTATTTTAAAGTGTTTACACGTCCAGGACAAAAACTATCACTGCAGGGCACAAAGGAGAAAAGTCTGTTAGACTCCAAATAAAAAGTTTAATTTTGTTTTCAAGGCGACTTTTCCATCTGCAGGATCTTCCTCCAGCAATGCCCTGTCTTGTTATTGTATTTACACATTTCAGTTGGATTGGATTATGTTTATGTGACTGGCATGGTCAGTAGTCCTACGCTTCAGACATCAACAAGGTCACCAACAGCAGACACAGCAGCAGCTAATATTACTGACTAGTCCAACAGCAGTCAGCCCAGCTCGGCGTCTGTCTTTCAGCCTTTTATTTCACCAAGCTCTCACCAACCACTAAAAGTCAGTCCCAGATTTACTCTTGTCACACAAACCATGCCAGTATGTCATATTTCAAAACCTTTATTTATTTATACACCATTTTAAGGGAATTTATACAGAATAAGGTAATATTTTCTGCTGCTGCTTTATAGTTTGAAGCATTAGCTGCTATATTTGATGACAGTGTTGGGAGTGACAGTGACATGAATTTGTTTTCACGACATCTTTTTGTATATTTTTGTGGCATTACTTTGAAGTCAGACTGTTCAGGCGCTGTCGTCCAGCTTCCTGTTGATCATTTCTGTTATTCACTCACTTGGACAAACTGATTTAGCGTTAGCGTGAGTTAATTTTTATGAACTTGGTTTTGTTGTTTCGAGCAGGTGACGGGCAAACGACTGCAATGATGCATTCGCTGTGTTGACATTTCCCCTCGTTAATCCGTTTTCCTGTTGCTAATCAGCTTTTACAGAAGAAAACAAGTGTGTTCCTCCCACTGCCGCCTGCAGCTCCGCTCTGTGTGCGAGCAGCTCGGATCAAGATTGAACTGAATGACAACATGAGGTCATTTTATAAGCAGATAATCAATTAATTGGAAAATAACTGATAATGATGAACAGTCATTAACGCATGCTGCAGCATCTCATCAGTCTCTGACTTCCTGCTGTGGTCACAATGTTTTCATTTACAAAATAATGATCCGGTAAGTGAATCAAACACGTTAAATAAAGACGGAGGCTGTTTTCTGGGGGGAGTGTTCACCGAAGAGTCGTCAGGGAGGACTGAGCAGATTGCAGTGACTTTTCAAAGATATTTTCTCATAAAAGTTGCCAAAGACAAAATCTGCTACATTATTATTGTATGTTTAAACAGCTTACATCACATCACATAATCACCATCGGTAAACAGAGGGACTTACCCGGCTCCAACTGCCCAGACGGAGGCTGTTTTCTGGGCCGAGAGTTCACAGAAGAGTCGTCAGGGAGGACCGACCGACTCAGGCTAAATTTTCCACATAAATTTGAAGATCTTCTCTCATAAAAGTTGCCAAGGACACGACCTACGACAACAATACTGTTTGTTATAACAATGTGGGTTCCTCACAATGCTGGTTGCAGAGATGTTTGCCAAAGAGTCAGCTGACTTTTGTTGCTATCTATCTGTTGTATGTGTTTTTTTAAGTGTTGAATCAAACTCAATTTTAAAAAGCTCATAACCCAGTTCATTTTTTATAAAACAACTAAATTTCTCTTTCTTCTTTCCTTTATTTCTTTTCCTGTTTGTCTCTTGCTTAGACAATTAATTATGTTTTTTCATTTAATTAAATTTACACTGTAGATGCATGTGAACACAGCTCAGACGATTAAAGTGGATCTCCATCGAAAACTGTTTCCAGGTGTTGAAGCCTTCATGGTGTGTTCACACACAGTAGAATACATACAAAGTCTGCCAAGCAGTAACCTCCGTGCCTATGAACTAAAGCCAACGTGGATGTGCCAAAAACTGCAGTTCCTCTTGTTGTCCACTTGAGGCTGGCTCCAGAAGTGAGTCAGTCTCCATAAGTCCCCATGTTCAAATGTCCAACTTCACAGCAGAAATAAACATGTTTACAGCCTGGTACAAAAAACAGTTTTGGTCTCTGTAGCTAATTTCCCCGTTCATGACAACTGTACTGAGGGTGAATTTATATACAACTCACCTGTTCAGGTTATATTAAGGCTTAAAGTTATGCAGGATTAAGAGCGTGGACGCTTTGATTGACAGGTGGGTGTCGTTACAGACGGCTTGTTTGAGCAACCAGGCTTCATTCAGCCGCCTCAGGTCCACTGATGATTCACGTCTTTGCAGATTTTTAGATCAGCGGCTAGAGCAGCTCTTCAGAAACCTGCGGGGGCACGGAGTCACAGAGACTACGTCCATTCTTTATACTGTCTGTGGTCTGACAGTTCTGACTTGAGGGTGTTAAAATTCTCCATTTCCTCCATTGTAATGATGGAAATATCTCTTATAAATGACAAATTTGTTCATGCAAGCCATGGATCATCACCACCAGACTGCAGCTTTTCCAACTGGACCTTTGGTGTCTGAGTGGCCCAGCCTCGGTGTATTTATAGACTCGTTTTTTATTGGGGTGAATGTAATTAAGGATTATTGCAAATTTTGCAGGAGCCCTGAGAATGGCATCTTACTCCACGCTCCTTTGCCTTTCTATTGATCGATCCAACAATGTCGAGGTCAGAAAACTGATCAATCTGTGTCTCTGTCAGACTGTGTTGTTGTGGTCTTTAACCTTCTTCTTCTTCTTCTCATCAGTCTCTGACTTCCCGCTGTGGTCACGATGTTTTCATTTACAAAGTAATGATCCGGTAAGTGAATCAAATATGTTAAATAAAGACACAGTCTGTTGTCTGGGGGAGTGTTCACCGAAGAGTCGCCAGGGAGGACTGACCGGACTTTTCAAAGATATTTTCTCATAAAGACACGACCTACTACATTACTGTTGTTCGTTAAAACAGTGTGGGTCACATCGCATAATCACCATCAGTAAACAGAGGGACTTATCTGACTCTCACTGCCCTGATGGAGGCTGTTCTCTGGGGGGAGAGTTCACCGAAGAGTCGATAAGGAGGACTGACTGGCTCAAACTAATTTTTCCACATAAATTCAAAGATCTTCTCTCATAAAAGTTGCCAAAGACACAACCTACGACAACAATACTGTTTGTTATAATAATGTGAGATCCACCGCCTTTAAAGAAGACGGTGGATTTCATCAGACACTCTCCAACATTTCTTTTGTTTTACTTTGGACTCATCCATATGCAGGGAGGTCTGAGGAGGATAAAAACACCAAGGGAGGACGAACAGGAAGAAAAGGGATGATGGACGGATGAAAGTGAGAAAAAGTTCAGCATCCGTTTAAGAAATATGAAGAGAAAATAGTTTGAAAAGCGAAAGTTGACCTGCAGGAAACAGACGGGAGAGAGAGAGAGAGAGAGAGAGAGTCGTTCTCCAGGTGGTCTGAAGCCCGTCTGGCTCTCTGTGATTGGTCCCCTGGGTCTGTCAATCAAGCAGGTGAAGTCAGGTGTGACCACCTTTCTTGCTTCGTGATTGACAGAAGGTTCTGCCAATTAGAGTCCCAAACACACACACACACACACATGCACACACACTCAGTCTCTCTCTGGTGTGTCTGCAGCTGCCGAGCTGTCTGCCGGTTTCAAGCGCCGCGTCCGGGGAGATCTCCTGGTCGCCATGACGCCCTGACCTGACCTGATGGTTGCCATGGACACCGAATCAATCTGCACCATGCTCCTCGTCTAACATAAAAGGAGGTAGATGGACTCCTACGGATGATAGGCGTGTTTTAAAGATGACAGGAGGTGATGTCGTCGTTTATCGCTCGCAGAGTTTCTTCTGTCCAAACTTTTTCTCGTCTGAGACGCCGACAGAGACGCAACGATCAATCAAACCTCATTAAGTGGAAAGTGACAAAGGTACATGTACATGTACTGTTTCCACTGCTTTATACTCAGTTCAGAGGTAAATGTTCAGCCTTTTATTTCACCAAGCTCTCACCAACCACTAAAAGTCAGTCCCAGATTTACTCTTGTCCGGCGGCTTCTTGCTCGTTCACTCTCTCCTTTTCTCTTCTTAGCTTCCTCCGTCAGCGTCCTCTTCGCTCTCTTCTCCTCTGCCATTATGTCCATAGATGCTGCTGAGCCCGGTTACATTACCCACTTACACAGCTCCTGTTCTGGCACAACCTGTGGGTCGTTAGGGTCACATGTTGTTGATGGTTGTTGAGGCGGAGCAGCGGTGGTGTGTGACTTAGTGCCGTAAAGCGTTACGTACTTCTCCCGACCCGGAGCCCAAAGTTACATAGTGTGAGAACTGGTATCGGACCAGTTTCCACTGACATCCTGAATTTAAATGTGGGAATCAGAATTCAGAGAAAAAAAAGTTGGATCGGTGAATCCCTCAGGCGCTTACTCATCCTGGAGCGCTTCATCTAAAAGTTTTGGTATAATGAAAACACCTTTTTTCTGCAGAAGAAAAAACCCACTGGAAGAAGTTGGTTTGAGACTGGTTTCCAGTTGGACCCACTGGAGGGACTTCAGAGCCCTAAGGCCCAGGATGAGCTGCTAAACCTGCGATAAGCATAAAGAAACTGGGTGGATGTCTGTATCGTGAAGCTCTGTTCTCAATGCCGCAGTTTGATTGATTCCTGCGTGTTGACAGTCAAAGATCTGTAAACTGGTTATTCACGGAGGCAGATGAGCTGATGAGAGCGACCATCAGAAGAAGAAGAAGAAGAAGACTCCTCTGTATTGGAAACACACTAGTTATTCCAGTTATTTCACCTGTCAGGATTTAAAGACTGCTGCCACTCTTCTTCCTCTCCACCTTTTTTTTTCCAGTGACGTGTCAAAACTGTTCAAACCCGCTGAGACGTTTCTCGCCGAGCACGCTCTGAACTACAATTTACCTTGTCGCAATCTTGAAATAAAACTGCCTGGAGGCTTTTGTCTTTCCTTCTAAATGATAGTGAATAATCACAGGCTACTGGGTTTTTAAAAAGAGCCTTCCAATCACGGCTGACTTCCATTGACAGCAGGTTGACAGGCTGAATGTGCAGAGGCTGAAGAAAATCCAGTTCTGATGAATTAAGCTTCTTTCATGCCTCCTTTTCATGCCGGGTTTCTGTCCACGTCGGCCCACGCCGTTTAATTGCAGCTTCTTCACTCTGAGCTGCTTTTAACTGTTGAGTCTTTTGAGATTTTAAAGCACATATAAATGACATGTTACTACTTTACACAGACTGTCTTTGATAGACGCAGCGGGCAAGATTCGTTTTTTTTCTTTTTCTTCAACGCTACAACCGACAAACACGTCTTATACACGAGTTAAAAATACCAGAAAATTCAATTTAATCATCTCTCGGTGTGCGGCACATAAGATAATACAAAGTTCATTGACTTTAACTTCACTGTTAAAGGTCAACAGATTATTTTTATTCCTTAAAGTTGAGCAGAAACACACTGATACTAACCACAGTGATGAAATACTGCAGTTTAAAGTGGTTATGAAACAGTCTCAGTTTCCTGATGTTGTATTTCATCCTATAATATTTCACCAGAAGTGTTTTTCCCTCCAGACTTTAACATGCTTTGGTCATTTTTACTTCATTTATGAGCTTCTGCTACGAGTAAGTAGCTACGTAGTTAAATAGTTTCCCTTTTGTCTGTTTGTACGATGTTGCAATGGGTGTTTTATTTTGAAAATTGATATGCTGTCTGTGTCTGACTTACACACAAGTACAAAATGGAATCTGCGAAACAAAACTGAAAATGCAAACGTGTGCAAATTTGCCACATTTTACGGGGAACAGAGTTTTTGGACATCGACTGGCTGCCATATCAAAAACTTAAAAAAGAAAAAGAAAAAACACTGAAAACTGGTTACTGTGAAATTCACAGTAACTGCCCGGCAGCTGTTGACAAGTAACTCTACAGTACATTATTTGGTTGCTGTAATTTTCACAGTAACTCTAAAATTACTGTAGTTTTTGACAACTTACAAACAAGAGATTGAGACCATAAATTCTAAGGCTAATTTCCCATAAAGACTCTATACAATCAGACCTTGGAGGCTGAGCTAATTATATTTACTGTCAGTGTTCTGTGGTTTTTGTCAATAAAGTCTGGCGGCTTTGAAAAGCTCGATGTTTTCTGTTGCAGCGGCGTTCTGATGGCAAGTTACAGGTGAACATATTCTAAATATAAAGTACATTTATAGCCGTCTACAAAATGTTTAATTACTTCAGAATTGTTGCACGTCGATGTAAAGTTTCAGTTGAAGACAAAAAAAAAAAAAATCAAGATTGTGCTTGATGATTAAACGATTAATTAAAAGTGATTTTTTTTTTTTTGCCAAAGACCTGATGTTGAATCAGGCTAAATTTAACGTGTTAGAAACATTTTCTCATTTTCTGCCAAGTTAAAGTCCATCAAGATGAAAAATAAATTCCTAGTTTGTTCAGGAACATGAAGTTCAGACGAAGAAGAAGAAGCAGCAGCTTCTGGAGGTTAGTCGAGGTCCAACGGGAGGAAGAAGAGGCGTGATGGGGGCAGTAGATGTGGGACATCGTCTCTCTCAATGCCAGGCAGATTTGGTTGGTGTTGATTTGAATCGAGGGGTGCAGCTTAGTGGCGTCCATTAACATCACATCCAGTTCTTTCATCGCTGATTTCAGCTTGTTGGAGACGTCCCAAAGAGATCTCAGTCACGTCAGCCTTCTTCATTACCAGCGAGGCTAGGGTGGAGGCAGATGACGTGGTAGTGACCTGGGGGGTGAATTTTATCCCAAAGGGTGAAGCAGAGGAGTGAGGAGAGGAGGAAAAGGCTGACATTGAGGCAGTGATGTTTGTGTCTGTGGTGCCGAGGCTGCTGTGTGTCAGGGTGCATCAGATCTGCTTCAGCTGGCGGCCTGGAGGCCTGGAAGTTATCAAGATGGCCTGCTGAACCTGTTGATCCTCGTGTTAGCTCCTGGCAGTGGTCCACTTCCAGTTTGAGTTAACCCTCTAGAGCGCAGTAAACTGTTGCACATAGATATTTCCTTGATGATTGCAACAACAGTACAGCTACATGAGAAAAATATCGCCCAGTTTATATTTGGAAAAGTCACCGCGACCCGGCCAGTCCTCCCTGCCGACGAACAGTGAACTCTCCCCCAGAAAACAGCCTCCGTCTGGGCAGTGAGAGCCGGGTAAGTCCCTCTGTGTGATGGTGAATCATCAACCAGGTCACCAACAGCAGACATAGCAGCAGCTAATATTACTGACTAGTCCAACAGCAGTCAGCCCAGCTCGGCGTCTGTCTTTCAGCCTTTTATTTCACCAAGCTCTCACCAACCACTAAAAGTCAGTCCCAGATTTACTCTTGTCCGGCAGCTTCTTGCTCGCTCACTCTCTCCTTTTTCTCTTCTTAGCTTCCTCCGTCAGCGTCCTCTTCACTCTCTTCTCCTCTGCCATTATGTCCATAGAGGCTGCTGAGCCCGGTTACATTGCCCGCTTGCACAGCTCCTGTTCTGGCACGACACCGTCTCTGCTCCCCGTCAGTATTCTGTAAGGACACCTGTGAGTCGTTAAGGACACCTGTGAGTCGTTAAGGACACCTGTGAGTCGTTAAGGACACCTGTGAGTCGTTAAGGACACCTGTGGGTCTTTAGGGTCACATGTTATTGATGGTTGTTGAGGCGTAGCAGCCGGAGGACATCAGAGGGAAAACCAGAAAACATTTTCTCCATAAAATATGATCCAGTTTCACCAAAATCAGTGAAATAGTTGGTGGTGTGTGACTTAGTGCCGTAAAGCGTTACGTACTTCTCCCGACCCGGAGCCCAAAGTTACATAGTGTGAGAACAGACGTACGAATGACAGAGACACCGTTCACCTGATCACAGGTCAGTGTGGATCAACAGGAGGTCACAGACGGTAGATTATCAGAGGAAAGTTGCTTTAAAACACTGAAGTCGAACTCTGTGTTCTCTAACTACCTCCTACATTCCCTCTTCAGTGAACTCATCCTTCAATAATTCTTTCAAGTGTTCAGAAGAATTTTCTTCTTTTGGTGACGTTGCCCTCGAAGTTGAATTCCTACAGGTCGCCTCCGTACATCAAACTTTATCAATGACTAACATGTTAATATTTATGTTGACGACCTCCAAGAATAGGCAAACTCTGGACTCAATCAGTAAATCTCTTCCTCCACACTCTGCTCGGGTCTCGGTGAACGATCTCCAACTAATTTCACTCTTAAAATCATAACTGAGGAATGAAAGGCGGTCTTTCTTCTCTGACATAAAGACCCAAAAACAATAATAATGCACTTATTTTGTTGACAGGCTGACTGACAAACCCCTTTTGTGTCAGTCGCTCTGTGAACTTATATCCACTTAGTCATGCAATAAATTTCCTCCTTAGACGAGCTGTCATTTCCTTCATAACAGCTACAGCTAGTTCCACATCATGTCCACTTAAAAAGCAATGCAATTTGCTCGGCACAGTTTGATCACATCAACCTGTGTAACATTCTGCTGCTTTAATATTCAGCCATCAGACCAATGTTTTAACTGAACATTCAACACACTGAAACCTGCAATCCACACGACCCATGAATTAACTCTTCACCTTCCTCCTGGTGTCTTAACAGTTGTTTGGATGTCCACACCGAGTCCGTTGCTCTTGTTAAGGTCGTCGAATGATGTCCACGTTGCTGATTTTCAGCCCGGTTTGTATCATTATAGAGCCCAGAGCTCCACGCTCATTTGCTGTTTGAACTACAGATTGTACGTCTGTATTTTTAGAACGCCTCCATCTGTGGTAACACCGATCAAACCGTGTGAAAATGGAGTCAAAACCAAGCAACAACCTCCAAATTGTGCCGATGTGGAGGTGCCAAAAACTGCAGTTCCTCTTGTCGTCCACTTGAGGCTGGCTCCAGAAGTGACTCAGTCTCCATAAGTCCCCATGTTCAAATGTCCAACTTCTGGTCTCTATAACGTAGCCTTTTTCTTCTGCATCATGACATGAGTTTACTGAATAAAATGTCTGGATGGGATTTAAATCAGCTGAAAAACGAGTAATCATGACTGTAATTGTAGTGAGTGATATAACTTTAAAATCAGCAACATATCCTGAAAATATCGACACTGTTTCTCTTGTAGTAAGAAGAAAACCTCGGCACAGAAAGCTGAAAGTTATTGATCGATATCACGATGGAAATGTTTATACACACACACACACACACAGGATACAGAGTGTGTTCTGATTGTAACAAAAAGGTAAGTAATTAATAGAGACCCAAAGTGATCAATATTACTCACACAGCAGCTAATCAATGAAGGAAATGTCAAAATAATCAATGGCAATATAATCCAAACATTGAGCCAATCACAGACCAATTATTGACGAGCGCAGTGATCAGTAGTCTCAATGAGCTTTAATGAAGTGCGGCCTGGAGACTGAGATGTTCTTCACACAGTGCTGACGTTTAAAATGAGTTTTTCATGTTGAAGTCAGGAGGTCAAAGGTCACTTCGTCTCTCGATCTGAGACAAAGCAGCGACTTAGTGTCTTTGTCGTCAAACTGCTTAACATGCTGGAGGTGAACACAAGAAATACACACTCAGGTTAAACTAAACACCTCTGCACTTAAAGTCAAGTGGACTAACGCTGGGTGTGTTGAGGCTCTCGATGACTGTAGGTGTTGAAATGACGTGAAAACCCAACTCAGCAGCAGCATGTGTCCTTTCCCTATAAACAGAAATCTGCATATGAATCACTGAAAGTATAAACAATGGACAGCGTATCCGTGTAAATATGTGGAGCTAGCTGGATCCTCAGGCGGGCTGAATGACGCCTGCTTGCTCAAACAAGCTGCATAACTTTAAGCCTTAATATAATCTGAACAGGTGAGTTGTATATAAATTCACCCTCAGTACAGTTGTCATGAACGGGGAAATTAGCTACAGAGACCAAAACTGTTTTTTGTACCAGGCTGTAAACATGTTTATTTCTGCTGTGAAGTTGGACATTTGAACATGGGGACTTATGGAGACTGACTCACTTCTTCTGGAGTCTTGTTGCTGTATAGGTTTATGGTTGTGCAAACTTGAACTACTTTACATACTGTATAATATTTACAGTAAACGTGTGTAATACATTTGAACTCACTGGTTTCCAAAGAAAAGAACAAAGGTGACAAAATGGCAGCTGGTGATGCTCCTGTGTTTGTAGTCCTCGTCTCTGACAGCTCACCTTTTACAGACAGTCGAGGATTTCATCATTGAAGATAAAGAAGATGAAATGATTGCCTTTATTAGTGGTTGTTTGGCTGATGATTGTCACTGACTGGAGGATTTACCTTTATTTCACCTTCAGATCAGCCGTGTTTTAGAAAAGTCTTCTGGTTTCTTTTGGACTCATTTCCAGGTGAAACTTTAACATGAACTATTATCTTCACAGCTATCAAAGTGTATGAACTCTGCAGATCATTTACAAGGTCCTCTTCCTGGAATGACTCAGCTCTTGATAAGCCCTCCCTCTTCTTCCTGCTCTCAAACACAGCCAGCTCCACTCTGTTCACGTGTTTCCTTGTTCCCTCCCCCTCAGATCTACAGTTTGAAGATGGGTGGAACCAACATGTGCTGACGTGTCAGCTGACAGGCCGCATGTTGTTTAGATCAGAGCTCAAACTAGTTTCATTTCTGAGGAAGTCAAACTCAGACAGTCGTCGACGCGGAGAGGAGAAATGGCGCAGCAAGGAAATAAACTGGACCAGAAACCATCTCTTGTCCGATCTGTCTGGATCTACTGAAGGATCCGGTGACTATTCCCTGTGGACACAGCTACTGCATGAACTGTATCAAAAGCTACTGGGATGGAGAGGATGAGAAGAGAATCCACAGCTGCCCTCAGTGTAGGCAGACCTTCATACCGAGGCCTGTCCTGAAGAAAAACACCATGTTAGCAGCTTTAGTGGAGGAACTGAAGAAGACTGGACTCCAAGCTGCTCCTGATGATCACTGCTATGCTGGACCTGAAGATGTGGCCTGTGATGTCTGCACTGGGAGAAAACTGAAAGCTCTGAAGTCCTGTCTGGTCTGTCTGGCCTCTTACTGTGAGAAACACCTCCAGCCTCATCATGAATCACCTACATTTAAGAAACACAAGCTGGTGGAGCCCTCCAAGAAGCTCCAGGAGAACATCTGCTCTCGTCATGATGAGGTGATGAAGATGTTCTGCCGTACTGATCAGCAGTGTATCTGTTATCTCTGCTCTGTGGATGAACATAAAGGCCACGACACAGTCTCAGCTGCAGCAGAAAGGACTGAGAGGCAGAGAGAGCTCGAGGTGAGTCGACAAAACATCCAGCAGAGAATCCAGGACAGAGAGAAAGATGTGAAGGAGCTCCAACAGGAGGTGGAGGCTATCAATGGCTCTGCTGATAAAGCAGTGGAGGACAGTGAGAAGATCTTCACTGAGCTGATCCGTCTCATGGAGAAAAGAAGGTCTGATGTGAAGCAGCAGGTCAGATCCCAGCAGGAAACTGAAGTGAGTCGAGTCAAAGATCTTCAGGAGAAGCTGGAGCAGGAGATCACTGAGCTGAAGAGGAAAGACGCTGATCTGAAGAAGCTCTCACACACAGAGGACCACAACCAGTTTCTACACAACTACCCCTCACTGTCACGACTCAGCCAACCTACAGACTCATCCAGCATCAATATCCGTCCTCTGAGGGACTTTGAGGATGTGACAGCTGCTGTGTCAGAGCTCAGAGATAAACTACAGGACGCTCTGAGGGACCAATGGACAAACATCTCACTGACAGACACTGAAGTCCATGTTTCACTGTCAGGACCAGAACCAGAGCCCAAGACCAGAGCTGAGTTCTTAAAATATTCACGTGAACTCACACTGGATCCAAACACAGCAAACACACTGCTGTTATTATCTGAGGGGAACAGAAAAGTGACAAGAATGAGTCAACGTCAGTCTTATTCTAGTCACCCAGACAGATTCACTGGCTGGCCTCAGGTCCTGAGTAGAGAGAGTCTGACTGGACGTTGTTACTGGGAGGTGGAGAGGAGAGGAGATGGAGTTTATGTAGCAGTCACATACAAGAATATCAGCAGAGCAGGGAGATCACATGAATGTTTATTTGGATACAATGACAAATCCTGGAGGTTAGATTGTTTCACAAACAGTTATAACTTTTGGTACAACAAAGTCCAAACTCCCGTCTCAGGTCCTCGGTCCTCCAGAGTTGGAGTGTACCTGGATCACAGTGCAGGTATTCTGTCCTTCTACAGCGTCTCTGAAACCATGACTCTCCTCCACAGAGTCCAGACCACGTTCACTCAGCCTCTCTATGCTGGACTTATTCCTTATCCTGAATCCTCTGCTGAGTTGTGTAAAGTCAAATAGACAGAAGTCATTGAAGGGTTAAATTCTGTGTTTCATGTCTTCAGCTTGTTTTGTTTCCATCATTGTTGCTGACAGCTGATTGTTGTGGCATTTCTTCACCTGTCAATCAAACACTGTGGGCGGTACTTTGCCCTCTTCTCATTGGTCGCTGTGTAAATGTTTGAGTTTCTTTAGGTGGCGCTCCTTCCTGTGTCTGTTTAGCCATGGAGGCTATCACTGCTCATGATGACTTTAGTTTGTATGATCAGAATCAATAAGGAGATGATTCATTCTTTTCTTGTACATATGTGAGATTCAATGAAGAAACAACATTTAGTTTGTGCTCTCAGTCAATAAAGAGGATTTATTACACAGACTGCAAGTCTTCATGTTTTCATTGAACATGTGCTCTAAATGAACTCCCTGCATTCACCCTGTTTATTTCTGCTGTGAAGGTGGACATTTGAACATGGGGACTTATGGAGACTGAGTCACTTCTGGAGCCAGCCTCAAGTGGACGACAAGAGGAACTGCAGTTTGTGGCTTCACTTCACGGACACAGAGGAGGAAGAACTGTGTGACATTAAATCCGTTTAAAACTTGTTGTTTCCTGTCGACCGAGGCTCACCTGAACTATCCGTGCGTTCTGATTGGTCTGGAGTCAGACCGTGGGCGGAGCTAGACGTCTTAATCTGTCTCTCTCCGTTCTTCATATTTACCGTCCAAATCATTTAACTAATGCTGTTTGTCCAGGAGAGATTAAAACGCTCTGCAATCTGCCTGCACAAACACAGTGTGTGTGTGTGTGTGTGTGTGATACCTGAGTGTGTGTTTTCTGCCTCTTTGTGTCCACAGGATGAAAGAAAACGCCTGAATTTATTGAAGCTTTCATCCTGATGTCTGAGTGAAACAGATTTTAATGTTTTTATTGAATTTCATCATCTGTGTTTTAATCTGCAATAAATTTGTGTTGATAAATTGTTTACCTCGAGTAAAAATGTCAAAAATTGTGAGAATTTGCATGTTTTTTTCTGTTTTATATGAATGTTATCAGATATTTTTGAGTTCTGGGATGTCCTTGCATGATTTGCCCCCCTCTCTGACCTCTGACCTTTGACCTCGGGTCTCTGGTCATGCTGCTGATGTTGGGGTTGGAGGTCGATCCTCCTTCCTTCACATCAGCATCTCCTTCTCCTCCCCTGCTTCACGCTGTAAATGTGAACCTGGCCGGCGCTCCTCTTCCTCTTCTTAGCGGTGGGAGGGACCGGCTTTGATTCTTTTCATGCCCGGTCTGCCTGTCACCTTCTCTTCTTCCTTTAAAGCCGTGCAGGACAGGAGTTTGGCAACTTTCAACATGAAAAAATAAATAAGAGAGCGGAGAGGAAGAGGAGGGAAGATGATGAGGAGCGTGTGCGGCGGATCAAAGCCACCTGGGACGGAGAGATAGAATTTAAGTCAGCCCGCTAACAAATGATGTACACAGCTAACGGCGTGCCAGGAGAAAAGAGACGGAGACAAACTCAGCGAGCAACGAGGGACGAAAACAAACCTGCTATCAGGGATTAGAGCGAGGAGCTGAGCCTTTCAACAACTTCCTTTCAGCCCCGAAATGAAAACACAAAAGAAGAAGAAGGAGAAGAAGCAGGCGCTTTGGATGCTGAGAGTCTTTGGCTGGGAGAGTTGGCCGTCCTGTAACAGATGAGCCGGTGGTTGGAACGCCTGCTGCAGCCGCTGTGTGTCCGTCAGACAACACGTGAAGCACCGAAGTGTCCGTGAGCAAGGCACCGAGAACGAGGCCTTACGTCCATGTTTAGAGATAAACAGCTCTTTGCTGCAATGAAACCTGATGTCACGGTGCCATTTTAGTAGAGGTTTAACAGCTAAGACTCATGGGAAATGTAGTTCTTTCATACTAACAAATTTTCTTCATTTATTTTATTAATTTCCTCATAATTTGGTACAAATCACAGAATATGGAGACTTTACACCCCTCACTGCTATGCATTGCACGCTAGCGCTACGAGCTAGCACCAACCAGTTCTGGACCCAGAACCGAACAGAACCTCTGAACCAGCAGTGTCCAGTCTAACAGTGAACACAGCAACAGAACCTCTGAACCAGCAGTGTCCAGTCTAACAGTCAGTTAGCTATATGGCTGGCCGAGCTAACCACAGTTAGCGCTTCACTACTTATCAATGTTTCCATCATAAAGTCTGTAAGTAACCTTGGTACTGTAATGTTATTCCCTGTTGGTCTCAGAGGCTGTGCTCCAACCCAGTCTGGTCCGGCTGCTGAGTGTGGTTCTGTTGATTCAGTTAGCAGCAGCTAATTAGCGGTTAGCTACTTTAGCAAGTGGTTAGGCTGAATCGATCAGAAAACTGTAAATCACGGTCATTGTTGGTCATTGTTGGTCCAGATAACGGAGCACTGGCGACATAAAGCATCAGTTTTGACTTTGTGAGACTTTAAGTGGAACGCAAAGTTGGTTGTGTAGCATCCAAACAAATAGCCTGTTAGTATTTTAGAGCTTGTGGACAGAAAGTTGAGAGATGGATTATGTTTTTTCAGTTTTTATGTTCTTGTTTGTGTAAAACTGAAGTTTGCATGACGTGCTCACGAAGAAAGCAAAAACATTTGCGGCGCCGGATAGTTCACTCGGGAGATGGTGGAGACCAAAAACAGAGCTAACAAAGAGAGAATGAGCTGGACACAGACACTAATGGGATGATGATGATGAAAACAGGCAGCTGTTGGCTAACTGTTGTTATTGTTGTTGAGCATGTGATTGGCTGTATTAGTGTTGTGCCCCCTGGTGGTCAAAAGCCAGTTACTGCAGCTTTAAATAATATAAATCACATTATACTTTTAATTAGGCTCGGACTGGTTTTATGAAGCTGGTACAGGATCTAACCGAAGACAGTCAAGGCCAACACACACACACACACACACACACACACACACACACACTCTTCTGCCCTGTATAATTGCTTTCTTGAGGAGGTGACAGTCGTGAGCAAACAGCATTACCACGGCGTGACGCCGCAGTAACATATTTTGATCATTAAAAGTCCTGCTGTAGTATTTTGTGTAACGCTCGGCCGCAGAGTCGTCTCCTCTGACAGCCACTAATTGAAACTGGCCAATTACGTGCGAAGGAAGGCCGGCAATTTGTAAAGCAGACAGCCGCTGATTTAAGGCGAGTATCAGCGGGGCCTTCGGCTCCTCTCCTCGCCGAGGATTTAATGAATATTCAGTCCTCAAACAGGCTGACTGCAGCTCCTCTGTGGACACGAAGTCTCTGAGAAAATCAAATGATGCAACACACACACACGTCTAACGGCTCATTAATTAACTGAGTGAAAAGTCTATAAACACGAAGGGTGACTTATAAAAATCAATTAAAAACTATTAGTAATCAATTAAACATCACCGTATAGCCTCAAGTGGTGATTAACGGGGTCACGGCACGAAGAAACAGGTTGACTCAGATGTTCAGGTGGAACGAGAACGGTATGTGGTCTTAGTCCAAGACCAGAAGACCAGCAGAGCATCGACGTGTTGTTACAAGCAAACGCAGACTAACAGAGTTAAAGCCACGATCAGCAGCTAAATGTAGTGCTTAACATTAGAAGTACAAAAGCAGCCATTAAAAACTGAACTGTAACAATAAGACCCTGACTTCCCCTAAATGTGTGTTTATCTCATGCTGACATTGACACAGTGATACTCGGCCGTTCTAGTCAATGTTTCAAACCCACCTGCCGCGAGCAGCCTGCGTCAATTTCCACAGAGCACCTCGAGCTGACAGGAAGCCAGACACAGAAACAGCACAGGGAATCCGGTGGATTTTCAAAATAAAGCACCCCGTGCAAACTGCCGGTCGTAAAAACAGACAAACGAGAAACAAATGAAGTACGTAGAATATTTCCACATGTAGAAGCATATTTAGAAGAACATGAACCAGGAAAATGACCAAATCTGAGCAAGTAAACAAAGTCTGGAGGGAGAAACGCTTCTGAAACGCTCCCGGTGGAGTTTGAAGTCGATGCAGGACGGAACAAAACAGCGTCACATCCGTGACGTGACGGAGGCGTGCCCCGTGGAATTTTGGGGTTTTAGCGTACGCCCAATGTACGAAACATACGAGTCCTTGCTACAGTTGTGGTATATTTTCTTACAAGCATTTCATAGTATTTCATTGATCTCTCCTGATGAGACAGTTGAATGTGTCTCTGAAAGAACTTGAATTTGACCTCTCTCTGAGTGAGGAATAGTTTTTTTCTGACCTGTTCTCTCTCTAAATAGAATATCTTGTGTCCTTAGTTGGTAAAGACTGAGCAGCTATGAAAAGACAACAACAGATGTTGGTTCCATGATGGGACTTTCTCAGAATGTTTGTCTGTGAGTATAAAAACTAGACCAGGAAAAGAGGGAAAGGATTGGATCAGGAGATGCATCTCAAACTCACTTGTTTCTTTGAATAAAGTCGAGTTGCGGTTCTTTTCTTTTCAAACCAACTCCGGCAGCCACGGAAAGTCACGACACAGTGACCCAGGTTTGACTTGTTGGGTGTCGACCGGCAGGTTTTACGCTGCAAAGCTTCTCCACGACTTTAACCGAGAAAGCAGACTGACCAAAAGGCCAACGCCGTCCAACACGTCCTCTGTGATTTGAAGGCATTTTTGTTGCCATGGAAACACTATTACCAAAGAAATAACGATGAATGATCAAAGATGAGGATGACATATGTGGAGACTGCGTTAACATGATGGATGATGATGGTGGAGTGTGTGATATCAATATACCGTTATACATGCTGCATCCTGTTTGAGTGCATTGTTAGCTTAGCTTAGCACAAAGACTGGAAGCAGGGGGAAACTCTTTTATTTTCAGCAGCAGGAGTAAAATAAGAGTCTGGCTGGATGTTGCCAGCGTTCAATTTTTATTGACCAACCTGCCCTCATACTTTCTTCTTCTGTTGTGTGAAATGGAGTCTGACAAACTGTGGTAACTCGTGATGAACCTGTGGTTTCCATACTCTCCTCTTCTTCACCTCTCCAGGAGCTCTCGTGCTGTCTCATCCCGTCTGTCTGGTCATAAGGATGCAATCAGCACCGTCGTTTAAGGGCCGCCGAGCTGGACGAGCTCTCTTCTTTCAAAAACGTGTGCTCGTAGTTGAAGAAGTGGCACCTCCTGAATCATCTGCTGCTCCTCCACCTCCTCCATCCTCACTTGTGCTTCCTTCAAAAAGCTTAGATGTTATGTCTCAGTTCTCATCAAGTTCACACTGTCATTTGGTTTCACCCATAATGGTCAAAAAGTTGAGGATGGAGATGGAGGGACCACCAGCATTGTGAAAAGAGCAGCAGAGGAAGCTGAAGAGGTTCGATGTACAGATCTAAGTTGTACATATATTTTATATTTATATTTTAGCAGTCAAATGTTGATGCTAACGCTCCACACGGTTGCACTTCGGCGAAGAAGAAGCAGTAAAATGTTGCAATTGTTCGATCATTCACAATTGAATTGACACACTGTTACCCTGCTGAAATTACAGCACTATGCCAGAAAATACATCGTATACATGGAAGTGTTGGAAAAAGGTAGATTGCTCCGTCTGGGTTGGGAGTGAGTTGCTGACCCAAGAGAAGAAGTATCTCAGGGTCTTGTTTGAAAATGGAGTGTGAGATGGACCATTGGGTTGGTGCAACGTCTGCAGTTCTGTGGATGAGATGAGATCGTGGATATGAGTGGATAAAATGAGCTCCACCCATCAGGTGTGTCAGTCTAAGACTCAGCCTTAGAGATAGGGCGAGGAGCTCGGAGTAGAGATCCTGCTCCTTTGTGCTGAAAGGAGCCAGTTGAGGTGGTTCAGGCCCCTGGGCTCCTTCCTTTGGAGGTGTTTGGGCACGTCCAACTGGGAGGAGATCCCGGTTCAGACCCAGAACCTGCTGGAGGGACTACATAGCCCATCTAGCCTGGGATTGTCTCAGGATCCTCCAGGAGGATCTGGGATGGGTTGCTGTGGAGAAGGATGTCTGGAACGCCTTGCTCCGACCCCAGATAAGACGAAGATGGATGGACCTCCTGACATTTGAACTACTTTGCTAGCAACTCAAGATGATAAACTTCTTAACTCCACGAATTTCCTGCATGAACTTCACTTTATTTAAAGTTACACGAGGAAGCAAAGTGCATTATAATGAATCTCTGGAGGGCGAGCAGGGTGAGTCCACCGAGGGAAAGGTGAACCCACTTGTGCGTGACTGAAAGGAGGGCGATCACAGGAAGAAAAGGAAGTGCACCTCCTTAACTTGGAAAAAAAATGTGTGTGTGTGTATATATATATATATATATATATATATATATATATATATATATATATATATATATATATATAAAAAACACATATAACACACACACACAGACTGAGGAACTCCCCCCATTTAGTTTACAGACCCACACACACTCACTCAGTGTTGTTATCGGAGGCTCTGTGCTCCAGCAGAGGGCCAGTTATCTCAGAAATTAATGGCAGCAATAAGCAGCAGCAGGAAGACACAGGATGATTAGCAAAAGCAATCAGGCTCTTTATTAGATTTATAGGAACAAAGACGCAATTCAGTCTGCAGCAAAAAAAAACCTACAGGAAGACTAATGACTCATCTGGCCCCGAGCTTCAGTGACGAACAGACACAAAACTCAGAGAAGACGCCCAGCTCGTATCACAGCACAGAGGAGAAAATTATTTCAGAAGGAGATGGAGACTGATCAGAGGAGAAAGGAGGGTTTTTATGCAGAGAGCAAGAGGTGGAGAGACAGAAAGGAAGGGAAATTAAAGGCAGAAAGTTTAAAAGTAGGGATGGAGGATGGATGTACGGAATAATTAAAGTGATAATTATGTAAATGTTTCGTTTACAACTTGTTCCTGCTGCACAAAACTGCAAAAAAATTAGCAAAGTAGGTTTTCTTATTAATCTTTTTACATCCTGTATGCTGTCTGTTAGTGCCAAAAACTGCAGTTCCTCTTCTCGTCCACTTGAGGCTGGCTCCAGAAGTGAGTCAGTCTCCATAAGTCCCCATGTTCAAATGTCCAACTTCACAGCAGAAATAAACATGTTTACAGCCTGGTACAAAAAACAGTTTTGGTCTCTGTAGCTAATTTCCCCGTTCATGACAACTGTACTGAGGGTGAATTTATATACAACTCACCTGTTCAGATTATATTAAGGCTTAAAGTTATGCAGGATTAAGAGCGTGGACGCTTTGATTGACAGGTGGGTGTGGTTACAGCTGGCTTGTTTGAGCAACCAGGCTTCATTCAACTCCACCTCTATAACCATTTTTAGATTAGTCGGAGGCGGCGGAGGCAGGACCGCCCAGACGGAGACGACCAGAGCGACCACACGGAGCTTTACAACGGCACTTTGTCACGACTGCATCCATGTTTTATACAGTCTGTGGTGATCCATCTGTCTGTTCTTCTTCTTCACTGTCAGTCACCTTCAGTTCAAACTCAACTTTATTTGTCACTTTAACCACGAGAAAGCAGCTCAGTGAAATAAACAGGGTGAATGCAGGGAGTTCATTTAGAGCACATGTTCAATGAAAACATGAAGACTTGCTGCAGCGTGTCGATGCTGTTTCACTAGAAGTAGTACTGCAGTATCTCGTCATATCAGTTGTGTATGTTGTAAAGGTGTCACAGCAGAGGCTCATTGGACTGAAGGTCAATATTGGAACAATAAACCAGGTCAGTGAACGCACCCTGGCCTCTGTTGTCTCGTGTGTGTCAGGACTCAACTCAACTTGTTCACACCAGACTTGACCAAATGAATCGGGACTGTTTCCACTTTGTTTCAGTCTGTGTAATAAATCCTCTTTATTGACTGAGAGCACAAACTAAATGTTGTTTCTTCATTGAATCTCAAATATGTACAAGAAAAGAATGAATCATCTCCTTATTGATTCTGATCATACAAACTAAAGTCATCATGAGCAGTGATAGCCTCCATGGCTAAACAGACACAGGAAGGAGCGCCACCTAAAGAAACTCAAACATTTACACAGCGACCAATGAGAAGAGGGCAAAGTACCGCCCACAGTGTTTGATTGACAGGTGAAGAAATGCCACAACAATCAGCTGTCAGCAACAATGATGGAAACAAAACAAGCTGAAGACATGAAACACAGAATTTAACCCTTCAATGACTTCTGTCTATTTGACTTTACACAACTCAGCAGAGGATTCATGAAAAGGAATAAGTCCAGCATAGAGAGGCTGAGTGAACGTGGTCTGGACTCTGTGGAGGAGAGTCATGGTTTCAGAGACGCTGTAGAAGGACAGAATACCTGCACTGTGATCCAGGTACACTCCAACTCTGGAGGACCGAGGACCTGAGACGGGAGTTTGGACATTGTTGTACCAAAAGTTATAACTGTTTGTGCCACAATTTAACATCCAAGATTTGTCATTGTATCCAAATCTACATTCATCTGAGCTCCCTGCTCTGCTGATATTCTTGTATGCGACTGCTACATAAACTCCTCTCCCTCTCCACTTAACCTCCCAGTAACAACGTCCAGTCAGACTCTCTCTACTCAGGACCTGACACCAATAAGTGAATCTGTCTGGGTGACTAGAATAAGACTGATGTTGACTCATTCTTGTCACTTTTCTGTTCCCCTCAGATAATAACAGCAGTGTGTTTGCTGTGTTTGGATCCAGTGTGAGTTCACGTGAATATTTTAAGAACTCAGCTCTGGTCTTGGGCTCTGGTTCTGGTCCTGACAGTGAAACATGGACTTCAGTGTCTGTCAGTGAGATGTTTGTCCGTTGGTGCCTCAGAACGTCCTGTAGTTTATCTCTGAGCTCTGACACAGCAGCTGTCACATCCTCAAAGTCCCTCAGAGGACGGATATTGATGCTGGATGAGTCTGTAGGTTGGCTGAGTCGTGACAGTGAGGGGTAGTTGTGTAGAAACTGGTTGTGGTCCTCTGTGTGTGAGAGCTTCTTCAGATCAGCGTCTTTCCTCTTCAGCTCAGTGATCTCCTGCTCCAGCTTCTCCTGAAGCTCTTTGACTCGACTCACTTCAGTTTCCTGCTGGGATCTGACCTGCTGCTTCACATCAGACCTTCTTTTCTCCATGAGACGGATCAGCTCAGTGAAGATCTTCTCACTGTCCTCACTGCTTTATCAGCAGAGCCATTGATAGCCTCCACCTCCTGTTGGAGCTCCTTCACATCTTTCTCTCTGTCCTGGATTCTCTGCTGGATGTTTTGTCGACTCACCTCGAGCTCTCTCTGCCTCTCAGTCCTTTCTGCTGCAGCTGAGACTGTGTCGTGGCCTTTATGTTCATCCACAGAGCAGAGATAACAGATACACTGCTGATCAGTACGGCAGAACATCTTCATCACCTCATCATGACGAGAGCAGATGTTCTCCTGGAGCTTCTTGGAGGGCTCCACCAGCTTGTGTTTCTTAAATGTAGGTGATTCATGATGAGGCTGGAGGTGTTTCTCACAGTAAGAGGCCAGACAGACCAGACAGGACTTCAGAGCTTTCAGTTTTCTCCCAGTGCAGACATCACAGGCCACATCTTCAGGTCCAGCATAGCAGTGATCAGCAGGAGCAGCTTGGAGTCCAGTCTTCTTCAGTTCCTCCACTAAAGCTGCTAACATGGTGTTTTTCTTCAGGACAGGCCTCGGTGTGAAGGTCTGCCTACACTGAGGGCAGCTGTGGATTCTCTTCACATCCTCTCCATCCCAGTGGCCTTTGATACAGTTCATGCAGTAGCTGTGTCCACAGGTAGTAGTCACCGGATCCTTCAGTAGATCCAGACAGATCGGACAAGAGAAGGTTTCCTGGTCCAGTTTATTTCCTTGCTGTGCCATTTCTCCTCTCCGTGTCGACGACTGTCTGAGTTTGACTTCCTCATAGCTGAAACCAGTTTGAGCTCTGATCTAAACAACATGCGGCCTGTCAGCTGACACGTCAGCACATGTTGGTTCCACCCATCTTCAAACTGTAGATCTGAGGGGGAGGGAACAAGGAAACACGTGAACAGAGTGGAGCTGGCTGTGTTTGAGAGCAGGAAGAAGAGGGAGGGCTTATCAAGAGCTGAGTCATTCCAGGAAGAGGACCTTGTAAATGATCTGCAGAGTTCATACACTTTGATCGCTGTGAAGAAAATAGTTCATGTTAAAGTTTCACCTGGAAATGAGTCCAAAAGAAACCAGAAGACTTTTCTAAAACACGGCTGATCTGAAGGTGAAATAAAGGTAAATCCTCCAGTCAGTGACAATCATCAGCCAAACAACCACTAATAAAGGCAATCATTTCATCTTCTTTATCTTCAATGATGAAATCCTCGACTGTCTGTAAAAGGTGAGCTGTCAGAGACGAGGACTACAAACACAGGAGCATCACCAGCTGCCATTTTGTCACCTTTGTTCTTTTCTTTGGAAACCAGTGAGTTCAAATGTATTACACACGTTTACTGTAAATATTATACAGTATGTAAAGTAGTTCAAGTTCGTCACAGGTGGCCTGTTTCAGTAAACAGGCTTCATTCAGCCCGCTACAGATCCAATGTTACATCCCGGCTCTGAACGGGAAGGAAGCAACATGAAACCAGGTGTTCTTGGTATAAAAAAAAGGTATTTATTATGTGAAATTCGGATTAATCTTAAACAGAAAGAGGTGAGGTACTAAAAGGAAATAAAGGTCGAGCAGATGCTGTTAGAGAACTCTAAAACTCACAATCTAAACTATTTTCTATTAACAAGAAACACATTAAACAGCAATCAAGAACAGAAATATCTCTAAATGCGAATTTAGATCATTCGAAAAAACGAACCCTCGCCCAGTTCCTGTAACGAAGAAAACATCAAACAACAGACGAGTTAACAACATTCACAATCTAGTTTCAGATATCAACAAGGCGAGTTCCACACGATAATCACGACCCGCCCGGACTGATGAGCGCTTCACACTCTTGGGACAACCAAAGATGGCGTGGACCAGAAACCTGTGGGTGACGTCATGGAGACTACGTCCATGTTTTATACAGTCTGTGGTCGCCACCTCCGGCTCGCCTCCGACTGAAAATGAATTACAAAGTAGATCCAAACAACGCCTCTGTTAGAGAGAAGGAAACTTCTTGTTGAGTTTACTTTCTACTAACTTTTTATAAGTTATTCGCTATCTTTGAATACAGTATACCTGGAATACATTTAATAAATAATAATAACAAGACAATGCTTTTCCGTCGCACACTTTGCACTGTGAGGTTTGTTTGCAGAGGAGTAAAGGAAAACTTGAATACTAGAATATCCAAACAGCCTTTTCTGCAGCAGACCACAAGAAGAAGACGTGCGTTCAAAATGAAGTGAAAGTATGGATGGTGTGTTGTTTGTTTTTAGTTTACGCCCACATGTGTAGCATGAGGTCACCATTAAAGATGCTCCATATTCCAGAAGTTTCTCTTTTTTCTTTTCCAGGAAGTTACGCTTACTTCTGCTAAAAAGAAGGTCGGGTATGTTTTCTCAAACATGGCTGCCCACACACTCAGCAGTCAGCGTTTTATCTATATAAATATAAAAACATTCAGTATTTTAATTTGAGTGTGGCATATATTTGTCTCTGTTTGTACTATGTTTGTTTCTTGGGCTGAGCAGCACAGAGGACAATAATGACACGTTTCCTACGTCCACCTACAACCACAAACAAATGCAACATTTAATCCCATTTAATGTCCTGACTCAACCAGCTCTCCTTTGCTAAACTACTGACCCCGCTGACCCAGCAGCTACACTTGACATGGACGATCGTCAAACGTATCCGCTACAAAGTGTTTGACGATG
The DNA here is from genome assembly GCA_036365135.1 of Miichthys miiuy. Lineage (NCBI taxonomy): Eukaryota > Metazoa > Chordata > Actinopteri > Sciaenidae > Miichthys > Miichthys miiuy. The sequence goes on along the minus strand of CM071611.1, from coordinate 25,375,546 downwards.
ATGTGCAACAACACATTTCTCGAGTAAAGAAGACGCCGTCTGAATTCTTCTTTTCTTTCATGTCGTAACTCTCCCTGTAGGTTTGAAAGCACTCTTCTCTGGAGAGGAAATGGTGGACCGGCTCTTTACTTTTTGGAAAGAATACTAGGAGAGGTATGGGAATGTGCCCATCCAGCCTCCACGAGCTTTGTGGATTTGGAAACCATTGAGCTTCTCCCTCAGGGTTCAGTATCTTGTTCTTGGTACTGCCAGCCACAACTGTAAGTCGGTCTTTGGATGAACAGAATAAAAGTTGTGTTCTCAACGCGAAGTCAAGCATGGGATTGGTGTGCTGTGGGCTCCCCGAGGTGAGGAAGTGTCTGATTTGATGGATAGAGGTCAAAAGTTCATGTCAGAAAGTCATGGTGACAGACGACAAACGCAACTTTCTTAAAATCAGCTTTGTAGTTTTGTTGCATCTACGCTACGTTTGAACTTTGATAATGGCTGCTAATGGTAGCATTGCTAATTTCTATCTATCTATCATCCCTTCCATTATGATCTGCACTGATCTCGGCCATGTCTTCTTGGATCCATCTGGTATTATGCAAATGTTGACCCGATCAATATAATGATTCATTCTATAATGATGAGGATTGGGAGTTGGGATGGTTTGCAGTTGGGATAATGGAAGCTCTGATCATTTTATTGGACAATTTCAACCATACGTGGGTCGTTTCAAGGCAAGCTCTGTGATCATGGTACTTGGTTTCCAACCCGAAACAACTGTTACTAAACAAGACCCAGATGTACCTGAACTTGTTCACCTGATGCATTTTCCAACAAACAGCCATTGTCCTTGTTAATGTCAGGTGTTTTGTTGCATCCATCCATCTCAACCTCCTCCCTTTGTGACTTTTTCATGCTTTAATTACATTAGCTGACTTCATGTTTTGCTTGCATCATAATTACGATGCTTGGTGACTTGCTAAAACAACTGATGTTATCGTTCTTCTTGGGACAATCTCCAAGATGCAGGGCAAGAGATTTGTAATGGTGAAATCCAGCAGGATGTTCTTTATTGGCTTTTTAAATTACAAAATGTCACCAAATATACACAAATGTATAGAGCATTCTAGACATTATGTTATTTCTTTTCCCTCCCACAAAAAGATGCTACACAATACTACACGGCTGTCGCATTTGATGAAAATAAATGAATACAGGAGGATTATACAGGACTTCTTGTCTCCAACAACACAAACTATTGAATGATATCCATTGGTATGTGTATCACTGGTATTGGTTTGCTATTATATACAGTTACGCTGATGATTCTACTCTATGTAGACATAAATTAAAAAGAAATATCTTCATCGATTAGATGCAAAGAAGTTCTTGAGTACTTAACGTTGTCATGAACCCGATAAAATGTTAATTTATCCGTTTTTCCTCAGAGGATCCAGAACATGTAAGTTGCAAAGCAGATCAATAGAGATGTTGTGAGAAATATGCATTTTAATTCCAGTTTGACCGCTCTAACAAGTCGGCGTGTTTATTGACCGCCCAGCTTACTGTACTGTATCATTCAATACAGCAGAGATGGCCTGTTGTTCTACCTGCCCGCTGGGCCTCCTCTCACTTTCAACTGGACTGGATTTAAAGGACAGGTCTTTGATGTGTCCTGTTAAATAGCTGAACCCTCTTTGTGACCAATTAGGCTTCAAACAAAAGTGTTTGAGAGCCGTGTCCTTTATTTGTTGATGTGTCATTTAGAGAGCTGCGAGACAATACTGTCCATTAGCGCAAGGAAAAATCAATACACCAGAGATTAATGGGCTTTTTAACAGAGCACAATTATATTCCAACGTGTTTGGATGTACCCTCCAGCTCTAAAAGGACTATTTAATTTCCTGTGTATGAGACCACACACTCATGACTGTAATTATGTTCGGCACAGGTCCATTGGTGGCAATTCTCCGGTGACAGGACCGCATCTGGTTCTGGATAGATCAATACTTTTCCATTCAGGTTATCAGAGAGCGTCAGAGCGTTCCCATGCTGCCCCATCAGCAAAATAAATGACAGTAGAAGAACAGAAAGTAGAAGGGGAAATGAATAGGACGAATCAGCTTGTGGTGAAAGAAAAAAAAGAAAAGAAGCAGAGCTCTCATTAAAAAACAGAGAAATAAAAACACAGACTGTCACACAGAAGAGATGGAAGGAAAAACATAACAAAATAAAACCCCGGAGACAGCTCGGCGCGCTGTGACTCTTGCTAATTAGCAGAGTGGAGGAAAGGAAGTGCTGCTGTATGGAGATTGAGCCCGGACGTCCTGCTGCTGGACGAGGTGGCAGCGCAGAGCGGCCGGGTCGCCGAAGGCCGAACATTTCAATTCATGAGAGATCCTGGTAATGAGGAGGTTTTCTTCTGCGTTTGTGGGGACTGAGCGCCAATGAATACCAAATGCCAGAAAATAACAAGAGGAGGGAGATAACTGAATCCATTTTTACTACGTCAGTTCTGCTACATGAGTATTTTTATTTTTGAAGACTTTATTTGACATTTGACAGTAGAGAGAGAGGCAGGGAGGACAGGAGGGGGATGACATGCAGCAAATAGCCTCAGGCTGGACTCCAACCATGGACACATCCATGACACGTTGTATGTGCTTTACAGATAAACTACTGGCATCCTGGCATCTGGGTGGGTGGAGGGTGAGATCAGTGTCAGGGGGCCCTGGACCTTGTTGATGTTGAGGTTCTGGTCCTGATGGGCCGCTGCCTCCTGCTTGGAGGGGAACATCTCTAAAAAAGGTTTGTATCCGGGGTCAGCCACCATCGTACCCTCCAGGGTCCTGGAGGTGATGGAGAAAGTGAGGATGGACTCAATGAAGCTGCCTGCAGGAAGTTCATCCTCTGACGAGGTCATTGGCTTGAGGTCCTGGGTGATGATGATGGTTCCCAAGGAGACTCCACAGTGTCGATTGGGAAGTTGCAGAACCATCTCCACTGTCTTTAGAGCGCCACGTTGTTCTGGCTGCACCAGGTCACCAGACGGTCAACCACCTGTAGGCAGACGCATCGTCCAATGATGACATTTTAATGGGATAAAACTTAGACACAAACACAATGTGCAACAGTCTATAAGATGTCATTGTTGGATTACCACCACCAATTTAATTATCTCCACCTTGACCAGCTTTAACTATTAAATACAGCATAATCTGTATAAATGATAACATGACGTGTCTCAAAGTGGCCAAACTGCATAATGAGCTTGACATAATGTGTCTATAATCAACAGTTTCATAATAATGTAGAAATACAAATGTCAAAACAATGTGACAAGGTGAATCTGCAGCTCCTCTCGGCTCTACAGGAGTTTCAGCTCATTGTTTATCTGTTTAACTGTTTCACTATTTTACTTCACAGAGAAAAAATAAATTTAGTTTTCACAGAAAAACAGCAACTTTACACTGCTGTTGGCTGCTGAGCAGGTAAACAGACACAGTTAGAGATGAACTTTGGTGGAAAAACAGCTAAAGAGACAGATATTCCCCTCAGGAGCTGGTGGAGACCAAAAATGGAGCTAAAAGAGAGTGAATGTTGGACTTACTGGAAATCAGGTGACACAAACATGAAGCCAAATGGATGATGATGTTGCTCTTGTGCTGGATGTGTGCGATAAATACTACAACATACAAATGTAATGTGTACATATGTTTTATATTTATATTTTGGCAGCTGAATGTTGGTGCTAATGCTCTGCTCGGGGATGAAAAAGAAGAAGAAGCTGTAAAATGCTGTATTTCCCATAAGTTCACAATGGCTGTACTCAAATTGAGACAACACTACCTGCTGAAATGAGTACTCAGTGCCAGAAAGCACACAGTGTACTACATAGAAGTGTACTAATGGAAGTATCCGAAGAGACACAGCATCAGTCAGTTAGCCAGCTAGCTATCACCAGATGCTAACCAGGTGGCTCTAAATTGAAGCCATAAGCTGCAGTTCCCCATGTTCAAATGTCCAACTTCACAGCAGGAATAAACATGTTTACAGCCTGGTACAAAAAACAGTTTTGGTCTCTGTAGCTAATTTCCCCGTTCATGACAACTGTACTGAGGGTGAATTTATATACAACTCACCTGTTCAGATTATATTAAGGCTTAAAGTTATGCAGGATTAAGAGCATGGACGCTTTGATTGACAGGTGGGTGTCGTTACAGATGGCTTGTGCAACCAGGCTTCATTCAGCCCGCCTTAGGTCCACGTCTTTGCAGATTTTTAGGTTAGATTCTGAGCTCTTCAGAAACCTGTGGATGACGTCACACAACGCCGTCCATTCTTTATAGAGTTGGTGGTTCAATGTAAGAAATAGATGCTCTAACCAAGTTCTACCTGATACAAGAGACACGAGGCTGCATGTGCATGAAGTAAAACAAGATTTTCTTTCCTTTTATAAGAGAAATATCGTCAGTATATTAAAAATCAACATATTCTACATACAGTTTGGTTTGTATGCTGGGCGCTGACATGCACATGTAAATAAAAGCCATTAGATTCACTTAATTTTAGTCGAGCTCTGCTGCAGATTTCCAATTACGTAAAATCAGTCTTGATCTCACACAAAGTGCCAATTAGTGCCTTTAGCAGAGAGTATAAAAAGACACCTTTACACGGCTGATTGACACGAAGCCGTGTCAGTCGTATCAGTTCACTGTTTTTTTCATTCACTCAGAGGTGTGACACAAAGCTTTCCTCCTGCAAGCATTCGTCTCCATCATCACCCACCCACCACTGCCACCACCACCGCCACCACCGTCGCCGTCGTCTCATCAATAACACGACTCCCAGCGATCGATCGCCGCCCCACTTAAAAAGTCAACAGCCAATTGACACAGAGGTTGTGTTTTTCAAGGTGCGGGCCGCCGGTCCAATCAGAGTTGAGTGTGTAATCCATCTCATCTTCTGTCGCCTTCGGGCGCTTCATCACTCGGCAGGAACAAGAGAGGAAGTAGATTTTTAAAAGCCGGCTCTCATATTTCCTGTTTTCTCTCGTCTTGTCTCCAGGTTGTTGTCATGAAGGTTTTCATCAATACCAATCTCTGCTCAGACGCCTCGAATCCGACAATCTGCGGATGGAGTTTTTTTATTATTTCCACCATTTCAAACACAATAGCCTCAAACTACTTTTTGTCCTCTCCGCTCTGATATTTATTCAGCTCAGATTGAGCTCTCGTCGCTGGATGGTTGTCGGGTTACATAAAGAGAGTTTCTGCGACCAGCGAGCTCTCAGTGGAAGTTACCTGGTAATCCGCCATTTACCTCCTGTTGATCCACACTGACCTGTGATCAGGTGAACGGTGTCTCTGTCATTCGTACGTCTGTTCTCACACTATGTAACTTTGGGCTCCGGGTCGGGAGAAGTACGTAACGCTTTACGGCACTAAGTCACACACCACCAACTATTTCACTGATTTTGGTGAAACTGGATCATATTTTATGGAGAAAATGTTTTCTGGTTTTCCCTCTGATGTCCTCCGGCTGCTCCGCCTCAACAACCATCAACAACATGTGACCTGAACGACCCGCAGGTATCCTTAACGACTCACAGGTGTCCTAACGACTCACAGGTGTCCTTACACAGAATACAGGTGACAGAATACTGGGGAGCAGAGACGGTGTCGTGCCAGAACAGGAGCTGTGCAAGCGGGCAATGTAACCGGGCTCAGCAGCCTCTATGGACATAATGGCAGAGGAGAAGAGAGCGAAGAGGACGCTGACGGAGGAAGCTAAGAAGAGAAAAGGAGAGAGTGAGCGAGCAAGAAGCCGCCGGACAAGAGTAAATCTGGGACTGACTTTTAGTGGTTGGTGAGAGCTTGGTGAAATAAAAGGCTGAAAGACAGACGCCGAGCTGGGCTGACTGCTGTTGGACTAGTCAGTAATATTAGCTGCTGCTGTGTCTGCTGCTGGTGACCTGGTTGATGTTTGGCTGTTAGCAAAGTCTTCAGCTGTCTTCTCCTCTGAGAACACGAGACCCCCCTAAAAGTCTCCGGCGTAAGCAGCAGGGGGCGCTAACCACCGAGCCCGCTGTGTGAATTAACGAGCTGCAGTAAACGAGGTGCTTCTTCAGACTGTTGAACATTTGCATCATTTGAAAAATTACAGGAGGGAGCGGGCTGTAATCTTCAGAACAAACTGGACTCTTTTCCAACTCCATTTTCCAACTCGCCTCCCCCTCCTGCTCGTCCTCCTCGTCCTCCTCTCGGTGTAACATTAGCCCGTGTAGCTGTCTGCTCTGATATATTACCGCTGCAGCCGGCTGGCTGGCCGCTGGTCGGGGCTTCCCCTGACTGATTCTTTATGCCGACCAAACAGCATCTAATCTTGGCGGGAGTGCAGCGGGGGCTCCTCATCAGGCCGACAGCGGCTGTAAACAATGCAGATTGATTACGCCCGGAGTGCATTTAATCCGGCTCCTGCAGGACTCGCAGTCTTCTTAACGCGTGTTGTTTTACTGTCATGCTACACTAACACCGGCCTGTCATTAAGAAGAAGATAGCATGTTTTCCATTAAGTTCTTTTTCCCGGGGATGGCGGCGATAAGAGCACTCCTCTGACCGAGCCTCTTATCACACTCGCCGTAATTCCATTAACGGCGAACTCGTCGCTGCGTCTTCTTCGGATTAGCGCGACAAATTCTTTCCCCATGGCCCCTCCGACCCGAGCGCCGGCGCCGTAATAACAGATCTGGATTTAATTTGTCGGGTATCTTTGGTGAGAGCGAGCCGGAGGAGGCCGGGCCTCCACGAAGGGGCCTTCTAATGTGATGCGAGACACTAATACAGGAAGTTGGTAAACGCTGGGTAAAAGTGACACTAATTCATGACTGGTCGTTGCCTCAGAGCTCTTAAGACCGCAGCAGGAAGATGTTTTCAACCCTCCTGAGGCTGCATCTTAATCCTCCCAGCATCCCTCCTTCCCACAGCGCTGGGTTCAGACGGTGATGTGACTGGCGGTCTGATCCCGATGTGTTTGTATCACGAATCTATCATCAGATTAGATAAGAGCACATCCACTTCATTTCAGCCTGCGGGGGAATTCATCTCAAACGTGAAGAGGCGACGCCGAGGTGACGGAAAGACATAAAGCACCTGAACGCACCGTAAACAACCCGACATAAAACTCGTCACGCATCACGTTATTTTATGATGAAACATCTTAACGCCTTTTCTCATTCTCACTTATCCTATTTCCTCTCCTACTTCCTTTTTTTCTGACTTTCCTACCCTCTCTTTTTTTAGCTTTTCTTCCTTCTTTCCTTTCCTACCTCCTCATTTAATTACCTATCTGTTTCTTTCCTCTCCCACTTCTTTTTCAACCCTTTCTTCTTGTCTCCCACCTTGTTTTCCTTTCCTTTCCTTTCCTTTCCTACATCTTCCCATTTTTCTTTTCTTCTCTACCTCCTCATTTATTTCCTGCACTTCCTTTTTCTTTTGACTTATGACTTTTCCTTCCTTTCCTATTCTCTTCTTCATTTATTCCTCTTCACCTTTCCTACACCTTGCCCTCATCCTCGTATCATTTCCTTGTCTGTCTTCTCTTCGTCTCACATATTTTTCTTTTCATACTTTATTTCCTTTCCTTCATCCTTCCTGTCATTCATTACCCGTTTCTTTTTTTCTTTCCTTGCTTTTGTTTTTCACATTTTGTCCAAACTGATGACTTCTTTCTGATCAAATTCAGTTTTCCATCAGCTCTAATTTATCCTTGTTTTCTGTCCTCACTCAGACGTCAGACAAACTTCTGTTTTTATTATGAAACGCGCCATGCTGTTACTTCATGTTAAGTTTAGACGACATTTGCAGCTTCATTCTTCTGATTAAAAGACAGGAAGCTCTGTGCTTTATAATGAGGACAGAGTTTGACACCAACATGTGATGGTGACACCATCAGTTTGTCTGTCAGTCCACAGGACAAGAAGACATACAGCTTTTCATTCAGACAGCGCTGACATCACTTTAATGACAAACGTCCACGGAGGTCGGTCTGATCAGCTTCAGCTTGTTAATGTTTGTTTCTGTGAGACGTCTTCTCCGGTGGAAAGAGATGACGTTCGATCAGGACGTTCATTCATGTTTTAGTACGACAGTCTGCAGCCAAAATAAAATTATAGCTGACCAACGTTGATTGTCGGACAATAAGTCAGAGTTATGAAGCTATCGTGGGCGAACGCTGCAGCACTTTTAATCTGACTGCACTGACAAACACTCAGAAAGATCGGACGCTTTTGAAGGGTGCACATGAAAAACTATTTCCACACGCAAAGCGAACTCTGATCACGTCAAATTAAGTTGACGTTTCAGATCATTTGGATTGGAGTTGCTGCCCCAAGCGAAGGAGAAGTATCTCGGGTTCTTGTTCACGAGTGATGGGAGAGCATGAGATGGACCGGTGGGTTGGTGTCTGCAGTACTGTGGACGTTTTACTGCACCGTTACGGTTCAGGTCTTCCAGCCCATCTACGTTCCAAGTCTCACCTCTGGTCATGAGCTTTGGGTAGTGACTGAAAGAACGAGATTCTGGATACAAGTGGCCAAAATGAGCTCCATCCCAGGCTTTAGAGATTGGGTGAGGAGTTCAGACATCCGGACGGAGCTTGAAGTGGAAATGCTCCTCTTTCACACCGAAAAGAACCAGCTGAGGTGGTTTAGGCGTCCAGATGCCTCCTGGGTGTCTTCCTTTGGATGTGTTCCAGGTTTGTCCAATGTGGTAGGAGACCCAGACCCAGAACCCGCTGGAGGGACTGCATAGCCCATCATTCACGATCCACGACAATCTGACGAGACGAGAAAGTAGAAAATCTCTGGAGGAAGCTAAGCTAGTAACATGCATTAATGGATGGAGAGAAGAGCTCAGTGCATCATGGGAGGTCCCTCAGCAGTCTAGTCCTATAGCAGCATAACTAAGTGATGGTTCAGGACTCACCTGAGCCAGCTCTATAAGCTCTATCAAAGAGGAACGTCTTATAACGTGGAGAGCCTCCAGAACCAGGAGCTGGGAGCTGATTCTGCTGAAGGTTCTGGGTCTAGTTCTACTTTTGGAGACTGTAGGAACCATCATGACGTCCCTGCTTTACAGCACAGTCATCACTCTGGATGTATTTATTTAGGTATCTTATTTTCAGACCGTCGTGCCAATAAAGCTTCAAAGTCAAATGATGATAAAGAGAAACAGAAGTGTGTTCAGGGATGTGTGTGTATTCATTTATTCATAATTCTGTGTGTGTGAGACAGTTGGCACACCACCGATCCCCCCGAGGATTTCCTCTGAGCGAACTGATCTGACAGCACAGTGTGTGAGGGAGCGTTCTTATTTCCTTATCTTTGTGGGGACCTGTGTTTCAAACCTGAAGAGTGAGGACGTGTTTAAGGACACATCTAAAGACGTGTTTTCAGAGTGTGTTTAAGGTCAGGACTGGAGGAGGAGTGGGAGCTTCATGTTGTGTGTGTGTCCTCACAGATATAGATACACATCGGTGTGTGTGTGTGTGTGTGTGTGTGGAGCTGCCACGTCGCTGTACCTGGAGAACATGACATTAACATCAAAGAGCGACCTTATCATCATGATCCTCGCTCATCTTCATCATCACACACACACACACACACACACACACACACACACATCCAAATATGTTGTGATCATGAACAGAGGACTTTAGTAGTGCCTCCTACAGGCTGCAGTGTTCATTACAGCCTGAAAATAAAGTGCGTTACTCGCTCAAGTTTACTCGTGGGATCATTTGCATTTACTCGCGTTGCCCACACGGGTAATATTAATTAATATTCAGCACTATGAAGTAAATAAACAGATGTTGCCTGTTTTGATTGCAATAAATAACAAAATAACGTCATTTGTGATTCAGATTTTGCTCAGGAGGTAGAGCGGACCGTCCACTAATCAGATAAGTACATATAAGTACATCCATTTACCATTGTTGTCCTGCTTTTAAAGCGTTTGTCTTCTGAATGGAGTTTTGGGTCGATCATGGCTACATGCTAACTTGGTTTATAAGTATAACTGATCAAGTAACAAAGACTTCTTTGTCCAATCTCTGTATAAATATGAAGTACTATCATGAAGCAGGACTGGTGCGAGAATGCGACATTCATGTATTTACGTTGCCCAATTTCCACCGCGTTGCGTTGCCTGGAATAATTTGACGGTAATTTGTGTATTTACATTGACTTTACATGTAATCCACTCGTGCAAAAGTTATTATTTGCTTCCTGTGTGAACACAACATAATGATTGGTTCAGCTCATTGACAAAAATTACTCGGCAGATAATCTTTAAGCTTGAAACTGGACAGAAAGCCCAAAAGAAGAGTTTTTTTCCACTGTTCCAACAATCACCAACTCCAGTTTTGTCTGAATAAACTCTTAATTCACAGTCCCATGTAAAAATATTCAGGCTGCAGAGGCTCCATTGTTATTCTAAGATTTGACAGCATTATGGAAATGATCCTGACAGATACAAACCATCTGCCATGATATATCGCTCACTACCAGACTCCATAGACAATGGGACTTCATTCAAAGTGTCAAAACTAAATAAAACTCACTAAAATTGTCTTTGTTAGTCCAACAAACTCGAGCTTGGTCAAAAAAAAACAACAACAACAAAAAAAACACATATCAAAGTTATATCTGCAAAATGGGCTAAAACAGACACAATGTAATCCTTGCACCTGTCAAAGTACGTCCAGTTCTTTGTACCTTTGTACCCAGAAACTCATTATTATGCCGATCCCACTTGGATCTACCCAATTATTGGACTGACACACAGATCTTGGTTACTACAAACCAAGAGGGTCTGTAAAGACTTCTAACTGCCGCTACAATCTCCACGACTACAAATAACTCAGTTTTTCTCCGATACTCTTGCTGCTATTACGAGCTCTCACTTGCAGAATTATTATGTGTGTTTTCTCTTCCTCTGTGTGTGTGTGTGTGTGTGTGTGTGCGTTTGTGAAATTGCCTTTGATTACAGAGCTTCATTACATTTCATTACAGCAGCCGCTGCTCTCAACAGTACATTAAAAACTCAAGCAGCCTCAACTTTTAAGGATGTGGGATATTAGCACTGACTGCTGTCTCCACATCTCCATTCACAAGTTGTTTTTATTGTTTTTATTGTCAATTACAGAGGCGCTCTCTGTGTGTTAGTTACAGCTTTATGGCTGTTTTTAAAGCTCGGTGTCAGCGCGGGCTCCGCTATGAATTATGGGTCTAATATTGAAGGAATTTCCAGTTTCCTTTGGAGAGCAGTTTCAATCATTCCTCAGCCGCTCAGTGTCATCACATTCAACAGTAAAATTACAGTTACACACCGTCGGTGTAATGTATGAGTGTTTTCTCCATGTCTACACTCACTGTGACCTGAAGAGAGTCTGTTTGTTTAATCAAAACTGAGGTCGTAAAAAAAACCTCTCACGCATCAGTTGGAGGTTGTTTGTCTATTTCAGTTGCTACTTCAGAAAACAACCATCCATTCACTTTAATCCCCTTTTAAACCAGAATGTGGTGCTGAAAGCTGGATGGAATAACGACTCACTGGGTGGCTCGCCATTGTTCCGATGACCCCAATAGACATTGGGACATTTTTCCCATGTCCGGACCGTCATCTTTTCCTAAACCAAACTACGACCATCTGAAATGTTTCTCAGCAAGCTTTATTTTGAAAGTCTAACCACATGTTGCACATTTATTTTCAATAACTTGACCGCACTAGAGGAAAGTGTCACGTTTAGCCTTGTATGGATTACACGCTTTGACTTGGTATAGGATTGGTATTTTTGGAGCAATGGCCATCGACAAATGGGTTTCAATGGGAAATTATTTGGACTATTAGGGTTTCGTAATATTGTGATGTGGCTACCATCCAGACTGTAATAACCAGCGGTAAAATAGCTAAAAATGGCTAACTAATTTTCTTTGATTTCACTGTTAATGAACCATTTCAAATAGCAAAAACAGCAAAACTTGGGTTGTCTGACTTGGTGAAAAATCAATGTGTAGTCCCTCCAGTGGGTTCTGGGTCTGCCCCGGGGTCTCCTCCAGGGGGGCATCCTGATCGAGATGAATACGGTACAGCGTCCGTATTCATCTCAAAATCTGCTGGTCCATCTTGTGCATCATTTTCCCGTCACTCAAGAATATGACCCCAAGATAATTGAACTCTTTTGCTTGGGGCAGCAACTCAACCACAACCCATTGTTGATTAAACTTAAAATATAATGTTGATGCTTCCATTTTGTCAGCTTTGTCGCCCCAACTATTTATTCTAAGATTAAGGAACTCAAATATGTTCAAACAACTCAAGCTTCTTATGTTGGGAAGCCTAAAGATTGTTAACTAACTTTTTAAGGCAGCAGGTTACAAATTATTTTCATTCTTCTGTACAAACTGGTTTCTTGATATTGAATGTCCTCTGGGCTAAATTTGCATTTTCCACGGCATCGCACCTCTTTTGCAATCACAGCTGTGTATTTCGTGATATAAAAAGCAGCAGAGCAAATGTAACCTGTTGCATTGATGACATTACACGAGGAAATAGAAACCATACGACACAAACACTTCAGTGTATTAGAGCAAGGAGCTTTTTTGGAGTAAAGATATGTTTTGTTGGAGATGAGTCACAGACTCATGCTGGATATTTTATTCACTAAAGAAACTATTCTCAGACCTTTGTTGACTCATTCCAGGTGTAAATCGTCTGTTTTCAGCCTCGATGGCGGCACAGTGACACAGAGTGGCGACGATTACTCATCAGACGAGTTTCCACTTTCAGACTGTGAGACAGATCTGCAGGGAGGAAGAGGAGGAGGTGGAGGAGGAAGAAGAAGAAGAGGAGGAGGAGGGTGTGATGGAGGGAACAGGTCTTTCTAACATGAGTCTCTTTTTTTATCTTCATGGGGCCAAACCGAGAGGAGAAAGTGACAGGCAGGGACAGTGGCTGGATTTTCTGGGTTTTGTGTGTAATTAGCGCTCCATTTAGCAGAAATCAAAGGCAGTGGCTTGACATTTAATTTACTCCTGAGCACCACTGTCATTATCTGCTGGATGGAACACAATGCTGCAGACGCTCCACGTTCGACCGGCCCGGCGTGAAGATCCACACTGATTCATGGCATTTTTAAAAACTACAGTTTCTTTTCTGTGACAACCTTTTGTCACACTGAGCTCAAACTCTTAGCACAGTTATTATCCCGATGTCTGATAATTAGTGTGAAGGGGTGATTTCAGATTGGTGTTGTTTTGACGCACATGAAACATTTTTTTGTAATAAAACTGAGACAAGTCCTCTCACAGATTTCTTCACGTTACATTGAAGAAACATCACATATACATTCAGTATAACGGCACACAGGTCGTGCCATTATACTGAATATCAGCACGCTGGAATCACAGCCGTGCTGATATTCAGTATAACAGCACAACCTCTTTTTAACAACAGCTCAGTTTGTTTTTTTAATGATATTTTTGGCTGAAATAGTTCTCCAACTAGACACCAGCTAATAATTCCCCAAGCAACACATCTCCCGAGCATTAGCTTGTCAGCTACTTTGTGGTGGCTGTGAAATGCCAACAACTGCAGTTCCTCAAACGTCCACTTGAGGCTGGCTCCAGAAGTGAGTCAGTCTCCATAAGGCCCCATGTTCAAATGTCCAACTTCACAGCAGAAATGTTTACATGCAAACATTAATTAATATGTTAGTCGTTAGGATGCCTCTAAAGTGGAGTAATCTATGTAGTTAAAAGTCTCAGCGCTGTTATTTTTAATATCAGCACTCATGGAGCGTCTCAGATTTCTGTTGTTTATCATTATTTAGAGAACAAAGAGGGATTATTCCACTTCTGTAGGTATTTTCTATAAATGAGCGTCAGAGCTCTGAAAAATGATAAAATAAAAAAAACCTTTATTGATGCTCTGAGGGGAAACTCAGCAGCACAAGGACAAACAAAAAGTCCAGACAAAGTAATAAAAGTGAAGAAATAAACAAAAGTATATAAGCAAGAAGAACAAGAGCAATTAAACTCAACATAACAGAGCAGCTCAAAATCTACTAAATCCACAGGCACAAAGTTTGGTGGCTTCTATATTATACCTCCTACGCGTTAGCATTACGTTAGCATTTAGCTCAAAGCACAGTCGTGGTGGGCGACGTGTGCTTTCTGCAAACATTAGTGCAATTTACATTTCGTCCTCTGCCCGCTGTAGCTTGAATACCTCCATCTATACACTCCAGATGTGTTTTCCACTCCACCCTGCGGCTCCTTCACTTCTGTTGTTGTTGCATTGTGGGATGACGATCCACTTATAACCACTTCAACCCCCCCCCCCTACCAAAAAAATCCAGCTTTTTCCAGCCCACGTCCTTTAATTTTTTAACTTCATTTTGTTTTGTTTTTTCTTGCCGAGTGAACCTGGGATCATTGCACCACATGTGGTTTTGTTATTTCCGTGTAGTCTGTCAGTTTGTCTGCAGTTTATTTCATCTCTTATTTGTCGACATTTCATGCTCTTATTTTTGTAGGCTACACTTATTTACATTATGGATGTTTACAGTGATTAATATATGTCAGTAGAGTTGTTTTAATTGTGTCAATGTTTGTCTGTGATATAAACACAGTTATTAAAATGGTCAGTGTTTGTTTTTAGTGCATAATGATGGTGTTTGTTTTACATATTTGCTGTAATAATAATAATAACACGTTCCTCTATAAAATTAATATTAGACACTCTCAAAGGGAGCCGTCTGATTGACTGCAGGAAGAAAAAAAACAAGCTGCTGATAGCAACCCGAGGAAACTAAAATCCAGTTTTCCTGCGGTGAAAGTGGAGGAAGTAAATTCAGCGCGGCAGGTTGAATCAGAAACACTCGAGTCTCCATCCATCTTTAATCGAAGCATCAGTTCAACCTGCTGCAGAGCGCCTCTTTGTCTCTCAGTGAAGAGTCTTTTTATCAGTTATTAGATCAGGGCCGAGGATCCACCAGGGAGTCCGGACACCATGACCTAAAAAAGGAGGATCAGACGGCGTCACAACGTGGAGGTTTGGAGGAGGAAGCCTCAAGTCTGCATCTGTAACTCCACAAATTTAAAGTTTTTCTACAATATGCAGCCAAACGTATGCAGATTATCAACAATACACCTATATGTTTTAGTAGAAAGTGGTGTTATTGTGCTGTTATGCAGCGTTCTAGTGTCCACAAGATGATGTGACCTGGATGAATGGATTTCCTCCCATCGCGGAGGGTCAAGGCTGGATTACCAACCGGACAAAGCCCATTCCCAAAGGGACCCTCAAAAGCTCCCAGACTGCAGCATGTCAATTGATTTTTGGTTTATCTGATTACTACAAATTCGTTGAAGAGCTCGGACGACTTACTTACGATATCAACAAAGGAAGGTTCTTGAGTTACCGCCTAATCTTGTGGCTTCTACAAGACAGGACAAGATGTCAGGGTCAGTTAGGACCCAACAGCAGATGTTAAAGGTTCACTTCGATTTGTTGCATGAACTTAACTTGAAACTAAGATCAAATTACTCCTGAAAAAGTATCCGAGCGGCCTTAAAAAATATGTTTGTCGCAACTAGATTTACATCTGTTGACGTGTTGTTGGTATCACTACAAAATCTTGTGATTAAACTTAATATATTATGTTGATGCGACTAGTGAAAAGGCGCGGTGAGACTGTCCTGTCCTGTCGTGGCTGGTGGCGTCTATCTTTTTGCCCTTTTTGTGGTAGTCCATGTTGTCTGGAACGTGACAGAAAATCCTGCACCTCTCGCTAAGAAGCCGACTTCCGTGACTTTTCCATTCGTTCTTTTTGGTGGCGTAACACCGGCAATGTGCCAGCACCACATCTCTAATAACATGTAACACTGATGTTTCACACGGCAGAGCTAAATAGACTTGATCTGGTTCGGTGCTTGGTGGATCTTACTTTTGGACCTTCCAGTCAAGTCCTTCCAAACCTAACTGGGGAAACCCGTTCTTCATAAAGCTGACTTCATGTAAGCGTGTTTGGGTTTCCTGGTTTGGGTCACTTATTTCCAGGTACACCAGTGTTCTTCCAGTTTGGGAACTGTTGAACCATAAACAAACTAAAAACTCCAATGAAAGAAGCAGTTTGAAAGTATGAAGATGAGGATGAGGATGATGAGCAGCCTTCAGCCCCTGGAGATGACCTCTGCCCCCCTGAGAGACCACCTTACCCTCAGCCTCACCCCCAGCCCTCCCCTCCGGCTGCTCTTCAGCTGCCACCGAGGGACTCGGATGCCGTAACGCTCTGATAGGCGCTGTTAAGTCAAGCAGGAGGGAGGAGACGGGCTGTCAGAAACTCCCATCATCCTCTCTGGAAATACGGCCCCCAGAGACTGTTGAAAATCCAGAGGGGGGGTGGACAAAATAATGGACACATTTTAAAATAAAATAAAAAAAGGCTGGAATCCCTCAGGACCGCCACCATTATACCGATGTGAAGTTCATTTTTTTCATCATGAAATGCTAAAAAAGTCAACACGTCAAATTTAACCTGACACGTTTGTATCTCTGGAAACTTTTGTTTGTTTTGAAAGGTCCATTTAGTAGCCCTTGATCACATCACATGATCTTCATCAGCAGTTTTAACTTTCATCCGACCAACATGTTCAACAGACTGAATAAACTACTGCAACAAACAACCCTCAGAGCAACGTTAGAACTTCTTTCTGAAAACACTTTTCGTTCTTTCACGTGTCCTGATCATGCTGTGACTGCATGTCAATCATATTCATGACACCATTTTACACTCTTATTTTGTAGAATAGAACATAAACATTTAATTTGATTCTCATGAAACATTTTATTGTGAAATTCTGTGTTTTACTTCAGACTTTGAACAACATCTGACTTCAGAAAGAGCCGTATTTACTACTTTAAATTAGGACCCATGTCAAATATGAACACGATAATTAGTTCCATCTATTAAAGCAGCTTCTATGGACATAATGGCAGAGGAGAAGAGAGCGAAGAGGACGCTGACGGAGGAAGCTAAGAAGAGAAAAGGAGAGAGTGAGCGAGCAAGAAGCCGCCGGACAAGAGTAAATCTGGGACTGACTTTTAGTGGTTGGTGAGAGCTTGGTGAAATAAAAGGCTGAAAGACAGACGCCGAGCTGGGCTGACTGCTGTTGGACTAGTCAGTAATATTAGCTGCTGCTGTGTCTGCTGTTGGTGACCTGGTTGATGTTTGGCTGTTAGCAAAACTAAAATTTGGGATGATAAAGCAGCTGTGAGAAAAGTCTGGAGGTTTGTGGGTACCCCACACAGTAGGGCTCGTGTCCATGTTGGCTCAAAGGTTTTTACTCGTAAATAAAAGTTAATTCTCGACCTTAAAACACTGAAAACTGGAAACCAGAGGGACGCTGGCCCAGATAGTTTCCTCAGGAGTTGGTGGAGACCAAAAGAGGAGTTAAAAGGAGAGAGAATATCGAATTCATGTCAGAAATGTGTGTTTCTTCTGTCCCTCCGGTTGATCCGACAGGCTTGAATTGGTTAAAGTTATATAATTTTCCCTGTGTTGAGCTCCCAATGTGAATGTGAATCAGAGTTCAAGCAAAAACAAGCAGAAATATTAGTTTTAAAAGGTAAAACAGAGCCCAGCATCCTTCATGGTGAAAGACAAAGTGGAGCTAATGAAAGCCAACAGGAGTGTAATGCCGTGTGACTGATACTGGGCTCGCTGTCAGCCCAATTCTACTGGGAAAAGTGGGATGATGACAGATGAATTAGTGCACTGACAGCCGGCGTGGAGGGACGGGTAATTGTTGCTGAGAGATGGCGAGTGTTTTCTGTCTCGTGCTACGTTAGCCGAAGCCAATCAATCAAGAGCTTTTGTCTGAACGCCACGAACGCGCCGACTCCAGAGCAGCCGGCTCAGTGTGTAAACGGGCGTCGCAGGAGTCACGCCTGTTTCTGTGTTATTCACCGCTGAGGTTGTCACAGGTGATGCTGCTGACGGGATGCGAGCTGATGCTCTGTGTTCAGGCAGCTTTTCCCTGACCTTGAAGCATCTTGAAGTAGCTTCACAGTGAGACCAAAAGGACGTTTCATTTTGATACGTAACTGTGGATCTTTAACCTCAGCCGCTGTCACTCCTGCTGCGTTCAGAGCGGACAGTCAAATATCTGCTTTATTCTCTGTGAGTTATCTCGTCTCCTGCTGTGTCGTCTCTTCTCTTTCCAGCTCTTCGTGGTGCAGAGGAAGCTTTGCAGTCCAGGTCCTAAAGAATGGACGTAGCCTCCGTGACGTCCTCCACTGGTTTCTCAGCTCAGTGTGGTGGCTTTGGTCGTGTCCATCTTGGCAGCAAAGACGTGGATCATCAGTGGAGCTGAGGCGGGCTGAATGAAGCTCAGAACAAACCATCTGTAACGGCACCCACCTGTCAATCAAAGCGTCCACGCTCTTAATCCTGCATAACTTTAAGCCTTAATATAATCTGAACAGGTGAGTTGTATAAAAACGCAGGTTGCCACTTGGGCTGGACCAGAAGTTGCCTTATGACATTTTATTTCCTGAAACACTCATAATAAGATATTGTTAATATATTGATATTATATTTTTGGACTTACTTGAAGCGATATGAACGTGGTAATTTTTGTGAGATATTGAAAGATAAAGTAGTACAGTAAAGTTAAAACTTCCTGTTTTCTGATCTTTAACTTAAACAACTTACAGAGTTTTGTTTCATTGAACATGAAAACAAATATAGCAGCAGATAAATGACTTCAAACAGCTGAAGTCATGTTTTAAATAATGTACTTTCAGGTTAATTAATTAGTATAACAACAGTTTCAAATGTGGAAGATCTGCAGGCTCAGATTCAGTTTTCATCGTCCATCTGTTCTGTATCGTTCTTCGTCTTTGCTCCGTCTGTTTTATGTAGAGCTCTGCACTGTTACGTATTCTGTACAACAAAATTATATAAGAAATTAATATTCCACAGTTGCTTTGGCCTTCGAAGGAGAAAAATAGATGTTATATTTACGTCCTGCTTTGGCCCTCATCTCCCGAGCTCTCAGGCCTCTCACTTCACGTGGCCGCGATCCAAAATGATTTTTTTGTTTTGTTTTATTTTATTTTTGCTGTCCGAGCTGCAAAAACGGCGCCTCAGGTTCAAGCAGATTCATGAACACACACACACACACACACACACCGTCACACCTCCGGCGTTTCTCCCTGCTTGACAGCCTGACACTGTTTGTTGCTCGCCGGCTGGCTCTCATTAAAGCTTTAATACATCTGTGAGTTTGTGACCCGCCGCCATCGCACGGCCGCCATCTTAAGTCACGCTAACCGCCGGTGAACCTGAGCGGCAGGTGGAGGCAAAGACAGGAGGAGGTGCGGGGTTCATTAGCTGCAGCCGCCGCCGCCGCGCTGCCTTCAGCCTATAATTAGCCAAAGCATCACTGACTCAAAGTTTACAAGCTGCACTCAACAGCATAAATATTCATACGAATCTCTAAGAAATCAATAGGGCAGAACAAAACTTTATGATATTAAAGTATTACAATATTAATGTGTGGGTGCAAACACTTTAGACAAACTGAACGCCGCTCCGCCTCCCTCCTTTTTCCTCGCCATTATTCATGCTGGGAGATCAGATTTCATGACCTTTGCCATCCGATGGGAACTTGTCTTTGCTTTGGGGAGCAGATAAGCCCGGATGATCCGCAACAATAAATAAATCTGTGAACAGGCTGGAGAGCCCCGAAAGCTCCCTCCCTCCCTCTCTAATCTTTGCAATTTGCCATGGCTGATAAAATTTTAATGAGGAATAAGCATAATGGGAGCCTCAGAGAGATTATAGTGAACCGGGAGTGAGACGTGTCGGACGGATGAAGATGGAGGAACCAGAATCAGACTGCAGATCAGAGATGCTCCGCCGTGGCCTCCCTCCCCCCCTCGAGAGGAGGTGGGATACACCCGACACACACAGCTGAAGAGTGTTTTTATTTATTTACTGCAAACACACCACCTGGTGAGGTTTTATATTTTTCCCCCTGAGCGACAAAAAAATGAGCCCAAAGTCAAAGATTTAACCCCGACAACAGTTTACCGAGAACCGTCACTCAAATCGAACAGCTCGATCTAAAAAGAAAAAAACAGAAAGAAACTGACATTCACAAGTTCTTTTGATTAAAAAAAAACACAGCTTCCTCTTTAATTTGATACCAAACATGTAGAATTTGTAGCTTTTTAAGTCACTGAGATCAGGTCAGTCCTCCCTGCCGACTCTTTGGCGAACTCTCCCCCAGAAAACAGCCTCTGCCTGGGCAGTGAGAGCCCGGTAAGTCCCTCTGTTTACTGATGGTGGTGATGTGATGATGAACTCTGCACGGTGGGTCAGGATCTCCCTCACAACACAATCTGTCAGCTTCCTGAAGATTGGAAACCTGGGACGCTTTGTGGGCACGCCTCGGGATTTCCCAGGAGGAGCTGGGATGGGTCGCTGAGAAGAGGGACGTCTGAACCCTGGATAAGTTGAAGCAAATGGATGGAGGTGTACAGGTCCAGAAGGTGCAGGACAAACCCCTCCTAATTAAAATGTCACACCACCTTTAAGTCTTTATGCCTGCATGAGATCAGAGTTTAGATTGTATGTGAGGGTGTAATAATGCTCCGGCCAATACAACAACAGCTCGCCCTTTAAAGCAGATCTGAGCAAACGCTGACACAGTTTGTGTTGTGACAGCGAAGCAGACAAGCCACAGAAATCAATATTACTTTTACATTAGCATATAATTTTTAGCCTGAATTCTAAAACCACTATTAAACTCCATCTGCTGATTGTGGGAACTGTCAAGAAAAATAAACTTTATCAGCATTTACATAATTATTTCTAACAAGCATGAAAGTGTGTTTGTTTTACCTGATCAGTCAGTAAAATGAAACCAAAATAAAATTAAAGGACGAGACGCGTCGCTTTCATCCTGTTTCAACTATCTGTCATAATCTGACACATGCGGTCCAGTTACTGTCTGGACTAATATTTCTCATCATCAATTATTTATCCGTGACGTCTCTCAAGGACGGACAGCAATAAATCAGCAGGAGAATTTCAAAATACAGAAACAGAATGAGATTACGAGTACGTAACGCTCACACACCACCAACTATTTCACTGATTTTGGTGAAACTGGATCATATTTTATGGAGAAAATGTTTCCTGGTTTTCCCTCTGATGTCCTCCGGCTGCTCCGCCTCAACTCTCTGTGATTTACAGAGTTTATGATGGACAGTGAAGTAAACTGCTGACAGCTGTAGCTGCTGTTAGCTCAGTCTGTTAGCTGGCTGTCTGGATTCTGGAGGTCCAAAATCAACCTTTCATTTATGACACCTCACATCCTTTTTATAAGGACACCAGCAAAAAAAGATGCGGCGTGGAATGCCATTGCAGGAGTCAAAGAGACTACAGCCGGCGATATCGCGCGATTATGCGTGAATTCGCGAGATCTCGTGCGTTCTCGCGACGCTCGGTGGCCGGCGGAGCCGCACCAGTGCGCATCACAAACGGATTATGTGAGAGTTGGCGGACGGCGGAGTACAGTGTATTTTCAGAGTTAGTGTTTGTATCACAGGTGTTTTGGACCACCGGGAAGAAGAAGAGGTTTTCAGGCCGAATGCTGA
This sequence comes from Miichthys miiuy, assembly GCA_036365135.1. NCBI lineage: Eukaryota > Metazoa > Chordata > Actinopteri > Sciaenidae > Miichthys > Miichthys miiuy. The sequence goes on along the minus strand of CM071611.1, from coordinate 25,353,827 downwards.
CAGACCTAGCTCCGGTTCTGGCACAACACCGGCTTCGTTCTCTATGGACATAATGGCAGAGGAGAAGACAGTGAAGAGGACGTTGACGGAGGAAGCTAAGAAGAGAAAAGGATGCTGTTAGTTAATGTCTGCCGCCTCATAATGCGATAATGAAACATTTTTATTTATTTTGATTCTGAGGGAAACGCCCAAAAATGTTGAGAAAACAATGAAATAAAGTTCTTAAATATGAAGTGAAAAGTTGTTGAAAACTCAGACTGAAGAATAAATTTACTCTTTTTGGATTATTCAGACTCGAACCAGATTTTCAGCTGGAGCAGCCTCCACCCTGACGAGGTCACGGAGGTCGAGTTACTTACTGTAAACAGCAATGTTTTCTCTTTGGCCTCCTGACTGACGGACGATCCCAGACGAGACCCGATGCTGAGTTTCCTCCCGCAGCCGCCGCTGATCTCATCCCATAATGCTTCATTACCAGAGCGCCCACTCTGACCCCGGGCAGTCATTTAGCAGGCAGACAGAACGAGGTCCAGAGAGGTCCGGAAACACACACATGACACACCGAGCCTGTCTGAGATAATAAGCCCATATATCAGCGTGGACGCTCAGTCAGAGGGAGCGAGCGGCGTTTCGTCTCCGTCAGCTCGGGTCAGCAGTTTGTGTTTACACCAGCAGCTCTGTGTCGGCTCAGCAAACAGCAGGAGACATCCACCCAACTCCCGGCTTCACACGGCCGCTCTGATAATATATAACGCTGGCAGATATAATGCTGCTGTTATCAGAGAAACAGACAACAGATGTATGAGTTTATTACTCATCTGCACTTATGATGCAACAGGAAGAAGATTTAACCCCACAGTGTAATCCCACTGTGGTAAACAGCCTTTTATTTCACCAAGCTCTCACCAGCCACTAAAAGTCAGTCCCAGGTTAACAAACTGAGCTAACATTAGCTAACAGCAGCTAACAAACTGTGCTAACAGCAGCTAACAAACTGCACTAACATTAGCTAACAAACTGAGCTAACATTAGCTAACAGCAGCTAACAAACTGAGCTAACATTAGCTAACAGCAGCTAACAAACTGCGATAACATTAGCTAACAGCAGCTAACAAACTGCGATAACATTAGCTAACAGCAGCTAACAAACTGTGCTAACAGCAGCTAACAAACTGCACTAACATTAGCTAACAAACTGAGCTAACATGAGCTAACAGCAGCTACAGCTGTCAGCAGTTTACTTCACTGTCCATCATAAACTCTGTAAATCACAGAGAGTTGAGGCGGAGCAGCCGGAGGACATCAGAGGGAAAACCAGAAAACATTTTCTCCATAAAATATGATCCAGTTTCACCAAAATCAGTGAAATAGTTGGTGGTGTGTGACTTAGTGCCGTAAAGCGTTACGTACTTCTCCCGACCCGGAGCCCAAAGTTACATAGTGTGAGAACAGACGTACGAATGACAGAGACACCGTTCACCTGATCACAGGTCAGTGCGGATCAACAGGAGGTAACAGACGGTAGATTTTGTCTTTTTATAAATGAGTATATATTTTTTTTTGGTTTGTGTACTTTTGTACACACACACACACACACACTCCGTCTTGTAACCGTGCAGAGTGGAGCCCGGCGGTGACGACGGCTCATCTGTGATTCAGAGGTGAATCCTTGCCGCCCTGAGTCATTGTTTACAGATGGATCTCCCTCTGGATCGCTCTCCGTAGATCTGTATCGCCGATCGATATTCCCCCTGAAGTCACTCCGATGTGATCTGAGCACCCCGCCCTCATCGCTCATCCACCCTCCACCCTCCACCCTCCACCCTCCACCCTCCTCCTCCACCCGCCCGTGCACCGTGATGCCTCCCAGGCTACGAATCCAATTAAGCACCGAAAACAAAAACAATATTTTCAAACGGGGGAGCTGGAGCGGCTGCATAATTTATGTTTGTCCTCTCTCTCTCATCTCTTTGAACGGGTCGAATAAAACCAACATCCATTCAATAATGCATGACCTGCGGTTTTGTTAATAGGCTTTGTAGTGGCAGTAATGTACTTTCCTACATGGCTGATGGAGATTATGGCCCCGCTCCTCTCTGCCTGCCAGATATCGATCCGCCTTAATGCCCCCCGGTGTCCCCTCAGCCCCGAGCCTCGACCCTGAAACCACACACACACACACACACACACACACACACACACACACACACACAGACAAAACAAACGGTGTGTGTGTGGACGAGAGAAATCAAAATCTATCGAAGCAATTCAACATCCGTCTTTGTGTCCGACTCCCCGTCGATTCATAGAAACTCAGCGTCAGTCAGTGCAGCTGACCTGCAGTTTGTGAATCAACGTGTTAATCTGCAGCTGGATTAAAGAGTCTTAACTCCACACAGCTCTTAAACCTCCTGAAGAAATGTTAGAATAAAGTTTATTCAGATCATTGAAGACTTCACGGGATGTTGTGAAGCTCAGTGTCGTCACCATCTTGGCAGTCCTGCCTCTTAATCTAAAAATCAGCAAAGGCGGAGCTGAGGCGGGCTGAATGACGTCAAAGCGTCCACGCTCTTAATCCTGCATAACTTTAAGCCTTAATATAACCTGAACAGGTGAGTTGTATATAAATTCACCCTCAGTACAGTTGTCATGAACGGGGAAATTAGCTACAGAGACCAAAACTGTTTTTTGTACCAGGCTGTAAACATGTTTATTTCTGCTGTGAAGTTGGACATTTGAACATGGGGACTTATGGAGACTGACTCACTTCTGGAGCCAGCCTCAAGTGGACGTTTGAGGAACTGCAGTTTTTGAGGTTGATACTTGAGTTATAAATTTGACTTTAAAACTCATCTCATGTATTTTTATTGTTTTTTTTTAAATGTTGGTGTTTCCAGTTCTTTTAACTTAGTTATCGTTTGTTTTATTGTTTTTATGTTATTTTCTATTTTATCTGACGAATGTTTGCATTGTCCAGCAGCTTATAAATAAAGTTTACTTACTCAAGACTCCCGTAGACGAGATTAACTTTTTCTATCGTAGTTAATGTTTCTTTTAAAGCGTCTGATCGCTGATTTGTTTCCACCGTTTTTGCAGTTTTAGTTGGTGAATATGAATTAACATCATTTATCGTGACACAAGGGATTTTTTTCTTCGTGTTTTGGTCCCAGACTTTTGGACTCGGAGAGCCAAACACTTTGAAACGACTGAAATAGTTGCTTCCTGTGTGTACAGTAGGTGTCATCAGGTGTTTTGACCACTTTGGAGTTAAAGTCTGTGAACATCTCCAGGGTGAAACACCTCTGCAGTTTAAGTAATAGTCTGAGCTGCTTTAACATTACACCATGTGTTCCCCAAGACTGTGAACAAAAGTCACAGCATCAGCAGGAAGTGGCTCTGTTGACGTTGGAAAGGAAGTTAAAGTCTTTGTAGATTAAAGGTGTGATTCTTCACGCAGGTCCAAAACTACAAAACAAAAAAAAACTGGACCCGAGTGTCAAAGAACCAAAAAATGACGTCCAACACATGAAAGACACAAAGAGACGAAGAGACAAAGAGACGAAGCTGACTGAGTCAGACACAGGTGAGCTGAATTCTACCTGACAACAGACTCTGATTTGAATGATTCAGGCCGACCTTTGACGTCCAATCAGACAGAAGAATTAAAAACACCTGAGCAGGTGTGTGAGCTTTAATTCATTTTTATGTTATTAACAAACTACGGCGATAATTTGACACGCGTTTGATAATTTCATGACGATTACGGCTGTTCTTCTTCAGGTTTTATACATTTTGTTTGCTTTTATGTTCTATTTATGTTTTATTTATGTTCTATTTGTGTTCTATTTATGTTTTATTTATGTTCTATTTGTGTTCTGGGGAATAATAAACTGAGCATGGAAGTCAGGCCGAGCGTCTAACCTCTTTTCTGCTCCAGTTTTTATTTAATCCAATCATTGCAACGGTTAATATTGATATTTAAATGATTGATAATTGTCCATATTGCACTTCCTCGTGTCGCAGATATCATTTGAGAACTCTGCTGATGGAATCGATGTGAATTGGACGGAGCGGCGGCAGATGGAGGAAGAGGAGACGGTTTGTGTCGGAGGATCGTCTCGGCTAATCCAATAAGCAGAAGCCTCTCCTTTCCTTCAATCTGATTATTCCCAATAATTAAGAGAAATTGCTGGAGCGTGGCTTTAATAAGGCTTTACATATTCAGCAGCGCTGATATGTTCTGCTTCTGGACCCTGATTACAATCCTGCTGAGGAAAGACGGCTGACTCCAGATCAGCCAGAGAGAGACCGAACTGACCGCTGACTCAGAATAATGAACCACAAACATCTGGACCTGTTGAGGTCCGGCTCGCGTCGACATCACTTCAAACTGATGACCTGCTGCCGTCTGTGGGTTTTCCTCCGAGTTCAGTCTAAGTTGAGCTTTGACACATTCAGATTCACGCCGCTGCAAACTGTTTCTGTCCCGACCTTTGAGAGAATGGAAAACCCAAAATTAGAGAAGCTATTAGCTGCATCACACCATCTAAATTTATCCAACCTGCGGCACAGAAGAGATGCAGCCTGGAGGAAGGATATATGACGACTGGATGCAAGCCCCTCTAAAATCTTTGCTTTTACTTCGTGTTTCCACCAAACGTGAAGCAGATTTTCGCCTCCTGTTTTTTTTCTAAAAGGTACTTGCACGCAGTAAATACGCAGCCGTATGAAAATAAACAGATGCCACCATAAACTGGTCGAAAGGACGCAACATGATGGCAATGTGTAAAAAGTCTGAATTCAGACAGTCAACGTTTGGTGCTACGTATAAATATGAAGCGGTATCATGGAGCTCTGGGTGTCCACAGACGGCTACAAATGGAGGTCAGGTCACGTCTCCGGATCAGACCAGAATCTGTGTCGACCGTGTCGGGTTTTTATTCCTCCAGAAGCTCCCCGACACTCAGAAGACTGTTTCGCTCAAAGTTTGATGTTTTCAACTTGAACGAGCGACAGAAGAAAACTTCAAACATGGACGCTGCATCAGTTTTTGCACGAGCGCGCTTCACGGTCAATAAATGTGCTACATCTGGTGAGACTTTAAAAATGAAGCATGCTGGGAAGAACAGTACAAAAACGACTTGATCTGGGTTCAAGTATGTCGCTAACGTACGTAATCAAACAGTTCTGTTTGACCCAAACCTCCTCCACATGCAGACTCTCTCGCTCTTTATTCGACGTCACCTGATTTTAATGTCACGTTAATTCAGACCTGACGTTAGCGGGTCACCTACAGCGAGGGGGTGAGCGCAGGTGAACCGGAGTATTTTGGTTGGATCACTGGATGGCTGCATGTATGACGTGACTTTAAAGTTGTAAGAAGATTTACTCCATGGAGACATTCTTTACGGATGGATGTGTTGGACTTGAACCAGCAACCCACCGGTTCCCAAGCCAAGACCCTGCAGACTAAAACCTATTTTTATGAGCAGAATCGTTGATAATATCATTATTTGACTGTACGTAGAATTTAGTGACTCATTAAACTAAAATTAGTTGAAGAAGTGAATTGAAATAAAGTTGATTAACAGTTTTTATTTTTATCTTTCGTTTCTGGAGTTGCAGCATTATTTTTTTTTTTCCCCGAGAGCAGCAGAACTAAACTTCCTCCTCACAAAGCGTACTTTGACTTCAGGTACTTCAGGAGTGCGTTTACAAGTTAAAAAAGTGCTGATTGCAGGACTATTTTTTCATTACCACTTTGAACGGGGGGGCCGTTTTAAAGTTTCGGCGTGATGGAGGGATGAAGTGAGAGGACAAGACAAGAAGAAGAAGAGGACAGGGATGGAGGAGTGATGTCAGTGATGCAGGTAGCACGGCGAGGCCAGATGGCAGCAGCAGCAGCAGCGCTCTGCCTCACTGATTAGCGGCGAGCAGACAAAGAGCGGCCATGTTTCACTTGTTCATCACTTAAGTGCAGAGCCCAAGGTGGAGGCAGGGAGATTTCCCTCGGGGGAAATGTGCCTCCCAAAGATAAGACCGAGGACCGTATTGCTCTCCGGGGGTGGCGAGGTACGACGAGGCAGCCGGGGGGATCCAAACCTCTGAAGAAAAACAAAATGAAAGACGAAAGAAAAGAGTCCGTGGTGTGGAACGCAGACAGCGAGCAGCTCCAAGTTAAACAGTTAAACTTCAGGGAAAAGTTCAAGTTTCCTTTTCCCATTAACTCCCAACTCTAGGGAGACAAAAGTCCGCTCGCAAGTTTGGAGGATAGAAGTCGTTCACTTAAGTTTGGAGATCCTCGGGAGGCCGGCGGGATCACAGCGAGAACAATGACTGTAATACGCTGCTCGCAGCCTCTGACCTCGGCCGCAGCCAGACTCGCTCGTCGCTCTGTAATTAGGCTCGTCTGCTGCTGAAGATTATTACCGCCGAGCTGAATTCGAGGCGGCCGCCAACAGATCTCCACTGCGAGAGGAGGAACTATACGAGCGCCCGGGCCCCGACGTGTTTACCTCTGCTCTGAAAGCCGTCAAATGAAGATGAGCGATTGTGCAGGAAATGAGCGTCCAAAGCTTCTGATTGCTGTCTGACATGTTTCCCTCGCCGATGATTGTTCCATTGTCAAGACTCCGATTTCCCTCAGATGCATGAATATATATGAAAAAAAAAGAGAATTCAGCGCTCGGTCAGAGGTGAAAGGAGGCGATTGTACCAACAAAACAACACTCAAGCGCTCATACGTTTGTCTTTCTATAGCGGAGACCGACAAATTGCATCCCCCAACCTGTGACTCACAATAAAAGCAACACTCATCTAAATCCTACTCCAACTTTGACCTTGAAGTAATGAGGTCCTCACAAGGAGGGATTCAAACTGAAATTGATCCTCACAGACTCATCTTTGAGTCCTGGAATTGGAAAAGATCCTGGAATACCTTGAAAATAGCCCATTTTTATAACAAAATACTTAAAAAGTCCTGGAACCACGTCTCATATTTTGATCAAACGGCTGCTCATCAAGTTCTAATCAAACCTTTCAGCTTGTACATTGATCTTTATATCAATATATTTGAGTTTTATACCGACTGATGACTCCTCACGCCTCCTAAACTGACCTACAGATGGTAAACAGCTGCTTGGTTAAACACAGTCTTATCTGAGTCTGTTGTAGTCCACATACGATGATTAGTGACCTTGAGCTTGATAAATTAACGAGCTCAGCGTCTAAATCAAAAACACATTTTAGTTTTTATTAAATGTTATTAAAATGAACAGAATGTGTGTCACCATTAAAAGTTGTATTTACCACGCTTTACCTGCTGTAGGTATTGTATACATTATACATTAAAGCTTCCTTCATTTCACTGATAAGACTCCACACCGTATGTACTGCTGCGAATTCTTTTAATATTATTTTCCGGGAGACGCTTGAAGTGTGAAACATCAGTCGTGTGTTGTCAGATGGAAAAACTCATTTATTGGTAAAATGATTAATGTAATGTTTTATTAATATTAAAGTCGTCTCTCTCCTGTCAAACTCTCATTTTAACTTGATAATCGGCAACTTTCACAACAAAAAACTCACAATAAAGCAATGTAATGACACTTTCCCAATGCTTGATGGGTAGTTATTTGGAATATTATTAACAGCTGCTGTGAATTCAAAACACAGCGGCCAACACTGTTTCTACCTGATGAGTACACAATATCATCCCCGGCTGTAAACCAGGAGCAGTGTGAAGGTGAGACAGTTTGTTTTTATGTCTTTAAATGTATTTCATGTATATAATAAAGATTAATTACAATATTTGTATGTAATTCTCCAGGAAAAATATGGACCAGTGCGGTCTATGTAAAATAACAGTATTTGAATGTAAATTTCAGGTAATTACTGTGATTAGGGTACAGCACCATACTGTAATTTAACTATGTAGTTTTACAGTAATGTCAGCACAGTACATCGCTGTGATGTTAACTTACAGTAAGTGCAGATGATTACAATATCATCTTGGAATTTTACATTAAAATACCGTTATTTTAAAAGTAATATTGTGTCTGGTTACTGTAGAAACACAGAAGAATATTGTGTTTTCTATAGTAGCCAATTATAATATTTGTATGCATTCTTCAGGAATTTTACAGTAAAAATACAGTTTAGATAAAATTACAGCATTTTAATGTAAATTTACTGGCTACTGAGTTGAAGTGATAATATGGGGTTGGATTAGTGTCCAACATTGCTGTGATGTTAACTTACAGTAGCTACAGATGATTATTACACTATGATATTGGAATTTTACATGAAAATACCGTTATTTTCAAAGTAATATTGTGTTACTGCAGAAACGCAGCACAATAGTGTGATTTTCATGCATTTTACTGTAAAATAATAACGATATATTACTGTGAATTCGCTGCCATTATCAGCCAGTAATTCACTACAACAGTACACAAATATATATTTCAGTGTGGGTGCAATGTTTTTATCATGAATCCAAGCGATGGTCAAACCAATGAAAATAATAAAGCAGAACTAAATTTTAATCTTGGAGAAGAGGCTGGCTGGAGAAAATCACAACGGGCTAATTATGTTTCATTTTTATCAGGTAATTATTCAAAACATCATTTCATAGTTATAATTCAGGATATCAGAGCCCCATCAGCGATGTTAAACAGCGTTTAGCAGCTGTTAAAAGTGTCTAATGGTCGTCTGTAGCAAAGGTTGCAGCTAAAAGGACGAACATTAAAGTTAGTAAGGCAGAGCGAGCGGGAGCGTCCTGCTTTCTCCATCCTGACTCTGCTGACACACGGCTCTGCTGGAAGCTCCACAGCTCCTGAACAGTAAATGCTATTTTAACACACACTTAAAAAAAATAAAACTCATTGTAGATTGCATGCAAGACCTCTATTACTCAAACTCGCCCAACCACAAAATGAACAAAGTCAGCCGTTGTGCAGCAGCGGGGCGGAGATGTGAGGCGAGATCGCGGCCGAAATTGAAATTAATGGCTTTTCTAATTGGAGCACATGTTTGTCAAAGTGACCGAGTGCCGCGAACGCGAAACTACATCCGCTCACCTGCCCCCGCGGCACGCTCTCTGCCTCCTCTGATTGGCCGACAGCTGTGGTCAGGACGGATGATGTCGTACATGATTACGGGGAGCCGGGGATGTCCGATACGTCACACTGAGCAGCCAGGCGGGGCCGATCAGCCGGGTGGGGCACATGAAATGTACAGTTAGAAATAACTCAAACGCAGACCTGCTGTCAGCTCCTCGTTGATAATTACAATAATTTTAATCATGCTTTTAATAAAACTTCAGTAACTGTTAAATTATTAAGAGTGAAGAAAAAGCTGTAAATCTAAATTTGGACACACAGACAGTCGGAATCAAAAGCTCATTTATTTTTTACATAAATTTACACTCCGTGCCTTAAAAATACTGTGAAATTGTGAAAAGTTAAATAAAATTGACTAAATGTCTAATTAAAGCTAAAGAGACCTAATATCTCCATATTTCTACATTTAGTTGCAGCAAAACTAAAAACACATTCAATAAAGTCATATAACCCTCAAGGTCGTGCTGTTATACTGAATATCAGCACAGTGCGCTCTAGCTTGTTAGCTTCTTTGTAAAGGTCTACATGTTACCTTCCAGTGGACAAGGCTGGAAACCAACCTCAGAGCTAGCAACCAGCAGTGTCCGGTCTAACAGTGAACACAGCAGCCTACCGAGGTGGTTGATGAACCGGAGTTAAATACTGCAGGAGCTGATGAGGTGATGAGGAGCAGGTGTGATAGCTGAACAGGTGAGGATCAGCGGGGAAGCCACGCCCAGCCTGCACACACAGAACAGACAGAGAACACGAAGGAAAACAGACAAATCTAACAGATCCTAACAGGTTCGACTGGTCTGAGCGTCTGATTGGTGGCCGTAGCGTGATGCTGGATGAGATGAATTACTCCAAATCCAAATAAGAAAACAGCTTGTTGATTGATTTCAGGCATCATCACCTTGAAAAGTGAGATCAGATCAGATTTATCTGTTTTGAAAACACACTTTCACTCCTCGTCCTCCATTATGTAACAGTTTATTTGAAAGAAAACCTCTCTGGGGACGGCGTACAAACACGACAAGCTGGGTTTGAATGTTTCACTCGGTACAGGTGTGATATAGCTTCAGTAATGTGTTGTTGCAATATGTTTTGATACCCTGATATTTATCTGTTAAAGCTGCCAAAAGCACTGATATGTAACACTCTGCTCTTTTCATATCAGCTTTACTTGGACGGTTTGACGTTGAGAGATTTCAGACTTTTCCTCCTCGAACTTTGTGAGAAAAATATCGTCCTGGTTTCACATTAGATGTCATAAAAGAGCGTCGTCATTTAGCTTCTTCTGACCTTCCTGAACTAAACAGGGTGAAGGTGGTGAATCGTCGGGTTAAACGCTCTCCGCTTAAATCCAGTTTAATAAAATCTGAGAGTCACGGTGGTCAGATACAGTTTCCATTTGACATCGACTAAATTTCATTATAAAACTCCTGTGAAAACCATGAAGTAAATATCATATCTCTACTCAGCAGGAGGAATCAGATACTCAGTGTGGCTTTCCATCCATTCAGCGCCGTGTCTGCTTTTATCCGATTACAAACAGGAAGTGGCTGGCTGAGTGCTCGCTGCAGGGCTGCATGAAGGAGAGCATCAGTCACCGGGCCGCCGCCATTAAGCCACAGACCTGCTCGTCAGATTTCCTCCTTTAGTGCAATTAGACACACTTTGGTTGCATGTCCACGCGGCTCTGATGTGCAGTTACAGAGGTCAGGATGTTGCCTTCAGGCACTTTTGATTTCCTGCCAATCGCAAGGGCGAGACACAATCGCTAAGGCGACCGTCTCATGGGAGGATCAGTGCATTTCTCTACTGACAGAACACCAGGGACTCTTGTTAGCAGCTTCCTCCCCCAAAGCTCAGCTGGACTCTGCATTCATTATGATGTTACAGTAAAAATCTGTACAGCAGCAGAGTTATGCTCGGCTAATAATGTCCTAAAGTGCCGCCTGGAGGCTGTAATGTTCATAAAAACCAACAAAATAAACCTGAACAAACAGCATCCTGAGGATTTGACATAAATGGATCCAGAGGAAATGTTCAAAATCAGAAACGGTCATCCTCTGGGGAAGCCGAGATGTTAAAGGGAGTTGCCTGGTGGACAGTAAAGTGCTGCACCACCAACTGTTTCACTGATTCTGGTGAAACTGGATCATATTTTATGGAGAAAATGTTTTCTGGTTTTCCCTCTGATGTCCTCCGGCTGCTCCGCCTCAACTCTCTGTGATTTACAGAGTTTATGATGGACAGTGAAGTAAACTGCTGACAGCTGTAGCTGCTGTTAGCTCATGTTAGCTCAGTCTGTTAGCTGCTGATCAAGAGGCAACAACCGTGGCTGTGAAGTGAAGCCAAAAACTGCAGTACCTCTTGTCGTCCACTTGAGGCTGGCTCCAGAAGTGAGTCAGTCTCCATAAGTCCCCATGTTCAAATGTCCAACTTCACAGCAGAAATAAACATGTTTACAGCCTGGTACAAAAAACAGTTTTGGTCTCTGTAGCTAATTTCCCCGTTCATGACAACTGTACTGAGGGTGAATTTATATACAACTCACCTGTTCAGATTATATTAAGGCTTAAAGTTATGCAGGATTAAGAGCGTGGACGCTTTGATTGACAGGTGGGTGACGTCACAGGTGTCTATTTTAATTCAGGTCCACCCGCACTCCGTTTTTGGATTAGCCAGGAGCCGGCTGAAGGCGGGACTGCCAGGATGGAGGGAACCAGAGCAACATCTTCAGAAACCTGCGGGTGACGTCACACAGACTACATCCATCTATATCTGAACCGGGCAGCACTGTTGCAATAAATAAACGATCAGTTATCAATTAAAACTTTTAGACATCAGCTGGTTCCATCTTGTTTTTATGTAAATTGAATCTTTTTGTCTTTTTTAAAAAATCACTTTGGAGCCTCGGGGGAACTTCAGATGGGAATTCATTTATTTGACCTAAATACTAAACAATTAACTAAATAATTAACAGAAATAATCATTAATCGTCGTGTTAATTGGTGCCAGATTGGTTCCACTGGTGTATTGGCAGTGTTATATTGTATTTTAAATCCCAGCTCTTGTTAAAGGCAATAATAGAAAAGATGAGACTCCAATAAACACAGAAAATAAAGCTCTCTGTGTCCAACTCTACACCTCTTCAACCCAGCGCTTCTCTCTCTCTCTTCCTCCCACTCGCTCTGCCTCTCTCGTCCATGTTCACTTAGCCTCCCATGTAACTGACAGGCTGCAGTCATGGAGGTGAACAGCACGGCAGCCATTTTAATACCATCAACTCCCACATTCTGCCAATTAGAGCTGCTGGCAGCGTCTGATGATGGAGCTATTAAAAGAGACGTTGGAGGTCTATCTGACAGATGGATTCATGCCTCCTCTGTCTTAATAAAACCCGCCCACAGCTCCGCCCCCAGAGCTGACACGTCTCACCTCCACATGCAGCAGCACCGCGGTGGGAGGAAATAACACCTGAACGCTATAAATACTGTACACATGTCGAGATGGAAAAACCTGCGACATGTGTGGATGTAAAACTAATGGACAGAAGAGGGCGGCCATTTAAACCGAGCCCAGTGTTTATAGAGGAAGAAACTAATCTAACTCATAAGGATGGAGCACAGGAGGAGGTGGGAGGAGTTTAATGGATGGTGGGAAGGTGGAGGAAGGCTGGAGTGGATGGGAAAAGGTTGGTTGAGGTGGGAGGTCGGTGTACGTGAATGGAGGCGTTCGGGTGATGAGATGGCTGGAGGAGGTGGAAGGAGGCAGATAATGGTGAGAGGAGTTGATGAATGTAACATGTAACCCAGGTAAAAAAACTATAATTAGCAAACCCTGACATGAATATCTGGGTTAAATGAGGTCACTCAACATTTTCAGCATCATCTGTTCTTTAAATTCCTCCCGTCAGCAGTGAGTTCATTCACGTGTAGGTCAGTATTGTCTCAGACGTTAGCGGTAGCCTCAAATGCAAAGATTGTTTTGAGTTGATTAAAAGTCTCTTTACGTTCTTTAATGTTCATTAAAAAAACAAACAGATTTTTACCTTAAGTTAAAGACTTAAAATAGTTATTAATTATTTCTTTTGACCTTTTAAAGTTCAAGTTTTTGTTCCTGGTGAATTTACAATTTAAAATAACTTTTTACAGTAGTTTTCCGTTTTGTAAATTATTTCTTATGTTTGTGCAGAAAAAATTCAATATTATTCATACAGTATTTTTTCTGTTTCTCAAATTACATACAAATGTCTGTAAAATAACTGTTTCTCTGCAAAACCTGAATGAAAATTACTTTAAGTTCATAGTTTCTGACATTGATTTGAATTATGATATTTTACTGTTTGTTTGGCGGCTGCTGTTGACAGTCATTTGATCGTTTTTTAGGATTTTGTTTTGCAGTGAACTCTTCCCCCTCCAGGATGATTGAGCTCTTTCAATGAGAGGCTGAAACTGGAATAAAAAATATATTTTTGTGTTCTTCATTTAAAAAAAAATTCCATATAAAAACTAATTTGTTTAACCTTCATTGTGTCTGTGATGCTGTTCATGAACCAAACCTACAATTTCTGATACTTCTGGTTTAATTAATCCCACTTGTTTCACACACAACTATTCTGGTGCTGTATAATTTGCAAATTAACACAATACAGCTGGGTTTTTTTTCAGATCCCCACAGTATTTCTGCAAAGACTTCATGCCAATATTACATTTCACGTTTTGTAAAAACACTATGAGCCAAATCCAAGTAAAACCCTCTCTTCACAAACAATGACTTGCTACTGGAATTACAATTTATTGCACAGTGACCATAAAATGGGTGGCAAATTTAGGAAGTTTGTTTGGAAAAGCTTCTGCAAATTTAATTTAAGAAAAGTAGTTTTGTTTTTATCAAACATTTGGTTAAATGGTTCGTCCCTCCAAGGTGTTTGGAGGTTGATAGGAGACTCTCTCCTGGTCTGTTCTGGGAAGAGCGCAGTGTGACAGGATGTTTGGTTAGTCATCACTGTGCATGCAGCCAATCTATGAATAAATAAAGGTTGATCTATATAAACAGATATCCACATATGAATGCAGAATCTGTAGGCAAGCGACAGGATTTAGGTATCAAGTTTGGTATAAGTTGTGTTAACCAATCATATTTGAGCGGAAATTTTATCTCGAAGTTGCTGATTGAATTGTAAACTATGCCCGACACATGGAAGAGGAAGTCTTGGCTTGGAAATACGCTGGGCTACACTGGAAACTATGAAAAACTGGCCACTTCCCAGTGGTTAAACCATCGTCAGCCCATAGTAAGTAATCTAAATGATTGGACTGTTAACGATGACTGGCGAATGGAAGAGGAAGTCTTGGCTCAGAAACCATGAAAAACTGCTCACTGCCCAGAGGCTAAACCATCTTTAGATGATAGCTTTTTAAAATATATCTGCATTCATATGCAGATTTGTTGTTAATCGGACTGTAAACTCTCACCAGTGCATGGAAGATGAAGTCTTGGCTTGGAAACCATGAAATATCAGACCCCTCCCCAGAGGCTAAACCATTGTCAGGTACCACGATTGGATAAATCAAACATCGTAAGGATAAAGCAATAACTCATTTTTAATTTCTCAGTGGTATGTTTAAAGATTGAGACTAGAATAACTGTATGCTTCATAAGATGAATGGTTTTCGTGTTATCTCACATCTATGACATGACTATGGTTATCCTTTTGATCGGTAGATAGAGTGTCTGAGTTAACCTACTGTTTCTTTCTTATCTACAGCCGAGTGTTCATATACTTCTGGCATCTTCCTGGATACGGGGCTCAGGTGAAGGCTTAAGACCCCATCGGCAGATCCAGAATCCACAAAAAATGAGAGACGAGATCATCGCAAAGAACTGCCGCGGTGGAAAATTGAAGTAAAAGCTGCAGTTTTTCTACAAAATCCAACAAAGGTGACGAAGCTTCGGGCGAGGCGTATGTGAAGTTGTTTCATCTCGGATGATGTGTGCTGTAAAATGTCATCAGACAGTTAAAGTAAACATGAATATGTAATATATTCAAGTAATAAAGTTGGAAAGTGTCGGCACTGTCAACCAGGACAGAATGTCCAAATGCGATACATGTTCCAACATGCAGATGGACAGAAATAACCAGTTATTCATGGAAAATGTGACAGAATTCAGCTTTACCGTATGTTGCTGTGACTGACAGCTCACCACTGACTATCTGAATTCTCCTGCAGTAACCTCCACCCATCTGGCTCCTTGTGCAGCACAAAACAAACACTTAGAAATTCCTGCAAATTGCATCTGACCCACCTACACCAGCAGGTGTAGTTTGTATATCAGCACCAGATGGCTGAAATCAACTATTTTTGACTCATCCAGTCAAACTGCAGCCTGTCAGTCGGCAGCAGATCCCCGCGGATCATACAAACTGTTCACCTCAGATTTGTACCTGCTCTGCTCAGGATGCAAAGAAAATATTATCATCTTGTTTCAGTGTTTACATTTAATGAAGGTCCTGTTTCTGCAGCATATACAAATATGATAACATAAGGTGTAAAACATCTACAAGCTACGTTTCACAGCTGATTTACTCAACCGGTGTTTTCACATCACAGAAGTCGATAGTCTTAGTTTGTCTCGAACATGGTGGCTGCAGTATTCATTAACCTCCACGGTATGAAACTGTTTATATTTCTTACAACCTAAAAATGTAGTCAAAAGTTTGTCCTGTTGCTAAAGAAAACGGTTCATCCTCTGAGGAACCTGAAATTACACATTCAATTTCAAGGAAAGCTACCCATCAATCAGGATAAGAAATTTAGTGTGTGGTATTCTGAAAGTGGTATACCAAGAAGGCTCCTACAGTCTCCAAACTGGAAAGGGTTTGACTTCTGAGGAGCATGAATGTGCCTTTTATTTAAAGCCGTAGTTTATCTTGTCATGAGTGTAAGTATTGGTCAAGTGAAAGATTTCGGACTAATTGTGGCATAGCAATAAATGTCACAAATCATTGCAGTGTAAAGGGTTCATCCTCTGGGGAACGTGGTTGTGCTGTGTTGTGAGATTGCCATTCCTAATAATTTCCCTTAAAATCTCAAGATTTCTTATGTTACCATGTTAAAAGATGGTGCTGTAGAGAAAGGTCCAGGATTATCAAAATCCAAAAGGTTCATCCTCTGGGCACCAGAAATATGCATTGACAAAAAATCTTCTGATAGTTTTGTGGTTTGTTGTGTACACTGTTGACATTTTGTCCTGTTCTGCACGATTTGAAGTGTTAGAAACTCATCAATTCTATTAATTCTAATAATTCAACCTCTGGTGACCATGAATATGCACATTTAATGTCATTAAAGTGCAACTTTAGGTTAAAATACCTCACCTTGACCCTCAAATGGAGAATTTGTCCTGGTGTTGGTGCCAGGTGAACAGTACAGTTCTTTTTCTGGTCACACCAGAAAAGGGGTGATAAAAAAGGTCCAAAATCAAAATGGTTTATCCTCTGGGTGTTGTGAATGTGCTGGATTCATGACAATGGCAGATTGCACATTAGATTTTAACATTTCTGGTGTAAAAATGAGGATTTTGCACTGATGGTGCTGCAGAAAAAAAGGTCAGGTGATCAACCAAAATGTTACAAAATTTATTATCTGGGGACCATGAATGTATACAGAAAATCTCATTGAAATTTAAACATACAAAACTAGGTGGAAGTCGGGGGAAGCTAAATGGTTTGTTCGAGTCAAAAGACTTTATAAATAATGGGTTTGATAAATTGAAGACGTCTTTCAGACTTTGATATTTGTTGTGTCTTCGGTCCAGAGAGTCGGAGATTGATCAAACATCCTCGCACTCGCCGCTAATGTGTCAAAATAATCTGCCGCTGTGATGCTGTTATCTTCCTCTTTCCAAAAAAGCAGCTCTCTTTACATCTGATGATGAACTAACCGCTAGCCTGCAGTGTTGTTACCAAGGTACCCATTAGATATTTTCAGTTTTCTTTTCAATCACACCACTTTCATCCCTCCCGTACTAACCTTCAGCAGCAGACAGTTCTGCTGGGAGACAATAAGCTCTCTGTTCTTTTGATTCTTGGCTCCGTCTGAGGAGATGAAGCCTTTAATCAGCCTGGTCCAGTGCCGAGACTACAACATGTCCTCCAATTTCACCACTTTTCATCTCGTGCCTTTGAAATGCAGAACTTCACTAATGGCTTCCGCTTGTCACAGGATCAATACATTCCCTGTACATCCTGAGAGAATAACATACTATTAATTTGTTGGATCAGATAGCTCATGACAGTGCTGTGTCTTTTTAAAGCATTACAGCATGTCATGTGTGGCAGTGATGTACAGTAAGCCTGAGTGACAGAGCGATCTGGAAAAGGATGGCGGAGCTTGAACTTTAAACGTTCCATCTGAGTCCTAGTGAGGTCTCCCCTCCCTCCCCTTCATTCGCCAATGTAATCCATAAGCTCACAGCGTTAAGTGCAGGAGGATTATTAGCACAGAGGCGACGTGTGGAGGCAGATAAAGCCTGGACCATATGGGTGTTCAGCATCAGCCCTCAGCGCTGGTTGAAGCTTTGCAGGAAACCTCGACCGTCCCGTGGACAGACGTTACAATCCGACGTCAGGAAGAAGACAACATGGCTGCCCTGTTGGAAAGTTTAAAACCTCTAAACGATTTCTCGTTTCTGTAAAACTTTCACGATGGCCCCGTGCTTCAGAGTTGATGACAAAACTTGGAACGGCTCTTTCATTCTCAGTCTTTTTTATCTCTTCTTGGCTAAACGGTGACAATTCCATCTGTCACCAAATTTTGGCCAGAGTCTGCGATAATTTTTATCCTTCAAAACAAATGAAAAATGCAGATTAAGATGAAATGAGAACAGAATTTTAAATGCACAGAATATCTCTAGAAGTTAAATGCTGTTTGTGTGGAAAACACACTAATAGAAATATATAAAATAACTAATATATTATAAATATGCTGACTGCAAAAAACAACCACATCATAGTAAATAATGTCAGATTTTGCGAATTATCTTGAAGTTGGTGGATCTTGTAGAGTTCAACACACTGACAGTATAAAGAAAGGTTGATGTCTGAAGAGAACCGGTGTCTCTGGTTACCGCCATGTTCGTAGTCCAGCTTCTTTTGCCTCCCGGCTAATCTAAAAAACGGTAAAGATATGGATCATCGGCGGGCTGAATGACGCCTGGTTGCTCAAACAAGCCATCTGTAACAACACCCACCTGTCAATCAAAGCGTCCACGCTCTTAATCCTGCATAACTTTAAGCCTTAATATAACCTGAACAGGTGAGTTGTATATAAATTCACCCTCAGTACAGTTGTCATGAACGGGGAAATTAGCTACAGAGACCAAAACTGTTTTTTGTACCAGGCTGTAAACATGTTTATTTCTGCTGTGAAGTTGGACATTTGAACATGGGGACTTATGGAGACTGACTCACTTCTGGAGCCAGCCTCAAGTGGACGACAAGAGGAACTGCAGCTCCAGAGTTACCACCAGTCCTTCAGCCACGTATCTCTGATGCTACGCTCTCCTTACATCTTCTGTTAGCCTGGTTAGCTGTTAGCCGTTATTTTCTCCATCTTATTGTGGAGATATCTTATGTTCTCCATGATAACAGATGGTTTCTACCGTCATCCAGCTCTGCATCTCCTTCTCCTCACTGCAGCAGGGATCACTGGTCTTTCCACAGAGTCTGCTAGCGCAACTTAGCGTTAACAGCTGTTCCCAAGTGTAAATAAGTGAGTCTTGGCTTTGCTTGAATGGGTCAGCCAATGTATCATAAAGTAGTCCTTAAAAATACTAAAGATACAGAGCTACTGTAACTGTCTGCCACCCACACAGCGCCATGGTATGAATATGTTTGTGTATATGTATGTATAAATATATGTAGAGGAGATATAAATGACTTGATGTGCGATGAAGTGAAGGAGAAACAATAGATAAATGTAGACTTCCTCCTACTCATTTTCCAACATGCAAGATTTAATTTGTGGAAGTGAACGCGTCTTTTTTTTTTTTCTTCTGACATATAAACAAACAAACAAACAAATGCTGCTTTAAAAACTCTAAAAAGTGACGACACGTGTGAATCCAGAGGTATAATGCTACATGTGCGATAACGCTAACCTTTAATCTCTTTGACTCTCCAGCTGAGATCTGTGGATGTGCGCAGACATTGTTCATCAGTTCAACAGGGCGGAAAGACGTAAACAAACCTCTTTGAATCAGATATAATCAACACTTTTATACTAACGGTGAATTAAAATGAGAAGCGTGAAAACAATGTGAACCTAAAGGAGGATTATCACCCGAGTCAGCATCTCCACTCGGCTTTAAAGTGAGTTTCAGCTAATTGTTTAGCCGTTCGAGGACACGGCTTTAACTCATGGTGTCGATTTTGGCAGCTGATGTCAGAGAAAAAGTTGTGAAAACAGCAGATGGAGGCTAGCTGGTGAACAAAGTGGATATTTTAGACGCTAAAGAACCAGATATTTCCCTCTGGTGATGGTGGAGGCCAAAAATGGAGCGAAAATATTGGACACAAACACGACTCCAAATCCATGACAATGCCACATGAGCCTTCCTCCTAGTTGCTGTAACCTGTTTAACATGGGGACTTATGGAGACTGACTCACTTCTGGAGCCAGCCTCAAGTGGACATTTGAGGAACTGCAGTTTTTGGGTTTATATCCAAGCGCCAACATCCTTAGCTGTGGAGTGAAGCCAATGCCAGTGATTACACTGAGCTGTATTTAATAAATTAGTTCAAATTTTTGCTGTGTTGAGATTCTTTGTTATTTTTCTGAACTCATTTTTTTATTTATTTGGAGAAAGTGCAACACAAACAGAAACTGTTAAACCTAGCTGTGTGTCTGTGTGGTGTTCATGCACATTAACCTCCTAAATGAACTCATTTTCTGGTATCTGTGGTTTAATTAATCTTGTTTGCTACACTCTCTCTGCAGGTTGAAGCAACTAGTAAATGTATATTGTGTGAAAGTGAACAACTAAATTTAAACTGAGCATTAAAAAAAAACTTAAAATACAGGCACGTGTCTGAGTTACTGCCCAGATAGCAAGGCAACATTGATTCAGTGTTGATTCGATGTTGGTCTGCTATCTGGGGATTGGTTTAATTAATGTTATTTCAATGTTGGTTCAATGATAAAACAGCGATTGATTTTAACTTGAACTGACATTGATTTCATGTCTTGATCTATTTTTCATCTTTGAAATAACTTTTATTATTTCAGGGAGGAAACCTGATGAAAAATCAATGTCATATTTCAATGTTGATTCAATGACAGTTTCGTTGATGCATCAACATTGATCCAGTGTTGGTCTGCTATCTGAATTACAACTTAGATGTCAGTAAATAAAACCTCAAGCCATCTGTGAGGTGAAATGTAACCTTTAAGGTGGAAATGCAGCATGTGGCAAAACAACATTTCTGAGATCGCAGTAATATTCGTATCTGTGTATTTGGCCTCTCACTCCTCTTGTGTTTTCAATATAAATGTACATTATGTCTGTCTGCAGATAAATCCTGTTTAACATCATGTGCCGTCTCTCCAGATTTCTATCTTCTATTTGCCGCCGTTTGGTTGGCTCACCCCGTCGACTCACCGTTCTTCACCCCAACCCAACCCGCTTTATCACAGTTGTGAATATTTCCACATTAGTCATGGGCGGCTGATAAAGTTGCATTGTTTAATGAGAAGTTTTTGTCGGTGGCGTCAGGTTGGTCTGTTTACCAGATCTCAGCTTGTGGGAGGCTGGCATCTGTTTCTCTCTGACTGGAAAGCTCTGAGTGTCAGCTTGTTAAAATAAAAAAACAAAAAAACTCAACAATGGGCTGGGAAATATTTCATTATTTCATCTATAGATGAAATGCGTGGTGAAAACAAATATAACAAAGCTTAATTAAAGAGAGCTACGTGTAGAGAAAAAAAAAGTTTGAAGCCGAAAAGAGGTAAAAATGAAGGAGGTGTGCAGTTTTTTCTCCGACGATCCTTCATTTAAAATCTTTCAGTCTCGCTGACCAGCAGAAACAGCTCAACAGCTGTTCCTGAGAAAGTTTCTGGTGAACTTTAAGTCAGAGGATGCAACAAACTGACCTGATCTGAAGTCCAAATGAGATGCTTGTTTGCTTTCCCATAGTGGACTCGACACAAACACAGGAGTCCATCCATTTCCTTCCACTTATCCAACTGGCCGGAGACCCCAGACTAAAAACATTTACTATAGGATGCAACTCAGGAAGCATAAATGTAGTCTGAAAACAGAAATAATGGTGTCGGAGCAGTCAAGGCCCTCAAACGTAATGGCCTATAAGCTCTCAGAGCTTGTGAAAAGACCTTGAACCCAGGCTATGGAGCACTGCAGGATCATGAAAAGTCTTGAATTAAGGACCGTGGTGCTGATAACGTCTTTGGGTTGCAAAGTATGGACTAATATGGCAAACAGAGAGGCGTAGAGGAAGACGTCTTCTTTGTCTTCTGTTCGGTTCAGGAGCCAACTCGGCTTAATTTCTTGTGAAAGAACAAACTCTACTGCCTTTATTGCTAAGAGAATACTTTCAGTGAACTTCTCGTCCCTTACAGAACCACCAGACCTCTCAGATCGTTCCTCGGTGGTAGCGCCTCGGCTTTGGTGCAAACGCTTCTTGTGGAGTGTCAATCATTGTCTAGAAGGGGCGAGATGAGCTTCGCCGACCATGACGCAGCCGGAACGTGGTTTGGGGTCATGTTCGGCTAAATGTTCAACCAAAATTCCAAAGATGTTGGGACGATGAGATGATGTGCAAAATATTCAAATGAACACAGTACAAAGACACAATAGTTCATATTCAAACTGATAAACCTTTTTGGAACCAGGGCTGTGTTAAAATATGTTCATACTGTGCTGGTGATGAGAAACTATGTGTCTGGGAGTTATAATGCTTCCCGCTCAGTCTCCTGCAGACTTGATGCCCCTCCTGTCTGCTCTCAGTCTTTGGTGAACATTGATTTCTGCTGGTTTCTACCCGAGCCTCCTGTCTTGTTAGTGAAGCCTGTATCTTGTCCGTCAGTAAGCGAACAGACTGGGGATGTCCCAAAGCAATCCGCGGGATCAGGATCAGGACCGGCTCAGTTTAGTTTTTTTAATGGATCAGTATCGGGTGGATCCATTTCTGATCCTTTTGTTTATTGTACTTTAATCCACTGTGACTGCACAGGCTGGAGAAATGTTCTGCTGCGGTTCTAACGTAAAGTGACAGAACCACAGAGCGCCTGAACAACAGCCTGCAGATTCAGTTAGCATCCACGCTGATGCCAGAAGAGCTGCTCGGGGCTACAAGACGACGGTTAGGGTCTGCTTTCAGGTGAAGCTCACCTTTAGACTGATGCAGTTTGACTCTGAAACTGTAATTACTTAACTTAATTAACTGGAATTAATGGACAGCTGTTATTTACCTGTCTGTTGTGTCTAAACCGTCATGCCAAATTTAGCGTAGGCCTATTTTAGACTGCATGTTAGCTCAGACAGTGCTTTCTAGCAGCGAACTTAAGTCTTACTGTATGTACTATATATAACATTCTCTCCAAAGCCTTTGACAAAAAGCTGATTTTACTGCTAATAATGATTCAAAGTAATGTGTTGAAAGACCAAAGTTAGGCAATAACAGAAACAAACTAACCGATCGAGGCAGCTCCTCTGCTCTGCTAAGTAAAATGACTGTTTTTGTCAAAGGAGTCTGGCAGCTTTGAAGAAGGTATAGATTAATATCTGAAGGTTCTCAGTCATTGAGGTCGTCTTTCTTCAAGAAGGGTTAAATCTGCAGCTGGACTTGGATCTGAAATCAAGAAGCCTCTTGGATAAGAGCATTTATCTCGGTGGGATCGTAGACAGACTGTCGTCCGAGTCGTTCCAGTCAGCTGACGTCTGGTGTGGATTGTTGTTCAGTCTCCTTGGAATGAAAACTGAATGAAAGAACGGGATTGTAGCTGGAGGATGAGTGTTTAATGAGGCCTCCTCATCTGTTTTGTATCTTCTTGAAGATATAACCTGAACCTGAACAGCAGCATTCAGGCTGCAGTCTATAGTAACACCACTGACACGATTTAAAAGCCTCCACCAGCGAATGTGGACTCTGGCAGGTAAACTTCCAGAGGCCCCGCCCAGCAAAGCCTGATCCGGCCAATCGTATCACTTTACCTGCAAAAGAGACCAATTCATTACTCCTCGAGACAGATCTAACAACACACACACACACAAACAAACACACACACACACAGCTTCTCCAGCTGATTGTTTGTGGATTCAGATGTAGAAAAGTGCGTAGACGCTGCCAGTCTGCTTCCTCCTTTTTCTTCTTCTCCTCCTGTGATGAATGGTTCTGCTGTGTCTTAGTGTAAGCACTATCTCAGAAAGCTCTGACCCAGATATTTTAATTGCTTATTCTCACTTACGGTGAGTCTCTATGATAAATAGCAGTTGTTTTTCCTGCCGAAGGGACTATTTTTGAGCCCCTGCACATCACAGCAGGCTGCTGAGTGTATATATATATATATATATATGTGTGTGTGTGTGTGTGAGTGAATCGTTCTGCTCTGTAATGAGGAGGCTGTTTCTGAGGACAATCCCTCCTTTGTTAGGAGTTGTCAGTAATGTACAGTTAAACTTGAGGATCGACTCGAACCCTGAAAAGCAAATCTGGACGTGACCTTTTATCTAATCAGGAAGCTCGATGTCTTCATGGAGGGAATCCAGGTTAAAATGGCAGCACGACTTATGCTCTACAAAGCCAACACACAGAGGAGAGGGATGCAGAAAATGGAGGTGCAAAAGTTGAAAATGAAGGCATTATAATGGGCACATCATTACCTGGTAAATGGGCATATTACAAACAAGTGAACATGCCCATTTCAGGCTCTAAAACACTCATGACTTCAGGTGTCTGAATCATTCAGAGTGACTAATATCTGCAATTTCTGAGCTTTTGTGGATCATTGTGAGCAGATGGAGCTGCCCACATGGAGGTTTCTCTTACCGAGCTCTGTATGAACCACAGAACACACAGTCCTGAGAGCAACAGGCTGCGGTTTGACTGACGACGTGAGAAAATGTGAAGACGACAAGCTCGCATTATACTCGTATGGTGATGGATGTAATTACAGCAGCCTGGGTTAAAAACTTGAGGCCCCGTGGTGAGAAGAAACTGTCACACACACACACACGGTGAAGTGACACACATATGCAGAACATGTTCATTATTCCTGAAGAATGAAGGTAGCAGTTTGATTTGCTGCTTCTTTTTTTTTTTAGCTTAAAATTAAAACTTGAAAAGGTCCAGTGTGTCAGATTTTCACCTGAGAATAAGAATCCTTAGAATCAGACTTCTATATATAGAGATCACAGTAGATCCGACATGTTGCACCGCCATGTTTCTACAGTAGCTGGAGGTATGAGACGTGAGGGGGTTACAATCTGCAACTAAATCCTACACACACTTTTATCCACTGCTAAAACCACTTGGGTTTGCGTTTGATATTTCCAAGTACGTTAAACTACACGTGGTTTATTTTGCAAAACACGTTTTAACCACTGAGAGCAGCAAACTTTCCTCGAGTGTCAGATTTTGGACCACTGACCGTCTAAAGAACGGACAGTGTATAAGAGCCGCTGTGAAGCTCAGTGTAGCGGCTCTGGTCGCCACCATCTTGGCCGTCCTGCTTCTAATCTAAAAATGGTCAAAGACGTGGACCTGAGGTGGAGCTGAATGACGCCTGGTTCCTCAAACAAGCCGTCTGTAACCACACCCACCTGTCAATCAAAGCGTCCACGCTCTTAATCCTGCATAACTTTAAGCCTTAATATAATCTGAACAGGTGAGTTGTATATAAATTCACCCTCAGTACAGTTGTCATGAACGGGGAAATTAGCTACAGAGACCAAAACTGTTTTTTGTACCAGGCTGTAAACATGTTTATTTCTGCTGTGAAGTTGGACATTTGAACATGGGGACTTATGGAGACTGACTCACTTCTGGAGCCAGCCTCAAGTGGACGACAAGAGGAACTGCAGTTTCTGGCACTTCACTTCACAGACGTGGAGGTTGAGCCAAACTTTAAAGCACATACAAGCTAATTTTGAGCAGAAAAAACAGTTTTTACACACGATAAACAACAAAAATCTCTGATCATTAATGCAAACATAGACGTGAAGTTCCACAGAACGACATCAGATAATGGAGAGGGCACAACTGTGATAAACAGACAACAGATTTCAGTCTCAGTCTCTTCCAACTGAAATACGTCGCGTGTAACATTTTTCTGAATAGCATAATTAAATCCAGAGGCAGTGTGTGTGCGATGATCACATAGAGAGACAAATGCAGAATACAAATACAACAAATGCCTTTTACATGCACAGAAAAATAATGCAGAATTTGATCTGAAATTTAACAATAATCGCTTTAAAAAAACAACACTTCCGTGATTCAGATGCACGCAGTCTTTGCAGAGGCTCAATTTTCTCTCCTGGCTAAGTTTCTTGAAATGAAATGAATGTTAATTAGCTCCAGCTGATAAAATCTGCCAGTGACAGCTGTTGTTTCAACTGGCAAAAGCGACACTCGGCTCTCTCTGGATGAGAAGCTCGCTACCTGAATGTTTTTGTACATTTGTCTGTGCTAATAAGAAAATGAGTGAAACGTTTAAAACAAAAAACAAACTTGTTATCAGATGCCTCAAACTTTAACTTGGAGCTTAACTTCAGGAGAAAATGGACACACTACGAGTATCTAACGTTGCTTTCCAGCATCCTACATCAGACGTCTGACACAGTGCAGCTCTTGTTTAGGGGATGCTACCAAAAACCTGTCCACTGCTGATCAAATAATAACAGTTCAATTATGTGCAACCTTCAATTACAAAGTTCTTTTAGCGAAAAGTAACAAGCAAACAGTCGGTTCTTTATTATTCCAGTTTTCCACGGCATGCCACGTGCACATTAACATACTTAAAACATGGCACTCGTGACAGAGTAAACAACAGCGAGTGCACATTAAAAGCTAAAGATGTGAGTCGGCGTAACTCTGATGCACGAGTGGCGGCTCACAACCTGACCAATGAGCAGGCTGCATTTCATCTTTGTGCTGCTCGACTGTTAAACTGCTCTCATATGCATTCCTGCTTAAAATTCTCCTTCCTCCCCCCTTCAGATCGTCGGAGCACTTAGACCCTCCATCAAAGGATCTGCATTTGACAGATAACTGTAATTCCCTCCACTCCAGACTGTGTTTACTGACCTCACATGAAAGTAGCTTTGCCCTGCGCATTGTGGGAGATTTGCATCCTCTCTACTTTAGAGTACTTAGGAACAGAGAATTGCAGTGTCATGTGTTTCTCTATACAAGAGCTCGGTGTGTGTGTGCAGGCGGCGGCTTGTGTCTGCGGGAGCGAAGTGAAGTGCTTGTCACAAAGAATTAACCTTCCCGTCTTATGTGTGTGCAAGTTGGACGAAAAATGTGTTTAGCAAAAGTGGAAGTTAGTTTCTGGGAGTGGTGCTAGAAGAACAGACGGCTCATAGACTGAGACATGAAGGGTTCATCCTCTGGGGAGAATCAGTGTCCTCAGTATATTATCAATTATAGCAACTGAATAATTAAATTTTTATATTTGAGGGATGAAAGTGGAACATTTTGCCATGATGGCATTAATAGACCAAAGCATAAATGGTTCATCCTCTGGGGAGAATAAATGCGGTCTGTTTGTGGCAATGTTTTGATTAAATTTTGATATTCTGTTTATACAGTAGGATTCATCCTCCTGGGACAACAAATATAAAAACAAATCACAGAAAACTGATGTTTTTCAAAACTATTTAGGGATATTGTGTACACATGATGGCAATAATAAAGCAAAGCATAGAGGGTTCATCCTCTGGGGAGAATCGATGCCCTCATCATATTTTATAGCAATTTAGTAGTGCATATGTTCTCTGACCTAAATCATTCAGAAGATATATTTTGTCCTCATGATGGAGACAGACTGACACAATGGGTTCATCCTGGGAGAATCAATGCCCTCGGCATATTATTAATTATAGCAGTTGAATGATTACATTTTGATATTTGATGGATATCGATAAAAGTGGAACATTTTCCTAATGGTGGGAGAGGAATGAGTATACAGTATAAAGTATACAGCATAAAGGGTTCATCCTCTGGGAAGAATCAGTGTCAATGTCTGTGTGGGGCAATTTAGTGATTAAATTTGACCTTTACTGGATAAATGTGGGACATTTTCCTTAAGATTCATCTTCCTGGGACAACAAATACTTAAAAAAAATAAAGCTTGAAAAAACTGAAGTAGTATGAATATGTTATGAATTACTTAGCAGAGATTTTGTCCACATGATGGCGATAATAGATCAAAGTAGAAAGGGTTCATCCTCTGGGAGAATGAGAATGAATGTCTCCAGTATATGTTATGTCAGTTCAGTGATTCTGTTTTGATATTTCATGAATAAAAGTGGGACAAGTGGCACATTTTGGACTGTGCTGGCAGAAGAATGAATGTCATGGGGTCACCAGAATCATTAGGAGCTGTTTCAATGATAAAGTCGATAGTAATTTAACAAATATCATGTTGGAAACAAGGGAAATTTTAGCTTAATCATTGGGTCAGAGGAAAGGGCAGGAGGTCACCAAAATCTTTAAAAATCAACCTCTGGAGACAGTGAATATCTGAGCCAAATTACACGGAAAACTGGTTGTTTAATTATGTTTCTGCTCAAGCAAACCTTTAACCTTCAGCATCGCCACATGCTAATTTCATGATGGGTCACAGTTTGAAGGCAGGGGTCATCATCAGGGGAACAC
Organism: Miichthys miiuy; assembly: GCA_036365135.1. Taxonomy (NCBI): domain Eukaryota; kingdom Metazoa; phylum Chordata; class Actinopteri; family Sciaenidae; genus Miichthys; species Miichthys miiuy. The sequence continues at coordinate 25,325,813 of CM071611.1, read as the reverse complement.
TTCCCATTTCCTTAATGTTGATCGGTTCATTGCAGCCTTTAAGGAGTTTAAAGACATATGTACATATATATTTTTAATACTTTAAGGAGTCCTCTTCTTTGGCTCTTTTGATACAACGGCCTCGGCACTGAAAACAAACATGCTGGAGAAACACTGCCAAGAACCTCTGAGCTGGAGGCAACATCCAACAAGCAGAAGAAAAGCAGCTACTGTAGGAGAGGAAGATGGAAATAATTAATCTGTTTGCCGAGCCAAAGATGTAACATCCAGTGAACCGAAGCTCCGAGTTTAACCCTTTAGATAAGAACTGTGTCGAGTGGCAGATAGGATTGATTTGACCATGAGCTGTTTTGTGTATTAGAATTGTCGTCTTACAGAGATTTACTTTATCGATAGAGGGAGCGTTTTTTTAGATAAGCCAGAGCTGCGATGATCCTTTGCAAGCAAAATAGGTTAATGCAATACCAACAACAGGACCAGGATTAAAAAAACACACAACAAATGTAGAAGATTAAAGCAGCAGCAGCAGCATCGCCGTCATGCTGATGCAGAAATCCAGCCGGCTTCAAAGCGTCCTCACATTGTCGACTATAAAAAGATTTACAGTCATTTGCAATTTTTTGGACAAATTTACATTCAGGGCACCGATTTTTTTATTCCAGCAGTCCAAAAGCTGATAATCACTTTGCTATCAAGTGATTATAATGTGTCACTGAAAGTCTTTTGAAATGCTTTATAGATTTTTTACTGTCTGGGTCAATCGGGGTTAATCCTTTTTTCCTCCTTTTCCTCACGAGAATTTGCCCTTTCACGGAGGGAAGTGTCCGGACTGAAAAAAAGAAGTTGAAGACAGAGTTTAGGTCTTTTGAGGTGGATCAGCTTTAGAGATATCAAAAGAGATTAAAATCCTTCAAAATGGACTGCAGAAGTTTGAAGGTCAAGTACAGAATTCAACATTTACCACCTTACCTAACGGCGTTAAATACCTTTTTGATTGATTAACGAGGCTTAATTAATTCCCTAAATACTTATATAAAGATGTTTGAAGATTGTGATCGCGCTGAACCTCTCAGGCTCGTGGTTTTCTCGTCAGTTAATCTGGACAAATTTCCTCTGGAGTTAGCAGAGTGCAGCGGTGCTAATTGTAGCACGAAAAGGTCGATAAAGCATCGCTAGAAACATTAGAGCCGTGGCTCAGTGGAACCTAAGCAGACAAGGACAAAGAGCAAGAGAAGAAGAGCAAGACTTGTCTTCAGACGTTCCTCTTTCATAGAACTTATAATTCGAGGTGGCTCAGGTGAGCTGAGATTGGATACTGCGGTTGTGGTCCTGCTTGACGTCCACTACGAATTATTTTCTTCTTCTTCTTCTTCTTCTTCTTCTTCTTCTTCTTCTTCTTCTTCTTCTTCTTCTTCTTCTTCTTTCTTTTATTAGTCATATATCTATTTAAATTGATAGTTTCTTTCTATATAAACTTAACCGGTCGTGACAGATGTACGTCCATCATGATCCAGGTCCTGCCGGGTCCTCTAGAGTACGATCTAGAGCTTAACTATAACTTAATCATAACTTATACCGCATACCGAGACATTCAGGACAATGCTATGCTTCCAACTTTGTGGCAGCAGTTTGGGGAAGAATGACTGTGCCCCAGTGCACAAAGAAAGCTCCATAAAGACATGGTTTGATGAGTTTGGTCTGGAAGAACTTGACCGGCCTGCATAGAGCCCTAACCTCAACCCCATCGAGCACCTTTGGGATGGACTGGAACTGGAGATTGCGAGCCAGGCCTTCTCGTCCAACATCAGTGCCTGACCTCATAAACGCTCTACAGAATCAATGGGCACAAATTCCCACAGAAACACTCCAACATGTTGTGGAAAGCCTTAAAAGAAGAGTATTAAAGCATATCTATATGAATACAATGTCCCTGTTGGTCAGGCATCCAAATACTTTTGTCTATGTTTATAATGTGACTGAATATCAACGCTTTGACACCTAGTGGTCAAAAATCAGTTGCTATGCAGTTTGAGGTCTCTGTGGAAAGAAAACTTTCAATGCAATTAAACAAATTAATGTTCTATTCCTTTCAGATGAACAGCACATGCTAACAAATGTGTTAAGTGTGACAGCTCGCATGAACATATATGAGACGGTGCCAGGCGGGGCAGATGTACTAATCCATCATAATTCACCGAGTCTGTGATTCAGGGTCTTAGAATGAACACGAGCCTGAGAGAAAAAGTGTCGTCGGTCCAATAAATCAGCATGTAAACAAACCTCTTTCAACAGGGGGCGCTATGGACCTGTTACATGCTGGACCCATTAACCTGACTCACTGATGAAGAAACCCGTCTGGCTGTAATTATGTTTTTTGGGATGAGCCGAAATGATCAAACCACTGAGGAAATCAACGTGGGTTCCAACCGCAAAGTATTAAATTGTTTGGCAGCGTTCACCCTGAACACCTAGCTTAAAACAACACAGTAATAATCATCTTTCTGAAGCATATGTATAACTGATCCATTACACCGAGCCGAGCTGTATGCGGGCCATCTACCTACCATGCACCGCACATATGACTCCTCTTTACTGCGTTTAATCAAACCGGAGCGCGACACAAACGAAGGGTAATTGTGCGGCTGCCATTTGGACGCCTCTCAGACGGTTTCATCTGTCCTCCGTGTGCAGCTTTCAATTACGCAAAGAGAAACGGCAATTTGAAACAAACATCTGGAGGTGAAACTGCATTTTGTCTGACTCGACTGGTGATTTCGTTAATGCTGAGGCCAAACACAGAGAGACGGTAAAGGATGTACTCGAGTATTAAAGGTGAAAAAAGGATGTTAAGAGTTAAAAAGTATGTCCATCATAACTCTATGATCACAAGTTTCTGTTTTATTGGCCTACAAAGAGCCAAATGTTTGATTTTGCAAACATCAGATCAACTCTTGTTGTTACATCATGGCTGTCCCAACAGCTAAAATACTTAGTACAGTATTAGAACCTGTTTCCAACTTAAAAAGCTGAATGTTACACTTTTGTTTAGAAAGACTCAAGATGGAAATCAGAAATGACTTTGCCGATTCAAACCACTTCAATTCAAAGGTTTGAAGTTACCGACTTTGTAGTCACAAAGCCACATAATGAATGAATGCATCATGGTTCATACAGCCCGACGTTTCAAGCGCCAAACTCCGTGGCTGCAGTTCCTCTTGTCGTCCACTTGAGGCTGGCTCCAGACGTGAGTCAGTCTCCATAAGCAACCCATGTTGAAACGTCATCTCAACGCCCTCTTCTTCAGGTTTTCCAACTAGAAAATTGGCACCATGTACTGTTAAACTCGTGAAATAACTAACATTCACATGACCGTTGTGGGTTCATTTGGATGGATTTTTCTTTTGCCAATTTACCCAACATGCATGGAGTTTCTCTTCTTTTTCTTCTCGCCTGTACATTCAGTCAAGTGTCATCGTACAACTTTAGAAATATTATCATGAACCTGTTGCCATTTCCATCGACTCTATCCTCAATCAAACCTTTAAATTTCACTTTATTTGCTGCGTGTTGACGACACCGTAAACTGAGGTCATACATCCCAGAACGAATGCAGCATCATTTATCTTCTATTAACTTCCTCCTCTGTCTGTGCCGTGAAATGGTGAGCGTCAGAGGTGCTACGTGACGCAGGTGGTGTGTGATGCACTTAACATCCAGGTTAAAAAAAAAAAAAAAAGTTTCTGAGTGAGAGGAAAAGTGTCTAGAAAGAGGTCGAACCTTGAAAACTGGCTCTGTGGACGTATGTTTCTTACTGTGTGTGTGTGTGTGTGTGTGTGTGTGTGTGTGTGTGTGTGTGTGTTTTGTACAGTATATCTCTGTTCATACATTGATATCTGCTCACACTGTGCCGCCTCCACCTTCCTCGACAACTTGATGGCAGGGTTGCATCATCCGTATCGATTATTACTGTTTGTGAATTAGCGCCGGGCTAACGCCGAGCAGACGCCCCGCTTGAACCGAGGGATGCAGTTGTCATGGGAACGTCGTCGTCGTGCTGCAGGGGCAACAGAGAGAAATAAAGCTGAACTTCTCAGTCAGCAGGTCTGTCCATGTGATACCAGTCAAAGCCTTGGCCAGGTTTACTCTTCCAAGGAGAAACTTTATTTTTTTTTATCCCCCTCTCTCTCTCTCTGTTCTCGCTGCTTTCCCATGTGTACCCAGTCGGACACTGTTGCTATGGAAACATAGCCGTGAGACTGTACAGGATGTGGCTGGAGCTCAGACGAGGAGGAGAGCGCTGTTTGTTCGTTTAGAAAAAAGAAGTTGGAATGGATGAAATCCTTCTCTGGCTGGATGCAGACCTTCATTCATTCTCAGCTAAAAGAAAAAAAAAAAAATCACACAGAGCCTCAGAGACAAAAAAGGACGAGTCAATGTGGGATTAGAGCTCCTCGGAGCCGCCTGGTCTCAACTGAAGTGTTAAAAAAAACAAAAACATAAAAATGTATTTCTGATTTACTGAAGCCGGCCCTCTTTATATTTAATTCACGACTTCAAAAAGAAAACAGAACAAGCCTGAGCTGAAAACGTTAACGCTCAAAGTTTGACGTCTGTCGTACCTGCAAACACGTAGAAGGTTTTAGAAACTTGGCAACATTTATGACAAAAACAAAAGTAGTATTGTAATCGGATGAACTGAGGCTGCATGAAGGCCAGTATAAGATAAATGGATGCACGGTTTCGAAGATGAATCATGCAAAGCTACTTGAGTCAGACGAGATTAAAGGGGACCTATCAGGCTCAGCTTAAACTCCACTTGAGGCTGGCTGCAGAAGTGAGTCAGTCTCCATAAGTCCCCATGTTCAAATGTCCAACTTCACAGCAGAAATAAACATGTTTACAGCCTGGTACAAAAAACAGTTTTGGTCTCTGTAGCTAATTTCCCCGTTCATGACAACTGTACTGAGGGTGAATTTATATACAACTCACCTGTTCAGATTATAGAGACCGCCATTGGCTTTACCCATAAAACGCTCTGAGTCTGGTCCCAGTCTCTGATGTGGAAACACTTTTACTTTATTTATGCACATAAAACCTGTTTTTATCTCTCTCTAACTTTATCTTATCGAACTTGATTTATTTGTTATGGGTAGTTTTTCTTTCCTCCTCATCTGTATTCTGTTTCACGTCTTCGGTCAGCTTCTCTGCAGCTGTAAAGACAAAAATTCACCCCCTTCAGAATCACTTAAGTGTTTTCTTATTTTTATAATTAGGCTTTTTTTTAATGTGATTCATGTGGAGATAATTACCCATGTCTCTGTTTTCCTGAAGTGAATTTCATCTTTTTTTTAAACATAATACTCATCGCGCCTCATCTTCGTGAGGAAGAAGAAGTAATTTGAAATCTCTTTCTCCCGACTGAACACGTGCAGGAGGGTGTTTACAGGTATATTTTTAGTGTTGTTCTTCTTCTCTTTTCCACACTGCCCATGCAGAGTGTAAACCCACTGATGAATTCTCACAAGCTCCTGCTGCTGTAGCGTCAAACACTCCCAGAAATCCACTAAACAAAAGCAGCTCAGAGACAAACTGCTGCACCGACTCCGCTGTTTGGGATTAACTATATTTTTTTCCACCTAATATGACTTCATCACGCGCAGATAGTGATCCATGTTCTGCATAAAAATCTGTTTGTAGTGTCTGTAATGTCGTCCTCACGCTCCCCGCAGATATTTTGAAGGGGGTATTGCCTGGAAACTGGGTTTGCTGCTTGTCACCGTCTTTGTGAGAAACTAATTAGGGGGAAGTGGGCAACTGTGTCTTCTAACAATATCACAAATTAGAATTTTTGTGAAACAACGCCAAAAAAAAACAACAAAAAAAAAAAAAAAACAGCGGTAGCTTTGAGTCTTTTTTGAAGGGTTTTGAGGTTGTGATAAATTATTTAGATCACGATTATATATTCTCAGATTTGGGCCTGGTTGAGTCGTCACACATATTTTCTTTATTCAGCGCTTTCTCACGTCAAACTCAAAAATCAAAAATATCAGCTTGGTCAGCAGCCTGACGCGTCAAACTCTCCAAACAAAACTATTTCACTGATTTTGGTGAAACTGGATCATATTTTATGGAGAAAATGTTTTCTGGTTTTCCCTCTGATGTCCTCCGGCTGCTCCGCCTCAACAACATGTGATCTTAACGACCACAGGTGTCCTTAACGACTCACAGGTGACCTTAACGACCCACAGGTGTCCTTAACGACTCACAGGTGACCTTAACGACCCGCAGGTGATCTTACAGAACACTGGCGGGGAGCAGAGATGGTGTCGTGCCAGAACAGGAGCTGGGCAAGTGGGCAAAGTAACCGGGCTCAGCAGCATCCATGGAGATAATGGCAGAGGAGAAGAGAGTGAAGAGGACGTTGGCGCCGGACAAGAGTAAATCTGGGACTGACTTTTAGTGGTTGGTGAGAGCTTGGTGAAATAAAAGGCTGAAAGACAGACGCCGAGCTGGGCTGACTGCTGTTGGACTAGTCAGTAATATTAGCTGGCTGCTATGTCTGCTGTTGGTGACCTGTTTGGCTTAATGTTGCTAGTTTTTGATCATAAGTAATGTAATCAGAACAAATACTCGAGTACAGCTGAACATATTTACCACAGTGGGATTACACTCTGAAACTGGAGGCACTGATTAGCTTTTTAAAGCTACACTGATTTCTACACAGTGTGGCTTTAAAAAGCTTAAATTTTGGTCTCCTGGGTAAAAGTCTTGTTTATTTGAGCCATCCACTCCGACCACCTCCATATATGAACATCACATCATGACATTAGAAATGTGTCTGCAGCGTCACCGCTTGCTGACCAAACTGCCACACAGACGGAAAACAAGCTGTCATTCTGAGGAAGGTAAAAACATTTTTGTAAAAATGAAACTTTAGAACTGAAAAAACTTTATTTAACAAATCTTGTAATGTCACATTTGGAGTAAGTCAGCATTCTGATGCAACTGGAAAATGTGACTGTGTTTGTCTTCCCAATGATGGATCACCTGAATTAAAAGTCTCATGTTCTGTCTGACATCTGGGACTGAACAGGTGTGAGACGCTTCTTGAAAAATACCAATAATTGTGCTGCATGCAGGTAGAAACCTGCCAGAATGAACTTTAAAATATACAAAATAGTCCAGAAAATACCTCACAGTGATGCCGTCTTCCCCCTTCACTTCCCTCTGCACTCACTGAAGGTTTTCCTCGGCTATTATTCCTAAATTTCTCTTTCGACGAGACGAGCTGGAGAAACGGGGGAATTGTTCATTGTCTACTTGGGACGGTCTAAAATCGGTGTTTCTGAGAAGAAAGGAGACGAGGGATGTTAAAGCAGGGTGGAGACTTATAAATCTCCTCTTAGAGGCGAGGATATGTTTAGGTTCAGAGTTTTGTAGGTGGAGGATGCTCCGCGGGGGTTTGTCGATGATAAATGGTGCTACAGGGATGCTGTGTGTAGTTTGAGTGAGGGAGGAAGTACTGTTTGCTGAATTGCTAAGATGTTTTGTTAATAGCCGTGTGTAGCGTGTTTCCCTTAGGGCGGCAGAATTTTGGGTTGAATGCACTTTATGTACACAGAGGAACAAGCTAGGCTGATTGGTCACTGCAGTTCTGGCCTGTAACAACATTCTGCCGATCTGAAGGTGGTAAAACATTTAGCAGACGAGATAAAAACCACCGTCCAAGTACAAATTTCTCCTTTGAGGTTGCAGTTAATGTCTTGGTGTTTCATGTTTTTGTCCCGTCTGTCCTCTGTCCTCCAGTATCTGGACCAACACCCGGCAAAAAATCATGTCATGAGTGATTCTGAGAGCTGCTGCAGTCATCTATGGCCGGGCCTCACTGATTTAGTTTATGATGCACAGATAGCTTTAGCCTAAACACTTGCTAAAGTAGCTAACTGCTAATTAACTGCTGCTAACTGAATCTGCCGTTAGCACGCAACAGAACCGGGCTTAGCCAACAGGGAATAACGTCACACTACCGAGGTGATTTACAGACTTTATGATGGAAACAGTGATAAGTAGCAGTAGAGCTAAAGCTAATATATTAAAGCTAACACTGAGGATCCAGTTGGTTTGATGTTGGCTGATGCTAGCTGTAATCTATAGTGGTGGGGGTGTAACGCACACTCACGATTGTAAGCGGCAGTCAATGATCTGCGACCACTCCCTCCCTATGTGCCGATTTTTACAGCAAACATGTAAATATGCAGACGCCGCCCACAGTTTTCCAGTTTGGAGACCTGAAGGGTTCAAACTTTTTGTCTGAATTTGTAATGTTCATGTTTAGCAGGTCTGTTTTATTTTTTAGAAAGGTACAAATCATTTTGTACCTGAGCTCTGACAAGATCCCCCAACATTTGGTTTCATCGTTGGTCCGAAGACCTTTGTTCAATCTTCACTCATCTCTATTTAATGAAATCTTCCTGTGTTTTGTACTCAAACTGTCCGTGTTCATGCTCGAGCAAAGTTCTCCACGTCACGGGGGCTTCAAGTTAACAGAGAGGTTCGAGAAATGATCGATCATGGGGCGTTCAAATACGACCTGTGGCTCTTTCCCGCATGTCATTCCCCCATCTCTCTCTCCCCACAAAAAAATAATCTTGACATGGGTGAAATGATCGATCATATCCTCTGAATAGGTAATGCTATCAGCATGGCTGCTGCTTCTTGTTTAAATTATTGAGCTGCAATCTTTCTGCGCTGACCGTCATTCCCATAAAACTCATCGTCTCTTTCCTTTTGATCAGGTTAGACTGAAGGTCAACCACGACAGAATGTCAGCCTGTGACGGAGGCATCATTTCTCTGCAACTTCAAGGTTGCTGTTGTTGTTTGGAACAAACAAGTTGGAGGCAGATTCTGATACTTTGACTTCGAGTGTATCGGCGTATACCACACCTCACTGCACTGTTCTTCTGTCTCTCAGAGGAAAGTAACAGACCGGCTGTGCTCAACAGCTGGCAAAAGTGACAGCCACTTCTTGATAATCTATTTTCAGAAGAATCAAAAAGGATGAAGCGAGGCTTGTGACATTCATGCCTGACGATGGAAACTCAAGACTTTCTTTCATTGGGTTTTCAGGGCATTTGTGAATGATGTGACACGCCACATCCACACTGTGCAAGAACATCTTCCAGACATTCCTGTTCAGAATATCCTCGATGCATGCTGCGATAGCTTCAATTGTCTCATTGTTTGAAGGTCTAGTGGAACGTTCTTTGGTTAAAAGTACCAAAAATACTTTGTTAGTCTTGATGGAAGTGTCAGATCGTGTCATGTTGTGTTTTAAAATGTGGCTGTGCTGGTCAACAGACACAGTACGACCTGACAAAGGAACACAGGGACTCAAAAACACAAGGCAAGTTAACTACACACAGGTGAAACTAACAAGGGACAGGTGAAACCAATCAAGGTGGAGCAGAGTCAAAATTGGCGGGAAGGCACTACAAAGGCAGGAAGTAAAGATACACAAGACACAAGGAGAGGGGAGAATTACAAAATAAAACAGGAAACACAAAACAATGACCTTAAAAACAATGACAGTACCTCCTGCTCAAGGGACGGATCTCAGACGGCGGGTCTGGAGGACGGATTCAGGGACTAGAGGAGCTAGAGGGCTGGAGCAGACCAGAGGAACATTAGCTGGTCAACCTACTGAAGCTCAGCTTGTTTATGAGTGCTGCTTTGCAACTTTAAGTGAGAGAGAGCATGAATTTTAATGACTGAGAGGAAAGTTACCTCAACTCATATTTGTACGTTCTTCAGCTCCATCCATCATTTTCTTCCAGTTATCCGTGGTCGGGTCCCGGCGGCAGCAATTTTAGCACGCTGTTCCAGAGATCTTTATTCTTTACAGCAGGGGCCATCAATACATTTGTCCAAGGGACAGAATTTTTCTCTGCAGACACTATCAGGGCCAGACGCTCTCATAAAATTTAATTAATATTGTATCCTAAGTATCCTATTATTTCATATATCAATTTTCCTTTGAAATGTATGTTATTTTTTAGCCTTTGTCAGTGTTAACAGACTCATATTACCTGTACGGTATATGATATTTTAATGATGTTTTAGGCTTCATATTCACGAGGCTGTCAACTGCTAACGTGGGGAAGGTGATGCCGCTGGACGAGGCGGCCAATCACAGTGAACTGATGGTGACGTGAAGGCTGCTCTCCGTGGTGCTGAATGCTTGAGCGCCTTTTGGGTGGCTCGTCCCCAAAAGTATGACACACTGAAGACATTGGCCATGTATGTGCTCACCATGTTCGGATCAACACACACCTGTGAAGCTGTGAAAAATGAACTAGGACTGCAGGCGCATAAGGCAGGCATAACAGCTGCCAAGCCCGATGTTAAAAAGATAGTGTCGGAGGGGAAATGTCACTTCTCCCATCAACCAAACGTGAGTATTTCAGTCTGGTGATTTTCTTGATATGCTTGATTTTCCAATTACTTCCCATTATGAGACCCTGAGATACTTAAACACCGTCGCTAGGGGCAGCAACTCACTCCCAACACGGAGGGAGCTTCAGCCATTGGACCTTCTAAAAATTGTCAATCCTGGTCTGTGTGTGCAGTTTGTGTCCTTATTTTAAGGCGAGTCGACTAGTCTAAATTTATATTTTTGGTGAAGCGACGGTGAAATCAGTCATCAGGGACATCCTTGACTTATTGATTACAATTTTATGTCAGCACATTCAAAGTACCTGCTGCAGGCGTTGGATGGATGTTGCCCTTTAGTCTCCCAAATTATAAAAAATTGAGTTGGAGTTGAGTTTGGCACATTCTGCTACAAATATTTTATCGCAGTTATCTGACATCTGTAATTATGCTAATTCAAGTTATACTTTCCAAACATAAATAAAATATGATACACAGCGGGACAACCAGTTTACAAAATTTTAAATCTCTCTCTAACACGGACTATTTGTCAGAATGAAACTCAAACCTCAGCACTTTTTTTTTTTTTTTACTGCTCACACTCCAGCAGAACATTTTAACTCAAACTTTTCCATCCAGAGCTTTGAGAGCCTTTGTTTAGTGTTGCTTCTATTTCTTAAATAAAAATATCTGTATATAACCTCTGCTGCATTTTTCCAGCCCTGGACACCTGTAGTGCACTCCATGTTTTCTGAACAGGAGGAAAATGAACGGTGAGCGAATGAATTATGGCATGAAGAGCCGGACGAATGGAAAATGGCCCCACTGTTTCATCTGAGACCAATTCAGTGAAGGAAGCAGAGTCTGAGCAGAAAATCAGAGAATGAACAGCGAGAGCCCTTTTGGAAAAAGACAAAAAAAAACAAAAAAAAAACTTCAAAAGTGTCAAACGAGGAAGGCGCTGGAACGGGTTTCTTGATAGTTGCTAAGCAGCATTAATGGCAGTGAAAGGTAGCAGCACTCTTTAGCTGATTAGTGTATTAATTGTTTGATAGGTGTGTTTGTCTAGAGCTAATCCCCTGTGTTTACAACAAAGCATGAATCCTAATTAGAGCCGGCTAATCACACCACAACACACAACTCGTCCAATCAATCAAAGACTACAGCAGAGATGAGGGAAAGGAAAGGAAAGGTGGGCCGGCTGGTCGACGGAGACGAAGACTGAGACTTCGACGCTCCGTTCTCCTCCTGAAATGTTTCCCTTTCCACTTCCCGACAAGCAGATCGAAGCTTAAGTATACTGTGATACCTGCATCCTCTTAAATCTATTGATTTTGATAGAAGAAGAATGAATACCAGATGTAAACACTGCAGCCTTACCTCCTTTGTGCATTGTGTGTAAACGTATATTTGTCTTCTTCTGCTAACTGCTTAAGCGACGTTATGCACAACATCATCCATCCCCGCTGTCAGAGAACAGTCAGGCAGTCATTGTGCATTATATCGATGGATGACAAATACAAAATTAAAAACAACATTTTGTCTGTTAGGAAGGTGTTCTCTTGCTTAATTTATGAACCCGCTCATCAGGGGTCGGAGACATAAAACTCTAACTGGCAGATTTATAAAGCTGTACGTGCGTCTGTTCTGTTTTATGAATCTCAATCACTGTGGAGTCATGAAGGCATGCACAAGCTTCATTTCCACTCTCATATGTAGCCATAAATGGACGTAGAAATGCCCTCAAGCATCCATTTGTGCCTCCACCAACACTTATTGCACAATATATTAACCATCTTAGATCCCAGGGGCCATCAAAACACGTTAAATAAAGTCCTCAATAACCAGAACCAGAAATATTTATCATTACGTTGATATCTGTGATTTTATTTTGGCGGGTTTCCACCCAGTTTCCTCTGTGAGCCTACAAATGTCTCCGCCCACAAAGTGTCCCCGGGTTTCCATCACATCACCACCATCAGAGGGACTTACCCGGCTCTCACTGTCCAGATGGAGGCTGCTTTCTGGGGGAGAGTTCACCGAAGAGTCGGCAGGGAGAGTTACACCAACTTTCCCACATAAATTCTAATAACCTTTCACTTAAGTTGCCAAAGACACTACCTACTACTACACAACTGTTGTCTGTTATGTGGGTTGCTAAAAAATATGTCACATAATCACCGTGAGTAAGCAGAGGGATGGAGGCTGTTTTCTCGGAGGAGAGTTCACCGAAGAGTCGTCAGGGAGGACTGACCAGGTCACGACAACTCATTTGCTTTGCATTGAATCAAACTTGGTTTAAAAAAGCTCCAAATGCCACATATTTGGTATCAACTTAAAGAGGAAGTTGTGTTTTTTTAAATGAAAACAACTTTCTGCTTTTGAGGTCGAGCTGTTTGTTGATTGAGTTGTAATAAAAGTGCTCATCTGAGTAACGGTATTAGAGGATTGATAAACAGGTTTTGTGTCTGCAATGGACTAAGACAACGATCAGAGAGCTTCAGCTCATCCAGAATACTGCAGGAGTTGCAAGAATGACTAAAAAAACGCAACTCCAGTTCTCAGATCAGCTACATACACCAGTTCCTCATCAAATCAACTTCAAAATGATTCTGCTGGTCCATAAATCACCAAACTTAGGCCCAGGAGACCTCTTGGGTCGGTGGTTCTGGATCACACAGCGAAGACCTGAGATGCCCGTTTCCTGTTACTTTTAATGAAGTTTCTTTGTGTCTTTGCTAGTTTGTTGTTTCTGCTCAGTGTACTTTCGACTGTTTGTTTTAATGTTTGTTTCCTTCCTGTGGACTCTTCCTGTCTTTTGGGTATGAATTGTGCTCTATAAATAAATTTCCCTTGCCTTCCTTGCCTGTTACAGCTGTCAATGAGAAGAACGGCAAAGAGGGGGAAAAAAAGGTGCAATTTCACTGATTGTGTTGCATCAGCGTTGTTCTGCAACAGTCAGAACAGCTGTCATTACGCACAGCTGTGGCTATTTATAGCTCCATGTATCTGTAAACCATCAACACAGCCATATATCTATCATCGTTATTAAAGAGCAGACGGATAATTAATGAATAATTTATAGAGATCATGGTGAAACAGACTTTACAGAGAACTTCACAGAGAACATTAACAGGTTCAAATGTAAATAAAAGTAATTATTTCATGATTTATTGATCATAAATAATTTAACATTATGTAAGAGACTAATAATAAATAATAATACAATCGGAGACATGAGTGCCAAACAACCTAAAGAAACGTTGGTTTGATTGTGAAGTCTTTTTATGCTTTTATTATATATACATAATTATTATTACCATTACTATTTTTTAAATTAAGATTTTACTTTTTAATCAAATGAATCTTCATTATTATTATCAGTTTTATTGCTTTTATTATGAACCACCTTTTATTGTTGTCTTTTTATTAACCGTCAGGCTGCATTCAGACAGGAAAACGCAGGGTTTTTTTCCATTCATTTGAAGGTCGGGTTGTGCATTTTGGCTGCAGAGAAGCTGAGCTGGATCCAGCCAATCAGAAGATCTGAGCGGTCAAACCTCCACAGTCACTAAACGCCGGACAATTTCATGAAGCAGCTTCGAAAACATTTTTACGCTGCAAAGTTTCTTTTAATTTGTGTCTGATGGTGGGCGAGCCAATGGTTGAGAGACAGACAGTGAATGAGAGTGAGGGAGCGCCAGGCCCTCTGCTCTGCTGAGCCTGGTTACATTGCCCGCTTGCCCAGCTCAGGTTCTGGCACGACACCAGGAAACATCTCAGCAGATTAAGTTTTTATGTGCTTGGGTCGTTCAGGATTTGCTCGATTAGTTTTACTTTAACTTCAACGTTAACATGATGATGAAGGTCCTATATGACGTTTTGGGAGTCATTGGCAATATTCAGTCTTGACTGTATAACAATTGTTTCTAACCAGCCTCTGATGTTTGCAGACTGTTGTGGGATTTTTGGTCTACTTGCTGGTAAAATCTTGTCAGACCTCATCCCGATGGGTTAATGTTGCCCTCTTCATGTTGACAGACACTGTACGGTTCTCACATCCACTAATTGCTGCTTAGAACGGTGTTTCAAGCAGCGATTCACACCTCAACAGACATTTCTGCCACCGTTTAAGCCTCTTTCACAAAAAAATCTGCAGCTTTGTCGCCATTAGCAACCACTTCTTTAACAGAAAGTGGATGGATTTGGTGTACAACATGTTTTCTGCCATCTACCGCTCCTCCTCTGTCCACTTCATTACTCCATCACTCCTCAGTGTTTTCCAGTATGTCGCCTCCCCTTTTATTGTATATAGCAATCAAAAATCTGTGGTAAACTGAGTCAGTAAGTATCATTGGCTCCAGAATTGGATTAGCCTGCCGAAATGCCCAGATTGCAGCATGACATGACATCGATTCCCGAGTCCTAATTCATCTTCGTCCTCTCCTTATGTCCTCCTCCTCCTCTTCAGCCCCGAGGCCTTCCAGTGTTTCCAGTCGAGATGCTGGATCCTTCACTCATCCGGCTGTCGCCGTGTCCTCTCCGTTCAGCCACTTTCAGCTCGAGACACTGACGGAAAGATTTTAATGGAATAATGTTACACTGTTTTTTTTTGGACAAAAATGGTAGAGTCCTCTGTTGCCATAACAACAGATGCAAGTCAGCCACCACTCAACGATGCTCCCGGGCTTCTTCTTCTTCTTCTTCTTCATCTTTTTGTCTCTCATGTATACACGTCTTTTTAACTCAAGTCCAAATAAAAAGGACGTTCACAAGAGTCTATTAACCCCCCGAGAGGAGCGCTCTCAACTTAATGAATGTTACATGAGAGAGTGTGTGTGTGTGTGTGTGTGTGTGTTACCATCGTTATCGGCATGACATTGACGTGGTCTGTAAGCATCACTGTGCCAATAATGACGATAAAGCACACCTTTGAATGTAATATTGTGATTATACATTTTCAGGGAGATACATAACCTGACGAATACCTGGAAAACAATCTGTCACGTCACGAAAGGTTTCATATGTAACGGAACGCAGTTTATTATTCCAGGAAGTAGTCTGAGCCTGCAACAGAAACAATTTCTAATCCCAGCCAACTAACGGTGAAGCTTTCTGGAGATCGTGGACACCAAGCAGAACATGAGAACATTGGTGTCAGGACGTAATGATTCTTCCTGTTTCAATAGCGTCCTTGGTTAGTGACAGGAAGTCATCGTGGACGTCGCCAGTGTGAGTTTCAAACACTGACAGTACAAAGACGGATGATGAGTCACATCAGCGTCACATGTTTCTCCTCCAGCGTCCTCTGATGTGACATTACATCTCTTCACGGGCTGTGATGACTCTTACACAACATGTGTACAACTGGTTTTGATGTTTCCGGATAAAAGGCGAGAGTAGTGGTGGAAAGAAAACACCCAAAATCCACATTTATGTGTTTGTTTGACCTCGCCATGACCTCATTTACATATTTGTAATACATGGTGATATCTATGAGTTAAAATGTTCACCTGGAGTGTGAAGTGTGTCGACTGCAGCATCATATTTTCTTGCAGTTAAACCTTCATACACAATGAAACCAGTGTTACACAGCAGGCTGATTAGATATTTACAGACAAAATACACAACCCACAAACAAACGCAAGCACCGAATCAAACTAAACCCAAAAAGTACTGAGACGCCATGAACCCAGAAGCTCTTAATCCTGCGTCTTGTCTCAGCAGCTTGTCGAGGAAACGCAACAGAAAAAAAATCTGTTTTTATTTTTCTCCCCTACTTTCCAACAAAAAGCTGAATGTGTGCTCAACTCTTACCATCGTCATGTAAGCTTCTATTCAGCGGGGCGTCTGGCAACTCAAGGCAAAACTCCTCTTTCCCTCCAACGCTGCAGCTGTCAATCAGGACCCCCACCCACTCCTCTGCTGCCTGGCTGCCTCTCCACCCGCCCGCCCGCCTGCCTGCCTGGGGGGAGATTGCCCTCTGTCGCCTGCTGTCAGGACTGCAGGAGGAGTGATGGACGGATGGATGGATGGGTGGAGGTGTTTTTTCCTCTGGGGGGCTGAGGTGAGGCTTTCAGCCGAAACATGGCAGGACAGTGAATCTGACCTGGAAGACTCTCACAGACACTTTAAGTCTGTCATGGGGGAAATGCAGCTGAGTTTATCAGAAAATATCCTGATATGAAAATGAGATCAGAGATCTAAGAAGAGCATGCGGTCGGTTCATAATGGTGCTTGGATCTTTTAGGTCATCTAAGACCAACATAGTCTATGTGTTTTCACTCTTAATGGATTTTTCAAGGGTTGGAGAGTTGTGGAGTGGCAGGTGTTATTTCTGGCCTCCAGGGTTATGAAAGTCCGTTTCTTTCTTCTTTCATACATAGTTGGAGCTCTTCAAGGCTTACATGGACAAGAAACTCTCACAGCTGAATCATCAGGACAAAATGCAGATGGAAACTGGAAAATAGCAAATGTATGTCACAGAGTTGATAATTAGATTTTGTGGAACAAATATAACCAGTAATAGCCTCCATCAATGAGCAGAGATCAATAGACTGTTTGCTAAGCTTCCTGCCCCCCTTAGTTACTGTTGCTACACCTAACCAAACAGTGAGTCACTGTTCGGCTAGGCACAAGGTTAGGTTTGTGTGAAAAGTATGTAACGTAATTTAACGTATGTAACGTAAGACTTAATTCAAGTCAGCGTTGACTTCTGCTTTCGCACAAATGGCGTTCTTCTGCTGGGAAGCCCTGTGTTTGTGTGACATATCGACCCCGCCACATTTCTCACCCTTTGTACGAAGTCAAAACATTTCACTGGATGGGTCAGCAAGAAATGATACGTGGTACATACAGCTTATTATATGAGTGTGGCATTATTCGGCTAGGCACAGGCACAGCCTCTGCTACATACAACGCCACCATGTGGCTGCGCCCTGAAATGATGCTTGTGGCGTACCTACAGCGCCATTGTTTGAATTGTAGGGTCGCTGACGCTGCCATATTTGATGATTGGGAGTAAGAACAGGCGAACGAAGCAGTCCGAATCTGAATCTGCCCCCTTTTTGTTAAAGCACTGTTTTTTGTGCATCCAACCAACCACATCCATATTGTTTCTTTCCTTCAGTATAACAATGACTCAGCACTTACTAGCTTCGAGTAAAAAAATCCTACTGTAATATTTCCCACTGTACGCTTGATTGGCAGAAAACTGCTGTGGTGGAACTGAAAGGTGCAGAGCAGCTTCCCAAAAATTAAGATAATAATTATATTAGAATATTGAGATTTATTAGAATCCAGTTCAAAAGGCCTGTGTTTGCTCGAGCAGCTGTACATGAATTAGTGGCTGCTGGTTGTTGGATATGAGTGCAGCAGCTGTGATGTGTATTTTTTTTATATATTTTTCAGTGTCAGACTCCTCTGGGGAAAGGATCTAACACCCTGTACTGTATGTGCTCGTCTCACCACAACCACAGCACACCGACAGCTTTTTTTAACATCTCAACATTAAAAACAAACAGAGTGACAACTTCTTCATGTCACCTTTTCCTTTTTCTTTTTTTTTTTTTACTACCCATCCTCTCTCCCTCCCCCGTTTGGTTGATGTCGGCTTTTCAAGAGCACAGGAGTAGCACTCAAAAGAGCGCCGTCGTCGCTGTTTTCTCTCCCCTCCCCTTCCCTTTCTGCATCAACACAAAGAACGCTTTCAATTTTTAATGCACCGACCTCAGAGAGAAGACGCCCCAAACAAGAGGGAGAGGAGTAGTAATGATGAACAGTTTTAAACAGATGAGAGGTTGTACTTTGCTCAAAATATCTCCTCTTCTTTCAGCTAAAAAAGAAAAGACAAGATGAAACGAGTTGTATGGATGTTTCCGAGTACGATATTCGGAAAAGCGCACAGTGCATCCTGTGTGAATATTTGATCTTTCCACCTTTATTGGGAGGCCTTTTGTCTTGTTTTTACTTCAAACTGGTGTTTGTTCCCGTTTCAGTCCTACAAATATCACTTTATTTACATTGTTATATAACAGTTTCCAAGCATATAGAGCTCCAGTTTCACTCGGGTAAATTGGCATTAATCGTTGATAATGTGTTGGTGTGGAGCGTGGTTTTCCGGATACAGACATGATGGCAGACTTCTGCAAGAGCATGCACAAGAGGATCTTAGTTAGCCATGCAGCTAGCAGTCCTATTCGCTGACGTCAGCAGGTGTTGCTGTTCTTGCTGTTGAGGTTGGGGAAATAAGCTCTACTTTAGTAACGTAAGGTTATTCTTGATGTTCAGAGGTCAAAAGTTGCTCTCGATCTCCACACTGGACTTGATGTTCTCGGCCTCGTGGCCATTTATTCTTGCAATGACACATTGCCGTCCCTGTTGGGATCCACATTGTCGTGTATGGGCTTGAACCTGTTGGGATTAGGGATAAGGTTTGCCTTCCTGCCTTGACACCAGAACTGGAGCTGGGCGAGGAGGCAACCGGATCAACTGAACCAGAAAACATTTTCTCCATTGTTTTTCCAATCTGATCCTCCCATTATTGGATGAAAATAAACCCAGAGCATGACAAACACAAACACTCCATTAAAATATGACTACAGCTAGATGACTAGATATCAGATCTTGGCGTGTTTAGCTAGCCTAGTGGAGTCTTTGATATTGATATTTGTAATGCAGAAATAAAGGTGAAAGCCTAAAAGACGATTTGTTTGTGCTGCAACTTTAACTTATGTCGCCTGATCAGACTGTCTATGTCCTGTTTCAATCGTTTATCCATCCCTGTATCACCCCTTCAGCAAGATAAGACAAGGGAGGTTAGTCTATGGTGCCAACAGCCAATGTTTCTAGACTTCCAGTGTAGCCATTTTCCGGATATCTGGGCCAAGACTTCTTCTGCAGTCCGATAGTCTTGATATGCTGATATCTAGCTAGCTTTAAGATTATCTTAGCCAGTGAAAGACAGCGTCAGGAAATGGCAACAAAACTGGTGACAGCCATGGATGAGATGGATAAAGCTGTGCTGGTTTTATTAGACGATGATGGACGTCAGCAGGGTCGATATCACTCGATGTCACTACTGATTGGTTAGGACAAAACAATACAAACCTTTAGAATAATTAAATGCTAATTCAGTCTGATTATCAGGCTAATATTTAGCCATACCTTTTCATCTTTACCATCAGGTATTGGGAATTTCTTGTGTTCTGTGCTGCACATTTGCTCATATAGCAGTTGTGAGGTTATCACGGGAGGACCGGTTCTCGCATCAGACATGACAACCACATGACGTGGCCTTCAAACAGCAGCTCCTGAAAGGACTTTTTCATCCTGTTGTTAAAAAGGAGTGTCTGTAGTCCGGTCAGCCCGACCCCAGCGATTTGTCCGCCCTCAGACGGGCGGCGCGGCGGCGGCGGCTGAGCTTGTTCGTCCGTCCATCAGATAAAGTGGAAGAAACCTGCTGGCTTTTCTCCACCAACAAAGAGCTGCTGATAGCAGCCTCATCCGCCGCCGCCGTCTCTGTGTGTAAAAACCTCTTCTTTTTCTGTGCCCACATGTTCTTTCTTCCTGCGAATCTCCTGAAATCTTCTTGTCCCTGCTCGCTTTGTGAGCATGTCACAGTATGTGGCAGGTACCAGCCCCCGACTGCCACTTCCTGTCAGCGGACAAGACTAGGACAAAAGGCCGCGGTGCAGCCAGACGAGGAGATGTAGTGGAGTAGAAGTGTTAACCCCCACCTCGCTCCCTCCCTCGCTCCCTCCCATAGCGGCAAAATAGTTTCGCTTCACCTCGTCCGCTACGACGGCGATTAACAGGTCGCGGGCTCGACCTCGGCGGGTGAATTACAAAATGAAGTCAACAGAAGCTGCCGAGGACGAGCGGAGGCAGACGATCGCTGGATGGATGTGAAGCAGCTGGTTTTTAAAAGCTCCTGTTGCAGAGAAGTTAGCGCCGTAAACAAACATAAAATAACAATAATGAATCTTAAAGTGAATAAGATCGTTTCTCCTCCTCGGGGGCGTATTTAGAAACTTAAAATGTCATTTATTTAAATTGCTTATTCCTAAAATTGAATTTCCGTGGATCAGATCTAAACGGCTGCTGAAGGGGTGAAATTATTTCACATTTCACATATTAAAAAAATCAATTTCCACCGCAGTAATCCTCCCTTATTATGACAAGATGCTGACGCTCATTCCTGTGAAATAGCTGAAAGTAGAGGAATTATTTCAGCACTTTGGCTCCTCTTCACAGTCTGACAGCGAATGAACGAACACAGACAACGTCGTCAACGGTCGACTCCACAAACCAAACATTGCTTTTACACGTCGTGAATGAGGATCTATGGACAGTATGGAAGAGTTCCTTCAGACGGAAGGAGATGTCTTTAATTAAATTGAACATACTTCATCTCTGAGGTCATATTTTGGTTCTGTTTGTTTGCTTGTGAGCCGGATATCTCATGACAGAATGTAATGAAATCTGGCAGAAATTTAAGCCACGGGCGAAAAAACAAGAGATCCAATCCAAGAATTACTAAAAGGAGGAACATTGTGGCATACGGCGTTTTTAATTTATTTTACTCTGACTACTGCATTCATTTAAATAAATTAAAATTTATCTGGCAAACTATTTTTTAAAGAACAGTTATTCTTTGTTTCTTCTGACTTTTCTGAATCACTCAGGATTTGGGAATTTTTTTGTCTTTCTTCTGTTTTATGTAGAAAATTAGATCCAGTTAAATCAAGTTAATTAAAGCAGATTATCAGTGAAATGAACAAAATGTTCATTGTAATCTTGTAAAACTGTGAGATGTTGTCCGTTCAGATCAATGACGGTATAAAGAGTTTCTCATGACCACGTGATGGTGGACCTCTGCAGGAGCGTGCACAAGAGGTTCCCGTCCCGTTAGCTGACTCTGTTTTGGGTTCTGAACCGCCGGATGGGCCGTGTTTTCATCCTCGGGTCGAGAGGAATCAGTTGATGAAGGGCGAGTGGGTGAAGCTGACGGCAGCTTGCAGCACTTTCGAGTGATCCGTCTGCTCTGTGGTCAGGTTCTGGTGGAGGTCAGACGGTGTTCTCTATCACCTCAACGGACTTGACGTTCTCGGACTCGTTGCCACATATTCCTGCAAAGTTGCCACCCCCGTTGGTATCCACAGCGTCTTATGGCCTTTAACCTGGGATCAGGTTCAGCTTCTTCCACCATGTGCAGGTCGTATCTCAGCGAGCGTAGACATGGCTTGAGACGGGGGAGGACTCCTGACATTATAAAGAATGGACAGCGTATGCATGACGCCCCCACAGGTTTCAGAAGAACTGTTTTTAAGCTCAGTGTGGTGGCTCTGACAGCCGCCATGTTTGTAGTCCTGCCTCTTCCACCTCTCGGCTAATCTAAAAATCGGCAAAGACGTGGATCATCAGCGGACCTGAGGCGGGCTGAGTGACGCCAGACCAAAACTGTTTTTTGTACCAGGCTGTAAACATGTTTATTTCTGCTGTGAAGTTGGACATTTGAACATGGGGACTTATGGAGACTGACTCACTTCTGGAGCCAGCCTCAAGTGGACGTTAGTTCATACTGAACATTAATGCAGATGAAGTCAGCAGGTCAGTGAAAAGCTTGTTGGTTCTGTGGCGACCCCTGCTGCTGAGGCTGTGGCCTTCTGGTGGGATTTCAGTCTGTGGGCTGGGTTTGGTGATTGGGGCACCTCGATTGATTCATTGTCTCTCTCTCTCCCTCTCCAGCAGACGTCCGTGGAGTGGTGAGGCAGCCGCAGGGTTAACCCTTCTTTTGCTTTTCAGTTAAATGCACTTGACAACACACATTCACCACATTTTACACACATGCACATCCTACACCACTGATAATACTGACGTCCACATCCCATTTGTAACATTTGTTCTATTTTCCGTTGTTTTATGTTAAATAAATAAATGTGTTACCCTCATAAAAACAGTGCAACTCCGGTTTTGTCATGGCCCAAAGAGCCAGGTTGTGACAAATGGGGGCTCGTCCATTCGTTCGGAGTCGTTGCAGTGAGACAGCTGCTTTATGAGAGGGATTTTGAAGGTCTGGAGTTTTCCTGCGCTTTTCTCTTTTGGTGAAGTCGGTCGTGCTGGTCCAAGGAGAAGGTAGTGTTGCCGCCCCGATGCGCTGTGTTTGGAGTTTCCCTGTTAGGCTGTAATGGGGTTTCCCCTTTGGGTCACGTCATTTTTTTTCTTTGTGAAGTGTTGTGGCAACGTGGTTAGTGTCAGCTGTCTATGGACGGTTGTCTCGGGAGCACGTCCGTGGGATCCTGCGTGGTGGCCTGCTTGCAGGTGACTTCTCAGACCCGCTGGTTTCCAGTGCGTAATTACCCACCGCAAGCTGCATGAAGACTAGGGGTGAGTTTAGTAAGATTTTGGGCTAGGCAGTTAGGGGGAATACTCCGCGAGGTAAATTACCTCGGTTGTGTGCGTTTGGGGGGGTAATACTGTGCGTTCTGTTTGGTCCGTTATGGCTTCCTTGTCGGAGGTGTTTATTAATAGCTGTACTAAAGAACAGTTGATACAGATAGCCGAGCATTATGACATCCATGTGGCAGAGATGAAACGTAAGGCTGATGTGAAGGCTATTGTTCTGTCCGCTTTAGTGGAGAGTGGCGTTTTGAGGACGGGAGTATTTTTGTCGGACATGGCAGCTGTGCCAACGCCCGTGTCAGTGTCTGCACCCATGTCGGGACTGACTTTTGCGCAGCAGAAGGAGCTGCTGATGTTACAGTTTGAGCAGGAGAGAATCCGGTTGAAGGTGGAAACAGAGCGGCAAATTGAGATAGAAAAGGTTCGGCAGCAAACAGAAAAAATGAAACTAGACTTGCAGCAGTATAAACTGAGTTTGATTCGTGATGGTAAGCTTTCACAGAGTGTGTCAGAGGAAAGTTTCTCTGAGTCAGGGCAGGTTACGTTTGATGTTGGGGCTAACTTGTGCTTAATGCCCAGGTTCAATGAGAGGGATCCAGATACGTTTTTTACTTTGTTTGAGCAGATTGCAGATTTGAAAAATTGGCCTGATGCTGACAGGACTTTGATGCTTCAGTGTGTCCTTACGGGTGAGTGTGTGAGTTATATTAAGGTAAAATCTGCTGTCTTGAAAGCATACGAGCTGGTCCCTGAAGCTTACCGAACTGGGAGAAAAGAGATAAACAAACTAATGTGGAATTTGCTCGTGATTTACTGTGCCATTTCAATTGGACTTTGTGAGTTGATAGTGTTGGAACAATTTAAAAATTCGATTCCTCAGCGTATTGCGACTTATATAAGTGAACAGAAAGCAACCACTGTATTTAGAGCGGCTGAGCTGGCGGACGATTTTGTGTTGACGCACAAAAGTGGTTTTGGTGAGGGGTGTTCGGCCAGTGATGGGAGACGTGGAGGGAACAACCTCGGTAGTGCTCGTTACAGGGTTTCGTCCTCAGTAGCCGGTCCTGCGCACACATTTAAAGCCTCACGTACGTCCCAGTGCTCAAGGGCCAAGTCTTGAATGTGTCGATCCAGAGAGTGATAATTTTGAGTCTTTCATTGCTGATGCTGTGGTTTCTCTGGTGGGTAATGTGGAGCGTGTACCTATAAAGCTTTTGAGGGACACAGGCGCTAAGCGTTGGTTTATTTTGGAATCAGCATTGCCTTTTTCACCTGCAACAGAAATAGGGGATTTTATTGTGATGCAAGGTATGGAGATGGGGGTGGTAACTGTACCGCGGCACAAGATGGTGCTTGATTGTGACCTGGTGCAAAGCGTTGTTGCAGTGGGTGGGCCTTCAGGTGGGATTTAAAAACAGTGCAAAACTCCGGTTTTATCATGGCCCAAAGAGCCAGGTTGTGACAGTTCAGTCCTGAATACTTTGGAGCCGGCTGTGCTCTTCTGAACATCGACAGCCAACAAATATAATAAAGTTTATTGGTGCTCCACTTGTCAGAATAGTGACTACAAAGTGTGTTACTGAAGATGAGACTAAATAAAAAAGCACTGAGACGAAGAGCAAAAGAAGTAAATTCACTTTATGGAGGAATAAAAGCGACAAATGCAGGAACAGGAGTCAAAGACATAAATGGAAAACATAAAGAGCTGTTTGTCTAAAGTGTTCGAGATGGTGATGGAGCAGACAGGCCGATGTTTATCTCCCAGGAGACGACTATCTTCTGTCCATCAAATTTACTGAGAGCTGATCGAGGCTCCGACTGCCGAGCGCTTAGCTGAAAACTGCTGACTGTGTGTGTGTGTGTGTGTGTGTGTTGGATCAGGGTGATGACCATGAGGTCGGCCTACAGTGAAATAACTGTGCAGCTGCTTTGGTGTGATGCCGCTTATGCATTGCTGGGTGCTAAAATTGACCTAGCTTAGCATAAACACACCAAGCAGAGGGAAACAGTTAGCCTCGCTCTGTCCAATAAACTGCTATCAACACGTCTGAGGATCATGAATTAACACAAACATTAAACATTAAAATGAATGTACAAGAAAAAATGCATTGTAACAAAAACCATGCTACCCATGCTAGCAGCTTCGTTGCAGTTAGCGGTCCTATTAGCTGACTCTGCTTTGAGTTTGCAGCATGAGTCAGCAAGAAATTATGCCTGAGGGCCAAAGAAATTGGGCCTTCAGTTTATTTTAAAATATTTTGTGCATAGCCGAACAGTGAGTCATTATTCGGCTAGACACAGGCACAACCTTCACCACATTTCTCACTCTTTATACAATGTCACCTGACTTCAATGCCACATAAAAACATTTCGCCAGATGGGTAGGCAAGAAGTCATGCCTGAGGGGTACCGACAGCTCATTTTATGAGTTTAAAGTTTTAGTGAATAGTCATTATTCGGCTAGGCACAGCCTCTGCTACATTTCTCACTCTTTATACGACATCGCCTGACCTCAATGGCACATAAAAACATTTTGCCGGATGGGTCAGCAAGAAATCATTCCTGAGGCATGCTAACATTAACAAATGTTAATGCTAATGTTAGGCTAATGCTGCACACTGTTTTTGAAGTATTTTCCTCTTGCAGCTTGAGGTTAGCGCAGAACACACTTCTTTGACAGTATAGAAAAGTTTGAGCGGTGTCATGAGAGTACAAAAACCTTGCAGCAGCTACAAAGAAGAAACAACAACATACAGCTCCACCATGAAGAACACATGAGTGGACTACACAGCGCTGCAGCTGAGTGCTGCTGTGGTTTAAAGTTTGCATTGAGCTTGCATGATCAAATCCAACTGTGTCACACTGTGGCTTCACTCCTCCAGCTTCTCTCGGCTCACACTTTTTCCCTCCGGGACACAAATGGGTCACTGAAGAGAGGCTCAAAGTGAGAGCCCAACCAAAATATTTGAAAGTATTTCCTCTAAAAGGAAAGAGTCAGGGTGCATCGGGGGATAGTGTGGGGGGATAAAAAGAGAGAGAGATTTATTCTAGCTTTTTGTCATGGTTTCAATCTTTCATATTTTTGTGAGCAGGGCCCTCTGGGAGCATTGCCGATGGCGCTGGACAGAGCTGCCCCGGACAACAAAAGAGGAGTCTTTACTTTTCATCCGTCCTGGCCTCTGCTCTCTCGGGGGTTAAGATGACCATCGATCGCCCGGGCTGATAAACACAAAGAGCCGCTGGTAAAGGAGCTCACAAAGCAGTCCAGCTCTGCCTGTCAATTACCCGCAGTCTCCACTAAAACCCTTCTCTACCCTCCAACACTACATGTCATGTGCTTTGTCTGCATCGTGCTGCCATGCTTTACATCAGTCCCCCCAGCACAAATATGGTCACACCACAGATAATGTTGTTTATTCTTCTTCTTTTAAAGAAATGTCTTTAAATTTGGTGTTTCTCACAGCTTGGAGCGGTTTAGAAGTTTTCTGCCACCCACATCTCTCCTGGGAATCACTTCTCCCATGTCCTCTAGACCCACCAGCATTCCCTCCACCTCCTCCTCCTCCACCTCCTTTGTCTCTGGCTCTCACCGAGAGATCACATGCTTGCAAATGGGCCCCCTTTGGCTTTGGACGGCTCGGCTGGTTTGGAGGGCTCCCTGGTGGATCCGCCAATTAGCCCCGGCCCCCGGCCCCTTCCAGGAGAAGTGGAGCGAGGCCAGTGGTGCAGAGAGCTCCATGACGTCCCCAGAGTTTCCCTCCCTCCCCTTTAACGGGTGACCGCCAAAGATGGGTTGAGGAGAGGCGAGGAGAGAGGAGAGAGAGGAGAGAGGAGGGGCACAGGGCGAGGACGGTGAGGATAATAGATGACCCCTTTGTCTGTTGTTGCCGCTGAGGATTTTGAATCAATTGCAGCTTGTGTCGCCCTGCCAGGCCCCACAGCTTCAGCTGAGGGGGAAGAGATGAGCGGCACAATGTGATGAAATCTCTCTGAGACCCAAATCATGGTGGAGACATTTGAAAATGAATCTTTTTGGCCTAAGATGACGTTTAATGTCTTCGGAATGGATCAATTAAAGGTCCAATGTCAGATTTAGGGGAGTTAACTCACCTGAAAATTAGACTTTTATTTCTACAGTCGCCTCCACGACTGAGTCCGCCATGTTGAAGCGCCATGTTTCCACAGCAGACCAGGACAAAGAACAGTTTCTCCTTCATGCCGCCGCTCCAGGGGAGGCGAGGCGGTGGCAATTAGCAACAACGCTGCCACTAAATCCTCCATGCCGGTCCTTTAGGAAACACTGTCCCCAGACTGTAACATGGGCGTTAAAGAGTTTTAATGAAGGTCAAAGACTGAGACAACAGTCCATGCCTACGATGACTACGATGTCACGCCTTCAGCTGGTGCAAAGTTCAGCAGCAAGATCTAAAAAAAGATGCAGCGTCGCTTTGATTTTAACATCACTGCTGACTTTTTATTTTTAAACCTTTGAAGGGCTTCAGCAGATCTCTGCGACCTTTTTCATCCCCGCCGTTCTCCTAGAACTAACTTCCCATCCCAGTTTGAGGCGTAAATATGCAAAGACGTGGGTTGTGGGTGGAGCTGAGGCGCCTGGTTGCTCAAACAAGCCACCTGTCAATCAAAGCGTCCACGCTCTTAATCCTGCATAACTTTAAGCCTTAATATAATTTGAACAGGTGAGTTGTATAAAAATTCATCTCCTTAAAACTTGATTAAAACATGTTAATAAGTGTCATTTGGTCAATGTATGCGCTTCTTTTTTTCATTATAACCTGTAATATATAAATAAATTGATTTGACTCATCTATTTTTGGTCCTTTTAGCCGTTATAATACCTGCAGATTTTCAGGTATTATAATGACCACGAGGAACCAGGAAATGATGTCAAAACAGTAGATTGATTTAATTAATTCGTTCAGACCAACGTCTACTGCAACTAGGATTGCAAAGGGGCGGAAAGTTTCTGGTAAATTTCTGGAAACTGTCCATGGGAAGTTAAGCTAGGGAATTTTGGAAATATTCCAAATTAACTGTAAATTGGGGGTAATTTAAACAAACTGTATCATATCCAAACATAAATATAAACTTTTTGTTTTGTAATTCTCACAAATTATTTCAGTGAAAATTGTCAATTATTAATTGGCGGACCCCCTGCAGTCCCTTTGTGGACCCCCTAGGGGTCACGGACCACTGGTTGAAGACCTCTGGTATAGATATTCAAGTGCACCTGCATGAAATCTGGTTGTCTTAGTCAAGATTGTGCTATGCCAAACTATATTTAAGTCTGTTAAAGAGCCAATCTTCAATTTTGTAAATTCCTGGTTTATTCCCATAAGTTCCTGTTAATTCCCATGGAAAGTTTCCAACTTTGCAACCCTAACTACAACACCTGCGTAAACTGAAAGTAATGTAAATGATCAGAACACCCAGAATAAGTTCATAAAGACCAAACATGCATGCAAATAAAATAATAATTACACTTCAGATCGTCTGTTTTCAGCCACGGGACAGAAAAAGATACGACAGTCTGTAACTAACGTGACAAAAAGAACAGAAAACTTCACTGGAAAATTATTTGGGGACCAAAACAAAGAATCTTTCTGCCTCCGTCTCCGATGCAAACAGTGCGGCTCATTGTGAGCTCTCCGTGTGAACGCAGGAAGTCTCTTGTGTCGACGCTGCTGTTTACACTGGACACACACTCACAGTCAAGTCAAGTAGGTACCTATTTACCCACAACTCCTCCCTCCTCCTCCACCTCCACCCGAGTTCGTTAAATCAACAGTTTCCTCTGAGCTCTTCCTGGAAAAAGCAAGAAAGGGAGTGAATTAACGAGAGCACACAGAGTCACGACTCCGGTGCAGCAGATAGCAGACAGTGTGCAGAGTAAATTTTTCCAGCAGCAGAGCACAGAGGTAAAGTTTGCAGCCCCCCCCCCAAACTCTTTATGAGGAGGACAATGCAGGAGCAGAATTAAAGAAAGTTGGAAAGCCGAGATTAGCCGAGGCTGCGGAGAGACAGAGAGGGGAGTGAACAGCTGGCTGGGACAGATACTGCTGTTTCAGACCTCTCCCCAACCCCGACGGGTAAACAAACTGGCAGTCTGTTTGATTTATGGAGTGCGTCACTGACCGGATGGCCATTATTGGGAGTGAAAGGAGCGAGAAGAGAGAGCGAGCGCGCCGTCATCATCGACGAAACGTGTCCATATTGCGGCTTTTTTTCACCAGGTACGCGGCGGACTTTGTCTCGGAGAGGCTCTTTGTCGGTTTGGCATCTCCAAACACTTTCTTCTGATTCAGCGGCTGACAGGCGAGCTGAAATCGGGCCGCTCGGACGCGCTGTAAATCATCGGCGGCGAACAGAGAGAAGCTGTTTTCTTGGCAGCGCATCTTTGTGTCTCCTCAGCGGAGACTTTGTGGAGTGATTAATCATCACACTCTTCAATGTTAGGAGGTAATTTATGGCTTCAATTCATGGCCTTTATCATTATGTGCGGGCGGGCGGGTGGGTGTGTTGAAGAGGAGGGTTGCAGCTCGAGAGCTGGAAAAAACAACTGATGTTCATTGTAGCGCCTGAGATGAACCGAGATCGCCCTTTATTGATCGTACGTCACGTTCACGTGAGGGTCCATCAGCTCCATGTAGGCCCCTAAGGTCACTAATGGCTTCTAGGTGAGCTGTAAGTGGGGTCTTATGAGCAAAAGAGGGACATCTTTTAGCTGGAATGGATGTAAATGGACGCCGCTGTGAGTTTCCATCACACAAATTCAGCTGCATTGAAGCTCGATGGAAACGCACTTCATATATTCACCTTGACGTCCTCTTCTACTGTAGATTCAACGAGGAGTGGTGGGTGCGCAGCAGGGGTCGCATTGATCAGACGAGAGGAATTTACTTATCACGCTGTTACACCTTGTCTTCACCTGCCGTGCGGTGAAAGAAGCCAATCAGCTTTTATTGAAGAAACCTAATCAAACTTTACGTCTTTATGTTGAGATGCGTCCCCCTGCAGCTCCGTGCAGTTGAAGCATGCAGAGTGCAGAGTGACAGCGGGGGGACCGGTGCGTATACACAACTCAATACAAAATCACTGTAGGTGAGACGGCAGCAAACAGCTGACAAACATGGATGAAACACGTCACCTGTGTACTATCGTATCTTAACTTAAAGTCCGTCTACCTTCAGACCCGGAACTGAACCCAGCCTCTGAACCAGCAGTGTCCAGTCTAACAGTGAATACAGCAACAGAACATCTGAACCAGCAGTGTCCAGTCTAACAGTGAACACAGCAACAGAACCTCTGAACCAGCAGTGTCCAGTCTAACAGTGAACACAGCAACAGAACCTCTGAACCAGCAGTGTCCAGTCTAACAGTGAACACAGCAACAGAACCTCTGAACCAGCAGTGTCCAGTCTAACAGTGAATACAGCAACAGAACCTCTGAACCAGCAGTGTCCAGTCTAACAGTGAATACAGCAGCCTAACAAGGTGGTTTTCTTGCCGGGTTTCTCTCCCAGCATCTCGGGGCTGAGTCAGTTCAGTTAGCTACACGGGCTAATCGCAGTTAGCTGTTAGCTACTTAGCAATCTTTACATCAAGTAATGGTAACTAATGTTAGCAGTGAGCTAACTTGGAGGAAAAAACTAATGTAATTAAGTTCATAACATTAGCTAGTGTTAGCAGTTAGCTACATACAGCTAAATCTATGACATTAGCTTATTTTTTCAGTTAGCTATGTTAGTCTTTTACCAAAACTAGCGATGTCCATAACTTTAACTTGTGTTAGCAGTTAGCTACATTAGCACTAGCTCCAAACCAACTGCAACCTCAGTGTTAGCTGTATTAGCTTTGTTATATTAGCTCCACCTCTACTGCTACTTATCAATGTTTCCATCAAGTAATGTTAGCAGTTAGCTACATTAGCTGTATCTCAAAGCTAGCTAATTCTCCAACATTAGCTTATATTATCAGTTAGCTATGTTAGCTTTTTCCCAAAACTAGCAAAGTCCATAGCATTAACTCGTGTTAGCAGTTAGCTACATTAGCACTAGCTCCAGACCAACTGGTTCCTCGGTGATAGCTTCTATTAGCTGTATTATATTAGCTTTAGCTCTCCTGCTACTTATCAATGTTTCCATTATAAAGTCTGTAAATCACCTCGGTAGTGTGACGTTATTCCCTGATGGTCTCAGAGGCTGTGCTCCAACCCGGTCCGGTCTGGCTGCTGAGCCTGGTTCTGTTAGCATGCTAACAGCAGATTCAGTTAGCAGCAGTTAATTAGCAGTTACAGCTACTTCACTTACTTATCCTAAACTATAGAGTGAAGTGAGTCTTGCCACCACACCTACTAACAACATTGGTTCTGACAGTTATTTAGGAGAGGGTTTACACCATAGACTGTATACATGGCTGTAGTCTCTGTGACGTTCCCCATAGGTTTCACATATATTTATGTATATGATACGATATGATGCAGAAAACAGCTTTATTTCTTGGACAAGAAAATCAGACAGAGAGAGGTGAATGATGTGCAACAAAGGTCCAAAGCTGCAGTGTCTTTGCTGAAGTTCTCCTCTGTTCCGGGGTCGGAGCAGAGGTCAGAGGTCAGAGGTCAGAGGTCAAACTGTGATGTGAGATGACGAAGTCCAGCCGTGAAACGCTGCGATATCAGTGAGACTAAAAACAGCTCGGTCTGACGTACACAACATATTTAAGATGTTCCACTTTATCTCTCTGACCTCGCTCCCTCCTCGCCTCCACCCAGAACAGTCCTCCACTCCACTGAGAGCGAGAGAGAGATAAGATGTTCTCCATCTCGCCGCCGGGAGAAGAAAAGATGGAGTCCATTGGGCTCTCATTCATCACTTTTAGATCAGTATTGATCAGCTGGCAGGGCAGCAGCGGCGGCGGCGGGGAGATTTACGCCGGCCTTTTACCATGACGATAGGGGCGTTTGACCCGTCCAGCAGGCTAAAAGCCTCTCAGCTCGCCAGCGTCTCTATCATCTGCAGCGCCAGACATGATGGCCGATGAGATACGCTGATGTATGAATCATCTGGAACGCCGTCTTCTTCTTCTCTTGTGGGTCGTAGAAGAAGCTCCTGACTCTGCTGTTTTTTGGAGGGTTTGTTGAACATGTGGACAGATAAACATGTCAGCCATAAGCACCTTTTACAGCCCGCATATGCTCCGGTCAGATTGGACATCGGGGCGTTTTACAGCTTCCACAACAGAAACTGAAGTGTCCTTTAATATAACGGAGGATTTATGGACGCTGCCGACCTCTTTAATCAGTGGTGTGTATTCAGCGAGCTGCTTTATGAGCCTGTGTGAGTCACTCCGGACCTGATTTGGATCAGAGGGTGTGTTTTTTTTTTTGCTGGCGGTGTCACATTATATCACCGTGATGACTGTTAGCACAGCGGACGTCTGCCAGGTAATGAGATGAGAAACAACATTTAATTCCAGACTGGAGAGAGGAAATATCTTGTAATGTTAAGATGATTGGTATTTGCTTTTTTTCTTGCTCTCTCATGCATCAGTTATGAAATAGGTCTTATAATTAGTTTAACATTCACCCGAAAGGGAAGCTGTTTAAATTTTGGCCTCTAACGAGCTCAAACTTGGTCAGTTTACAAACCATTTTCAGTTTCAATCCACCAAAACTGTACACCCTTAAAAGAAAAGGTTTGAGTTGGTCATGGTGATGCCATAAAGGAACCTTCTACCTATCGGTTCTTCAAAGAACCAGTTGCTGCAAACAGGTTGACTTCAAGAACCAGTAATCACCAAAAAATGGTTCTAAAGGGTTATAGGGCTTCTCCAAAGAACTCATTGTGAAGATAAAGTCAAATATAAAGAACCAGTTGCTGCAAAGGGCTTGACTTAGAGAATCAGTAATCAGTATCCCAAAGAACCTTAAACAGCAAAAATGGGTTCTAAAGGATAAAAGGGTTCTCCAGAGAATGATGCCATAGAGGAACTCTTTTTTTTTGGTTCTGCAAGGAACCTTTTACTTATCAGTTCTTTAAAAAAACAGTTGCTGCAAAGGGTCAACTTAAAGAACCAGTAATGAGTAGTAAGAGAATAATGAGATTATTTAACATAAAAAGGTTCTTCAAAGCAAAACAATGCTACAATCGTGACTTAAAGAACTCAAACAATTCCCTTAAACATAAAAAGGTTCTTTGAAGGATAAAAAGGTTCTTCAAAGAACCAGTTTTCCAAAAAAAACGTTTTATCCTTCAGAGTGTACACAACTTTTGCAAACTTGAAACTCTTAAATGTTAATTTTTTGTGTGACACATTCTGGACGATTTTATGAGCCAGTTTGGTCGTTGGCACTGTTGAAGGACGGAGTTTGATAACACCAGTTGGTGCGAGCAGCAAACATCATTAAATTAATGAGATGGTAAAAACCAAATTAAGATGAGAAACTCTTGAATCCAGTTCTTCTTTTGGCATTTAATAAATGATCACATCTTTCATCTTCTTCATAAATACATGACACAGTCATTTAGACCACTTAGTCCAATCTAAGACAGGCATGTTTAAATTATAAAAATACGAATGCTAATTTTCAGTAAAAGGTTTGCAGGTACTCTGCTGCCCGTTAGTATCTCCTCTGTGCACTCACAAGCACCTAAACACACATCGAACCAGAAATATTTCACTGAAGGATGAAGCTGATCACTTTATATTGATTTATAGTGACCGTTTCCTTGAAGTGGAGATGTGGTTCCCTTGGTGGTTTTTACACCAAACATGCACTCACCCACTTGACAAGAATATAGTGGAGAATGACTCATCTGACCATGTGAGGTTTTTTCTCTGACACAATAATGAACCCTCTTTTAAAGCCACACACTTGTTTGTTTCTGTCAGTGCCATGTTGACCCAAAGTGTGGGTCAAGTGAAGTCAGGTCACAAAGCATGAAGAGCTCTTAATGGCGTCACCCAGCAGACCTGCACCGAAGCATTGTTTCTTATGTTTCTCCACTGTTTTATTAAGGTGTTATTACGATGATCTGCAAGGTGAAATTGGCGTTTTTGTTGCGATAGTGAAAATATAAGACGTGTTTGTGGTTAGACAAAAGGTTTGTCTCATTTTTATAATGTAGAGTAACAATCCGAGTGCCTTTCGTCGTGCTTTGATGAATGCAAGGATTACACAGTGGCCCTTTTTGCAAAAATTCCCAGGTTACTTCAGGGTTTATTGCAAAGTCGTGGAGCAAGCACGGACATGCTCAGGTCAAGCTGGTTGGTATCGACCAGATCTTCACCAACAAAAAACATGAAGCCCACGACGTAGATGTTCCCTCAATCAAGAGGATCGACTACCAGCTGGCTAACATCAATGACAACTACGTGTTCTTGATGGGCAACAATGGAAAAGTTTGAAGCGGGTGATGGATCCATTGTTACTGCGATTGTTGGAACAGTTTGGGTGAGTTTCTATCCAGTGTGAAATTACTTCTCATTTAACCCATCCAGGCAGGCCACGGTGCCTTGCTCAAGGGCACCAACCTTGGGATTATTGGATGACCCACCCTACCACTGAGCCACGGTCGCCCCTTATCTGAAAGTTAAAATGACTGGTCGTCTGTAGCAGTTTGTTTTGGTGTGAGATGCTGGTGTTTCACATCTATATCATTTAAATTTGAGAGACTTAAGAAGAAAGATAAACAGAACTCGTGTAGCTTTTGATTGCCATTGTCATGTAGGTTGCACACACACGTCACACTCCTGTCCCGATATTTCATTTCACCTCTTCGTTAAGCACCGAACAAGTAATTTATTTTACCTTCATCTAACCTGATGTTTTCTCCACTCCCTCGTTCTGTCTCGGAGTCCTCCAGCCCGGCTCCTCTGGCCTTTTCCTGTCGTAGTTTTTCTGCCTGTTGTTTGTTTGCACTCAGAGGTGATGTTGGAGCTTGCTCTGTTGTCTGCACACTGACTCACCTCCAGCTCCGACAGCGAAACTCCTCTCGACAGCTCGCGTGTTAGAGCAAACGCCGGCTCCTCTGTCACTGAAGTGTTTGTGTGGAGAGTCAGCCGGCTGCTTGTTGGACCTCTCAGCATCCCGGGCGAGATGAAGGTGGGCGGACTGTGTCGCTGCGTGCTGCTACAACGCGCATTTCATGTCTTCATTCAGTTTGTGATTTTTTTGCTTCTGCTGCGAGGATGGTAAGAGCCTGGCATTGAGACTGAAACGACACTTGCAGAAAAAAGAAACCAGAGAGAGAGAGAGAGAAAGAGTGTGACTCAGTGTGAATGTGTTGGTGTGAGGGAGCTTCTAGCGAGTACTTCTGAGAAAAAGAAGTTGTTTTCTGCAAGGACAAAGGTTTGCATGCAAATATGTTGGCGAGTTGTGAGAGGAGTAAATGTGATAAATGTGTTTTTATCCTCGCCTGAAATGATGCAAATTAAAAAACAAGAAAAACTAAATGGAAACTCGACCAACAGAACCAGAAGAACCCTAAAAGATCTAGAACATATGTTTCCAATCCACAAATCAAATCAGTTTGTGATGGAAAACCTGGTTTCACCTGTCCATATGCTCCTGCTCTCTCCATCACGAACAGCAGCAGTGTGTGTTGCAACATGATGCCATGATATCTCTCTTCTCCTCTGTCATTATGTTCATAGAGGCTGCTGAGCCCGGCTACATTTCCCATTCACCCAGCTCCGGTTCTGGCACGACACTGGCTCTGCTCCTCGTCAGCCTGGTGGTCCAAAACACCTGTGGTACAAACACTAACACTACTCCGGAGCTCTGAGCTCACAGTCTGGGAAGCCTCGGTAACAAACTGAGCTAACATTAGCTAACAGCAGCTACAATTGGCAGTTTACTTCACTGTCCATCAGGAAACTCTTGCACGTAAACTAACACGCTGCCTTGCCAATGTAACTGTAAAAAATGGGTTGTGATATCACCTGAAATAACGTCATTTATTGACACCAGGCTGGTTTAATGGACAAGTTTCTATTGAAACATGTATTTAATGCTAAATCACTTCAGCTGACCATATTTTTTGATTGGTTGCTCGACGCCCGTCACACGAAGGAGAAACTGATGTTACTCCGGCTTCTACAAACAGCCAACTGTTGCATTATGGGTCGTTTGTAGGCCTAATGTTAGCATGTAAGTTAACATACATGGGTGTCTGAGAGATGTTTTCTGGAGGAAATAAAGTTGACAAATGAAAATGACTTGAAAGTGCCTCTGAATGACAAAATTATCCGTTGGGCAGCATGATGTTAAATATCAAGTTAACCGTGCCAAAGCCTGAAAATAAAGAGTGGAAAACAGGCTCCAGTTTGAAGGGTAGAGCTGCTTCGTACCTGCACCTTTGAAATAAATAAAGTAAGACCACAGAACATTTAGCCTCCAAATATTTCTTTTTTCCCACTGAGTGTGGTGCAGCAGCCCACCCCCCCCTCTTCATCAGTCTAACAGCAGTATCTTCAGTCTGTTCCTGGAGTTTCAGGCAGTTTAGGTTCGAAAAGGAAGAACACTTAAGGGGAAGATAGTTTCGCCTCCAACTCTGCTTTCATCATCCGGCAAAGAGCCACACGGAGCAAGCGAGGATTAGATCCACCGCAGAGAATTTCATCTCTTTTTTCCCCCTGGTGGTTTCCTGCTTTCACTTTTTTTTCAGCTTGGTTTGCGAGCGGGCGATCATAGGCCTGATCAGTTTCAAGCGCTGATGGAGTAACAGCTGCTTTCAGCGTCAGTTTAAATCACAAGCCCGATTTCTTGTGGGTGATGAAACTGTCGTTCACGCTGCACTGAAACAGCGTGGCGCTTCGAGGAGGGGAAAAAAAAAAAACCTGTTCACAGTCCACGGTATCCACAGCGTTCACTGTCATCACCGTTCGCTGTGTTTTAGTCTTAAACTGCTGCTGCCAAACAAACTGGTGTGAGATCCATCAGACGCTTAACTTAAGCATTGTTGAAACTCACTGAGCTTTAGTTTAAATTCCAAATCCAAATAAATCTGGTTGAATTTGGGGGAGATGGAGGAAAGGTGCAGCCATGAAACATCTTGTCTTGTGTCTGACTTTACACATGGTTGTAGTGTTCCATCTAATATACACCGATCAGCCTTAACATTATGACCACTGACAGGTGAAGTGAATAACACTGATTATCTCGTTATCATGGCACCTGTCAGTGGGTGGGATATATATTAGGCAGCGAGTGAACAAAGTTGATGTAAGAAGCAGGAAAAATGGGAAAGTGTGAGGACCTGAGTGACTTCGACAAGTCTGTACCCATCAGGAGTGTTCCAAAGAAGGAAAAGAGGTGAACTGATAGCGATAGGGTCATGGGTGACCGAGGATCATTGATGCATGTGGGGAGCAAAGGTCGGCCCATGTGGTCCGATCCAACGGAGAAGCTACTGTAGTTCAAATTGCTGATAGAATGGTGTCAGAAAAAAACAGTGCATCTGGGCTGTGTAGCCATAGACCAGTCAACGTGTCCATGATGACCTCTGTCCATTGCTGAAAGTGCCAACAATGGGCATTGGAGCATCACAATTGGGCCACAGAGCAATGGAAGAAAATTTCCTGGTCTGACGGATCAGGTTGGATGTAAAGGAAGGAAAAAGGCAAGCCAGTGGAGGTGGTGTGATGTTTTGGGCAACGTTCTGCTAGGAAACCATTGGATCCTGCCATTCACCTACCTAAGCATTGTTGCAGACCATGTCAAAGCCAAGGCAAACATGGTTCAAGAATAGTTTGAGGAACACAACAATGAGGTTTGAGGTATTGACCCCACCTCGCAACTTACAGGACTTCAGAGGTCCTACACGACATTAGGCAGGTGGTCCTGAGGATGAACTAGTGTCCAATATTCACTCTCTTTTTGGTCTCCACCATCCCCAGAGGGGATTATCTGTCTTTTTAGTATCTAAATTCTCCAGCATGTCCACCTACAGTAGGTGCTTAGGGCTTTTTCTCTGAAAACAGCTACCTCCTACAGCCTGAAACAACATTAGAAGAACAAAACAGTAAAGTTGTGGACAGACAGCTTAACAATGAGCTGAAACGCACTATAAAAGATGAGATTCAGGTGATAATTGTCTGTGGATTCATCTCCACCAGGAGCACCTTTCACATTGTTTTCACATTGTCATTTAATGCAAAACGATTATAGTCGCTTTAAGGAAGTTACAATTGTATGTCATTTGCATGGGTGGTGGTGTTAGACGTTTACATTGTCTCGTTTACAGAGGTTGAACCTGCCTATGTGCTTCAGTCTATTCATAGAGGGGAATATAATGGTTTGCCGCAGTGCGTCAGGAAAGCAACTGTCAACCTCAACATGAAGCACAGTTCTAGTCTTTCCAGGAGTCTGCTCTTGGGTCTTATTATACAACATTTTATTTCCACAGACAAAGAATAAACCACACGTGTTTCAGATTTGAAAAGTGAGATCAGTGTTGAAGCTTGAAAACAAGACAGGGCAGAATAAAGTAAACGACTGCACTCGATGTTAGATAAACTTCTTAAACGAGGTGAGACAGACTGGTTGGCACTAGTGTCTTCTAGACTCTTCCAGGACAGCTCCAGGACCCTTGGACTCAGCTGTAGTGAGTCAGTCTTCAAGGATTGAGGATATTTAGAATATTTGTACCAATCTGTGTTTAGTATAATCCCAGTAACATTGCCTGCCTTCCCAGCTCCTGTTCTGGCATGACAACGACTCAACCCCCTCGTCAGCATTGCCCTGAAAACCTCATTTTCCCATACCCAGTCCTCTGATCTCAGCTAACATTAGCTAACAGCAGCTAAAAGAGAGTTGAGGCGGAGCAGCCGGAGGACATCAGAGGGAAAACCAGGAAACATTTTCTCCATAAAATATGATCCAGTTTCACCAAAATCAGTGAAATAGTTGGTGGTGTGTGACTTAGTGCCGTAAAGCGTTACGTACTTCTCCCGACCCGGAGCCCAAAGTTACATAGTGTGAGAACAGACGTACGGATGACAGAGACACCGTTCGTTAGTAAAGTTGCTTTAAATCCACGTGAAGTTGAAGAAGTAGATCTTCAAGTTGTGACGTCTCAGATATGAACTTGATGTGATTATCACTTGGACCAAAATAAGTTGTTTCGGTCGCTCTGAAGGCTGTCACTCACAGTTTCCAGCTCGGTATTGGCTGAGTACCGTTTGTAGTACCTCAGTACAGTATTGTAGTAGTGATCACAGTACGTGAGTACAGTTGACAGTATTGCGGAGGCTCTCGGGGGCCCAGTCGACTTTGACTGACAGTTCTCTGCTGGATGTGACAATGTTCCTGAACCATGGGAACTCGTTAGAGCACATTTTGACTGTGTGTGTGTGTGTGTGTGTGTGTGAGAGAGTGAGAGAGAGAGAGAGAGAGAGAGAGAGAACCTGGTTAACTATCTGTCGTTACACAACATGAGTGTGTGTGTCCTTTAGCAGGAAGCGGCAGCTCTGTTCTGTTTGTCTGTCGCCCACACTCGGCTCGGCTCTCTCTGTTCAGCAGGTTTTCTGCTCGCTAATCAGGTAGAGGAGCTTCCTGCCGGGAAAATAAGAGCCGACTCTGCCCCGGGAAAACAATTCAGCCATCATCCCGCCATTACAGCGATGGCCACAGTCCTAATTTATCTCCCAGTGTGTCAGTTGCTTTTTTTTTTTTTTTCTTTCCTCGTATTGGAGAGCGAATTTCCGAGCAGAGCGAGCTCGGCTCTTAATACTCTCCCATGCCTCGCACACAACAAACAAATGAGGACAACAAATCTTCGCTGCCAAGTAGATTTACTTTTATCCGCGGTATCACCTCGCTCCCGACCACTCATAAGATTAGAAGGAGCAAGCTGCAATATTGGATGTGTTTTGTCAGCTCTGATGACGTTGTCCTGTTGCCTTTTCCTCGCAATAAATCTGGAAGGATTTTTTTTTTTAAGCTTTAACCCTCCACTCACCTCCTCTTCCTCCTCCTGAGAGAGAAAAGCAATAAACTGCAGAAAGCTGGGAAGTAAAGGATAACGTTGAGGATTGTATTTCTTAACCAGGTGAGCTGACAGACTGTTAGTTTGGGTGGAGCAGGTAATCTGTAAGAGTGAATGCATACATATCCTGCATGCACTGATGAACCTTGCATCCACCTGTTGGTGACAAATTGGCTCATTTACAGGATAAAACAACCTTTTTTTTCCCTTCAGACCACTTTTCTATCATTGCTACGACTGACAGTGAACACAATAACAGCAGCATGTTTGTACAAAACGAGCAATTTGGTTGAACCATCTGCGTATGTCATTTTCCTGGTATTTTCAGGACCTTTTCAGACACGTCTGTTATGTTTAGTTTTTAAAAATCATTTGTACTTAAAGGTCTGTGGAAGTAATCTCTGTGACATCACAGGCCCAGTTACTGAAACAAGACACCTGTAACACACCCACCTGTCAATCAAAGTGTCCACGCTCTTAATCCTGCATAACTTTAAGCCTTAATATAACCTGAACAGGTGAGTTGTATATAAATTCACCCTCAGTACAGTTGTCATGAACGGGGAAATTAGCTACAGAGACCAAAACTGTGTTTTTGTACCAGGCTGTAAACATGTTTATTTCTGCTGTGAAGTTGGACATTTGAACATGGGGACTTATGGAGACTGACTCACTTCTGGAGCCAGCCTCAAGTGGACGACAAGAGGAACTGCAGTTCTTAGCAGTTTCTTTCAAGCGTTCTGTGTGTTTAGTGGTCTTCAGGCTCTCTTCAAAGCTCCATGTTGGAAGGGGGACATCTTGGGTGTATCCAGTTTCAGCGTCTGGACACATCTGTGGGCTAAAAAGTTACATTTCCTCCTCATCGCCTGGAACATGGGGTGGCAAAGGGACTTTTCCTGCTGCCACTTCACTCGTGAATCTCCACCTTTTCTCTTTTTTTGCCAGGCTTTGATGGTTTTGTATCAGACCCTGATGATGAGGCCTGGACTCTGGGGTGTGGTTGGAGGGTTAGGGAGGTGGAGGCAAACCTCCCTGTCCAGTGTCTGTGGGATTTGGAGAGGAGGATGTGGTGAGTGGTGTGAGTGGAGGTGGTGGTGTGCCAAGCCTTAAAGCCAACTGAGATAGTGGCACCACCTCCTCATCTTCCCCACAGCTGAGGTCCACGGGCAAGTCTTCCCCCAGATCTCAGAACAAGGAGTACAATGTTATTTTTGTCTTTATTGTATGGATAGCTGTAACTACATTTATGGTGCTTTTTCATCCTGAAAGAACAACTAACCTTCTGGGCTGCCAGCGTGGCTGTAAGGACGTAACATTCATGTATTTCGTTGACATTGCCACCAGCGAATGTGTCTTCATGTTCGGATGCAAGACAATGACACTGGCTCTGTCCCAGGAAAGGAAGACCCAGAGTTAGCTCTGCTGCAGAGGAGACGTTCATCACAGTCAACAATTAACAGCACCTCACGACAGATTAGAGCACACATAAATGCTTCAGAGTTCAAGAAGTAGACACATCTCAACATCAACAAGAAGAGGAGGAAACACAAGGAATGGACATTAGACCAGTGGAAATCTGGACTTTGGTCTGTTTTTCTCCAGAGGTTCTTCTCCCCAGCAACATATCCCAGCTTCTGGGGAATCCCGAGCTGTTCCCAGGCTAGATGGGCTATGTAGTCCCTCCAGCAAGTTCTAGGTCTGCCCCGGGGTCTCCTCCCAGTTGGACGTGCCCGGACCACCTCCGAAAGAAGGCATCCAGAAGGCCCGAACCACCTCAACTGGCTCCTTTCAACGGAGGAAGCTCATTTGGGCCACTTGTATCCTCAATCTCATTCTTTCGGGCACTACTCAAAGCTCATGACCACAGGTAAGGGTTGCCTCCAAGATGAAGACAAAGACTTTGGTTCTGATGAGTCAAATTTTAGATTTTTGGTTCAAACCGCCATGTTTTTATGAGACGTAGAGATGGTAAACAGATGGTATCTGCATGTGTGGTTCCCACCATGAAGCATCCATGAAGAAGGTGCGATGGTGTGGAGATGTTTTGCTGATGATTTATTCAAAATTCAAGGCCAGCACGGCTACAGCAGCATTCTGCAGCGACGTGCCATCACATCTGCTACGAGATTTTTGGGATCACCATAGGATAATGACCCAAACACACCTCCAGGCTTTGTAAAGGCCAGGCTCCACAATCACCCAACCTGAACCCAGTTGAGATGGTCAGAGGGAAGGAAATGTGTTCAGCATATCTGGGAACTCCGTAAAGACTGTTGGGAAGCTTTGGATACATTTTAACTGTTAGCTGCCTTTCCTAAAAACTCAACCCAAGATGTCTCGAGGCTAATTATGTCATTCTCTTCTGTACCTCTACGTCTAACTCCATCAACATTCTGCCTCTCTTCTCAAACGCCGCCATAAACATGTTGAGAGCGATTTTCTCCGCTGCTGACTTCCTGGAGGGAAGCCACCTGGAGGAGTGTGATTTTATTCTGTGCCTACATGCTTCAAACGAGCGCTTAGAGACGACTCGGGTTAGATACAAGTTTACCATATCGCAAACTCAAAACGTGCTCGACCAAATAATTGAGTTATAATCCAAATGTGTCAAATAAATGTTGTGAAAAATTGTCATGAGGGTGACGGGCCGTCAAAAGGTGGCTTCCTTCTTGCTTTAGGGCGAGGAGGAGGATGAGAGGGGGAGGTTGTGGGAGTATCTCCTGCCTGGAAATGAAGCTGTTTCAAAGGTCCGTAATCTGTTTATGTTTCCGTCGTCCCATTTTTGTCCGTCGGATCGATTCAAAGCTGCTTTTCCTGAGGCCTTATCATGGAAGCCAGAGGGGGAGACCCAATCTAATTCTGCGCTCCAGCAATATTCCACAAAGCAATATAACCAGGCTGCGATCATATCACATCCAAAGGGAAAGAGCAATATTTTTCCATCATTCTTCTTTTCTTTCTCTCTTCCAATCCTCCACTAACGCTGGCCTTTTTTTCCCCACATCTCTCCCAAGGCTTCCCTCTCTTATTGGACAGAATGAAAGGACTTCAGTCAAGTGCTGACGCTCAGCTTCACCACAAGGCCGGTGGCTCATCTAAAAGCGTCCTGTGGGGGAAATAGTTCCTCTACACCATCTGTCATATAATTTGATTAATTAGCCGTTGGTAGCACTGTTGCCCCCCGCAGTGGGACTGAGGGTCGGCACTCGTCCATCCCTCCATCCCTCCGTCTGTCACAGGCAATATCTTGGATGCTGCTGATCAGATTTTGATGAAACTTCAGAGAGAGGGATATTTGTCACCGCTTCGAGTCCTCACAGCTCCTCGGCTGCGACGATATTAAATATTTTTACAGAATGATTATCTCAGCCAAAATGTTCTCGATGTATTATGGCACCTCAGCTTGAGCATCAAGTGGAGATTTTGTGGTTCAAGAACTACTTGACCAAAAAAAAAATCACTCAAAGCAGCAGAGAGAGAGATTTATTTAAAAAATATAATAAGAGTCCTAATTGTATCCAACGAAAAGGTCAGGACTTCATACGAGTTGAAAAAATCTGTGGACGGGATTCAACAGAAAGAAAATTGATTTTTTTTTATGACAATTTTGTGACAAAATGTATTAAATAGACATCATGGAGCTTTTCTACCTTTTAAAATAACAGCTTCACTATCTGATTTTGGTGAAACTGGATC
The DNA here is from genome assembly GCA_036365135.1 of Miichthys miiuy. Taxonomy (NCBI): domain Eukaryota; kingdom Metazoa; phylum Chordata; class Actinopteri; family Sciaenidae; genus Miichthys; species Miichthys miiuy. Next base: position 25,282,279 of record CM071611.1, on the reverse strand, counting down.
ATATTTTATGGAGAAAATGTTTTCTGGTTTTCCCTCTGATGTCCTCCGGCTGCTCCGCCTCAACTCTCTGTGATTTACAGAGTTTATGATGGACAGTGAAGTAAACTGCTGACAGCTGTAGCTGCTGTTAGCTCATGTTAGCTCAGTTTGTTAGCTGGGCTGCCTGGGACAAGAGATTTTTTTCTTTTTTTTTAAGATGATTAGACATCAGTAAATGTGGGGTGTGTGGGGCACTGAAGTCTGCCATTCACTATGTCAGTAGAGGACTGGATCTTCGCTACCAGAGCCATCAGAGGTGAAGTGACTGAAGAGGACGTTGAAGGAGGAAGATAAGAAAAGAGCGCGAGCAAGAAGCCGCCGGACAAGAGTAAATCTGGGACTGACTTTTAGTGGTTGGTGAGAGCTTGGTGAAATAAAAGGCTGAAAGACAGACGCCGAGCTGGGCTGACTGCTGTTGGACTAGTCAGTAATATTAGCTGCTGCTGTGTCTGCTGTTGGTGACCTGGTTGATGTTTGTCTGTTAGCAAAGTTGTCGACTCGCTAGTTTTTGATCAGAAGTAATGTAATCAGAACAAATACTCGAGTACAGCTGAACATAGTTACACAGTGGGATTACACTCTGAAACTGGAGACAACAAATCACAAACACCAACTTCTATGCAGTGTTGTTTTGAAGGAGTTGAAAAGGTTGGACACCATCAACCTAAATGATATGAATTAATTATGTATTTACACATTTGTTGAGTTTAAAGAAATGTTTAATTCTTATGTTGCATTTTGTTTTACAGGACACTGATGTCTCAAAACCAAACTCTGCTCTCAAATCATAAACAAAGCGATCAGAATGATAAACGTTATCAAGCAGTCAGTAAACAATGCACGAAAAATAGAAAACACATTGGTCAAAACATGTAGTTCTCAGGGAGAAGCACATTTTTAATCTCAAAACAAATTTCATATTTTTCCGTCATTGTCTTTTGATGAACGAAAACATGTTCTATCATAGCAGCTCAAAACTGATCAGAAATTACGACTCTGCTTTGCTCTTTGCAGTTTTTTTTTTGTTCTTCCTCCTCCTTGTATTTTTACAGTGCTGTACCCTGCATCTCACAAGCTTGTCCTTTGTCTCTGTGATACTGTAATCTTGTTCTTTGTTGATATGAACCTGCAACCAGTCAAAATCTATTGAGAAAGCACAATGTTCAGACAATTACAGTACACATTGTCAGTCCATGGACAAGAACACGGTCTATGATAGTTGCTTGAATTTCACTGGATATTTCCACTCATCCTCTTCCTCCTCGTCCTCCACCTCGCATACACACTCGTCCTCTCACGTAGTTTCTTCTATCCATTCTCAGACTTTCTCATTCCCACCTTCAACAACCTGTTTGCTCTCTGATCTGGCCTTACACTGTTTGTGTCACATCATTTGAAACAAGTGAAATCAATTTTGAGTGGTTGTGTTTAATCAATGGCATGTGTGCTCTATTTGTATTTACAGATTTGGATGACGTGCATCAGAGTGCAGAATGTGTTTTAGAGTTTTGCTAAAAAGTGTAAGTGAGAGCAGCAAATTGTGTTTTACCATGTGACATGGTTTAAAGTGACAACAGACTGCACAATTAGCTAAATGAGTTCAGGCAACTGGGAACTTTGTTCAGCCAGTGGGTTTGAGTGTTTTAGCAGCTGAGAAAAACTGTAAACCAAAAGAAAGAAAAAGTCTGTCGAAGGCACCAAATGAGAAAAAGAATAAAGTTCCATATTGTAACTGTATGTATGAGTCACTTTGCATCTTCATTATCGCCCTTCAGATGTTCCTCCAACATCTGGAATGAAATGTATCTGTAGTTCTCATGTGTTATGAATATTTCTAACAGATGATGTGCTCTGCAGCAGACATACTGCGCCAATATATATAATCCTGATATAAATAACCCTCAACCTGTTCTGTATGATTTCTACATCAGTTGTTGTGTGTTTTCTGCCAGTTTGCAGCTTTACTTTTTTAAATGCGAGCCGTCTCTTTGAAAATCTTTCCTAACCATTTCCTTCTGCACTATCTGCCGTGACAGCAGAACTTCAGTGACGTTCTTAAGTGAATTTGCTTGAAAACTTACCTTACAAAGCAAATGCAAACAGACGTAAAATACTGACTAAACTTCCAATAAAGCCCTGACACAGTAAGCACGGCACGAGTGGAGATAATGAGATTTACAGACTAAAGACAACAGAGCGCAGCCTTAAGGAGTCACTGCACTGTTTGCGGGGGATGACGTGTGCCTCGTTCGTATTTGTGTTTGTGTGTTTGGATCCTCGTCTGCAGTCGGAACGGTGTGTTTGCGAAAACACACACACTCTCAGATCTCGGGCGCCTCGGAGCTTCACCTGCTCAGAAACAACAGGTTCATCACTCAGGTGAACCTCGCTTTGTGTCCAGAACATAATTTTACTTTGATTGTGACATTCTTCCTTCTATTAATGTGTTTTTTATTTTGGCGGACGAACACACATCCCACCTCCCTTCCCACAGGAGAGGGTTGGCTCTCTCCATGCCAGTGGCTGTGAAAACCAGCACATTTTTCATTAACAGGATTACTGTCCAACAATGTAAATACAGACGAGTGTGTGTGTTGTGTTACCCGGGCTGCCAGTGAATTTAATCACTAACCATTCCTTTTTTTTTTGTCTCTTCCACCGCCAAGACGTGAAAGCCAATCAGCCTACTCCAATATGTGCAACATCTCCGTGCCAGAACTGATTGAGAGTCTCAACAAGCGAAGGCTAAGCGGAGGAATGTTCTGGCAGGCTGAAGGGCGAGGGCGTTCGTTCGTTTTGTTTCCTGCTTTAACCAATTCAGCATCTTTTTATGCAAAAAGGACTTCAAACACCGGACAACACCAAGATGACTCCTTCTCAGCTGACTGACAGCAACCTGCTACATAAATCATACTTATAGCATCCTTTTGTATGTGTACATTATAGTTTAAATGTATGTTAACCTTGTGGAGCTTTTTGCCCTTGTTTGAGCTGCATGTATCTGTTTATATCGCGTGTGTGCACTTACCTTGCCATTCTTACTGTGAAATGAAGCTCTAAATGTGGATGGATTGGGTGTAGGGAGGGTGGAGAACAAGCGAGCGAGGAGCTCCTCGACTGCAGATGCCAAGCTGCAGCTGCCTGGAAGAAAAATAAGCACCACCTGTCTGACCACAGTGCGATGATGACGGAGTAAAAACCCAGAACAAGAGGCAGCTTGCAGATACAATCCCTGAACACATCTGGACACCAAAATCTTAGAAAGACAACAGTTACATGATGAAAAATACTGATTTTAGAAACTCGTCGAACCTCCACGAGCATAATGAAGCAAGCTGCACGTAGTTAACCTAAAGTAATGCCAACTTCAACACCCTAAAATATAAGAAACCTCTTTTACTTGAGTCATTCTTTATGGGACAGACACCCCTTCTGCAAAATTTACTTGTTTTCTTGTGCTCAGCTAGGTGTGTGGTTCCCAACCAGTTCCCGAGCGGCTCCAGCAAAGTCTTAGATTGTCATCGTCATTTGGCCGTTAATATTTGGATAGCCTGACACTCGTGGGTCTCTCAGCTTGCTGTCGAGCCTTTTGGTGTTTTTGTTTTGCTTGTTAGATGAAGTACTTTTAACTTCCTGGGGTCTGTTTTGTGTTTTTTTCTTTTGGTTATTAAGTAAAGTTAGATAGTTTGAGAAGTTTTGTTGGTTTCGTTTTGAAGGTTAAGGCTCTTTTGGTTAGTTTCTTTGGATTTAGCAGCATCCACTCAGCCTTTTCCCTTGTAGTCGGCCTCTTATATTAATTATTAATTCATATAAATCCTGGCAGTAAATACCAAGTACAACTGGTTTACGTTTGCTTCCTTTTCCTGAGCTCGGTCGTAACAGGAAGTACAAACATTCAGTACTCTACTCACCTTTGCCTAAAGGCTTCGCCTTCATCCAGAAAGAAATTATGACCTTGTAATAATGAGATCAATATTTTATAATTAGAAAAACACTACCTAGAAGGTCTTTATGACTGGAGAAAAATGGTTGATTGTTTCCCATTTGATGACGCACAAATGAGCGCTGACAATCAACCCAACCTTGAAGGCACGATTCGGATGAGTTTCCAGGAGGGTGTACTGAGAAAGCTGAACAACACCGGCACTCAACTTTGCTTTTAATGCGATTAAAGTGCACGACGTTTACCCAAAGTAAAGTCTACGGGCGTGTATCAAGCTCACATGTGTGTTAATGTGACAACAATGCAGCTCTTCCGGAGAGTTGATGTGTGTCAGTGCTTGGAAAAGCGTGTACCTTAATGAAAATTTCAAGCGTTTCACCCAAAGAGAATCAGGCTGGTGTCCAAAACCAACAATGTGTTCATCTTATACTGACTACTGTTCACTTAAATCTTCAAGAACAACACAGATATATTTCTTTTAAAAAAGGCCCCATAAATTCCTAAAACAGCTGCTTGCTTTAGATTTAATCCTCTGGGGACAAAGACATTTTAACATTTGGGCTTATAAACAATGTGTAATGTATATGATGTGTTTGGTATCTATAGATTCAGGAGAACCTAGGCTGTCATATGCATGCATGTAATGTGCTTATAAAGGAAGTATGAGTGACAAATCTACAATACACTAAAGATTTTTTTATTCAAAGAGTTTTTGAATAAAAATTATATTTTTCAAACCAGACAGAGTCATTTGATTGGTTGGAATACAATTTAATGATTGGTTAAAAAAGAAAATAATCTGCCTAGTAACTTTTTTCCATTTGTTGACTGCGCATGGAGTCCGCCTAACGTCTGTTTTTCTTGGTCTTTTACGCTGTGAAATAGAATGACAAGGAAGTGAAAAAAAATCTCTCTATCATAAACCATTTGAGATATTTACAAATATATACTACCCAATGGAAGAAGTGCATTTATTGGGGACTATTTTCAGCAGCGGATGAATTCACAGTTGCTGTCAAAGTTAAGTTTACCATCCTCTTGATCCTCTTAATTGTGCCTTTCCAGAAGTGGAGCTAAAACTGTAAAATACATCCTGATGGTGATGCCGGAGGAAACGTCAAGAGGTCACGAAAACGAGTCACCCTCTGGGGATCATGAATTTTTACAGCAGACGTCATGAAAACGCAGCCTGTAGTCGCTGAGATGTCTCACTCTGTACTGACGTGTTGTGACTGACACAAAGACCCACTTCAGTTGCTGCCGGTGGGGATAAAAATATGTGTATGTGACGGAAAGTGAATTATTATTGGACAGTGTGAAATCCAGCAGGACTGCTAAACCGAGTCCTGATCTGAAGGGCAAACTGTAATTAAAACATGAAACATGGCAGCCTAATTTGTTGCGGAAATGCCTCGGAGGGCAGATTATGAGGAGTTTCAAACGACACGCTGAAGCTTGTCGTTCTCTTGTGACCAAAGAAAATGTGCTTAAAACTCAGAAACGCAGAAGAATAAGTGCAAACACAGCAGCTGCACAGACGAGTTCGTCCTTCAAAAAAACGCCTCGGCCTCCAAACCAAACTGCTCAGACTTCTCGCTTGTTTTGTTTCGGATAACGGTGAATCTCTGACAAACGGCAGCAGCTGCAGCCTCGCCAGATGTTGTGAGGACGAGGTAAACTGGTGGCAGAAGTGGAAACAAATCCACATTTCAACAATCCAATTATTTACTCGTTTGACGGATTCATTTTGTACAAACCGTGCTGCAGGACGCCGATTATTTAACCTCACTGCTTTTATCTTGTTTTTTTTAGATGATCCTGTCACGGCTGATGTGCCGTCGTCTTTATGAACACAGTACTGACACCAGAGTGACGAAGGTGACACATGATATAGATCCCCAGCTAGATTTGAACTGGGCGGTTCTTTTCTTCCCATCAGACCTCGTGTGATTTAGATATTACCTCCCCATGTTTGTCTTCCATGTCTTTCAGTCAGTGTTTTACTTGAATTTAATGACATTATCCGTCAGTCGACGCGTTAATGAAGCTGTGCGACATGCAACTAACACACACGGATGCAAGGAGCCAAACCCTGAAACTGGATCACACCTGTGCTCTTCCTGCATCGACATGTTAAAGCTTTGGCAGAACACTGAACCCACAATGCAGGACTCAAACGGGAGTTGCTTTTGAAGGTTTTTATTTCCAAGACGTAACACCAACAGACATTACAGGAGAAGTCTGGGGGGAAATCTTTCTTCAGGGCAGGAAGACGAAGGTGGCTGGTGGAACAATAAGTTTCTCAGAGCTGGTTCAACAAAGAACTGGTTAAATACTGCAGGAGCTGATGAGGTGATGAGAAGCTGGTGTGACAGCAGAGCAGGTGAGGATCAACGGGGGAGTGGTCGGAGAATTAGGTCAGCCACGCCCAGCCTGCACAGACAGAACAGACACGAAACACGAAGGAAAACAGACAAATCTAACAAATCCCAACAGTCTGCTGTGAAGAAGGTCCAAGAAGGACTCACGCCCAAATCGTTAAATTCTGTAGCTCGTTCACTTCAACATATGACGCTGTAGGTCCAGTAAGTTCTTTTAAATCACACTTTAAAGTCCATGTTAAAGCAATTTTGAGATTTGAGAAATGCTGAAAACACATGAAAAGACGATATATTAGTGAAATGTGGAGTTAGAGGTTTAAACTGTTTCTCACCAGTTTTCAGGATTTTTGTGGGCGGTCCTTAAAGGGTGGCTCGATGACACGCTGAGGCCGCCCTGAGCAGAGAGATAGAGATGAATTCATCTCAGTGTTTCAAAGTCAGTCATGTCATTTTCTGAACTCATCTGACATCCTCTGAAGCACTTTGTAAACTCTGTTTTTAAATAAATTTATTATTATCAGTGAAGTCAGGTCATGTGACAAAAGGGAGAGAAAGTCCACATGTGGTGGACGGACGAACACGGTACTTTCACTCAGAAGACCGATGTTTGTGTCCCGTGTGAAACCAGAAGTGAGCAAACAAAGTTGTTAACGTCCTAAACCTGTGGGTAACTATAAATATTAACAACACAAGCTTTATTTTGAAAGTCTAACTGGACCACAGTGGGAAGTATGGCTGGTCGCTGACGGAGCATCAGTATTTGCTGAGTTCACGGTGTAAACGTGTGTCAGGCGTGTTCGTGTCACCGTGACACTCACCTCTCTGCAGACCTTCATGCTCCCCTCTCCCAAAGGCTTCCTCGCTCTCTGCTGTCTGCTTTCAAATGTAAATGCAGTCTGCAGCGCTGTCAGTCGACTTATATAAACACTTGAGAGCTGCTCTTCGAGATTCCTACACATCATGTGTGGGTAGAACTGAGTCACTTGATGAATGCATCTTATTATGCAGACTTTTTTATTTACATGCTGCTTATTTCCATTTGGAGAGATGATATAATTATGCATTCGCACAGGCGTGGCTAACCAGCGTCCCCGTCTGTGAAATTAACACTGTGTGTCTGTACATGATAAAGAACTGTAGATTCTGGTGCTGATTGGTTCAGATCTGACAAACATATTTAGATGTTTCTGATTATTTCTTGTTGCGTGTGCGTTTCCATCATACATGTGACACTTTGTTAGTTTTTGTTTGTCGTCTTATGTAAATGTTTCCTCCGCCGTTCTCGGGTCTATCATGCAAAAGAGATTTTAATTAAAGAAGTGAACCTTGACTGTTTTGTTAACTGCTGATTACATTTTCAATTTTGAAGTCGAGAATGAACTGTGAAGCTCGACACATGTTTTATTTAAATGAGATTACCTGATTAAATAAAGGTTATATATTTATTATTATTATTATTTACTTATGTTGTCGCAGGTTCGTTGGGATCAGTCGGGTTTTCTTTTTGTTTGGTGGTTCAACAAAATCTAAACCAGACGACGACCGACTCTGCCAAAAACTGCAGTTCCTCTTGTCGTCCACTTGAGGCTGGCTCCAGAAGTGAGTCAGTCTCCATAAGTCCCCATGTTCAAATGTCCAACTTCACAGCAGAAATAAACATGTTTACAGCCTGGTACAAAAAACAGTTTTGGTCTCTGTAGCTAATTTCCCCGTTCATGACAACTGTACTAAGGGTGAATTTATATACAACTCACCTGTTCAGATTATATTAAGGCTTAAAGTTATGCAGGATTAAGAGCGTGGACGCTTTGATTGACAGGTGGGTGTCGTTACAGGTGGCTTGTTTGAGCAACCAGGCGTCATTCAGCCCATAAAATCCACAAAGATGTGGACCTGAGGCGGACCAAAGCGGTTGAATGATGCCACAGTGGACGTTTGAGGAACTGCAGGTTTTGGCACTTCAGCATTGGCTTCATTACACAACCACAGAGGTTTTTGCTCGGTCTGGTTGCTACGCTTTGGACTCTAAGTAGTGAAGTAGTTGAGTTTTTCTTCTTCACCACTGGTTTTATGTACTATAGAAGTGAACTCAGTGTCAGGTGGTTTGATTGCTGCACAGATTCAGTAAAAACATTTTATCGTCAGGGTTATTGTATTTCTGCTCCCTGTGAAGTTGCCGTGGCTCTCTCGTTATCGGCGTGTTTGTGTTGCTTCATTCCTCGACATTATATTTCACGTTTGTAGCAGCTCGAACGTGATAAACGATGTCGACGCGACGAATAAACCTGCTTTGTTTGTCGTCCTGCGAGCAGACCGGATGAGTTTTGGATGGATGAGCGCTGCATGAGTGCGACGACGACCTCCAACACTGAATAATTCTCCTCCATTTGCAGCCTGTTTTTTTTTTTTGTCATTCTGACAACATCCTTTGAACTCGTCTTTCTCCAGGTTGCATCAGCGAGATGTGAAGCAGATAAATGAATAATTTTTGTTAGAATTGTCAAAAACTGTCGCAGCCTTCATCTGATGGGCACCCAGAGTGTGTGTGTGTGTGTGTGTGTGTGTGTGCCTCACACTGATTTTGAACTTCCAAGGTTTTTTTTTGCTTCCATATTATCCTCAAAATGAATCTCATTGAAGTAAAAAAAAAAAAATCCACCCAGCTTGAAAAGCAAAATCTCGTCCAGGTTTCACTTCAACACATCAGATTATTGGATTATTTGTCTCGTCATAACTCGTCTTATCAGAAAAGTTCACTGCCGTCGTATTCCTTTAGAGAAATATCACTTTGCTGTTCCAGTGACCTTTCCTCGAGCACCACGGCAAGATTGACACTTCTGATTTCTATCTAAAGATTTTAAAGTATCGCATGGACTGCTGTGAAATTTGACATCAGACGTCTGCATCTCAAATCAGCATGTGTAATCATATTTCAACAAGCGCTGGATACATCCTCGATCTTCAAGAAGTAGTTCCAGCCAACACGTCCTCACGTTAAAAGATTGTCAGTGGTGTAAATCCGTCCGTCCATGCAGATTCAAACCTCAACAGAAGCGTTTTGACCCCCACACTTTGTCGTCTTGCTCAGATTTGCTAATTTGTAGGTAGTTAAATTGTCTGTCTGTCTCTCTCAGCATCAAAAGTAGAGCAGCCGCAAAATCTCCACAAAGAAGGAGAGGCGCTTCTGAAAGCAGTCAAGACCACCTAAACTAACATCAAGTCAAGGCCAAGACCAGAGTGTATCAAGACCGAGACGTTTGCCAAATCTCTTTGCGTGCGTCCTCTCAGCCTTCTCAGGCAGCGTATTGCAGGTTTACAGACTGTTTTGAGACAAGACCAAATAAAAATACAGTGGGCATTCAGAAAGTGGCCTTGACAACACTGTCCGAAACACGCCATGGTGCTCCTGGTGGAGTCCATCGACTGTATAAAGAACGGACGTAGTCTCCGTGACGTTTTGAAGCTCAGTGTGGCCAGCGCGCTGCCATCTTGGTATTCCAACAAAAATGGAGGCTAAACCAAGAATGGGCAAAGAGGTGGAGTGTGGGTGGAGACACTGTTACATATTTGTTCTTGCTCACACGGGCGTGAGGTTGAACCTAAGTACAGCACAGACTGAGACCAGAGCAGGAACAGTTCAGCAGGTGAACGAAGAATCGCAGTTCTTTGTTACAGCCTCTCTGCTACACGAAAGTCCGTATACAGAAAGTCCACAAACAGAGCCGGCCAAAACAGACCAGCTTTCCAGCTGAATCCTCCGGGGAGGGAATCCAGGCAAATAGGAGACAGACAAGGGGCGAGCAGGCAGAGGAGTCAAGGACAGAAGGCTGGTCAGGTTACCTGGGCAGAGTCGACGAGGACGGGTCAGAGACAGGCAGGGTCGAAACCAGGGAGATGAACGCAAGAGAGCTTTGCATGATCTGACGATCTGGCGGAGAATGGATGGAATGAGTGGGTATAAATGTTGGGCAGGTAGGTGATCAGGTGAAGGTGGGAGTGGCAGGCAGGCGGCAGGGCCGTGACACTAATGCAGCAGTATCCACATGCTAAATGTTGTCATCCAGTTGTAGCTAGCGTGTAAATTTCAAATGTGACACAGTAACATCCAAACAAACATCACATTAGCATGCTAAAAGCATCATGTTGGCATCATGACCGCTCCTGCAGACAACTTCCACATTAATTGAATTCAACTGAACGTTGGAGGTTCTTTGAAATCAAGAAAGTTTTTGCGGTGGCACACAAAGTAAAAAGAAATATGGCAACAGGTTGACAGTGATGGATTAGATATCTAAGCTGGTGTAAACTCATCCAACGACTGCTGGAAGGTCCGAAAATCAATCAACAAACTGAAGCTTTAATTTGGCGATCTGCAGCGAGAGTCTGATTACTTCAGTAACACATTTCATAACTTGATCCACCTCCAGATTCCCCTCCCTCCTTCCCAAAACACACACACACACACACACACACACACACACACACACACACCTATATTGTCATCCATTTTCAAAGAGCATCTGAGCAGAACAAGTGAACAAGTGTTGAGTGAATAACAGATTTACTGCTCCTCCTCCTCCTCCAGAGAAGAAGAGAACAAGCCGAGGATGTCACACCGAAATAATCTAATCCTTTAAGCACGGGAGGAATATTGTGGCACGATGAAGAAAAGAAATAAAACAGCTGAGAATTATATCGTTTTCTTCTGCTGGATGATGACAACCACCACCAACAACAACATCGCCTCAGGCCGCGACGATCGGCGGAGAAGAAAAAAAGAGACTTTCTAAATGAAACACAGAGTGACAAATAGGAGGAGAGAGATAACAGGACGAAAATTAACAGCAGAGTGATGTAAAGTGAAGCGTGGAGGCCGACACCTGTCACCGCCGTTTAAACCTTTTTACCAAACCTTATCAGGACGAGTCGGGGAAATGAGACATCCAGCCGTTCTCCCCGCTTCGTCCCTGTCAGGCCGCCGCCGTGACCGGGGACGGCGTCAAGGCGACAGCGATGGCCCGCGATGAATTAAACATCACCGCCGCTGCCACTGCTGCTGTTATTGTTGAGAAACGCAACAGTGTGTAAGTGGGTGGAAATGTTCCAGGTGACAAACAGAAAGTTTGATTTGGAAAATTTGGAGTACATAGAGGACGTTTAACGATTAATACTGTCTGAATACTCGTTTATCACTCCACATTACTCATTTTTATTCATTACAAAACATTTTTTGTGCATGTTTGGAAGTCCAGAAGAAGATTTTCAACCAGAAAAATGAAGAAATGTCAAGAAAAGAAATCTATTTGCACATATTTTCCTCATTAAACACAAACAATGCAACCGTTTCTACCGTCTACTGAACAAACAGCAGCTGCATTAGACTTGTTAACTCGTAACATCGAAGCCGTGTTGGTTAGTCCTCACACTCTTCCAACAATTTGGTCCAAATAAAATGAGTTGCATCTGGATGTAACAACAGAAGTTGAGTATGAAGGAAGTGCCAAAAACTGCAGTTCCTCTAACGTCCACTTGAGGCTGGCTGCAGAAGTGAGTCAGCCTCCATAAGTCCCCATGTTCAAATGTCCAACTTCACAGCAGAAATAAACATGTTTACAGCCTGGTACAAAAAACAGTTTTGGTCTCTGTAGCTAATTTCCCCGTTCATGACAACTGTACTGAGGGTGAATTTATATACAACTCACCTGTTCAGGTTATATTAAGGCTTAAAGTTATGCAGGATTAAGAGCGTGGACGCTTTGATTGACAGGTGGGTGTGGTTACAGATGGCTTGTTTCAGCAACCAGGCTTCATTCAGCTCCACCTCTATAACCATTTTTGATTAGTCGGGAGGCGGCGGAGGCAGGACCGCCCAGACGGAGACGACCAGAGCGACCACACGGAGCTTCACAACGGCACTTTGTCACGACTGCATCCATGTTTTATACAGTCTGTGGTGATCCATCTGTCTGTTCTTCTTCTTCACTGTCAGTCACCTTCAGTTCAAACTCAACTTTATTTGTCACTTTAACCACGAGAAAGCAGCTCAGTGAAATAAACAGGGTGAATGCAGGAGTTCATTTAGAGCACATGTTCAATGAAAACATGAAGACTTGCAGTCTGTGTAATAAATCCTCTTTATTGACTGAGAGCACAAACTAAATGTTGTTTCTTCATTGAATCTCACATATGTACAAGAAAAGAATGAATCATCTCCTTATTGATTCTGATCATACAAACTAAAGTCATCATGAGCAGTGATAGCCTCCATGGCTAAACAGACACAGGAAGGAGCGCCACCTAAAGAAACTCAAACATTTACACAGCGACCAATGAGAAGAGGGCAAAGTACCGCCCACAGTGTTTGATTGACAGGTGAAGAAATGCCACAACAATCAGCTGTCAGCAACAATGATGGAAACAAAACAAGCTGAAGACATGAAACACAGAATTTAACCCTTCAATGACTTCTGTCTATTTGACTTTACACAACTCAGCAGAGGATTTATAAAAAATATAAAGTCCAGCATAGAGAGGCTGAGTGAACGTGGTCTGGACTCTGTGGAGGAGAGTCATGGTTTCAGAGACGCTGTAGAAGGACAGAATACCTGCACTGTGATCCAGGTACACTCCAACTCTGGAGGACCGAGGACCTGAGACGGGAGTTTGGACATTGTTGTACCAAAAGTTATAACTGTTTGTGCCACAATTTAACATCCAAGATTTGTCATTGTGTCCAAATAAACATTCATCTGATCTCCCTGCTCTGCTGATATTCTTGTATGTGACTGCTACATAAACTCCTCCTCCTCTCCTCTCCACCTCCCAGTAACAACGTCCAGTCAGACTCTCTCTACTCAGGACCTGACATAATGAGTGAATCTGTCTGGGTGACTAGAATAAGACTGACGTTGACTCATTCTTGTCACTTTTCTGTTCCCCTCAGATAATAACAGCTGTGTGTGTGCTGTGTTTGGATCCAGTGTGAGTTCACGTGAATATTTTAAGAACTCAGCTCTGGTCTTGGGCTCTGGTTCTGGTCCTGACAGTGAAACATGGACTTCAGTGTATGTCAGTGAGATGTTTGTCCGTTGGTACCTCAGAGCGTCCTGTAGTTTATCTCTGAGCTCTGACACAGCAGCTGTCACATCCTCAAAGTACCTCAGAGGACGGATATTGATGCTGGATGAGTCTGTAGGTTGGCTGAGTCGTGACAGTGAGGGGTAGTTGTGTAGAAACTGGTTGTGGTCCTCTGTGTGTGAGAGCTTCTTCAGATCAGCGTCTTTCCTCTTCAGCTCAGTGATCTCCTGCTCCAGCTTCTCCTGAAGCTCTTTGACTCGACTCACTTGAGTTTCCTGCTGGGATCTGACCTGCTGCTTCACATCAGACCTTCTTTTCTCCATGAGACGGATCAGCTCAGTGAAGATCTTCTCACTGTCCTCCACTGCTTTATCAGCAGAGCCATTGATAGCCTCCACCTCCTGTTGGAGCTCCTTCACATCTTTCTCTCTGTCCTGGATTCTCTGCTGGATGTTTTGTCGACTCACCTCGAGCTCTCTCTGCCTCTCAGTCCTTTCTGCTGCAGCTGAGACTGTGTCGTGGCCTTTATGTTCATCCACAGAGCAGAGATAACAGATACACTGCTGATCAGTGCGACAAAACATCTTCATCACCTCATCATGACGAGAGCAGATGTTCTCCTGGAGCTTCTTGGAGGGCTCCACCAGCTTGTGTTTCTTTAATGGAGGTGATCATGATGAGGCTGGAGGTGTTTCTCACAGTAAGAGGCCAGACAGACCAGACAGGACTTCAGAGCTTTCAGTTTTCTCCCAGTGCAGACATCACAGGCCACATCTTCAGGTCCAGCATAGCAGTGATCAGCAGGAGCAGCTTGGAGTCCAGTCTTCTTCAGTTCCTCCACTAAAGCTGCTAACATGGTGTTTTTCTTCAGGACAGGCCTCGTGTGAAGGTCTGCCTACACTGAGGGCAGCTGTGGATTCTCTTCTCATCCTCTCCATCCCAGTAGCTTTTGATACAGTTCATGCAGTAGCTGTGTCCACAGGAAGTAGTCACCGGATCCTTCAGTAGATCCAGACAGATCGGACAAGAGAAGGTTTCCCGGTCCAGTTTATTTCCTTGCTGTGCCATTTCTCCTCTCCGTCGACGACTGTCTGAGTTTGACTTCCTCAGAAATGAAACTAGTTTGAGCTCTGATCTAAACAACATGCGGCCTGTCAGCTGACACGTCAGCACATGTTGGTTCCACCCATCTTCAAACTGTAGATCTGAGGGGGAGGGAACAAGGAAACACATGAACAGAGTGGAGCTGGCTGTGTTTGAGAGCAGGAAAAGGGGAGGGCTTATCAAGAGCTGAGTCATTCCAGGAAGAGGACCTTGTAAATGATCTGCAGAGTTCATACACTTTGATAGCTGTGAAGAAAATAGTTCATGTTAAAGTTTCACCTGGAAATGAGTCCAAAAGAAACCAGAAGACTTTTCTAAAACACGGCTGATCTGAAGGTGAAATAAAGGTAAATCCTCCAGTCAGTGACAATCATCAGCCAAACAACCACTAATAAAGGCAATCATTTCATCTTCTTTATCTTCAATGATGAAATCCTCGACTGTCTGTAAAAGGTGAGCTGTCAGAGACGAGGACTACAAACACAGGAGCATCACCAGCTGCCATTTTGTCACCTTTGTTCTTTTCTTTGGAAACCAGTGAGTTCAAATGTATTACACACGTTTACTGTAAATATTATACAGTATGTAAAGTAGTTCAAGTTTGCACGACCATAAACCTATACAGCAACAACTCACCTGTTCAGATTATATTAAGGCTTAAAGTTATGCAGGATTAAGAGCGTTGACGCTTTGATTGACAGGTGGGTGTTGTTACAGACGGCTTGTTGGAGGAACCAGGCGTCATTCAGCCCGCCTCAGGTCCACCGAGCTTCAAAACGGCTCTTCGGACACGTCGGTGGTTTAAACAGTCACAGTTTGTTCGGTTCAGAAACAAAATGTACTGACAGAGCAGCCTTCGATAGCAGTGAATCGTGGTGTGTCATATGAAGACGACATATCTGGACATGACATGCGTGTTTTTCCACAATGATTCATCCTGGATTTTGACGAACCCGACATCATGAATACAGATCGGCTGTAATTTCCCCGGAGGTGTTAGACCTGCGTCCTCAGGCCGACTGTCATCAGCAAACAAACTCCCATCATCACTCGGAGGATTAAACAGCAGATCCAGATTCAGTATTGTTTATTTAATCCACATTCTGTGTGTGTGTGTGTGTGTGTATGAGGAGGTGGATGAAAGGCAAATATCTCTGTGTGTTTTCTTTCGGTGCTTTGACCCGTTTCATTTGTATGCACAGAAATATTAATAACACAACAGAGATATGAAAAGGTTTTTTTTTTTTTTTTTTTCAAATTGATCAGTATGAAGGGAGGCAGCTGCTGTTTGTGGATCCGAAAATAACATTTCACTCTAATGCGTAATAACCACACGAATCAAAAGGTCGGAAAAACATTCAGCGTCTTTTAACAGCAGAAAAATATCAACCGCTGAGACGATGCACTGCGGAGGAAACACGTCTTCATTTAACTCCATTATTCGCCGACAAACACACGACTGAATCTAATCAAATCAGCGGTTGTTTTGAATTTACAGCGCTGACCCTTTCAGAGGCGAGCCCGAGGAACATGTGAGGCGTTCTTTAATGAGAATAATGCAGATACGTATCGAGCAAATGTTAAATAATGCTGATTTGTGCTGCAAAGTTCACACGTTATATGGATGGATGGCTGGATGGACGAGTACTCTTTATTATATCATTTACAGAGCAGTTGGTGAGGGTGGCGAGGAAAAAGTTCCTCCAAGAGGCCTCGAGCAGAACCTGGATTATGGTGGACGGACATCTGCAGTGATTGGTTGAGTTTAGAGGAAGGAAGATAGATGAACGTGTACAGATGGAGAGGGAGAGAAGAGCTCAGTCTAGTTATTACAACCAACGGTTCTGCAGGTGTTGTTGCTGCAGCTCTACGGTCGTCTGTGTTGTAAGATCATGATTGACATCAGATGTTTCTTTAATAATGTAACGCATGCACCTGAAAAAATGAGTCCTAGATCTCCAAAAGTCCAAGCTGACTTTCAAGTAACTAGATGTGCAACTTAAGGACGACTTCAGACTTCAGCTCTGGTTTCTAATAACTCATCATATCTGCAGTAAAATATACTGAAGCACAGCTGTGTGGAGATTCAAGTTTGCAACTGTAACCCCTAAACAGTCCGTCCTGCATCGACTTCAAACTCCACCGGGAGCGTTTCAGAAGCGTTTCTCCCTCCAGACTTTGTTTACTTGCTCAGAATTGGTCATTTTCCTGGTTCGTGTTCTTCTAAACATGCTTCTACATGTGGAAATATGCTACGTACTTCATTTGTTTCTCTTTTGTCTGTTTTTATGACCGGCAGTTTGCATGGGGTGTTTTATTTTGAAAATCCAGCAGCTTCTCTGTGCTGTTTCTGTGTCTGGCTTCCTGTCAGCTCGAGGTGCTCTGTGGAAATTGACGCGGGCTGCTCGTGGCGTCTGTCAAAAATAGAACAGCCGCGTTGAATTGAACGCGGAGCCGAGCGGAGGCCCGCTTCTAGGACGCTTCTGAACCGGACCGCGGAGGAGCCGGTGGGGTTTGAAACACTGACTAGTGCTACAAGTTTGCAACTGTAAAATTTTAAATGTTGTTAATCGTCCCAAAGTGTCTCTAATCATCTTAAATTTAATTCCTTCATCATGAACATTGTTATTTGTGTTGAGGAGCTCTAATCGAGTCGGTTTAGAGCTTTGCAATCAGTTGAATCAATTATCTGTGACATGTTGTAACTTCAGGATATCCTCTGGAGAACTTGCTGCTCCTCTCGGTGAACGTTATATTTGTCTTCAGTTCCCAGCAGACGTCTCCTCCTCCTGTGTTGATACAGACGTTACGTCCTTGCTCGAGGTGGATACGTTCTGCAGCGCGCTGTGTTTATGCACCTAAACGTCCTGAGGCGAAGTGTTTCGCATTAAGCGGCAGCAGGAGTGTGTGTCAGGAGGTCAGGCGATGATGGTTTTAATAATCTGTCAGATCTATAAAAGGGCAGATGTGGCAGGTGTTAGAGGAGGCAGCAGCCTGAGGGGACGAGCGAAACCTTTACCACCCATCCACCCGTTTAATCTTTACATTTATTTAAATTATTCAAAAAACAAGCGTATTGACATTTGTTAGATTGACTTATCGATCAGTGGATCGCATCTCCCGATGAAGCGCTTTCCATGTTTCCCCTGCAGCTACGAGAACATGTCGAGGCCATAACATGTTTAATATCCTGAACGTCTGCAAACACCTGAGGTAGTTTGACCTGAAGGTGACACCACCGACAGAGCTGAACCTACGACCACGTCAGACTTTACTTTCTCTCTTTCTTTACTTTCTTTTCCTTCTTTCAAATTCCTGCTCCTCAGAGGATGTTTTATTTCACATCCGTCCATTTTCTGTAACCATTTATCCTCATTACAGATTTTACTGACCATGTCAAATTATAAATTAAGATCATACACAGGGCTGACAAAAAGACGCAGCACGTCAAAAGTGGCAGGAAAAAGACAGGAAGTAAAGAATCACAAGACACAAGCAGAGAGGAGAATTACAAAATAAAACAGGAAACACTGAACTACAAATTCAAAATCATGACACGTCGTGCTAAATGTTGGCAGGTAAGACGTAGAGTAGCAACCGGTGCAAAGATGTTTTTACAAGGAAAGAAACAAGACAAGTGTCAATTTATTGCCGAATTTACAACAATTTTCTGTAGCAGTTCATCAAATTTCTTAAAATTGCATGATGTTTTAAAGGAGTCTGCTGTGAAATTACCCTTTTAATGGTGACATCAGATTAAAGCCCAAACACGTCATTTACATGACAGGGAGCTGACAGGAAGCCAGACACAGAAACAGCATAGAGAAGCCGCTGGATTTTCAAAATAAAACACCCCGTGCAAACTGCCGGTCATAAAAACAGACAGAAGAGAAACAAATGAAGCACGTAGCATAATTACACATGTAGAAGAATATTTAGAAGAACATGAACCAGGAAAATCACCAAATCTGAGCAAGCAAACAAAGTCTGGAGGGAGAAACGCTTCTGAAACGCTCCCGGTGGGTTTGAAGTCGATGCAGGATGGACCAAAACAGCATCGCACCCGCAACGTGACGGAGACGTGTCCGGCGAGGTTTCCGGTGAAATGTGTCCCAGCCAATTTCAGCAAATAGTTTGAGTGATCTGATTACAGTGTGTCTGCTAATAACAGCTGTTAACAGACTCTTTAAGGCCTCGTTTCCGCCTGGTAATCACATCTCATCTCTCACTTGGTATCTAGATAAAGACACCTGATCGTAGATTCATAATTTGTTGCTTCTTAGAGGTCCCATATTGTAAAAACTGAGATTAGAAAGCAGCTTCTGATGCCATATAAATAGTGCCACTCCATGCTAAAAATGTGGAAAAGGAATGACATTTCACGCAGCTCTTAAATGGACTGTTTGTCACCACAAATGGTTTCAAAAGTTTCAGACGAAACTTTCTTGAACTTTAAAACATTACAAAGTGAATTTGGAACCACTGAAAATAAAAAAAAAGGTTAGTTTCTCTGCAGTGTTTCAGAGTGTAATCAGGTTTTCTTTCCTCCCGCAGGAGGAAGCGACTTGTTGGGCCACATGCCGAAAGCCGGAGTGCCGCTATAATAAGTGAGAATAAAGAAAGTATGTCAGTCCAGGATCTCTTTGTTTCTACTTTAACCGCTGAGGTTCCTCTGACAGCCGCCCGGTACGTCGTCACGACGTGCGAGCCGAGCCGAGCCGAGTAACGACAATCATCGGACGCCTCGTTCCAGAGAAGGTTCGCCGTGTGACCTGAAAGAAGCTCACTTTGTTACAGCAGCTACATCTGTGTGTGTGTGTGTGTGTGTGTGTGTGTGTGTGTGTTTCTCTGGGGTGTCATTATGGTGTGTACATGCTGACAGACGCTTAAAAAACCCTTTAACTGGTCAATAATCAATAATCTGACCCACTCCACCTCTAATGCTACAAAGTCCGTGTTTCCACTGTTGCCATGACGATGCTAACGTTGGTTCATGCGTGTTGCCTGGTAATAAAAATATATATCTCACTTTCTCGTGTAAATAATTAATTTAATGTCGAGAAAACTGTAATTTTCTCATGAACTCCAGAGGGCTGATTTATTCTCGCAGCAGCAGCAGCTGAGTGTGACGTGTTCAGGCAGCAGGTGAGTAATCAACTTTTCTGGATATCTTTTATTGATGCGGCTCAAAAGACGTGGACTTTGTAGTTCAAGCAGCTCATTCATTCATTCTGCACTATTGATTATTAATAGCTCGTGTTTCAAAGCCTGCAAATAACACGTCCTGATTTATGTCCTTCCATTTCCAGCCAAAGTTCACACAGTTGTTTAAAAACGAGGCTCACTTGAAGAACCACTTCCCATTCACACCAAATCCGGCGCTGCTGCACAGGTTTTTCCCATTCATTTGAATTTGGGTTACTGTGTTGGTGCAGACTGCCGAGGTTTGTGTGTCCGATGGTCTGAGAGAGAAAGCAAGCGGTGGTCGAGAGACGGAGACAATGAATGAGGAGAGGGAGCGCAGAAATACATTCAGCAGAAATAAAACACAAGCCAGACCAACAGCCACCCTACACACTGCTAGGGTTGCAAAATTCCAGGAATTTTCAAAGTTGGAAGCTTCCAATGGGAATTAACAGGAATTTATGGTAATAAAAAGGAATAAACGAGGAATTTACTAAATTGAAGGTTGGCCCTTTAACAGGAAACCTAACTATACTTGGGAAAATATATTTTAGCATAATCTGTTTCGACGTTTGGAAGTATTTTGAAAATTGACTGGATTCTTGAAGTCGAGAGATTTCGATGGATACGTGAAAACTTTGACCTCTGAGGCAGAAGAAGAAGAACATTTTAACCAAATTTAAAGTCATTTAGCAAAACAAAACGATTGTTTCCTTACGTTATATTCTAAAATATTAGGAGTCCGTTTACAAGACAAGCGGTTGGCAACAATTCTCCAGTTAGACAACCAGAAGAAGAAGATGGCAACTGTACTTAGCTGACAACATTCCCATAAATCCCATGGAGTTTTGAATTCGGCGTATTTCCAAAATTCCCAAAATTAACTTCCCATGTAAAGTTTCTGGAAATTTACCAGAAGGTTTCCACCCCTTTGCAACCGTACACACTGCTACACCACCCTGCAGCCTGATCTGGTCTGGACAGGGTCTAATCCTGAGGTGTGTCACAGGCCTCTCAAGGCGTCAGTGACCTGACAGAGGTAAATACCACACCTGTCCACAACAGAAACATCTTCAAGAAGCTCATCAAGTCCACCTGGACGACTGAGGTCTTCACAGACTGGACCTGCTGCAGTCCGTCTTAGATTTGTCTGCATCACATACTGTAGGTGATGCAAACATGGAGGAAGGCTTTATTTCAGCCGAACTCTGCATGAAGTGAACATGAAGCTGCCTACATGCAGAAAGCAAAGAGGTATCAATATTCTCCGCCCTAATGTTCTGACCTTTGACCTCGGTGCACGGCCGAGGTGGAGAGCTTCCTGTTGACCTCTGCTGCTGATGTGTTTGTTTGTTGTCATCAGTTATATCCCTCATGTAATGACCTGCCTGCCGCGTTGTTATGAATCGCCCCGAGCGTTGATCAAGGTCTGCAGGTCAGAGGGGAGCTGAGAGCTGCAGAATCAAAACCTTTACGTTGGTTTGTCTACATGTGGTGTGTCACCACCCCCCGCCACCACCCACCCATCCCTCCGCCTCCTCCCTCCACCTCCAACCCCACTGGGACCGGATCAGAGCATAAATGCATCACAAGCAGCAGCAGCAGCAGCAGCAGCGCTGTTGTTGAGGTCACCATCAGCAAGTTTACATTCTGCTTACACCAGATTAACAGGACTAATCAGTAAAGTTCACCCTGTTCCTCGACTGCAGGCAGCAGCAGCAGCCTGCGAGCCATCTGTGGAGCCCGACCCGGGTCCAAACTGGGTCTTCAGGTCTGTTTAATGGATAGGCAACTGCCAATGCAGACATTCACACCACAGAGACAGACGATCATATCAGAGCTCAGCATTTTAAATCAGGGAGGTTCAGCTGAGTTTATGATGTTGGTGACCTCCAAAGAGGATGGAGGAGTCTTTAGATTTGATTGACAGTTAAAACTCAAGCGGTAAAAACATTAAAGTAACTATTTTTGAGTCAGTAATCTACTTTTTCCTTCACTACATTTGCCATTTATACCTTTGTTCCAGCTACTCTGCTCTAAATCAGGTGTAGGGAGGGTGGAGAGCGAGTGAGCGAGGAGCTCCTCTGCTGCAAATGCCAAGTTGCAGCTGCCTGGAAGAAAAATAAGCACCACCTGTCTCCTGACCATGGTGCGATGATGACGGAGTAAAAACCCAGAACAAGAGGCAGCATGCAGATACAATCCCTGAACACATCTGGACACACTTTCTATAGCAAAATCTTAGAAAGACAACAGACACACGAAGCACAAGCACTGAACAGATTGCAGTTAGTGTAGCTGCTGTTAGCTCAGCGGCCTCTACGGACATAATGGCAGAGGAGGAGAGAGTGAAGAGGACGCTGACGGGTGGAAGCTAAGAAGAGAAAAGGAGAGAGAGAGAGCAAGAAGCCGCCGGACAAGAGTACACAGGTGGCTTGTTTGAGCAACCAGGCTTCATTCGGCCCGCCTCTTTGCCCATATTTGGAACCTGTGAGTGACATCACGGAGACTACGTCCATATTTTTTTAATATTATTTCCTCATGATGACGTGTGTAAATTCATCCTCAGCTTGTTTTTCTTTTTTTTTCACTTCCGACGAGGACTTCCTGTTTCAATAAAGGTCAAATGAAAATAAGATTTAAGCAGATGTATATCATTACACGCAGAGCTCGCCAAAAAGCCAAAAACCATTTTCCATTTCACTGTCAGTTTAATCCATGTTGCTCATTATGAGTCGATATTATGTTCAGTCTGCTGTGCAAACTGTCTCTTCTCCCTCAATTTATTTACAACCAGCCACATTTTGGGGCTTTGTTATTATTATTATTATTGGAAGTTAATAGCCGGTGTCAACTTATTATATGATGCTGCATTTTAAGTTCCAATTAGCGCTCTACCTGATGGTGTTTGAGTTAACGACACACTGTTCATTAAAAGAGTGCTTAATGGTGCTTATCAGGTGTTAAATATCGTGTAACGCGGGGGCGCGTGCGCGGCAGCTGACATCCGAAGAAGACGAAGACGAAGAAGAACGTGAAGGTCGATGAGACGTCGGAGAGAACGCCGCCCTCTGAAATCAGCTCACGACCTTTAAAAGTGTGCTAAATTAGCAAAGCTGTCCGTTCATAAAGCCTTGAGGTAAGCATGGTAAGATGTACTGTCCTGCCATTAGGTGGTGGTGGTGGTGGTGGCGGGAGGGGAGGGTGGAGCTTTATTTAGCAGGTGCAGTTTATTACCCGTCATCAAATCCCCCTCCGAACGGGAACAGCTGATGTCGCAGAAATACGAGGAGACCCAAATAAGCTCAATCAACAGAACTGATAATATTTCATATGCCGGCGTGTGTGTGTGTGTGTGTGTGTGTTTCTCCTCCACTTCCCAGACAGGGACCCATTTTTCAGTCCCCTCGCTCGTCACCCACGGCGACCTCCGCAGGGTCACCCGGGTCCCCGCTGAGCGGAGACAACGATGGCGAGCAGCTCGGTGCCTTTGGAAGAAAACAGGGCGACCGCCCGGCGCCGAGAGGCCTGAGCGCGCTCTCTGGGATTCCCGTCATCAGCTGCTGGAGGGGCGTTCCCCTTCTTTGTTTTGTCCTTCGTCCTGCTGGTTTCCTCGTCTCCTTTGCTATCACATCTCCGATAGGAGAGTAACTAGGAAGGAAAGGAAGGAATGAAGGAACGTGAAGGAGACACGAGTGGGCAGAGAAATATGTGAAGGAAGGAATCAGTGAAGGAAA
This sequence comes from Miichthys miiuy, assembly GCA_036365135.1. Classification (NCBI taxonomy): domain Eukaryota; kingdom Metazoa; phylum Chordata; class Actinopteri; family Sciaenidae; genus Miichthys; species Miichthys miiuy. The sequence continues at coordinate 25,258,814 of CM071611.1, read as the reverse complement.
GGTGATTTTAGAGAAGGAAACAAGTTGGTGGCCAAAGAAAAATGGAACCAGGAAACGACACTATGAAGGAAGGACAGTAGGAAGGGAAACAAGGCGTTACTGAAGGTAGGGTGAAGGCGTAGGGAAGGAAACAGGGAGGCAAGGAAGCAAAAAGATGAAGTGAAGGAAAGATGGTAGTAAGGAAGGAGAAGACAACAGATGGGATGATGAGAGAAAAAGAGAATCTATGAAAGAAAAGGAGGAGGAGGATAGAGTAGAGAAAGAGGTGAGGAGCCAGTGAAGGAAAAGAGAACAGAGTGAAGGAAAGGAGGAAGTGGTAAATAAAGGAGGCAGTGTAGGGAAGGAAAGGGGGGGGTCTAGGAGAAGAAAAGAAGAAAAAGTAAGAAAGTAGAAAAGGAGAGGAATGAAGGATGCATGAGGAGGGAGTGAAGGAAACAAGGAAATGGAGAAGAGAAGGAACAGAGGGAACAAGAAAGGAAAGGTGAGAGGAGAAAAAGTGAAGGTAGAAAAAGAAAAACAGGAAAGCAGTAAGGAAGGAAAATGAAGTGGGGAGAAAACGAAAAAGGATAGTGAAGAGGAGTCAGTGAAGGAAAGAAGGAAGGGGAGGTGGTATAGGAAAGGAAAGGAAAGGAAGAGGAAGGTTTACAGTAAATAAAAACAGTTGAGGGTGTCTCTGTCTCTCTCACAGATTTCCTGTCACTCTTCCTGTCCACGTCACCTCGCCTCCTCCTCCTCCTCCTCCTCCTCAGTATGCAAAGTGAGGGCAGGAGGTTGATTTCTATTCGAGGGGGTGAGGGTGGAGGTGCAGGTTACAGTGCGAGTGTGTGAGGTTGGAGCTCAGAGCGAAGTGGAGCGGCCTGTTACATTTTCATTTTACAGTCTGACACTCACACTCCACAAGAAGCTTAAATTCAGGACGGAAACTGTACGACGCAACCGGCTGTGAAATCAACACAGAGCTGCCTGAAGAGCAGCAGGAGGATCCGAATATGATAACTGACGATCACTCCGCTTTATTTCAACTTTGACCTAAGCTGTCTGTGCCGTCGTGCAGTAATCAGAGTATTTTAGACTCAGAGGTCATTAGCCGGTGGAGGCAGGACTACCAAGATGGAGATGACCAGAAACCTGTGGGTGGTGTCACAGAGAGAGAGTTCTTCTGAGGCAGACTGTTCCATCCGTCCATCATCTGTAACCTCTTATCCTCATCAGGGTCACGGTGTCAGCCTATCCCAGCTGACTTTGGGTGAGCGGCGGGGTACGCCATGGACAAGTCACCAGCCTATCGCAGGGCACACTTCACATTCACACCTACGGACAGTTTAGAGTCACTAATTCACCTGTTAAGGTTTCTGTCTTTGAAGTGTGGGAGGAAGCCGGAGTACACAGACACAGAAAGGCTCCAGCCGAGGCGACGGTGCTAACCACGGACTGTTGCAGATATCTGAATGGTTTGTGTTCTGGAATTTTCTATCCTTACACGAGGTCACGTGTGGGCCATGAGGTCCTCGGCAGTATTAGTTGTTTGGCTTTGAGAACAGCAGGAGTCGAAGAGACCTACTGCTGCCTTCGTAGACATAATAGATAGCTGGCTGTGATGTTTCATTAACATAAACAGACATCTGTGTCTCCAGACTAGAACATGCTGACAATAACACCTGCATGGGTAAAGACATTCTCTTTGGCTAATTCTGGGCGTGTAGTATTTGTGTGTTATCTTGGGGTTTAAAGTCGATCCACCAGGATGAGTTTGTCAGAATGTGAGACCGAGTCAGACACTTCTGATGAACTTTGAGAGTGTCTCTAATTCTCCTTGGCCAAGCGTCAGTAAATATTACAGCATCAGACATCAGAGGCTCCTGAACACTTTCTTCCTTGACCTTTGACAGTTTGAGCTGCTGCTGAGATGTTCTCAGACCTTTTATACTCATCATGCATGGATTATTTTATGAAATGGTGTTTTTATGATCCACGTTAGAGCTCATGTTTAGATTTATTGTTGTTCCAGGGAGGCTCTCCAACCATTTGAATCACATATTTAACATTCGTCTTGGTATGGCAGCTATTCTTTAAGACCTTATAATGTTTGTGATGAAGGCGTGTGTAACAAAACATTGAATATCTCTGTAGGGATGACGAAGCTTCACGAGCATCTTAAGCTACACCTACAGAGAATCATCCAGGAAGTCTCATGTGACTCTTTCCCATCACTCCTTCCTCTTTGAAGTCATGTGACAGCGCGCAGACTTCTTCCATCTTCTGCTGAGGCTGCAGTCGCGGTCGACGCTCGCATCAGTTTCGGCGCCGCGAGTTTCATTTCCCGCTCATCAGCGTCGGCTCATTAAAAAGTTCAGATCGGGCTGTTGACGCTCTAATCGGCCTCCTGCAGCTCCTTAAACGACGGTCGGTCCTGTTGTCAGTTTTTCAGCTCTCACCTCGGAGAGAATTCCCAAAACATCGGCTCGGCTTTTGTTCGTCAGATCGCAGAGCTGCTTTTCTATTTCATATTCCCATGATTGATTTTTTTTTTTTTTTTGCAAAGCACTAAAGGCGTTCGAACCCGTACACGAGAGCGCACAAAGGCAGCCATTGTTGGCAGTCTAATGGGAATGTTAAGTACGAGTCAGGCAGAGCTGTCTTTTATCTCGGGTATTTACAACTCCGTCACAAGCAGCAGGAATTTGGAAGGCGAGGACGGGATGCACCGGCTTTCATCTCTCTCTGTGCTCTTAAGTGAACGGCTTGCTGTTTGTGGAGGGAGAAATGGAATCAAAGCCGGTGATTAGGATGAAGTATTTGTAGAGGTTTTAGGAGGAAACATTAAAAAGAAGAAAAAACTGGAGGAGAAAGTTAAATTTACCATCTCCAAAAAAAGTTGTTCGCCGTAGGAGCTCCGGCCTCCAGCAGCTCCTTCTCGTCGCCGTGCAGAATAATCCTCTCTTTGTTCGGAGAAGCTGAATTGTTGCTTTAAAGAAATACACCATCGTCTTACAATATTTCTCCTTCTCAGCATCTGTAAGAGGCCTCGAGCGCTGGTTTGATTCACTGCCTCTCTCTCTCTCTCTCTCTCTCTCTGTGAGCAGGAATTAGGGTTCCCAAATTTTCCCGACCTACACACCTCAAATCTCTGCGCCTCTTTACAACTTAGCTTTTGGTTTTTTTGTTTCTTTCTTTTACAATAAGATACAGTAGCTTACTGCAGTAGGTCAAGCCCAGTTCCTCCAGATAACGTGGAATTACACGGCTAAGTTATCCAGCCACAGCGTGAAGGCGCGAGAACCTGAGGGGGGAGTTTTAACTGAATGTCAATGGGGAGCAGCGAGCTTTAATGGAGGCCACTGCGGGTCGACGGGGAGGAAACCGAGCAGAAGGTCAAAGATTTTTTGAGAGTCCAGGCTTGTGTGTGTGTGTGTGTGTGTGAGGTTAACTTACAGAGGAACAAGGCGAGAAAGAAGAAGAAGGAGAAGAAGAAGAAGCATGGCTCCCCTGCAGACGAACGGCGCCCTGCTTCCCCCCCTTGATGCTAATCCTCTGAAAGCTGTTTTCTAGCGAGGATTAGTGCCAGCGAGAACAAGGCTTAGAGCTCTCCGCCGAGTCGAGATGAGAAATCGAATACAGGTGCTTGTCGGGGGGCTGAGCCCGATGACTTTTCTGCGTGCAATATCATACAGGGGGGGATAGCTCTCACCGCACCAGCTGGTATTACATCCTTCAGGGTGATATTGTTGGAATTCAGGCCAATGCTGACTCGTGCAGAACAGAGAAAAGAATCCTCTGAAGCTCAGTGGATCCTCTAACCCAGAAATCACAACTTCCCCTCCTCGCACAAAGTCAGGGTATTCTGTTTTTAGGTTCATTTACTGAAGAGATTTTCAATTAATCAGTGAGAAATTTGCACTTTTGACGAACTGAGAAGCTGGAAGCAAATCACGTTTGATTTTTTTTTGATAGACGAGAGTCTGATTGTCGTCACTTCGTTTTCTGCTAATTAACTTGATTAGGTTGTGAGTTTCTGACTGTATCGGGCGTGAAATCCACATCCAGATGGCGAGGCTGGTTCTGTTCTGCTTTCTAATGACCCGGAGATCTGCCACAGTCTGACCACGTTCAAAAGTTAATTGAAATTATTGTTTCCAGACCTGCTAATTGTGCCAAAATCTGTTTTCCTGGTTGGAAAGCCAAATGAGGCGGGATTAAGAGCGAAGCATGGACGAGCTCGGGGGAGGAATCAGGCCTCTCTCTGTCACAGAAGATACGTGGAATACTTAAAGCTCTCCGTGTGCTTCATTCAGTTCAAAGCGGCTCATCTCTCGAAAGCCACGTTATTTTGCATGTTTCCTGAGGTTAGTCCAGGCTCTTACAAATACAGAAGTGTTGACGCTTCCCTCATTTGTATGTACTGATCATACACGAGTCTGCACTATTGGATGGAGATTCACACCCTGGATCTGAACCCACTATCGTTTGACGTCAGTTTGCTGGCGCCAACAGCCAAAGTTTCAAGGCTTTCATTGTCGCTAGCGGATATCTGGGAAATGGATAACTAAGCCAAGACTTTCTCTGCAAACTTAAAAAAAAAAAAGCTAAATCAGCATCAGACAATGTCCAGTGTTGTCGATAGTGATGGGAAGTTCAGTTCTTTTTAGTGAGCCAGATCATTTGACTCAGCTCACCAAGAAGAGCCGGCTCTTTTGACTCCCAAACGGCTCTTCGTGTTACCACTTACACCTTTTACAGTTCAGCCAAATTCAGCGCTGTTTGGACTTACGATTTATAAGTCAAATGGTTCTTGTCTATCCTCACGTGATTGGTCGCACAGCACACACGTGACATTCAGTCAATCATTGCGTGCACCCGTAAAAGAACTGGCTCGTTCGCATCCGACACATCACTAGTTGCCAATTGGGTTGCAACAAAGCCTGGACTACAACTTGGACTACAAATGGAAACCAGAACGTTTCTGGTGCAAAAGTCTTGGTCTTGATTCTGCAGCCATGTGCAGACGTGCACCCTATGTCAGATATTAAACGTCAAATTTGGTCGCTCTGTTTGGGGTCACCAGAGGGGAAACACAAGAACGTTAACCTCTTTTAACACGCAGGCCTGTCACACATGCTTGTCCTGCTTAAAACTTGAGAAAATTGTCTTTTTAAATAGATTTCAGACCCTGTAAATACTTGACTATTAAATGCACTTTAACTATATTACACGCCATTCATTCATTACCCACAAGCCCCTGGTGTGACAGGTAGATATTATAATACGGAGGGGGTGTGGAGGGATTGTTTTATCTACAGTATGCACATCCTGTATTTTCTTTTGTTTGTATGTTGGTTTGGTGTCAGCTGAAGGTTTTTTACGTCTCCCAATTGTCTCAGAACTTTAGTCCACTTTTGTTCTGTGCTGCAAAACCTCAACAAAAAAATAAATAAATCTGGATTTAAAAGAATGTGTACGTCTGCTCTTGTGCCGGAGCCAGAAAAACATCCACAGACTGAGGTGAAGATGGACACGGCTGGACGGGTTCTCTGTGAGCGGGTAAATCGACTCGCTGAAATAAAAGGTCTTGAAATGATTTACACTCAACGAACACTCTCATTTCTCAAGTCGAAGATCTAAGACTTCTTCTCTGCACACAAAAGGCTGATTTCTCTCAGAGTTTGTTCAAATCTGTGTTAATGAGCAGCATGACGACACGGTGGAGCTGAGGCGGGCTGAATGAAGCCTGGTTGCTCAAACAAGCCGCCTGTAACGACACCCACCTGTCAATCAAAGCGTCCACGCTCTTAATCCTGCATAACTTTAAGCCTTAATATAATCTGAACAGGTGAGTTGTATATAAATTCACCCTCAGTACAGTTGTCATGAACGGGGAAATTAGCTACAGAGACCAAAACTGTTTTTTGTACCAGGCTGTAAACATGTTTATTTCTGCTGTGAAGTTGGACATTTGAACATGGGGACTTATGGAGACTGACTCACTTCTGGAGCCAGCCTCAAGTGGACGTTAGAGGAACTGCAGTTTTTGGCACTTCATACTCAACTTTTGCTGTTACCTCCAGACTTTTTTTTTTACATGCAACTCCATTTATTTGGACCAAATTGTTAGAAGAGTGAAGAACCAGCACGGTTTCGATGTTTCGAGTTAACAAGGCAATGTTTGCTACTGTTTGTTCAGTAGAAGGTAGAAATGGTTGTATTGTTTGTGTTTAATGAGGAAAATATGTGCAAATATATTTCCTTCCTTGACATTTCTTCAGTTTTTGGCCTAATAAACTGGAATTTTCTTCATTTTTTGGTTGAAAATCTTCTGTACTTCCAAACATGCAGGGAAAGTTGTAGAAATCCGTTTGCTCAATGTTGAACCAAGAGAGGAGGCCTAGAACAAGTCCAGCAGCCATGTTTTGACACTTTCTTGCAAATGCAACATCCCGATATGCACGATATGCACAGACATGCACGGTACACTTTTAGGGTCCCGCTTTGGGTTCTGGAAAGAAACGGTCAACCTCATGTAAACATACATTTCCAAAGTTCACTTCCTCCAGAAAAAGTAGAAAAAAACGAGTATTCTGGTGAATGTACTCAGTTATTTGCTCAGATTTCAGCTCTTAGGGAAGCAGCACAGGCTCATTAGCTGCTGCTGCTTCACTGTGATGTTAAACCTGATGCAGCAGAACAAACACACAGCATGTTGTACATTATATAAAAATAAACGTGCTCTCAGCTCGTCCTTGTTCAGGGGATTATTTTCTGTCAGGAGCTGCTGTTTATTTTTTTTTTTTCAGGCTGCCAGCTGGTGCGATGGGTGTGTGTGTGTGTGTGTATATATATATATATATATATGTGTGTGTGTGTGTGTGTGCGTCCCCCGGGGTCGGCGGCTCGGCACTTGTAATGCATGGCTGTGCTCACCTGTTCGACACGGGAGACGCATCGCCTCCATCGCCGCGGCCCGCAAGACGGATGAGGAGGAGAAACAGCAGCATCGGCGCTCCTGGAGGTGACCCAGCTCCCGCTCGGCGGACGGCGAACGGGGAAGGTCGACGGTTCAAGGTGCCTTTGAGCAAGGCACTGAACCCACAACGGAGGCCGGGGAAGAACAGGAGACTTTCCGCTGTGACCCACTTCCATACACTAAAGCTAAAGCTGTGTGTTATGTAACAGGAGTGACAGTGCACTATTTAAGCAGCTGCGACTTCTTTGCTGAAAACTTTTAAACTATTATTGAGGAAAAAACAGTTTTTTTGAGGTTTTATGAGTCGCTGTTTTTATTTTCTGAGGTTTATGTGGAGCTGCCTCACTCCATTTGGAGTCAAATGAAGCCACTTCTCCATTTCTGTTGCATTATGGGGGCTACAATTTCCATCAGCGCCACACTCTGAAATCCAGTTATTTCATCCTGGAGTGTGAACGCTCTGCACAGTCAAAACACAGGAACATGATTAATGTTCACCTCTTTAAGACTTTCCTTAAAGTTTGCTTCAAAGTGGCAGCGAGGCATCGTGATGAATTTTTAGGAAGACGGCGCGGAGCTGAAAACAGCATCAGGTCAGTGTCGGTGATGAGCGGAGGACAGCGTGAGGATCTCCATTACATATTAGGAATGTTGATCCCGTAAGCCAGGATCAGACTACACGGTATCAGCCCAAAAAACGGTCTGATCCGACAGAACCGAGGGCATCGAGAACACCTTGTTATGTTGTCTACTGTATCATGGAGGAGGACAACTGATCTGATGTCCGGGACACGTCCCAAATAATCATAATAATAAAAAACATTTCTCCATTTCCTCTGAGCGCGACGATATCCGTGACGTGTCGTCTGATCCTGACCTCTGCGGCCGCATCCCAATTTTGCTAAATTGCATCCACACTTTCCCCACATTCGTCTGTTCTAAGGAAACGAGCGAGCAGAAAAGAAGCGTACTAGTAAAGGCAAATATCTGTTGCTGAGTAATCAGAGGGTCGTTGGTTCGATTCCCAGCTCCCCCAGTCCAGTCAAAGAGTCCTTGAGCAAGATATTGAACCCTGATGGTTGCGTAGTCACTGCACTAAAGGTGTTTAACTGTAAAATTGTCATTAAATCTTGGTAAATTTATAGTTTTTGACATTTATTTGAGTTATTTTACTTTAATTGGACTTTTTTTTTTTACATGATTTTACCGTTTTTATTTTTGTGTAAACTACTAAATGCTAAACTGCAAAGCCAGAGACAAGACAGAAACAAATTGTATGAAACCTCCTGACCTGTTTTTCCAAAGTTTGGTGCAGAAATATAAAATCCAAACAACTTTTCTCGTGTCAAATTTAAAGATATTGAGCCTGTCTCTAAAAAACAGTCTATAATTTAGATGTCAGATAGTCACAGAGGTTGTTTAGTGTCAATCATTTCATCACTAAAAATAACAATGAAGCTCCGGGCTGCTCTGTGGAGGTTTCCCGCTGTGCTGTCATCGCTGACGCTTCCTTCCCCTCTTCAGTTTTTCCATCGGCGAGCAGAGCGAAGCCAAAGGCCACAACCCATCAGCCCCTCATCGATACTTGATAACCTTTCTATGAGACGCACCACGCCTCCATCTGTACAAATAAACAACACGTCTGATCAATAGCGCCCTGTTCGATAAAAGTAAAAGTGCAGCAGCACATTACGGACTCCTGCTGGCTCTTAACTTTGCAATTAGCTGAGTCCTGGTGACCACGCCCCCCCCGCTGCGGCCTGCCAATCACAGCTTCTGCCTTCCCTCCCCTGCAGCGTCGAGCCTTGGCACGTCCATCCGTCGCCTGCTCGGTGACGAGCTCGCCCGCTCGTTACCGAGCAGTGGGCGTCGCTCCTTGTTAGTGTCCTTATTAACGAGCAGCAGGGCTTCTAATTAAACAGCTCAGTGGCTGTTAAGTGGCTTGTCTTTATTTTCCCGGGCAGCACCTGAACGGGGGTGATTTGTTTTGTTGCACACCCCAACAAACACACACTCCCCAACTCCATCTAGCCTGTTTAGTTTCCCAACATGCACCGCTCCTCCTGTACTGACGAGACGGCAGGTTTCATAACCTGCTGCTTACGTCTGTGCGCTCAACATGACAACATGGCCGACAGCCGGAAAGACTCTGTGCTGCTGATGAGTCACCAGCTCAGCTGAGCGTCAAGTGTCTGAACTAATTATCTCAATTTAAAGTTCCTCTTGTTCGTCTTATAGCGAGAAAAGAACAAGACGAACAGTGACGCTGGAGACTGTCAGCGGCTGCAGATGTTCATTATATATTTAATATGAAGTCTGTTGAATTAGATGATACACAGGACACAATTACTTCAGGAGCTCTTTAAAATGTCATTTGATTGCAGACCATTCGTAACATTTTAGTCATCTTTAGAGGACAGCGTTCACAGGTTTTATTACCAGAATGAGGAAACAAAAAGCGACTACCAAACATAGACTGTAAAAAATAAAAAAATGGACGTAGTCTCTGTGACATCCTCCAACTAATCCAACATTTGGTAAAGACGTCAGGCATTAATGGAGCTGAGGCGGGCTGAATGAAGCCTGGTTGCTCAAACAAGCCACCTGTGATGGCATCCACCTGTCAATCAAAGCGTCTATTCTCTTAATTCTGTGTAACTTCTTAAAGGTCCATTGCGTAGGGTTTAGTGGCACCTAGCAGTGAAGTTGCAGATTGCAACCAACTGAATAGTCTCCCACGCCTCATTAAATTTAATTCCTGCAAAGAAATACTAATGTTATTATATATAACCTGAACAGGTGAGTTGTATATAAATTCACCCTCAGTACAGTTGTCATGAACGGGAAATTAGCTACAGAGACCAAAACTGTTTTTTGTACCAGGCTGTAAACATGTTTATTTCTGCTGTGAAGTTGGACATTTGAACATGGGGACTTATGGAGACTGACTCACTTCTGGAGCCAAAACTGCAGGACACTAAACTCCAATAGTGCCAAAATCAAACCATTTTGTCAAGCCATCAACAGAACAGCACACAGAGCCTGTATGCATATACATAAACACACATGCATTTTGATACATATTTCCCATAATTCACCACTTATATTTATGATGTCACACAGCTGAAAAATGTTTTTAAAGAGAAAAGGTTGTTGAGGCCATGCACGGGTACGAAAACTTGAAAATCCTCGTCGATCCCCTGCTGTATTAAGATGTAGGTGATCGGATGATTAAAATCAAAGGGGTTAACCCTCTGGGGAGCAGGAATGTGTTCAGGAAATTGGATGGATATGCGCCATTTAGTTTATGAGATAAATTGTGTACAAGCGAGAATACTGGTCACACCCCGTCACAGAGGTTAAATCCTCTGAGGACCATGAATGTCCATGGAAAGTTTCATGGAAATGGTTTTGAAAATACCTTGCAATGGACAAAACTGTTGAATATCATGAACGTGAGAAAATTTCATGGCAGATTTGCAGCCTGAAGTTGCAGAGACCAAAGAGTCTGAAGGACAACTTCTTCATCTTCGAGCCCTCGTGAGGTTAAAAAATGTTTTCATTCCTTAGAAAATAATGAATTTGAAAGGCTCCGGAGATTTTTTTCTGCTGCTGTATTCGCTGACAACATGTAAAACATTCTTGAAAGTGATTTCCCGTATTTTTTTTTCTCTCTCTCTCTTTCTATTCTGTTGTATAAAAACGTCTAACAAAGATCCATGTCGGCAACATTTAGAGTATAAAAGAATGCAGACGTGTTGCTCAGCCACAGCACCGCTGCGGGCATGAATGTACATCGTTTCTTCCCCGCTTCATTTCAAGTACCTGGAATCTGGAGGCGAGTTAGAAAGAGGAGAAAGGAGAGGAGAGGAGAGGAGAGGAGAGGAGAAAAAAATAAAAGGAGAGAAGAATGTCTGTGACTGTCAGGCAGCGTTGGTCGTTTATCCAGCACACCGGCGGTCACGGAGCCGTGAATAAGGAAGGCAGGGAGAAAAAAAGAAAAAGAAACCGATCCCATTTCATCTCTGCGGGAACATGACAGAGGAATAAAAGCAATACTAAAGTTCAATGGGCCCTGCAGATTTCCTTCCACATGCAATTTGTCACAAGCAGCAAGGTCCATCCGCCGGAAGGAGCCGGTCCTGGAGCTCCACTACACACTGCTGCTGCTGTATTTGTTACAATGCTGTATTGTTGGAGGAAGCACTCCGACCCATGAGTGTGTGTCCTTTGTCATATTTGGGGACCAGACTCATACTTTATAGAGCAACTCCACTCTAGATGCTATTATGGAGTAAAAAGCGTTGGTGCAACTCACCTCTGCGGGTTAAAAGGTGTATTGTACTTGTGACCACACCCAGCTGTGGTGTCGTGTTATTACCTGCTGCACTGAACACGGTGTGGACAGAAAACAGCACCCACGAGATGGCGGGAAGGTTTTCGGCCACACATTGATCTGACTAACAAGTAGTATTTCACTCTCGTGGAGCTCTGTAGTTAAAAAACACAGGTGCTTTCGAGACATCGGCCGGCCTATTATCAGAGTAAACTAGTGCTCTGGGGGTTGAATGAAATGTTGCCTCACGGTTTAGCAGCGTGACGGGCAACATAATCAATTCTTCATAGAATTTTGGGGTGTTTTACAGGAAGAAATTACTGGATTTTCTCTGGAAAAAGCAACATAATTTATATCGTAATGGACACTGCAGACTGGAACCAGGCTTACTGTAATTTTCGGACTATTGAGTGCACTTGAATATAAGCTGCAGGTTTTCATGTTATAACGAGATATTTACACAGAAAGACGGTACACTGAAGATTTTTTTTTTTAGTTTTAATTTAACTTAATTTAACTTTAATTTAAACTGTGCCTGAAAATCGGCATCACGCCAGTCTTACCATCATATATAGTCGTGAGCTTTGGGTAGTGCCCGGCCAACCCCGAATGTGTGGACGGAAACAGATGGATGGATGAATCATGACTTCATGTCTCAAAATTACGGTATAATGTTGTGACCTAATGTCTGTGAGTCTTGGCATAAACTCGTTTGTCCATTTACTCATGATCTGTGCACTTGAACCGCTGCCATGTCCTCGCATGTTTTGGAATATATTAAGCCCTGTAATGTTTTCAAACTCTGACTTCTTGCTTCAATGTTACTGAGTCATGTGACATCAGGTTGTTTAAACTTAATGTGCACAAGCTGTGACAACCCTAAAATTCACGTGGATGGGCGAACACAAAATGAAACGGATAAATCCGCACAGCTACATAGCTCCCAAGGTGAAAATATTAAAAGGAATTAGTGACATTTTGAGTGTAAGGCTGGTCCTCAAACTGGACGCCCTCAGAACTTGACTTAAAGTTTGACTTTTTTTTAGTGGCTGTACATTGACAGTGCGCAATCGCCCATATGGATTGTGTTGCTGCCGGCTGCAGCACTCCACGATACTGGACCAATTTCAGATATTATTTTGCCCATTAGGATATTTTCCCATGTTATTGCGTGGCTAAAGTTTTCCTCTCGGTTTTCATAATTGCTGCTGAATGACGACTACGTGCCTAAGTGTCATTAAGACTATTCCAAAAAAAAACTTTATGACACAGAGTAATAACTGACTTTGTCTTCAGGTTTTGTAAAAATGTTCTAAAGGGAACTCATTTTGTTGTTTTTTCTGCAGTACCACTGTTTGTCCACCGGGACAAAATGACAGCTAGTGTGTCTCTGCTGCATTATCGGGACTCCTGACCATGTGAGGACGTAGCCATTAAACTGCTGATTAGCAGCTCATTAAGTGCACAGAGGAACTTTGGGAGTTGGGATATTGAAGTACTTGGAGTATACTGAATAAAGCAAATGATGAGTAACACACACACACACACACACACTTATCCCAGCATTTTCTTAATGGGGCCTCATTTCTCTTTTTATCTTTAATGGTTTGGGTTTTGTCTTGTTATTGCTCTATAAAACACTTTGTGACATACTTATTTAATTGAAAGTGTAAAGTCTAAATCATTTTGACTTTTGATGAATCAGGTGGGCTAAAAGCAGAGATGGCAGAAACTGAAAGTCTGAAAATTAGGGGACCAACGGACACATAAAGAAAGATTACATTACTTTACATTGGCACACAGTAATAAATCAGCCGGCAGTGACGGTGTGTGCAGTGTGCAGGTGAGGGTGAAATTCAATAAAAACACAAAGAAGAAGAAGAAGAGCTGGATCCTTGTGTGACTTCAGTTCAACTATTTTCTGTTATTGATAACAGCTGATCAAAACTCCATTTTGTGATTGATTGGATCATCGACGGCTGATTAAGATGAGAAGATTTTATTTATGCATCTGTTTATATCCGCTCCTGTTTTAATTTGCAGCCATGAAACAAAGGTCATTAACATTTTGATTGTAATCACCGGCACCTGATAAATGTCATTGTGAGCATGTTAGCATACTGAAGTACAGACTTTCAGACTCCGTAGACTCTTAATCTTCACAGAATATAATTAAGTCACATTGTTTCAGTTGGTGTGAAGCCTGTCAGTGAAACTCAGTCAGTGTTTCACATTGCAGGAACCTAATCCATAATCAATCCTGCAGGAAAAATAGAAGCAATGGGAATTATTTGTATTATACAGGGAAGTGAATTAAAGGAGATGTACTTGCGTTTTGAAGCAGAGTTGTCTGAGGTATTGTTGACATGAGGTCCAGTATGGAAGCTGAGCAATGTACTGTTGTGGATGGAAGCGGCAACAAAATGGATTTTAGCCACCTAAAGAAAGGCAAACCTAAAAACACAGCTTTACTTTGCAGTCAGATGCAATGGGAAACTCAAGCATTTCTATCGATTAATACCATTTTCAACCACCAGACTCCTTGACAAAAACAGGTCTTTGAATGTTCCCTGTCTGAGAGGTTCTTCACCCATCTATTGTGAGTCCAATTGTCCCAGATTCAACTCTTCTCAAAAAATTGGACAAAAACAGTGATTTTACCTCAAATAACACGGGAATTGCTGGTCCACCACTGCCTGGATTGGTTAATTTGTTTGTGTGGGACTCCAAACTAAGTTGCTGCAGATAGAAGCAACGGTAGGCCAGCAACTCCCATGTGCTACGAGGTAAATTTTTATTTTAGACTATTGAATATTAGAATATTTTCACAGCTTTACTTTGCAGCTCTTTCTGATGGGAAATTCAAGCATTTATATCGATTAACACCCTTTTCAACCACCAGACTTTTTTTTTGACAATTTGAAGTCTTTGAAGGTTCCCTGTCGGCATCTATTGTGAGTTTATTGCAAGTTTCTGCAGATAAATGCAACCATAGACCAGCAACTGCCATGTGCTACAAGATAAAATTACTAAAACTGAATTTTAGGAGGTGAAATACAACAACAACGTGAAAACTATTTTAAATATATCCACTTAAAGTGATTTTTTTTAGGTGGCTAAATTACGTGTTTTTCCACAGTAGTACATTGTTCAGTTTCCGTGCTGTAGCTCATTCAACCCCCCAAGTATCCCGATAATTTGCCATGTGAGCTCATACAGTAACATGTACTTTTCATTTATTCATGCTGGCCACAGATTTAAACACATTTTATTTCAGCGTTTATAGCAGTCTTTATTCTCACTCTATAGCAGTACAACTGCTTCATTGTGTGGTCATCTATTATATCGTGGTTCAAGTGAATAAATAGAACAGAACCCAGCTGTTCTGAATCTTGATGATTCACGCTAACGGACAAATCATCATAATCATCACAATGGCAACGCGACCGGAATAACACATGAGTGAGTCAGCTCACAAGACAATGGCAGATAAATATCATGTAGGAAACAGAGCTGGGAGATCCACATGTCAACAGTAAAGGCTTTACAATAACAAGCAGAAAACAACACTCCCTCTCCTTTCTCCTCTCTCCATCCTCTCCATGTCTCTCTTACTATCTATAGCCCAAGTGCTGATTAACTCCCCATGAGGCTGAAGGCTTGAACACCACTGAGGCCTCCAAATTAAAGACTTCTCCTCCTCTTCCTGTGCAATCAGCGGCTCCTTCCTGCTCCTCACAAGTGATGTCGAGCTTCCTCTCAACACTCAGAGGAAATAAGCTGAAAACATTTTTTTTCACCCCTTTTTTCCTCAAAGTTTCGTCGTGCGGCGGTCGAAGTGTCGCGGTCGCCGCTGCGAGGAAAGAGGGCGACTGCCTGCCCGCCCGCCCCCCTGCAGAGGACACAGGAACCTAAATTCACAGCGAGGTTGTGCAGCCTCCTGAGTATACTCGAGCTGTGGGGGATGCGGTGGCCTTCAGTTCCCTACAGCACAGAGCAGCTCACTGCCACAGAAAAGGTCGTCGCAAAGTTCCTCGCTAGCAGTTTGTCTGTAAACACTTCTGTATGCTGCAGGTTTCTATAGGAAGCAGCTTTGATGCCGTTCCAGTGGATTTGAACTATTATCAGCCATATTTTTATCAATAATTATACTTCTGATGAACTTGAAGAAAATGTGTATTCTGAGGGGGCAACATTTGAAATTAATGAAATCATCTTAGATATATTAGCTGTATTTAAAATAATAAGTGAAAGCAAAGCGAGCCGAGGCAATTTTGTGACACTTGTGAACCTCCACCCCCTCAAAACGAATAAAAAGAAGACAATACAGTGAGCTGGTTAGTCTCCTTCTTTTACCACGTAAGGAAACTGCAAAGCCGCATTTAGAAGGTAAAGAAAGTGAACTGTAAAAGTAGAGTAAGCCAAACATGTTGATGTTTAGAATTTATTTTATAATATCCACCATCTTAGTTTGGCATGTTAGAGTGCTAACATGTGCTAATTTACACAAAAACAAATTACAACTGAAGCGAATGTCATTGTTTTTGGGTTTCTGGTTTTATTTTGAAGTTCTTCCCTCTCCTCATGTCTAAACACTACTTCCTGGCCTTTGTTGTGTTTCCCGCCAGTTTTAATCATCTGCTCCAGCCTGATTAGCTTCACCTGTGTCTTGTCATCCTGCCTTGCCGCTTGCAGACTCCATTCTTTATTTCTCGACTATACTCTCACAATGGGAGAACAGTATTAATTTAATTTGTGTCCGATTTGAAACAGATTTAACGGACTTTTGTAAACCATCAAAAACTCTTGACTTCAACCTGTAACTGTCACTATTTACTTCTCCAAATGATTTCAGAACTTTGGTTACAAATATAGCAAATATTATATACAAATAGTGCATCCATCGCTCTAAGAGTGCGGCTTGAAGCTAACTTCCAGTGCCTAAACTGCTGTATCTGAGTAAGTAAAATAATAATTATAAGTACATAAATAACTGTAGTGGTAGCACTTCTGTTAGTACAGAATAAAAAAAATAAAGCCACATGCAGATAATTCCAACTGAACACAAAACATTTGTTACATCCTGTATTGCATTTAACTGTCGTGACAAATCGTCCATGTACACATCAACAAGAAAAGGAGATAAAATGCCGCCCTGTCGGACTCCTTTCTTAATATCAAATGGTTCTGTTAACAGCATGAGCATACCAGTACATCAGAATCTATTATATATTTATTATCCATTTAAGAACCCCTCTAACATTCAATTTATTGAATAGTTTCTCATGATTTATGTGATCTGAAGCCTTCAAGTCATCAATAAAACACAAAGATTGTGGAGTTTTGACTGTATGCATCTAAAATCTCTTTTAAAGCTCCTTCATGGATCTGTTTGCCTGACAATCCATAAGCTTTTGTACAACTGCTGATCAGCACCGGTTCAGCTGGTCTGCATTTGGGTCCTTGAGAAGCACACATTTTGTCCTGAAGATGGAGTTAGTGTCAAGACGTTTCAGTCCAAAGGTGTGGGCTGTAAGGCAAAAGGAGAAGCAAATGCAGACAATGCACAACAGCAATGGTTCATGGGGAACACACAAAAGCTGACAGGCAGGTTCCAGGGTAAAGTTTTTTTGCAGTACAGGCAGGTACAAATACACAAGGCAACAAAGAAACTACAAAACTTAACAACCTGAGACTGACTGAGGGGGGGAAGCTACAGCGGGAAGAGGTGTGTAGGTGGGCAGGGATGTCAAGTGACCGCAGCGCTGGAGAAAGTGGCTGAAAGTGGGAGTCAGACAGAACACAAGTCCGAGGGCATCTGGTGGACGGCTCGAGGATGGCAGGTCTGGGGAGTTACAGGAAAGTACACGTCCTGGGAGGTGTGAGCAGGGGAATACAGAACAATGTTAAATGAAGGAAGTTAGAAAACTAAACCTACATGTATTTCATCATTTCCACAAGGAGTCCTGGAGGACTACAGATCACCTTCTCAGCAGACCGACTGACATGCTGCAGTCTGCTCTTATCTTTGGAGGTGGCGGCGGTTTACCAGATGGTGATGGATGATGTGAGGATGCACCATCACTGTGCTTTCTTGATGAGGGAGCAGATGTTGAGGTCCCATCAACCATCATGATGGTTCCCAGGAAGCAGAAAGACTCCACAGGGTCAAGGTGGGCGGGCGGTTCCACAACCATCTCCATCTCATCTGCACCTGTAGGCAGACTGATTCCCATCGGAGATGACTCTAACGAGGGTGGTGTCATCCGCAAACTTGAGGAGCTTGACGGACTGACGACTGGAGGTTCAACTAGAGAGAGAACCAAATCCCTTTTAGAATTCCTAATTTACAATCAAAGACCTGAACAAGGACTGATTGTTTAGTAGTGTGAAAATGTCCCTTTATTGCTGCCGCCCACCTTCAACTGATTGACAGATCTGTCAGCCAATACGCTGCAGCGCAGAGAGCGGACGTGCTCTCTGACCTCAGCAGATGGTTCGACTCAGTCTCAGCTTTCATCGTGAACTCGAGGTCACGGAAGTGTTTGTTCCATCTATTGTCAGCTGCAACCTTTAACCTGTGACCTCATTACTGTGGCTGGTGGTGATGTTGGCCACCGAGGATCCCAGAGTCGGTGTCAAGGAACAAAAGCCACAAAAATACATTTTTAAAATTTATTTTTGGACCAAGTGCATTCACCCACCAGCACACACACACAAACAGACAGACAGAAGTGTGTGTGCGTGCGAGGCCTGCAGTGTTTAATTACGACCTCTGCCAGTGCTGTTTGTTCCATTAAATTATGCATTAGCATTAATTAACATTAAATAAAATGTAATTTAAATAAAATCTGAACTGTACACAGTGAGGTCGCATTTATAAATGAATGTTTTGTTTTTCTTCTGCACCGAGTCACGAGCGTGTTTGCAGACGTATTCCCAGCGGATCTTCCTGATTACACTTGTGTGTTTTCAAGAATAAAGTGACCGATTAAAATCCTACATGAGACTGTGATCCTGGGAGAGAATAACAAGACAATGAATCCACTTTTCAGAGTTAGTAAATTACACTTTCGCTTTCACCTCAGGGATTAGGATGAATGTATGAATGAGTCAATTTATGAAGTCTTTAAATCATCCCCGGTGTGCCAGGAAAACATTAAAAATAAAGCATATCACCATCAGTGATATCCTGACGGAGGCTGTTTTTTGGGGGAGAGTTCACCGAAGAGTCGGCAGGGAGGATTGTATGGATTGACTTTTCCACATACATTTGAAGATCTTTTCACTTAAGTTGACAAAGACACTACCTACTACCTTATTACCATCTGTAAACAGAGGGATGGAGGCTGTTTTCTGGGGGAGTGTTCGCCGAAGAGTCGTCAGAGAGGAATGACCAAGTTGCGTGACATTTCCACCTAAATTTGAAGATCTTTCCACTTAAGTTGACAGAGACTCTTCCTACTACAACATTACTGTTGTTTGTTATGTTTGTTGCTCAAAATTTCATCACATAATCACATCAGTAAACAGAAGGATGGAGGCTGTTTTCTTAGGGGAGAGTTCGCCGAAGAGTCGTCAGAGAGGACTGACCAGGTCGTAGTGACTTGTTTGCTTTGCGTTGAATCAAACTTGGTTTAAAAGGCTACAAATGCCACATATTTGGTATCAAATTAAAGAGGAAGTTGTGTTTTTTAAAATGAAAACTACTTGTAACTGTCAGTTTCTTTCTGTTATTGAGTTAGAGCTGTTTGTGAACTGAACTCTACCGAGGTCTTGAGGGTCAAATACTGAATTATCATGTTGATTTTATACTCGTCCACCTTAAAGTTGGTGTAAAAGATTCTGTGATTCTAATCCATTACACCTTCTTTCAAATTCACTGACCATCTCCTCACGCTCTGCTAGCTCACCGCTCTGTTGTACTCCTCCTCGACTCTGTAAATTGTAAACAAAGTGGCTTCGACCGAGCTGAACAACACCAACTTGTTATTTCAGCCAGGATTTGTGTCCGGTAATGTTGAATTATTCGTCCAAGGACGTTCAGCTCGCTCTCTATTTTGCCAAGATATGTAGTGGCTGTTGTAGCTAATAGTCGCAGGAGAGTTGTGACTATCGTTGTTTGGAGCCGAGGCCTTTCTCAACTCTCAGGAGAGGAGGCGAGGAAAGGAATTGAGGACCTACAAAGTGACATCTCAGAGGAGTTGAGGCAACAGACATATAACAAAATGAGACATCCTAGCCTCATCCTTTCTGTTGTTTTGTTACAACAGTGTTCATGACAACTGAGATATCATCATGTGACAAGTACAGATGTCTTACCCCTAAAACTCCACGATCATCTCAACTCACTGAAACATCTGATGAATACTTTACATGGTTTGTATATTCACACCTCTTCTATAGTCACAGGTGCTGAAGAGACTCCTCCGTCCTCACCTCTCTGCCCCCCGAGATGCATTTTAGGAATTGAGGCGCCCCTGAGATCAATTACCAGGTCACAGGCAGCAGGACGAAGGAGAGAGGAGACGAGGTGGCACAACATACAGAAAATGTGAAGAGCCTCTGGTGTGCTGGCTCTGGAAACCTCTCTGCATGTTTAATGGTAACTTCGGTGGCAGAAGTCGCTGCTAAACATGCAACCCACAACATCGCTAATGTTACATTACTTACTTACTCGCTCTGGAAACACCTGACCCACCTTTGATGGACGCTTCTGGACAGTCCGTATTAATTAATGCTGTTTTTGGTCATTTGGCCACATCAGCAATAGACGTGGATCATCGGTGGATGAATGACGCCTGGTTGCTCAAAGAAGCCACCTGAAACGACACCCACCTGTCAATCAAAGCGTCCACGCTCTTAATCCTGCATAACTTTAAGCCTTAATATAATCTGAACAGGTGAGTTGTATATAAATTCACCCTCAGTACAGTTGTCATGAACGGGGAAATTAGCTACAGAGACCAAAACTGTTTTTTTGTACCAGGCTGTAAACGTGTTTATTTCTGTTGTGAAGTTGGACATTTGAACATGGGGACTTATGGAGACTGACTCACTTCTGGAGCCAGCCTCAAGTGGACAACAAGAGGAACTGCAGTTTTTGGCACTTAACTTCACAGACATGGAGGTTACCACTTGGGATCAACGCAGGTGTTACCAATGATACTAATTAAGGTTCAGTTCCATTCAGGTCAATCAGGGTGCCCCTGCTGCAACAAATGAAACCTTAATTAGCATCACCTGAGCTGACCTTCCTGTTTCAAGTCAAAATGGCTGCTGTGAAAAAGGTCTTGTGCATCATTGTGGAGTTTTGCAGCGGTTCTTATGTCCTAAATCCTCCCATTTATATCTCTATTTATATTCATTTTTCTCCATGTGTGGTGGAACGTCTTGTTTTATGTGTTTCCTTGTCCATCGTCCACCGGCTCGGTTCAGGTTTGAACATATCTGCAGCGTAACTGAAGAAAACAGGACGATTCAGCTCAGTTAAACATATTTCCTCACTCAGTCTTTTAGTATTTGACCATGCAGACAGTTTCTTTGTGGCTTTGCGAGGCGTTGTTTCTGAAACTCTTTTGCTAAGCCCGATAAGCCTAAAAGAGGAACAGCATATCCATCACTCTGAGAGTTTCAGACCAGTCAGTGTCTGATGCTCTATATAAATCCTCTCCATGTTGAGCTTTCCAGTCTCAGCTGACAACAGGGGGCGCCGAAGCCGGCGGCGCCTCTTTGCTTCTCCTTCCTTTTAAGCTTTTTTTCGATGCCAGTCACGTCTTGAGACGCCACAGATGGACGGAAACACGCTTTAACCTCGTTGACCACCTGTTTGGCCGCCCACTTGCCCCAAAATTCCAACGTCCTCAGCTGGATCAGCGGGCTGGCAAGTGGGTGTCACTGAGTTTATAACTGACCTTTGACCTCCACTGCACTGTGTGTGGGTTTAACTCGGCTGCAGTAACCCGTCCCATGCCATTTATTTTCCCAGCGTCCTCCTTGAAGGTTTGAAGTGCGCCGGTGAGC
The DNA here is from genome assembly GCA_036365135.1 of Miichthys miiuy. Taxonomy (NCBI): domain Eukaryota; kingdom Metazoa; phylum Chordata; class Actinopteri; family Sciaenidae; genus Miichthys; species Miichthys miiuy. The sequence continues at coordinate 25,237,497 of CM071611.1, read as the reverse complement.
CGCTAGGAAGAGGGAGACCCCTGAGGTTGTGCCAGTCTGAAGGTGGAATGCCTTTGATTATACGATCTAATCCTCACTATAACATGCCTGGCGGGCCAGGCAGGCGTGGGCGGCAGGTGATGGTGGTGGTGGTTGGAGAGTAGAGGAAGGGGGGATTGTTGTTGTTGTTGGATGCTGCTGCTCTCACACATCCCTTTGACACAGGTAGGCGATTCATCTCCAACTGGACGAGCTCCAGGCCAGAGTGGCGAGTGTGATTCACATCAATCCAAATTCACCTTCTTTATTTTCCCCCACAACCTTTTTTTCTTTTCAAGCACCACTTCTTCTCTGGAACGCAGCTTTGGCACTAAACACCACGGCTGAATGTGTGTGTGTGTGTGTGTGTGTGTGCGGTTTAATCCCCTGCTACCCAAAGACCTTTTTTTCTTTTTTGTTCTGTTGGTGTGTTTTTTGTTGGGTTTTTTTTTTTTTGGTAAAAGTGGATTTGAGTCGAGGAGGAGAGCCGAGCCTCTTCTCTGTGATGTCGCTCGCCCACGACCGCGGAGGATTTGGTCCAATCTTTGTTTACAATGCAGACATTGCTGACTTTTTACTCTGTTCCAATTTTTCAATTATGTGTCCTCTGGCGGATAGCAATTACAATTCACTTGACGGAATACGAGCATCTTCTTCCCCTCCGCCTTGTGTCTGCTGTGCCGGGGTGACGTGGATAAAAACACTTGTTATCTTTAATATGACTACAATGTTCATTCCTCCCGACGGGGCTAACTAAACAGAGGCTTATCTGTAACTCTGACACCACAATCCATCTCTGACACGGACAGACGCAGTGCATTAAGCTGATGCAGAATACGCAGAGCTCTCTCAGGCCTCCGCTGCACGCTCAAATAAGTGTCTGTTTCAATTATTTTACATTGGAAGTCCGATTTGTCTTACTGTCATGTTGAATTGCAGCGGAGGGTGAATTGATTGGAGTATATTGGATGGCGGGGCCAAGTGACAGTGGCGGCCGCTGGTTAAAGATGGAGCGATGTGATGCCTCCCCCGCGCTGCTACATCTCATACTGGATAATACTGTGTAAAACAAGTGTTTATTTTCAGCACTTAGTCCTCAAAATGCTGCTCCGAGCCTTCGCAGGTCTTAATATGGTTTTTAAATCCCCAAATTTGTTGCAGCTTCCCCCAGATTTTGTGTTATAATTACAAAGTTTGCCATTTTGCTATCTTCAAAGCTGTGCTAATCAATATTTTTATGTTACCAGTGGATCAAATGACTAGTTTTACTTTGACGTGACTAGCCCAGAAATTATTCTCACCAACTGCTTTAGTTCATGGTTTTGGTTTGCCGGCACATTTCTCGTGTTTCCAGCATCAACAAGCTCTGATAAACCCGTTGTATCCAGCACTGAACAGCAGACAGACGCAGCTAGAGAGTAACATGAAAATTAGCATCTGGGGCAGCTGTCGCTCAGGAGGTCCTCCAATCTGCACACGGTAGTGTCCTTGAGCAAGATACCGAACCCCAAATTACTTCCGAAATGTGTGAATGCTTAGCTCTGATGGCAGTTAATGGCGTCAGTGTATGCAGGTGTATAAAGGTGTACGTACAGTCTGTTTACTAGTGTCTGTTTGCTGCCCCCTAGGGGCTAAAGGTCAATGAATACCTCTTTAAAGCAACATTGTGTAGACATTGGTGTTTGTTGGGATTTGTTGCTCCCAGTTTTATTCCACTGTAAAATATATGTCCAGCTGTACACGTGTATTTGTTATTATTACATTACTTATGATCAGAAACTAGCGATTACTCGACTTTGCTAACAGCCAAACATCAAGCACGTGCAAAAACCAATCAGCAACATCCGTGGCTGTGAAGTGAAGCCAATGCAGAAGTGCCAAAAACTGTCGTCCACTTGAGGCTGGATCCAGAAGTGAGTCAGTCTCCATAAGCCCCCATGTTAAAATGTCCAACTTGACTGCAACTTTATATGGTGGTAGTATGTCACATGTTGTGTTCTGCTGCCCCCAAGTGGCCGAAAAGTCAATGAATCCCTCTTTAAAGCATTGTGCAGAGACACCACCAGTTCTGTCGTAAATATGTTCAGCTGTACTCGAGTATTTGTTCCGATTACAAAAACTAGCGAGCCGACAACTGCAAAGATTTTTGGCCTGCTGTGATTCACTGTTAATCTAAAGATTCTGATTAAAGCTGCTTAAATGAAAGAAACACGAGTCGCAGCTCTGTAGTTCAAACATCGGTTGTCACTTCCCTGCCCGACCTGCATGTTTGGATCAGGCCACAGCGACGTTGAAGGTCATCTACCTGCCGTGCACCTCCACCTCTCCACAAAACACCTGACATTTTATCAGCTCCACTGCAAGTTGAGAATGTCAGAAATGTTCTCTTTCTTATCCCGCTCCCCTTCAGTCCACTCCTCATTTTCAATCTGCAGGTGTACAGTGTTTGTGTTGCATCTATATTCCAAAGTGAGCGCGCGACCTCAGTGTCACTTCGTTTCTGACAAAGCAATCAGGTAAAAATGGGTCTGAAATGGCAGATTACTTCAGACGGAGCGGTGAGCGGAGAACGCAGGCGGACTGCAGGCAAATTGCCTCTTTCAGCACTTAAATAAAGGCGCGAGGTCAAGAGAGGCTGTCACACACACACACACACACACACACACAAACACATCACCCCCGCTCCCCCATCCACCTCCGCCTCACCGTCCTCTCTCTCTATGTGTCTCTCAATCCTATTCAATTAATCTTTATTGACACGGTGTTTTGATCAAACAAGACTTGAGCTCAGCGCCTCAGTTCCACACTTCATTCAGATTTCAATCTGCGGTGTGTTCGTGTTGAAGAAGTGCTCCAAACTGTCAGACCACACACTAAATGTGCTTCATTTTTTTTCAGATGTTTCCCAAAATACAATGCAAGAGTGAAATGAAGAAGCCACAGTGGATGGTGGTGAACCAGCTGCAGGAACGTCTTGTTATTTAATAGTAATCTCCTTCAGTGTTTCAGTCATCAGGTTGATGGAGCTGCATCTTTTTCATATCTTGCATCATTTCCTGTTCAAATCAGTAAAACACATTAATTACTTGTATTGTGGAAACGGTGCACCGTGCATTGCTGGTAAGATTAAAATATCATAATTCAAATACATATAAAAAAAAGTCCAGGTAATTTTACAGATTTTACCTGAATTTTTACGATCAAACACCTTCAATGAGGTGACAGTGCTAAAAGTTATAGTCCTGTCACACAGACGTCTGATCCACGGCTGTCTGATGTATGTTTACTCATTATTGTCATCTTACATGAATTTGTATGTAAACATGAAAAATAACTTTGTTGTTAATTTACAGATAATATCTGCAATTTTACAGAGATTTATATACAAACAGGAAACAACTGTAATCATTTAGATAAATTAAATAAGGTGACATAGTTTGAATGTAAACGCACAATTATTAAAAATTACAAAGTAAAATGTTTTCCTGTATAAAAATGAGAAATAACCGTAATTTCACGTGATTGGCACGATACTTTATTGTTGTTGTTTGTTTGTTATTGGTTGTTAGTTTACAGATAATGTCTGTAAATGTACAGAGCTTCATATACAACTTTAAAAAACAGGAAACAACTGTAATCATTTAGATAAATTACATAAAATTCTGTAGTTTGAATTTAAACTTGCACGTGTGAAAATAAAACAAAAGATTAAAAAAGTAATTTGACATGATTTATTGCTTTTATCTTTCTATTGTCTACTTCATCTTTTTATTGTGTTTTATCTTGTTGTGCAGCGCTTTGGAAACCTTGTGTTTGCTAAAATCGTGCTATATAAATAAAGTGTATTGACTGGCACGATACTTGTTGTTATTGGTTGCTAGTTTACAGATGATGTCCGTAAATTTACAGTACGAACGTAAATATAGCATTTTAACAGTGTTGTATACAATTTAGGTGAAAATAATAAGATTTACCCTCAGAATTACAAAGTAAAACGTTGTTTTCCTGTATAAAAATGAGAAATAACTGTAATTTAACATGATACAGTTTGGTTGTTAATTTACAGAGAATGTGTGTTGTTGTCGAATGTTCTGTGTTCTGATGTGTATGATTGTTAACGTGACCCCGTTGGCCTGTATGTGCAGAAGTGATAACGTGTTCTTTTCTAATTCAAACAAAGATGAACAGATCTTTTTTTGTTTTTATCAAGAAAGCAGCGATGTGTGTGTGTGTGTTTTTTTTTTTTTTTTTTATCTCTCAGAGAAACAGAAGCTCGGCGCTGTGACTCGAATGTAATGATTTCACTTTTGACAAAGTGGGGCTAACAGTCAGGGAGATTTGTCCTTGAGATCGGGCTGCAAACACCCCGTACATGTCATCACCTCCTCCACTACGGCTCCAATCATCAGTCCAACCTCTGTCAAAGACAATACAGCAGCCAACCCGCCCTCCAACCACCTCCTCAGATACACCAGGATCATATTAACCATCCGCAAAGGCCCCGGCTAACCCCCTTCACCGCCTCCTCCCTCCGTCGACACATCACTGTCGTTGTCGTTTGTCCCCCCGGCTGTTCGCTGCTGTGCCCGGGTTGGCGATGTTCACAGAGTCTGGCTCGCTGAGTCGTCGTTTGACATCTATTACAGTTAAGGATCATCCTGGCATGTGTTCTCGCTCACACACACATGCACACACACTGTCACACCTTTCATAGGGCCAGGAGAGCTAATGACTGAGATAGCTGGGCTTTAAAAAAGAGAAAAGAGAAAGTGCCAGGAGATGATTCATCTGAGCTGCTCTCCGTCAGCGATGACTGACGGCTGATTTATGATTCAGCGTCCGAGCTGTGAGAGCTTAGAGTCATTTCCCCCCATTTCTTATTTTAATTCCTCACCGCAGGTGATGGCGGGAGGGATGGGAGCCAATTATCTTAAGTGTCTTTCTGCTCTCTGTCAGCCGCTGACAGTCGCCGCCGAAACTCTACAGCCGGCCTGCGAACAGGTGACTGCCGCCGCCTCCTCCTCCATTACAATCAGCGCTCAGATTTTTCATTTGCATGCCAAACCTCGCGCTCACATTAAAAACATGAGGAGAGTTCTTGTGCTGCTGTTTGACCAGGAAACTAACAGGTTTCTGGTTGTTGGTGTTCACCCTGTCAGTCAGTGCGCGCTGTACAGAAATATATATATTTATATCTTAACGAGGAAATATTGAGTCAGGAAAACATATTTTTGGAAAACAAGTGCAGAAACAGCCAATATGAGACGATTTCACGTTTCCAGCAGGTAACAACTTAAAGTCTTATTTACAGGTGGTTTGGATCAATATTGCTTCTTGTCAGTCAACAAGCCTCCAAAACAAATCTTTTTTTTTTTTGTTTGTTTGTTTTTTTTTGCTTTTGTACAATTAGTCTTGTTTCTACAGCAACAATAAATTATGTTCTGACTTTATACAACTGCACACCAGGACTCGTTTAGACTGAATATAATATGGCCGTGGCCCTGAAACACCTTCAATTAAGTGATGGTGCTAAAAGTACCGTTACATAGACATCAGGGCACGATAAAATCAATCTCGTAGCTAGTGAGATTCACTTTGACTGGACTGGTTGAACTGGGAATCGACAGTTCTTTTTTCTTTTTACTCAGAAAACAAATAACTGTAACTTCACATGATTGGCGTGTTTGTCAATTTTTACAGACAATGTCCGTAATTTTGCATACAAGTGTAAAAACAGAAAACAACTCCAAACATTTACAGATTGTTTGTATGTTTTTCAGCAAGTTGTTTTTCTTTATTTCAATGTTTGTCCTTGTTAACTCGACCACGTCGGGTAACTACGATGTCGTCGTTTGAAGCAGCTGTAAAACAATCAACCAAACAACTTCAATAATTTAGTTAGAGTTAATAGTTATTTTTAGTAGGATTGGACCTTGATTGAGTTATTTTATGCAAAGTTGGTGACATAGTTTGAATGTAAAGGTACACATTCGTGTGAAACTAAAAAGATTTACTTCAAGAAAAACAGTTTTTCTGTGTAAAAATGAGAAACATGGATCAGGTCTCGGTTGAGAGGTGAAGATCTCTACTCGCAGGAGTTTAAATTGACACATGCTATTAGCTGAAAGGTTTTATTTTTAAATATAAATATATCCTGAAATATCTGCCACAGATCATCAGGCACATTTACCGCAGTCCTCAGCGTTCAGCCTCCAGTCTTCATAAAGTCACTGTCAGAGTATGGCTGTGGTGCTGATGCTATTTCGTTAGCAATAAGGCAGCTTATCTTTTACAGCTGTATCGCTGATCTGTTATCTGCAGCTATAAACAGACTGTTTCCTCTAACCTGCCAACAATTCATTTATCTTCTCTGTTCTCTGAGTTCTTGTATTTTTAGTGACATTGATTATTTTAGTCCTTGAGCCCTGAAAAGTCCCGTGAACACACTGAGCACGCTGCTTTCTAATTAACTGTCAGGGTTTTTTTTTTTAGAAAACCCAGCACACTTTGTCCACATTTTGACAAAGACGTTTTCCTCTTGCATGAACAGTAGATGACAATTGACCATGGATGAACACAGGGAACTGGTTATAATGTTGGAGGTGGGGCTCCGTTTATTTTTATGGAAGCCTCTGAGTGTCGCATGAAGCCAAAAAAATCTGATTTCTGGGCACATAATTACCCAAATCTTTGGCATACGCTTCTGCAATGCTGCTAACTTCCTGTTTAGCCCACTGCTAACTTCATGAAATAAAATTGTTTAATCGTGTGGCTCTTATTGGGCCAAATGAATCAAATCACAGAGGTTGTGATGCTCTAAGATGTTTCTTTGTAAATGTAAGCTTCAGGAAAAAAGTCTATTTGGGCCAGTGTAAATCACATCCCATTGCTGTCAGTCTTCTGGAGCCAGCCTCAAGTGGACGTTTGAGGATACCTTTTCTTAGGAGATGGTGGAGACCAAACCAGAGTTAAAGAGACTGAACACTGGATTTAAATTCAGTACTCTGTGTTGTAGATTCTGTTTTTCATTTGTCATCCAGCAGCAGCAGCGAGCTCCACTTAATTTCTTAATTTCGGTAAAATCAGCTGTCACTGAGTTAAAATCGGTTTGATGAATTAAACATTTGAAATTATATTATTGTCTAAGTTACATCATCGCTGTGTACAGATTGATTGAGGCCGTTTCTCTAATCGATATGTTTCCAGGCATTTTTTTAGTCTTTTTTATGAGAAAATGAGCAATTAAGCACATCTGGCACGAAAACGAACACAAGCATGCTTTTGTTTGTAATAAGCTCGAGATTTGAAGAGGTCCTCCTGGTAAAATAAATTGATAGATTTTAATCCGTCTTTGGGTTTCTGTGACTAATTTAAAATTAATTAGTTGCAGAAAAAACAAAAAAATATTAACCAGCCAAAGATTTTGAAGGCAGACCTTGTGATTTGATAATTATGCACCACATTACCACACAACAGACACAATGGACAGTAATAAACACAGAGATGACACTGAGTGGTTAATCAATTTAAAAAACACGTGCATGATCCAGTGATTTATTTTATGACAACATCCGTCACATCGGGGCCAAATGACGGCGGTGCAAATGTATTTAACTTCAAACAAACACACCTGCATGCTGAATATTGCTTCATATCCTGTTCAGCAAGTGCAGGATAATTTGTTTACGTGCATCTTCATATCCTGAACACTGATAGCTTTTTTGGTGTGTGTGTATGAACAAACAAAAGAAGCTGATTATTACCATGGAAACAGTCCAGGAAACAGAAGGCAGCGCCGCAGAGGAGAGTGTGTTCACGTTAACACTGACATCTGTACATACTGTACAGGACATCGTCTGTATGATGAACTCACGAAGGCTGCAGAGTTCACGTACACACATCTAGTAAGACAAATTCATCCTTTATTGATCTACTGTAGATGTTAGAGCCGCACAAAGAGAGAGAGTTACAAAGTAAGTATCTGAAATAAGAATAAAAACTATAAAAGTGCAATTAAACTCAAACATCATTACAGGCAATAGCAGTAAACTTAAACACTTGAACTAATAGTGCAATATCGTCTCAACCAAAGTGACACGATGGTGAGATTAGTGGCAGGAAGTCGGGAAAGTATCAGAGTAATACGATGGAATAGTGTACACCAGAACATTATATGGTATAATATGTAATTATACTTCGAGTTGTCTGTATTAATACCAAGATATGATGTAGTACATTAAGTAGGAAGCAGCGTCTGAGTGCCTCAAGTGTCCTCAACGCTGTGTGATTTGGAGTGATATTTGAACATGTGATTCATCATGGAAATCTGCTCTCAGCTGATGTTGGCTTTGCTCCCATTTAGCCTCAAGAGATGTCGGACAAAGAAAAAGTCTCGCTCACAGTTGGTCTATTCAGAGGTGTCGGATGGGCTTGAGTTTGGGGGCTCTGTGCCGGTCAGTCAAGTTCTACCAAACCAAACCGGTAAAGGTATTTTCTTTATGCTGCTGGCTTTCTGCATGGAGGCTTTGTCATGTTGAAACAGGAAAGAACAATACGCTCAGAGAAAAAGTGGAGGTTGATAAATGGTCTGGTGCACTTTGAGTCCTCTGGAGAAACCTTTGTTGAAGACTGTTTGGGAAGTGAATGTAAGAAAGAGTTACATTTCAACGGCAGAACCTTTTTGTTTAACAACTGTTCTTTCTTTTCTTTTTAAAGGTTCTTTGAAATACTGAATACCGATTCTTTAAGTCAGTCTTTGCAGCATTGTGACCTGGCGTACTTGGCGTACGCCAAAACCCGGAAACTGTCGTATCAAAGTGTGCGTACGCATGGATCCAAGCATGCTTCTTTTGTACATCCCAATCAACGTGGAATTGAGCGCACGTGCTCGTACTCCTCCCTGTCCACGCCCCCATTTAAATATGCAAATTTATTTAAATAGGCCCTGGACCTGAGATTCACCTCTTTGTCCGATCAGATAACGCGATGAACAAAGGAAAGAAAAGGAATTTCACAGAGTCTGAGCGTGAGAGATTTTAGTGAATGAAGTGGAGATTCTGTTTGGTTCCCTGTCAACAGAGATAAATATGACAAAAAAAAAAAAGTGGGAGCGTGTGTGTGTGTGAGGCTGTAAATGCCGTGGGATCCGAGCAGCGCACACACACACACACACAGAGGTGTGGCGCCGCGGCTGACATTTCCAACTTTACGCCCGCTTTTACTGACAAGAATACTGAACACAGGGAGACAATCAGGGGCTTGTTAGAAAGCTCTGCAGCTCTAATGTCACCAGAAGAAAATAAAGAAAACCAAAAACATGATATTTGAATGCGCACATGCCCAAATGTGCATTGCGCTGGTTTACACACGGGACAATTAAACGAATAAACTCTTTACTCACCCATGAGCCACCCATCGCGCACCGTGCCAGCCTGTTCCCAACCATGCCGTTAGTCAGAATCAATGAGGCATGCGTTGAACCAGGCCACCGTGCCACGATGTCAGTTAGCTGCATTTGCGCATCACATATGATTTGAACATCAAACAAATTCATCCTGTGATGGCGCTTTTATAGCAACGTGCGTGCAGTCAATGGCTCCGATTACATCAGGGAAACCGGCTCGCTGCAAACTGCGCTTTAATGTCGGCCTGTTGAACAGCTTTGTACGGGAATCTGATGTACCTGGATGACATTCGGATGATTCCGTCCCACACACTCTGATGACTACTTGTTTTCACATTATTAACAGTTTCCCAGCGTCACCTCTAAGTGTCGCCAAAGGAACAACGGCTGTAGAAACGTGCGTACGCCAGCCATGAAGTTGGCGTGGGGCACGATCATTTCACGTTAACGTCAGCTTTTTTTGTGAACCAGAAGTATGTATGGCTTTAACTAATGGCCTAACCTGTTGACCAATGTGTGGCTACTTTACCCAATGTTATATTTAAAATTAAATATTTTATTTAAATTACATGTTGCATCTTGAATGAATAAACTCAGGGATAAATACTAATTACACTAAAGTCTGGGACGAACTTGATAATAAATGGTTCTTTGAACGTTCTTGAAGAACCACTTTGGGTTCTAACTTGAACTTTTATTTTGAAGGTTGTAATGTTTGCTGTAGAATTAAGATTTTCCGCTTGACAAACGTTTGACATGGTGAATCTGAAATAAAAAGCAACACACAACAGAAAATATTAGCAAAAAGAATATTTTTTCTTACTTATTTATAGTCTGTTGTGTGAAAACAATGTTAAGTTCATCAAACTATTAAACTGCCCGTTTGGTGAAATGACATTTTGTATTCGGGGTACATGTGTTTGATTTTCCTCCTGCCATGTGAGGACGTCTCGTTTTACAAGGACATTTTGTTTAATGTTGGTGTCACTGCTCATGCAGTGTTATCACATGATAGTCAGGTTATTATATTAAACTGTTAAACTTGTTGTCACCATGGCTGGATTATGTTCTTAACACATTAAAGATGATCTCAAGATCAACATATTAAATCCAATTACCACGAGCTAATTAACTCCACATCTTAGTCACTAGGTGGAAATTGTTTCATATTCTGTGATATTTAAGCATCCCATAATCTCACAGTATCGTTGTGAATATCACACTGTCATCTTTAAATCGGCAGAATAATCTCTTATCTTGAAATATCAAACCATTTTCACGTGATTATAATTACATACATGCAGTTTGGAGATAATAAGCGATACAAGAATAGAAGTGAGAAGCATAAAATTCAAACAGCTGAAATTTAATTTACAGTACACTGTAAAAAAAAAAAAAAAATAAAAAAGTCAGCTTTGGTTTCCAGAATTTTACTATAATAAATACAGTAAAAGGATATTAGTACTGTTGGTGTTTTATTCCATATTATAAAATGTCTGAAAACTGCCTAAACAATGACAGTAAAAGGCCGTAAAACAGCATTAAATATTACAGTGTTTTACTGTACAATTAATAGTCTCCAATATAAAATATTTTATTCTGTATAAATTCCCTGAAAATGGTGTATAAATAAATGTTTTTAAGTATGACTGTGTTTTACTGTAAACTACAAACCACAGTCATACTTCATGGCATGTTTTACAGTCTTTTGCTGTCATCGTTTGACAGTTTTTCTCTGTGAAATCTACAGATTTTTTCTTTTTACAGTGTACGTGGTGTGAATGTTTGCAAATAGCTCTTTTGTGTGACGTCAAACATTTCTTTGACATCTTAAACTGCTGGTAAAACTCTTGTTACAGGCAGATTTTAGCACTCGTTGATGTCTGTTTAACGAAGCTTTAATTAAGCGCTATCGGCAAACATTCAGTCGTTACATCATAAAATAAAGGATTAGAAGTTAAACTGGTTTTCTAACCTGTTTTCTTTGAGGTTAGGTTAAGATCAGGGAGAGCTCCGAGGCAGTTAATATAAGTCAAAGTAATGAACGCTTCACAGACTTATGTGTGTTAAAATGTGTCAGTTATCAGCTCAACAATTCGTCTGTAAAGATGAAAGATTTCCTCTCTGAGGAAACTTTTCTCTACAAACAAACTCTGAGCACAGTAAACTCTGAAATCTGAGGCGCCGCCGCTGGCCAACGTCTACCTGCTGTTACCTTCTGAACTCCAAACAAGTGTCAGAGCATGCCGATGCATCGCCCTCCCTCGCCCTTATTTCCCCCGGCGAGACAGCCAGCTTATTTGGAGTTTTCAGGTCGCTGCTCTGGCCTTTTTGCGCCGAACCCTCAGTGGGTAAGAAGCCAGTCCCCGTGGCTGTCTGCCCGCCCTCAAAGGAGCCACCGGTGACCACTGAGCAGCCCGTTCGGACTAATGAGGTCCCTGGGTACACGCAGGCAGCAGGATGGCGCAGGCTGCAGCTTGCTGCCTCAGTCCTGTCCTGCTTGTAATGTGCTGTAAGCTGCTCTTCAACATGATGCAACAGTTCTGCTCTGCAGGCACACGATACTAAACCAGATTTCAGTCACTGAGACATCTCGAAGAAAACAACCCAGAATTATCACAGACTCCGTTTTAGTTATTAAATCCAATGAATGAGACGTGTGAAACTTTTTTTTTTTTGCATACTGAACTGATGCTTGAATGACTGTGAGAGAAACAACTGGCATCTCAAACTGCATATTTTAGACTCCAGCTGCAAATGTAATGTGCAGTATATGTGCAACATTTAAGTCATTCAGCCTGTTAAATATAAATAGAGCAGAAAACTCAACAGACCAGCAGAGACACACGACAGAATAAAGATATCAAAGTATCACCATTCTTGCTGACGTTATAATCCAGCAGTGTTTACACAGGAGGCAGATTTATTTATTTGTTTGAAAGCACGACTTCTGATCTGCAGCCACGATCGCAGAGTTTATGAATCGCTTATTTCACCTCCGCTCACTGTCTTCTTTCTGTCACATCTGATCTCGTGCATGCATGCAGCGCTCAAGAACGTGACTACGTATCAGGAAACTTTTCAGGAAATGCAAAACTTGATTTAAAATCACGTTCCAGCGATCGGGTAGTTATTAGAAACTTTGTCGTATTTTGATAGAATAAAATGTTTTTAAGGTCATTTCTTTCAGAACCGCTACAGGGAGGTCACGTTCCACCAGTGGCACTCGTACCACAGTTTGAGAAACAGTGTAATATACATATACAGATATAGTGTGGTAACAGGTCATGTCAGAAACATATTGTACATACATTTATGATTGATTTGTCCTCCTTTTATTTGTACTTCATGTTTGTTATGCACCAAAACAACAAGACAAATTCCTTATTTATGAAATTATACACAATAAATCTGATTTATGAGCCTCTCCACCTGGTGTCAGCTGGGCTCCAGCCCGCTGCTGCGACCCTGCAGAGGATAAAAGGTTCCTGCAAAATGGTTGAATAAATGAACGTGACATTTCATGAACAAACCCTAACCACCATATTTAAACCTTACCCACAGTAATACCAGAAAAATGTTACTAATAAGAAGCTGAACTATAAACTGCAGGCAGACTACCAGAATAAAGAGTGTGTTAGCACACACACTGATATCTGGATAGAGATGACATGTCCGGTGTAAATGAGCTCTGACAAATGACTGAAGCTGCTGCTGATGTGCTGCTTTCACTTTGCGTGTAGACTCAGCAGCGTTCAGTCTGCATGTGTCCTGAGAAATTAATGTCATGTTACGCCAACAATGCTAATTTTATTAGAACGAAAATACATTGGTTTAAAAAATGAACAGTTAAAGGCTCTCAGGCTGCATGTGGCCAGCGCGTCTCCTCGTGGTTTGTTGTCTTTTTTTAATGTAATTTTGAATAAAAAATTGATTTACCTCAAACATATAAACCGCCGCCCCCGAGAGAGGCAATCTCACGAGGAGACGGCGTGTTCAGACAGAACTTTAAAACCAAGTGGAACTATCAAAATGTTGAAAGCTGCTGCTGCTGGATGAATATCTCCCGTGGGGAAACGACGGCAGCAGAGCTTCATCTTTCTAAAAATTCCCACGAGGATTCATGACGACACACACACAAACAAATCTCGATCCATGACGCAAGATCTCTCGTCTGCTGTTCTGGAACATTTCAAAATCGTGATGGACGGCGGGGGTTGGGTTCGGGGGGATCAACACAAAAGGTCAGCGCCTCACCTCCACCACCACCCTCCTGGCAAAGAGTGTCAAGGAAATGATGCGGCCACCCCGCTCTGTCATTAATTCCCATGAAAATCACAGGTTGGCAGGGAGGCTGCCATCCCCGCCTCCCCTGCCCCTTCATCCACAGACAATTACAGGTCATCCGGGCTCGTTGCCATGCTGCTGTTGTCTGTGGAAATTGCAAGCTGTTGCTTAAGAGCCCAGGAGAGTGACTTTAATTAAAGGCTGCAGTGACCGACTGCTGCTGGCAATCAGCAGACAACGCCTGCTCTACCTGCTGCCTCTGTCTGTCTGCTGCTCCACCACACCACCACCACCACCAACACCACCTCCACCTCCTCTCTGAGGCATCTCTCCACTTCAGAGCTGTTCTTCTTCCTCTCCTCCTCCGTCCTCAGCCTCTCCTCCGTCTGCTGCTCCTCTTACTGACGTTATTTTAGGCTCTTGCTAGCGGTTAGCAGCTGCTAAAGCTGGCAAAAATTTTGGACAGTCGGTAAGTTTGTTTCAGACGTGAGTCAAGAGGAAGATATTTCAGCAACGACAGAGTGTCTGGAATTTTTCTGTGGGTATTCGTGGTATTCAGATAGCAGTTTGTAATTATTTTTGACGCCCAGCTGACCGTTCGTCACGAGCAAATCATTGGGGGGAAAAGGAAAATCCATTTTTACACACGGGATATATGAAAATGTAATGGGCACGCTGACATGTAATTTCCTTGCTCCCCAGAGGATGAACCCTTTTAACTGAGTTCACAATTTCTCACTTAGCAACGCTCAAAAACTGCTGAATTTTAAAGGAGAGACTTAAAGTGTAGCCAAACCCGTGGAAATGCTTGCAACCAAATATATAATGTTGCAAGCAAGTTGCGATAAATTATATTAATTAAACTGAGAGTTAAAATGCCTGCTGCTCTCTCCTCCTATGGCGTTACACCAAAAGAGATCCCCAGGGACACGTTCACCATTTAAATAGTTCCTGAAGGACGAGAGTAAGTGGGAGCTTCCTTTAAATATGTTTATTTATGGAAATGTATTTTTGTATGAGGGTTAATCAGGTATGTAAATGTGTGTTAATATTGCATATATGATATTGCATGGGTGATTTGTGTAAATGTTTATTTATTTGTATGTAAATATGAGAGAAACCTGCAATAAATCATTGATGAATCATCAAGACAGTTAGGAAGTGTGTATTTAGAGCTGAGTGTTGGAGATGGTTGGTTGGTTGGTTGGTTGGTTATCAGAGTGTGTGTGAGACTTCTGAAGCAGTACATTGTTCAGTAAAGGCTCTTGTCTACTCTACCTGCCTCGATTAGCTTTCATTTTTTGTTGACTGTTCCTTCAGTGCCCACAAAATGTTGAATGTCAAAATGTGTACTTGTGCACAAAAAAGATCTAATTACAGATTAGATCTTCCGTTGCGTCTTTCAGACAGGAACATTCATTGCCTCCCAAATTATGAAGATTAATTAAGGATTTTTTGAATGCTAAAGCTTTTAAGTGGAGCTAAAACTGTAAATTTTGTCCTGAGTGTGGTGCTGGAGGATGATCATGGGGTCATTGAAATCAAATCAGGCTCTGGGAAGCAGGACTATGCTGATTGAATTTAAATTTTTTTCAAAATCAGGATATTTGGTAATGCAATTATGATATTTTTTGTGTCTAAATGGAACTATTTGGCTTCCTGAAATGTCAGGAGGCATCACAAACACACACGTAAGATTTAATGGCATCGTAGTCAGTAATTTCTTTTTGGAGACCAAACTGTCCAACGCTGCAAAAAACATCATTAATATCTTATAATTAGGGTTTACTCAGCTCAACTTCTGACCTGATATGATATAATTATGGCTTTTTAAGTCAAGCTGTGAGTGAGATTCTGTCTCATGAATAATAATCAGATGAGTATATACTAGGATACACTTAATGGATAAGACCACGGGGGTCAGATGTTGCTTCATTCTGATGCAACAGCTTCAGCGAGGTCCAACAGTGGCTCACAGTTGGCGTTCCAGTTCATCCCAAAGTGTCGGATGGGTTTGAGGTCGGAGCTCTGAGCAGGCTGGTTGTGTTCTTCGTCTCCAATGTGAGAAAACATTGTCACGTCATGTTGAAACAGGAAACAAGAGAGGAAGACAATCTGTTGACACAAAGTTAGAAGAACTTCATGCTGGAGCTTTAACTGGAACTAAAGCAGAAAAAAACAAAGCGCAGACGTGTCTGGACTGAAGTTTTTGGTGCTTTTCAGCAGTAGTAAACAGGCGTGCACGTTTTCAACTTTTCCTTTGCTTGCTTGCAGCCAGTTGTTGGATCACGACTTATACTGTACTTTTATTCTCTGGAAGTGTTGTATCGGCAGCTTGTCTTGAGCAGGACTCCCTAGAGAAAGATGGGACCTTTCCTGGTTAAATAAATCTTGAATAAATATAATATAATAAAAAATAATGATACGCTGTGGTTATCAGTTTTGAGATTACCTGACTTGCCTCAGAGTTCATGTTTCGTGCACGGCCTCTGGGGAGTTGGGGGGGGTTTTCGACAGCCTTCTTCAGCTGTCATGCGAGCGAGATGCTGTCGGCTCTTGTTATGGCACTCCAGCAACGTTTCTCGGAAACTTGAGAGACCCCCGTTTCATCCGACTTGCTCTCAAACTTGCAGCAATAGTTGGAGCTTCGCCCACATCCTGTAATGCCACCCAACTGAACTCCTGTTTCCAGGATAATTGAAACGCTCGTAAACTTTGTCTTTAACCACCGCCATTTTCTCGAGTTCCTTCATGAGCTACGCCAATCATCAACTCTGGAAACAAACATTTTAATTCTTTTTTATCCTTATTGTTGAGCCCTGAAATAGCTAAATATCAAAAATATGTAGGTTTATATGACAATATAAACAATGCCAAACATTGTCCACGCTCATGAACTGCAGCTCATATGACTCTAAACTCTCTTACGTGATTCATTTTATCCGTGACAGCCGACGCAGACGAAGAAAATAAGTTTACATGTCTGGTTGAGCTCCGTCAGATGACAGCGGTTATTTCTGTCTAATTACCGGGATCCTTTGACCACGATGCATGTTGAGCGTGTGTGTGATACGACATAATGAAAGCACACACTGTCCCTCCGCTGCCAATGGAATCCCACTAAATGTATGAAAATAGAAGCTCAGCTATTGTTGGACTCAGCGTGCTGCCTCAGCATATACATCCTCTGACACCATTTGGAAGAGGTGCACCCTGGGATATTCTCTCGCTGGGACAAAATCCATCTCGATCCATCTCCCCTCTGGCACAGCGGGAGGAAGTTTGATTGATTTATCAGGCCAGCGTCTCCCCAGCCTCCCTTTAATGAGACAGTAATAGCCCACGGTCGGCCGGCACTCCAGAGACGAATGTGAAGGAGAGGCGAGCGGCAGAGAACAGAAATGTGGACAGAATATGTAACCCGAGGTACAATCAATCCAACACGCACACACACACACACACACACACATACATGGAGTGTGAGGGGAAGAAAATGAGAAAGACTGCCAGAAAGAAGACGAAGAAACAAAGTGTGTGGAGAATTAGGAAGACAATGTGACAGCAAGAAAGTGAAGAGACACAGATCAGACGTACTGACTACAGTTATTACTGCTAACTGAATTTGTCTCATTTCATCATTACCGTGGAAACGGTACAACTTTTTCTACTTTAACTTTGAGTTATGAAGTAAAATATGAAGTAAATGTTGGTTGCACGGTGTGATGACACCGTCTTTTTCCAAGTGTTAACCTCCTCAGCTGTGAAGTGAAGCCAAAACCTGCAGTTCCTCTTGTCGTCCACTTGAGGCTGGCTCCAGAAGTGAGTCAGTCTCCATAAGTCCCCATGTTCAAATGTCCAACTTCAAAATGGCAAAATGGATGGCTTCAACACATGCCCTATGATAGGGATGTCATGATGTACCAGCCTTGACGCTAACCATGATATTTAAAAAATGAAACACTGATGATAATATTGATAATTGTGCTCTATCTGTGTGGTTCCCACCCAAAGTTCACTTTTGTACAGTTATGGTTACAGACTCTCTCTCTACTTCTCTTCAGTCATATTTTAAATTTAAATCAAATTAATTACCATAAAAAGCAAAAAAAAAAAACATTAAAAATTGCATTTGACAACATTTTTTTGTTTTGTACATTTTCTATAGATGATGGGTTAACGTCTTTATCGTGAATTCTTTTGGCCAAGATGATAATAAATCTGATTTCCATGACAGTCCTCCACCCATATATATGAAGTGAATCCTATGTGAAAGTACCAAAACCTGCAGTTCCTCTTGTCGTCCACTTGAGGCTGGCTCCAGAAGTGAGTCAGTCTCCATAAATCCCCATGTTCAAATGTCCAACTTCACAGCAGAAATAAACAGGGTGAATGCAGGGAGTTCATTTAGAGCACATGTTCAATGAAAACATGAAGACTTGCAGTCTGTGTAATAAATCCTCTTTATTGACTGAGAGCACAAACTAAATGTTGTTTCTTCATTGAATCTCACATATGTACAAGAAAAGAATGAATCATCTCCTTATTGATTCTGATCATACAAACTAGAGTCATCATGAGCAGTGATAGCCTCCATGGCTAAACAGACACAGGAAGGAGCGCCACCTAAAGAAACTCAAACATTTACACAGCGACCAATGAGAAGAGGGCAAAGTACCGCCCACAGTGTTTGATTGACAGGTGAAGAAATGCCACAACAATCAGCTGTCAGCAACAATGATGGAAACAAAACAAGCTGAAGACATGAAACACAGAATTTAACCCTTCAATGACTTCTGTCTATTTGACTTCACACAACTCAGCAGAGGATTCAGGATAAGGAAGAAGTCCAGCATAGAGAGCTGAGTGAACGTGGTCTGGACTCTGTGGAGGAGAGTCATGGTTTCAGAGACGCTGTAGAAGGACAGAATACCTGCACTGTGATCCAGGTACACTCCAACTCTGGAGGACCAAGGACCTGAGACGGGAGTTTGGACATTGTTGTACCAAAAGTTATAACTGTTTGTGAAACAATCTAACCTCCAAGATTTGTCATTGTATCCAAATCTACATTCATGTGAGCTCCCTGCTCTGCTGATATTCTTGTATGTGACTGCTACATTAACTCCTCCTCCTCTCCACTCCACCTCCCAGTAACAACGTCCAGTCAGACTCTCTCTACTCAGGACCTGAGCCCAGCCAGTGAATCTGTCTGGGTGACTAGAATAAGACTGACGTTGACTCATTCTTGTCACTTTTCTGTTCCCCTCAGATAATAACAGCTCTGTGTGTGCTGTGTTTGGATCCAGTGTGAGTTCACGTGAATATTTTAAGAACTCAGCTCTGGTCTTGGGCTCTGGTTCTGGTCCTGACAGTGAAACATGGACTTCAGTGTCTGTCAGTGAGATGTTTGTCCGTTGGTACCTCAGAACGTCCTGTAGTTTATCTCTGAGCTCTGACACAGCAGCTGTCACATCCTCAAAGTCCCTCAGAGGACGGATATTGATGCTGGATGAGTCTGTAGGTTGGCTGAGTCGTGACAGTGAGGGTAGTTGTGTAGAAACTGGTTGTGGTCCTCTGTGTGTGAGAGCTTCTTCAGATCAGCGTCTTTCCTCTTCAGCTCAGTGATCTCCTGCTCCAGCTTCTCCTGAAGCTCTTTGACTCGACTCACTTCAGCTTCCTGCTGGGATCTGACCTGCTGCTTCACATCAGACCTTCTTTTCTCCATGAGACGGATCAGCTCAGTGAAGATCTTCTCACTGTCCTCCACTGCTTTATCAGCAGAGCCATTGATAGCCTCCACCTCCTGTTGGAGCTCCTTCACATCTTTCTCTCTGTCCTGGATTCTCTGCTGGATGTTTTGTCGACTCACCTCGAGCTCTCTCTGCCTCTCAGTCCTTTCTGCTGCAGCTGAGACTGTGTCGTGGCCTTTATGTTCATCCACAGAGCAGAGATAACAGATACACTGCTGATCAGTGCGGCAGAACATCTTCATCACCTCATCATGACGAGAGCAGATGTTCTCCTGGAGCTTCTTGGAGGGCTCCACCAGCTTGTGTTTCTTAAATGTAGGTGATTCATGATGAGGCTGGAGGTGTTTCTCACAGTAAGAGGCCAGACAGACCAGACAGGACTTCAGAGCTTTCAGTTTTCTCCCAGTGCAGACATCACAGGCCACATCTTCAGGTCCAGCATAGCAGTGATCAGCAGGAGCAGCTTGGAGTCCAGTCTTCTTCAGTTCATCCACTAAAGCTGCTAATATGGTGTTTTTCATCAGGACAGGCCTCGGTATGAAGGTCTGCCTACACTGAGGGCAGCTGTGGATTCTCTTCTCATTCTCTCCATCCCAGTGGCTTTTGATACAGTTCATGCAGTAGCTGTGTCCACAGGAAGTAGTCACGGATCCTTCAGTAGATCCAGACAGATCGGACAAGAGAAGGTTTCCCGGTCCAGTTTATTTCCTTGCTGTGCCATTTCTCCTCTCTGCGTCGACGACTGTCTGAGTTTGACTTCCTCAGAAATGAAACTAGTTTGAGCTCTGATCTAAACAACATGCGGCCTGTCAGCTGACACGTCAGCACATGTTGGTTCCACCCATCTTCAAACTGTAGATCTGAGGGGGAGGGAACAAGGAAACACGTGAACAGAGTGGAGCTGGCTGTGTTTGAGAGCAGGAAGAAGAGGAGGGCTTATCAAGAGCTGAGTCATTCCAGGAAGAGGACCTTGTAAATGATCTGCAGAGTTCATACACTTTGATCGCTGTGAAGAAAATAGTTCATGTTAAAGTTTCACCTGGAAATGAGTCCAAAAGAAACCAGAAGACTTTTCTAAAACACGGCTGATCTGAAGGTGAAATAAAGGTAAATCCTCCAGTCAGTGACAATCATCAGCCAAACAACCACTAATAAAGGCAATCATTTCATCTTCTTTATGTTCAATGATGAAATCCTCGACTGTCTGTAAAAGGTGAGCTGTCAGAGACGAGGACTACAAACACAGGAGCATCACCAGCTGCCATTTTGTCACCTTTGTTCTTTTCTTTGGAAACCAGTGAGTTCAAATGTATTACACACGTTTACTGTAAATATTATACAGTATGTAAAGTAGTTCAAGTTTGCACAACCATAAACCTATACAGCAACAAGACTCCAGAAGAAGTGAGTCAGTCTCCATAAGTCCCCATGTTCAAATGTCCAACTTCACAGCAGAAATAAACATGTTTACAGCCTGGTACAAAAAACAGTTTTGGTCTCTGTAGCTAATTTCCCCGTTCATGACAACTGTACTGAGGGTGAATTTATATACAACTCACCTGTTCAGATTATATTAAGGCTTAAAGTTATGCAGGATTAAGAGCGTGGACGCTTTGATTGACAGGTAGCTTGTTTGAGCAAGCAGGCGTCAAAAGCAGCAAATATATTCTGTATAAAATCAGTGAATAAACTGAACAAAGAAAGTTGTTGCTGTTGTACAGTAAATATAGTTTCTGTAATTAATGACACATTTAGAGGGCTGTGCAGCCTTGGTGGAGGTCTGTCTGTGTGTTTTTAGTTCAAACACATCATTTGTTGCATTTATGAATCAATTTCTTCCATTTAAACAGATTTTTGGTGCCTGCTGCCAAACTTTGTGTGGAAAACACACCGCAAAAGAAGAAACCAGACTCAGCTATCACTAACGTTTGTTGAAGTGGCTGATCGGAAAGATGAAGGAAGAGAAGCAGCCGCTGATATATTATAAAATTCTGCAGCCGTCCTGTCAAATAAAACAAAGCCCAGCAGGTCAAAACATGGAGCTGCAAATTAAAAAGTCCAACAGCAACAATATCTTCAGGCTGTATATTTAAAAACTGTTTGCTGCCTGAAGTGTGCACATGTTTTCTGTCTTTCACATCTGATTAGTGAATCCGAACGTGGGAACGAGACGCTGCACCAACAATTAAAATGACTTCAGCTCTGCTGCTGAAATCATTTGAATAACTGGCCTAAAGGAGGACACTAATGTCTATTCTTCATCTCCTGTTTGAGTTTTGCTCCTCCCAACATTTAAAATGCCTCTGACTCAAAGAGGAAACTCCATTTACAGCTCACATCCAGGAGACGCGCTCGTCCCTGATTGGCTCTGACGGGGACTTCATCAATCGTGCAGGATGTCATGTTTGCTTGTTTCTTTGTTGTCATATTTCACCTGTTTACTTTTCTTCATTTGCAGTTTGACAGCAGTCGCTCGTCTCCGCGAGCGGCCTGTCACATTCGTTCACGGGATGTTAGGGGAGGCGAACGACGGCCGGTGAATGTGGAGGAAACATTTCACTTGAAATAAGAAAGCAGACACACGTCAGGGACGACTGAACACGCCGTGCAGGATGGCCAGGATCGCGCTCCGCGATGCTGAAACAAGTTTTCTGGATGTGTTGTAGCTCCTGTGATAGAAATATATCTGTGAACCTCTCACCATGAATCTGAGAAAACTATATCGAGTTTATTTTACATTTATTTTGATTTATTTTTGTTATTGTAGATTCTCCACATTTACTGAAAGCTTTCAGATGACTTTAATATTTAATTGCTCCTTTATGGGTTCAGCATTCTCTCCTGTGACTCATTGCAAAGCATAAACAAGGCTGAGTCTTGTTTCAGACCTCATAATCATCAGATCAAAAGTAGAATATTCCTTGAGTTCATTCTTGACCTTGGAAAGTGGAGTTTGCTTCTCAATGTGGTGGAGTTATTGTCCGAATGAAGACTTTAACCCTCTTGACCCCAAAACACGCAGGAGCACCCCTGATCTTTGTATTGTAGATAGTTTAAGTTGTCATCAAGAACCAGAACCAGAAATATAAGTCATTACCATTGATACCTATGATTTTATTTTGGCGGGTTTCCACCTGGTTTCCTCTGTAAATCCCCTCACCAAAGCGTCTCCGGGCTTCCAATCTTCTGGAAGCTGTCAGATTGTGTTGTGAGAGAGATCCTGACCCACCGTGCAGAGTTCATCATCACCATCAGTAAACAGAAGGACTTACTCAACTCTTACTGCCCAGACAGAGGTTGTTTTCTGGGGGAGAGTTCGCCGAAGAGTCGGTTGAGAGGACCGACTGGGTCGCGCCAACTTTTCCACATAAATTCAAAGAACTTTTCTCATAAGTTGCCAAATACACAACCTACTGCCACATTACTGTTTGTTATAACACTCTAAATTTCATCACATCATCACCATCAGTAAACAGGTGGACTTAACCGGCTCTCACTGCTCAGGTGGAGGCTGTTTTCTGAGGGGGGTGTTCACCGAAGAGTCGGCAGGGAGGACTGACCGTGTCGTGGTGACTTTTACACATATATTTGCTGATTTTTACTCAGCTAACGCTGCCATAACTTTGTCTTTACTCACCACCATTTTCTCATGAGTGCTTCTTAACTACTTCCATCATCAGCTCTGGAAAAAACGTAATTCTTTTACCGGGCCCAACATGCTCATACAGCCATACGTTAGAAAACCCAAACTATGCCTTTAAAGTCGATTATCGTTTATGTTAATAGCATTGTTTTGGCAGTTCTTAGGTTCAAAATGTCCCACCATCATGGCTCTGACATCCATAAAATCCCATTCATATCCATGTGTTTGGTGTGTGATGAAAACCTGGGGGCCTCAAAGCAATAAACTCTATAAACTTTAATACAAACTGCCCCATGGCATGTATGTGTTCAAAGTAAAGGTTCAAGTAAAAGAGGATGGAAAAGGACAGAAGGCATTCTGGCACAAAGACAATCTGGCAGAGGACTTGTGGATCGGTGTATAGACGAGGGAGTTAATGAGGGAATGACAAACAGGTGAGCAGGTGAGGACGTTCAATAATCAGAAGACTGTCTGGGTCTGCAGCAGAGTTAGAACAACGAATGAAACTAAGATATCAAAACCATGACAGACTAGTTTATCGGAGGCTTTCACTGTCTGAGTCGCCTAATTTCTTCTGAAAATAACAATATATGACTTGAATAGTTAAGACCTGTAGGGACACCGACATGAATCTGTAACTAAAAGGAACCGAGCAGACAGTGACGAGAGTTCAGAGAGTTCAGAAGTGGCTCTGTGGTGCGTTTATGTTTCCATACATCACAGCTCTGTTGGGGTTTCGGTGACTCAACTGTCTAATGGGAGCAAAAACATCTCACACAGGCTGCTGCAAAATGCTGAGTAACACTCAGAGGAAACTTGTTGTTCAGCCAAAATCGGCGTGCATGGTTGAGTTGATAAATACATCTCGGTGATAGAATAGAATAAACACACCCAAAACACCATCAAGGATGGATTCTAATTTAATCAGACAAAGTCCTGCCAGAGGTAAGAGACACATTTGGCCTTGTTAAGAACATCGTGTGCATGTTACCTGTCTTCAGACAGTTAGGAGCAATAATAATGAAATTAAAGAAGAACAAACAGGCGGGAAGAACCTCAGATTAAAACATCATTCAGGATGTAATGATGCGTTTACTGTCAGGTGGAAACGCTGCAGATGTTACCGACAGACGACCTGTGGATTCAGGCTTCTTTATGCTAAGCTAAGCTAAGCTAATCAACAAGCACAGATATGAACGGTCCAGACTGAAATATCCTGAACAAAGAACAGACTGCTAAACAGCCATGGTTCCCCTGAGGGGGTCTGTAACAAAGTACCTGCAAAACTAATGACCTTATAACCTTAGCTAATTAGCAAATTTTAGCATGCTAACAAGCTAATTTAAGATGGTAAACATGGTATGCATTATTAATTTGGCACTTCTGCATTGGCTTCATTTCATAGACATTTTCATAGAAATATAATGATGTAATAAAAAATGTTACTTCAGGTTTTAATGTGTAAAAACTTCAGACAACAACGTCTTGAGAAATCACTGACAGCCGTCTGTCCTCTCGGTCATCCATCAGTGTATCAGCGGCATAAAACTCGATCAAACTGCCGCTGAGAGCCGTCAGTCATAACGCTCGCTGATCGCTCACTCCATCACAAGGCCTCGGTGAAGGTCGGCGCTCGTCCAATCATCTTTCATCGTCGTTATTAGTGTTTTTGTTTGTTTCTATGCAAATGATGTTAAAGCTGACGTGGTTCACGGTAAAACGCACAACCAGCTGGAGACGTTTGAACATCAGGTTTATTATGACATCCCAGAATATGAAAGTAATGACTGAAAAATACATTTTTAAACCCTTAACATGAAGCTCAAAGCAACATTGTGTCACTTTTCTACCACAAGATACCAGATTTATAACATGTTGAAGTGGATAGTCCGTGTTTGAAGTGTGTCTTACCTGCCAACATTGAGCAGCAAGGTGTTGAACACACCGTTTCAACAACACTGACACTAAATTTATGAAATAAAACATTTTATTGATGGTCAGCATGTAACCAACTTCTCGTATTATGAGTTAAGAGAAACTTTATGAACTTCGAAACGCCATCTACGTCAAATTCTTAATTATTTGAGCCTTCTTGTAAAATGTTCCACATGAAGTCTTTCTTATCGGATCACCTGAGATGCATGTTAACACCAGGTGGAAGCAGTTTCTCTGACTCATAGCAGAAAGAGCACAGGTGTACCGGATAACGTCCACGATGGCTCCGTTCCAGCGCTTACTGCAGCGCAGTGATGTGATCGGGTCCACCTGTGTTTGACAAGTCAAAAACAAAAAAGGTCAGCTCCTACAGACAACATACTGAGAAATTTGCTCTGCTTCAGAGCGGAGTGACGACATGTTGAAAAATTTAACACATTTCTTCACAGACTGAAGTGATGTTGTAGTAGAAGGAAGGTTAGTAGCTGTGATATATTTAAGCAATATTACACAAGTGGGTGTGCTTTACCGTCATTATTGGCACAACAGTGATGCAATCAGGACCGAGGGACATGTCTGATTTTACCAGAACGTCAAGACGAGAAAGAGACTGTCGACAGACTCTTAGTTCACTGGTTCATACATGATGCAAAGCATCTGGCCTGCGTGACACAAAGTTGCTAACAGGCTAGTGTTCGGGAAGTGTTTATGTGTTGCTCGGCAACCAGTTGCGGAGCTACCGCCGTGCTGATATTCGGTATAACAGCACTCAGTCTCATCCGTCTAATATCGCTTTAGTGTTGGACACCACGAGCGAGGCAAACACGCCTCAGGCCCATTTCATGAAAAGGAATCTGAATTTTTTCAGTCCCGCCGGGCTCTGACACACTCACACATTTTTTATTTCGATACTGAAACTTGTCAAAAATAAATAAATAACCAAAATAAATCATACGAATATCTCGGGAGAACAGGCTCGACTCCTACACGCAATGTAGGATAATACTCGCCGCCTGTTTTCACTTCAGAGGACGAAGTGTTAGCACTCAAATCAGCTAAGGTAGGTGTGTGTGTGTGTGTGTGTGTGTGTGTGTGTGTGGTGCAGAAGTGGCTCAGCTAGCCTGAGATAGCTTTTAATTAGCCAGCATGTCTTCTATAGCCATTGATCCACACACACACACACACACACGCCTCCTTGGTTAATGACCTCTGACAGCAGGGACAGTGGCTGCTGGTAGGAACTAACTGCTTTTGGATCGCTACAGCTGTGACATTAATACAGAGTATATGAGTGTGTATATTTACAGCGAGTGGTTAAGACAAAAGGAACATCCTGCTCAAAGGCTCCGTTTCATTTTCCATCCAATTATTCTGTGAGGAAGCCGAGAGAGAGAGAGAGAGCCGCCGCCGCCGCCGCCTGCTTTGTGGGGGGAAACGTTCCCGCTGCAGAAACAGAGCTGTTAAGCTCCGAGCTTCACCTCGCTCGCTGCTAATTCAAGAGAAATTCCCATTGTCTCTGGTCCTTCCCGAACCCCAATTTGTCTTCTTTTTGTTCTTTTACTGTATGACTGTTAAAATATGCTGATGAAAGGAGGCCGAGCGTTTGCAGGGAAACAACAGTAAACCAGTGTTTTTATACCCAGAGGGAAGCAGGCAGGCTTCTTGTTAGTCTGCTTTTCTGCCTGACTTGACACCTTTGCCGGATCAAACGTCTCATCACAAAATGCAACCTACAAACAAAAATGCTTACCCATAATCCATCAGTGCAGGTGTGTGTGTGATGCGGTGGAGCACTGAAATGAACAGCGGAGCTTGTCGTTAATCCTTCAGACAGGCTTCCCTCTAATTAACAAGCTCGACTTTAGCAACACGACGGGGAATGAATTGTGTTTTCTCACCAAAATATAATTCTGCCTTTCTCCTGCAGCCGCCGGCTCTTTTTGAATTTTCAGTCGCTTCCATCAAACAGAAGAGGCTTGCATGTTGTCGACTATTTACCACAAATGGTGAGTTCTTAAAATAATCGTGTTTTAAAGGTTTTAATTAATCTGAAGTATGTGGACAACCAAACATCCAAAATTCAAGCTTAATTTATCATTCTACAAAGCTCATCCAGGGTCAGGGCCCGGTGGTCACCGGTTTAGCAGGGTGACTATATCTCTTCCCCGGGGTCTCCTACCAATTGGACGTGGCTCCAAAAGAAGACATCCTGATCAGATGCCTGAACCACCTCAGCTCATTTCAGCTGCTTGTTTTCATTTGGGTCACTGCCAACAGCTCATGACCGTAGATGAGCGCTGGAACGACGGTACAATCCGCAATACTGCTGACGTCGCACCAATCCGCCGGTCCATCTTGCGCACAACTTTCCTGTCACTCTTTTGAGTTCGTTGTAGTTGTTGGTGGAGTGCAGAGGATGAGTTGAGTTGCTCTGTAGTTTGGTGGTACAGCAGTGGATACTTCTGTATCGCTTGTCAGGCAGCAGAGGGTCAACAGCCTGTTGCTGGATTTTAGTGTCCTTTGGTTGTAGTCGCTGGAGTGCATTATATTGAAAGGGGTTTCTAATATCATGGCCCTTATTCGTGGATGTCTAGTTCAACACGACTGCAAAGTACACCATCAATAATGAAGTGACAGCGTCAATCAAAAGTGAACATTATTATCTCAAAATAAAGACAGCCTCCAAAGTTCTGGTTTCAGTCTTTTCACCAGATGTTGAACCTGCTGCAGAGATTCAAGTCCAACACTGATGCTGGGTGATCAGGTCTGGCTCATGGCTCTTCCACACCAAACAGGGCAAACCATTTCTTCATGGAGGCATTGTCGTGGTGAGACAAACACAATTTAAGCTTCTTTCAGGGGAACTGGGGGAGGTCTAACCAGGAAAAATAGTCACAGACCAAAAATACACATATGCCACTTTAGCACCATCCTACATATCTATTCTTTGGCATGAAACATATCACAACTTCTGATTTAGAAATACAAGTTATCAGTGTTTAAAAAGATTTAAAATTTGCCAAGTACCACCAGTTGGAAAGACAAACAATCGACCGAACAAACAGCAACCTCCGTGTCCGTGAAATGAAGCCCATTTGATTGACAGGTGTGGTTACAGGTGGCTTGTTTGAGCCACCAGGCTTCATTTAGCACGCCTCGGGTCCACCTACACTGTTGTGCAACTGCACAACTTTTAAATCAACATTTATTCAGTTGTTGTGACACACTTTACATGTTTCTCCTCCTTGAAACGAGATGCATCAAATGCAACTTGTCAAAAACGGACGACAGAGTTTGATTATCGAACATGACATCAAGAGATTGAAGCAGGTGGGTGCTTCAATCTCAGCTTTATTACCTGATCTTGATACGATGCTTCGAAGCGGGACCCGATATTAAAATCCAGTTTCAGATCTTTCATTATTTTAGCTGATATTGTGATTACGTGATGCATATTTTATAAAATTACATTGGGTTTAATCACATCACTGGTGTCATGTAACGCTCCTGCACAGTAGAACTGTAATAATGCAGAGAAGGGGAGGAACATGAGTTTAATAGGGGGCTCAGCAGTTCATTTTTTTTGCCCCAGGGGCCCCTAACAGGTTAATCCGTCCGTGTCAGTATTAATGCAAACTACATGTGATTTGTAGTAAATGAGCTAAAATGTGTAAAATAAGTAGTGCAGTAATTTAAAATGTTCCTCGGTTGTCAAAACTTGTCACAGAGTTTACATGAGCTGCGTAACTGTCACTGCCACACATTGTACATTAAAATGAGCTAAATCAGCACAGCCATTCTTTCCTGACTTGTTATCATCTTATACTATCCAGTCCAGTGTCTACTGCACTTTTTTTTTTTGTTGTGCTGATGTCGAGGAACCGGCATGATGCAAGGAGCGACGTCGAGTTTCATCGACAGGTGCCACGCAATGAGATGCTGAAGTTTCTAAATCCGGCAGTGACAGAGAGAGAGAGAGAGTGGGAGCGCTGATAACTGTACGGCAACAAAGAAGGGGGACTTCAAACACGGAGAGCAAATGCTCACCTGATAGTTGCTGAGTGGCGTCAAGCCCACAGTGAGCTGCAGAGAAAAGAGAGGGCAGGAGGAAGGCGGCGACAAGCCGCTCTCGCCTGTTAACACTCAGTGAAACAGCCAGAGCCGCTTCTAATGGCCTCGCCAAAACTTTTCATTTTATAATTGGCAGGCAGCCGTGGTGAGATTGACAAATGAATGTCAGCCATCAGCGATTCCCCGAGCCAGGGATGCCAAAGATGGAGAGAGCGGGAATCAAAATAATTAAAATAAATAAGGTGCCAAGTGATGGCAGCGCTCCCTCCAACATGGCAGATGAGAGCTGCCAGCGAAAAAAGAGAAGGAGGGATGGTTCGAGTGTCAGTCTTCACCTCCTCTCCGAGACCTCTCACCACTAAACCGTTATTAGTGACAAAAACCTGCCAGCTAGTCGGTCGCCCCGGTGTGTATGTGTGTGAATGTGTGTGTTAGCAGAGGCCTGATTATCTGATTGAAACAATGCACTGGTAATCAGTAGGAGTTTACACCTCAGGATGGGCTAATTTTCACTTCCTCTGGCTCCCGTCTGCTCTTTTTGTTTGCATGTTGTTGCAAAGAAGAAGAGGTGAGATGTTGATCAGCGTAATGAAGCTGCTGGAAATGCAAACAAGAAGCAGCTGTCTGTGTGAACGCAGGGGAGGATGCAGCAGCCATGTCCCTATTTACACCTGAGTTAACATCTTGTATCGGCATTGTGTTTGGATCTGCTGCATCTGGATTATATTTACACGCAAATCTGTTTCCTGTTTCCCTCGTCAGATTGTCACAAATGTCATGTCAGCTCATAGATACAAGTCATCAAATCCCATGAAACACCAGAGAACATTCATGAATTCATCCCTATAAGGATTGTCTGTAGTTTATTTTGAGTCATTCCCACATACGTGGCCCTGCTTCTGGAAATACTTCTTCCATTTTCGAGTGTCTAAAAACCACAATGGCCATTTTAGGAAATGACTTCATATCTTGGATTGTGGTTTGGATATCATCCTGTTCCAGAGCCACAAATATAACAACATCCAATCAAAACTGGGACGGAAAAATCGCCACAGAAATAGAGGCAAACATGGCTGAGACGGCTGATGCAACTATCTCTAAGGCTGGACCAGCCACCCAAGCAGAGGTAACTCATTTCCTGTATCCGTGATCTCATTCTTTTCAGTCACTGCCCAAAGCTCATGACCATAGGTGAAGGGTTGGAACGTAGATGGCCTTCAGTCCGGTACAACCGCTCTGCAGTACTGCCAGCATTGCACTAATCCACCAGTCCATTTTGCGTTCCATTTTCCTGTCACTTGTGAGTTTGTTGTGCACAAGAAAAACTATTTTTTAAATGTTTTTTTATAGTAAAGTTCAGAGGATGTTCTGCAGTTTGGTGGTATGGCGGCAGATACTTCTGTATCGCTTGTCAGGCGGCAGCAACAGGCTGTTGCTGGATTGTCTTTGGTGTAGTCGATTGTTGCAACTGTACAAGTCGACCTCCCCAGACTTTGTAGACTTTGCAGATTAGTTTTATTTAGTTGCCACTATAATCATAATATTATTACATTATAACCAACAGCACCAACTTCGAGTGCAATACTCGAGTCCTGTTTCAGTCGTGTAAGATCCTCGTCAGTGCCAAAATATGAAGTAACATATGAGGAATGTTTTTACGTGTTCCTGAAATGTCTCAAAAGTTTCACAGGAGGTGAATGGATTCTGTTTGTATGAACAACGTAACACCAAACATCACAAACATTGAATTCATATAGCACCTTTCTGATCTACTGATCACTCAAAGTGCTTGTCACTCATTCATATACTGATGGCAGAGGGGGCAATGCAACATGCCAGCTGCTCATCAGGAGTGGTACAACGCTTCTTCAAACTGATACTCATTACCGCCATTGCTCAAGGACACTTTGACTGGACTGGATGATTACTAGACAACCAGCTCCACCACCTGAGCCACAGAGCCGGACCCTTAGGGGCATGTCCAAGTAGCAAGCAGTGAATTACAAATAAAGGCCTGCCTGTAATAAATGAGAAAGCTAGGCTAGCTGGTCTCTGTGCTAAGCTAGGCTAAACCCATTATATCTCTATACTGGATACACAGAGATAAAACTCAAACTTTACTCGAATATATGAGTTTAATACCACGGATACGTTAACAAAGATGTTCTTGGCAAGCAGGCACACAATTCTACCAATAACCTGAAATCCAAAGTTTAACACACAGTCTTATATCATCTGGAAGGGAGGGACAAAACTATTATGGGTAACTGTAAGTCAATGTCAAGGTGTCCCTCTCTCTGTTCATTATTATCAAGGAAGTCTGGAACCTCTCCAAGGACCATCTTATCTGTAGCACTGGACAGGCTGGCACCTCCCTACATAAAACATACTAAGCGTGAAGGCCTCTGAGGCCTCCTCAGGTCAACAGCCCGTCATGCATAATATTAAAGATTCCATCGTATCCATAAATTCTCCAAGAAAATCAAAATGGCCAGTGATTTGTAACTGAGGACCAGACCGTTTTCTTTAGTGGGTGTGCTGAAGTGAATTAGTATGTGTGAGAGAAGACGTGAGACTTAAATATAATTTAGAATAATCATTCCCAGTGAATCGAAACACAGAAAATAAAGTCCTGATCTTTGTATTGTAGATTAATTTAAATTGTCACCAATAACCAGAACCAGAAATATACATCATCATGTTTATCTATGATTTAATTTTGGCAAGTTTCCACTCGGTTTCCTCTGTGTCTTCTTCAGGAAGCTGTCAGATTGTGTTGTGAGGGAGATCCTGACCCACCGTGCAGAGTGGAAAGAGAAGAAGACATTGTGCGTCCACCATCACATCATGACCATCAGTCAACAGAGGGACTGACCCGGCTCTCACTGCCCAGACGGAGGCTGTTTTCTGGGAGTGTTCACCGAAGAGTCGGCAGGGAGGGCTGACCATGTTGCAGTTTCTTTCTGATGGTTTTAAAAAGCTACAAATGCCACATGTTTGGTATCAACTTAAAGAGGAAATTGTGCGATTGTCCACTGACTGACAGATATAGAGTCTAGAGGGTTAATGTGCACAGTCCCTGTTAAATAAACCAACAACAAGCAACAAAATCAATGATTACATCTGCAACTTTAAGTCCTAGCTTCTGATTGGTGCTGCTTCAGAAAGTTACCCGTCTCCATCCTGCTGTTTCTTCTCCAACCACCACGAGCCGAACCCTCGCATCACGTTAGATTCCTCATATCTCCATGTTTACAGCACTGTTTATCCCTTCAGCATATTCTTATGGATCTGACCTGCCCTGATCTGAACATGGGAACATTTATTTATTCTAATAATAAAAAGTGCAGCTTTATTTCTCGGAAATATTTGTACAAAAATCCCCTTTAACAGGTCAAAGTGACCTCGTCCAGATTCAGGTATTCTTTGGTATTTTCCATTTCTGTCAAGAGATGTTGAAAACAAAGTGTGTGAGTCAAACATGGAAGTAACCAATTGACCAAAAGTAACGTGCGTGGCTAGTTGGCATGGACTGGATTGGTGGAGATTGCCTAGGGCAGGGGTTTTCAACCAGGGGTCCGTGACCCCTAGGGAGTCCGCAGAGGTACTGCAGGGGGGTCCACCAGTTTTTAGTCATAATAATTGACAATTTTCACCAAAATAATTTGTGAGAATCAAAAAATCAAAAAATTATATCGACTAAACTGCAAGCATTAATATGCAATAAAAGTCTACATTTGACAAGAAGTATTTACATAATAAATAATGCAGTCGCTATCGGAGGGAAAGAAAATGAAGTTGAGGAAAGGTGTTGGCTAAAACACAGCAGTTCATTCTTCACTGTGAAATTAACGTGAATCAGTAGCGTTACTAAATAATGCGAGCTACTAGTTTGATCATTTGTGAAGCAGAATGGATAAATTTGTCACAGTGACGAGGCCTCGAGCTCGAGATGCTACAGCTACTCCTTCCACCTCTGCCGAGGCCATCATCATACCACATCAGTGAGGTACCTGACATCCTGAAGATGAATGTTTGTTGAAAAATAATAATAATAATAATTATGCATGAACTTTTTATCAACATGAACACATATAGGCTAATAATCCAGTATATAAATAGATGAATAAGTTATTATAGGCCAGGTTTAAAATGTGACACGTGATGCTCCTGGGGCTGAAAAAGGTTGAAGACGTCTCGTATCGTGTTTTGATTATTGTGGTTGACTTTGCAGCTGATTTTGTCTCCTTGTGTTTGCTTCAGTTGACCTAGGCTAGCAGTTTTCCTTCTGCTTCCAGTCTTTGTGCTAAGATAATCTACCTCCAGCGTCCTAGGATTACCTTTGTAGTGGAGAAGAAACTTTAATATCCATCTTCTCATCTCACTCTTATTCCCTAATACATGAATATATTCTTTTCTTTGAGGAGAAACGCTCGCACTGTGTTGGTTGTGAGATGAAATCTCATTTAAAAACGTACCAAGGATCTTTAAAACCCAACAGCCAACACACACACACACACACACACACACACACACACACACACACACACTGCTATTGTCTCCTTTGTATTCTCGGCTCATTTCTCACCCCCCTCTCTCTCTCTCTCTCTCTTTCTATTTTGTTTTGCTCTCATTTTCCGTCCTTCACTGTGCTGTTATCTAATGGAGCTCTGCCGTGATGTGCGATGCTACGTGAGATGGCAGCAGAGCAGACAGGTGAAAGCCACTTTGTCATCACTAAAAACCACCTGCGAGCTTCCAACATGCTCATTAGCACCTTTTTTGCTTCTCCTCTGAACGCTCGCCCCGCTGTTTTTCTGTCACCAAAGCCCCCTCCTCCACCCCTCCACCCCTCCACGACTGGCAGCGAGCTTTGTTCTGAAATGTCAAATTGCCATCCGGGCCGTTGACAAATGCTGACGCTGATTACAGAGTGAGAGGCCTGGACAAACAGCTCAGGACAGGCGGCAGCAGGAAAGTGATGCGAGAAGGAAAAAGAGAAGTCCCTTCAACCTCTCAGCCTGTCAGTCTGAGCTGTTATTATCGATCCACAGGTTGCCAGATCTGAGCTGAAACCCCCCGCTTGTCAGGTCTTAATCTGATCCATGAGCTCCTGACTGAAATGCATTTCTTTATTTCCACCTGCATTAACAGTGAGCACAGCAGACTGACTGCAGGCTGTTGAACCAGCAGGCAAAGATCTGAATATTTTACATGCAGCCAAACAAAGTCCCAAAATGGCATAAATAAAACAAAATGAATGAGCACACCAAATGACTTTATACTGAAATACAGAGTCAACTTATAATCAAAGTTAAATATAAACAGAAACAGCCAGCTAGTTACATCTTATCACAAAACGTGAGGATAAACTGATAAAATCACAGCTACCTAACGACTGACATAGCGTCATCGTTGCAGAAGCATCCTCACTTATCATGAACACATAACTCCTGAGGTTATTCTAAAGCTCAGCTGCAGAGAAGCAGACTCTCTTCGTTGACTGGTGCAGAGAAATGTGCCTCTGGTGTGAACAGCCAACATATGAATTGACCTATCGCGCCGCGTTCACCTCCTCCTGTGTGTCCCGGGCGTCATACCGGCCGCTGTCTTGTCTTCAGAAAAAAGCCACAAAAAAAGAAAGAAAGAAAGAAAGAAAGAAAGAAAGAAAGAAACAACTTTGACCTTTTCTCTGTTTCACAGTTCCGCCTCGCAGCACCAACAACATCTTTCCCCTTTCTCCATGTTTACAGTCAAAGTGCTCTCTGTGCTCTTATTGGTCACCATACAACCAGAGTTTCCTACCAGAGGTAAACTGCTGCCAACTGTAGCTGCTGTTAGCTCAGTTTGTTAGCCGGGCTGCCTGGACTGTGAGCTCAGAGCACCGGGGGAGTGTTAGTGCTTGTACCACAGGACGTTTGGATCACCGGGAAGAAGTGGAGGTTTTCAGGGAATGCTGACGAGGAGCAGAGCCGGTGTCGTGCCAGAACAGGAGCTTGGCGAGCGGACAATGTAACCGGACTCAACAGCCTCTGTGGACATAATGGCAGAGGAGAAGTGAAGAGGACGTTGACGGAGGAAGCTAAGAAGAGAAAAAGGAGAGAGTGAGCGAGCAAGAAGCCGCCGGACAAGAGTAAATCTGGGACTGACTTTTAGTGGTTGGTGAGAGCTTGGTGAAATAAAAGGCTGACAGACAGACGCAAAAAAACACTCAGTTGTAAAAATACTTACTTATATGCAGTTTTCTTTTAAACTGGGATGTTACCAGGCTGATATCATGTGTTCTGAAGCCAGGATTACAGATACTAAGTCATCATTTTATCCTACTAAAGCTTTATTATCAGACGTTCATGATCATTTTTGCTCCGTTGAAGAGTTTTTAAGGACAAACAGCCATTTTTACATCCACAGATTACAGATGTTTTGGCCAAAACGTTGGATTTCTACATTAATCTTCCATGTATTTATTTATATGATGAATTTGAACAGATCACACCAGTTTTTTTCAAAAAAAAAAAAGCCCATCATCAGCGTTGTTTGCGGACAACAACGAGTGAAACCGATGCGCTCTGGCCTCGACCTTCTGTCTGTGGTTTTATTGTATGAAGCTGCTGCACAGACACAAGAAAGCGTTTCCAAATGAAAAAAAAAAAAAACCTGAAAAGCTTTAAAAGTATTTTTTTTTTCTTTTTTTGTCACAAAAAAAAAAAGCTAACCCCGGGAAATAAAGCTGGTGGAGTTTTGAGCTTTAAGTCCTTCAACATTTCTTTCATTTATTCTTGCAGAAATGGAGGCAAGCAGAAAGCAGAGGACACGGAGGAGCAGATCCGACGCAAAAAGAGCGTTCAGCAGAGTTGGCTTCTATTTTATTTCCTTAGATATGAGCCTGAATAAGGTCACAGAATAACCTTTGAAGTAGTGCACTATAAGCCACACAAGGGCTTGACTGAGAGACACAGAAAGAGTGTGTGCGCGCTGTGACATTTCCTCCATCCTCTAATTTGAAGGCGATCCACTTTAAAGATATTGGAGGTGGAAGAACTGTGTGTGTTCCAGTGTTTTAGAAGAGTTTATCATCTGTTGACCTTCTCAGCCACAAAAGCCACAAACTAAAGGAAAGAAAAAAGGCAAACAGCGGCCGCTCTCTCTCGTGTTCAATAAAGATGTCGCTGTGTGTGTCGTGCAGCGGCTTGTGATCAAAGCCAGCAGAGCAGAGAAGTCTGGATGCCGCACAGATAGTATGTCAGCTTTCATCTAATGACTATCTTTTCACTGATTGGTTGTTTCCTCGCCATCAGGGGAGTGGCTAAAGGGTAATGAAGTGGAAAGAGGTATTTTGAGCCTCGTTTTCTGTGTGGACGAATATAGTCGGTCGGATTTATTTCAAGTTTTGGATGAACACAAATAACCAAAACAACAATCCAATCACGGAGCTTCAATCTCTGCTGTGTGCATCACTAATGTTGGGTAAAATCTAAAGTTTATGCTGTGCAGAAACCTGAAAAAAACTTTGACGAGTTTTGTTACCAACAACGAACGATAAACACCAAAAAGGAGTTCTTGATTTGCTGACACTGAGCTGAAAATGTTATATATTGTTTAATTATGCTCTCTGTATAGATCACATGTTATGTTTCATTTCTCTCTGTTCAGCACAGATGTAGTTCCAAATATGTTTAGCCTAGCTTAGCACAAACACTGGAAGCAGGGGGAAACTGTTAGCATAGATTATATTAAAATGACAACATTGTCTGTTTGCATGTATTTTGTTAAATGGGGGCATATACATGTAAAAATATAGGGTTTAGCAGCAGTTAGCATTCAAGAGGCTAGGTGCACGACACCGGCTCTGCTCCTCGTCAGCTTTCACCCCTGCCTCAGGCCTGAAAACCTCCTCTTCTTCGTCCTGGTGGTCCAAAAACATTCTACATAACTACATTCAATGTAACACTAACTCTGTGCTCTGAGCTCACAATCCGGGCAGCCCGGCTAACAAACTGAGCTAACATTAGCTAACAGCAGCTACAGTTGGCAGCATCCTTTTATTATCGCAAGCTCTCGCCAACCACTAAAAGTCAGTCCCAGATTTTGTCTTCTTAGCGTCCTCCGTCAGCGTCCTCTTCACTCTCTTCTCCTCTGCCATTATAGATTGGGTCAGCTAACAGCAGCTACAGTTGGCAGCAGTTTACTTCACTGTCGCACAAACATGAAACTGAAAAATCCTTTTGTTACTTCTAACTCGGGGCAGGACTCAGCTCCTGTAAAACAACTCGACGTGAAGCTGGCAGCTTCTTCTTGTCACCGCTTTCCTAATCATGACTCGAGTATCGCGGAGCCACAGTCGCCGCCGCCGCCCCCCCCCGTCCTTGCGGAGACCTGTGATGTGGCATCTTGACGTCTACCAAAATGTGTTTTATTTTATTTTTTTGTAGACATGACACTTTCTTTGTTTGTGTTCTGACCTCAAACTGGCCCCCGTTAAAGCTATCTCCTCCGTCCAGGTTCCCTGCCTCTCGCTTTGTCTCCTCCTCACTATTATTAGTCCTTCCTGTGACAGCACGGCGACGCTCCAATCTTTCGTGCTGGCCAACTCACCGCTTCCAAACATATCTGCCTCTGATTCATGACTCATCGACGTTGTGAGGATGCAGATTCAGAGCCGAAATGCATTTGTTTGCATTTGTTCCCTCCAGAGAGAGAGAGGGGGGGGGACAACAGATGTCACCATGTTGGCTCTGGTTGTTTCTGATTAGCCACCGGCGACGCAACAACTCCCATCCATCAGTGCAGGTCGGCCACTGTCGTCTCAACACACACACACAGAATGTACAGTATGTACAGAAAAAACAGCGTATACTTAGACACAAAGTGTGTGTGTGCATCAAGAAAAATACATGCATCTGAGTACACACACACACACACACACACACACACACACACACACACACATACACAAACCATGGGGAGTAAATGGGCTGCAGTTGCCATAGAAACAGTTGAGTCCCACAACATCCATTCCAGAGAGCCTTCAGAGAAAAAAGAAGTGTTTGTCTAATTTTTCAGATGTGTGTGTGTGCAACATAAAGAGCCACACACACACTCATCCTCACACACACACACACACAAAGCCCAGTGTGTGTGTGTGTGTGTGTGTGTGTGTGTAGTAGATCCCCCTCTGTGATCACAAAGAGCAGCTCTCATCCCTGAGAATCCCATTTCACGGCCAGGCTTAGTGATGCTGGTGTGTTATTATGTGTGTGTGTTTGTGTGTGTATAGGTGTGTGTGTGTGTGTGTTGGTGACAGGCGGATGGGGGGGTGTGGGGTTGGGCTGATGCTGGAGGGTTTACTGGATTACCGGACCGCTGCTCATACAGGTTGGGATTATTTCAAATAAGATGTGAAATTCCTTCAACACAGCCGCCAATTGGAGGATATGAGTGTGTGTGAAGCGTCGCGCGTGTTCACACTTCAGTGTGTGGTTTTTTTTTTTTGTTAAAATAGTTAAGGCTGAATTTACACTGACAGATCAGAAATGTTCATACTGTGCACATACTGTCACCTCCTGAGATGGAGTTATGTTTAGGTGACCATACGTAACAGCTGCAGTGTGCTGCAGACTCTCTCTCTCTGCACAATACACTGCTATAAATAAAATGTCCACACCGAAATAATGTGTGTCCTTACAGTGGCTAACAAACTGAGCTAACATTACCTAACAACAGCTACAGTTGTGTCATCATCATGAGTCACAGTCCACAGGCAGTAAAAATAAGCAAAACTGAAACAGTCTGTCTCGTAGCGATAGTGCCAAAAAGGTCGCTCATAATGAAAGGGTTCATCCTCTGCGGAGCATGAATGCAAATCAGTAAGTTTGATTTTTATCATTTCAATTTAAAATGTCACTGGTGAGTTGTCCGGCGTGAAAATAAAAATGTAGCACTGCTGCAAACCTTGATAGAAGTACATAAGAAAATGATTATTTAACACCGTAACACATCTATAAGAGCAGCAAGGCACACACTAAACACACACTACATCAAATTTAACATATAAAAATTGCTGTTTCTTGACGACCAAAACAAACATGAACTTTAATAGTGATCTGACAGATCACTGAAAGAATAAATGACTTTCAAACATCCTAACCTGACCAAGAGAACACATCTTACCAGCACGAAAGCTTTCCAAATTTTGCCAGGAAGGTGCGACTATGTCACCAACATGTCCTTGAGTTTCATTAATCAAAGTCCCTCCTGCTGCAACAGGTAACCAGGAACTATGTCAACATCATTACTCATTCGGTATAAAGCAGGTGATTCACAGAAACATGGACACAAGTTTCCGCAGAATAGATGTACTGACTCTCAGTCCGCTGATCCACACTGCGACAGCATGAGTTAAAAAATGTGATGGCTGCTGGCAGGACTGATGTCGTGCCGCTCGGTGGAACACCTCGGGGGTCTTTGGCTGAAGACGATCGTCTTCTCAACCAGCTGGACGTTCAGGATGTTGAACCAACTTCGAAAACATTTTTGATTTATACGTAACGGCACACCGACGTCTGACTTTGGTGTGTTTGCCATGCTTGTATCACATTTATAACCTGGTTTAACTGTATTAAGTCAGTCATACAAACAAACATCATTTTAGAGAGTGTTTGGGGGGTTTTGCCCTCACTTGTATTGACTGATTGTTGTGGTGGGAATATATGGTGGAAAACTCAATACATGGTGCGTGAGCCAAGAATTCATTTGGCAAAAGTTTGGCTGGGAGCAGTAACGTCCTTGAGTTTCCAGAAGTTTGGGTTCATAACTAATTGTGCAAAAGGTGTGGAGTGGATGTAATAGCATCCCAAGAGTGGTGAAATGTTGTAAACAGGGTGAGATTAGAGTTCCTAAAATACACAAGAGTTGTGACACTATTAACACAGAATGTATGATCAGTTTCTTGACAAATAAACTCTGAATCCACCAGTCAGAGTTAGCACTTCTTTCTTCAGCATCTTCAAGAATTTTCATGACACCGGCTCCGGAAACTCCAGCTCAACTCCTCCAATCACTGAGCTGGACTGTTTGACTCGTTGACCTTGTTGTTGTCGCCCTCGGTCTTCCAGAACTAGCTACCTGCGTCCACACTCAGCTCTTTTGTCTTTCTAATAATCAGCTGCAGGTGGTTCAGTCTGCACCACCCAGGGCTCAGTATTCCTCCGCCCGTTGTCCACCAATTCACCCCACAATAGCAAAGTCTTTAGAGAAGCTCTGCAGGTGGCATGACTCAGAGTTGCAGCTGAAGTCAGAAGTGTATAGAGTAAACAGGAGGATGGTCCTCTGGGAACCCCATGTTGTTCATCACAGTTCAAGACATGCAGTTCCTCAGTCTTACAACCTGTGGCCTGGCAGTCACGTAATCCTTTATCCAGCAAAATGGAGGGTTCACCTGCATGACCCGAAGCTTGTCTTCAAA
The DNA here is from genome assembly GCA_036365135.1 of Miichthys miiuy. Classification (NCBI taxonomy): domain Eukaryota; kingdom Metazoa; phylum Chordata; class Actinopteri; family Sciaenidae; genus Miichthys; species Miichthys miiuy. The sequence continues at coordinate 25,196,926 of CM071611.1, read as the reverse complement.
CTTTTAGATGAACTCTGGTGCTTTGGGCTGCTACTAAACAATTTGACACACCTGTAAGGTAGGTGTGAAAGTAACCTAAAACTACTTAACTTATGGGGTGGCAGAAGCTCAGTCAGTAGGGATTTGGCTTGGGGAACCGGAGGGGGGTCTGTTCAAGTGTTAGTTCACCTCCTGGGTACTTCCTTGAGCAAGGCACCGAACTACTAACTGTTCCCAAGACACCACCACGAGGCAGCCCTTCACTCCACCATCTCTCCACATTTGCATGTCGATAAACTCTGTGTGGTTGTATTTCCGACCTCTATATGTAAAAATTGAGGGATTAATATGAATTAAATGTCAGACAAAGACTGGTTAGTTATGGTAAAGAAAGATTGAAGGTCGTACAATGGTAGACATGCGTTAAATCACATGCACCAGCCTACACAACGTCTTTATGTCCATCAGAATATGCCTCGATATGCTGACGACAAACAACTATTTACACAAAGTAATGCATGCCTTCAATAAATCAATGGCACAAACAGACGCAGAACATGAATGTGATCGTTTTAATAATAATGTGAGAAATGTTTTTTTTTCTCCTAATTCTGATACTTAAAGAAAAACCCAGAGTGGAAAAAAAAAACATGGATCAAAAGATTAAAATGAGAAAACTCTGCCAGCGCTGCAAGATAATTCCACTTTTTATCTGATGCAGTTTGAGGAATTTGCAAGAATTAAATGTCAAAATATTAAAGCTGGAGCCAATATAAAAATGAGATAATGACATATTATTCTCTAAAATACTTGAAAAGAGTTGATTTGCATGGGAAAGAAGGGAAATTATCTCACCCAGCTGGCAGTTTTTACTTCCCCCACTTGTTTTAAGAAAAACACTTTCACATCTGAGTTATCAGCCTGAGCAAACGGCTGGTTTAGATGGAGATTTCTTCATTTTTTTTCTTTCTGTCCTGATGATAGGTTTGTTGTGAAGACGGGATTGCTTTCAAAAGCTTTTTTCTTGGGCTGAAATTTAAATGTAGAAAGAGGAAAGTCAAACTCAGTCTGGCTGCATCCAGCTTTGTATCTTCACTCCGGTGGAACAACAAAAGATTTGGTTTGAGGGTACCTGAGAGCTGCTGTGATTCTCTGAGAGACGTTATTATAGCGTGCGGTACCTGGAGAGGTTGAAGATCAGAGGTCAGAGCGTGCAGACAATAGGAGGCTGGAGTAATGATGATGAAGATGGAGGATGAAAGAATAAAGAGCAAACAGAGAGCAGGGGGAACACTGTGAGTGAGAGTGGAGCAGTCTGAGGCTTTAAACAGACAAATCCTCCACGTGGAGGAGATAAAGGAGACAAAGTGAGGGAAGAAAGCATGTTTCTCTCAGACTGAATCCATACAGAGTGCCCACCGCCACCACCACTGCTGCTGCTGCAGCATACAAATCTGAACTTTTGCACGCAGCGTGCAGAGATTCATTCATCGTCTGCAGCCTGAAGATGGACGACTGAGAGCAGTGGAGTTGCACTTACTGTACCACTGCTGCTCTCATCTGTAACCTGCCATCTGTAAAAATACTCAGAAATTAAAGCTTACAAAATAACAGACAGACACTGTGTCCTCACATCACAGGCAACGTGTTGCTAATAAACGATCATGTGATGTTTTCAGTTGATTTAATGTTTTAAAATTTAAGTCTGACATCTTTGACTTCACCAGAGATGGAAAAAGGATCCTATCTTGTCCTGACTTGGACACCATTATGTCCCTGCTGTAAAAACTGTTAGGTCAAACTAACATGAATGCCATCAACACATTCTGTCCTTTACAATAAGATAATGTTGCCATCTCACCACCCTGGTCACCAGGCTCGGAGCGGCAGAGCCTTTCAAAGTGTGGTTTCTCCTTTACACCAGGAAGGCGAGGGTGATGTGAGGAGATTGCAATGCAATTCTACACACCGAACCTTTAATCTGCATGTCTTTGGACTGTGGGACACAGACAAGGCGTTCAACCAGCAACTAACCACCACGATCTGCAGCAGAGTGATCGGCAGTATTCCCTTTTGAGCGATAATAACAGACTGAAAGAAATACAAAGCAGTTTTTAGTCCAACCTTTGCTTTAAAATGTCGGTGATTAAATAAAGGTTCAAATTCAAAGAGCAAAAATCTGTCAACCAGCGTGAAATGTTGGACACATTTCCACTAAAATATAAAGTTCAACGTGGAGCAGAGAGAGCAAGAATTAAAAACCATGAACCGTTCATCTGCCGACACACAAATAAACATTTTAAAAAGAAAGAAATAAAATGTTTGACCTCAAATTCACCCAACATTTTTAGAGAACCTTTAAAGAGACACCATCACGACAAAACCTCAACTTTTAACCAAAGATATTGTATAAAATGTAAATATTTCTTCAGGTGAAGGTCTGATGAAGGCCATGATGACGTATTGTTACATTTAATAACAGCTCTTTGTTCTTCTAATAGATTTCATTCGTGTGTTAGCTAGCAGCTGCGAGAGTGTCATCACTTCAGTGTGGAATAACAACATGTCAGGACATACGCAGACGCATTGTGTTAATATGCTGACCAAGAAACACCTCGACACGACTAAATATTCAAATGAACTCCGGCTGGGAGTGTGTGTGTGTGTGTCTGTGTGTGTTTGAAGTGTATGGAGATCAGATGGAGCAGATGGATGGTGATTGCAGATCTGTGATCCGCAGCCAATTAAACAGACGCTTCCGGCGTCATTTCACATCTTTGCTCATTTTTGAACATTCATTGTTAATTTTTTTTTTCTGTTCTTACCTGCTCGCTGCACGAGGAAGACTTTTTTTTAAAATCTCTCGGGCTCCTTCAGTCCTGTTAAACTCCAAACGTGTGATAACAGAAGAAAACCTTCATGTGGTGGAAGAACTTTTTCAGCTTTGCTCAAGCTGCTGTCAATCACAAGTACAAACAAATCAAAGTACGACTCTTCAAACATTTATTATCTGTAAGTTTTAGTCCCGGTCCCGGCACTTTAAAGGCCCCCTATATCTCCTGTATACTGCAGTATCACGGCCAAAAAGTTGTTGATGACTCATCCTGCACTCAGGGGCGTGTACTAATTTTACATCCAATGAAACGCTTCCTGTCTTTCGAGCGGAGTGCTTCCTGTTTGATACAGTCTGTGAGTGATTCTAATTCTTTAACTGGATGTGATTTACAGAGTCTCTTGATGGTTTGGCGTAACACTTAAGCCGTTAACGGGCAACAGAACCTGGGCTCAGCAGTCGGACCAGACCGGCTTTGAGCACAGCCTCTGAGACCAACAGATGATGACCAGCAATCAAAACAGATTGCTAAGTAGAAAATCGCTAACTGAACTGACTCAGCCTGAGGTGCTGTTCGTTCCTGGTGACACTAGCTCATAGCGTTACCTGCAGTGCATGGTGGTGGGGCTGGAACACGATTGGCTATAGTGAACGCCAATCACTTCCTTCCATATTTGCCCATTTTTTACAGAAAAAGTGTAAAAATACAGAAGCAAACAGCACTCTGCTTTCCATTTCACGTGGACGTTAAAGCTCTTAGAAGCTGACGGTATGAAAGGTGGACTAAATTAACAGCTTGGTTATGTAGCTATTATTAGAGCCTTAGCAGCAGTGGAGCTAAAAATTGAATCAAATGTGTGTTGAGGGTTGCACTGGAGCAAAGGTCATTAAAATCAAAAGGGTGCTTTTATTCTCCGGGGGACCGTGAATATCAACGATAAACTCCATAACAGTGCAACCATTTGTTATCTTCTGAGCTAGGTTGACATTTTAGACCACGCTTGGCTCTAGAGGAAATGTCATGCGGTCATTAAAATGAAGAAGGTTCATCCTCTGGGGAGCAGAAATGTGCTCTGTAAATAAATCATGAAAATCTGTCCATTAGATGCAGGTATATTTACAATTTGTAGGAGAAAGCTTTGTCCTGGGAGTCAACAAAATGATTACTGTCTGTGAGAACATGAAGTTTCATGACAATCAGGATGGTTCGACCAAGATTAGCGATCCATCCGTCCTTCTTCCATTTCCAGCCCCTCCTGCGGGAGTCCCAAGGCGCTTCCAGGCCAGATGAGATATATAATCTGTCTTTCATGTTCTGGGTCTCCTACCACTTAGATGTGCCTGGAAAACCTTCAACATCTCTAGACCCTAAGGTACCGAGGGGCAGCACACCTATAAGGACCCTATTTGTGGTCAAACCTTAAAACTAAAGGCGACCATTGCACTGCTGGTGTCCATGTCTCAGGCAAGGTGCTGCTTCATCCAGGGTCTGTATGAATCGCTCTTCGTTTGGACCCTCCTCACCTGGGACCAATTTGCCTCGGCAGATCCTTCCGGGAGAGAAATTATGCTGTTGGCTCTGTCAGGTGGAGCAATCCCTGGAAGTTCACTTCCAATAACCTCTGTACCGCATGTGTACTGTGTGCGGTCTCCAAGTCATGGATATTAAAGAGGTGTTTATCTATGATCACCTAACCTGACACAGGGATGATCTCTAAACTAAATATCACGAACCCAACAGAACGTTCTATTTGTGTTTTTGATACATAAATTTGTCTCTTTGCATTCACAGTTACCCTGTGAGGTTTTGAGAGGCAACAAGACGTCCAATCTGGACTCAAACCAGACACTTTGGGGTTACTTATACCCCTGACAAGCCCCTCAATCATTGCTGCTTATTTTTGGGTCTTTGCAGTGAAGTGGAACGCTGTAATGTTGAGTGACAGAAGACATTAAATTGTATTTCCATCAGCTTTTCTCACGAATTTGAATTTTTAGCAATCCCACGCAGGTTCATCTAAAAACAGGTGGAGCAGAAAAAGGAGCTCCTGGCACCACCATCATCTTGAGGCCCCACTGCGAGCAGGTCAAAGCTGCATCAGCTGCACACGCTCATAAAATCTCAGTTCAGAGTTGGAGTGAAGTTTAAGCAGAGCAGCCGGTCAGCTGCTGCTGCTGCTTCTGGATTCTGCTCAAACCTCCTGCTCCTTTTCCTCTCCTGGAAACTCTGTTATCTGCTCAGCCTCCTCCACCGCCTGACAGAGGATATTATTTATACCCTGGAGGTAGAGGAGTGTATGTTTGTTTGTGTGTGAGTGCTGGCTCATGCTGAGACACCACTGTAAGGGTCCTGACCAGGGACTAAAAGGGAACTTTGATCCAGTGGAGATCAGTCCATTAGGGCGAGTTTCCTCCCTATCAGTTCCGAGTCATTTATCAATCGACCAACCAACCGGAGCGGAGCCGAGCCGAGCGCCTGCTGGACGCCTCTCCTCTGTTTTCTTTCTTTTCTTTCTGGTTTCCAGGATTGGCTGTGATTGGCTTTGGTTTTTTAGTCGCTCAGGTGGTCACCACCTCACGTCTCTGGATCGATTCCTCCGCCTGCTGGTCTGACGCGTCAGTCATTTAGAGGGTTGCCAGGATGGTGTGGTTGTTTGTTTTAAAGGTTCGGTGTGTAACTTTGAGGGTGATCTATTAGCAGGAATGGAATATAACATGCATAACTATGTTTTCAGTGACATATTCATTAAATGATCAGATTTAAATCTAATCTAATTAATCTGTGCACCTTAATCTGACTCAGTTTGATTGATCAAAGCGATCAGTCAACACCGCCTCGTTTTCAAAGAGAATTTGTTGTTTAGCAGATGGTCTAAATATAAAAAGACTTTTCTACCCAGAGGGAAATGAGATTCTGGGAACATTTAATATTTGCTACTTTTTAAATGTTTATATTCGAGACATGAAAACGGTCCAATTAAAGGATACTAAAACTTTTTGGCACAACACGTTATATATCTGCAGTTTTGTTGCCAATTTCTGGTATTGGTTCAATGACGAGCGTGAGATTTGCTGAGGGAAACTTATCAGCATCACACAAACACAAAACGGTTCATAATCAGCTCTGCAAGCAGAGATCGACTCTATAATTTAATATTCTCATCAAAACTGTAAACTATGTCGGGCTAAAGACTTTATGCAAACTGATATTTGTTGATGTTTTAACGAGACATTGCAGCCTCCGAGGGCTTTAATATTCATTACACATACAATAAAAAAAAAAACTGCTGCACTGAGAAAACATACTGATGATTCTGATGAGACTCATGGTGGTGCTATCGGAACCCCAAACTATTGGGGCTCATCCTCTAGGGAGCAAGAATATCTTTTCAGCTATTAATACAGTTGTTGTCAGGTAGTGATTTTAACCATTGAGGAAGCGCCATAAAAGTTAAACAGTTCATCTTGTGACTCTTGTTGAAAGGGTTCATCCTCTGTGGACCACAAATATGTTTTTTCAGCTATTAGTTGTTGTCAGGTAGTGATTTAGCCTGAGGGAACCATTGAGGAAATACCACAAAACAAAACAAAATTGAAACTGTTTAGCTTGTGAAAGGTAAAGAGGCCACTCATATCGAAATGGTTCATCCCCTGTGGAGCATGAACGCAAATCAGTAAGTTTGATTTTTAATATTTCAATTTGAAATGTTCCCCTGATTGTCTCAGCCGTGTGATGAACTGGCGACTTTTCTGTACCCCACCTCTTGCCCAACGTCAGCTGGGATTGGCTCCAACCCCTGACCCGATAAGGATAAACAGTTGCAAAGCATCATGGTACAAAATGAGGATGAGAAAACATCACGTTGCCATGGTTGCTGGAAAAATAGGCCAACTTTTATTTGCAGTTTCTAAAGGAAGCAACACGTAACAATGAAAAACATGGAGGGAAAACTTTTTCTTCTCTTCACGTAAGAAACATTTTTATAGAACTCCAGTACTCGAGTTGAGGGGGGGGGGCATCACCCCTGGGGAAAAAATGGTCGAAATCATCCCTCTTCTAAAATGGTCATCCCTTCTTCCATCCTTTGTGGCATTTTATCAATGCATGTGGAAATTACTTCTATTTAACACTGGAAAGGGGGCTTTATGATAATCAGCCTATTACCTATGTGATAGTAGGTTACCGTGAGCGAGGGACGGCACGACGTTCCGTTCTGTTCAGTCGGGAGGCGTTTTTTTATAACCTGGCTCTCGCCAGAAGAATGGCATCATGGCCAAGCGGAGTGGACAGCTGGACCTAAGGAACTTCAGTTTTAAGATTGCAAGGAACAACAATTCAGAAGGTAAGGCAAGAGTCATCAGTCACGCTTTTTATGAGCCTATCATACAACCAATTACCAACATGTAGGCTAATTTAATTTGTGGACCGACATAGCAATAACAACACAGCTAATAATGAATGCTAGTTTGGAGTCTAGGTTACACTTTCTATCTAGCAAGATAGCTTACTCGGGTTCATGTTAGTTTTGATTTAATCAGCCTGGAAGTCTGATTCTCCAGGCAGCAAAAAGTGACATTCAAGGCAGGTAGGCTGAAAGGAAACCGGCTGATGCTAGGTAGTGAAGTATCTAAACCAGTGTTTAAGCGGCGAGGTCCGGGCGGGAGGGCGCTGTAAAGCTCGCAGCCGGACCCGTGAGCCACATTCGCCCCCGAGCCTTTCCAAGCCGACCCAGAGCCACAGGAAATGCGCCCGTCGTAGGCCAGCCAGCGAGGAGAGGAGAGGTCCCGCGATAAATAGTATCGTCTTGTGCAGGCCATGCAACTGAGAATGCAAGCTATGAATCAGATGGGATTTAGGATTTGCCATGTCTAGCAAGTCACCCTAAAATTGACTAGAACGCAGGAAATTGCATCTAAGAAATACAAAATTTTCGGGGGGAGGACCCCCAGACACCCCACTGGAAGATATGTCACATAAATGAAAAATTTCACCCTGGTTTCATTTTACAACTCAACTACTGTAGAACTCACCTGTTCAGATTATATTAAGGCTTAAAGTTATGCAGGATTAAGAGCGTGGACGCTTTGATTGACAGGTGGGTGTCGTTAAAGACGGCTCGTTTCAGTGGATTAGCACAGTCAGGTCAGGGCAATGCCAGCACAGCACACACGTGTATTTAACTGCTGTTCATGTTACTGTTGAGTGTCACCGGGCCTTGAACCGAGTCCAGGTGTTAATTGGCCAATCAGCAGAAGTGTTACCGCGGCGTCTGTGTGCTGATTGCAGGAGAATAACTGCAGCGCTCTGCCTCCACTTCCTCTTTGAATTATCTGTTCTCTTGAGCAACTTTCTTTACAAACTTAGAGAATAATATATCTTGCTCCTGCATCGTCGTTAGTATGTCACTGACAGACGGTGACAACTCGTTGTCAGGGCTTCTTGGGATTGGCCCAGAAGACGTGTGCACACACACACATATTGTATTTTTATGGCTTCAGTTTGAGCCACTTGGTCGCGGATTTATTTTGTCTGTTTTGACACGTCTGTATTTCTTAACATTTCACTATGGATGCATCGCAAATAGAAGGTTTACTCACAAATCCACGGGCCGGAACAATAGTTGACTTTACTCGTGTCCCCAAGCAGACGTAAATAATCCTCTTTGTTTTTACACGACAACACAAAGTTAAATCTTGCTATAGAACAAAAGTATAATCCAAAAAAAAAATGTTCCAAATCAACGGCCAAATGAGCTGCATCGAGCCAAACTTACTGTAAAGCTCCATTCACACGAGATTTGCTCTTACGTACGACACAAAGTGCTACAGCAAGCAAAAATACTACTTAATACTTTGCCAAGCTAACGTTTTCTGGTCACTGACAGTTTAAATACAATAATGGTCGATACAGCCGTGCTTGTGACTTGTAGCATATCCGCTGTCACTGCATGCCAGGCCAGCTTGTCTCAATTCAGAGATACTTCCTCTGAACCGTGTACATTGTGTACTTCCTGGTGTAGGGTAGTAATTTCAACATACATTATGTACAACTACAAAGCTCCAGCAGCTTCCTCGGCCGCCATGGCGTGTTGTGGATTATGTTGCCTGTGTCACTGCAGTTTGGGGGCAATTTTGAGCAGCAGGGCCCCCAAAGGTAACGCTTCGCCTGGTTGGGGCGTCACCGCTACGTCGCACAACCAGCACAGGGCACATTTCAGCGCTGATCATGAGTCGGGGCCTTTAGGCGACCTCCTTCCTTCACCGACTGCCGACTAATCAGCATTTTAATGATCGATTATCACACAGGAGGTGCGCTTTAACACTTGAAAGGTCCTAAACATCAGCAACACACACTCAACTTTGAGAAGCTCCAGATTAGTTTGTGACGTGGAACCCTTCATATGTCTAATATAACCCATCAACTTCAGTTAGTATGAGATACAACACTCTCTATATGTCAGATCAGGCTGTAAATCAACGTGAACAGTGTACGCTCGTCTTGGATGTAGCCCTTTTAAACTTTCGTACTTTGAGGACTCTGATCTGTGCAGAAAATCACAAACTTTGTAGGCGGTCTTTGCATAACCGACTTCATTATCGCAGTAACAGACGTTAAACCAGCGGCTGTGCCGACGCGCCAGAGGAAGGTTTTGTCTGAACTGGATGGAGGCTTTGTGTGTCAAAAAGCTATTCTTCCCCCTCTCCTCTGCTCTCCACCACCTCCTCCACCTCCTCCTCCTCCTCCTTTAGTCCTCTGGGCCAATTTTTGCAGGCAGCGGGGGACGAGAGGAATGAGTCTCCTCACAGCGAGGTGTGGAGCTGAATGGGGAGAGGATGATGAAGGCTGGAGAGAGAAAAGAGACAACACTTCACTGTTTGGCAAACTGAGTGCAGAGGAGCTTCACAAACCTTCTGCCTTTCTTTGTCAGAGTCGAGAGCTCAGGCTTCATATTTGTTAACTGACGCGCATGTTTACTCCCTCTGCAGCTTCCTGTAGTTCTTCCTGTTTATCCACACAGATCATCTTAATAAGCATTCTGTACTTAGATTACCGTACAAATGTAAACGCTGCTTCTGGCTTTCATTTATGAATTTTGATGAATTCATTTAAGGATTATTTAAGTGGCATTTTTTCCCCTTTAAACTCACAAATTAAGAGATGATGCATCCTCGTGTATATCATAAATATATGTTTGTACGTGCAGATTCACAGACGATTAGACGGGCACTTTTTGAGATTCAGGTGCGCTGTAACATCCAGCAGTGACATCCACAGTAATTTACTGCGCTTCATTTCACAGTGTACTGTGTACTCAGTCAAAAACTACAGTAATTATAGAGTTACTTTGAAAATTACAGTAACCAACGATGTACTGTAGAGTTACTTGTCAACAGCTGCCAGGTAGTTACTGTGAATTTCACGGTTTACAGTGTGATGTTTGTCGGCTAGTGATTGGGTTTAATAAATAAGAATTATTATTATTATTGAAATAGATATAATAATATAATATTTATTTATTTATACATATATAAATAAATGTAGTCAAAAACACATTTTAACAAGTGTAAAAAGTAAAATAAGAATTAAAGGTCAGATGTTTTTATTTATTTGTGTATAAAAATAATGATAAGCTGTTATTTAAAGTCTATATTGTTTGACTTTAAATGATTAGAGGATATTTACACGTGCTGTTAACTTGTGGTCACATTCATAAATTGGCACTAATTAATATCTTGGTAATTCCAGTCTATGTAATATATATATATATAATATGTTGCCATTAATATGGCCTTGTTTCCTGTACACTCACACACGGTGATGATGGCGCAGCCTTCAGGAGCAATCTGGGGTTCAGCATCTTGCTCAAAGACACGTCAGCATGCAGGCTGGAGGAGCCGGGCATTGACGATACTGTTGACGAGATTGTTTGAAGAAGTATTTTGACAAACACTGTAACCTTTTTTATTACATAATGATTGATAAGTCCATAGTTGGAAACAGCTGGTCCAGGTGAGTTCCTCTATATAAACCACACCGCCTCTGACCTGTCTTTTGTTTCTTTCATTCATCCATCAGCTCGCTCATACTACACGCTGCACTCAACGGCGTTACTGACAAACACACCTCGTCTTTTCCTTTGTTTATTCTGGTTCAGGTTTGATTTGTTAAACGATAAATTACTTTTGTTTTCACCTTCATTAATCTGTGTCTTCATTGTTTTGTTATGGGTTGTGACAGCGACAATGAAGTTGTCAGAGACGTCAATAACAGCAATGTTCATATTCTTCGTTCGTTATTAAATCAAAGCAACCATTAAAAAGAGGTTCTGTTCTGAACCAACTGGATCCACAAAGAACTTTATTGAAAACAAAATCTAACTTTAAGTAAGAAGAACCTTAGTGGTACCCTAAGGAACCAATTTCAAGAACCTTTAAAGAACCTTAGGGGATCACGGTTCTTCAAAGAAATGGTTCTTTAACACTCTGGGGTCCTTTCAGTGGTTCGTTCACTTGATTTTGAAATTGCGGGTGATCAGCATTGGTTAGTGAAGCTCAGTGTTGCTCAAACAAGTCACCTGTAACCACACCCACCTGTCAATCAAAGCGTCCACGCTCTTAATCCTGCATAACTTTAAGCCTTAATATAACCTGAACAGGTGAGTTGTATATAAATTCACCCTCAGTACAGTTGTCATGAACGGGGAAATTAGCTACAGAGACCAAAACTGTTTTTTGTACCAGGCTGTAAACATGTTTATTTCTGCTGTGAAGTTGGACATTTGAACATGGGGACTTATGGAGACAGCTTGGACTCCAGAGGGTCGCTGTTTGCTTAAAGCTGCTAAAGGAACCATTTTTGGTTCCAGTTGGTTTTTTCTTGAATTTCCTTCGGGATCAATAAATTATCTGTCTGAGGCGCCTACCTGATTTGCATACCGAGACATGTTAACAATGCAACAAGAACACTCGTGAACAGCAGGTGCAAACACAAACACACCTGATGATTATCAGCACGTTCACATATCGGCCTGTTTGCAAACTTTATATTTAGTTTGGCAGGGAAGTCGTCGTGTTTCTTCTTCTTCTTCTGTTTTAAATGTAGCGGTCTTCATGTCGGGCGGGGCTCCTCTCGGCTCGGCTGCAGACTAACACGAGAAGCGATACTTAAACTGTATTTTTATGAAATAGTTCCTGGAGACAAACCTCGCTTTGTGTCTGCGTCGAGTTTGTTTGGTGTTCACAGACAAAAAGATTTTTTTTCTGCTGCTGCACTCCTATTCAGAAAACCACACACACACACACATACACACACACACAGCAGGTTGTGTCTCTGCTTGTTTTCAGCATCGATCGCAGCGATCGACCTGCTGAGCCTCACAACATCCAGCCAGTAACCAGTCAGCAACTGACCGACCGCTGCATCGATCCCCTGCTTCACTGACTGACTGATTAAAAGCCTGACACGGCTGCTTCCTGCCCGTTTTTCCTGCGTTTCGAACGCCTCCGTCACCGTTCAAACCCGCTCGTTTCTCTCTCGCTCTTTCTCTCCTATGATTCATTTCTCGGGTGGGATCGATGGAGGTTCCCTCTAATGTTCATTAACGTTGAGGCCCCAGACAAGTTGAGAGCGTTCCTGTACGCAGCGGGTCGCGGGTTTGATCCCCACCGCTGGTCGTCTTTCTTGCGCTGTCGAAGAGCTTTAAAAGGATTGAAAGGAGTCGATGTCTCGCCGCGTGAGCGCGCTCGATCGACAGGCTTTATAAAAGCTCCTGATTGGCTGAGAAATGTTTCCATGGATTTATCCGGAGTGAGGGATGTTTGAATTTCGCCGAGCTTTAAAGGTTTATTGGATGTTTCCTGTTGGTTTTGGAGGAGATGCAATGTGACAGACGACTTTTTCCTTTTTACACGCCGCTTATTTACACCAAAGTCAACATTCGTAACGTCGTTCGACCTTTTTAGTGAGTTGAAATTCTCAATGTTCTCATCAAGCGTTCAGGTTGGAAGCAGCCTCGGGCTACAAAAACACATCAGATGGAGAGTTTCACACATTTCGTTCTTTCTTTCTTTCCTGAGCTCGCGCTGTAACGCTGAAACACCAACACGCTTTAACGTGACTGATGTTTTTGTGGACTAATGATAAACTCTCTGCCTGGTGAGAGTAAATGAACAGGAAGGGGGGAGGTGGCTGAGTGCTCCTTCTTATTTATTTCTCTGGGGCTTTTTTATCAGCTGCATGTTTTCACGGTGAACTGGTAATTTCTTCTTCTTCGGGTGGAAGCGGATTGTTTCCCGCCTTCCCACTCGGAGAATCGTCTCGAGCTCAGCGGTGGCGTTTAAGAAAAAAAAGCTGTTTTCTTGTGGCTTTAGTCAGCGAGGGCGAACGCACAAAGACCCTGCGAAATCACATCAAACCACTCCTCTTTGAAATTCTTCAACCGGTGCACGCTTTTTTAACACGCGTGTCAGAAATGAGGGAAGAGGAAGGATCACGTTAAAGAGTGATCGAGCCCGAGTGAGCCTCGTTTGAATTCGATGTTCTTTCATACTTTTACTGTTGGAACATTTATCCGGCAAACAAACACGTTCACGTGTCCGTCTGTCCACAAATAAAGAGATTTAAAGTTAAAAATCACGAACCTGTAATGAGTTTCTGGACGACTTCATGGTGTATATATATATATAAAAATATACAACAGTTAGTTCCAACGAGGTAAATTGATTGGAGTCATTCCGTGAGTGCTGATATAGACAATAACAGCACTGAGACCTTCACAGCTGTTTAAACAGCAGTTACATTAACGTTACATGTCATTGTTCGTCATTTATCTTAAATTGTAACAAACTTTGTACTGCAAGATAGAAGCTTTAGAAAAACTAGAAATGATTTCCAAATATTAAAAGTAGATAATTTATTGATCCCGTGGGAAATTCAAGCATCCATTAGCAGCATAAAACACAGTAAACACACAGTAAGCATGCAATAAAATGAAGCAGTACTACAGTAAACGTGTCCAACTAATGTGCTGCATTTAAATTAAAGTTATGCAAAGTTAAATATGTGCATAGTAATTTGACTTTTGCAAAGAAGAAATTAAACCTGTGCTAAGATCTTTATGAATAGAAAACTATACAAGTAAAAACAGAATTACTTATTTTTCATAGAAAAAAGAAATTACAACGAGTCATTAAAACTAGACGATTAACTGATAGCTGTTGAAGCTGTAGCTGGAAGTAAGGGTGGATATCCTTAGCTACACTTTGACTTAGATATAAAGATATTCATGGTTTCCAGATGATGACTCCTGCTGACTTCGCTGGTCCCCTGATTTTTTTTTTTTTTTTTGTCACCAGGAGGACATTTGGTTTTGTTTTCAGTTGAATGTCTCAACATCTTTTTGATGGATCGCTATGAACCTCTGTGCCTACACTCCTGCTCCCCAGAGGATGAATCCTAATGACTTTAACCAGCAAAACACACATGTAAAAAAAATAGAGCAATGTCACATGACAAAAAGACAAAGGACAGTTGGTTAATGCAGCGTTACGCGGCCGTTCTAGTCAATGTTTCAAACCTCAGCCGCTCTGCTGCGCTTCGGTTCAGAAGCGGGCCTCCGCTCGGCTGTTCTATTTTTGACGGACGCCGCGAGCAGGAAGCCAGAAACAGCATAGAGAAGCCGCTGGATTTTCAAAATAAAACACCCCGTGCAAACTGCTGGTTGTAAAAACAGACAAAAGAGAAACAAATGACGTACGTAGCATATTTACAGATGTAGAAGAATATTTAGAAGAACATGAACCAGGAAAATGACCAAATCTGAGCAAGCAAACAAAGTCTGGAGGGAGAAACGCTTCTGAAACGCTCCGGTGGAGTTTGACGTCGCGTGCAAGACCAAAACAGTGACGTGACAGAGACGAGCCCGGTGGAGTTTCGGGGTAAGACGTAATGATGAGTCATGAAAATGATTGAAGAGGATTTTAGTGACTATAAGAGAAGAGGGAGGCGGGGGCAGAGTTGGCAACATGGGGCAGGAGATGGAGGTATAATCATTAATGAATCTTATTTGAAGAAGAGAAAAGAAACAGAAAAAGAAAAGGAGGGAAAGGATGTGGGAATTTTGTGGGAGTCAATCGATGTGAGTCCATCGGAGAGGATCAGTCCACCGCTAAACGTTGGAGATCCCCCACAGACCGATGGGAGCGGAACAATCTGAAGTTTGTTGGTGGAGGGTTTCTTTGTTTAGTCATATTTTGCTGTGTTAATGTGATTTTAGAGACCCGTAGTCGGCATGTGCTGACACGAGGAGGTGATTGGTGTAAATACGGAGTCGGAATGTTGCTGCGTTTGGTCAAAAAAACTCATCTCCGTCTCGTTTCAGCTAACCTCGCTCGACTCTGTGGGAGGCTGGATCTCTGCCAGGCTGCTGGCTGTCGTCCTCCAGGAGTTTGTTTGGGGAGGGCTGCCGATTGTGTTGACCTTGTTTTCTCCTGTTTATGATAATGAGGGAGGTGAGATATTGTAATTTGGTTTCCTTGTTTTGGTGAGGTTGTGTTTGTGCAACCTTCCCGGTTAGCTCTGTTTGTTTGTTATTTTGGCCTCGGCTCACCCTGAAGTCCATCCTCAGCTTCCAGTTATTGTAAATAAACACTTTTGTCTCTGCGGCTGCTCGGGACTCTGGGAAGATGAGTCTTATTCATGTTGGTGTCCTGGGCACCCCGAGTCGGGGCGTAAAAAAACATTTACATCATTAGCAGTGCTGCAACATAGCTTCGATTTTACATGCTTTGTATTGACTTAAAGGCGCCCTGTGGAGTTTTTGTTTACATCCCGTGCTGCCGCCATTGTGTGAATCCTCGAGGTCTAACGACGTATTTTCTTCATCATGAAACATTTGCAAGGCTAATTTTTTTTTAGCTGTTGTCTTTGTGCTCGTGCATGACGGCAAACAAAACGACGGCGAACAACAGCGCTGCAGCGCCGTTACTCCACAGGGTACCTTTAAAATAAAAGACGCCGCTCTCGGTCTGAGTAATTTATTTGTTTGTTTACCCACCTGATGCACCTGCATGCAAAGCTGCTCAGAAGATCGCCCACCAGCCAATAAATTCACATTTTCAGCATCTTTCCTGTAATTAATTGCACAAACCCCAGAGTGAGTACAGGCTAAGAGATCGGGAATTAAGGGTTTGGATTGGGGCTAGAAACCTTCCCCAGAGGTGAGGTGGTTACTGCGGTTTGAAAGGGGTCAGAGCAGCATCTACATGAAACTCCTGAGGAAAACGGCGGGCGGGGGTCACGTGAGCTCCAGCTCTGGCACTAAAGTTTAACGTTTCGCTAATGATCACAGTACAGACTGTCCGCTCTCTTTCCTTTAATTAGTGTTAACATGTGATCGGGGACTCGAACAGCCGGCTCGGGCCTCTCGAGGACGCTCCATCGCCACCTGCGCAGTCTACTCACAATGCTCTTTTAAGCTCACGAGGAAGAGGAAGGGGGGAGAGATGGAGATGGAGATGGATGTATGTGATGTGAAGGTGGAGGATTACAAAGTGTGAGTCTATTTAATTGGCGCCTTTTTTACTTTCTTTTCAGAAAGTTGACGCTGTTCCTCGAAGACGGTTGCAGTGAGCTGCGTTCACGTCATTGGGAGTGTTCATGCATTGTTACAACATGGTAGTCGCAGCAGAAATGAAGCCAGTTTGTTAACGTGTTGAAGCAGACACAAACAGTTTGAACATTTAAAAGATGTATATGTGTGTGTCTGTCTCTTTGCGGATTGGATCTTGTCTAAGTCAATAAACCAATCAGGGTTCGCTAGGATGTAACTAGCCAATCACAGAGCAACTCTGCGAAGCTTCCTCTAACCTCTTACATTAAGTCAGACAGAAGTTTGAAGCCTTGACTTGATGTCATGTTTGGCATCGTTTGCATTGTGTATATTCAAATTGCGTACTTATGTTTGATATTTATTTCAGAAGAGTTAACTCTACGAAGACGTATCACCTCTATGAGTGTTCTATAATATCTTCACGGATACGGACAGCCAAGTCCTGTCAAAGAAAGACGACCTGGACGACCGACAACCTCCATAGATTGGATATATTTATTTTTAAGGTTAACATCGGAGGCTTTGCCGTCAATTCTTGACACTTCTTCATGGAGTTGTTTTTGCCAGCTTGTTATACTTGACATACAGGTAAAGACGTTTAGAATACACCGCCCCCAAATTCACGTCAGACATGAAGCGTATTGAGAGCGTCAAAGCGTCAATTCAAGCACAAGGTAGACGTGCACTCATAAGTCCTCATGAGTCCGGCTGTCCTGTCCGGGCTGTCCTCCCTGAGGAGAAACAAACATCACTTGTTTAGGCAAATGCCCAAAAATGACGTTACGTGACAGAAACCTGGAGCTGCTGCAGGAATTCTGACTCCTGCCTGTCGTGTGTCATTGTTATACAGAGGGAGGAAGTCAGGGCGGACAGACGGTTCAACAAAACGTCAGATTCTGACACGAGGAGGCCGCAGCTCGCTTTCTATTTCCTACTGACAGTCGACTGGTTTATTTCAACCCTTCAGAACCAGAACCGTGGTACCGTACGTTTTTTGCAACACAGCGATTATAAATGTAATTTGTGTTGCAGAGATAAAGAGCTGAATGGACAGAGGCCGGTCAAACCGAGTATGACAGGAGGGAATACGGCACTGTGTTCATTCACTGAGCCATTTATTTTATTCCCCTCATCCACCTCAGCTTTTATAAGCCCCGTACTGAAGCTACGGAAAGCTCACGGTGAAACCGGGGCTGTCGATCCTTAAGTATAGATTTACTTCACATGCTCACAACATCCTGCAGAATTGTGATTTGAACGGTGGAAGTTACGCAAGCGAAGGTAAAGAAATATATATAAAGAGAGGTTGAGGTCTCTGGGAGTCAGTGAGGCCTGATGCATATGTAGAAATGTGAGAATGATGTGTGATGCTGCAGAATTGCTCAAACGATACGCCCGCGGGTGTCGTTTGGCCTCGAGACGCTTAAAAACACAAACTTGAGCGGATGAATAAATTACAGAGCGTCTGGGTTTAGTCTGATCTGAACACAGCCTCGTTAATGTTTGACAACTGACACAGCCTACATGTTCTTCATACAGGGGAGGGAGTGAGTCAACGATTTCAGATAACACACACACACACACACACACGGTATATTGGTAGAATATATTACAGTGAGTCAGAGGCTGCATGGTCTGACTTCTCTCTTTTGAAAACAGGAGAACACACAGCCTGCAAATGAAGATGTGTGTGTGTGTGTGTGTGTTTTGCTTCATCTCTAAATAGCTTCCATTTTGTGTTTTCCTCCCTTCGCTCTCTTTCATCTGCAGGACGCTGACATCAGGTTTTAATGAGCGCTCTGTTGTTCCCGTCATTAGCGCTAATGTTTATTATTTTGTTGCTGCGCATTAAGACTGTGCAGAGCATTAAAGTGCAGCCGGAGCAGACGTGAGTGGTCATTCTGAACAGCACATTTATATGTGAGGAGAGTCTCTCGGTAACCATAGGTGTCTATAACGGACCCGAACGTGAACCTTCTTCTTTCGACATCAGGGAGAGAAAATCTCCTGTTTTTGTTTTTGGCTTTTTTTTTCTCCGACACATTTATAAATGATTTTTTTTGTTTCTGTTTTTCTGTGTTCAGAGTCTCAGAGCGGCGATGTGAGAATGCGTAACTGATCTTCAGAAGATTCACTCATAGTTGAATTTGTAGCGAACAAGAGGAAATCAGCTCTGAGACGATAAACATAAACACAAGAGAACAAAAAAAGAAGTGAATGTTTCCTGCTGAAAGTCTGCAGAAACAAAGACAAAGAAGGTCTTCATGTGTTTTTTATGTATTTCCAGTACATCATGAGGTGGATCAGGGACTCCAGCAAGGCCAGAACTTCCAAGAACTCAACGAATGTCCCCAAGACACAACCAGTGTCTTAAACCAGGACAGCCGATGTGCTTGGTGTGTTTGTCCGTTTGGTTCAGATCTTGTTGGCTGGTCTGAAAACTTCCAGTTGGACGGAGACAATTTGAAAAGACGGGTGTCCAAGGTGCCATTGACACCTCCACCTTATGTCCTGTATTCTTTTTACATCGCAAATCCCGAATGGCCCCTATATTTCAACACATAGACGACGGCCACGCTCTTAATCCTGCATAACTTTAAGCCTTAATATAATCTGAACAGGTGAGTTGTATATAAATTCACCCTCAGTACAGTTGTCATGAACGGGGAAATTAGCTACAGAGACCAAAACTGTTTTTTGTACCAGGCTGTAAACATGTTTATTTCTGCTGTGAAGTTGGACATTTGAACATGGGGACTTATGGAGACTGACTCACTTCTGGAGCCAGCCTCAAGTGGACGTTTGAGGAACTGCAGCTCAGGTGAATCTGTCCGTTTAACCGTAGAACCAGCACAACCAGAAGGACTTTGAACCAGCAGCTCCGTGCCCACTGGGACTGTCGAAGCCAGCAGCGTTGAACCGAAACAGGCGTGCTGTCCGTGTGGAGGGTTGTTGTCAGAACGTACAGTAAAGCTGCACAGCTAATTATAGACGGAGTCATGTGGCCAGAGAGAAGAAGAGTACTTCACCGCAGCGCCCTTGTCTCTGTGTTTTTGTGCTGTGCGACAAGCAGGTATGTGACATGAATTCAAAGTATTTTAAAATGTAATTATGCTGATTGTGGCAAATCTAAAAGAAGCAGGCTCCCGTATAGATTGTATGGTAACCATGGTAACACATAATGTATGTGCCCATCAGCACACAAGTGCAGGGATTTTCCTCGATGCATCAAGAGAAGCTAAAAGAAGCTAAATCTGAGGCGTGTTATGTTTGTGTACAACACAACAAGTTGTCCTTTTTATTTGTTCTGTTCCTCGACATCCGTGACAGATTGGGTCAAGTTACAGTCTCAAATAGTAACTGTCACCATAAATAACGTCTTAATGAGGCCTTTGAAACACCAGAGAGGATAAATAAACACATCAGGCTCGGTACAGAGCAGCATGACCTGCTGTCAGTCAGCACAATCTGATTTTCCCCCATGTGGGTCCTCGAAAATGATGAGTTACCTGTCAGCACAGGTGACTTTAGGTTAACGTTTCTTTGGACCGGACCACCGATCACGTGAACGTCAAGCTTAGATTACCGCACGTTTGGGTTGATTTAATGCAGACTTAACTAAAGGAGATTTCATTGTGTGATGGTACCGTTTGACAGGCCTGTTGGACGTGAAAACGATGATGCTGGGTGGTTACAGCAACTTTCACAAAGCAGATCTGGTCGACTCAGGCTCATTTGCTTTAAAAGCCCAGGACGCTACAAACACTGAAACACAGATTTTCTCACGTAATCCTTCTTTAACGTGACGGTGAATTATTCCAATCAAACAGAAGAGAGGCCGAGCTGATCTGAGAGTTTGAAAAAGAACGGTAAAACACTGTAAACCGGTTTAGAAACAGATGCCATTTAGGAGAGTCGAGAACAGTTTGACACTTATTCAATGGAAATTATGAGTTCAACATGTGACGGTGACAAAGCTGTTTGGAGAGTTTTAAAAATAACGGTAAAACGCTGTAAATTTGTATTTTTAAAATAATTACAACGACATAAAGAAATGATATAAAATACATATTATAAAATACAATATTTCCTTCAACAAAAAAAGGATTTATTCAAAGCCAGTGATGTTTGTTTCCCTTCGTTTCTTCGGTGTGTGTTTTGCCTGCTGGACGTAAAGATGATAAAAATGCAGAGACGTTGCAGCAGCATTCACAGAGCAGATAAAGTCGATTCAGGTGAAGTACCTTCACGAAAACAAGCATTTCCTCACGTAATCCTGATATATAAAGAGCTGAAGTCTAATTCTGCAAGTTGTGAGAAACCAACAGGTGAAATTTGACATCCAAAGGTGAAAATAACCGTACAGTAGCATGTGAATCTGGACGGACGTGTCCGTCGCTTTGCGGTTCGTGCCACAGTGTTGCTTTTTGTGATTTGAGTGAACTGACCCTTTAACACACTGTGCAGTGGTTGAACATGTTTAAGAAGCCTGTGTAGCTGCTCTGCTACCTGCCTCTCACCTTTCTTCCTCTCCGTGAGAGTGAAAAGCTCTTTTTGTTTAGCACCAAGTCTCCCCCTAAAAACTACAATACCAGGAGACATGTTTAATATTCCTCTCTGTACATCAGATATTTTCTTTTGCATGAAATCAGATATTTGCCCCGTTAATATTCTCCAGCTTCCATTATGCACAAAAAAACATTTTATACTTTGACCAAGAAAATGATGCCTGGGAGGCGTTTCACTACAGGGGCTGCAGCCGGCACCGAGGGGGCCGGGGCTGACGAAGAGCCACAGTGACCCCTACAGGACGGAGGGGGGAGGACAAGGAGGGCTGAGGAAGGAGAAAGGAGAGGGGAAAAGGGAGAGTAATGTAAAAGAGGAGGCAAAACAAAGAGGGAGATGAAGAAAGAGAGAGAACAGAAAGGTTTAAAGAAACCGTGATGGTTTCCTCCCCCGCTGAACGGAGGATTCATGCCTG
The DNA here is from genome assembly GCA_036365135.1 of Miichthys miiuy. Taxonomy (NCBI): domain Eukaryota; kingdom Metazoa; phylum Chordata; class Actinopteri; family Sciaenidae; genus Miichthys; species Miichthys miiuy. The sequence continues at coordinate 25,175,523 of CM071611.1, read as the reverse complement.
TTTATTGTTGCTCCTGAACACTGAAAATCAGCATTTACAGCTCTGCAGAAAAACTTTCCTCCTGTATACCGAAGGATTTTTATAACCAAGCGATGATATCGGAAACAAAAAGAGACGACTCAAATATTTGAGCATCAAGCTGCAGAGCCCCTTTCACCTGAAGATAAAATTACTGAATGAAAAACGATGATGGGTGAAGCTCTTTGAGACGCATCAGTGCGTTTCCAGGATCCTGATAAGGAGAGTCGACAGTTTGAGAGATGAAGATGATGATACTGACACCTCCATCTCATGAATATGCATGAACAGAAATATAAAAATAACAAACAAATGACTCATTTTCTTAAAGAAGAATTTCAAAATAAAAGAAGACTACTTCTGAATAATCCAAAGGGAATTATGGGTTTAACATGTGACTGTGAATTATTTCAAAAAGGAAGAGAGACAGAGCTGTTCGGAGAGTTTTATAAATAACGGTAAAACACCGTAAATTAGTATTTTTAAGATACTTACAATCCAAAGACACACATCATAAAAAATGGTGTAAACACAAAAAGAAAACTCTTTAATCAAAGAAAAATGAGAATTAATATCTGCTGCAGAGGAAACCACGACGTTTGTGTCATGGCCGTGTTTCATATCTCTGTTCCTGTAAAGGATAAAAGTGTAATCACAATAAAGCTCTCTGACCCGCAGCGGTAAATAACACTTATATAATGTTTCTTTTGCTTCGGCAGGTCTGAGAGGGAAGCTGCTTCTAAGACGGGCCTGATTATGCAGGTCAGTTTTATAAAAAGACGATTACACAATGGCAATTATGTAATCAGCGAATCAAACGCAGAACAAAAGATAACGGGACAAAGGGTGAAGTACGTAGGCAGTAGAAGGAAGAACTCTGCGTGTACGGCTGTTTGACGAGGAGTTTAAGTTTTCCCAAATGTGTCTTCACATCTTCGACAGTTATTATTGACACTTTTCTAGTATATTAAAGCGTTTGTGAGGGTTTAAAGATGAATTCCCGGACCTATTTCACTGTTGTCCCCAACAGTGAAAATGGCAGCGTTTTCACAGATTTCACAACAAAACCGAAACACATTTATCGCAGAGGAATAAAAGGGGGGAAATGACTGCTGAAATTGCTGAAGCTGTATAAGAAAAAGGGAAAAATGTGCACATAAGAAGTCATTTTCTTGAAGAAAATCACTTTTAGTCAGGCAGTTTGGTGGTTTTGGACCGAGCTGTTCTAATGGAGATAAATGGGAATGCGACAGCACACAGTGATGTTTAATGTCGGGATCAGACCACACAATTAAGTGATCACAGAGTCGTAAATTCTGGCTGTGATTTGGCAAAGAGACAAAGCACACTACACGATGGACCCTGACCAATCGCAGCTTCACGTCTTTTCATGGGCACTATACGGACACGCTGGCAGCTGATAGATCAATCTGTTAGGCCTCGTGCCTGGTTGACTTCAATATCACAATATTTGAAATAATTACTCAGCAACATATCAGACGTTTTCAGACAAGTATGCAGCCAAACTAAGATCACAGGGCTCGTGCATGCTCGTGCGTGAGTCCTGCGAGTGTTTGATCGTCAAAATTAACTTAAATTCCTCCTCCATCGTGTTGTGTGTGGAAGAGTCCTGTTATTGGTCGCCGTCACAAAAACACAAAAGAAACTCGGTGAGAGACGATAAATAAAGTCTCGTCAGGTCACCAGGTGTCCCAGATGTTTCCCCTTTGACACACTGCACAGCCATTGTCTAACCCGATGCTCGCTTTTGTTCCAGGTGACCTCCATCTGTCAGGTCAGGCTGATCTTAGGTCGATATTGAAGTCTGAATTTTTTTGCAGCAGTCGGCCCGTTTTCACTCCAAATACGTCAAATATGGCAGCTTGGTCTACAGCCAAACGCTTGAAGAAAGTCTGCACATGTAGGTGGATGGATCGGTCAAACCAAAAGCCAACACTGACTTCTTTTTAACTTTTAGTTACACAATTTATTTGAACCCCAAACCAAGTAGGTTCTGTGCCCGGTGGTTGGGGAGCGCTGGTGTAGATGCTGGAGTACCTACAGCATCATAGTTTGAGGAAGGCTTGTCGAAACCACGTGTTTAAAATGATACAGTCTCTGTCAGTTACACATTTGATATAAGTGCTGACGTTATTAGAAACAGATCTATAATTGGAATGATGCCATCCGCAATTGATTAACTAGTGGAAAATCTCCAGCTCAGATGAGCAGGTTAAAGTGAGGAGCACTAAAATAAGAGAAATAAAACGTTGCTCTCGTGGCTGAATGGGAGCAAATCCGCACATCGAGGAAAAGCCTTCACAAAAGAGCAGAGGCTGTCATGACAGCAGGTTAATGCCTGGACTGCTGTCCACGTACTTTTGTCCATGTAGTGTCTCAGTGTTGAGGAAAAAATGAACATTTTGGCCTCCACTGGTGGTTTATTCAGTCGCCTGCAGTCCGAGATTCGTCAGTTTGTCTTCCCCTGATGCTCCACCTGACAATTTCCACCTGCTCGTACTTCCAACACAAGCGTCCTCCTACTTTAACGACTTTCCACCCGACTGTTTCCTCCCTCCTGGCGTTTGTCGAGAGGTCGAGGGGTTGCCAACCCAGATGACCGGCGGGGCCCGCCAAAGCAGGTGTTTGACCATATTGGCGCGGCCGTTAATTACCCACAGTCCCCCACCCGTCGCCCCCCGCAACAACACGGGCACCGGGCAGGCACCATATTGCCGCCATATCGTCATGACAACACATCAAACAGACAGACACGGCGGAAGAGGGGGGCCAGGAGCGCAGGACTCCAGCCGGCGGTGGTGGTGAATTTTCATGATGATTATGAATAGAGGGGGAAATAATTACAGCGCTGCACTCGCCAAAACCTACTCAGTGTGTGTGTGTGTGTGTGTGTGTGTGTGTAGAGGCAGCTTTGTGGTGAGCGCCACGCGATTCCATTCCAGATGAAATGGGATAGCAACACAATTATCTCAAGTCCAATTCTTTGAGGCCTATTGTGTCTGTAAACCGAGCCTGGGCGAAGGATTAATGTGTCTGTGGAGGTTTTTAGAGAGGAGGGATGGAGGGATGGAGGGATGGGTGGAGGCAGTGGGACGCTGTTGCTTCATCTCTCTGGTGAATAGACTCGAATGCTCGAACCATCAGTGAGGTGGAGAGAGAGAGAGGCAAGGGAAAAATCTGATCCAGAGGCAGCAGGAGGAAGAAAAAAAGGAGGTGGAGGAGGAGGTGGAGGAGAAGGAGGAGGAGGAGGACTGGGCCTTCATCTGCAAACAGAAGAAGAAGAGAAGAAGAAGAAAAACACAGAGAGAGAAGAGAAGAAGCCCATTTCTACTGTCAGATGTAATGAATGTAACGAACATAACGAGTATTAACCACACCGCCCACCCAGAGAGCCGAGGAGGGAGGGAAGGAGGGGAGACAAAGAGAGAGGGAGGAGGAGGGAAGGAGGAGGAGACAAAGAGAGAGCGAGGAGAGGAGGGAAGGGAAGGAGGAGACAAAGAGAGAGCGAGGAGGAGGAAGGAGGGAGACAAAGAGAGAGCGAGGGAGGGAGGAAGGAGGGAGGGAAGGAGGAGACAAAGAGAGCGAGGGAGGGAGGGAGAATCATAACCATCACAGCCATCACCACGGCAACAGATTGGCCGGTTCTCCCAGGATGCTCGGCTCGCCCTCATCTGGTATAATTTACCATCCAATGATGAAATGACGAGTAAGAGCTCCGAATCTCCAGCCGAGAGAGAGAGAGAGAGTTTAGATTTGAGTGAGACGACACGTCTGCTGCTGCAGGAGGACGAACAGTCGCAGCAGAGCAGCATCAGTGTTAGCAGTACAGGTACTGATGCTACCAGCAGGAACAGGCCCGAGTACTGTGACATCTGCAGTATTGGGAGTATCTATAATAATATTTGAAGGGTTTCGTGTCGCCGCAGGTCACGAGGTGTTTGTCATGAAATGACCTCTTACACCAGTAAAAGTAAAAATCTGCTGCGTCATTTTCCTTGGTGTGTTTTCTGTTGTTGCCATGGCAGCGGAGGCAACAACCATCACTGATTTTTAGGCAGCGCCGAATGGAGCGCACGATCACGGCGAGTGGCGGCTGCCGTCCCGTCCTCTCCTCTCCCGGCCGCAGAGCTCGGCACGCTCAGAGAGCAGAGTTCAGTTAGTTTGACTCGTCTTATGTAACACTCACACATAAATACACTAAGTGGTACTATGTGCAGTAGTAGTAATAGTAGTTGTATTTGTATTAATGGTGATCGCAGTGTAGTTATTGGTAACAGTAATAGAATTAGTAGTGGCAGGTTTAGTAGTAGTAATGGTACTTTAGTGGTACTGCCAACAGTAGTAGTATTTGTAGCAGTGTTGAATTGTAGTAGATATACAGCAGTAGTGGTAGTATTTTAGTGGTAAAAGTAGCGGTATTTTGGTCGAATAGTAGTAAAACGAAGTTTTTCTGCTCTGTGTGGAACGCGTCATGCAGTAGTGGAACTTGCAGTAGCAGTAGTAGTAGTAGTGGTAATAGTAGTATTGCCATAACAGTTATAGTGTAGAGTGGAATTGGTTGAAGTAGTTGGAGCAATAGAAATGTTTGTAGTATCAGCAGTATTCATGTTTGTGTTTCTGTTGTAGCAGTAGTGGTTGTTTTATACGTTATAGCTGCACTATAAGTAATAGTACTTGCAGTAGCAGTATTGCAGAGTGCTGTTAGTAGAAGTAGTAGATCCACAGCTGTAGAGAATAGCAGCAGCAGTACTACTAGTAGTGGGAGAGTGTCTGTAGTAGTAGCTGCAGGTGTAGAGTAGTATTAGTTAAAGTAGCAGCAGTATTAGTATGAAACGTGGTCGTGGCAGCAGAGTTGCAGTAATATGTTTTGTGTCATAGCAGTAGTACTTTAATTAGATATCAGTGGTAGTATTAGTAGTAATAATAATAAGTGGCAGTACTAGTAGATGTACAGTAGTAGTAGCAGAGCGTCAGTAGTAATTTATGTTCTTTGTCGTAGCAGTAATAGTAGCAGTAGTACTTTAGATGTTAGTGGTATTATTATTAGTAGTAGTAGTAGTTTTATTATTATTACTAAGACTAATACTAGTGGCGGTACTAGTAGTAGATGTACAGTAGTACTAGCAGTAGTATTGGTACTTTGAAAGAGCTGGTCACATGATCAGTTTTCATCACCTGAGCGCGGCCTCACATGAACACGAGGTGAATATTAGTTTTCTGTCGGTGTGTAAATTCAATAGTAGAAGCAGTGTTTTGCCTAAAGTCAGAAGTTTGTCGAAGGCACACTCCAAATATATATTTTACCCACAGCACGAGTGCAGCAGCTTCTTCTTAGTATTTGTAGGAGGAGGCAGAGCCTTTGACTTTATAGAAATCAATCACCGCCCCTCCTTTCCAAAAGAAAAAAATAAAACACCAAACTTTTTCCATCCACACTTTCTCCATCCGGCTCGACGCCCTCAGGCTGTTGTAACTCTGCTGGTTTGATGTTCTTTACACCGCACAACAACAATAACAACCTGCCTCGCTGTCGAAATCAAACCCACAATGCACCTGCTGGAAGTCAGACCTCAGCACGTTCACTCAGGCGAGTCTGGAGGGAGGCGACATTTTGTTCCTGTACGATCGGCCCGCTGCTGAAGGACGTTCCCTCCAGGAAAATAAATACTTTCAATGAAGGGTTAGGGATGACCAAAATAATATTATATTATATTTTTATATATGATTCTACTGAGTATCTTCTATTTATGATGGAAGTCCAAATGATGATTTACTCGCTACAGTAGCTAACTGCTAATTAACTGCTACTTACTGTGCTGTTGGGCATCAGCAGCCAGACCAGGCGTCATTCAGCGCGCTGATGATCCGACATCACTCTGCTTCCTGTTTCATGGTGACTTCATGGGTAGAATTTGTGTTCATAAACGTGTCATGTCTCTCTCAGCGATGGATTTCAAAGTGATCATTTTGTTTTTAAGCTTTTTAAGAAATAAAAAAGAAAATACTGGAGTCACCCAGCTTGTTGAGGTGACCAGAGATGAGTTTCACCCACACGTGTTCGAGAAAAGATGATTTGTTTCCAAGGCCACTATATCTTTGTTACATCTGAGCGAAAAGAAGATCCTCTTCATGTTCCTCTCATTCGTCTTTTTTGTTGTTACAGGTGACTTCAGCCTTGTGACATTTATACTAATCTAATTTACAAAACTAGATATGGAACCCGTCAAACACACATCGCCTGCTACAGTTCATTTCAATTCTCAGAGCAAAGTTTCAGAAGAATCGATATCAGGTCTCTCATCAGGTGTTTCTTGATCTCGACAACATGTCAGGAGTAAATAACCGACGGACTGAAAGTGTTTTCTTTTTGGAAACCTTTGATTTATCAAGAAGAAACAGAAGCAGGAATGGGTCAGAACTGGGCAAGGCGGCGGCATTTGAGAAAATATCATGCAGTCTGATGAACGAGGTGGAGAAGCACGATGAAAAATGGGGAAAGTTTTTGCAATTTCACTCATTACATGCAAATCAATGGACTAATTCCCAGACTTTGGTTTTGTTTTTCCTACATTACTGTTGTTAAGTTGTATTCCATCTGTCTGTGTGTCTCAACAGATTATCTGTACTTGCAACGTATGTGTGTGTATGTGATTGCACACAGTGTGTGTGTGTGTGTGTGTGTGTAAACCGGTCACATTTTTGATTTCACCATAAAGGTTGGATGAAGGTGGTGAGGTCGCTTCACAAGTAATCACACGGACATAATATGGACTCTATTCTTCTTCTCCTTATTTAAGGATGGTGATTCCTCATGTGACGATGGTACAGTGGACACTGGACAAACTTCTATGCTGGAGTCTTACAGATACACCAACGCTGTTTTGTTGTGTTGTTGTTGTTGTTGTTACTGTCGGTCATCTGGCCCACTGCCTCTTTAATTTGTTTCATGGTTGGAAGTTGTTTTTATTTGTATTGTCAAACAAAATAATAAAATATAAGTCTAAAGCACAGGGACACAACTCACCTTCATGGTGAAATACCTTTTTAATGCAGCAAAAGTATCAAAAATGTCTAATTACGGCTCTAAATATTACGTATTTTAGTTCAATTTTCTATGTATGTGTGTATTTTTGTGGTAATTTTCTAGGTTTGGACCTCATGATGAAACTGAACTGCAAACTGGCCTTCCCTAATCCACAGGTGTTGCTCTGATCCAATCAAATCACAAAGACAGACAGGTGCAGGTGGCTTAGCGTCCTGTCTTCTTGTGTGTCAGTCATGTCGAAGATAGAAGAATAAGCGGCGGTGGCGGTGGCGGCGGCGTCCCGCTGTCTTCAAGGAGAGCCGGATCAAAGACTGCAGCGGGGGGAGCGAGCTCTTTAAATGACACGGAGAGCGAGTGAGGCGACGTTCACATCACACAATAATGCTCCGCCAAACAAAACCTGTGAGCAGAAATCGATGAAGACATCGTCAACATCTCATTTACGCTCTCACGGTGACGGCGCTCTGCTGCCGGGAAGCTCCACAAACGCTCCGTGAGATTCAAACGCACATTGGAAACAGGAACTTCCCTGAAAATTTGCTTTTGCATCATTTTCTGTGGCTGAAATGTTCATCACAATCACAATACTGATACAACATATAGCTATTCTTAAAACATTCAGGTGTATCCTCCAAAAGACACAGGCACTATCGTCAGCAATCTGAGTTGATAACTATTGACATCTCATTGACATGGTCTTGCTGAGTCGTTTCTTTGGAAGGAAACAGAAAGCTAGCTCGAAATTAAGTTTGATGGCAGTACGGTGAATTGTTCTTTCATTAAAGCTATATTCATTTATAACTTACAACTATTTGTTTGAGTTTAAAACCTGTTCTTTCACTTCATCCTCTCCTCTAACCGAGCGGAGCTCTGCAGCAGTTGGATGAGCTGATGCAGGAATTGTTTTTTAATGTTGCACAGATGAGCAGTCAAACAAAATTAGTTTTAAGGTTTGCCCACAGAGCATGGTGGAGACAAATCTCAGGATTATTATCATCTGGTTCCATTATGTGAATGAGTATCATTTGCATATTATGGTGGAAACATGGCGTTCGTTTTGATTCGGCATGTTGGACCAAAGGCTTTACGGTGCTCATGTCCCACCGCTCTTTTAAAATCAGCTCTGCATAGAGAATACGTAGAATTGCTGGGAAACGTCAGAGCCTGAATTTTGACAGCATCACAACTGAAAATGAAGCTGAGTGTATTTTAAAAAGACAGAATTCATCCCCAGTGTGAATCTCTGATGCATCAAAACTCCCTCACTCCCAATGCAATTGAAATTTCTGGCATGAAACAGAGTTTTTCGTCCTCACCTTTATTATTATTGATGCTGATGTATTACTGATAATTGTTTCGGTTGTCAGGGATTCCTGTGAAGTGTTTTCGTTCAGGCTCAGATGAACAGAGACTCTCCTGGTTAAGAACAACTTTTGACTTCAGCGTGCTTTGGTACAAACTCAACTCTGTTGTGAGCTCCACCGATATCAAGCTGAAGGTCCAGTACCTCAAAGAAGTACTTTCATTTTGAAGCTTTACACCCAAGAGATTCAGAAGTCCTTCAGCTTTTATCTGGTCCACTGAGCTTCACAACCTGAGGGTGACGTCATGGAGACTATGTCCATATAATATAATGTCAATAGCAGCACTTGTCATCATCATCATCATCGGCGGTCACTCGTAGTCGAGTCCTTGTGGGTCTTCAGATGGGCGTAGAGGTCGATCCTGGACCCGATTATTCTTGTGCAGTGTGGGCAGGTGAAAGTGGTGGTGGTGGGTTTGTGTTGGGCCTGTTTGGTGGATGGATCCGGACAAGGTTTCTCCATGTCGCCCTACTTTTTGCCATGTCCTCCCAAGTCTTAAGGTCTATGTGGAACTTTGTGATGTTTGATTTGATGGCATCCTTATCCCTCTTCGACTTGTTTTGGAGGGCAAAAGTCAGGCATACGGATAACATGACCAGTCCATCTCAGCTGGCGTTGAGCGATGGTGGCAGTGATGGTAGGGGATGCCAGCCTCCTCCAGGATGCTGGTGTCAGTGCGATGATCCTCCCGGAGGCATCTCTGGTGATATGCATCTAGCGCCTTTAAGTGCCTACTGTATGTGGTCCAGGCCTCTGATCCATACAGAAGACTGGGTAGCATTATGGCTTTGTAGACCAGGATTTTGGTCTTTGGCCAGAAGGTAGCGGTTCTCAAAGACTCTTTTCCTTAGCCTTGAAAAAGCCCCACTGGCACAACTGAGGCCGTGATGAATTTCATTGTCAATGTTGGCTTTTATGGTAGCACTACAGGAAAGAAAGCATTATGATTTATCCTCTTAGGTCCAGCAGTTGCGGAGAAATCTCCAATCTTGTGTGCTGATGACTTCCCACAGACGACATTAATGCAGAAAGATGGAGTCCATGTATGTATTGATGTCTGAGCTCCTGTGGATTTCCAAATTGACCACAACAAAAGTTTTAAATGATTGACCAACAGACTCGGAGCACATCCCCGCAGAGAGTTCCCATGTGAAGCCTGATTTGAATTTTCATGCTCGCATTCATTAACGTAAGACGGAGGGGATTCCTCCGATCTGCCTCGTCACGTATGACCGACTCCACTATCATCAAATATCCAGATTTGAAATAAACTATTATTAACAACTTTTGTTTGTTTGTTTTTTACAGAACTTTTAACAAGCAAACCCGCCATCAGAGGAGGCTCCATTGAAGTATGAAAAGTACGCCGTTGGTTTTTGGAGAGTGTGACTAATGACGACGAGGTTGTCAGACTTTGTTGAATCTCTTTTTACAGGCAGACGGGGATTCGTTCGAGGTTCTTTGAACATAGAATAAATCTATCTGTGGATGGTCCTTGTGCTTTTTGAAAATATGTTATCAATAGAGCATATCTGAGACAGAAAACGCCTGAGTGCCGATTCATCCCGTATGGATATGGGTAGTCTTTAAAAAAATCAATGCCACCTCAGCACTCTGCATTGTAAACGCTTCTTTTCAAACCACCGTCGCACAACTCGTAAGTACTATTGGAGCTTCAGGGTGAATAGGAGAGAAAACTTGAACATTAGTGGAAATGGTAATTAGGAGCTTTTTATAAAAGACTGCTGTTTTGATTCCTCAGTTAAATTGCACCTTTTCCATTTACGTTGTTTATATCTGGGCTGTGAAATTAATTAGAATAAAGCAGATCGTCAATACATTACGGAAGGTGTCTGACTTTGTAGAGAGAGAACTTCGACAAACAGCAACTCAAGGTTCACTGCGAGTTTTCAACTTCAGCAGCCAAAGTTTGCTGAGACTTCATATTCACACATGAGTGGTGCATAGACCACCTGAACCCTCCATGAAAACTGTATAAAATATATATTACATCATGTAACTATTCTGGATCATCAACATAAATTGACACCTGGATAGAAACTTTTTAATCAACATTTCAACTTCAACATAACTCAGAGAAACTTAGAAAAAATATAAACTGACGACGTGTTTTTAAAAGTTTCTTAAAGCAACATTGCGTAGAAATCAGTATTTTTTGGATTTACGGTTCCACCAGGCGTGGGCTGATAGTCAATGTTTGAAACTCCACCAGAGGTGCTGTTGTTCATCTAAGAAGCGTCCCAGTAGCGGCTCTCCGTGACTGTTCGAGTATTTGTTCTGATTACATCACTTCTGATCAAAAACTAGCGCGTCAACAACTTTGCTAGCAAGTGCAACCAGCAATAGCTTCCTCCATCAACGTCCCCTTTGGTCTCTTCTCCTCTGCCATTTTGTCCATAGAGACTAAATCAGAGCCCGCTTATTGTCCTAGCTCCTGTTCTAGCACGACACCGGCTCCACTCCCCGTCAGCATTCCCTCAGGCCTGAGAACTTCATTTTCTTCCCGGTGGTCAAAAACACCCGTGGTACAAACACTAACACTTCCCTGGTGCTCTGAGCTCACAGTTCAGGCAGCCCGGCTAACAGAGTGAGCTCGCATTAGCTAACAGCAGCTATGAAACTGAGCTAACAGCAGCTAACAAACTGAGCTAAAATTAGCTAACAGCAACTAACAAAGTGAGCTAGCATCAGCTAACAGCAGCTATGAAACTCAGCTACCAGCGGCTAACAAACTGAGCTAACATTAGCTAACAGCAGCTATGAAACAGAGCTAACAGCAGCTAACAAACTAAGCTAACATTTGCTAACAGCAGCTATGAAACAGAGCTAACAGCAGCTAACAAACTAAGCTAACATTTGCTAACAGCAGCTAACAAAGTGAACTCGCATTAGCTAACAGCAGCTAACAAAGTGAGCTTGCATTAGCTAACAGCAGCTAACAAAGTGAACTCGCATTAGCTAACAGCAGCTAACAAAGTGAGCTTGCATTAGCTAACAGCAGCTAACAAAGTGAACTCAGCAGCTAACAAAGTGAACTCGCATTAGCTAACAGCAGCTAACAAATTGCTACAGTGACTTCGTCTCCTTCCACTCGAGGATCGGAAGCCCGGGGACGCTTTGTTGTAGACTCACAGAGGAAACCGGGTGGAAACCCGCCAAAATAAAATCATAGATATCAACAAAATGATGAATATTTCTGGTTCTAGTTATTAATGAACATTTAAACTATCTACAACACAAAGATCAGGATGTTGTGGTGCACTGAGAATGATTTTATAATGACGGGCGCTGTGGGGTCTGAAAGGATATATTATGTTGAGAAAATGGAGATTTTTAATATTGCAGCGTTCCTTCAAACACTCTGATATTTACGCTTCAGATCTCTGATTCAGTATTTGATGTTAGAATTGAGCCTTTTTTGTTTGTTTATTTGTTTGTTTGTGTCTTTCCATCTTTTCCTGAGCTCTGGATTTGAAGAGAAGATATTCTGAAAGTGGAGCGATGTGAATGATCTTTGGCCTTCTCCTCTGTTTATCCACTTTTTTCATCTTTTCATGTTTCTTTAACGATGTAAACAAACATTCAGCCCCGTGCTCTTCACTTTATCTGCAGCCAGAGAGCAAACCCGGCAATTAAAACCGACGCCGTGAAGCTGAACCATACAGATTAAGACGACATGATGAGGAGCCTGTATGTGCATCAGGAAACACCAAATAATAAATGAAACAGTTAGCAGAGCGGCCAGCAAATGAAACAAACTGCAGAAAGTGTTTAAACTCTGCTTTAACAAGTCGAGTCTCCTGTGAGTTTCTTCATCCGCAGCTCATTTAAAATAAAGATTTATGTTCAACGTTTAACTTTTCTCCCATAAACTAACAGATTATTAATGAATCGTATCACTGACCTGTAATCAGGTGAGTGTGAATCAGGTTCTGCTTTACCTGTTACCATCCTTGATTTTGTTTTTATGTCTACTTCTGGCTAATTAACAGGACTCAGTCTGGCCATACAGCAGGACATCATCTCTACATCTTTACTGAGTATCTGAATGACACCTGGTTGCTCAAACAAGCCACCCACCTGTCAATCAAAGCGTCCACGCTCTTAATCCTGCATAACTTTAAGCCTTAATATAATCTGAACAGGTGAGTTGTATATAAATTCACCCTCAGTACAGTTGTCATGAACGGGGAAATTAGCTACAGAGACCAAAACTGTTTTTTGTACCAGGCTGTAAACATGTTTATTTCTGCTGTGAAGTTGGACATTTGAACATGGGGACTTTTACAGACAGTCGAGGATTTCATCATTGAAGATAAAGAAGATGAAATGATTGCCTTTATTAGTGGTTGTTTGGCTGATGATTGTCACTGACTGGAGGATTTACCTTTATTTCACCTTCAGATCAGCCGTGTTTTAGAAAAGTCTTCTGGTTTCTTTTGGACTCATTTCCAGGTGAAACTTTAACATGAACTATTTTCTTCACAGCTATCAAAGTGTATGAACTCTGCAGATCATTTACAAGGTCCTCTTCCTGGAATGACTCAGCTCTTGATAAGCCCTCCCTCTTCTTCCTGCTCTCAAACACAGCCAGCTCCACTCTGTTCATGTGTTTCCTTGTTCCCTCCCCTCAGATCTACAGTTTGAAGATGGGTGGAACCAACATGTGCTGACGTGTCAGCTGACAGGCCGCATGTTGTTTAGATCAGAGCTCAAACTAGTTTCATTTCTGAGGAAGTCAAACTCAGACAGTCGTCGACGCGGAGAGGAGAAATGGCACAGCAAGGAAATAAACTGGACCAGGAAACCTTCTCTTGTCCGATCTGTCTGGATCTACTGAAGGATCCGGTGACTACTACTGTGGACACAGCTACTGCATGAACTGTATCAAAAGCTACTGGGATGGAGAGGATGAGAAGAGAATCCACAGCTGCCCTCAGTGTAGGCAGACCTTCACACCGAGGCCTGTCCTGAAGAAAAACACCATGTTAGCAGCTTTAGTGGAGGAACTGAAGAAGACTGGACTCCAAGCTGCTCCTGATGATCACTGCTATGCTGGACCTGAAGATGTGGCCTGTGATGTCTGCACTGGGAGAAAACTGAAAGCTCTGAAGTCCTGTCTGGTCTGTCTGGCCTCTTACTGTGAGAAACACCTCCAGCCTCATCATGATGCAGCTCCATTAAAGAAACACAAGCTGGTGGAGCCGTCCAAGAAGCTCCAGGAGAACATCTGCTCTCGTCATGATGAGGTGATGAAGATATTTTGTCGCACTGATCAGCAGTGTATCTGTTATCTCTGCTCTGTGGATGAACATAAAGGCCACGACACAGTCTCAGCTGCAGCAGAAAGGACTGAGAGGCAGAGAGAGCTCGAGGTGAGTCGACAAAACATCCAGCAGAGAATCCAGGACAGAGAGAAAGATGTGAAGGAGCTCCAACAGGAGGTGGAGGCTATCAATGGCTCTGCTGATAAAGCAGTGAGGACAGTGAGAAGATCTTCACTGAGCTGATCCGTCTCATGGAGAAAAGAAGGTCTGATGTGAAGCAGCAGGTCAGATCCCAGCAGGAAACTGAAGTGAGTCGAGTCAAAGAGCTTCAGGAGAAGCTGGAGCAGGAGATCACTGAGCTGAAGAGGAAAGACGCTGATCTGAAGAAGCTCACACACAGAGGACCACAACCAGTTTCTACACAACTACCCCTCACTGTCACGACTCAGCCAATCTACAGACTCATCCAGCATCAATATCCGTCCTCTGAGGTACTTTGAGGATGTGACAGCTGCTGTGTCAGAGCTCAGAGATAAACTACAGGACGCTCTGAGGGACCAACGGACAAACATCTCACTGACAGACACTGAAGTCCATGTTTCACTGTCAGGACCAGAACCAGAGCCCAAGACCAGAGCTGAGTTCTTAAAATATTCACGTGAACTCACACTGGATCCAAACACAGCACACACAGAGCTGTTATTATCTGAGGGGAACAGAAAAGTGACATTAATGAGTCAACATCAGTCTTATTCTAGTCACCCAGACAGATTCACTGGCTGGCCTCAGGTCCTGAGTAGAGAGAGTCTGACTGGACGTTGTTACTGGGAGGTGGAGTGGAGAGGAGGAGGAGTTTATGTAGCAGTCGCATACAAGAATATCAGCAGAGCAGGGAGCTCAGATGAATGTTTATTTGGACACAATGACAAATCTTGGAGGTTAGATTGTTTCACAAACAGTTATAACTTTTGGTACAACAAAGTCCAAACTCCCGTCTCAGGTCCTCGGTCCTCCAGAGTTGGAGTGTACCTGGATCACAGTGCAGGTATTCTGTCCTTCTACAGCGTCTCTGAAACCATGACTCTCCTCCACAGAGTCCAGACCACGTTCACTCAGCCTCTCTATGCTGGACTTTTTCCTTTTTATGGATCCTCTGCTGAGTTGTGTGAAGTCAAATAGACAGAAGTCATTGAAGGGTTAAATTCTGTGTTTCATGTCTTCAGCTTGTTTTGTTTCCATCATTGTTGCTGACAGCTGATTGTTGTGGCATTTCTTCACCTGTCAATCAAACACTGTGGGCGGTACTTTGCCCTCTTCTCATTGGTCGCTGTGTAAATGTTTGAGTTTCTTTAGGTGGCGCTCCTTCCTGTGTCTGTTTAGCCATGGAGGCTATCACTGCTCATGATGACTTTAGTTTGTATGATCAGAATCAATAAGGAGATGATTCATTCTTTTCTTGTACATATGTGAGATTCAATGAAGAAACAACATTTAGTTTGTGCTCTCAGTCAATAAAGAGGATTTATTACACAGACTGCAAGTCTTCATGTTTTCATTGAACATGTGCTCTAAATGAACTCCCTGCATTCACCCTGTTTATTTCACTGAGCTGCTTTCTCGTGGTTAAAGTGACAAATAAAGTTGAGTTTGAACTGAAGGTGACTGACAGTGAAGAAGAAGAACAGACAGATGGATCACCACAGACTGTATAAAACATGGATGCAGTCGTGACAAAGTGCCGTTGTGAAGCTCCGTGTGGTCGCTCTGGTCGTCTCCGTCTGGGCGGTCCTGCCTCCGCCGCCTCCGACTAATCTAAAAATGGTTATAGAGGTGGAGCTGAATGAAGCCTGGTTGCTTAAACAAGCCATCTGTAACCACACCCACCTGTCAATCAAAGCGTCCACGCTCTTAATCCTGCATAACTTTAAGCCTTAATATAATCTGAACAGGTGAGTTGTATATAAATTCACCCTCAGTACAGTTGTCATGAACGGGGAAATTAGCTACAGAGACCAAAACTGTTTTTTGTACCAGGCTGTAAACATGTTTATTTCTGCTGTGAAGTTGGACATTTGAACATGGGGACTTATGGAGACTGACTCACTTCTGGAGCCAGCCTCAAGTGGACGACAAGAGGAACTGCAGTTTTTGGCCCTTCAGCATTACAGATGAAATAAATTGCCTCGTACTTTGACCCTCTGCAGACTTTAGGGAGTACATGAATCCTGTAATATTTTTATTAGTTGGGTTAATACGAAGAAATCGATGAAGCGACGTACCGGAAACTTCAAGCGATCAGAGGATGTTCTTCACGTGTCAAAGAGCTTCAGGTGAAAAAATGTCTGAAGAGACTTTTGTCTTTGTGCTTCTGACATCTGTTTCAAAATGAATTCAGGATTTTTCTGTGTGGAACAAAGTCGGTTTGAGACAATTTTATCTCTTCACACACGGTCGTGTTTCCTCCACCGCAGACCAAAAACTGCTTTTAACTTTTCAAGAGTGAGCGTCGACAAAAGGACGGCAGCTTTTAAAATGCAAAGAGGAAAAATAAGCAGCATGGTGATGAGCGATAGAGCAGCTAATTGTGTCCTGGGAGATAAAGACGGCGGCAAAAGAGACAGAAGTAGAAACTCCCTTTTGGTTATCAGCTTTCCTTCTGAGACGGCGGCCGGCTCGGAGTTTCTTCTCTGAGAGAGAAAAGCTTGTTAAAAGGAAATAAAGGTGTGAGGAGGCACAAAGGACGCTTATCCACCTTTCACGGAGCCGACAAAAGGAAAAAATCTCAGCTCCGGCTAATTACAACCGAGGTGATGAAAGAGACGGAGGGAGACAGAAAAGAAAGAAAATCCCTCCTTTTTTCTCCGTCACCTGAGAGAAGGTGGAGGGGTCAACAGTTTCCTTCCCCAGAAACTCAACCCTGTGACGGAGGAGGGAGGGTGAGGTTGATTTGATGGACGCAAAGCGCCCTCCGAGCTTCTCTTTGTGAATCCGACCGTCACGTGTCCGTTAAAGCTGATTTAACCTTGTGAGGATTTTTGGGACTTTGTGAGGTTTCAGACGAATAGAGGCCGACTTGTTGGAGAAGTGGGAGCAGATCCAGGCAGGTTTTTTTCCTTCACTGAGTCGCGGTGGCTGGGAATGTTTCCAAGGATCTGATGTCTTTATGTCTTGGCATGACGCTGCATTTTGTGATTAATATAAGTTCTGCCTTTAAACGACTCGGCCGTTTGCGTTCGCTCAAAAAGCCCAAAAATCTAAATTCACATTGATCCTGAGCAGAAGCCAGAAATCTAATCAAATATTTCTCTGTCTAACTACTGAACAGAAACCTGCTGTTACATAATCAATCAATTTGTCCTTCACACTTCATACTGTATTAATTGATTAATTGACACGAAGCAGACGTCATCTTAGACCAAAAGGCTTCTGGTGTTCTATGAATTAAAGAAATAATTAGTTAACCGTGAAATATAATCACCATAGCTGCTGTTAGCTAATGTTAGCTCAGTTTGTTAGCTGCTGTTAGCTAATGTTAGCTCAGTTTGTTAGCTGCTATTAGCAAATGCAAGCTCAGTTTGTTAGCTGCTGTTAGTTCAGTTTGTTAGCTGCTGTTAGCTAATGTTAGCTCCGTTTGTTAGCTGCTGTTAGCTAATGTTTGCTCAGTTTGTTAGCTGCTGTCAGCTCAGTTTGTTAGCTGTTGTTAGCTAATGTGAGCTCAGTTTCATAGCTGTTGTTAGCTGCCGTTAGCTCAGTTTGTTAGCTGCTGTTAGCTCAGTTTGTTAGCCAATGTTAGCTCAGTTTCATAGCTGCTGTAAGCCAATCTTAGCTCAGTTTCATAGCTGTTGTTAGCCAATGTTAGCTCAGTTTCATATCTGCTGTTAGCCAATGTTAGCTCAGTATGTTAGCTGCTATTAGCGAATGTAAGCTCAGTTTCGTAGCTGTTGTTAGCTAATGTTAGCTCAGTTTGTTAGCCAACTCAGTTTCATAGCTGCTGTTAGCCAATGTTAGGTCAGTTTCATATCTGCTGTTAGCCAATGTTAGGACAGTTTGTTAGCTGCTGTTAGCTAATGTTAGCTCAGTTTCATATCTGCTGTTAGCCAATGTTAGGACAGTTTGTTAGCTGCTGTTAGCTAATGTTAGCTCAGTTTCATATCTGCTGTTAGCCAGTGGTAGCTCAGTTTGTTAGCTGCTGTTAGCTAATGTTAGCACAGTTTGTTAGCTGCTCTTAGCTAATGTTAGCACAGTTTCTTTGCTGGGACTGTGAGCTCAGAGCACCGGGGGACTGTTAGTGTTTGTACCACAGGCGTTCTGGACCACCGGGAAGAAGAAGAAGAAGAAGAAGAAGAAGAGGTTTACAGGAGGAATGCTGACAAGGAGGGGAGCTGGTGTCGTGCCAGAACAGGAGCTGGGTGACCAAGCTCAGCAGCCACTATGGGCAGAGGTAAAAAGGCTGACAGAGGAAGCTAAGAAGAGAAAAGGAGAGAGTGAACGAGCAAGAAAGCAATGAGCTTTAACTAAAATGAAAACACTGTTAATGAAAAAGAAGAAACGTGTTGATAATGTGAGCGTATAAATCTTGTGAGGGTCAGACGTGTTCAGCAGCAGTTAAAGGATAACTCTGGGTTATAACAATGTTCTGTTTCTTTATGAAAACCTTGCAAGCAGAGTTAATTGTGTAAAATACTCTTGAATAAATAGAACAAACTAACAGGACACTTGCACTCGTGCCCTGCAGACTGTTGACGAGCGTTCCCGCGGGGATAAAGTCCGTCTCAACAAAGTGACTGCGCTCCCGGATCTCAGCAATTAACTTAATGAGAACAATGTTATTATTTCCAAAAGGAATGATGAGAATGAGCCCCAAAGTGAAGTAAAGGGGATTCATTAAAAGAAAATCAAACTGACAGCAGCAGGCGTGAGAAAGCAGCAGAACATATTTACCGGCCCACGCTCATCAGATGGGTGGTGCTACGAGCCTCTCGCTGTCAGCGGGCGGAGGCGTCGCCGACGCGATAAAAGGGGTCAGAGTTCAGCCGTCATCAGCGACACCGCGGAGGAGAGACCCTTCACGCCGTGAGAGAGACCGCCACGAGGGGGAAACTTGGGGGAGTTGGAGGACGTCCTCGGACAAACGCAGCACCGTCCGTGTGACTGTAAATAAAAGGGGAACCTTCAGCCTCTCCACGCTCCACTTCTCCGTCCAAGAGCTCGGGGGCCGCACAATGTCAGTGCTCGCCGCTAAATTATCAGAGGCTTTGACAAAGTCACTGCCGGCACGCGGAGATCAGGAGGGCTTCTAAACTTCCCGTTAGCTCGGTGAGATGTTTTCCCCCTCATCGAGGCGGCGGCAGCTCGGCTCTGTTTACCTGCTGCTCTTCGGGCTCTGTGTGGATGTCTGTTTGACTTTTGACTGGATGAAATATCAGACAGCAAACGCTGAAATGAGCTCCGTGTGCTCTTTGTTCACTCGCTCTGAAGTCCTCATATGACAGAATTCATAACACGACAGGAGTTTACCATGAAAACACAAAGCGGAGTGCGGCTCACGTGTTTCCTGTAAGAAAAAAAACATGAACGTACGATAAGAGCGTACAATGTTGGAGACGATAATAAACCAAGTGTCAAAAAATGATGATTTCCTTCACAGATTAATGAGATTAGAGATGAGATTAAATGGACATCTTTATGTTTGGAATAATCTCAACGTGTTTCACCACGTGTCCGCTCATGGAGCTTCTCAGGTCGGGCAGAATCTAACGTTCACTCCATTGATCCGCTTTATCCGCAGTACGTTTCACATCTGGCAACCCGGAGCTTCATCATGAGCCACGTGGTTATCAAGCAGTCCGTCAAGGCAAATTTCAAAATAAGAGCATGACACAGCATATTCATTCTATGATCTAATACAGTACATTTTTAAGTGCAGCTGAACCCTTTAAAATCAAGAAGACCTGGCAACACGTGAAGCATTGGTGACCCCTGATGGGGGTCAGGACCCGCAGGTTGGAAAGCAGTGCTCTAGATCAGTGTTTTTCAACCACTGATCTCTAGTTTTAGATGTTTCCTGCTCAAGTGAGTGGCTCGTTATCAGGCCACTGCAGAGCTTGATGACGAGCTGATCATCTGAATCAGGTGTGGTGGAGGAGGAAACATCTAAAACATGCAGGGCGGTGTTCCCCGAGGACCAGGATTGAGAAACACTGCTCTAGATGAAGTCAATACATTGTTTGGAAAATTTCACAGCTTGTCCGACAGCTGTTGAGCTGTTTGAGTCTGAACCACGGCCGACCGATTGACAGGAAGTACCATGAAGAGTGGAGTTGTTTACTCTCTGAGTCACATCCAAAGCTATATGATGGCGTTTGCCTCCACCGCCTCCGCCTGCAGCCACACATTCAAAGGTCAGACTCAACAACGTGCACTTCAATGCTCTTTAAAAACTCCACGGCCGAGGCTGTTTTTCTTCTTCTCTCACAGGAAGCTGCTGCAGGTGATGTCACGTGACTTGGCAACGTCGTTCAACATTCAACACTCCCCAGTTACCAACAACAACACGGTACACACACACACACACACCTATTGAAGTTCCATTTTGTCGAGTTCATTGATGTGCCAGATGAAGTGCAACATCCGCTGAGAGTTAAATCCTGCGACAGCCAATCAGCACGTCGGCTCCTAATTTAATTAATAACTCCTCAGTCTAATTAGCAGACGACGGGCTGGGAGGGAAAACAGCTGCAGTCACCTGGGCTCCTCCACTCCTGAACAGTCCCCGAAAAGATGAGAACGACAAGATGAGTCTCCGGGGTGGCGTCGACAGCGAGGGATGTGTTGAGAGTGTGTGTGTGTGTGTGTGCAGGGTGTAGAGGTGCTGATCAACTGTAAATCCTCGGGGTGTAACGTGTGTTTTCTGGCAGCGGGAAGGCAGCCACGGTGTTATCTGCTGGCGGCGAGAACGTTCTCGAGGTAAGTAAAAAAAAAAAGGCTTTGGGTTTACCGTTGGGGTTTGATTGACAAGTCGGCGGCAGTGGCGGCGGGGCCTGTCGACGCTCGCCGGCTGTGTTGTTTGAGTAATTAAAAGTGATTGAGACGACCCTCTCACATCCAGAGGTGATAATATCATCGAGGTGTGGAGATAAAAACCCGTCAGCGCAGGAGGAAATGTTTCCACAGCTGGGTGCGGGTCAGAGGTCACGTCTGATGAGTTCTCAAACATCTGCAGTTTGTGGAGATCATGAACTCCCTCCATGTTTCTAATAGTTCTACCCCGATAACGTCAAAGTAAATGCACCGAAAGACGAATGAAACTGTCCTGTAACCAGCTCAGATTTAGTGATTTAAGTGAGTCGCTCTGCCTGCCGCCATCTTGGCAGCTGTGCCTTTGCCGCCTCACGACTAATCCAGAAATGGGCGACGAGGTGGATAACCGCCACCTGTCAATCAAAGCGTCCACGCTCTTAATCCTGCATAATTTTAAGCCTTAATATAATCTGAACAGGTGAGTTGTATATAAATTCACCCTCAGTACAGTTGTCATGAACGGGGAAATTAGCTACAGAGACCAAAACTGTTTTTTGTACCAGGCTGTAAACATGTTTATTTCTGCTGTGAAGTTGGACATTTGAACATGGGGACTTATGGAGACTGACTCACTTCTGGAGCCAGCCTCAAGTGGACGACAAGAGAAACTGCAGTTTTCAACACTGACTTCATTTACCAGCCACAGAGGCTGCTGCTTTGTTATTAGCTTATTTTAGCTTGCTGTTAGCTCGTTTTAGCTTGTTGTTAGCTTGTCTTAACTTGGTCTTGATTTAGCCTGCTGTTAGCTTGTCTTAACTTGTTATCTTGTATCTTGTTTTAGCTTGTTTTAGCTCATTGTTAGCTTGTCTTAACTTGTTGTTAGTTTGTCTTAACTCGTTTTTAGCTTGTTTTAGCTCATTGTTAGCTTGTCTTAACTTGTTCTTGGCTTGTTTTAGCTCATTGTTAGCTTGTCTTAACTTGTTCTTGGCTTGTTTTAGCTCGTGTTATCTTGTCTTAACTTATTGTTAGTTTGTCTTAACTTGTTGTTGGCTTGTTTTAGCTCATTGTTAGCTTGTCTTAACTGGTTGTTGGCTTGTTTTAGCTCATTGTTAGCTTGTCTTAACTTGTTGTTAGTTTGTCGTAACTTGTTGTTAGCTTGTTTTAGCTCACTGTTAGCTTGTCTTAACTCGTTTTTAGCTTGTTTTAGCTCATTGTTAGCTTGTCTTAACTTGTTCTTGGCTTGTTTTAGCTCATTGTTAGCTTGTCTTAACTTGTTCTTGGCTTGTTTTAGCTCGTGTTATCTTGTCTCTTATTGTTAGTTTGTCTTAACTTGTTGTTAGCTTGTTTTAGCTCATTGTTAGCTTGTTTTAGCTCATTGTTAGCTTGTCTTAACTGGTTGTTGGCTTGTTTTAGCTCATTGTTAGCTTGTCTTAACTGGTTGTTCGCTTGTTTTAGCTCATTGTTAGCTTAACTTGTTGTTAGTTTGTCTTAACTTGTTGTTAGCTTGTTTTAGCTCATTGTTAGCTTGTCTTAACTTGTTGTTGGCTTGTTTTAGCTCATTGTTAGTGTGTCTTAACTTGTTGTTAGTTTGTCTTAACTTGTTGTTAGCTTGTTTTAACTCATTGTTAGCTTGTCTTAACTGGTTGTTGGCTTGTTTTAGCTCATTGTTAACTTGTCTTAACTTGTTGTTAGTTTGTCTTAACTTGTTGTTAGCTTGTTTTAGCTCACTGTTAGCTTGTCTTAACTTGTTGTTGGCTTGTTTTAGCTCATTGTTAGCTTGTCTTAACTTGATGTTGGCTTGTTTTAGCTCATTGTTAGCTTGTCTTAACTTGTTCTTGGCTTGTTTTAGCTCATTGTTAGCTTGTCTTAACTTGTTCTTGGCTTGTTTTAGCTCGTGTTATCTTGTCTTAACTTATTGTTAGTTTGTCTTAACTTGTTGTTGGCTTGTTTTAGCTCATTGTTAGCTTGTCTTAACTGGTTGTTGGCTTGTTTTAGCTCATTGTTAGCTTGTCTTAACTTGTTGTTAGTTTGTCGTAACTTGTTGTTAGCTTGTTTTAGCTCACTGTTAGCTTGTCTTAACTCGTTTTTAGCTTGTTTTAGCTCATTGTTAGCTTGTCTTAACTTGTTCTTGGCTTGTTTTAGCTCATTGTTAGCTTGTCTTAACTTGTTCTTGGCTTGTTTTAGCTCGTGTTATCTTGTCTTAACTTATTGTTAGTTTGTCTTAACTTGTTGTTAGCTTGTTTTAGCTCATTGTTAGCTTGTTTTAGCTCATTGTTAGCTTGTCTTAACTGGTTGTTGGCTTGTTTTAGCTCATTGTTAGCTTGTCTTAACTGGTTGTTGGCTTGTTTTAGCTCATTGTTAGCTTGTCTTAACTTGTTGTTAGTTTGTCTTAACTTGTTGTTAGCTTGTTTTAGCTCATTGTTAGCTTGTCTTAACTTGTTGTTGGCTTGTTTTAGCTCATTGTTAGTGTGTTAACTTGTTGTTAGTTTGTCTTAACTTTGTTAGCTTGTTTTAACTCATTGTTAGCTTGTCTTAACTGGTTGTTGGCTTGTTTTAGCTCATTGTTAACTTGTCTTAACTTGTTGTTAGTTTGTCTTAACTTGTTGTTAGCTTGTTTTAGCTCACTGTTAGCTTGTCTTAACTTGTTGTTGGCTTGTTTTAGCTCATTGTTAGCTTGTCTTAACTTGATGTTATCTTGTCTTAAGTTATTGTTAGTTTGTCTTAACTTGTTGTTGCCTTGTTTTAGCTCATTGTTAGCTTGTCTTAACTTGTTCTTGGCTTGTTTTAGCTCATTGTTGCTTGTCTTAACTTGTTCTTGGCTTGTTTTAGCTCGTGTTATCTTGTCTTAACTTATTGTTAGTTTGTCTTAACTTGTTGTTAGCTTGTTTTAGCTCATTGTTAGCTTGTCTTAACTGGTTGTTGGCTTGTTTTAGCTCATTGTTAGCTTGTCTTAACTTGTTGTTAGTTTGTCTTAACTTGTTGTTAGCTTGTTTTAGCTCATTGTTAGCTTGTCTTAACTTGTTGTTGGCTTGTTTTAGCTCATTGTTAGCTTAACTTGTTGTTAGTTTGTCTTAACTTGTTTTTAGCTTGTTTTAACTCATTGTTAGCTTGTCTTAACTGGTTGTTGGCTTGTTTTAGCTCATTGTTAACTTGTCTTAACTTGTTGTTAGTTTGTCTTAACTTGTTGTTAGCTTGTTTTAGCTCACTGTTAGCTTGTCTTAACTTGTTGTTGGCTTGTTTTAGCTCATTGTTAGCTTGTCTTAACTTGATGTTGGCTTGTTTTAGCTCATTGTTAGCTTGTCTTAACTTGTTCTTGGCTTGTTTTAGCTCATTGTTAGCTTGTCTTAACTTGTTCTTGGCTTGTTTTAGCTCGTGTTATCTTGTCTTAACTTATTGTTAGTTTGTCTTAACTTGTTGTTGGCTTGTTTTAGCTCATTGTTAGCTTGTCTTAACTGGTTGTTGGCTTGTTTTAGCTCATTGTTAGCTTGTCTTAACTTGTTGTTAGTTTGTCTTAACTTGTTGTTAGCTTGTTTTAGCTCACTGTTAGCTTGTCTTAACTCGTTTTTAGCTTGTTTTAGCTCATTGTTAGCTTGTCTTAACTTGTTCTTGGCTTGTTTTAGCTCATTGTTAGCTTGTCTTAACTTGTTCTTGGTTTTAGCTCGTGTTATCTTGTCTTACTTGTTGTTAGTTTGTCTTAACTTGTTGTGCTTGTTTTAGCTCATTGTTAGCTTGTTTTAGCTCATTGTTAGCTTGTCTTAACTGGTTGTTGGCTTGTTTTAGCTCATTGTTAGCTTGTCTTAACTGGTTGTTGGCTTGTTTTAGCTCATTGTTAGCTTAACTTGTTGTTAGTTTGTCTTAACTTGTTGTTAGCTTGTTTTAGCTCATTGTTAGCTTGTCTTAACTTGTTGTTGGCTTGTTTTAGCTCATTGTTAGCGTGTCTTAACTTGTTGTTAGTTTGTCTTAACTTGTTGTTAGCTTGTTTTAACTCATTGTTAGCTTGTCTTAACTGGTTGTTGGCTTGTTTTAGCTCATTGTTAACTTGTCTTAACTTGTTGTTAGTTTGTCTTAACTTGTTGTTAGCTTGTTTTAGCTCACTGTTAGCTTGTCTTAACTTGTTGTTGGCTTGTTTTAGCTCATTGTTAGCTTGTCTTAACTTGATGTTATCTTGTCTTAAGTTATTGTTAGTTTGTCTTAACTTGTTGTTGGCTTGTTTTAGCTCATTGTTAGCTTGTCTTAACTTGTTCTTGGCTTGTTTTAGCTCATTGTTAGCTTGTCTTAACTTGTTCTTGGCTTGTTTTAGCTCGTTGTCTTAACTTATTGTTAGTTTGTCTTAACTTGTTGTTGGCTTGTTTTAGCTCATTGTTAGCTTGTCTTAACTGGTTGTTGGCTTGTTTTAGCTCATTGTTAGCTTGTCTTAACTTGTTGTTAGTTTGTCTTAACTTGTTGTTAGCTTGTTTTAGCTCATTGTTAGCTTGTCTTAACTTGTTGTTGGCTTGTTTTAGCTCATTGTTAGCTTGTCTTAACTTGTTGTTAGTTTGTCTTAACTTGTTGTTAGCTTGTTTTAGCTCATTGTTAGCTTGTCTTAACTGGTTGTTGGCTTGTTTTAGCTCATTGTTAGTTTGTCTTAACTTGTTGTTAGCTTGTTTTAGCTCATTGTTAGCTTGTCTTAACTTGTTGTTAGTTTGTCTTAACTTGTTGTTAGCTTGTTTTAGCTCATTGTTAGCTTGTCTTAACTTGTTGTTGGTTTGTTTTAACTTGTTCTTAGCTTGTCTTAACTTGTTGTTAGTTTGTCTTAACTTGTTGTTAGCTTGTTTTAGCTCGTTCTTAGCTGCAGAACTATATTTGTACGTGTTGTTCCAGTCTTTTCTGAAGCACCTGAGTGTGTGATTACATCACTGCTGAGAGCAGCCTGAACACCTGACTGTTCAGTTCAGCCTCTAAAGAAACTTCACACCATTTTTTTGTTCACTTCAGTAAAAAACTAGGCCGACAACAAAAAGCGGCGGTTTATGGGGTTAAAAACTAAACAAAACTGAGCGGCCGCACTCAGCATCTTCCTATCTGTGGAGGAGTAATCGCACCGTGACTGTGACTTCCATGCTCTTGAACCACCACGCCGGTCTTTGACCTGCAGGTCAGCACCTGCCTGCAGCAGGACGATGATCTGCAGTTTAAAATATCTGGACTGGTTTTAATTCTTCACCCCGCTGAAGTTCATAGTGAAACTGGATCTCCTGAATCATCCTCATGTGTGCAGTTCACATACGTAGAGGGGACATTGATGTGATTTAAAAGACACATCGAGAGCAGTAAAGGTGTATCAAAATGTACTGCTGTGAACTGTACAGTTCACCTTTCCTAAGCCACACCCCTTTTTTGCTCTGTGCTCCAATCAGAGTTGAGTAAACCACCATCATGTAAATTAGCCAGCTAGTCACCTAGCGTTTTGCTAATATTAGCCATCAGAAATAACTAACCAGCTAAGGATTGACGTAGACTAATGAGCTAGCTGGTTCACTACCATTGCCAATATTGGCTATCAGAAGTAACCAGCTAGCTCAGGACTGATGTAGACTAATTAGCTAAATGGTTAACTACCGAGCTAGGGATTGATATGCTATATATATTAAGCTAGACAGCTAGCATTTTGCTAAGATTAGCTAGCTAGTTCACTACCATTGCCAATATTAGCTACCAGAAGTAACCAGCTAGCTCAGGACTGGTGTAGACTAACTAGCTAGATAGTTAACTACCGAGCTAGGGATCGCTAGACTATATATTAAGCTAGACAGCTAGCATTTTGCTACATAGCAAATCTAAGTTCAGCAAAGGACCCAATGACTGATCTCAAAGAGCCTCTCTGCAACAAACCCATTGGAAATGTAGCCTAGTCCGTAAAGTGACTTTAAAAAAAGGTTCATCCTTTGGGGAGCATGAATGTGCTGAGTAAATGTCATGTATATTAAATCATACAGTGCTGTGTGGAACTGTAAATGTAATGATGGTGCTAGAGAAAGTCAAGAAGTCATGAAAATTTCATCTTCTGGAGTATCTACAGCAGCTTTCATGCTCAGGCTGAGTCACCAGCTGTATAATAAACCCAACCTGACCTGGCAGGGGACATCGTTTGCACATATTTCCCAGTGAGGAAGCAGCAGATAGAGAGTAAAACCCTCCACAACAATAAGAAAAAAGAGAAATTCACTTGTTAAAGCCGCCAAGCGTCCGCCGAGCCTTTGGACCAACTTTTGCTGTGATAAAAAGCCTCTGATGGCGGGAGGCCGCCGTCTGGCTTCCCACTGAACAAACAGATAAATCACAGCGAGCAGGAGACGGTGAAGTGCCCACCACTCGCCTCCTCCGTCAAGTTGCTTGATGTCGCCTGAAGTGTAAAACAGACCCCAGCGGCTCGCTGTTATGGAGACGGCAATGAAACCGGCGATGGCTCTCATGAAGAAATGTCTCTCTGTCCTTCTCTACCTCTCTCCACCTCCCAGCCTCTCTTCATTCCTCCATAAGCATGTGAGCTAGGTGTGTACAGGTGAAGTGGGAATCACTTGAAAGGTGGCGGAGCAGTGACGCAGAAGACGGATGTGAGGACTGAAGTGGCATCGTGGCTCTTCTGAAGGCTGATGGACTCTGTGTGACAGGGTCAGTTTTTATGGAAGTGTGCTTTTATTGAGTGTTTTGAAGTTGTTTTTAGTTTTGTGCATGCAGAGTGGATTTTTCTAACTGGCCCTGAACACACCACACTAATTGTTGGATGACTGGCGTCAGGTGTGTGGAGGCATCCACGCGCTACAAAAGAGACAGAAGAGGAAGCAGAGGGTTGGCACAAACAAAGCAGTCGGAGGATTGTGTGGGCCCTGAGGGCCAGGGCAGGGGCCCGGTTGGGACCCAAGCCAGCACCAGCACCAGAGCCGAGCCGGGGCCAGGACCCCCCTGAAGCACAGCTGTCGGTGCCTGTGGGTGCGGTACTCCGGCCTGGGGAGAGATGGCAGGACGCTATTTCCCAGGCCGGAAGGTACGACGATCTAAGATTGGAGGCCGCGGGGCAGACGGCGGCTGGAGCCGGTAGCCGGATGGAAGCAGCAGACTAAATGAAAGTTTTACATTTTTATGTAAATAAATGATTTTTTTCAAAGCCTGAACTCTGCTCTGCCCTGATTGTTTTATCTTCCCGGACTCTTTTTAACCTAGGTGGCGTTGTCAGCAACATTTTAACTTAAGTTATTTATTTATAGTTTTAAATTCAGTTAACCAACCACTCGTGCTACATCTGCAGTCCTGAAACTAGCAGGCAGGAAGCTAAGAAGAGAGAACACGTTTCATTGGCTGAGAATTAGTACACGCCCCCGAGTACAGGATGACATCATCAGCATTTCACCATCGTTTTTCAGGAAGTGACAAACTCTAAAATACCTCAAATTACTTTTTTTGTCATTGTTAGACCAGATATTGAAATATGTGTGACGCAGAGCGATGATAGAAATATACGACGTGATAAAAACACTTCATCAGTCGTGACTTCACGGGGATTTAAAACCCTGAGGGTGACGACGATGATGAAGCTCGGCTAAATGGAGCAGTTCAGGTAAAACTTCATTAGACAGTTCCCGCAGGGTGGACGATTTTTCACCGCTAGGATGAAATGATCCACGTTATGTTCGTTCAGAGTGTGTGTGTGTGTGTGTGTGTGTGTGTGTGTGTGTGTGTGTGTGTGTGTGTGTGTGTGCTGTCAATAACCCTCCAGCATGACAAACAAATCGCCTCAGGAAGAAACGGCGCTGGATGTTTCAGGCCGGGCCGCAGTCATCAGTTCTGCTCGGCGACTTCCCGGACAAATGGCGGCGCTCCAAAGTGCCGGTGCAGGCTTGACAAACATCCTGTGGTCAAACATCCAGCGGGCGCCTGTCAATCATCTGCACAGGAAGTGGAAAATCAGCTCTCCCGGCGTGCTTCACGAGCGTTCATGGAGATGTTTCGCTCTGGTCCATGGGCAGCCAGACTGCTGAGGCGGCAGGAAACAAAAAGGAGGCCAGCTGAGGACTAACGCTGGAGGAACACGGCTCTGTCGTCGCTGCCTGAATCCGCTGAGCAAGCAGGTCGCGGCTTTGAAATTAACGTTGATAAAGTAGGCTGAGCGCCCCCACCTCCTCCACCTCCCCTCCTCTCGCCACACAGCACACCCGTGTGCTAAATCACTGTGGGGCAGGCTCGCTCGTCATCAGACTGAATGGGTGCAGCGGCCTACATGTTAAAAATACAAAGAGAGAGAGCTGCGGGGCCACGGCGGGCCCCAAAACACCTGCTGACAGAGAGAAAGAGAGAGCAGGTCATCACCGGATAAAAACTAAAACCTCTGAACCTCAAAATAAACTTCCTCAGCCCTCGTGCTGACTTTAACATCGTGAAATAGAATTCAGAGTTACGGAGGAGGATTACGGCCACGTGTGGAATATTTGTTTCACTTCTGACTTTAAAAAGTCTGAATTCTCAGTTTTAAAGTCAGTTTTCCAAGAAAAAAAAGGCAGAATTCCATTTTCCATTTACATTTTTCACATGTGGTCCTGATCCTCTTCGAATCGACGCTGTGCGGATCAACATTAAGTTTTTTTTTTGAGGTTTTTAATTAGATTTTTTTTGGGAGAAGCAGAAGCAGCTGTGTACAAAAAGCTTTCACACAGATCAAAATGAGTCGGCGATGACGGATCGTCGGCCGCAGAGACACAAACAGTCGTAACACACACACACTGACAGGACAGAAAGAAACGTCCACACTGAGGTTAACATGCCAAAAAACTTTTAATTAAACATTTTACTGCACAAAGAACACAGGAACACGTCTGTATGTCACAGCTTCAGCTCTTAAAGTTTTTCGGTGGACCAGCAATCAGAAAAGTCTTAAAAACTTTGGAAGAACATAAAGTTTGTCCAAAACGAGTCGAGCTGCTGCTGAGGGAGAGATGAAGGTACAAAGAGCTCAAATAAAAGATGTACTGACAGTGTGAACACACTTATGTACTCAAACTAGCATGTCTAAGTATGGAAGTTAGCGAATTGAGACATCTCTATAGCTAATTTCCCTATTCATGACAACTGTACTTAGCTAACAGTGAGCTAAAAGGGGCTAACACTGCACTAAAACGAGCTAACAACGCACTAAAACAAGCTTACACGAGCTAACAACGCGCTAAAACAAGCTAACAACATGCTAAAACGAGCTAACAACGTGCTAAAACCAGCTAACAACGTGCTAAAACAAGCTTACACGAGCTAACAGCGCGCTAAAACAAGCTAACAACATGCTAAAACGAGCTAACAACGTGCTAAAACCAGCTAACAACATGCTCATACGAGCTAACATGAGCTAAAATGAGCTAACACGAGCTAACAACATGCTAAAATGAGCTAACAATGCGCTAAAATGAGCTAACACAAGCTAAAACGAGCTAACAACAAGTTAAGTCAAAATTGACAACCAAGCAGCAGCCTCTGTGGCTGGTAAATAAAGCCTATGTGGAAGTGCCAAAAACTGCAGTTCCTCTTGTCGTCCACTTGAGGCTGGCTCCAGAAGTGAGTCAGTCTCCATAAGTCCCCATGTTCAAATGTCCACCTTCACAGCAGAAATAAACATGTTTACAGCCTGGTACAAAAAACAGTTTTGGTCTCTGTAGCTAATTTCCCCGTTCATGACAACTGTACTGAGGGTGAATTTATATACAACTCACCTGTTCAGGTTATATTAAGGCTTAAAGTTATGCAGGATTAAGAGCGTGGACACGTGGGTGTCGTTACAGATGGTTTGTTTGAGCCACCAGGCGTCATTCAGCTCCACCTCAGCTCCACCCAGCCTCGTCTTAGGCCAGAGACAGGACTGGAGCCACCACACCGAGCTTCACAACAGCTCTTCAGAAACTTATGGGGGACGTCACGGAGACTACGCCCAGGTGTTATACAGTCTGTGAACTAAACATAGTAGATAATTGTTTTAACCAACCCTGCACTGAAACATGTCGAGAGGTTTCTGGGCTGTCGTGGAGGTCAAAGGTCAGACTATCCAAGAGCCAGAGCCACATCCCAGCTCCGGGGCGCTGCCCCACTTTTACCTCCCAGTCACATGATCTCAGCGATTCATCATGTTAATGTGTTTTTGTGGACTTTGTGCTGAGCGGGCAGAACATGATGTAAGCACACAGAAACAGCAGCCCACCCCCCTCCCGACAGGTATTAATGAAGTCACGTAAAAAGGCGGGACGGTCCATACATTATCAAGACGTCCCACGGAGGCAAAGTCATAATCGTTCAACTCTCGCCCGGACGTTGCTCGAATTTGACTGATTCCAGCTCACGAGGGGAAAAGTTGCTGAATTAGCGCTGACGGTAACAACAGATGGTGAAGTAGGCCAACTGCTCTTCACCTGTCAGAGATGTTTAAATGTTGCTTTCTACTAAAAAACAACAGCGTGGCTTCATCAGCGATCAGCGAGGATATTAAAGGAGCGCTGTGTTTACACGCAGCAGCAGCAGCATCTCTCCCATGGGGGCTTATAAAAGCAGAAGTTGGAGGTGGGGGAGGTGGAGGTTGCATACCCCCAGCGGGCGGTAAACACGCTTTCGGATGTGGGTGCACGTCGAGAGACACGGCGTGACCTTTACAGCACCCGTTGATGAACGTCACCAGCTGAGAGTTTGCCCTTTTCCCACCTGTATCTGAAACCCTGCTGAAAACAATCATCTCCTCCCTCTTCACTCTCTCTCTGCATCGACTCTGCTGAGCCATTAGTGTAATGAAAGAAAGAATCATTCAGACCCGGTTATGCTGACTGTACATTAGGAGACATTTACGCACACTCACATTTATCAACAATCTGTCGTAACTCATGTTTTTTTTCCTGAACACGCCGACGCTTGCAGAATCACACTCGCACACTCTGCGGCTTCTTCCTCCGAGGTTTTTATCTCCACAAACAAAACGAGTGACCAGGTGTTCGTTCCCCGCCGCACCTCTCTGCACTTTCCCGTCTATTAAAGACAACCGGTGGCTGGTTTTTCGCGAACATCTGCTCGCTCGCTTTAGCACCTGTTTGCCAAATTAAAAATGATATATCGTCGTCGCTCAGTGCGTTTCACGTTCACGCAGACTTCAAGGAAAACAAACCGAGAGCAGACAGTCAGTCTATGACTGACAGGTAACTCCTGACACTGACGGGAAGGTGCGATGCTTCTTATTATGCTTCGTGGGTTTATGTTCTAAGTTGCCCCCTCTGGATGATAAAGTGCCTGCTCAGGTGGCCCAGTGTGCAAGACAATGTGATGAAGCACCCTCTGGGGCGCCTTCAGGTGGAGGAAAGGTGATGAAGTGTCTCTACGGCGGCCCGGTGTGCAACAAGGCAACGCGTCCCAGTGACCAGGTTACAGGTGTGAGCACTCCCTCGAGTTGATTCTGGTTCGGACCCAGACCAGGGTGGTACTCCACTACAGGACCGTGTGATAATGAAACTATTGTCACAGCCGTTCTTTATCAGAGATTTTTATAATTATGTCAGATTATTAACTCTGATGTGTGACTCAGCACATGATCGCAGAGAATGATGCAGCAGGAAGTGAAGAGGACTGAGAACATACAGTAGTTAGTTATCCTGTTTCCACCTGAAAGACGAGGTCCAGTTCCAGTCTTGACTAATAAAACACATAATCAGTTAGTTCTTCATGCACCATGTACAGTCAGTACACGTCAGGAAGGGCATGAAATGAGTTGCTTTTGAACCAGGACTTCTAACCCCGAAACTCCACCAGGCCCGTCTCGTTTTGTTCCGTCCTGCATCGACTTCAAACCCACCGGGAGCGTTTCAGAAGCGTTAATCCCTCCTCAGATTTGGTCCTGGTTCATGTTCTTCTAAATATGCTTCTGCATTGTAAATATGCTACGTAGTCCATTTGTTTCTCTTTTGTCTGTTTTTAGGAGGTGTTTTATTTTGAAAATCCACCGGATTCTCTACGCTGTTTCTGTGTCTGGCTTCCTGTCAGCTCGAGGTGCTCTGTGTAAATTGACGCGGGCTGCGAACAGACGAGTTGAATTCAACGTGGAGCCGAGCGGAGGCCCGCTTCTGGGACGCTTCTGAACTGGACCGCGGCGGAGCCGGTGGGGTTTGAAACATTGACTAGAACGGCCGCGTATCGCTGCAGCGTCCACGCCCGGTGGAATTTGGGGGTTAGGGTTATTAACATTTAGTTTCACTCATTATTTGCTAAAGTGGCTAACTGATAATTAACTGCTGCTAACTGTATCTGCCGTTAGCAGGCAGCAGAACCGGGCTCAGCAGCTGGACCGGACCGAACAACAGGGAATAACGTTACACTACTTGAGGTGCTAAGTAGTGAACCGCTAACTGTGGTTAGCTTGGTCGGTGTAGCTAACTGAACTGACTCGGCCCTGGGATGACGCCGCTGGTTTTTAAAGTAAACTGCTGCCAACTGTAGCTGCTGTTAGCTAATGTTAGCTCAGTATGTTAGCTAATGTTAGCTCAGTTTGTTAGCCAGTCGGCCCAGACTGTGAGCTCAGAGCAGCGGGGGAGTGCTAGTGTTTGTATTACAGGCGTTTTGCACCACCGGGAAGAAGAAGAAGAAGAAGAAGAAGAGGAGGTTTACAGGAATGCAGACAGGGAGTGAAGCCAGTGTCGTGCCAGAACAGGAGCTGAGCATGTTAGCAGCCTCTCCACCACGCCTTTACAGTATGTGAAGTGTCTTTTTATTGGCTGTGGCGTCCCGCATCATCACTTCCTGCAGCTCTGCTTGTCAAACACGGCATGATCTGTCTCTAGGTGCACGATTACAAAAAAATCCCTGCTGGCATCTTCACATCGCCGCGTCAACCAGAGGTTCAATCTGCCGGAACACACACACACACACACACACACACACACACACACCTCCTCCCAATTGAAACCCAGCTGCCACGCATCAGTGATGGGCAGGTCATCCACAGCAACTGCAATGAAGGACAACATCATTAAGCTCGATATCAGCGGCGGCAAAGCAAACAGCCTGTCCACTGTCATCAGGGTGATGCATTGGCACTCGCCGCCAAGAGGACGTTTTAATTGTGTCCAAACACACACACACACACACTGACATGCAAACAAACACACACACACACACACACCTCCCAGGACCTTCTGTGTTTGTGTGCGGCTGCAGTTGGGTGGTTTGCAGAATAAAACTGTGTGTATTGTTAGAGGCTTTTCTTTTAATGCTATTGAGCACTCAGCACACACACAAACACACACACACATTACATGTTGTCTGAGATCAATTCTGTGGTAACCTTGTAAGAATGAACTTTCCCATGATGCATTTGGTGGGCTTTGCTGAATGGAGCCAGTGATTTTATACTCAGAGTAAATCTCATTTCATTATCAATAATTTTTAGGTTTTTCTGAGTTATCTTTAAGTCTGTGACGTGAAACTCTTCAAAGCGAATTTTCAAACTGGTTAATCATCCTGAAACGTGGTTCAGTTTAAAGCTCCAGGTTCTCACACTGATGAGGGAAAGGGACATCCTACCTGTCTCCGATTGGCCGGTACTGGATTGGTCAAAGGTGAGGAGGGCAAGAATGTCAGCCAATCACATGCAGGGTAGGGCGGTCTTCACTGAATAGAGCAGCAGTGACAGTGACGGAGAAAAAAATATAAAGGAGTCACGAGACGAGAGAGAAAAGAGGTCAAACTGTGAGTCAGTCGGTTGACACCGAAAACCGGCTTTCAGTCCAGAAGGCTGCAGCCAAGTCGGACCCCCTGAAATCAGAACCGACTCCCCCTGATCTACAACTACAAAGCAAGATGTTTATTGAACATCCATCACAGATTACAGACACTTATCGTCCAATCTGTGATTATTACTGACAGAAAAGACAAAATAAGTCACGTAAACTGGAGTTATCATGAACCTGCAGTGAGCGTCTGTAAAGCTTCATGTCATGGATTTACATCGAGCCAAAATAACAAATACAGATGAGTAAAACAGTGACTCATTTGTGCCCAAACGTTTCAGCATTTTGTTTGTTTTAACGGATAATTCTCGTTATTTTTCCTCCTCGACGTTGTTTTTTTTTTTTTATTCATCTGCATATCAGACTCGAACAACAGCAGCAGACCTCCATCGCTACAACAGTCACAGTCAATGATCCATTATTACAGCGAGTAAAACGAGCAGGGCGTAAAAAAAATAAGCATAATATCAGCGGTGTT
Organism: Miichthys miiuy; assembly: GCA_036365135.1. NCBI lineage: Eukaryota > Metazoa > Chordata > Actinopteri > Sciaenidae > Miichthys > Miichthys miiuy. The sequence continues at coordinate 25,140,517 of CM071611.1, read as the reverse complement.
TGTGAAGATTGCATGGCTTTATGTAAAAATTGTGCCATTATTTCCCCTCCGCCCAGCCTTCCTCAAAAATAAAAAACAAAACAAAAAGGATAAATATGTCCATTTTCTCCAACTTTAGTCCCATTTCATGCTGTTCTCTTGCTTTTCATTTCACGCTCTGCTTCAGCCTATTTATCGATGAGACGGAGGAGGGAGGCAGGAGGCCATTACTGACAGGAACTAACCTGAGTGTGTGTGTCCATACATGTGTGTCATGTATTCTGATGTAGACTTCACACTCTGCTTTGTATCGTTGTAGGCCATGATTTTAGTGAAATAACTGAGATTTGAATGTTGCAGAAAGACTGTAAGACGCCCTTTTACCAAGAATCAGATGAGAATATTTCATATTTAGGTCCAGCACAGAGACAAATCCACACACAGTGTGCACCACACAGAGTGGAAGCGTGTGGAAACAGCTCGACTAGCTTCATCAAAAATGAAAAACTACACCTCAGAAGAACTCCAGAGCCGTCTGATTTAAATTACTTATTTAAACGATCATCAGTTCAAGCACTGTTCTCACACTCTTCTTTCTTTTCTCAGCTTTATTGAGCATGCTCAGTCGCCAAGAGGGAGAGACTGTCAAAGAAGACTTTATTGGATTCACACATTAAAGTCTTTACAGCCTGTGGGTCGACATGAGCGTATGGATTTATTAAAGAACGTGTGCGATGCAAGGTGTTCTTTTGTCTGGTCGAATATTCTCCATATTTGATCTGACCTTTGAGCACCCTTAGCACTGTGTTGTCCATCGATCTTCTCTAAATTATTTACGGTTTTTCCTTGTAGCAACCATCCCGATCCGTCCCCGGCAGAGTTAGGACAGAGCTCAGAGCTGATTTTCTGCTCACAGCTTCTTATTTTGTTTCACACATTAATTAACTGGATTCACATGAAACGTTTCTGCTGTCGTCTAAGCTCCTCCCGATGTTGTCATTGACACGGCGTTACAAACCAAAGACAGTCCTGACGATGCAGGTTGGCTAATAAACCAGGAGCCGAGGACCCGCTAGCCGATGGACAGACGGAGCAGGAACCCCGTCCTTTCTCAAGCTACTGTAACTCGCTGTCTTCACTCTGTGCAACCTCTCCAAACTTGTGCAATGCAGACTCTGCTGCAGCATTTTGAACTAGTTAGTTTTCTAATTGATTTTCAAATGTCAAGTTTGAGGTTAGCCCCTGATCACATCACCAAATTATTCAACCCCCATTCGAGCCTGAACGCAGCCTGAGATCCTCCGGCAGAATTGACTTTAACAGGTTAATTGGTGACTCTAAATTGTCCGTAGGTGCGTATGTGAGTGTGAATCTCTCTGCGGCTGTGATAGGCTCCAGCCCCACCGTGACCCTGATGAGGATAAATGGATATAGAAAATGGATGGATGGAGTTCTTTACCTTATTTTTATCTTCTTTGTTTAGCGCTGTTACCGCAACCACTGCTCTCAGTGCTGAGCTGACCTGTTTTTTCTCGTTTCATTGTACCGTTGACCCCGTGTTAACCTACATTTGACAAATAAAACTCCCTGAAGATCCCTGACTGAGGAGGGATGCTTTATTGTTTGAGGTCAACTTTTCATTTGTTAATGAACGTGCTACATCTTCTGTCACTTTAACTTTTAGTCACCAATGTCAGAGAGATTTGAAGTCGAAACTCGTGCAGCTGCTACATTGGCAAACCTTGGTGATGCCCTGCCAACAGGCTACAGATGCTGTCCACAGCTCCACCAAGGCTGACCCTCCAGGTCCAGAAACCTCGAGGCCAATCCCAGCTCCACCCTCCTCCAGATTCAAGTATGGAGTCAGCCAGGTGGAGATCTTAATTAGGCTTCCAGATCTGTGGAGTAAACATAACCGTGGCGACCTGCGCGGCATCATTTCTCGTATATTTACTCTGATATCTGCTGTCGACTTTGACTCTGTTTTTTTCTCTTAAATTAAATCTGGCTAACAGCAGCGGGGGGTGGAGGGGATTTATTTCCTTGCAGTTTAAAAACCACCACACTTACTTCCTATTACACTTACAAATATTGAGCTCATGCATAATTTAACCTCCCGCCCACATCCAAAATGCTGCAATCGACTTCATTATTTATTTTAACGGCACTTCAATAATTTATGCCCGTGTGTATGAGAGCCATCAGAACAGACTGCTGCTCACTTAATTACCGGGGCTGCCAGCCCGCTGAAGTTCTCTGGTATTAAACAGAGTATTAGCCAGGATTAGACATCACACACACACACACACACACATTATTGCTTTCTAATGAGGAAGGAGTCAGCCGAGTTAGCGCACAGACTCTGATTATTTAAAGTGAGAGCAGATGCGAGGCTTGTCACGCAGGATCTCAGATATCAGGGCGGGATTGGATGGGATGACCAGCGCACACGCTCAGATCGATACTAGATTAAGATGTTATGTCCACTTAGAGCTGGAATAATAGGAATAATGGATTCCAGTGGGAGGGCGCTCTGATTCGCTCAATAAATATTACGGTGTTTTACTGTATAATTAAACAAACAGTGAACAGTCTCTAATGTAAAATACTTTATTCTGTAACCATTCTCCTAAAATACTGTATGAATAAAGGTTTTGCCATAAAATATGACTGTAAAAAAAACTGTTGTTTTTACGGTAAAGAACTGTCAGCTGTGGTTGGCAGAATTTTACCGTAATAAATATGGTATAACCTTTTCTAATATTACAGTAAAATGATATTACAGATTAAGCTTGCTGGTTATGTTTTAAAAGGTCTGTAGATTTTACGGTGAAAAACTGCTAGACCATAAAATATGCCATTTTAAAAGACCGTAAAATATGCCATTAAATATTACGGTGTTTTACTGTATAATTTATTCTGTATAAATTCTTTTAAAATGATGTATAAATAAAGGTTTTGACATAAAATATGACTGTAAAAAAAAATGTTTTTTACGGTAAAGAACTGCCAGCTGTGGTTGTCAGAATTTTACCGTAATAAATACGGTATAACCTTTTCTAATATTACGGTAAAAGGATATTGGTACTGTTGATTTCACGTTTAAGGTTGGCGTTTCATTCTATATTTTAAAATGTAAGTAGATTTTACAGTGAAAACCATCACAGTAAAACACCACAAAATATACCGTTAAATATTACAGTGTTTTACTGTATAATTAGCAGTCTCTTATGTAAAACACTACTTTATTCTGTAAACATTTCTATACGAAGAAGGTTTTGAAATATGACTTTTACTTTACAGGGTAAAACGCTCATATTTCATGACACATTTTACGGCTTTTTACCGTTATTGTTTGGCAGTTTTCACTGTAAAATCTACAGACATTATTTTATTTTATTTTTTTACAGTGTAGCGCACAGACTCTGCGCTCTGTGATTATTTAAAGTGAGAGCAGATGCGAGGCTTGTCACGCAGGATCTCAGATATCAGGGCGGGATTGGATGGGATGACCAGCGCACACGCTCAGATCGATACTAGATTAAGATGTTATGTCCACTTAGAGCTGGAATAATAGGAATAATGGATTCCAGTGGGAGGGCGCTCTGATTTTCTCCGATTCAGGGGTGATTTATGGCCGCTGCTACTTTAAACGGCCCGCTTAAAAAATGAGACTTTTCATAATAAATACTTTCCAGAGTGCCGCAGATCAATTGTGCCCGGAGAATGATGAAGACAGATGGTTTTTCTGTATATGGTTGACTCGTCGCCGCAGACTTATGTACTTTACCATCTCTGCTGCCTGGAAAAGAGGTCTTATGCGGGAGAAGATGGATTAAGTGGCTTTTTATTTTGAGTGTTACTTAGAGACAAAAAAAAAGAAAGAAAGAAAGAAAGAGGCTCTCGCACTGGTTCGACTTTGGTTTGTCTGACAGGTCTGACACAGCACAGTCTGTGTGCAGATGAGGGTGACTGTGGCATCAGATTAATAAAACTCCAGGAGAACAAAAACAAGTAAAGAAAGAAAATGAAGCATTGATCTTTATAGTGCTCCAACTGGAATTAGAAAAGGACTTTAAACAGCAAGCGAATACAGAATGTGGGACACAAATCATACAAATATGAACCCTGATACTTCAGCTTATTTGTCCTAATATGAACCTGATAAATGATGAATATTGCAAAACCATTTCCCAGCAGTTGCTGGGCTTTAATGGACAACCCTCTCTGACAGTGCTCGGTCAAAGCGACAGTGCCGGGTCAAAGTGACCTACTCAAGATCTTTCTATTCCCCCAAAAAAGTCAGAGTGATATTGAAAGCGAGTCTGGCGTCACGAAGACTGATTTAACCAGAAGTAACTTCCGTGGCTCGTCAGTGTCAGAGTGTTTCTGGGTAAGTCAAATGAAAGGTAACTTACCGTACAGGTAAACACAAAATAACAAAAAGATGGCTGAGGAGTCCAGGCTAAAGTCCAACAATCCAAGTTAAATCCAGAACAAGTCCAGACAACCAAAAACACCAAGAGCAGGAACACAAGTTGAAGGACAGAGGCCGAACAATACAGGAACAGAACCACAGACCGTATAAAGAATGGACGTAGTCTCTGTGACGTCCCACACAGGTTTCTGAAGAGTCGTTGTGAAGCTCAGTGTGGTGGCCGTGTTGACAGTCCTGCCTCTTCTGCTAATCTAAAAATCTGTGGCGAGCTGAATGACGCCTGGGTGCTCAAACAAGCCATCTGTAACGTCCACGCTCTTAATTCTGCATAACTGTTACAACCCGACTCGAAGGGTAAAAGGCAGCAACATAAAGCCAGATGTTCAAGGTGTGAACAAAGATGTTTAATCAGTGAAATTTCAGATTGATTTAGCAAAAGGAGGTGAGGTAAACTATGAGGGAAACAAAGGGCGAGCGGATGCTGTCAAAGAAAGAAAAACTGAAAAACTATTCTATCTATATGAAACCAAAACGAGAAAGAAAAACCACTATATAATCTAATTTCTAAAAAACACATCAACACACCCCTGAAACTTTGTTTAGTGTTTCTAACAGAAATATCTCTAAACGTGTGAATCGATAAACTTAAACTAGGCCCAGTCCCTATAGCAAACCTCAACAAACAGTCACAAAAAGGAGGCGAGCTCAAAACACAAAAACACAAGCCGACCCGACAGTTCGGCGGCTCCAGTTTAAATGAGGTTGCGTCTCGAGGTTGGGGTCCCGCGGATTGGCCAGTCGGGACGAGTGACGCTCCAATCCGGATTCACCGGGGCTTCCAGGAAACGGTGACGCATGGCCACACCTCCTCAGCTGTGGAGCCAATCAGGGATGGCGACTGCACACCTGGATTTACATAACCCAAAAAACGCTGGTCGAGGTCGACATCTTTGCTTCTTCGATCGACCGACAATCGCACTGAAGTTGCCACAACGGGTAGGTACAGATTTTTACGTAGCTGTTCTCACTTGGTCCGATCCCCTCATGTTTTTGCTTTATGTCACATGATTACTGACATTTTTTTTCTCCCCATTATCACTCAAACATTCTTAATTTACCTATTTAACAAAATGTTGCACTGCGTGTTTGAAACAGTTAATAACTAACTACGGCTCGTGGGTATGTTACTGTATACTGAGATGTGCAGTTTGCTGCTGCTTGTCAGTAATAGTGCTACGGCAGCAGCACACGATGTGATATTTTATTAATTTTATTGAATTATGGAAGAGGCTTTGAATAATTAGGTACAGCTCGCTGATAGTAGTTCCTCTGTGCTTCATTTTGCCATCACAGATTTATAGGCGGAGGAGGTTTTTGAGGCACAACAGCAGAAATTCAAGACTCCATTTACACTGAGCCACTTTATGTGTGCCGACTGGAACAAATAGCTACTCGATGTCTAAAAAAGTCAAGTGGAAGTGCGACCGAAAAGCCTCAGAGGAAGGCTGAAATCTGGTTGTTGAAACCACGTGCATCTGAAAATGCATCCGTCTATTCACATGTAATCCTTTTAAAGTTTTTACTGCATCGGTAAGATGCACTGAAATTATCTGTATCCTCCCACAAAGCTACAGGTAGAAAGCATCCCGACCAGTAATTTCAGCACATATGGTCACACAGAGGGCGTAACATCCTGTTGTTGTGTTTTTCTGATCCCTGATCAGTGCAACCATCTGTGAGCGAGCAAGAGCGAGCGAAGACGACGAGGAAAACTTCAGTCTTGTACAAACTCATCCATGTGTTTGTGTTATTAAATAGATTTTTGTTTGCTAAACTTCAAACATTGTTGTAATTAAACCACCCTCTGGACTGGAGTAAGGCAACCATAGCAGCAGCTAATATTACTGACTAGTCCAGCAGCAGTCAGCCCAGCTCGGCGTCTGTCTTTCAGCCTTTTATTTCACCAAGCTCTCACCAACCACTAAAAGTCAGTCCCAGATTTACTCTTGTCCGGCGGCTTCTTGCTCGCTCACTCTCTCCTTTTCTCTTCTTAGCTTCCTCCGTCTGCGTCCTCTTCGCTCTCTTCTCCTCTGCCATTATGTCCATAGAGGCTGCTGAGCCTCACCGGTTACATTGCCCGCTCGCCGCTCACAGTCGGGGCTGCCCGGCTAACAAACTGAGCTAACATGAGCTAACAGCAGCTACAGTTGGAAGCAGTTTACTTCACTGTCCATCAGGAAACTCTGTAAATCACAGAGAGTTGAGGGGAAAACCTGCCCGGTGTGCCACATGTTTAGCTACTCCTCCCTGTTAAAAGGGTTTTTTGTGGGCAAGTTTTTCCTCACTCGAACCGAGGGTCTAAGGACAGACGGTGTCACTCCCTGTACAGATTGTAAAGCCCTCAGAGGCAAATATACTTTGTGAGTTTGGGCTATACAAATAAAATCTGATTTGATTTGATTTGACTTCTCCCGACCCGGAGTTAAGTTAAATATAAGTAAGAATCAAATCAGGTACTCAAAGATATAAATATATGTACAATATGTCTCAAATGGAAAGAGAAAGTAAGTTTTAGCGCAAAACCTTTGTATTTTCAGTGTTTTTTTGCAGCTCATTCGACACCTCTCAGCCACCGTAGATTTAGTGATCTGGCTAATGGAGACACGACAATTGGATTTGATCTGAATATGAAACAATATGAGAAATTTCAGACTAATCTCCGGCACGTATTGTTTCTCAGAGAGCAGCTGAACAGTTTTTCCTCTCGCAGCTCGCTTGAGAAGAAAATTGGCCGATTTTATCCGACACTTACAATAACTACAGCTCGAAGTTTTTAAGAAAGCATTGTACTGAGGAAAAAGTTGTTTTTCTGAGTGGGGCGGGCATGTTAGTACTCTAATTCAGTAGATATAGATGTGTCTAAATATATTAAATACACCTTTTTAAAGAAGAAAACAGCGTCCAGTCCACACCTTTGAGTCTTTCCATTGAAAACCAGCAGCAGCTCAACAAAGACCAGTTTCTCTGCGTGGCTCTCCAGTATGAGGACCATCCTCCCTTCATGCTGTCATCATCACCTCATGAATAATCCTATTAAATGAATAAATGGGAAAAAAAAAAAGATTACTACAGCCTCCCATAATGGTTCGCCAAAATCTCGTTTTGAGACATCGAACCTCACTATTTATCCGAGCGGACGCCGCCGCGAGCGCACTGATGCGGCAGATTTAATTTATGGTGCGTTATTAGACATTATCAGGCCGGGGATCCTGCTGCTGAATAGGAAATAACAGCTGTCCCCTCTTCTTTGCAGATCCACGGTGAACCGGACTGTGTCGTCTCCGCTGATAAGACTCCGAGGCTCCCGTAACACACCACATTGTCATTTAAGGACATTGTATTTTCCTAATTTATTTCCTTTGTCACTGCAGGCGCAGATGACATGTTCAAGTCTGAAGGATTTTGGATGTTATGGCGACGTCGGGGGCTTTTCAAATTGAGTGAGGCATCGCTCTCCTGGAGCGCATTTATCTCTGAATGTTGAATGAACCTTCACGAGTGCAACAGAAAATTCACGGTAACAAAAGATTCCTGACGCCAAAATGAGACGGTGAAGCGACGGAGACAGAATTATATTGATAACTCAGAGAATAAAGCAATTTCTTTTTTTATCATAGTTTCATATTGCGCCCTGTGCAATGGCCCATGAGGTAAATTTACTCTTGGAGCACTTCTCTGCAATATACAGTCCTCCTCTCGTCCTCGGCTCTCTCTCCGGCTGCCATATTTGCTCTCTAAAACCAGTCCTAATGTATCAATTGTTCTGATCTGGCTCTGCTGGAGTGTGAACAAACAAATTGGATTGTGGCCCCGTCCCCCACCAAATAGCTTTCCCCCTCCTTATCCACCCCCGCCTGGCCCGGCGGAGGCTGTTCACTACATATTTTCATGGAACATCTCAATCCATGCAATTTCTCTATAACGCACATACATGCACCCGCACACACACACACACACACACACAGCAAGACCTTTAAAACCATTTCCCAAGGTCAGAACAAATGGCCAGACTGTAGTGGCGTATAATGATAAAAGCACTCAGAGCGGGCTGCCACTAAAGTGCCTTTCCAAAAAGACAAAATGGCCTCTCCATCCTGCTGCGTGTCACTCTTTCAGTCTGCGGGGAGGTTTCGCGGCGTGGCGAGAGCGACGCCACGGAGCGAGTCGAGCTGTTTCATAACGCTCGCCGGCTTTTATCTGGAAACAATAAATGTCTTACAGGATAAAAAAGTAGCTGGCAGAATTTCTTTTTCTCTCCAGAAGTGTTTTTATTCTGTGCCATCAGGAAGAAACTGTTCATCATGAGCTGTGCAGGATCCGAGGTTTGAGTTACTATGGACCTTTGCTTTGTGCGCTGGGGCACAAAAGAGCCTTCCCCAAACTGTTGCCACAAAGTTGGAAGCATAGCATTGTCCAGAATGTTGGTATGCTGAAGCATTAACAGACCTTCACTGGAGATAAGGGGCCTAGAACAAACATCCCACATACCTTTACCCCTCCTCCAACAAGACAGGTGTAGCCAAATACCTTTAGCTAGCTGCTGACTTTCCATTAACATGAACAGACAACAGTGGCAGAGGCTCCTGAACGCTTTCTTCCTTCCTGACCTGGTGTCATTGATTTCAGCAATTTCTCCACAACGCACCTGGATGGCGCTGAGTTTCAGGCTGACTGTGGAGCAGTTAGACCAGAATAACCGTCGTGATTGGCCACCACAGCGTGACGTCAGGTTGCATTTGAATCTGTCCGTCGCAGGTCGCTGCAGCCTGCACGGCAGTGACCTGATGACACGGCTGTCTCAGCCATCACTGCTGCTCCTATACACTGTCACTCTAACATGCAGTCCTCAATTTTAAGCAAGGAAAAACTTCCTTTAACTCTACATTCATTGTACTGTTGACCCGGTGTTAACCTACAAATGACAAATAAAATGTTCAAACGAAGAGTAAAAACCTGCGCTTCCCGTCACAGCGGTTGATTTGGTCTCATTAGGCATCATGCATGATGCGATTCATTGTCGCACACAGACGCTCTATGAAATTTCTATGTCATGGACGAACGCAGCAGCACTTCACAGGATGATTCATGTTCGACCTGCGTCTGCATCTTATTTCTGAGACTTCTCTCGAGAGCCGTGATTCGCTCCATGCATGTCGCCTTTACAACAATTTGAATAGCATGTGTGGTGTAGTATAATGAAGGGAAACGAAATAGCGATTGAACAAGGATGCACTTTAACATTGTCAGAGGAAGTACAGGAGACTGCGCGCACAACACAGTGGCAAACAATTCTGCAGGAAGAACGATTCACAACAAGCTGGACTCCTGTTGGCAGGACGTACATGAGGTTACAGAGAGTCTACTTCATATTAAGACCATTTAGGTATGACATACTTTAGGCCAAGTACCTGCAAGCATGACTTCAGTTAGACACAAGTATTTGTTTGAAATAACTGGCTGAAAGAGGTGACAGCCTCTTTATTGTCTTTTATTCTGAAAGTTGGGGAGAAAGGTGCTTCTACTGTAAATAATGCCAGAGGTTTGGAGTGTCTGTGGATGTGTGATAAACAGGAAGAGAGCTGAAACCAGGAAAATAATTTGGGTCCGGTTGAAGTCTTAGTGAAGGATGAAATGGAGGTGTGTCACGCTTGGCTAACTTCAGTTAAAATGTTGCAGACAACGCCACCTAGGTTAAAAAGAGCCTAGGACTATAAGATAAGACACACAGGGTAAACAGAGCAGAGTTCAGGGTATGATTCAAAAAAGATTTATTAAGCACAAACATTTTAAAAGAATAAAAGATGACCGGCCCTTAGTCCTGTCCCTCGAATATGGTGGTTACTGGGATACTCCCCAGCCAGCCTCCACTGTCAGCCCCTTGCCTCAGTCCTCTGCTGTCGTCCACTGCCGCTCTCAGCTGCCTGCTTCCAGCCAGCCAACGCCGTCCAGCTTGCTGCCTTTGTTTTTTTTTAAAGCGCCGAGGCGCTCCTACACACCTGATGCTTGTTAACTTGTTAAAGTCTGTGGGACGTTCAAGGACAATTGTAAAACACCAATGCATGCAAAAAAAACAACAACTGACAACACTAAAAGACACTCAGAAAACACAAAGTTAAACACATGCACCATTCCACAAAAAAAAACTGACCCCCTCACAGGTGTTGTGGGTGAATGACGCTGAAATTTGCTGTGTCTCAGTTCTCGTACTTCCAGACTCACACTCGCTATTTTGAGTCCAAAAGTGCGTTCACACCGTCAACCTTTGTCAGCGTTTCATAGTGGCCAAGGAAGCTGCTTTAGCTGAGACAAAGCAGTTGAGTCGTTTCGCTCTCCTCCTCAGCTCTGGATTGTTTCAGGGTATCCACTAAGGCGCATCCAAAGAAAGGACACGTCACATTACTGAAGCTGAACGCGCCCTAACTTCCATTTCACCATCAGCCGGCGGTCAGAATCACCTGGAATCTTTTAGCTGGTCCTAAAAGGATTGCAAATGTAAGCTCGGTATGTTAGACCTGTGCGCGACCCCAAAGCACCGAGTCATTTTGGTTACATTCACGTCGTTTTGATTACAGACGCTCTGTCACGTGTGTTCTCGGCTGCCTTCAGGCTCTGCTGCCAGCCCGATGAACCGGATGAAGTCAGGACGAGTTGTTGACATCTGAGTTCATCATCTCCGTTTGCTCAGGCGGAGGCTGCAGAGGACCATTACCTGCCACAACACATCCATCACGCCGTGACCTGGCCAAACGGTAAGCGCCATATAATGACTTCCATTGATCCGTTCACTGACTCCTGCCACCCCCTCCCCAACCCTACACACTCACTCTCCTCCATTTTGCCTCCATCTATTGCTCTCAAGAAGAATAAGCCGTCAGAGCGCCTGATCCGCCACCAGCCGGGCCGGCCGCCGTGTCACAGCCTTAATCTAATTGCGGACACGTAAAGATTCACATTAAGACGCTCAATGAGGCTTGGCGTAACAATTCTCTTCACAAGCTTCCTGTATCATAAGTTACAGGAAAAGCCGGGTCCTCTGATTAAAGCAATTTATCATCTGGGCCATTATTAAAAGGCATCCTGTGACACGGCGAGTTATCTCGCATCGCTGCGTAGCGTCCGACACACAAAGACTCACACAAAAGCTGCTGGGAGCTCGGTGGGACAGTATTAAAGTCCAGTTTACGGATTCTGACACTTTTAATTTATCGTTGTTCTCAGAAATCTTGTAACTCAAACTGTCAGTGTTTAAAGAACGGCGTTACTGCTTGATGATACAGTGACTTTTAGACGTTGACAAAGAGACAAAGAGTTTTATCAGCAGTTTCTTTGAAGGAGCAGCGACTGTAGATCCATCCGCTGTGTGAAGAGACTTCCTATTGAAACGAAGCCAGCAGTACCGCTAACGGTACGTTCAAATGGACGCTTGCCTTGTGCATGTGTTTGTAACTGACTTTCTGCACACGGTTGTGGATTTTGGGAAGCAGCTGGAGCACCTTAATCACCTCCGATGGATGTCTCCATATTTATTAAAAACCTTCCACCCATCCTTCGTTTCCTTCCGCTTCAATGATCTAGGGTCCGGTCGCAGTGGCAGCAGGTTTAGCAGACGTCCCTCTTTCCAGCAACACATTCTAGGTCCATCCTGGGGGATCCTGCACTGTGGAAAGTACATAGTTGTACGGTCGGTTGTACCTTCGACCAAAAGCATAGCCGAGGCCGGTAGGGCAGCAGTCTTTGAACTGTTGCAGTCAGGAACATGTTCTTACTCCCAACTGGCTTCAAACTAGGTAGGTACTCCTGTAGCGTCAGTTTGCACATGCAGAGCCCCACGGCGACCTCAGTTAAAACTAAAGTTCATGAGTTCAGTGAGATTCATGGGTTTAAATAAGTATGCAACATAAGATGAATAAGTTGCATTATGTAGACTTAAGACAAGTCAAAACTTTTGGTTTCAGAGCAATCTTCCAGGTCAAAGTGTTTATTTGACTCATTTATCCATTCTACATCCTCCACGCGCACTTTCACCCTCTTTGTACTACGTCAAGGACGCATCAGACATCCAGAGATGACCTACAGTAGGGCATCTACAGTGTCCTAGTCTGCAGGGTCGCCAAAGAGACGCTACTTCCTCAGGTGATCCAAATCCTGAACAAGGACACCGCCAGGACTCCCCATAGACCCACACCTCTGATGGTGTCCACTCTTCCCTTGCGTCCTTTTAATACTTTCACCATATTTCATATTGTTTGTTGACAAATACAAATTCTGTCTTGCAGTGCGGTGTTTTCCCCGTCAGCCTCTGGTGGGAGTTTATTGTCAGAGGCATGTGGACTCCTGATCTCATGTGTGTTACGGGCTTTTTCAGACGCTACCTAGGGACCAACTGAGACAGCACTGAGGACGACTGCTTTAAAACCAAACCAGTCTTGATGCTTGTTTACTAAATATTTTCACACAAGCGGACGCATTAATGTTCTGCAAACAGCTCGACTGTGGGAGGGAAAAGCTGTGACCTCACTAACACTCAAATCTTACATCGAATTTCATCTCATGTCATCTTCCGCCGCGCGTCCCGGCAAATAAGAGCAATTACCGTGAACCAAAACATACTGAGACGTGGAGAGCAGCACGGGCTGCGTCACCGTCCAGTCACTTTCTTGGCAGATCGAAGCTCGCCATGCGGACAGCCCACGCTCCAAGTTAGAAATCAGGAGATTGGACGGGGAATGAAAAGCGCTTTGCCAGCCGACAGACAGACGGACACAGTCGGGATCTGGACGAGCTGTCAAGTAGTTGGTGCTTCTTCATACGGAGGAGATAGTTAATTTGACCCAGGAGAGCGCAGAGAAATTGATTTTAACTCTGTTAAATTAAGTCTACTGAGGGACTCGGGGGCACCGGTCTCATGGGTTCATTTTATCCCGATGTGGAGATGATGAGGAGCTCCGCTGCCAACGGCAAGTTTGTCAAGAATCTACTGACATCCTGTACTCGCTCACTTTCTCACCCTCTAATTACACACACACACACACACACACACTGGAGTTAGACATCCGCACAGTAAACCGCAGCTTCCGTGTGAAGAGCAGAAACTGCCCACCTTTTGAAAAATCATTGCCGAGCCTCGACCGGCGAGACATCAGTCAGCCGAGAGATGGAGGAGGTAAAACGATCACGACACCGCAGTGGAAAAATACTCAAGTAAAAGTCTGCATCCTCGCAGTTTCACTTCAGGACAAGTCAACAAGTTCAGGCGGTAAAATATGCCCATGTGTCCAAAGTAAAAGCTGCTGTGACGTGGCGGCAGCGTCATCCCTTCCTGAAGAGCTGGAGGATCCTGATTGGAGCGGCGACGCCCGGTCCGGCCCTCCAATCCACGGGATCCAGTCCACACAGCTCTCAACTCAGGCGTTTCCAATGATCCTAAATTCAAGGCTCCATTCCATTTATTGCAGCAGAGACTTTGCAGTGAGCCAACATGCACCACAGCAGCACCCTGGTCTCTGTCTGACCTGAATGGAACGGGACCTGTAAAACACAATCTGTAGAGGTGTTTCCCCTGTGTTGTGGCGAGTGGACGGCGTATCCGTGAAACCCAAAATCTGTGGCTCTGGGTGCCACAATGTTGACAGTTCTGGATCATCAGTGGACCTGAGGCGGGCTGAATGACGCCATCTGCCCACCTGTCAATCAAAGTGTCCACGCTCTTAATCCTGCATAACTTTAAGCCTTAATATAATCTGAACAGGTGAGTTGTATATAAATTCACCCTCAGTACAGTTGTCATGAACGGGGAAATTAGCTACAGAGACCAAAACTGTTTTTTGTACCAGGCTGTAAACATGTTTATTTCTGCTGTGAAGTTGGACATTTGAACATGGGGACTTATGGAGACTGACTCACTCTTTTAGGACTCTTCTGATTATATTTATTCATTTAATTTGAACCGCGTGCGCTCTGCCTTTGTTCCCGTGTAGTTTGTTGTATATTATTAATCATATTTCCTGACAATAAATAGTTTGTTTTTCTTTTATGTTGCTTCCTTTTCCCAACACGAGGTGCGTCATAGCAATCACAGAATAATGAAAGGGAGACAAAAAAAAGAAACATGTTGGAGAAGCAAAGTTTAGTTGAAATTAGAAAACAGAGTTCAACAGCTGTTCGAAGCTTCTCGTGAACTCGGAAAGTTGAGTAAAAAGTTTGACTGAGCGATCCACAGCTCTGTGACGCGAGCAGCCGAACAGCTGATTGAACTGTCATAATACTGAACGCTTTACACGAAGTGTTCCCGAGCCTCAGTGCTTTGGGTTTTGAAGGGAGAGGTGATTACTTTCGAGGTGACGCCGTGTACTTCCTGTCACATATTGTGTGAAGATGGATTTAGTGCTCTGGTTTATCAAAGTAGCGGTTCATCTCATTAGACGGGATGAGTCAGAATGAACATCAGGGTCGACGTATTGCTTTAGAGGGAGCTGATAGACTGAAATGTTCTTTCATAACTCTTCATTAAGATCCCTGTCTGTGCAGCAAAGAACTGTCTTTATTTTCAATAGACGGAGTCTCACAAGACCTTAAAGTCGAAACGTTTGGAGACCTCTGAAGTCAGATGCAGGAGGAAAGGAAAAAAAGTTTAGTCTGTCTGAAGCTGAAGAACCTGGACGTGGTCTCCGTGACGTCACCTGATCTACCTCTGCTGGCTCTCCAGCCAGGACACGGAGCATTGATGAAGGTGAGGCCTGGTTACTGAAGCCAGACACCTGTGATGACACCCACCTGTCAATCAAAGCATCCACACTCTTAATCCTGCATAACTTTAAGCCTTAATATAACCTGAACAGGTGAGTTGTATATAAATTCACCCTCAGTACAGTTGTCATGAACGGGGAAATTAGCTATAGAGACCAAAACTGTTTTTTGTACCAGGCTGTAAACATGTTTATTTCTGCTGTGAAGTTGGACATTTGAACATGGGGACTTATGGAGACTGACTCACTTCTGGAGCCAGCCTCAAGTGGATGACAAGAGGAACTGCAGTTTTTGGTACTTTCACATTGGCTTCATTTACCAGCCACAGAGGTTGCTGCTTGGTTGCTATCTTGTTTTAGCCTGTTGTTAGCTTGTTTTAGCTCATTGTTCACTTGTTTTAGCTCACCTTTAGCTTGTTTTAGCTCATTGTTAGCTTGTTTTAGCTCATTGTTAGCTTGTTTTAGCTCATTGTTAACTTGTTTTAGCTCACTTTTAGCTTGTTTTAGCTCATCGTTAGCTAAGTACAGTTGTCATGAACAGGGAAATTAGCTATAGAGACCAAAACAGTTTTTTGTACCAGGCTGTAAACATGTTTATTTCTTCTGTGAGTTGAACATTTGAACATGGGGACTTATGGAGACTGACTCACTTCTGGAGCCAGCCTCAAGTGGACGACAAGAGGAACTGCAGTTTTTGGTACTTTCATATTGGCTTCATTTACCAGCCACAGAGGTTGCTGCTTGGTTGCTAACTTGTTTTAGCCTGTTGTTAGCTTGTTTTAGCTCATTGTTAGCTTGTTTTAGCTCACTTTTAGCTTGTTTTAGCTCACTTTTAACTTGTTTTAGCTCATTGTTAGCTTGTTTTAGCTCATTGTTAACTTGTTTTAGCTCACATTTAGCTTGTTTTAGCTCATTGTTAGCTTGTTTTAGCTCACTTTTAGCTTGTTTTAGCTCATCGTTAGCTAAGTACAGTTGTCATGTCATGAACGGGGAAATTAGCTATAGAGACCAAAACTGTTTTTTGTACCAGGCTGTAAACATGTTTATTTCTGCTGTGAAGTTGGACATTTGAACATGGGGACTTATGGAGACTGACTCACTTCTGGAGCCAGCCTCAAGTGGATGAGAAGAGTAACTGCACTATTTTGGCTTCAATTCACAGCTACAGACGTTGTGGCTTGGTTGTGACATAGCCTAGTCACATGACTGATCAGCTGTTTCCTCATGGCTCCGCACAGATCTGATGTAGAATTGGCGCCACCTACTGCTTCAAACTGCTGGAAAAGAGCATTAATTTGCATTTTCTCGTGCTGATTCACAAACTTTGGTAAGAAAAGAAGTCAGGAGAAGCTGATAGAAAATGTATTTGTGTTAGTTCAGACATCTATTTGGGAAGAAGATGAAGAGGAGGAGGAGGAGGAGGAGGTGCTCCCTGTGGAGACAGGGCCCTGGCTCCAAATCAGCTGATTGGGATCGACAGCACAATCCACACATATGTTCGACTAATGGGGGCAAATCAGCGCCGAGCGAGGCGACAAAAACAACCACATGTGACAGACAGAAGGAAGACGACCATCACGAAGGTCGAGGCGGCGGAGATTGGTTAGCTGTCGTCATGTTAGCGTCGTGCTAAATTGTGTTTTTTAAGCCGCAAATGAGACAGTGCGTTTGTTTTGTTTAACGTGTGAGATTGTGAGATTGTGTCGTGACCTCCGGCGTTGCAGAGACGGAGACAAGATGGGTCGAGTCAGGTCCCGTTTGTCTCGCGGAGAGACGTGAACGTACGCGAGGCTGATCAAATTAGACTTTCTCTTACGTGTTACACATGTGGATGACGCAACAACAGCAACACCTGTCCACTGTCGTTTGCTTTATGTTTTCTTTGACCTTTTATTTTGGCGGGGCGGTCTCTTGAGATCAGAATCTCTCTCAGGAGACTCAAAATGGTAGCACAGTCCTGTTTCAGAAACAACACACTCCTTTTCTCTTCTTAGCTTCCTCCATCAACGTCCTCTTCAAACTCTTCTCCTCTGCCATTATGTGCATAGAGGCTGCTGAGCCCGGTTACACTGACTGCTGGCTAACTTCCCCGTCAACATTCCCCAAACCTCGTCTTCTTCTTCTTCTTCTTCTTCCCATTGTTTCAAAACGCCTGTGGTACAAACAGTAACACTCGTCCGGTGCTCTGAGCTCACAGTCCCAGCTAACAAACTGAGCTAACATTAGCTAACAGCAGCTAACAAACTGAGGTAACATCAGCTAACAGCAGCTAACAAACTGAGCTAACATTAGCTAACAACAGCTAACAGACTGAGCTAACATTAGTTAACAAAATGAGGTAACATTAGCAAACAGTAGCTTACAAACTGAGCTAACATTAGCTAACAGCAGCTACATTAGCAAAAAGTAGCTAACAAACTGAGCTAACAGCAGCTAACAAACTGAGCTAACATTAGTTATCAAAGTGAGCTAACATTAGCTAACAGCAGCTAACAAACTGAGCTAACATTAGTTATCAAAGTGAGCTAACATTAGCTAACAGCAGCTAACATGAGCTAACAGCAGCTACAGCTGTCAGCAGTTTACTTCACTGTCCATCATAAACTCTGTAAATCACAGAGAGTTGAGGCGGAGCAGCCGGAGGACATCAGAGGGAAAACCAGAAAACATTTCCTCCATAAAATATGATCCAGTTTCACCAAAATCAGTGAAATAGTTGGTGGTGTGTGACTTAGTGCCGTAAAGCGTTACGTACTTCTCCCGACCCGGAGCTCAAAGTTACATAGTGTGACGTACTTTTAGTGTGACAGAAACTGCAGTGACGAGCTGTGTTAGGAAATGAAAGAAGGCTGAGAGTCAAAGACAGAGAAGGTAAATAAGAAAGGACCAGCATATTATTGTTTTTTGGTCTTTTCATGCCATTTCTCAAACATCCAGCAGCCTTGACATAAATCCTTGACACGTTCCATTTCTTTGAGAGACGCGCTGTCTTTTATTGGAGCTGCAGAACAAGTGACGCTGACGAGTTATTCAGTCATTATCTTTAGAGTTATTCTGTCATGAAGTGAAGTCTTGGTTGATTTTGACCTCACGGTAGCACTAGATATCATTCAAGGCATTATGAGTCATCTGCCGGAGACAATAAATATCTGTACTGACTTTAGTTCATCCATTTATGTTGCTAAAACACATTTAAACCGACAAGAATTCAGATCTGTGGAAAAGGCAAACACCAATTAACAATAATAATATTGGTTGTGATGCTAAATGTGTGTAATAATGCTAATTTCTGGAGTTATTACAGACAGCAGCGAGCTTCCTTCAGTTTATTTGATGTGTCGTCTTCTCACAGAAGAAGAAGAGGAGGAAGGCGTTGCCGGTGTTAATATTTACCCTGCTGAGGAAAGGGCACAACACTCTGCAGAAAGCTGCAGATGACTTTAAAATGTCATTTTCTAGTTCACTGCCCTGTAACTCTGCTGCTGCTTTAAAGAAAAACAAATACCAGCATTTAAATCACCGCCGCCTCAAACACTCAGAAACGCTCTCGGCGGCAAAATGTCACGGAAACAAAGAGGACACTTCAGATATTTACAGGATAATCCAGACGCAGTTTATGAGGAATGATTTGATGAAAAACTCCAACAGCTGCACAGGACGATGAAATACAACATCCACAACCTTTTTAATAATCAAAGAATGAAGCAGCAACTGTGACTCAAACGTCATCTGAACTCAGAGTAAACAGAAAGTAGTTCATGTGTGAGAACTAAGAAATTTAGCGCGTTAATTTAATGTTTTTATCACTTTTTATTGCTAATGACCGAACAGGTTGTATCGAACTTAAAAATTAACCTTTTCACGACTTTCTCGGTTGCCTATTTTTCGTGAAAATACAAAGAATGTGGCATTTATGCGCGCGCTAGCATGCCTCTTCCCTACAGTGCGCAACGTTAGCTCACAAAAGCAATGTGCTCACACCTACAAACACCAAGTCTAAAATCAAAAAAGCTAAAATTACTGCCAAGCATGTAAAAATATATCGTGATATGACCTTCTAGCTAGCTAACGTAGCACAATACTGTCTTGGCTAACCTGGCTTGCTCTTTGCGGGTTACTTTGGGTACATGCAGCATAATTGGGTTGCAGCTAGCTGGTTAAGCTATCCACGATACTACTTATATATGCATTGAGTTAAACGTTGATTTTAGCCACAGTAAATGATGTATTGGGGCAAAACGACTTTCTAGTTCATGGGGCCAACTAGCTAACTGTAACCGAAGCTAAGCAGCAAGCTAGTTAGCATCATGGAGCCGGTGGTCCAAATTCATGTGTACATTTCAGGGCTCGCTAGCATCCCTTTCCAGGCATGTAGGAGAAAGTATGGTGGCCGTGAAGTCTCTATCTAGAGCAGTTTGTCCATTCAAGGCTACTGTAGAAACAGTGGCAGTGGTTAGCACTGGTTCAAACCTCCCAGTCGGCTTCCGAGTGGAGTTTGCGTAGGTGTGATTGTGAGCGTGAACGGTCGTTTGTCTCTATATGTCAACCCTGTGATTTCACCCTAATGTCAGCTGGGATCAGCTGATAAAGATAGACTGGTTATGGAAGATGGATGGAGACAATATAGATAACACAGTTCAAGAGCACCAACAAACTACAGTAACTAAAAAGGAACCGAGAAGTCGAATCAATGCTGAACATTTCATTGGATTTTATTGCAGGACTGTTGAATTAGACTGCATTAGCTTCAGCTGGAGGAGCCGAATAAACCAACAGCTCAGTATATTTCTTGTGCGGTGTGTCCAGGAGCAAAGAAAAGTGGATGAAAGAAGAAGTAAGCTGCAACTTTTAGATGATTAAAACAGTGAATCAGCCAGCGCTGCTGCAGAGCAGTGAGTGAGACAATCTGATAATGTTGCAGCAGTTAAATAAACTCCATGTCAGACTTTCAGGGTGTTTATTCATAACTTGCCCTCCTCGCGGCACCGTCACATCTGTTCCCCACACCGCCACCATCGCTGCTAATTGTGCTCCCGCTGTCTCCACGGTGAGAGCTTCAGTCGCACACAGTTGAAGACGCAGAGAAAACGGCGCCTATTTATATCCACGCTGCTGCACGTGTGTGCGGTGGTGGCGGTTCCCGGGAAATCACACCACAGATGGTCGAGCAGGGCGATCAGCGGACCCGCTCGTTGTCCATGACGACCGAGGATGACCTGTTACTCATCTCCTCACGAGCTCACACACACCTCGTCTCCGAGGCTGAAAAACTTCATCCTGCTGTGACTGATGGGAAGTTTTCAGAGGCTCGAAGAAAACATCTCGCTGGTCAAGCAGAACGTGTCGCAGTGATCCGAAGCTAAAGGATTTCTGTTCGGTTTGGCTGTTTTGTTGGAAACTCTTCACTTCATTTTCCGGTAAATCGATGACAGCCTTACAGGACGTGACGGAGTGAAACTAACCGGAGACACCTGGAAGAATCATCAGACTCAGAAATTAACGTCATTTTCAGGTCTGGTTCCCCTCAGAGGGACGAGGGATGGGTGGCATCTTCTTCTAGCAATAAGACTAAGATCGTCTATAAAGTCACATGATAACACAAATAAACTAACCAAACAGCAACATCCGTCTTTGTGAAGTGAAGCAAATGTGAAAGCACCAAAAACTGCAGTTCCTCTTGTCGTCCACTTGAGGCTGGCTCCAGAAGTGAGTCAGTCTCCATAAGTCCCCATGTTCAAATGTCCAACTTCACAGCAGAAATAAACATGTTTACAGCCTGGTACAAAAAACAGTTTTGGTCTCTGTAGCTAATTTCCCCGTTCATGACAACTGTACTGAGCTAACAACAGGCTAAAACAAGTTAGCAACCAAGCAGCAACCTCTGTGGCTGGTAAATGAAGCCAATGTGAAAGTACCACAAACTGCAGTTCCTCTTGTCATTCACTTAAGGCTGGCTCCAGAAGAAGTGAGTCAGTCTCCATAAGTCCCCATGTTCAAATGTCCAACTTCACAGCAGAGCGACCACACGGAGCTTCACAACGGCACTTTGTCACGACTGCATCCATGTTTTATACAGTCTGTGGTGATCCATCTGTCTGTTCTTCTTCTTCACTGTCAGTCACCTTCAGTTCAAACTCAACTTTATTTGTCACTTTAACCACGAGAAAGCAGCTCAGTGAAATAAACAGGGTGAATGCAGGGAGTTCATTTAGAGCACATGTTCAATGAAAACATGAAGACTTGCAGTCTGTGTAATAAATCCTCTTTATTGACTGAGAGCACAAACTAAATGTTGTTTCTTCATTGAATCTCACATATGTACAAGAAAAGAATGAATCATCTCCTTATTGATTCTGATCATACAAACTAAAGTCATCATGAGCAGTGATAGCCTCCATGGCTAAACAGACACAGGAAGGAGCGCCACCTAAAGAAACTCAAACATTTACACAGCGACCAATGAGAAGAGGGCAAAGTACCGCCCACAGTGTTTGATTGACAGGTGAAGAAATGCCACAACAATCAGCTGTCAGCAACAATGATGGAAACAAAACAAGCTGAAGACATGAAACACAGAATTTAACCCTTCAATGACTTCTGTCTATTTGACTTTACACAACTCAGCAGAGGATTCATAAAAAATATAAAGTCCAGCATAGAGAGGCTGAGTGAACGTGGTCTGGACTCTGTGGAGGAGAGTCATGGTTTCAGAGGCGCTGTAGAAGGACAGAATACCTGCACTGTGATCCAGGTACACTCCAACTCTGGAGGACCGAGGACCTGAGACGGGAGTTTGGACTTTGTTGTAACAAAAGTCATAACTGTTTGTGCCACAATGTAACCTCCAGGATTTGTCATTTAATCCAAATCTACATTCATGTGATCTCCCTGCTCTGCTGATATTCTTGTATGTGACTGCTACATAAACTCCTCCTCCTCTCCACTCCACCTCCCAGTAACAACGTCCAGTCAGACTCTCTCTACTCAGGACCTGAGGCCAGCCAGTGAATCTGTCTGGGTGACTAGAATAAGACTGTTGTTGACTCATTAATGTCACTTTTCTGTTCCCCTCAGATAATAACAGCTGTGTGTGTGCTGTGTTTGGATCCAGTGTGAGTTCACGTGAATATTTTAAGAACTCAGCTCTGGTCTTGGGCTCTGGTTCTGGTCCTGACAGTGAAACATGGACTTCAGTGTCTGTCAGTGAGATGTTTGTCCGTTGGTGCCTCAGAGCGTCCTGTAGTTTATCTCTGAGCTCTGACACAGCAGCTGTCACATCCTCAAAGTACCTCAGAGGACGGATATTGATGCTGGATGAGTCTGTAGGTTGGCTGAGTCGTGACAGTGAGGGGTAGTTGTGTAGAAACTGGTTGTGGTCCTCTGTGTGTGAGCTTCTTCAGATCAGCGTCTTTCCTCTTCAGCTCAGTGATCTCCTGCTCCAGCTTCTCCTGAAGCTCTTTGACTCGACTCACTTCAGTTTCCTGCTGGGATCTGACCTGCTGCTTCACATCAGACCTTCTTTTCTCCATGAGACGGATCAGCTCAGTGAAGATCTTCTCACTGTCCTCCACCGCTTTATCAGCAGAGCCATTGATAGCCTCCACCTCCTGTTGGAGCTCCTTCACATCTTTCTCTCTGTCCTGGATTCTCTGCTGGATGTTTTGTCGACTCACCTCGAGCTCTCTCTGCCTCTCAGTCCTTTCTGCTGCAGCTGAGACTGTGTCGTGGCCTTTATGTTCATCCACAGAGCAGAGATAACAGATACACTGCTGATCAGTACGGCAGAACATCTTCATCACCTCATCATGACGAGAGCAGATGTTCTCCTGGAGCTTCTTGGAGGGCTCCACCAGCTTGTGTTTCTTAAATGTAGGTGATTCATGATGAGGCTGGAGGTGTTTCTCACAGTAAGAGGCCAGACAGAACAGACAGGACTTCAGAGCTTTCAGTTTTCTCCCAGTGCAGACATCACAGGCCACATCTTCAGGTCCAGCATAGCAGTGATCAGCAGGAGCAGCTTGGAGTCCAGTCTTCTTCAGTTCCTCCACTAAAGCTGCTAACATGGTGTTTTTCATCAGGACAGGCCTCGGTGTGAAGGTCTGCCTACACTGAGGGCAGCTGTGGATTCTCTTCTCATCCTCTCCATCCCAGTAGCTTTTGATACAGTTCATGCAGTAGCTGTGTCCACAGGAAGTAGTCACGGATCCTTCAGTAGATCCAGACAGATCGGACAAGAGAAGGTTTCGGTCCAGTTTATTTCCTTGCTGTGCCATTTCTCCTCTCTGCGTCGACGACTGTCTGAGTTTGACTTCCTCAGAAATGAAACTAGTTTGAGCTCTGATCTAAACAACATGCAGCCTGTCAGCTGACACGTCAGCACATGTTGGTTCCACCCATCTTCAAACTGTAGATCTGAGGGGAGGGAACAAGGAAACACATGAACAGAGTGGAGCTGGCTGTGTTTGAGAGCAGGAAGAAGAGGAGGGCTTATCAAGAGCTGAGGCATTCCAGGAAGAGGACCTTGTAAATGATCTGCAGAGTTCATACACTTTGATCGCTGTGAAGAAAATAGTTCATGTTAAAGTTTCACCTGGAAATGAGTCCAAAAGAAACCAGAAGACTTTTCTAAAACACGGCTGATCTGAAGGTGAAATAAAGGTAAATCCTCCAGTCAGTGACAATCATCAGCCAAACAACCACTAATAAAGGCAATCATTTCATCTTCTTTATGTTCAATGATGAAATCCTCGACTGTCTGTAAAGGTGAGCTGTCAGAGACGAGGACTACAAACACAGGAGCATCACCAGCTGCCATTTTGTCACCTTTGTTCTTTTCTTTGGAAACCAGTGAGTTCAAATGTATTACACACGTTTACTGTAAATATTATACAGTATGTAAAGTAGTTCAAGTTTGCACAACCATAAACCTATACAGCAACAAGACTCCAGAAGAAGTGAGTCAGTCTCCGTAAGTCCCCATGTTCAAATGTCCAACTTCACAGCAGAAATAAACATGTTTACAGCCTGGTACAAAAAACAGTTTTGGTCTCTGTAGCTAATTTCCCCGTTCATGACAACTGTACTGAGGGTGAATTTATATACAACTCACCTGTTCAGATTATATTAAGGCTTAAAGTTATGCAGGATTAAGAGCGTGGGCGCTTTGATTGACAGGTAGCTTGTTTGAGCAAGCAGGCGTCATTCACATCTTACATCTGACACAAGCTGTGGTGGTGGCTCTGGCCGGGTAAATTAGCTGTAGTGCCAGGCTGTAAACATGTTTATTTCTGCTGTGAAGTTGGACATTTTAACATGGGGACTTATGGAGACTGACTCACTTCTGGAGCCAGCCTCAAGTGGAGCTTTGACGCCAACCCATCAGAATTAACCAATAATATCACATTCTACATATCAGCTAATTCAATTTTTAACTCAACTTTACTGTTTATCCAGACGAGCATGTTTAATGTGTGTTTTAATGTGTCACTGATCAGAGTATTTTTTATTTCATGCTAAAAGAAAAAACTATTTAACCTTTCTGTTGATCACATCAGATGATCTTCATCAGCAGATGAAGGTCAAGATCAACATGGATGAGAAGAAGTCCTTTAAAGTGCTCAGAAAAAATGCAAATTTTGACATCTGTTCCATGAAGGGTAACTCCATCTGTGAAGTGAACTGTGCGGCAGCTCAAGGTCAAGAATGATTCTTCATTTTAATATTAAGACTTAAAAAAAATGCAGATGGACTCTTTTTTTTTTTTTTTTTTTAAGGGTCCGACGGCTGAGTGAAGTGAAGCCGTGATCCTCAATCTGCTTTTAAATTCACAGGTCAGAGTTTTAAATGGACACGACACTGAATATGTGCCGAACACAATCTGACGCATGATTTGCTTCAACCTTTTACTAACTGCGAACATGTTGTGTTCTTCAGACTGTATCCAGAGAAGTGTAAAGACTCACAGCATAAACCAGAACGTCTAAAAACAAACAACACATTTTAACCAAAGTTCGAGTAATTCTGCAAAAGACAATCCGTCCGCTACCGTTACGTGAATATTAGGAGTTGGTTCACGAGATAAGCAGTAGGTGGCGCCAATTCTCCAGTTGGAAAACTTCATACGTCATCCCCTCATCTCTTCATCCCTTCATTTCTTATCCTTCAACCCTCATCTCCTGACTCTCCTCCATCCATCTGTTCATCCCTGAACTCTGAACAACCCTTCACTTCTTAACCTTCAATCCTCATCCCTCAACGATCATCCCTTCATTCCTCAACTGTTCATCCTTTGACCATCAACCCTTCATTCCTCATCCCTTGACCCTCCTCCCCCTTACAGTACATCATCTTGGTTTACCTTCACTCACGATCTGCATTAAACTAAATCTCTAAATCTACACGTATAATCAATATTCTCTACGTCTGAACTCATTCAGAAAAAGTGTTTCCATCTCCACGAAGAGCAGAAAAAGTAAACATAACACCTTTTCTGCAAAACTGAAGAAGTTTTTTTGAACGTTGCCCTTTTCATCAAACTTTTCTAACGCGACACTTCACAGCACACATTAAAATACATTTACAGAAACATGCCTCGTGTTGGTTTCAACTCTTTCTTGTGGGGTTTTGTTGACAGGAAGAAAAATAAGAGAGAATATCACCAGACTTCTCTTTTTTAAAAAAGGTCAGGACTTTA
Source organism: Miichthys miiuy (assembly GCA_036365135.1). NCBI lineage: Eukaryota > Metazoa > Chordata > Actinopteri > Sciaenidae > Miichthys > Miichthys miiuy. The sequence goes on along the minus strand of CM071611.1, from coordinate 25,114,602 downwards.
ACTTTCTACACAAAAACATTCATCTACAGGCTGAAGATTAATGCATACTGTATGTTGACACCATATATACTTCCATTTCATCCAAGTTGAGGTTCTGGTGCTGCGATAATGTGTTTTCTCTGTCTCAATTTTGTGTGTTCTGTGCGAAGTAAATGTGCTGGGTATGAGAATGTATTTCCTCTGCTGAATTTAATCATTCTCTCTTCTCTCCAAAGGCCAACGGAGACGTAGACCTGAATCACTTATCTGCCTTTGACTTCTGGATGTTTTCCTTGATTCTCGTCATTTCAGAGCTGAAGAGGGCCAGAACAAAAATACAGAACGCCAATGAAAAGACTCGTGAATATGAAGAAAGCTTTTTTTTAAAAGCTCTGAGAGGGAGCAGATGTTTCTGTGTGTCGCTGCGATTCATCGGAGTCTGGAGGTGTGAAACAGGGTCACGTTCTCAGCTCTCCTTCCTACTCGGTTTTGAAATAATTTGTTGTGCTGACAGGGGGCCTTGTGGTTTTTCCGCGGAGAGTAAAGAGAGGTGGAAGTGTTGGTGAGAGGAGCTCGGTGAACTCCTGACCTTTATCTGGCTGAAGCCGATCAATGGAAAGCTACAGAGGACGTCAAATGGTCACATGGTATAGATCAGAGCTGTGTTGTTTGACGGTTTTAAGGATTCTGGAAGAATATACCTTCATTGTGTGTCATTGTGTTTTCTCAAGCTGTTAGTTGGCTGGAAAATGAAGCGTTAACTTCTTAAAGGTTCAGTCGTGGTATGTTTAAAAGGGACAAGAGGGCATCGCCGCTGTTTTATTTTCCTGTGATGAGAATTTTAGATGTTAGATGTGAGAATATCGGGAGGTCGGGCATCAGAAACTGTGCAGAGCCAGAATATTTTCACATCTAACTGTGAGAATTCAGGGTTTATTCAACCAAACCAGGGTTGGTGATTGTTGGAACAGTTTTATGATGTTTTATGAAGAGTTACGATGTTACGTTATGTGCGGTTTGTGTTTTCCCTTTCCTTGTGACCTCTGGTTTCCCTTTCACCTGCTTGATCACCTCACCATCTGCTCCTCATCATCCAATCAACGTCTGTGATGCAAAAGACCAACTCCACCAGATCGTTCAAACGCCATTTCAATAACGCACGCTTGGGCCAACTCAGAGATTTCTTTTGATACGTCCATCTCGTCTTCGTTTGCACCAGCCACTTACCTGGATCTCCACCGCCCTGCACATTCTACCTCTGTTTCGACTAGTGTTTGCATTTGGGGTATGCCAGACGTTCATCTTAATGCTTTTAGTGAACATACTTTGACGGTGCGCAACTACCCTGAAGGATTACCATTTCACTTCTCACTGGACCTTCTCATCTCATTGTCCTTGTTAGTCTTAAACCCAAAACCATGGAAACACTGGGTCCAGGTTGATTAATACCAAAGTTAGCCTTTAAGGATTTTCTACTTTTATCTGTGTGAATATATCTTAATTGGTCACATGGGCAATGCAATAAACTGTAAACACATATTATCACCTTCTTCGTCAGTAAACAGTTGCCTATTTTCATGGCAGCCGTTTTGATTTGTTATTACAGGGAAAGCTCAGGTGGAACAAATTTCATTAAGGATGGCTCAGTTCCATCAAGTGTCCAAGTGAACCGTGACACGGCGAGCATGCATGGAAAATTCCAGGACCCTGGAACTCTTTGAATGGAATTTAGTTGTTTTAATGTTGTCAATTATGCCTGTGCAGGCACGCCGCCAGGATTTTTTCTCTCCCCGTGCTAAGGGGGGGGGGCTTGACCGATACGTGGGGGTGCTAAGAAAATAATCGCTTTTCATGACTTCGGTTACTTTATAAGGAGGTTCTCGTTTTTTTCAATAAAAGCAGCTATCATACACAGCACGAGCATGTTCAATATAAAAGTAGTTTTAACTGAATTTGGCCAAAGAATATTCAACAAAATAGTTAAGCCTAATGCAAGTGACCACAAGGCAATGGCAAAAGTGTTTCACGTGCAAAGGTGACATATTCAGCACCGGACGGCGCCCATGCCCCCGCCAATAACCAGACAACACATCCAAAATGCGACAGGTGTACTGTATTTATTCCATATGCATAATAAAAACAAACAACTATGCATTGGCAACATTGTTTCGGATCACAACATCATAAGGTCAAAAATGGAATTAATAATTAATACGTTGAAAGTGGCGGCATGCAAAGCAGAAAACACGGTCCTTTGAAATACAATATTCCAGCCATTTGTAATCCTCAAACCATCTATGATTGAAGTAGCGCTCCTGCTGTCCAGCTTTCGTGGCTGGATAACGCCAAAGAAGAGGCCGCCTTGGTTCATCAACAGGTGACTGGCTTAAATCAGAGGGAGCGGTGTGTGTGTCAGCAGTGTAGAGCAGCTAGCAGCGATGGACTGCTCTGGTGCTCCTTCAGGTCCGGGCTCACGAGTTCCTCTCTCAGATTCATTTTGCGAATCTCCCTCTTCTTCTTTGTCCCCCTGGGAGACTGGGTCTTCATTTTCATTCATCTTCATTATAGCATATCATAGCAATGGACTGTATGTGTCTGATCGAGCTAATGATCTCTCTCCACTCAGTACTTAGCAATCTTTACATCATAAAGTCTGTAAATCACCTCGGTAGTGTGGCGTTATTCCCTGTTGGTCTCAGAGGCTGTGCTCGAACCCGGTCCTGTTCATCTGCTGAGCCCGGCTCTGTTACCTGCAAATGGCAGATTCAATTAGCAGCATTTAATTAGAGGTTAGCTACTCTAACAAGTCACGAGGCTGAAGCTATCTGTCCATCAGGAGACTGTCTAACTCACATGGAGTTGGTGGTTGCTAGTTTCGAAGGTTTACAAGCTTGTTTTTACAGGAAACATCTGTCTGCTGCTGGATAAAGTTGATGAGAATTCTGAGTGAATCCAAACAGTAAAGTTGTCGGCTGTAAAACATTGTAAAACAAATAGCTATTTGATCCTTTTGTTATTATAAAATTCTGATTAGTGCCCTCGTGAAGGAGAAATCTTGTATAAATTGAGCAGCTCTCGTTAGTTTGTTGAAATGTCTGCAGGATGTAAGAAAGCTGTTCACGGCAAGAACCTTGAGTCATTATGCTACATCCTATTATACGTCTCCACTGCCCTCGACATGTATGCTCGTTCCTCTGATGTAGACAAAACCTTGAGCTCTTCAAAGACACTCTTCATCGTACCGAGGCACCTTTCAAAGCCGAGGATTGGCTGTAAACGTTTGCATAAAGAGCTTTTTGATGATAAAATATGCAAAAAATCAGAAATGTCGCACGCCGTCCTTCGAGAGTTTCTCGAGGCATCACGGTCGCTGTAGACGACGTGTTCTTATACTGAACGCGACGCTTCGATCTTTATGTCAGTTTGTACAACCGTCAGCGCTCACCTCCTCCATCCTGCCTGGTCACTCTCATTTTAAAAAGTTGACCCAACTTGTCATTTCATTCCCCCCTGCAGACACGCAGCATATTAATATCCTCACTCTGCATTTGCCTGAGGATGATTACGAAGCTTACCTCTCAATCACGGGACGCTAATGACGGCGGCCAGGCATGATCGGGTGATTGATAGGTGGCATTTAGCCGTGATGGAGCCCAATATACTCTGTCCTCTCACCGGAGGCCCGCGGGGAGGAGAGCGAGCCACAACCTTTCAATAATCGAAAGCCTCTCGCCCGGTGAAAAGGCTGATCCTTTTGTTCTAATTAACCCGTGAAATGAGTTCAGCGGCTCCCTCTCTACCTGCGGCGTAAACGATCTAATAGTCTGTGAACGGCCGAGCGAGGAGAAGAATGCCAAGAGGTGGAAGGTCCGCCGGGTGATTTTCAACAGATGCTCTCTGTCTCTGATAGCATTAGCATCAAGAGAGAGGAAGATCAACTACAGTATGAGGCCGGAGGCTGTTAACTCAGAAATGAGACTTCTTAGAAGACGACATGACTGACGGCATGGAAGCAGGTCGCTGTTGAATATTACTGACTTCAGAGGAAAGTAGTAGACTAACCCTGCCTTTACTTAGAGTAAGTCGATGTTAGCTTGTGGTTCTGGACTAGAAATGTGATTTAACCCTTAACCCTCCACCAAAAACAACAATTTGTTTCAACTATAATTACATATTTTTTAATTTAAAGGCCCATTGACAGTGTAACGAATGGACGGCGTAGGCGTGACGTCACCTACAAGTTTCTGAAGACACATTTTGAAGCTCTATCTGCCGCCATCTTGGCAGTCGTGTCTCTTCCACTAATCTAAAAATTAGTGGATCATCGGCATATCACTTGAGTCTGCATAACTTTAAGCCTTAATATAATCTGAACAGGTGAGTTGTATATAAATTCACCCTCAGTACAGTTGTCATGAACGGGGAAATTAGCTACAGAGACCAAAACTGTTTTTTGTACCAGGCTGTTAGCGGTTAGCTCTTTCATCAGGTCGTTAGGTCTAAAGCTATCTGTCCATCAGTGAATCAGAGAGAGTTGAAGCTGAGCAACCCGGCGTGGCAGCTTTAACAGACTAATAAAAATGTCATGCAGATAACTTCAGTCCGTCTGCTTTCAGGTTCTCTCCTTTTATTTTACAAGGATGCACACAGACTGAAGACTGACAGCAGCAACAGGATCTTACTAAACCATAAAAACCCCTCTCATCCTTGATGGTTTTGATATTCTGGCGTTTTTCTCTGCAACCCCACTGAGCCTGCATCTATTTCTGCAGACGGGAGGCAGCGGAGGACTCACAGAAAAAAAAAGACAGAAGAGGAGCGAGGTGGAAAAACAAAACAAATTCTCCGACATGATGCCTGAGGCGCAGAGAGGCTCTGCAAGGCAGACCGACTCTCCTTCATCTTCCTGCCGAACTGTGGCCTGCTCCACAAGCATGAAGCCTTAAAAGTCTCGTTAATCACCTTTTTAGTTTACTGATTAACTGGAGATTCATCGTTTGCTCGTGCCCTCCAGAATAAAGTTCATGTTTAGAAGAAATCAGCTGTGACTGCTGGTTGGAAACAGGAAACGTTCTTCATGTTTTGTTGATCCGTCCGTCCGTCCGACCCAGCCTCCTCCTCCTCCTCCTCCTCCTCCTCTGTGGACTTGTCGCTCTGACAACATTTGAACACTACTTCCTGCTGACAGAAACGAGTCAGACTTCTGGAAGTCTTTGTTACTGAACTCAAACGTGTCATTTCAGGGCATTCGCTGAAAGTGCTGCTCTTGTTTTTTTTGGGTTAGTTTGGGGGAGGACAGACTGACTGAGTCTGCAAAGGACAAGACATAGCAGAGCCACAGAGTTCTGCAGAGGGACGAGGTCGAGGTGGACTGTAGCGATACGCTACGTTACAGACCAGGAAAACTTTGTTTGAGGGTGTATGTACAAGTATGATGAGAGTGCAAGCTTTGGTGTGTATTTGTGTGTATGCATGTAAGCACGAGTGTGTGGGCGTCACCTCCAGTTTCTCTCTCACCTGCCGGATTACCTCACCACCTGCGCCTCATCAACCAATCAACCTACGGCACATAAAACCCCGGCTCACCCTCCCACACATTCACTCTTCCTCGTGGTAACAGTACTACAGGCCTGCGCTGTGTTCGTTTGTAACTTTGCTCCCACATCATCCTCCTCATCCTCCAGCCACGTCCAGCTCTGTTTGTTCCCATAACTGCACTCTTACGGATGAAAACCCCACCGGGCACGTCTCTGTCTCGTCACAAAATGCTGTTTTGGTCTGTTCTCCACGCGCTTCTGGTGTGGTTTGAAACATTGACGAGAACGTTGCATCCATGCCTTGTGGAATTTATCCTTTTAGACTCCTGCACGACCCCTGAAAATCCAATAACAGCCGTGCGTTGAGCATCAACAGGCCAACAGAATCGATAAAATAAACAGTTTATTAAAATGATTTTTATAAGAGGATATTTACAGAGCTCGTTCTGTTCTCTATAAATCTTTTTCATCAACAGAATAAAACAATTATCTTCAGTCACACAACGGTTAATTCACTGCAACCTCGCTCATTCATCCTCTCTGTTTACAGGTGACCGTGTCAACCTGTCAGCTGCCTGGTTGCCTTGGCAACAGTCAATTAGCAACTGCTAATCAGCTGACTCCAAACGTCTGCATTCCTTTTTAACCGTTAGGAGACAACAAATAAATAACAGAATAAAAATATAATACACACACACACGTGATTCCCATCAACATGTTTTTACAGGTAATTTGACGACAACAACAGCCTCTTACAGGTAAGATGATGTCAACTCGTCTTTGTTTAGGAGACTAAGCTAATGCAAATAACATAAAATTTATACGTCCGACTCAAGGTCCTGGAGGAACATCAGGCCTGTCGTTTATTGAACAAACTGTGGTCAGGCTTGTAGATGAAAAGCTACCATTGTGTTCTTGAGTACAGTGATGCTATATACAACCATACTCGTCTCTGCTCAATACCTATGCACCACTCTAGACTGGTTACCATGGAGCTCAGAGGTTCATCACTACCTGCACTGCCTCAACCTTTATTCTGACCTGTATGAGAGGTTGGCTGACCCTCGGGTCTATAACGCTAATGCCGGAGCGTGTTCCGTGACCGAGACAGACGAAACTTTTATGATAATGAAAATCATGTTACATACGACTCATGTGACGACTTGTGTGATGCTTTTGGATGCTCCATCTAATTCATGGATCCATCGTCATGAAAGAAAAGGGAACTTGGTGTCTGAGTTTGAGACGTCATGTTGAAACTCTGTCTCTGATTTTTAGTAGTAAAATGTCAATCAGAAATGTCACGTTTTATCAAACACAGCAAACTCTGGCCTTTGGATAAACTTTGAGTGCACATGCTCCAAATACACTCCAGGCAACATGCTAATCTGCTTGGAGGCGAGTTCATCCAAGCAACAATATACAGATATATAAATTACACTGGCAGAAAATATATAGCTCGATGAGTAAAATGGCACTTTTACCTGCCTCACAATGCGATGAAGCACAAGTGAGGACTGATACAAACCGTTATTATGATAAAATACTCAAGTTAACAGCTTACAATGGGATGACATACAGTGCAATGTTGCATCACTGAGCAACACTCTCAAACACACACACATAAAATATGACAGTTCATATTAAATAATGCAACAAAATACACACGAACACTCAGAGTGAAGGTGAAAGCAGTTTGTTAACATTACAGACTTTCAGATAGATCTCTGGATCTATTACACACACACACACACACACACACACACACACACACACACACACACACACACACACACAGATGTATAATCGGGTCTTTTCCAATCACTAATACCTGGGGCCGTCTCGTTAACATGCAGCTCTGCAGCGGGTTTGTTTTGAGTCCAGATGCGACTGACGATCCGACGATTTCTGGCATCAATCTGCTGCTGTTGGCAGCTCGACCAGCCAAACAGAAATATAGATTTCGCCCCAAACACACACGCACACACTTTAACATTTACACTTGCATGCACATTACCTTTGGCTGTTATCACATCGCACCCACTCAGTGATTCGGTGCATTGGTTGAGTGGCCAGAGGCTTGAAGTATTGAGTCCTATTACAGCGGTCCGAGCTGAGCGGGATAGCATCAATGTAAACTTGGTAAACAGCGGGCGGGCCTCTGGCTGTTTCTGCTACTCTCAGGCAGGAAAATGAGCACAGACTTCAAAATGTCATTTGTGGTTGCTGGGTAGATTAAATGGACTTGTATACATTTGAGGAGGGGAAAAAACAAATCTGATAGAAGAAGTCAGAGCAGCTCCTGGCTGTTTGGCTGCAGTTAATAAAACAGCTTGTGTCTCTGTCTGGTTTGTTGAATGGATAAAAATAAAGAAGCATAAACACCTTTTTCAAACCTGCACATAAACTTTCATCTTTCGTCCAAAACTTTTATCCAAATCTTCATCTTAAAGCTTATTTAAACTTTGCAAATGTTCTTTCAAAGCTCCACCTTTATACAAACCAATTGTCCAAACCTCATGCTTTACATTTTTATCTAAACCTTCAACGCAAACCTCATTCAGACCTCCACCAACCATCCAAATTTCCATCCACCATCCATCCATTCCACCTTCAAAGCTTGGTCTTAATTTATTTCTCGAGCTTCAACCCAATCCAAATCTTCTTCCAAAGCCCAAACTTTAAATGACTCTGATTAAAACCTTAACCCTTATCTAAACCTCCACCATTTTCCAACCACACGCTTTTATCTAAACCTTCGTCTCAAAGCTCATTCAGACCTTTACCATCCATTAAATTTCCTTCAAAAACTTTGCAGTCTTCCAAACCTTAACCCTAACATTTTGATGCTTTGGCCAACTTTATCCAAATTTCCTTCTCAGGCTTCAACTCAGTCCAGATCTTCTTCCAAAGCCCAACCTTTAAACTTTAAACTAATCTCTTTCAAACATAAAGCTCTATCTAAACCTCCCACCTTTTCCCAAGGTTTCCTCCAAGGCATAATCCATTTGGTGTCATCCAAATCTTCCAGACTTTACCAATAATTCTCCATCAAAGCCTTCAGTTTGTTCAAGGTTTTATCAAGAAGAACTATCGCGGGGACTCTCATTGCATCCAAACTACCTCCTGAACCTTCAACTTTAAACATTTTCTTCCAAATATTCACTTTCATCCAAATCTTCATATTCCTCCTAATCGTCGAGCCTTCATCTTATTGTTTATTCACTTTGAACCGCATTTCTTTGAAGTCGTGTGCTTCACACATAAATTCAGACTTCATCTTTGTTTTTTGGCATTGAAATCTTCACCTTGAAATTTGATTCCAAAACATGAAAATAATCAGACTCATCGCCTCCAAACTTTATCTAAACCTTTGCTTCCCTCTAAGCTTTCATTCAAACCTCCATCCAAACTTTCCACATCATCCAGATTTTGGTTTTTCACCACCTAACTGTGCAGCCAGTCTCTAGCTGTGACTGTCATTTATCACAGTGTGAAACACAGCAGTAATAGACCCACAGCTGTAGGCTACATCACACCGCACCCCATATTCCTCCTCAGTTTATACTCCCTCCCAAAGGTTTAACACTTTGACAAATGTTCGAAATGTCCTCCATTGACTGACAACAGCTAAGGCATCGACTGATGGTCTCCAGGGATCGGCTGGGTTCGGATGTCGACTGTTTAGCAGCATAAAGCAAACCTCGTTAATGGGGTCCGGGGGAAAAAAAAAAAATCTCAATTAAATCTAGGAAGAGAAGAGCTGAGGGAGCGAGGACGAGGGAGGAAGAAAATAAGAGACAGATGGAGAGAAGTAATAATTGAAATGAACAAGACCAGGTGAGGGAAGGTGGAAAGTGAGGCAGAAAGAAATAATGAGAGGAGGATAATCCCAGGTAGAGTCGGGGAGGAAGGCGAAATGAGAGAGGAAAATAAAGAGGTGGAGTGAAGGAGGAAGGTAAAGCAAGCCAGTTAAGCACTCGCTGTTTGCATCAGGGAGCTGCAGGCCTGAATGACAAAGTCCCCATTAAACCAAGATGGAGTCTCCCGCCTGCAGCAAAGCACAAGCTAGCGCTGAACTTGCTCAGGTGGATCCATTACAGAGGCGTAATTAGAGAGAGAACACAGCAATTTCCACAGCCGGGTCACTGCTGCAGTTTACAGGAGAGCTGGAAACCTTCACAGGACGCCAAATGATTTGTGACGAGAGCTAACCCGCCGGATGAGCGGTCTTAATCTCTGGACTTGTGTTCTTTTATCCAGATTCTTCATTAGTTTGATGTCTGTTTGTAGATTGTCATGATACTGATAGATGAACAGACCAGTCGGGCTGGATATCGTTTAAAAAAAAAAGATACCAGGGAATTTTCAGTTCTAGCAAGCCACATACGGAGGTTACACAGGGTCAAGCAAATGTCTGGAGGTCACTGTAGTTAAGTAGAATTAATTAAACGATTGTGCTGATGGCTACAAGCAAAACCACACAAATACTTGGGTGGGTGGACGGTTTGTCTGGAGTAGTTTTGATGCTACTTTTTATTATTTTGGTCAGTACTGATACGCAACCCTACAGACCCAACACCGATCCAAAGCCTGGTCAGCATTTAAAATGGCAGAAACCAATTAATTTCATTAGAATCGCCTCAATCAGACACAGGTGGGCAAAATAAATCTGTGCCTGTCTTTATAGAACTAACTTTAACGTTTGATGAAAAATCAATGTTATTGTTGTGTTATGACTAGTACAGTTATATTTCAACGTTGATTCCATGACAGTTTCATTGATGCATCAACACTGATTCAATGTTGGTCTGCCACCTGGGATGGTTAGCTCTCCAAGCTAGCTGTGTGAGCTAACTGTGACTAGAACAAAAACAGAATCTGGACATGGTGGAAGTATTTCCAACCAGGGCTGGAGGAACATTTTAAAAAGAACATGAGTTTTTGGTGAATTCTGTCCAAGAGAGAAGTGCATTAGACCTTACAGGCTCCACACACATTGTTAGCTTGCTGATATTTAGCCAACACATGCATACCAACACCTATAAAGCTGTCTCATTTACATGATGCATCCATGAATAAACAGCCAATTTATGACTATAATACAGAAAGAATTCCAGCACAAATACTGTCAGTACAGCTTCAGAGAGACAGATTACATAAAATAGAAGTACATGGATGGAAAGCATGAAAACAGAACAAACAAAAAAAACAAAACATGTTGAGACAAAGGAATAAATGAAAAATATAAACAATAATCTCATCCTCCAGGCCTCCTTCTCTCCCCTTTTATCTTCCGTTAGCTCTTTCATATACGTGCAAATCTCTCCATCTATCTGTCTCTGTCAGCCACTTTCATTTTCCTGCATCTCCTCCACCATCTTTCATTATTTCTCTTTCTCTCTCTGTCTCTCTCTCAGCCTCTCAGGCTTAATTGAAGCTGTGGCAGCAGGGCGAGTGAAGCGATACCTGATTAGGAGGTTAAACCAATGGTGCGGCCCGATGGCAAATCCATCTGCTAATAAAAAAAAACAGGGAGACGATTCTGCGCGACGCTCTCACCCTCGCTCTCATTTGATTTTCAATTCAAAGGTGTTTTATTGGCAGGAAAAAAAAATCTAAAGCCTCTCATCAAAGCGCGAAACATCTTATACATCTTTCAATTCATTCATCAGAGCCAATATCAAATCAATCAAGTGATAAAGATAAGACTTGCGTAATAAGACTGGAGCTTAGCGGCCTCTTGTGGATGCATTTTTTATTAGAACGTTACAAAGTCCCCTTTTGAAAGTAAAAAGAGTTGGGAAGTCAGAACTTCAGCACTCGGATGGACATGAAACTTGGGCCAAAAGGACAGAAGTCTACTGCAAGTACTCTGGTGCATTTCTCTATGAAACAAACCAAAGAAAGTCCAACTCACATTTCTGGCTCCAAAGAACCAAGACGGCGATGGCCATAATGGGCGTCCACACTCCAATGGGCGACGTCATGGTGTGTTTACAATTGGTTTCTATGTTAGGGAACATTATGGATGTCAAAGAGAACATTAAAGTAGGAAATTACAGCTTGGACTGTGGTAGGACTGATTATTTTAATCAGATTTTTTCAACTAGGAGGCCAAATACCCAACATCATTGTGAATCTGCTGGGGACCATCAACAGTATGTGGCCACCCTTCTTGTATACTTTTCATCTTGATCTGCTCTTCCTGGTTCGGACATCTTAGCCCCAACTGGAAGCATACAGTTTAGACAATAGCGTCCTTGCACCAGCAGTTTTGTTTGTCTCTTTCCTGTTTCAACATGACAACACTCCCTCGGAGAGAGTCCATACTGGTGTAGAAAAACTCGAACCAGCCTGCGTCTCAACTCCATCCAACATGTTGGAAACATCGACCGCGAGCCAGACCTCATCACCCAGCATCAGTGCTGGACTTCACTGTCCGAATGGAAGCAAATCCCTGCAGCAGGTTCAACATCTGGTGCAAAAGCCTGAAAGCAGAGGAGTGGAGTCTGCGATAGCAGCAGATTAATGAACACAGTTTTAGAAAGACATGCTCAGCCATCACATATGGATATAATATTCCTGTGTTCCCACTCGTTTTGGCTACGCCGTGTATCACCACTTACTTTGGACCAAAATCCGACACCAACTGTTCTCTCTAGCTTTTGGCGTCGCCACTGGGCGTTTTTTTTTTTTTAAATCGAAGCTTCCTGGTTTGTCCAAATTAAATTGTGGTGTCAGTCTGGTCTCTGGTGGGAAATCTGCTCCTCCACACAAGAAGGCGACTGATCCAAACCGAAGAGTCAAATCCAAATATTTTTCCCAAAACAGCCGTACAGTCCAACTGTTTCCTCTCGCTGCCATATGGGACCAACAAACAAGTTACACTTAGTTGAATAAATGAGAGAATATGGTCACCTAACTGTAATATGTTGGTGTACAGGTTTTGCTGCATTGTGTTTTCTCTCGTAATATAATATGCCTTTTCATTTGGGAAGGATTTTTCAAAATAAGTGCATACTATTTCAACTTTGGGATTTGGGGGTTTTCTTTTGTTTCATCAGTTACTAGAGAGCTTCTCTCTCTCTCCCTCTGGTTATACTGTTGTATTAATGTGTTTTCTGACAGCATGCATGCAGCTTTACACACACACACAAACACTTCTTAGTGCAACCGCTGAGCTTGTGGTTCTTCCCCAGGTGATGCAGAGCTGCTCGTAAAGCTATATGAGGTGTGGGATTAAACCTCTGTGTGTGTGTGTGTGTGTGTATCATAAGAGTGTGTACAATGAGAAACTTTCTAAAATGAAACTTTACTGTATGTGCACGACGCTCAAAACATTTTACAAAGCAGCAAAAGACTCAAAATCCCGACCTGCTCCAGATCTCGACCTCTGACCTCCAGTTAGCGTAGGTCGGACATGGACCGGGTGCTGCACTGGGAGTCTGCAGATTTGTGTAGTCTGATCGTCTTTCTCTGTTTTTGGTTTCATGTGGTCATGAATGTAGAGGATGGCCGGTAGGTGAAGCTGGTAGGCTCGTCAACAAACATGCGGCATCTCATGTTAAGAGCATAGACAGTATAAAACACGGAGGTAGACTCCGTGATGCGATGCTGTTCACATTAAGGCTTAAAGTTACGCAGGATTAAGAGCGCGGACGCTTTGTCTTCAGTTTCGGGGTTTCTGATCTGCCGATGATCCACGTCTTTGCCGATTTTTAGATTAGCCGGGAGAGGCAGGACTGTGATGTCGATGGGATGCCTACGTCTGACATGGTGACATCAAACATGTTGAACATTTTGTATATAAAGTCAGTGATGTTCTGAATGAGGGCAGAGGGATGAAGAGAGAGAAAGAAAAAGGGGAAAAAGGACTGAACAGAAGATCAGAGAGAGAGAGAAGTGAACCAGCAAGATAAACCTCCATCAGCAGCAGCAGCTTAGACTCTAATAAATGTTTGGTGTGGAGTAAATTGCCTGCTAGCCGCTGGTGTTTGACCACAGTCTGCTCTGTCACTGAGCTTTACAGCCTCTGAACTCACATCTGAAAAAACCCCATCTGGGCCTCTCACACTGGCTCTCCACTGCGGAGGTCTGGATAGCAAATAAACATTTATCTGCTCCATGGAAGCAGGAATATAGATAAAAACATGCTAATTCTGCAAGCAAGACATCGTTTTCTGGCAAGGATTTCTTCATCCCGTTGTTTCTCATCCTCTTATTCCTTCAAGGTTTTGATTTTCATTCCTTTTAATTCACACGTTCGACTTATTCCTGTGACTCCATGCGCTCTCAAACAGACATAAAGAGCCGTTTTGTGGCTGGTTTATCTGCAGCTTCAGGTCTTTGTGTCCGACCACCAAAAAAAAAAAAAAACCACAACAGAGTCCTGAAGCCAGCACAAAGCTCTCTGTGTTTGAGTGAAAGGAGCATTTCAACAGAAGTAAGTCGGATTGGTTCGTTCTCTGAGGCTGAACGCGTGTTTATCAGTGAAATCACCTGGAGGATTTTGGCAGCATTAAAAAGCTGCAGACTTTTTGGCTCCATATGGCGCATAAAGGCCCAGGAAGGTGTGAAGGAGTTTTACGAGGAACACGCGCACACACAAAAAAAAACAAACAAAAACAATACAAATGTGTTGCCACATTTCTAGCTCGAGGTGCGTTCAGTGTACAAACCTGCAATATTTTTGAGTTTCCTCTTAAGGGCTGTGGCGCCAAAATGAGTTTTGAAGTGTCGAGGGCATCCAGGTTTGGATGACATAAGAGGCTATAGTGAACTTTTTCTATGACTTTTTTGAACTTCCTCTCCAGCCTACTGTTTGTTTCTTGGCTAAACTATGGCGAGGCTAATCCGTACAGTGACAGGGCTCACATCAATGTCAGCTAACTAACTCCAGACCCCGTAGTGCCAGGCATTTTAAAATCACAGCTTAAATAAAGTCCTGATCTTTGTGTTGTAGAAAGTTGTCATCAATAACCAGAACTAGAAATATTCATCATTACGTTGATATCTATGATTTTATTTTGGCGGGTTTCCACACGGTTTCCTCTGTAAATCTGCCCACAAAGCGTCTCCGGGTTTCTTCTGGAAGCTGTCAGATTGCACGGAGGGTCAGGATCTCCCTCCTTTTGTTTTTTTCAAATGAAAACAACTTGTGATTGTCAATTTCTTTCTGTTTTTAGAGGATTCAAAAGTTTCAGATACTTGTGCTAATAAATTATTCGAGTTTCGGTACCAATACCAAAGAAATACTTCTTTACAGTACATGTTTTCCACAAAACTCTTTTTCTAAATAAAACACTATCGGCAAACATTTCAGGAACGTATGAATCTGATCAGTTTGACAGTTTTTGATACCCCGACCGACACTTTTCAGAATCGAAGCTAAACAAGGAACAGATCTGTTTCTAACATGTTTACGGGAACATCAAGGTTCTCCTTCAGCTTTCAGATATTTACAGTGTGTAGAATACTTTCATAAAAAGTCACCACTTTATTGAGAAATGTACTAATTTGGTACAACCAAATAAAAAGTTTGTGACCTTCACCATCGAGGAAGAAGGACGAGGCACGGACCCGTGTCGGCTCGGCCAGCGGCGTCGCTCACCGCCAGGTAAAATCACTGTGTGTGACAGGTGGCTGAGAGACAGAACAGACAAACAAACAAACAGACAAACAGCCAAACACACACACACACACACACACAGAGCTGAGGAAAAATGTCCAACTGCAGCGACAGATGTAAACGGCTCGCTGCCTGGAACAGCGTGGACGCTAACGGCTGCAACGCTCCACAGATCTGCTGTTAGCTCCCGCGTTTGTCAGAAAGCGTCAGAACAGCTGCAGAGAGATCAGCTTGTAACATTAACTTCAGCTGCAGGGAGAGACGCCGCCTTTCACATTTCCTTCCATCCATCTCTGAACCACTTATTCTGCTCTTGGTTGAGATACGTCAGATTTATCTGGGTGAGATTTAACCTGTCCAGCTTTGACTTTCATATTAAATCTCCACGATGACAGTTTCATATAGTCTGTACCTTTTTTTTGTTTGACGTCTTCCTCCAGCCGACAAAACCGGCTCATACATTGATACGCACACACTTTGGAGATTTATTCAAACACAACGTTGTTTCAAATTAAACGTCCTCTTTTATCAGGCCTTGAAAAACACATAATACTTGTTAGTTGGATTAATTCACTCAGTCTTTAATGGGATTTGGCGACAATGAGAAAAAGTGTAGAATAATACCAGCGTTATCCTTTGAAGGCTTTGAGATGGAGCAGTGTGTTACAGTACATTAACACCAAACAGCAGCAACAACAAAATATTAACGTGATAAATGAGAGACGATCATTAATATAGAAAAACAAAACAGTTTGATTCAAATTCATGCATGCCACACATTTATTTATGTCCAAAGTCTCTGATGAACTGGCAATTAATACTTCTCATTCATCTCATCTACTCTATCGGATGTGTTTTCACTGAGAACCGTCACTCAAATGAGCGTTTGTAATCACCAATCAACAAACGGCTGTATCTCAAAAGCTGAAAGAAACTGATAGTTTCCATTTTGAAGGTCACTTCCAAATATGTGGCATTTGTAGCTTTTAAACAGAGTTTCATCTGTCAGAAAGGGGAAAAAAAAGTCACAGGAAGGAGGTCAGTCCTCCCTGACGACTCTTCGGCGAACACTCCAGAAAACAGCCTCGGTCTGGGTCCCTCTGTTTCCTGACGATGGTGATGATGTGATGAAATTTAGAGTGAACTCAGTTATAACTGGGCACTAATGTGGCAGTAGGAAGTGTCTTTGGCAACATATGAGAAAAAAGTTCTTTTGAATTTATGTGGAAAAGTTGGCGCGACTCTTCGGCGAACACTCCAGAAAACTGCCTCCGCCTGGGCAGTGAGAGCCGGGTACGTCCCTCTGTTTACTGACGGTGGTGATGTGATCCTGGGGACGCTTTGTGGGCGGAGACATTTTTAGATTTACAGAGGAAACCGGGTGGAAACCCGCCAAAATAAAATCATAGATATCAACGTAATGATGAATATTTCTATTTAATCTACAACACAAAGATCAGGACTTTATTTAACATGTTTACATGTGCTGGTAGCAAACCAAGATATGTAGTGAATGAACAATGAACATGGATGTAAAGGACCTTTTGTCTCATTAATTATAACTCACTGAATTTTTGTGTTCAAGCTCTTAAATTGTAGAAAAAGCTTTCTTTACTGCACGCTTTTAGACATTTTAAAATGGCCTAACTCTTGCTAACTTTAGCCTGCTCCAGAGCAGAGGTAACCCCTACGTTTGTGATCACACCACAAAATAAGATCTGAATCTGAGTCAGGTTTATTGCCACACGTTCTCAAACACGAGGAATTTAAGTAGAAAATATAAAGCTAAAAATCAAGTGCTAACACGTGTTTTTAAAACGAAATCGCTGTACAGCTTTCTGCAAAGTATTCACCAGGTCATGTGTAAAAGTTGACAGCAGTTGGGGGGGAAATAAATAGTTCATTTTTGGTCCTGGTGGACCGCACAGTTTGTGTCCAGGATGAAAGGAATCGGCCACCATCCGACTGATCCGACTCCATAAACTTCCTGACCTGAAAGGACGTAAAAATAGTCCCTGAATACATAAAAACTGCTCCGTACCTCGACCTGTCAGATGCTGGGAACCTCACGTCCTCACACATCCTCTTGCTGCACAAACTGAAGACCTTTAGACTGCTGTGATACCCCACACAGGCGGCTGTGGTGATCCTCGTTCTCTGAGGTTTTTGTAATTTCTTCTGCTCAGGCGACAGGCCTTACTGTCTTTCTCTGCAGATTTTAGCACATGTGCAGGCACAACTCTATCAGTTTTTCACACCTTAACTGCCTTTGCGTGGAGTAGGATGGAGAAAAGTTGTCATTTTGGTGTTAGTTGTAACACTTCTAAAAAAAGGAGTTACAGTCACCTCCGCTGCTGTCAGCCACTGTTTCATCTAAATATAAAATCAGTGTTTTGGCTTTAAAATCTGCAAACTTCTTCACACAGGTATGTGCAACAACACGAGACAGAGCAGCCAGCTAATATTACTTCAGTCAGCCCAGCTCACACTCCAGGCGGGCCGGCTAAAACTGAGCTAACATGAGCTAACAGCAGCTTCAGTTTACTTCACTGTCCTTCATAAACTCTGTAAATCACAGAGAGTTGAGGCGGAGCAGCCGGAGGACATCAGAGGGAAAACCAGAAAACATTTTCTCCATAAAATATGATCCAGTTTCACCAACATCAGTGAAATAGTTGGTGGTGTGTGACTTAGTGCCGTAAAGCGTTACGTACTTCTCCCGACCGGGCCCAAAGTTACATAGTGTGAGAACAGACGTACGAATGACAGAGACACCGTTCAGCTGATCACAGGTCAGTGTGGATCAGACGTTAGTTCATCAGAGGAAAGTTACATCATGTCGCTTTAATCTCCATTTTCTCCTGTTTGCTAAAAACTACAGTGCACAGCTGTTTTAGGGAAATCGTTGAGGCTTTTTTTAAAATGAAATCAATATATCTGTGAGGTGTTTGCAAAGATTTATGTCTTCAGTAGGAACCAGTAGACTTAGAGCTTAATGCCACACACAGGGTGGGAAGTTACAAAGTGCTGAGAGAGAGAAAGAATAACACGAGCTGCATCCTTCATGTGTCACACATGAATCAGACACTTGAGAGAGAGACAGAGAGATGACACATGCAGCCTTCTTCTGTCTGCACGTGGAGGCCACTGCCGTCGTGTCTTCTTTGATATCATGCAACATTATTTCCATCTCGTGTTCTGGTCAGAAATGAGGAAAAATTAACAAGTTGTTTTGCCCGACCATCACCTCGCCAAAACATCCGAGGCCACATGTTGGTTTTGTCCCATGCCGTTGCCACGGTTACGGATGTAAACAGCCCCATCCCAACCTCGAGGTTCTCAGCGGGGGAGCTTGACAGTAACATCTGAGAACATCTCGCCATTAAAAAATATCATATTTGTGTGAGCGGAGAGTTTGGTGCAGAGCCGGAGCTGGACGCCTCGAGTTGGTGTTTTAATAATGACAGCTCTGCAGCTGCTGAGCTGAGCAGGCCGGTGTTTGTGCAGAAATGCTTCCCCCGTTCGGTCCTTCCCAAAATGTTCTCACGTTTCTGGATGCGTTATTTCGTCGCGTGATTGATTATTTATCAGTCATCTGTAAAGAAGGTCTGTGAAATCCTTCAGTCAGGCTTGTGGATTAAAACACTCGACCTGACACATCTTGATGTGAGTCTTTGAAGCTGCGGTTGTTCATCCGCAGGCTGCTGCTGCCCTCCAGTGTTTCCTGCAGCTGCTGCAGCTCTCTGATCGACACACTGAGCAACATCAGCTCTGATGGACCGTCGTCGAGTCCATTGAGTCATCAGACCGGAGAGGTTACTGTCGCATGGTGTGTGTCTGAACCTCTAGGCCACCAGGACGACCAGATCTTACCTTTACACACCAACTGATGTTGTAAGATGCACAATGCACATGTAGAGCTGTAAATAACTGATCATACAGGCTTCACCAGTCACCATTCTTGTGTATGTAGCAGTGTAGCAGAGCAGCATTTGCCGCTCAGTGCATTTCAAAGATAAAACGTGAACCGCTAATTATCTTTTTTAAAAGTTTGAGAGCAGGCGGTGTGACACAGGACTCATGAGTAACCGACCGGTCTGAGGTGTGTGTGTGTGTGGTGTATTTTGCTGCAGTCTGGTGTCATCTGCATGTGATTTAATGAGGGTAAACACAGTGGAAGAGACGAGCGTGATGACACTGAGCTCTCAGAGGCTGCAGATGAATCAACACGTGTGTCTGAGACTCGTTTCACTCGCTGTAAACTGCTTCATCTGAAAGAACCTTGCACCACGTACAAAACACCTTAAAGGTGCAGTGTGTAAGACTCGGGGCCTTAAATTTCAAAGCCTTTCAAGGGCGAGGGTGATGTGAGGAGATGTGACTAGATGCAACTAAATTCTACACACTGGACCTTTTTAAATTTGATCCCATGTTCATGGCTCGATGTGCCGTCATGGTCAGGTAACGTACATAGAACGTATAAAGAAACGTGGACGTGTCTGTGTGGCATCCCCCACAGGTTTCTGAAGCTCAGTGTGGCGGCTCTGGTCGTCTCCATCTTGGCCGTCCTGCTTCTGGCGGCGCCTGACTACCCTAAAAATGGTCCTGCCGTACTCTGCGTTAAGCTGAATACTTTATTTGCTCTTTCCTGCTGCATGAGGTTATAAACTTTCAGCTAAAGGCGGCAGATCCACCTTAAAAGACTTTTTATGTGGTCTCTCTCTTCGTCCACCTTTTGGCATGGAATTTTGGCCAAAACAATCAATAACTGCTGCCTGAGCTGGAGGAAAAGTACCAGAGTGTGTGCAGCAAAACACGAAGCTCAAAGAAGCAGCCTACGGCAAGCCCGGAGGCCAAAACCCACCAGCAGTTTAACGCAGTGGAAGTTCTACTTATGTAACACAAAATACGGTGTTATATAGTGCTGTCTCTATAAGTTGGATATTAATGTACAGTAGAAAAGTACAGACAGATATTATCACATATTATTTTTAATGTGGCTCGCAGTGTGACAGCAGAAATGTTTCAGTTTATTTTAGAGAGTCTGATCAGCTCCTCAAAGAGGTGAAAACTGAGCATTTATTGGAAGAAATGATCATAATTGCCATCATCAGGGCCCGAACACATAACAAAGACAGAAGTCTCGCCGTTAAACTCATTAAAGGCTTTCAAATCTAATTTCCTGACGACGATTTTTTTGCTCTTCGGCTCCTCGTGAGCTGACGGAGATCTGGAAACTGCAGCGACTCGACTTCAGTTACTAAAATGACAATCCGTCGTGGAGCAGCAGGAAAGTTCACACACACTCTAAAAGTGACTCATCGCTGATTTACAGTACGACAGATTAGTCATTGTAAACTCTGATGCAGTGATCATAATCCATGTTCTGATCAGTTGAAGCTGATTTAAATGAACCGTGTAGACTGACATGAAGCTCTGCAGCAGTCCTGGAAAGTACATTTATGGCCTGGTTGCTCAAACAAGCCATCTGTAATGACACCCACCTGTCAATCAAAGCGTCCACGCTCTTAATTCTGCATAACTCATAAGTAAGATCTCAATCCAGTCGAGCATGGACGAGCGAGTCCGATTCATGGAGGTCCCACCTCGTAACTCCCAGGACTTAAAGGATCTGCTGCTAACGTCTAGATACCACAGCACAAATGAAGGAAGCCGATTTTAAGAATTTTTGCCAATGTGAGAGAGTAACTTTGGAGAGGCATGGCCTCTTTCAGGATCTTTTGGTTTCCGTTTCCATTTTTATAGGTTCCTCTGACCCTGAGTCCTGAATATATATAAGCAGAGTTAGCCTTACTTCCATACATTCAGTATATCTTCCCTTGTTTGTACTTATTTTTGGGAGGTTGACGATGAAAAGTGTACTGTAACCCCGAAACTCCACCGGACGCTTCTCCGTCACGCCACGGCTGCGGAGGCCCGCTTCTGAACCGGACGGTGGGGTTTGAAACTTTGACTAGCGACCGCGGCGCACACGCAACACTGCGCGTCCGTGCCTGGTGGAATTTGGGGGTTATGTCGGCGTGTCTTTCGACTGGTGCTGGTTATTGTACACAAATAAAAAGATACCACAGCACGCCTCCTTCAGAGGTCGAGTGGAGTCCATGCCCGGATGGGTCAGGGCTGTCCAACGATGACCTACAGAATATTAGGCAGGTGGTCATAAAGTTTGTTTCAAAGTGTAAAACAGTTACAGATCATAATAACTCTGCTTGCATGAGGTTTCTTTTCCTAAAACTAAATGTTGGATAAAGACCTCATGACTTCATGGTGCTGCATTGTGTCCACAGTCCTCCTATAAAACATAACTAATAACATCAGCAGAGAGCAGAAAACTCGTGTATTAGTGTAAATGAATCACAAACAAAAGATCTTTTTTTTCCTGTTTAATACAAATAACAGTTTATTTCCTCGGCCTGAAATGATATTCCAGCTCCTTCATCATCGGAGATGACTGGAGCAAAATTAAACACCTGTTGTTGGAGCGCTGTTTCTGTGCGTCTGCTTCTATTTATTTAGTTTCTTTACATATTTCCATCGAGGCCCGGCTTGTGTTTTTTATTCTGCAGCAGGTGAATCTACTTTTCCTCCTCCTGGGATTTCCTCTCCGGCTCAAACATCCTCAACACTTCTGCCAGAAATGAGTTTATACCGGGCTCGTATTATTAGGGTTTACAAATAAAATACTGGTGTTGTTTTAATCGAGTTTTTATTGGATTCTCTCACATTCGGTAACTCACAGGTGGCACATTTAATAGCAAACTGTGCATTAGCAGCTTCCAGATCTATTTCCTGCCTCTGGGCTGCTGCTGCTACCTGTTTACTCTCCATCTGTGGAGGAAGAAAAGTGTTTGTTTTGCTCTTTTTGCTCCTCACTAAATCTAAACTGGACTAGTTTGTCTTATAAATTAATATTTCCTCTGCAGGCCCGAGATCGTTATAAATGCTCAGAGCTCATCGGAGGCGTCCTGAGAAAAAAAAAAAAAGTTAGATTTTTTAACTCTGCTAAAGGAAGAAGTGTGCACACTCTCAGCACTAAGTTAACTGAAAAAGAAAGCGATGATGAATGTTCCTCAAGGTGCGCAGGAGGCTGAGACATAAATAATAGTTTATTAGAAGGAATATAAAAGTTAAAACACAAGAACAGACCGAGGTTTCTGTACGAGAAATAATTTAATTTAGACGAGACAGAAAGAAAAAGTTGAAGGTGAGTAATTATACGAACATCTGTGTAAAGATTTCTTTCAAAACACACTAAATATGTTGTGAAATGGTGTGAAAAGACTTTGAATGATATATCACTGAAATCTGGAGGTTCAGACAGTTTTTCACCAGTTTTCAGGATTTTGTGGGCGGTCCTTAAAGGGTGGCTCGATGACACGCTGAGGCCACCCTGAGCAGAGAGACAGAGATGAATTCATCACAGTGTTTCAAAGTTAGTCGTGGCTGCTGTGAAAAAGGTCTACCGTCTACTGGGATGTGTTTTTTTTAACCACACCTGTCTGCTCATCAGCCTATCAGTGCGCACGATGTATAAATATGGGCGGGGTTTCTGTTTTTTTAAGCATTCTGACCTGACGGAGAAGGAGCGAAACGTTGTCATCAGTAGGGGTTAACTTTGTTTGAACTGGGATGAGCTTCTTCAGCTACATCCACTCCTCACCTGGAGTCCTTAAACTTAAATACATAAAGATTAAAGACTCGATAGAAAGACGTTTATATTGAGTGAAACACTCGATGTTCTTTCAGTGAAATAAACATTTCTGATCAGCCTTCAGCTTCCTCGTCTCTCTCGTGAGGTTTGAGGTCGTCTTTTCTCTTTGCGAGGCATCTTTCCAGAATAAAACGACGTTTAACAAACTTCCTGAATGCATTAAAAGGACGTTCAAGGAAATATGAATCTTTACCGAACATTAGTTTGTCTCTGAAAGCATCGCCTGATCCTCTGAATGAATGAATTGATTTTCATTTGAGTCTTTAAAGTGACTGGCTTTGTGTTTGCACGTGTGTTTCTTATTTAATGTGTTTTAATTGTGACGTTTGGTGTCGATGCTTCAGTAGCACAAAGCTGCAGACCCGAGCTGTTCTGAGATGCATTTGACCACATACGTTTGTAGTATGAATGCTAATGTGTCCTGTAAGAACACACTGTCTGATGTAAATGACGTGTTTGGGCTCTCTGGCCTGCAGACTCCCTTTTTTAAAATTCAATAAACTGCTCCAGCAAAGTGTTAATCATTCCTGCTCCTTCTTGTGTATTCAGCATTAAATGCAACATTAAGTTTCTTTCTTTGTAGAAATACATTGTTTGTTGCAGCGCCTCTGTTCTGGTGGCTTCTCTGTGTCTGAAATGAACGTCTGACCGGCACAACATTTACACTAAATTTCTGAAATAAGACATTTTATTGATGGTAAAACACATCGGATGTTACAGACGGCCATTTCTGTTTAACAGGTGTGATCTCCTGATTTTTGTCTGAGGATCTTTGGGGCTGACCAAACCAAGCTGATGTCAATCAGCTGATTGTGAGGCCGATATGAGATCCTTCACCTGTTACCTCACTGTTTGTTCTTGGTGTAGGGTTTAGTTAGCTCGTCTTAAAGGGTACTATTTTTTTGTTGTTGTTGTTTTGTATGTGTGTGTGTGTGAAAATCTGTCTGTGTGGCCCAAAATAATAATAATTTAGATCTACCCTCGGTCGTGTAGACGTGCCCTGTAGTTAAGCGCTGCTAAGCTGCTAGAGACGGTCACTGCTAGTCTAGAAACTGAAGACCGGAGGGAGGACTTAACCGTCTGGGGACGGATTGGGCGGATCCGCCTAAAAAGTCTAAAGTTTTGCACATCTGTGAATATCTCCAAAACTGTTTATGACACAGAGATGTGGTTTGTTTCACTGTTTTCCGCTGAAGACGGAGCTGTGCAGTTTGTGTCTGCGTTGGAGAGACTTCCTTGTTGTTCTACGCCACCGCGTAAAAGACCAATCGAAAAACAGATGTTCGGCAGACTCCGTACGCAGTCAACGAATGGACAAACGTTACTAGGCAGACTAGTTTCTTTTTCAACCAATCAGTGGACTGCAGAGTGACAGAATAACTTCATAAATACTATTTCTATTGAAGGACAGCTTCAACTTTCTGGAGGCTCTTTGCTTTGCTAAGTGGCATGCCCGAGGAAAATGAGGCAAAAACACGCGGGACCTTTTTTTATTGAAAGGGCATTATTTTATTCACATAAAATAAGCACATTACAGCGGCATTCGTTTGTGCTTTGAGCACCTGCCCTCAAAGGTCTCTGCACGGCCCTGACAGACAGACTTCTTTTTTGGACTTCCTTAAAAAAGTCTCTCAGTTTTGTAAGTCTTAATTATTTGGGCGTCATTGTAAAATCGTCAAAAAGTCATTCATAAACATACAAACAAGTTATCCATAAAGTTTTCTCTTTCTGCAGGTGTGAACTGGGACAAAAGGTATGCTTTGAATGTGAAGATGATACTGTGATGCGTCATTATGTACTGTAAAATCACCTTGTGGTCAGTCTGACTGATTTATTCTCATCAAACGTCACATTTTATTTATTTTCTTAAATCAGCTGGTGTCTTCTTTTCTCTCTGTTTTACCTGAAGCTGCCACCAGATGGTGCTGTTGTTGTTGTTGTTTTAGCTAAAGGTGTAATACACCTCTCCAACATCAGATGGCGCTCTACACAAAGGAAACATCTGGGCGGTCATCCTCCACACACACACACACATTTTGTCCCATGTGAGAGTGTCTTAGTGTGCTGCCTTTTTTAAAATTTATTATTTTGAGGTTGACCCTTCATCCAAACAACCTACACCGAAAAATAATCTTCATACCAAAATAAGCAGTTAGCTTTGCGGAGGCCAAATGTTTGATCCCACGGAAAGAAGGCGAGAGCCATGATGTGTGCAGATGTGTGCACACACACCAAGCCTCCTTCACACACACACACAGCAGAGAAAGACCATTCACACATTTACTTATAGATCATAAAGTTAGATGTTCCTGATGCAGCCTGAGTTTCCCGACATGAAACGTGACAGAGAAATTCAAACGTGATACACTTTATTGAAAAAGTTGCAAAGTTTCACAAAAGTTTTCTTGATACAAAAATGTTTTACAAAAGATTATTTACAAAGTGCTGCATCATCATCCATCATCAATAAAAGGACTTTGGGAAGTTAAACCAATAACTTAAGAGACAAATGGAGAGTTAATATTCCAAAAATCATCCTGAAAAAGTGTCAGTGATTTTTAAAGGAGTCGACTTTCCGGAGGTGGATTTCGGCGTTGGTGAACATGGGAGGTCTGGACTGAACTCTACTGTCAACAAACACTGTTTCTTCCCTGCATTCAGCTTGTGTCTGTTTAGTCTTTGAGGAAAAACAAAAAGACAAAGCAACATTTCCTTCTGGTCGCCGGCTCGCTTTCTGTCAGCCAAAGAAACAAAAACTATAGCCAAGTTCACGACAGCCAACGCTGGATCCGCTCTGCTCCTGCTTCACGTGGGTTAAATTTCACCGTTCCAAGGACACCAGGACACATTTTCGACTTTCAGATTCACCATTAATGTTAATTTCTACCGTCACTTGCTGTTTTCCTTCACTTCATCACCTGTTTTTCCTCCACCTCGATTGTCTTTTTGAGTAAACATTCATAACTAAATCCGCCTCACTCTTCCTTCCAGTTAATCTTTCACTTTCCTCCAGCTCTTCCTCCTCCTTCCACCACCACCACGATTCCTTTCGTTTACTGTTAATTAAACCTGAAGTCCCAATGCTTCCTGATTCATTCAAAGTACTGTAGCACCATTTTTTTACACAGGATCTGTCATTTTCAACACATCTGGAGTCATAAATGACAAACCATGAAGGAAAGAATGGACAGATTCATAGTAGGTTGTGAAGACTCAGAATTGGTTGGTCAGTTTTTTAATCGCTGGTGGTTCAACAGTCATATCGTTTGGAAACTCAACTCCTGTTTCACACCACCAAGTCTAGACAGCGATGCCAGGATATGTTATTAATGTTCCATCCCCAATCTGCATCACACTGCTTGGGCGGATGGACTAAAAAAAGTACCCAAGCAGTCGAATTCATGTTATGCCGAATGCATCTTCAGGCCTTCAGCCTTCTTATTGGCACAGAAATGTTGAAAGTGACACATCCGTCTACAAAAAACTTTATCGTGACATTATTTACACCTGAACTCATCATATTAAATCATATTTATCATGTAATGCCTCTAAAATCACAACAAACTCCCCAAACACAGAAACTTAAACATTTTCTGTAACTTCTCGGTCTGAGCTGCGTCACTCAGCGTCCAAGTCTTTTCCAGTGTTCAGCGAACAGACTTATTGATAAAGTCCTGAGGGTGGAGCCAGACCCGACCTCTTCTCAGAGGAGCTCCCAGAGTTCCTTGGTGCGTTGCCAGCGGCAGCAGTCGTGGCGTTGCCGTCTAGTCCCAGTGAGCGCCGGTACGCCGCAGAGAGTCGGTACAGGACGTCGGGCCGCGGGCCGGGGTGGGTGTCGGCCTTCTGCGTCATCAACATCTCGAACAGAGTGCTGACCTCGGACAGGAGGGCTCCGCCCAGTGGGCCGTCCTTCTCTGGAGTTTTACCTGAGGAGAGAAAATGATTGGAAGATTAAGCAACATCCTTCAAGGTCCTATGAAGATTGAAATGACAGCAAACAGTTGTTTTTTTACCGAAGGTGGAGAAGGATGAGGAGTCCAGGGGGTCCCTGGGAAGGAGCTCACTTTCAGGTGACGGAGGCCCGTTGGGGACAAATACGTTATCGTGGTAATCGGCGGTGAGCGGGAGAGAGAGTCTGGCCATCCAGGCTGGATCATTGACCTCGGCAAAGACGTCATCTGCAGACGGAGATAAACTTTTAATCATTTAAGTCGTTTATGAAGCAAAGATGTCAAACACTCTCTGGTTGTAGCTCATCAAACGTGAGGCTTCCTAGGGTGTCAAATACCGATGTTTTGTACTTATACACTCAAGGTACCCTTTAGCTGACACACCAGGCTTTATGTCAAGCAACATGGTGTAAAGAGCAATGTGTAACGAGGGTGGATGGTTCACCCAGAAGACCGGAGTTGTTGGTACCTGACGTCCTACGTGTTCACCTCAGAGTTTTGGGGTAGCAGCGATGGTCATGTTTGTGGTGAGATATCTCAACAACCGCTGGACCAGATTTTCATACAATTTAGTGACGATGTTCATGCCACCTCAGAGGTTTTGATTCACCCTTTCCTTTAGCACCCTGGGGACATTTTTAAACCCCAAAAGCTATATCACGTGGACTTTGCTGCCTCTTGGGGATGCTAGCAGGAGTTTATGTGATTGCTTGCTGTTCCTTAAGACCATTGGTTGTGCATTTTATTGGTTGTGTGCTCAGGAATTCAGGATACAGATCTGAGAGGTGTCAGAAAAACAATGTAGCTGTAACAAGTGCAGCACGTTGCCTCTGTTTTCCATGATACTCCCACACTTTCCCCGTCCTGATACACCTTTTTATAATCTTCACTTTTGGCATCTCTCTAACTTCTGGATGTGAAAGAGGCAGGAAGAGAAGAAGGAAACGACACAGTGGTTTCATCTGGCTGCTGTCAGCAGGCTTTTCCTGCCATCCACGGAGTCCAGCGCGCTCCGAGCACACGGCTAAACCTCACGTCCACACCGCCAATAAAAAAAACCTCCAGTCTGACATTCCTGCACCGTCAGAGGCGTAAACACCGGGTGTGCCTGAGTGAAGACACACAAACCGAGCCTGTGAGTCACAAACGAGCATATCCAAGATGATTATGCGTCTCATTTCATTTATTCATTTACTGTAAAACAAGATGTGAAGAACACGGCGTCGGTTTCTTGTGTTTAACACCCTCATTTCGTCTGATCTCCTCCTCATCACATCCTGTTTACATCCCGCTCTTCCTGCTCGTGTTATCGTGTTATCTGCTCGCATCGACGCGTCAGAGCTATTTAAGTTTCATCTGATCTAATTTAATCTCCAGCAAAACATGAAAGAGGCTCTCAGCACGGAGCTGGAACCAGTTCATGAATGTGGAAAATTGTTTTAAGAATTACGAGCACAAACGCCGGTACAATCAAAAAGTACCTCCTTAGACATAAAATTCAAGGACTTTCCAGGCCCGTGAAATTCCCTTAAATTCAAGGACCCACCATGGCACAGTCTGAGACACAGATCAAGGTTATATAATGAGAACTAGATGATTGTATTTATAATTATATATTCTAATTCTATGAGTGACATATTATTTATAAATTCAAGCACCGTTTCTGTCTATTTTCAAAAACTTTCAAGGCACTGATGTTTTTCCTTTTAAATTCACAAACTTTCCAGATCCAGTGGGAACCAGCACTTACAGTTTATTGTCCTCATTGTGGCCATATATTATTGGACAGGTGAGTAGGTCATCAGATCTACACACAAACCCTTCTTGTCATTTATGTCGTCTTCAAGCTGAAGCTTCTCCCTGACTATAGATGTCTTCACGTACTGGGTTTATGAGGCGATCTTTACGGTGATTTCAGGCCCTCGTTGACGTAAAGAAAAACATCTCTGCTAATTAAAAGTCCAATTCAACATTTCATTACAGTAAAAGTCTTTTTTTCTTTTAAGGCTCACATGAAAAATGTCACCAAAACATCATTTTATCATCTGAGAAAATCACGAAGGTGAAAATTCATTCCTGCTTTTATCACCTCGGGGCGCTCTGTGTGGTCTTCTAAACAAAACTGAAGGTCGCTACATCTTGTCCAGACCTCTGTCTGGTTTTCGTCAGTAGTCAAGCTGCAGAGAGCATAAAAAAACCTCCCATTTCAAAGTCTTTGCGTTAGTTTTAGAATCAATTTTAAGATCCTCTTATTGGATAAGATAGATCTGTACGAGCAGGTCCTTCAGATCTTCTGCAGCTGGACTCCTGGTTGTACCAAGAACCTCCACAGAACCTTCCTTCAGGTACCACCATGGTCCTCTGTGGTCTGCTGTGGATCTGAAGGACCTGAGACAGATCTTCATCATCCTCTCTGATACTTCTTATCCACTGTGTTTATAGAGTTTAATTTACATTTTACTGGTTTATTGCTGCTGTTTTTATGTTTGAACATGAAGAATAGATCTGAGGTCCGAGGATCACATGCTCCTCTCCGGGTTTGGTAACTCGTCTTTAGATGATTGAGCTGACACGGGGTCAGTTAAAGCTCCTGAAAGGACCAGACATGTTTAATGTTGAATGTAAAATATGAACGTGCCAGCAAAGAGCGACTCGAGCCGTCAGATTAATGCAGCGGGAGCAAAAGTTTGTCTCTGAGCTCAGACTGAAGAGCTGCGGTCTCCTTCATCTAACCACGACCAGATGCAGAGAATTAACTTACCAACACACACACACACACACACACACACACACACACACTCATATGCACCCAGTGTGGCACAGACCGCCCCGGAGTTAACCCACCCCTCGCCTCCCGTCGTCTTTCCTCCTTTTGTTTTGGCAGCATTTCACCGCAGATCCTCCCAAACACACCAAATGCTCTTTCAATTACCCAAACCAGAGCATCGAGTTTCAGCCAATCCTTCACAGATAAAACGTCTTTCCCTCGGTTTAAACCTGGAGCTTAAACCTCAGCTCACCTCTTATTTTATCTGCAGAATCAATTTGATTTTCTTGTCCCGTCGTAGAAACACGAGGAGAGCTCGATATCAGCTGACAGTATCGAGTCGAGCCTTTCTTAGAATATTAAAGGACGAGACTCACGTTCTTCTGTTTTCCCATGAAAACACCAAAATGAACCCGTCTGTGGTTTTCAGCTCAGAGCCCACTGACTCCTACCGAAGACGTAAATCTTCACAAACATGTTCATTTTAAAAAAACAGCTGCTCGCTGCAGCTTTTAACAGACAAACAGGAGGAAACGAGTGAGTTTGTCGGGAACTATTTGCAGCAGAGGATTAAATTCACATTTGTGGATTTTTAGTGAGGCGCCAAGTCAAAACAAACTACAGCGTGTGTTCATGGTAATGAAGGAACGTGTCGACAGAACGGCTCCATTTAACAGATTTTAATGGGATTTATTGACACTAAATAATCACTAGATTTGACCTTTTAAAGTCTCCATACAGTCTAAATCAATGTTTAAGTTTAAAGGAGCAGTATGTGGGATTGAGTGGCATCAACAATATAGTTGCTAATTGCAACCGCCTCGCTTCACGCTCTACTACGGTAGCGAGAACATCGTTTAAAATAAAGCTGGTGTTTAATTTACTGTAGAAACACGGCAGTTCAAAATGACCCGTGACGTCTGTCGTTATAAAAGGCTGATTCTAAAGTAATAAAAACATAATTATTCTTATTTTCAGGCGATTATAAACTAATGAAAACAGAGTTATTAATATTATACAGCATATTCTGCAATGTTCTGTAAATAGAGGCTCCTAAATCTGACACACTGGACCTTTAAAGTCCCCATACAGTCAAATCGATGTTGATGACTCATCCCGTACTCAGGGGCGTCCAATGAAAGGCTTTCTTTCTGAGGGGCGGTGTTGTGTCTCATCACAGACGGTTTTGGCGTCACTTCTGCTGTTAGAGGGCAACAAAAACGGGCGTAACGGGGGCCTAACGCACGGCGATCAAAACCCACGACGAGTCCTCGTCAGCTGCATGTTTTTACAGTAAAAACACGTAAAAACGCAGAAACAACAACCACCCTGCTGCTGCTCTGTGGGGGCTTTGATTTTTACCATTTTATAGTTTTGTTTTCTTCTTCAGCCTCCTGAAAAACACACCGCAGACCACAGACGACTACTTTAACCACAGCGGTACATCGAGAGCCTCAGAACACACAAACACACACACACAGATCCACACACACTCTGCTCTCTCAACACCCGTAACATCATCTTCAGACGCGAACAAGGGGCCAGGTTTGTGTTTGTGTGATTCATCGTGACAGTCTCGAAGCAGCTACAGGTGAGAAAAATAAGGAATGTGTTGCAGCGACGGCCTCATCAAAGCTCACACACACACACACACACACACAATGAGCTGTCACAGTGCTGTGGTGTGAGTTACACTGATAATACAGCCTGCAGGGTATGAGAGGTGAGTCAGGCATCACACACACATAACACACTCCCACTCACTCTTTTTGTTTCTCTCTCGTGAAGCTCGCTCTGTCATCATCGGGCGGTAAACCCCTCTGCTCACCCCAGGGCTCTGACCACGACAATACCAGGAAGAAACACACACACACACACACACACACACACACACACACACACACACACATAACTACACACACTTGGACATTGTACAAGCCAAGTGCCGGCCTACATACCGCTGTGGAATTTCCAGATAAATAAGCGTAAGGTGTGTTTGATGTTCGGGAACTATAACTTAAGTCATGGTTCAGTAATTAAAATGATAACGAGGACAGTCATGAGCCGATCCATTGGTCTGACTTTACACAGTCCATTATGATGATACATTAATGCTAACATACTAAAAGACTAATATAATAGTAATAAACATGTTAGTAACCCAACCTGATGATGAACGTTGTGTAGAGGCAGCTTAGATCACAGATAGTTGATATACTGTATGTAAGCTAACACTGACATGAGTTCAGTTTTGGTCAGACTCTGTGTGACTGTATAAATATTGACTCTTCTACACTTGAAGTGTTCACGTCAGCAGAAGAAGATTAAAGTTGCTGTTATGAAACAACGCATTTTGCACCATGAGTGAAGTTACGTGCACGAGGACGTGCAAATTAAATTTGAACTCCACAAAGAGTTAAATTAACACTTGTGGCGTGGACCCATAGAGACTCTTTAAAAGTGGCAGTGTGTTCATGTGGGTACGTTAAGGTTATTAGCAGATACTGTTAGAGACAGCTTAAATCACCAATGGTTGGACAGACGACGTTTGTCTTTACTGTCCTTCTGTTGTGACTCTGTAAACTCTGTAAACTTTGTAAACTCTGTAAACTTTGTAACCTCTGTAAACTTTGTAACCTGTGTAAACTTTGTAAACTCTGTAAACTTTGTAAACTCTGTAAACTTTGTAAACTCTGTAAACTTTGTAAACTCTGTAAACTCTGTAAACTTTGTAAACTCTGTAAACTTTGTAACTTTGTAAACTCTGTAAACTTTGTAAACTCTGTAAACTCTGTAAACTTTGTAAACTCTGTAAACTTTGTAACCTCTGTAAACTTTGTAAACTCTGAAAACTCTGTAACTTTGTAAACTCTGTAAACTTTGTAAACTCTGTAAACTTTGTAAACTTTGTAAACTCTGTAAACTTTATAAACTCTGTAAACTCTGTAAACTCTGTAACTTTGTAAACTCTGTAACTCTGTAAACTTTGTAAACTCTGTAACTCTGTAAACTTTGTAAACTCTGTAAACGGTGTCACTGAGTTTAGTGGCCGCCCGGTGAGACTCCTGCAGAACAGACCGGTCACTGACAATGGACACGTACTGACAACTGAAGGAAAACAGGAAGAAAGCAGGAAATAACACAGTGGCAGGTTATACATCCACATCCACCCACGCGCTCCACTCATCAGGGTCTCTGACTTCAACTACAACTGTGTTTTTAAGATTGGAGCTACTGATAGACGTGTTTGTTTGTTACTTTGTTTTCACGCTGGAGACAATTAAAATGTCTCGTTAGAATCAGTTCAGCTTTCTTATACATAGAAAAATAGTAAAACACCACCAACAGCAGACAGTAATAATAATAATAAAAGTAATGAAGTATTATTAACAGATGTAACATTTGGAGAGTCATGGAGTAATGTGTAGACCAGGGGTCTTCAACCAGGGGTCCGCGACCCTTACAGGGTCCGCAGAGTTACTCTAGGGGGTCCGCCAAGTTTCACCAAAATAATTCATCAACAAAAATTATATTTAGTAATTTTCAAGCATTGATATGTAATAAAAAGTTACTTTGACTAGTTACTAGTTGGATAATTGCTGAAGCAGAATGGATAAATTTGTCACAGTAACGAGGCCTCAAGCTCGAGATCCTACAGCTACTCCTTCCACCTCTGCTGAGGCCACATGGTGCTGCCTCCACAGCACCGCCTGCCCGAGGGTCAGAGGATAAACGCAAAAGAGAGGGAAGACCCGTAAATATTCAGAAATGTACCTAAAGTTTGGATTTACTTTCAAAGACATTGAAGGAGTGGAACTGCCGGTGTGTCGGTCTAATAATTTAAAAGTTATTAGAGGCCAGGATTAAAATGTGACATGTTCTGTTTGTTTCTCATTCAAGACTACACTGCTGCAGACCTCTGAGTGCTGAGGTTTTACTAATTAAATGACAGTACTGATACAGTATAATAAGCTTATACCCTCCGTTAGCATCACCTCGACTCCATCAGTGTGTTACAGTGTGTGTGTGTGTGTTAGTGTGTGTGTACCGGCGTTGTTGAGCAGGTTGTTGAGCCCCTCTTCCAGCTGTGGGTCTATGGGCGAGTCTCTTCCCGGTTCCCAGTCCACGTCTCCGGCCTCGCTCTCACCGTGTCCGCTGTCTTTGGTGCTCTGCCAATCAGAACAGTCCTGACCGCCGTATCTGCACACAACAC
The DNA here is from genome assembly GCA_036365135.1 of Miichthys miiuy. Classification (NCBI taxonomy): domain Eukaryota; kingdom Metazoa; phylum Chordata; class Actinopteri; family Sciaenidae; genus Miichthys; species Miichthys miiuy. The sequence goes on along the minus strand of CM071611.1, from coordinate 25,080,793 downwards.
ACACACACACACACACACACACACAACTGTCAGATAACATTAAAAAAAGACACCTTCATCCAATACACACATCCTCAATGTCTCCATGAATCTTTGCTCCGCGCTCTGTGAGCATAAATCCTGACAGACAGCCGACAGAACTCCAGAGTCAAATATCAAGATGAGACAGAGAGAGGTCTGCTGGAGTGAGATAAAATGCTGATAAAATGCCCTGAGAGTTTATGTGACAAATCCACTGATAACACACCCTCACACACACACACACTATAGGTTTATAGGTGTGTGTGTGTAGCTGCAGGCAGGCCCAGGCAGGAAGTGCCAGTCAGTCAGATAAAGGTGAGCTCGCAGACGAGTTAGTCACTCTGAAGTAAACACACAAGCTCATTTTATTCCGCTGCTGCAGATTAAAATCATATCCGGCAGTGAGGCGAGGAGTGTTCAGTCACCTCACGATGCATTTAAGAACAACTGCCAGTAACAAAACGCAAACACACACACACACACACAAGCCTTCAAAAAGGTGACTCCTGCGATGACACGGTACCCTTTATGTATCAAGGTGATCTGATCTCATCGCCACGGTGACGCTGAGGTAGCTACTTCCTGTCAGAGACTCTGAATCATTCAGATAGAGCTGCTGTAACCTGCTTTTACACACACACACACACTTGAATACTTTGGGGGTTATGAGACACACTCCCTGTGACACACTCCCTGAGTGTTGGACTTTGTGTCCTGTTTGTCTGTTGCTGTTATTTCAGTCGCAGCAGGTCAGTCGGTCACAAACGAAGAGGAAGGCGTTCATCAGCTACGACAGCGCATCAACTGAGCATCAGAAGTAGCTGCTGTTAGTTAATGTTAGCTCAGTTTGTTAGCTGCTGTTAGCTCAGTTTGTTAGCTGGGACTGTGAGCTCAGAGCTCCAGGGGGAGTGTCAGTGTTTGTACCACAGGTGTTTTGGACCACCGGGAAGAAGAAGAAGAAGAAGAAGAAGAAGAAGAAGAAGAAGAAGAAGAAGAAGAACTCTTAGTGGTTGGTGAGAGCTTGGTGCTTGAGAGTTGTTTGCTGCTCAAGGAACTACCTTGTATTTAGAAATCCTCACGTGATTTGCCACTCGGGTCATTAAAAATGAGTTCAACAATTGAATCTGTTTAAATCTGCACCGCAGCCTCGAGCCATCACGCTCCACTGGCTGCTTGGTTGATAAAATGACACCAACACACACAACCGTCTGCAGAGAGCCGACAAACTTTCCTGAACTCTCTGAAAAACATCTGTGAGTTCTTAAAATAGGTGGCATTCCCCCTTTAATGTGTATCAGAGGCAGCTCGGTTTGATCAGAGAGCGCAGCAGCGATCACAGTCTGCAACCTGCAGCCAGCTGGCGCTGAAACAAACCACCGCTGATGAAGAGAGCGACGGAGGAGAGACATCAGGATCCTTCTGTTTGAAGCTGAGCTGCAGAAGGAGCTTCGAGAAGGAGAGACCCACTGCGCCGCTATCGCCAAAACACTCAACAAACGCAGGTCGAGGGCGTGACATAGAGTTTAAAATGTTGCAGTTTTGAGCATCATCTGTAAGAAAGCTGATTCCATGTGGCGTCACATCTAGAAAACAACATCACGGAGAGAAAACCACAAACAGCCGCAAACTAAAGCCGGCGTCTCCGCCGCGTTAGACTGAAAACCACATGGCAGAGACAGACGGTGTGAGGCTGCTCACCACATTACATGAAGTCACAGTGAAATGAAAAATGACTTTTAACGGGACAGAAAATTACACATCATTTACAAAATTCATACTTTTCCCACCCTGATGTTAACTTCATACCTAAACATTCAAAGTGACGTTCTCACGCACTCTGAATGACTCTCCTATCTGACAAACAAACCGAGTCTGTTTTCACGTTAATAAAATTCATGAACAAAAAGACGTGAAACTTTCTTGTGGTTTCTTCGGAGGACGACGGGTGGAGGGATATATCGAGGATCGGGGATTATGGAGAAGGTGGAGGACTGACCTGCCGTTGCGATGAGAGTATTTGTTGCCTCTGAAGTTGGGCCTCGGCTGCAGCTGACCCTGCCGGAGGAGCGAGAGGAGCTGGGAGATCTGCTGCAGAGAGGAAGAGGAAGAGGAGGGAGGGAGGTGATGGAGAGAGAATAGAATAATGATCAGCTGATCTGAAACCACGAACATCGCCAAAATCTAAACAAGTCATGGATGTTGCTGCTGTTAGCTAATGTTAGCTCAGTTTGTTAGCCCTGTTTTGGAAGTGTTCAGCTCGGGGAACACAGGGCAATGTTAGACAGGGAAGCAGAGCTGGTGTTGTGCTAGAACAGGAGCCGCGCAAGCGAGCAATGCAACCATTATGGACATAATGGCAGAGGAGAAGAGGTGTTCGGATTGCTAACAGTTTTAGTCATGTTTAACTTTAGTTAGCTGCAAATGTTCAACCTGAAGTCCGGTGCTCGGGGACGCAGTGTGTGTGTGTGTGTGTGTGTGTGTGCGTGTTGGTTTAGCCGCGTGAACAGTGAGTGCAGCTGATTGCGGCGGCGCTCAGGTAGAGAGTGAATAAACATTTTTCTTTTGTCTCACTTTTACAGTGTGAGAACCGAGCGGCTGCGTCCGTCTCACTGCTCACAGCTTTCTGCTGACAGCTCTGTTATACAGCGGATACACACTGCACACCAGGGAGGAAACACACACACACACACACACACACACACACTGGTGAAGGTAATGTGTGTGTGTGTGCTCGCATGCTAATATATGACTTTGTTTTAGCCGTGACATTTGTGTGTTTTTGCACGTGCATGCTGCTGCAGCCACAGGAAATGGCCTCTACGTAAAAGCCTATTCTTCTCTGGCCCGTTTCCTTCTAGGATGGGCCCCGCAATATGGACGAGTGGATGTGTGTGTGTGTGTGTGCATGAGTGTGTGCATATATATGTGTGTGTGTGTGTTGAGGTGGAGGTGAACGGTAAATCCCCTCCTCGTAGGCGTCCAGAAGAAGGCCTCTTCCTCTGCGACCTCGAGGGAGGAGAGAAACGTCTGAGGCCAGAGGAGTGCCAACTGGGTCGGCTAGGCGAGGAGAGGAGAGGGGGATGCTGGGTAAAAAGGCCTCTTCCTTTCTCTAATGGATTCACGTGAGGATGTCGGACCTGGACGAGCTCTTTGTTCTCCGTCTGCTGGGCGTTGGCGGCAACTTTTGCCCTCAGTGACGCGGGTCTGGGTTTCAACCAGCACAGCGATTCTACAGCTTAAAATTGACGATGTTCTGAGATCCATGAAGTACCTGAATGTTGTTTTGATTATTTATTAAACATGATTCTTAATTTTACTCTTTACTCTTGTGTTTGTGATTGCAAAGGGACTTTCATACTCGTCTGTCTTTGTTTTACCAATCCACTGTGACTTCAACACTTCACCTGAACAAAGTATGTCCGTAAAAGTAGCCTGATTTTGTCTACATCCCTTCAAACACTAACGATGTCTCTCACTTTGTACTTCCACAATTACACTTCCTATTTTGAGTCCATAAGTGCATTCATTGTCGTTTATTACCCGGATGGTGCACTCATAACAGTCAGTGGTCGCCATTTTGGGGAGGGAGCACCGGTATTGTAAAAGTGGCGGCCGACGAAGCTGTGGTGAATACCTCAGCATACAAATGAAAGTACATAATTGTCACTGTAGTTTTTAGCTTACTCAAACTGAGTGAGGACTATTTTCTGTTGTGTATTAATACATATCGAGTGTGTGTTGTTTGTGGGATTGACTCAAAATAAACTACAGCGTGTAGTAAGGCAGCGCAAACCCATGCACTGTAAAAAGAAACTCTTTGTTTCAACTTTAAAAAAGTTAGCGTCCGGTGGTGCCTTAAAATTTGAAGCTGACTGAAATTCAGTGATGATTCCAAACAAGTTAACTTTTTTTGTCAGGTAAACTTAAATCCCTTAGTTCACTTAGCTTGACTACGACGAGGCCAATCTAAATATGCATCACATCCATCAGGGTTCAGTAGTGAGTGAATCCACATGAAATATGAAGTTCAGCTCACGCCGATATCACACAGGTAAAATCTTTAGACCTCGGCGACAACAAACTCTCAGTGCAGTGCTGCTCTGATGGTTAAATCTGTGTTCGCGGCTCACGGGCTCTTGCTTTCGTATCCCGCTCTGCACTCTCTGAGTTGCTGTTTTTAGCCCGAGCTGTTTTTCTTTCCTCCAGCAGCGGCTCGACGGCTCGGTAAAAGTGATTTTTTTGGGGTCATTTGTAAGTGACAGAGCAAGCATGTCAGAGTGGTGTTAGTTTACACTACAAACACATCACAGCTTTCTTTAGCTAGCCTCACTCCCCTCCTCAGACCCCCCATCCTACAGAGCATGAGTGGAGTTCTCCCTCCTCCTCCACCTCCACCTCCTGTCCTGGTTTCAATATGAATCTGATACGTGATATTCAGTAAAAAGGCCTGTCGGAGTTTCTCGGGGGGGATTACTGCCTGTGACACATGAGCACCTGAATAAACTCACTGCTTTTCTGGCTTCACAGTCATCCGTCAGCTAGTTATACCCCCACACACACACACACACTCATACACACAAACACACACACACACTCACACACTTCGACTCCAGCCTCCAGGCTGTCTGAGTAAGTCATCATACAGGAGGCTGAAAAAGCAGAGAGGCTGCTGGGAAAATGTGTGTTGCTGGTGGGCTCTTACTCTCTAATGGACTTCACTTCAGATTAATCTCAAAGCCTGCAGGGGGGGATACTTAATTACTCCAACACTAACTGTAAGCACATGTTGAAATGAATGTGTGATCACACGTTTAAGATGGAGCTAAATTACTTTTAAATGAGAGCCAGCAGCGGTGCATATTAGCCTTAATGTTTAAGATATAGTGGAGAATGTAAATAAGAAGACATTAAAAAACCATCATGGAGGTTCAGTTAAATAATTAATGCAATTATAAATGGAGATATTCGTCAAATCAACTTGCAGCGAAGTCGTTTTCTGCCTCGAGAACAACTTCAGAACTTGTTTGAAGCATCGTGACATAAAAACTGAGCAAAGTAAGGACTCGTTTCCAGCACGCTTTGCATTTGAAACCCTTCTTTAAGAAGAAAAAGTAGATAAACAGCAACTCACCTGAACTTCTGGGGAAGCAGAGGAAAGCTCAATGGAGTCTCCAAACGCAGCCATGGACAGTCGAACCAGGTTTCGAAGCATCTGCCGATGTTCTGCGTCACGTCCACCTCGGCCCTCCGAGGTTTTCGGCCTCCTGAGAGTCGCCTGGGATGCTGAACACAGCGGTTCTGCTTCTTCCCCTTTGGTGCGTGGCTGACGCTTCAAGGTGCTCGATTGTGAGGCCGAAGAGGACGACGAAGGGTTCCTGGCTTTCCGAAGAGTCCGGTATGACGTGGCGGGTGTCAGAGGCAAAGCGCCGTCGAATTCGATGTTTCCGGGTTTCCGGAGCGTTCTGCTGTAGTGTGTGATGGGTTGAGTGGCATCCCCTTCTGGGTAGCCTTGGGAATGGAAGCTTGTATTCATGACTGATGGCGTTAAGGTGTACTGTCTCTCAGTTTGTTGATCCTCTAACATCATTGGAGATGAAGCCAGTGGCTGTTCTTCACTATCATCCTCAGGAGGCTCCTCCTTTCGCCCTCTGATGACGGGAATCAGCTGGATGTCAGATTTCCTTATGTTCTTCTGTGGACGCCGTGGGTGGCGGGTGTAGGTGGATTCGGCCTGTCTGCAGTTGTAAGCCCGGTTGTCTCGTTTCTCCGGGCGGCAGAACGTCGTCACCAAAGCGACGGCCAACAGAAGCAGCAGGCAAGTGGCGCCCAGGCAGATCGCCATCATCATGGTGAAGCTGAGCTGTCCACGGTTACCAGGTGACGAGTTCTTCAGATGGTCTTTGAGATTGATAAACGTCACCTCCAGAGTCGCCTCGGTGGTCAGGCTGGGACTGCCCATGTCGGACACAGCGATGTTCACCTTAAAGGTTTTCCCAATTAGCTCAGTGGCATTGGTGGTGTTAACAAACAACTGGCCTGTAGCCTGGTCCAACCAGAACAATCCACTAGGGTTGCCGTCAGTGATGAGATAGCTGAGTTGTCCACTCAGCCCAGAGTCTGGGTCTTCGGCCTTGATGGTGGATGCAAGGAATCCAACAAGTCCCTCTCTCGCTGAGTGATTGATCGGCAAAGTGGATTCCTCTTCCATGTCATTCCCCAGTTCGGTCACAATCTCCCCTTTGTCTGCGTTGACAGGTACACTCAGAGAAGCCACACCCTTTCTTGGTTTTGGCTCCTTGATGATTGGGCTGTTGTCGTTCACGTCCTGGATGTCAATTTGCACGGTGGCTGTGCTGGTGAGAGGCGGATGACCCTGATCGACGGCCTCCACGATGAAAGAGAAGTTGTGGAACTCCTCGTAGTCCAGAGGACGCTGGACGCTTATGACGCCGCTGGTCGGGTGGATGGAGAAAGACTCTGCGTTAGTTTCCACTTCGTTTAAGTTGCGTATGAAGTAGGACACTCGTCCGCTGAGCTCCAGGTCGACATCGTGGGCTTCAACTTTGAGAGCGTGGTAGCCTGCAATGTTATTTTCCTGAAAGGACGCCTTGTAGAGGGCGCTAGAGAACACAGGGGCGTTGTCGTTCTCGTCCAGGACATGGACAGGCAGGTGTTTAACACAAGACAGAGGGGGATCTCCATAATCCTGGGCAACAAGCGTGATGTCATACTCCATTACCTTCTCTCGATCGAGGCTGCCATTGGTGACAATCATGTAATTGTCGCCGTGGATACGTTTAAGGCGGAAAGGGCCAGATCCTTCCTGAATGTGTGCTGTCACTTTGCCATTTTCTCCTGAATCCGCATCAGAGACCATCACCAGAGCGAGGAAGGTGTCTTCTGCCGCTCCTTCCAGCACAGTCGCCACAGGTGAGTTGGGCGGAGTCCAGGTCATGTGTATCCTTGGTGCGTTATCGTTTACATCTCTGAGCTTGACATGCAGTTTGCAGTGCGTTGGGATCGCATTGGGCCCACGATCACGGGCCTGTACAATCACTTCATAAGAGGCTTGAAGCTCATAGTCCAGCGGTGCTTTGAGACTCACAGCTCCAGTTTGTGGGTCCACAAAAAAAAGCTTCTGAACCTCCGCCCGTGTGTGCTTACTGAGGGAATACTCCACCTCTCCATTGGCACCTTGGTCCGGGTCAGTGGCCTTGAGGTTGATGATGGTTGTCCCACGGGCTGTATCCTCAGGTAGCTCCACCGTGGGAGTGCTGTCCTCAAACGCTGGGCTGTTATCATTTGAGTCTTGAATATTAACACGGACTAATGTGCTCCCAGACCTGGGAGGGTTCCCTTTATCCCATGCCACCAGGGTGAGGTCAAATGAGTCCTGAACCTCCCTGTCCAGTTCTTTAATCACCACCAGCTCCGCCTGTTTCGTCCCACCTGGAGCGACTGTCACATCCAGAGCAAAGTGTTGGTTGACGGACAGTGAGTAGGTCTGGAGGCCGTTGGGCCCTGCATCAGGATCCACCGCCCGGTCCAAAGGGATTCGCATCCTGAGGCCAGCTGTCTCTGAGATCTCCACTTCCTGGACTGAGCTGGGGAAGCTGGGACTGTGGTCATTCTGGTCCATCACCTCGACACGAACCCGCAGACAGTTCACAACGCCACTCTTCCTGTAGAGGACGCTGAAGGCCACCTCGCACAGGTCCGACCCCCGGCACAGCTCCTCCCTGTCCAACCTGCCCTGGGTGGAGACGACTCCATCTCGAGTGCTGACGGAGAAGGGAAGAGCTTTTTCGTGCTCCACCACCTGGAAATCTTCCAAAGGACCGCCTTCGTCCCTTTGCCGGAGGTCGTCCACCAGACGGCCGACCTGGGTTCCCGCAGGCTGCTCCTCCCAAACCCGGTACTGCATGGTGATTGATGACAGCTCGGAGGAGCGAGCCTCAGAGTGGAGGCTCAGAACCAGAAGCAGAGCCAGCAGCATGATGAAGTGAAGTAATAATAATCTGTCTAATGGCTAAACAGACATTTGTCAAAAATATCCTCCAAAAATTCTTTAAAAATGACGATCAAATCCGATTTTTCTTCAAAATATTTCACAGTTCTTCTCAACAAAAACAAACAACCACAACCAAACCAGTGAAGAAAAACAAATACCTAGAAAAGATTTAAACCTCCAGTCTGGTCGGGAGACAGTTATAGAAACCTGCAATTAAGATATCATCCTCTCTCTGTTCGTACACGACCGGCCTCCGTCTGCCTGCTGTTGTTACTCACTCATACAGCTGCTGCTCACTCCATCCTCAGCTCAGGAAAGTTTTCCTCCGACTGACAAAGTTTGGATGTGGGTTTTCCACATGCTAGTGAAGTGCCGGCCAATCCAAAGAGAGGAGGAGGAGGGTCATATGCAAATTGTATATCCAGACTCGACACACACAAAAGAAAGGCCCTCCTGCCCTCCGAGGAAACTCACCACAACTCTGGAGTGCTTTTAAAGAAACATGACACCCACCATCACTTAAAGCTTTTCTCCCCCCTCCCTTCAAGTCTGCGTAAACTCATCACAACCTGAAGTCTGAGGCTTTAAATCATTTGGAAAATTTGTGGTGAGTTAAATTCCAGTGGGACTAAACTCCACATGAGTATATATATGTATATTTGTACTCCATCGCAGTGACAAATGATCTCGTTCTGACAGCAAAAATACACATATGCTGTCACAGTTTCAGAGCTGTCAGTCATCAGAAAACCTGTTTTGCATTAAAGTGATTGGAGACAGGCTTTTAAGATGAAGAGTAATCTATTACCGAGTACGGTTGTTTCTACTCGGGGATAAACAATCCTTGAAGATTCAACCAGCTATGAAAGGAATGCTGAACATTCAGAAGCCCGTCCTTAATGGGACAAAACTCACATTCCAACATTTTTCTCCCAAATATAATTATGAAGAGTTATGAAGTCTCCAACCACGTGTAAACGTTTCCAGCAAATCGTGGCGAAGAAGCTTATCTCAATCATTCCTTTGAGAGAAAAATTCATGATAGATTCTCAGAGAAAGAATGACGGAGAAGTCAAAGTCAACAGAGAAATGACGTTTACCTCAAATCCCTGGTGCAAAAAGCAATAAACATGAAATATGTACATAGTGCAATTAAGAAACTGATTCATTAGAATTTGTTTGCATGAAAGATTTTCTGAACTTACGGCGATTAACGGCTTAAATATGTAAATGTTTCTGAACTTTCTGGAACTTGTGTCTTCTTTTTATGCAGATTTAAGAGTAAAACTGTCAGATATATTGTACTGAGCTATAAAAGACAATCCACGTTGTGATTTATTAACTTTAAAACTGTCAAATTACGAAGATTTACTGTAAATTTGAGGATGTTTGGACTGATGTTTAAAACGGCAAACAGAGAGAGTTTACAATTAAGACAAAGACTGCAGAAAATGTTCTGTGATTCAGTGTTTCAGGCGTATATACTAGATAAACTGTATATTTCAGACACATCGAGTGAAAACCAGCTGCAAGCTGAATGTTTTCCCAGCATGCACGGCGCTTATTTTTCACCGGGCCCCCAGAATATCCTGCAGGCTGAGAGAGAATCGAGGCCGAGGAAGGTTCAAGCGTATCACTTTCCTCACGGCTCAGAGGGAGGGGGACTGTTTAAATCATAAAGACATCAGCGCTGTCATCGTCCAATGAAACGCTTCCACTGGACGGAGAGACAGATGGCTGAGCGACAGAGCAAGGCACGGCTGACGAGGGTCGTGCGTTCGATTCCTCATGACTCACCGTGAATCATCAAATCCTTTCTCAGCTTGTTTAGTCGAGGAGAGGAAGGAAAGGAAAGGAGGTTTATGAAAGCAAAAGCTAAAATTGAAACTACATTAAAATAAATAGAATCGCTCACCCCGCCACGACCTTCAGCACCGCCTGTCAGAACCATCGTCTCATTGGTGGAGCCCACATGACAACAGGTGATGACACGGTTCTGTTGACACCCAATCGGTGACCGAGCTGAACCCGATCACCTCCACCTCCATTGTCCTGCTGAACCGCTCATTTGTTTGTTTACATGTTGACCTCTGACCTCTCCCTCCTCCTCTTTGTCCACCTCCGTCACCTCTCCACCCTTCTTTCTCTTCCTTAAACATTTCTGCAGACTTCCCTCGTCCTTCTCACCTCCTCGACTCCTCCTCTTCATCCTAGCCTCCTCCATTCTCACCTCCTCCTCTCCATCCTGTCTCCTCCATCCTCGCCTCCTCCTCTCCTGCATCTGTGAACGAGTTTCCTGTGACAGGAAACAGCCTGATGGTGGAGGTCAGAAACAGGATGTCCTGCAGAGAGGAGGGGAGAGGAGAGGAAACAAGGAGAGGAGAGGAGAGGAGAGGAGAGGAGAGGAGAGGAGAGGAGAGGAGAGAGGAGAGGAGAGGAGAGAAGAAGAGAAGAAACAAGGAGAAGGAGGAGAGGAAACAAGGAGAGGAGAGGAGAGGAGAAGAAACAAGGAGAGGAGAGAACAACATCTGGTTTTAAGTAGCTTCCTTTTCTCTTAACGAGCTCGTTACAGAAACTAATCTGAAGTTTTCCAGAATCATCTGTGTGTGTGTGTGTGTGTGTGTGTGTGTGTGTGTGTGTGATAAGGCAGCATGCTGTGATGTGTCGCGTGCACACTGTTATCTTATCAGCTGTGTTGGATTAACTACACGCTGCTTACACTGTAAAAAAAAAAACTGTTGCAGATGTTCTTTCAAATAAAGACAGCAGTGATGTGACGTCAGAGATACAAACCTAAATGAACTTCATGGTGGTGAAAGTTGTAGAAAATATACACAAAGTCATTTATTAAAGAACAATAAGTCACATTCACACATTCCTCTCAGCACCTAAAGAAAGGAAGGAGGGAAGGAGAGAAGGAGGGAAGGAGTGAAGGAGAGAAGGAGGGAAGGAAAGTTGTTGCCGTACGTAGAAGATTGGTGGCGTGTAGCGTCCTGACCACACAGGCCTTCATACAGGTGGTGAATTAATTGGAAACAGACGTGTTCCTGTGTGTGTGTGTGTGTGTGTGTGTGTCTGCTAAAGCATTCTCCTCCTGTAACTTATTCAACTGGGACACACACACACACACAAACACACAGCCTGTTGATTGGCTGCAGACAGCAGGCTGCTGGTGTTTGTTTTGCTGATAATCTAATCTGATTGGCTGACCTCTGCTCTGCCTGGATTCCTCAGGACAAGCGAGAGAGAGAGTTAAAGGTCATTTTAAAGGTTTTTGTTATAAATGTAGATCCAGGTGTTTTCCCAACAACATCACATGTTTGATAAGATAATCGTTCATGTGACACAAAACATTCAGCAGCAATTACACATTAAGTCATTTTTAACTTCAAGACAACAAAGATGACACGACTTTAAACTGCAGTTCCTCTAACGTCCACTTGAGGCTGGCTGCAGAAGTGAGTCAGTCTCCATAAGTCCCCATGTTCAAATGTCCAACTTCCTAACAGCCTGGTGCATCGCTTCCTGCTGAAGACGTTGGGAATGGTGCCTTTATTCGGGGAACTGTGCTGAGTGTTTGTGGCAGCAGGATGGAAGTCAGAAAAATCAGAATATCTGCAGATTCTTTGAAGTTCAGTCCTGAATCCTGCAAATTAGATTTGATGAAAACATTCATTCATCTCACAGAGCACACACACACACACACACACACACACACACACACACACACACACACACAGTGTATCCTCTCACTACAGAGTGTGGTATTTGTCTCCTTCCACACTGATTCTTATCTGGCAACATGTGGGTCAGCAGATCAGCTATATCCTGCTTTTAACCACACACTCTAACACACACACACACACACTCTAACACACACACACACACACACACACTCTAACACACACACACACACACAGGGCTGCTTTCAGCGAGGCTTCAAGCCAAACAAAAGGTGAATTTACTGTTGAATGCAGCGCTAATGGGGTCATGTATAATCGCACTTATACAAACACACACACACAAACACACACACATAGACACACAGTGTTACTGTGTTGCAGTAAGCTCACAGGACACAGGTGAGGCCCGCTCACCTCGATGAAATCATATCAGACGACGCTGCACCTCGTGACTCACGTCCAGTTTAACGTTCACCTGTAATAACCCTGCAGGCGGTGCAGAGTTCTTCATCCTCATGAGGTCACGGGGGGCTGCAGCCAATCACAGCTAACACTGGGCCTTTGGGAGGAAGCCGGAGAACCCTGAAAGAACCCACGCAGACGCGAGGAGAACATGCAAGCTCCACAGCCGAGGTTCGAACCAGGAACCTTCCAGCTGTGAGGCGACATTTCTAACCGTGTGACTCCTCGTAGAGGCTTTAGTTTGTGTCAGACCTGAAGCTGTGTGTTGATGTAAACGTATCTCTGACTCTCATTGGTTCATCTTCATACGTCTATTTATCGCACACACACAAACTCTGACAGGAGATCTCGGTGGCGTCTTCCTTCCTCGACTTTGCGAACATCCTCATCCGGATCGACTTTCTCGTAGATTGTGTGTGTTTGTGTTTTTCTGCAGAAGAAGTGACGACGCGTTTTATTTCCTGTTTGTTTGAACGGCGACGGCGACACACAACTTCACCTGATCAACAACCAAAGTCTGACCCACATGCACACACACTAATGTAACTGAATAAACTGTGTGTGTGTGTGTGTGTTGCTGTTGTTGAACTGATCATAACATTTCTGCGTGTGTCTGCAGGGTTAATTGTTTCTTCCTGTGATTGTGGATCTTCCTCCACCTCACCCAGACCTACTGACCTCCTCATGCACACACACACACACACACACACACACACACACACACACACACACACACACACACACATTACATAAACATCTATGGATACATCTGTGTGTACTGATTATGTCAGCAGGATATTTGAAATGTGTTCATACTCATGTATATCAGTGGAGTAAGATCCTGAGGTCAGCTTAAACTGCTTAGAAACTTTCCATGGGAATTTATGGGAATAAACTGGGAATTTACCAAATTGAAGGTCGGCCCTTTAACAGGGAACTTAAATATAGTTGTGGGAAAATATATTTTAGCATCATCTTGACTAAAACAAGCAGATTTCATGCAGGTACACTTGAATATCTGCTATTCCTCAATCACATGCACATAGCACACTGCTTACTGCAGGGCTAATGAGGCCACGCCCCCTACCTGCACAGGTGATCTCTGTACCTGGACCACACTTTAGAGCCCAGAGCACACAGAGACTGTTGAAGACACACATTTGCTAAGAATGCTCTGCAGTCCGCCCTCCTTCCTTGGCAGCAGACGGCGATGGAGGAGCTGAGGTTGGCAGGTCTACTCGGATATTACCACACGATTTAGCAGCAACGTCGTCGATGGTGAGCGATGAGTTTATCACCTGCGATGAAGCTCAGTGTGATGTGGTACACAGAGTCAAGGTGGAGGGAGAGGCCTGCGTATACACAACACCACCATAATCATGAACAGACATAATTGTAGACGCTAACTTTTTTTCTACACAAAAACCCAATTCTGACCTTCGGTTCACGTGTCAGACGCTCCACGTGGGTCCAAGTTTATGTAATACTCAACAATTTAAACGTGAGAACCCTGAGGATCATGGGTAATGACAGCGGGCCGGACACTCCTGTGATAATAATGATCATTTCTTCTCGGTGAAGCTGCTTCAGCTCGGTTTCATCTCTGAATCCTCGGAGACTCGCTGAGAGTCTTTAACTCTGCCGTGTCTTAATAAATTACACACAGAGCATCCAGATGAAACTGGTTTGAAGTCAGTCACGCTCTGACAGCATTGGTGAACTAAAATGATCCTGAGTAATAAAAAAAAAAGTCTGAGAGACACTGCTGACCATCTCTTCTCCTCGTTCTGTCCATAGAGGCTGCAGAGACTGCTGGTTGCATTGTCCACTTGCTCGGCTCCTGTTCTGGCACAACACCAGCTCTGCTTCCTGACAGACGTACGAATGACAGAGACACCGTTCACCTGATCACAGGTCAGGAGTTAAAATCTGTTTTTCTGCCCTCTAGTGGCCACAGTCACACACTGCAGGCTCTGTAGATTATAAATCAGTGTGGTTAATGAAGCTCGTGCACGTCTGGAGTCCACATGCTCTGCTTTTTATTCTCTCACTAAACCTTCTCGCTTTCAGCTTTCAAAGCGGCGCACTTCCTGTCTCAGATTAAGAGGAACAAGTGTTCAGCAGCTGCCTCTGGAAACTGAAGTTAAAGTTTTTGTCTGCTGCAACACACACACACACACACACACACACAGATCTATCACTTGTAGTCACAAAGAGTTGAATTTATATTCTGGATAAATGAAATGGACTGAGTGCAGGAGTTATACCAGGATGTGTCACGCCATGAGTTTAAGGTCAGTTCATTACAGAGACACAAACGCAGCTGAACTCTTGATTGGACGTCGTGGTTTTCTCCTCTGGAGGTTCAGTCTGATCTGAACTCTTTCATCTCTGATGGAACCACAGAAGAAGCAAACGTTAATGAACGTTACCAGACGCAGGAAGCTGATTTTCATCAGTTTCAAAGAACAAACACATGTGACCGCTCAACTTTTAGTCTTAGACTTCTGCACACACAGCTGTGCAGGTCGAGCAGAAGTAGAAGAACTTCCTCGACGGTGTCGTGAAAGCAGTACCTGCTGGTCCAGCTGCTTCACTTTGTTCGCTCGTGCATGTGCAGTTCCTCACTTTCCTCCTTCTGTCGTCTGTTTTCTTTGCTGCTTCCCGTTAACAGTCAGCGCTGCAGCGTGGTGACAAAGTGTCTTTGTTGTAACAGAAGTCAGGATGCTGGATCATCAGGAATTCTTTAAGATTTATGTTTTTTAATATTTAGTTTGGTGTTTGATAAATTCAACATGAATTGACGTGACTTTTGGTCCAGTGCTGCTTTTCTTTGGTTCACGTCGCAGTAATAATACTTCTAGTTGCAGTACTGTAAAGTGTTTCTGTGTATTTCAGTGCAGTCAGAGGAAATGCTGCCACCTTGTGGTGAAACATACTGTTGACTCATGTCCTCCATCAGGTGTAGCTGATCTGGTCTGATTGAGGGAAACCAATAAAAGAGAGAGCAGGCGTGTTTCTCTGTTTCACTTTCAGGCTTCTGCAGCAGCAGTTTGTTTGTGACACAGCAGATTTCTCTTTTGCCGTGTCTTTCTTCTTTCTTTGTGTTCCTGTTAGGTTTAGTTGTTGAATCCAGATCTGTCGACCTTTCGTGGGTCGGTCTGGGTGACTTCTTTTTGGTAACTTTGGCCCGTCAGCCTTATGTCTCGTCGTGGTGTGTCGGTTGTGAACGTATCGTTCAATTTGAACTAATCTTTCGGGAGTAATGAGTCGTCTCAGTGAGTGATTCGTTCCCTCGACACATGGCAGCTGCACCAGCTCAGTCAGGACAGGAAACAGAAACGATTAGTTCACGACTCAACGACGCGTTCTCAGGTTTGAGTCTCTCGTTCATTTGTCACGTGACGAGCAGTACACACAGGGTCATCGTCAGTCAGTAGAAAGACTGAAGCTTCCCAACGCTAATGTTTTGTTGCTTGGGTTTATGGAGTATTCCTCTAGCTACTACTTGTACAAATTTTAGGAAAGGTCACCAAATGACACAATTTTCCTGAAGGTGGAGGGATCAGACGGCGGACGATCGGTGTGTAGAACATCAGGAACTCAAGCTGGAGCTCAAAGTTCAGAGACATCAGAGGGTCTAAAAGCAGATATAACAGGGCAGAGATGCTTCTCTCCCATCGACCTTCATCCAATAACTTCAATAATTTCTTAATCTAAGCCTTCAACCTGTCCCAACCAGGCTGCTCAAGGACGTTTCACCTCTAGTTAGCCCTTCTTTATTGGAGGTACGACTGTCTGTCCTTTCCTAAACACTCCTTTTCCCTGGGTTGAAAACTTCACGAGGTCGAGGGCAGATGTGAAGCAGTGTGCAGAGAGAATCTGACTGCACTCACATCAGACTTCTCTTTTTTAACGTTAATACAGCATGCGTACGGCTGGAGCCCACATGCAACTTTATTTCTAACACATGAAGACAAGTACAGCATCAAACTCAAAGTAGAAACAGAGTCACACCTCCTCAAAAAGGAGGTTTTCACTCCTAAGAAATCTACAACATGTTTCAGGACGTGGATCTGTTGTTCTACAGTTAAGTGTGTTTACTGTGGCAGTGTTATCTCCTTCCCTTCGATAAGGGTCCAGTGTGTCCTTCCCTAAAGGAGTTAAGAAAAGGAATCATTGAGGAACCTTTTTCCAGCATTTAGAGAATTCAAACCGCTCCTATCGTAAATCATTCCTGGTCATTCCTTATGAATGTTTCACTTCTCGTTTCTGATCACCGTCCTGCCAAACTGTCCTAAAACTGTTAAACTACGTCTGAAAGGTTTTTAATCAAACTGAAATATGGACGATGATCAGCTTCATCGTTCATATTTCACTAAATCTAAATCAGTGAAATGAGACAAATTTTCTGGGATCATCTTTATTAGAAACTGTACACTGTGGAAATAATCACAAGCATGACTCTGTGCATCAACACCGTAGAAAACAAATTCAACATTCAGGCAAAGTAAAATCATAATTAACTAAAATAAACTTTAATTTGTAGATAAAGTTCTTCCCTCTGATCAGGCACTTTAATCAAAATCAACAGGTACAAATAAAAAAGACATTTCTGCTACGATCAGTTACGTGAACGAACGTCCCCGTTTTTAAAGAAATGATTAAAAGAATAAAAAGTACATGAGAATGTTTGAAGGGGAATTAAAAAAACATTTTAGCACATAAACAAAAACTAACAACCAAATTTATTCAAAAGCTTTTCATTCAAAGTCTCCTGACGTCAGATCGGACTCGTGTTTGTTTAACGAGAGGAGCTTCGTTAAGTTTTACGACGAAAACAACGTGTCCGCGATCTAAAGGTCGGGTCAGCAGCGAGACACTTTGAGGTTTGCGCGAGCGGATATGAAATATAATTTGGCACGTCCTCTCCTCGTCCTACCGTGACATCAAACTTCCCCCCCAAACAAATGAATATAATCATAAAATAATTGAAACCATCTCCCTTTAATTTCAACTCCTGCAGAAACAAGACTCTCTGTGACGAGCTCTACGACTGAAATGATTTTAAAAGGGCAGACTGTGGATCTGAACGTCTGCACTGCGGAAATAAAGATAAAAATGATTCGTGTTAAATTAGTTTGACCTCCCAAAGTAAAAACATGTTTTTAAAAATGTCGCAGCTCTGAGTAGCTGCCTGTCTTTTGTTCTGTCGGCTCTCGTCATTCTCCGAACTTTCTTCACCATTTTGGATTTGCTTTCAGTTTTCGAAGCTTCCTGACAGTTTAGCTTTTAATGTTTAAACACGTTTTATTTTAGAGACCTGGATCAGTTTGATTCGTATGTAACAATTCATCTAGACGGAACGTTTTCCAGTCCAGCAGGCTGCCGTACTTTTAGTCGACTTCCCCGACCAAATCCAGATGTCATCACATGGAGTCTGGAAAGCTACGAGCTGCTGACAAACAGGCCTCAGGTCTGTTTGGAACAGTCAAATTTCTGTAAGATAAAGAGTTATTTTGGCGTTTTTAGTCATCAGTTGGAAAAACTACAAAGTCACGTCCGGATTATGATAAATTCTGGGAAGTGAAATCAGTCTGAAGTCTGCGCCCCACGTGGACTTTCTGGAAGTCTGCAGAAAGTCCACGTAGGGAGGCCACTTGTAGAATGGATGAATTGAGATGTTGCACGGCCCTCGGTACTTGCAGACTTCCCGGGAACGCAAAGTCATTTGGGTTCAGCCTAAATATCAGCAGTGACGCTCACGATTGAAAAGTTGTGGGTTCAAATCCGAAGCCTTCAGTAAAGACAGTAAAGGTTGGGTGACGGTGGAACAGTTTGTTGTCTGTTTTCGCAGGAAGAATTCAGGTTTTGAATGTTATCTGTGTGAATCAGAACCTGCTGAGAGCAGCTCTCAATGTTCTTCCTGTTTCTCAGAGCGGTCACATGAAACTGAGGCATGCATAAAAACCACACACACACACACCATCAAATGTGTTCCACGGCTAATAAAAGAGCGACCTGCTGATGGTGAGAAGATCGGACGCCCCGGGTTTGTTTGTTTTTTCACACGTAGAAAACGCCTTTTTTTTTTTAAAAACTCCTTCGAATCGAGTCGTGCAGAAACAGAGGCTGAAGAAGACTTTAAGATCACGGCTGAATGCATGACGGAGGGAAAGAAGGATATTTGGATTAGGATTATGTCATTTTTCTGATAATCTGAATCAAATCTCAGCGCTTGAAGCGTCTTTGTCTCATTATTTCATGATCGTGAGGCAAAGCAGACTTTCATCTTGTTTTTTTTTTTATCGTCGACCCGTCAGGTTTAACATTTTTTGTGCAACTTCTGCTTTTGATTCCCAATTTCCAGTTTTATGTGCAAATAAAGAAAAATAACCTGAAACCTCCCGACTGATTTTTGGGTGTCGGTGTTTAGCTGGAGTGAAGCGACAGAGCGACTTTGAGGCAGCCCAGCTCTTTGCCCTGGCTGCCCAGGACGCCCTGCACACGGTAGTCGCCATTAGTCAGCCAGTACGGCAGATCCATGTCGGGCAGGTAGAAGTCCGACTGAGGCAGAGAGTACGAACCCTGAGGAGACAGAGACAGACAGGTGGGTCAGACTGAGGCATGCTGGGTACTCTGGGCAGGATATGTGGCTCCTCACAAATGTGTACTTTAAGTACAGCGGATATTAGAACTTTGAAGGGGGATTCCACCGACTGATCACATGAGGATTGGTTCAGTATTTATCTCTTCTGTGGTTCATGTTACAGACTGAAAGAAGTCGTTGTTTACCAGGCATGGAGGAACTAATGCTGCGTCAGAACTTCCCAACCTCGTAGAAGAGGAAGAACAACAGCGCGACACTCGTCGGACGCCCTGCTCGTAACCTCAGCGGAGGATGGTAGGGTGTAGCCTGAAATGCTCCGTTCAAACTGGACATTACAGACTTTGACTTGAACGCAGCATGAAGAAAAAGCTATCAGGTTCCATCTCACATATCTGTTTTTATTATTTCTTTAACCTTTATTAAACCAGGAAAGATTCCACTGAGATTAAAAATCTCTTTTTCAAGGAAGTCCTCACCGACACAGGGAGCAACTAAGAACAAGTGAATTAAAACAGACGATTCTGTCTCCAGGTCTTTAAAGTGGGTTGATCATTCAGAGTTTTAAATCTTTCTGTATCTCGAATATGTTCCGCCCTCTTCCCTCTTCTTCCTGGGACTAACCCAACACTCGCTTTGCATATGAAAATATAGCAGTGTGTGCACCTGCGGGTTGCTAAACCAAACCATCCTACCTGAGCTCAGAGAGGTTTTTTTAAGAAGGGAAGATGTGTTATTATGTAATGCCTGAGCAGGGACATGAGTGTATAGAAGACTGCAATGTTAACTCTGAGTTTATGGAAGTGCCATATCAAATTAAATCATTTCAAATGCACCTCAGACCTCATTTTCAGTTGATATTCTGCAGCATTTAATAACTAGCTGCTTTTGTCCAGTCGGACTGTGCAGCCTTGACAGATATATATACATATAACACGGTGCCTTCCAGTTTCAGACTGTGCCACAGAAACTTGTTTCCTCTGGCGAAACGCAGGTTATCACACACTTCCTTTGAGTTACAGTTTGTGTAATCGTTGGTAAAGAGCAGGAAAACAGACTTCATCTGAAAGAGACTCACGGCTTTGAAGGGGCAGCGGCAGGGCAGTCCGTATGTGTGCAGCGGTTCTGGACAGTCCTGACCCGGAGGGATCAGCTGGTTCAGGATGTCACAGACGTCCGTATAGTGACAACTGCCCAACTCCTCCACACAGGGAATCTTCACCCAGAAACCTGCCACCTCCTTCTCCATGGTCACGTTCACCTGATGACGAGTCAAAGAGGAAGACACAGATTTACCTCCTGTTGACCTGCACTGACCTGTGATCAGGTGTGCGGTGTCTCTGTCATTCGTACGTCTGTTACTACGGCACTAAGTCACACACCACCTGTCACTGAGGTGCTTTCTGTGCTCCTCCACCCCTGGAACTTGTCAGAAACTTTGGGGGGTGGGGTTGCAAAGCATCCAAAGGTGTAGGAGTCACACTCACTATCAAGTGGCGGTTGATGTCAGCCCTCGTTGCGTTGGCCTGAAATGACCTGCACGCGGCGCACAGAGCGGATAAGCTCATTCCTGTTGACAGTTTGTTTATCTCCCTGTACTCTGCACCACACTGAGCATCCAAACACACACACAGTGTCAATCAGTATGAGCATGAGTGTGTGTGTGTGTGTGTGACACTGCAGATCATATCAGAGTTTACTCCGTCTTATCTTCTGTTCAGCTGATTCTCCGCTTGTTAAAAGGAAATTAACTTGTTATCTGCGTGGTTTGTTCTGAAGAATTTGGAAATGATTCGCTCGGCTCATGACCGAAGCTTTACGAGTCAAAGCTTCCTCATGAACGTCTGCTGCTGCAGGCACGTTGAACTTTCTAATGCAACGTTCAAACTTAAGAAATTTATGATTTATGGAAGTTCTGAAACTGAATTAAAGACATTAAGCCGATGAGCAGGCGCAGACAGCAGCTAACACTCAGGAAAACCCGTTGGGTCACTTTGCTGCTTTGCAGATGAACTTTTAATTTTATTCCAGAAGATTTGCATGCCGATGCTGTGTACTCAGCCGATCTCTCTCCGTCTCTCGTCTCGAGTACTACAACAACGCCGCTGAACGGGTTTTCAGGTCTGTTTACGTCGCACAGAGCCGGAGCAGCTCGCAGGGATCAGCAGCAGATCCAAACACGCCTTCAACAAACGCACAGTCAGACAGTTAAACCAGAGCTGAGTAACACCGTTTGAGCCGTAGCACTGTGAACGCAGACTCAGCTGCAAGACAGGAGAAGCAGCAGCTCAGAGAGCGAGGCGTCGGGAGTCTGTAACACAGCTCGTTGTTGAACAGGCGTGTCCGGATCTGCTGCTGATCCTGAGAGCTGCACCTGAGCTGATCTCTACTAAAAAGTCCGGTGTGTGTGTGTCCTCGTTTGGTGTTTCTTTCTCTCTTTGAATCTTTCCTTCAGTTTTGTTTTGAACTCTTTAAAAAAACTTTTGCAGAACCGAGAAACTCTCACTTCTTCTGGCTCTGCAGCAGAAAGTATGTTTACAAGGCCGTAAGGCTTCGGTCATGTGTGAAAGCAGCAGACGCCTCGTGTGTCTGATCACATGCACGCTCCCTGCAAACTGACCTCAGCTCTGTAACAAGTGGAACAACAGACTCACGGACAGCGGAGCGCTCAGCTCCACAGATGTGGATCCAGAGGCGGAGGCCTTCAGGTCTCCTGGGATGCTGATGGGATCTGGAGACAGGCTCAGAGACTTCATCGCAGCTGGATCGTCGGGCTTCCCGCAGTTCTTCCAGTCGAAGCCGAGAATCTGTCCGAGACACACACACACACACAGATTTCACAAAAAAAGTGTTTTATAACATGAAGTTTTTAATCCATTTTCTATGTTATGTCACAAATAATCAAACATGAACGCGCTGCGACACAAAAACACAAAGATTTTCTATCTGAAAGCGGTAAATGTTCAACAAAACCAAACACAGAATATTAATTAAAGAACTGACTGGCTTTTCCCAGAGCTTTCGACCAAACGTCAAAGTCTTCTTTACGACATAAAGAGACAAAAAATAATAAATAAATAAATAAAATGTGTTTCAGTGATTAATCTTAATTTAAATGTTCCTTGAAGTCTGTTTACAGGACAGGTAACGTGACGTCAGTCAGTGTTGCAGGTCTTACCTGTGCATTGGTGACTCTCCTCAGCCTGCACGAGCCGCAGCTCACCTGAGTTAGAAGAAGCACGAGGCTCACGGTGACTGCTGATGAAGACACTTTGTCCATCCTGTCTGTCTGTCTGTCTGTCTGTCTGTCCTCTGCGGTGACTGTGAGCCGTTAAACTGACCGTTAGATGACCGTTAATGACCGTTACCGGGGCCGGACTGAAGCGGCTGCTGCAGTGTACTTCCGTGTTTACTTCCACTCCCAACCCCAGAGAGTCACGTGACCGGCGACACGTGCCTCGATGTTTTTAAGTGTTAGAATATAAAATATTATTATTATTATCATACATAGTAATATATTTATACTCTGATGTGTCAGACTGTGACACATTTATAAATAAAGTTATTAACAATAATTTTATTAAACACGCAGAACAGGACAGAAGTGTGCGACTCCACATTTCAAATAAAGAAAGAGCTGCATGAAGTGAATTAAAATAGATTTTTAATTTAGTTTGTTTAACTTTGAAATGTTTTTCTTTAATATTACTGATGAAGGGTTGGTCCTGCAGCTGCACGTCAGCGCCTCTAGATGGCGCTGCAGGACAACACCGCTGTAGACAGACAGACAGGTAGATAGATTACTTTATTATTAATAAATTAAGAATAACATACCGAGGATGGGACAAGGACACTTTAAGTTTTATTGGTCAGGTGTGTGAACACAGAGTGTGAACGTGACTCTGGTTTGCTCACATTGTACATAAACAGATACAAACACACAGGTTCAGGTAAAAAGAGGCCGGACAGGTAAACATAAGATAAGATCGACTCACAGAACACAAGGTGGATAAAAATTATACTGATGAATAAAACAGAAACAGAATAAAAGTTATACACACCTTTCAAATATCTGGATATGCATGTTGGATCATAACACGGTGTGCAGCATCATTAATATATATCTATATACAACAGTGATGGTAGACATGTTTCAGAATACAGCAGCAGGTAAGTGTACAAAATAAATATAACTGCACAGCAGAGTAATTTCTAAGGATATGCATGCATAGAGTGAAATCATACCAGTGCTGCATGATGTCATGCTGGTGTTAAAGAGACAAACATCATACTAGTATGTACAGGTAATAAAATGTATAAATATGTAGTTTAAAAAATGGTTTATAACCTATACTCTGCAGGAGTATAGGCTGCTATGTTGGGGAACGACACAAATACAGGACACGAACACAGTCTGCAGCTCTGTGCTGCATGAAGACAAACCAAACAAATATAAAAAGACAAAAGGCATTTTCATTTGCTACAAACTGAACTTGAATGCACCACCGACTGAATCCTCCGCATGTCTGACTCTTCCGCAAGCACTTGAACGCACCCTCACCCCCCTAATGGGGTCCTTGAAGTGTCCAAAAAAAAAAAAAGACTCCAGTGTGAGTAAAATAAATTTAAGGCTCTGTTGGAGTAAAATTAAACATGTTTCCAACGTTACGCACGGACGGTTCAGTCCGACTGTGCCCGCAGCACTGAGACAGGAGGACGAGCAGGAAGGAGGCAGGGGAGGGAGGAGGGGGTTCAGGGGGAGCCAGATGATGCTGTCAGTGAAAGGAGGAGGAGGAGGAGGAAGGAGGAAGGAGGAGGATCCGCCGGCAGCAGCAGCAGCAGCAGCAGCGCACCGAGCTCCTCTCCATCCCATGTGTGTGCACGGAAAAGAAGAAAATGGGCTCTGATCCAGAGATGTGCTGCTAGAATAAACCTGTGCGTGGCTTTATCTTCATTAAGTGGTTAGAAAAAGACAGAGGTGGGACTATTTCATCAGTCTTTTTCCTGAAAATGCTTCCATGCTCATCATCATCCGCGCAGATGGAGGGATGCGAGGAGGAGGAGATGGTGCGGGGGGACGCGCACATGCAAACAGAGGTAAACCGATGGAAAAACCTCAAACAGCTCAAATGTTTGAATCTAATCTGGTTTATTCTGCATGCAGGTCACTCTGAGTGTGTCCACAAAGACCCGTGCATGTCTCCCGGGGCTCAGATGGGACATTTCGCAGGCTGATTTCAGCCGGTTAGAATTCGCCGGCCGGCTTCTCCCGGAGGTTATTGTAGGCATGAAAGAGCCGGACCCCTCCCTAAAATGTGCCTCCCTGCTCGCCATTTAAGCTCAGAGAGGAAATTACACATTAAATTCACAATAGTGGTCGGTTATGATGATTTCATGGTGAAGTTGCATCATTTCTAAACAGATTTTTAGTCTTTTTAGACAGAAATGTAATGTGCTGACAGTGTCGTTAAATGTCTGATTGAATTCCTCTAGAATAAAAAGCCTCGCCTCAGGTTTGATCTGATATTTAACAGAACTAGTTCACACGTGTCCATCTCAGATTCTCCATCACCCAGAACCTCCATTAATCCCTCAGCTGCCTCTAATCTGCTATTTTGTGGAGGATCTTACTCTGAACACCCCAAAATAAGGAGTGAATACAAAGGGAATTAAACCAACAACCCCTTCTGGTGATGATGCCTTGGTTTACGCCTTTAATCACACAAGGGATCGAACCTTTGTAGCGTTTGTTAGCGCCTATAGCTCCACCCTGTGACCTGCAAGGACAAGATCAAACCCATAAACCTGCAGTGGGGAGTTGAACCTTCCACCATCATGGTGCCTTGTAGTCCACACTGACCTACAAAGAGGGAAAAGAGCCATGTTGGTACATCTTGCTCTAGTCACTGGGAATCGAACCCTAGAAGTGCTTTAATGCCTTGCTTTACGCATTTAATTACACAAGGAATCGAACCCTTGAACCCTCCACCATCTCGGTGCCTTGCATTCTACATTGACCTACAAACACGGAGTAAAGCTAGCAACCCCGCCTTGTCCCGCCCGCTTAGTTTGGGACAGATCAAACCCATGTCAGTGTAAGTATCGTTCTAGTCTCTGGGAATTGAACCCTGTGAGTGTGTTGGAAATGGAACCTTCCTCCAGGCAGTGTTAGTGCCTTGTTTCATCCATTGGAGGAATTGGAACTAGCCACCCTCTCTTATACCTATTACAAAGTGATTTGGCCTTAGTGCCTTGCTCCCTGCACTGACTATCATGTAGTTAGTTTTAGTGCCTTGCTTATTTCAAGTATTAAACGGGGGAACTGAACCCTCAGCCTTCACAGTGGCTGTTCGTGCTTTGCTCCCTCCATTGTCCTACAAACCGGGAATGGAACCAGCAACCCTGCCTTGCTCTACCTATCCAAGTGACCCAGTTCTGTGCTCTACTAGCTACTGAGATGCTGGGAATTGAACCTCCAACTGTGAAAGTGTGTTAATGCCTTGCTCTGCCCATTGACCTACATACAAAGAAATGGACTACAACTCCCATAATCCTCTGTGGCTGATACGTTTTTGTCTATCTCATTGAGCGTGGACGGTTCTTCTCTGAGATTAAAGGTCTACTTACTCGCTTTCAGAGCTCTCAGCCACATTTCATGGCCTTCAGCCAGCGAACGGAGTTTGCTCAGGTGTCACGTGACGAGTGACTTGTTATCACATGATCAAAGTTCCTACACATGAAGATTAAACTTTACTCTTAAGTTCAGCAGTATACACAAATTTATCTGGGAATATGGACACTAGAGCTGAGACAATCAATCGGTTATAGGGTTGCAAAATTCTGGGAATTTTCAAAGTTGGAAACTTTCCATGAGAATTAACGGGAATTTAAGACAAAAAATGTTTATGACAAAACAAAATGTTTATATTTATGTTTGGATATGATACAGTTTGTTTAAATTTAGTTAAAGTTAAATTCCATACATTTTCCATAATTCCCATGGAGTTCCTGATTTTGTATACGTCCAAAATTTCCTAGCTTAACTTCACATGGAAAGTTTATGGAAATTTACTGGAAACTTTCCACCCCCTTGCAACCGGTTTATAATCGGTTATCGAAACAGATGTTGGTCAACTTTCTGACGCGATCAACGAAGATTAACAAGTCAATTTTGAAGCAAAAATGCCCAAAAATTGTCCGTTGCTGGGTTCTCAGCTGTAAGACATTTTATAAACCACACAATGAATTAATTTACTGATAAAACAATCTGCAGATGAACCGAAATGAAAATATTTATTTGTTACAACATGTTTTATTGTTTTAGAAGCACAAAAATGACAGAAACCGTCTCCGTCTGTCGCTGGGCCGCCTCTGTCCTGCCCTGATTGCTACATAAATCAAACAATGTGCCCTGATCCAACGTTTTTAAATGCCAGCTGGTGTAAACACATAAAACATTTAGCGCACGTTAAACAGGAGCAGCACAGCTAACCAAACTGATTAAAGTTTGGATTTGTGTTTTTATTTAAAACTAAAAGTGTATTCGTGCATCCCCCGTACTCGCTGAGCAGCGCAGGGAATTGAACCGCTCACCCCGGCAGTGACTTGCTGCCTTGCTGCCCTCTGTGCTTGGCTCCTCAGGGAAATCTGAGCTGACAGTGTGTGAGACTGCAGGTAGAGCTGGAGGGAGGAAAGTGGGCCAAGAGCTGGAGAGCTGGAGAGAGAGAGCTGGATGCTGAGCGTCCTTTTTGTCCTTTTTTATCTGCGAATATCGGCTTGGTTTTGTCGCAGTTACGCCCTTTCACATACTCAAATCTACGTCCTCCTTTTTTTCTTTGAAACGTTGCTCGTTACTCCACGTTTAGTCAAGATCAGACGATGGGGTGTGTGAGCTTTGATCACATTGTTGTACCGTTGTGTTCTGCTTTTAATGTTAAACAGATTTAATCAGATCGTATTTATCAGATTTTCAGGAAGGTTAGCATCGATGATACATCAGCCCAAGAAGTAGCTCTCTTAAGTGGATCAGATAACCTCTTCACACCTGGTGTTAACATGCGATCTGTGTCTGGATAACCTATTTGGATAAGGACAAACACGTGTTAGTCCATCCATCCTTTTCCTTCCGTTTATCCGGGGTCAGGTCACAGTAGCAGCAGGTTTAGCGGGGCGTACCAGACGTCCTTCTACCCAGTAAAGTATTCCCGGTTCCCAGGCCAGATGGGCCATATAGTCCTTCCAGTGAGTTCCTGGTCTGTCCCGTAGTCTTCCCCGGTTCGATGTGCCTGGAACACCTCCAAAGAAAGGCGCCTAGTAGGCATCCTAATCAGGTACCTGAACAACCTCAGCTGGCCCCTTTCAACGCAAAGGAGCCAGGGCTTTACTCCAAGATCCCTCCGGATGTGCGTGCTCCTCACCATATCTCTAAGGCTGAGACCAGACACCCTACGGAGGAAGCTCATTTCGGCTGCTTGTATTGGGCTTGGAAAAATCAAGACCTTTACCTCCTGGCTCAGCTCTCTCTGAACCATAACGGTCCGGTACAACGTCTGCGATACTACCGAAGCCGCACCATTCGCCTGGTCCATCTCTTGCTCCATTTATCCGTCACTCATGAACAAGACCCTGAGTCTTCACGTGGGGCAGCAACTCACTCCCAACCCAGAGGGAGTTTTCCACGGATTTCCAAGAGAGAACCATGGCCTCAGACTCACATGTTAATGCAAGGTGTAAAGGAAGAATTTACAGTTCACCTGTATCAAGCTTGAACAGTATGTCCAGGCTGCTAACAAGAACAGCAGTGACTTCTTCATTAGTCAGCGTGGTCTGATGTATTTAGTGCTGACTGATGACGGGTAAATACAGTTTGGTCACTCTGGGATTTTTCCCGGCTTTACAAGGGGACAAAGATTACCTGAATGCATCATTAAACACCTAAGGCGTCTGCACTGGGGATACGAAAGGCCACAGAGGACACACCAGCCGAATGCTGATTTGGTTGGTTTGCTTATAGAGCACATTGTTACTTTAAATAACTTAAAAGTTGCATTAAAAGTTGTATCACATCTCTTTGTCCAACCTTGAGCTGGGTTGTAACACACGCAGGAGCTCTGAAGCTATATTCAATTCAGGAATTGTGATTTAAATCTGGATCAGAGTCACATCTTCGGTCTCTTCTTCTCTGCCATGTCCGAAGAGGCTGTAGAATTACATTGCCCACTAACCCGGCTCCAGTTCTGGCACGACACCAGCTCTGATCCCTATCAGCATACGCCACCACGCCAAGGGCTTTAAGATTTTAGTCTTCAGGGGATGAAGCATCTTGCTACCAACTGGACTGTGGCCTGTCTGCATCATGCAAAGAGCCCATTACAGATGAACATCAGTATACTGTTGGTAATGAATGTTTGCAGTCAGTCAGTTCTTTCTTCTCGAGTTCGTTTAAACCTATTTCATCGTTTACTGATACTTTTGCTTCTCGGGAGGTCACTGCACGTTTCATGAGTTCCAATTACCGTTTTAAATAATGTTCTGCAGAGCGCAGCAGCATTGCAGATACTCTGCCATTGACTGCGGTCATACAGGCGGCCAACTGGACGTCTCCGTCCAATAATTAAAAGAGGCAGTGACTTCAGCTCTGATCAATAATGAGATTATGTCATTCCCTTGTTAACCTGAGATTAGACGGGAGAGGAATGAATTGATTATGATGTTAACTTCAGGTTTTTCTTGTGTTGTTTGGGTGTGGTTTACTGTCCAAGAAAACTACAGTTTGACCTTGAGTGTTAATTTCAGTGACGTCTGTAGATGCTGCTGCTGTCAACCAGGTTTCATCCCTCCGACATCCAAACCAGGCTCCCTCCACAGCTGCTCATACTAAATATAGCACAAAACATGGGATACTTAGATCAGATCATGTGGATGTGAAAATGAGCAGTTACGGCCTTTTTAGCCTCTCGTAAGGCGAGACGTCAAGTCAGCGGGAACGAAGAAGTCTGTTATCAGAAGTGATGAAGGCCGGGCAACATTTCGAGACGACGGAGAAGGGCAGTGTAGCCTTCAACGGGGAGGACGATCAGGCAGAATGAATATTTATATGTCAAACATGGTGAGCTGGAAATCTTCTTGTGCTGCACTTTCTTAGTCTCCTGAGACTGAAGTGTTTCCAAAAATCTATTCGCTTTCTGTCTCTGAAGGTTTCAGAGGCAGCTAACCGTCAAAAAAAGATGCCTCTGAAGCAGAACAGTCTGTATACTGTAGGTCTTTTGTTTAGAGTTTCTAAACCACGGGCCCTAATGACAAATTTATTACAAAAGCAAACATGACTTTGTGCTAATAAATGCAAAAAGCAGTCCAGCATTTTATAGAATTTACAGTATTTTGCTGTATTTCTAACTACAAAGTTTGTTTGTTTTATTTCGACCTTTCTCCGACAAGTTAGACCTGGAAGTCTGCAGTTCTCATGTAAATACTTTAAGTATATTTTGATGCTACAGGCCAACAACTTCACACAGAGCAGCTTGAGCTGACAGGAAGTCAGACACAGAGTCTGGTCAATTTTCAAAATAAAACACCCTCTGCAAACTTAACTTAGCAAGTTAACAAAGTCTGATGGACAAAACACTTCTGTTGGGGTTTGAAGTCACGTGGAGAACGGACTAAAAACTGTCAGTGACGTAGACGAGCCCGAACTCGTCATGGAGTATTTTCACACTGTGGTCCTGCTTCTTTTACATCAATGCTTCTTCCACCACTGATCTTATGAGTGTCACCGGTAGCAGAAAAATCTCAGAGATCAGTCTGTGGTTGAATCATCAGATCTGCTTCATCGCCACAGTTCTGGGTGGCAGCTGGTGGTGGTGGGAAAGCATAGCTCAACTTTTCTGTCAGTTTCCACAGTAACACACAATGAAAGAATGAATTAAACAACTTGAGGGTCCGATTTATTCATTTGACAAATTAAGTCATGTCATGAATTTTTAATTCAGAAGCACTAATGGTTCTAAATTACACATTTGTCAGCATTATTCTATATTCTCTCGTACCTATCGGACTCCACAGTGGAGTCATCTGTTGCTTTTGAACATTCAGGTGCTTGTTTGTCTTTTCCAATTGTCCTTGAAGTGTTTTGGGATGAAGTTGTAACAGCTTAGTGTGTAGCCTGTGGTTGTCTGACTCACACACTCACGTGTGTGTGTGTGTGTGTGTGTGTGAGTAACTGTTGGTATCACTATATTCAGTGTGTTGTGGAACATGATCTAATGCGTTGACCCTGCTGTCTGTCCCTGCAGTGCAACAGACTGGCGGAGGAGAGAGATGAGGCCGAGAGACAACTCAAACACATTAAAAGAGGTGAGTCCGGCTTCCTGTAACCTCCATCAGACTCCTCCATCATCACAGACGCCAGTGTTGAAACTCACACCGCTTTATAGGAAATCCATTAACACGTGTGTGTGCTGCGCGTTAATGCGTATAATACAGTAAGATGAAGGAATGATTCATGTATCAACAGCACCCACCTGTCAATCAAAACGTCCACGCTCTTAATCCTGCATAACTTTAAGCCTTAATATAATCTGAACAGGTGAGTTGTATATAAATTCACCCTCAGTACAGTTGTCATGAACGGGGAAATTAGCTACAGAGACCAAAACTGTTTTTTGTACCAGGCTGTAAACATGTTTATTTCTGCTGTGAAGTTGGACATTTGAACATGGGGACTTATGGAGACTGACTCACTTCTGCAGCCAGCCTCAAGTGGACGACAAGAGGAACTGCAGTTTGTGGCACTTAAAAAACAATGGCCAAAAACTGAATATCAAAATTTTAGTGAACTGGAATAATCTGTCACCTCGACACACTCAGACATCTTGTGCTGTAAAGCACACCGACACATCATCCCGCCTACAATCAGACAGGTGACACCTTCACTTCCTCCCTCTCTCCTCCCCCCCTAAACCTTCACACCTTTTCACCTCACCTCTCCCGACGTGACATCACACACACCTTGTTCTCTGAATGGGTGTGTTTTAAAAGAGGAGAGGGAGGGAGTCTCAGTTTCCATGACGACTGTCAGGACATTTAGCCAGCTGGAGAGGAGAGCTTTTGTGTTTTGTGGAGTTTAACCTCTGCGGAGCTGAACCTCAATTATTAACTGTTAGGAGGAAGGAAGGCTGGTGACGCTGCAGCTGCTGGCTTTAACATGACTATTCACAGAGGTAAGAGAACATGTACTGACAATAATCAGATATCGATTTGTGGGCGTTGTTCAGCTAATGTGAGGCAGGTTGTGTTTGCTGCTGATGCTGACCTGTATGGCTGAATTAGTTCAGCTGAGTCTCTTTAGATGTAGAAGTCCAACCTCTAAACATTCAGTATGTTTCGCTGCATGTGTTAAATGGGTTGGGGTCTTTTTTAAATGATGGCACATGATGTTTGATGATGTTTTTGTTACAACCTTGCCCAAATTAATGATCCCTAATTGGATGAAATAAGTTAGTCACAGAGAAGAGGTTGATGATCAGCCGAGTCACTTTGTCTGTCTGTTGCGGTTATTGTTCAGAAGGTAACAGGAGAACCGGACAGCCTCCACCTGGAGTTCACCTCGGTGTGACGTTTCAGTTTACTCCGAACTGTTTGTTAAGACAGGAAGTTGATGGTGAATGGGTTGAGGTTTAGACTTCTTCTGTGGTATATAGAACCAACCTCTCTGGATATGGCAGTCATTCATATCATCACCAGCTAAAGATATTTCTAATTAGTCATTGTATCGTCATCTTATTATTATCCTAGTCTGACTCACCAGATGTAGACAGTTGGTATAAGCCTGCCATTGGCTTGTGGTAATGGTTTGGCTACAAGAAGCAACACACTCACTGATCGCGCCATTACTGCATCCTTAGCTTGGTACCGCCCAAGACGCTATAATACAATACTGTTTTTGTAGGCTTGATTGGGCAACCCACTCGTCATATTTATGTACTGTTAGCCATGCTGGTGGTATGAAGTGTTGGTTAATCTACCATTTTAGTTCAGACTGAAATATCTGAATAACTATCAGATAGATTGGCGCAGACGTTCACGGTCTAATGGTCACTTTTCTACTGACAGAAATATCTTCTTTGGATCGGAATTGGATTCGTTACACACATTCATGGTCCACAGAGGATGTGCCCCAATGAATTTACATTTCCATTTAGTCATTTAGCTGACGCTTTTATCCAAAGCGGCTTACAGGGAGCAATTTGGGGTTCAGTATTTTGCCCAAGGACACTTCAACATGCAGACTGAAGGAGCTGGGGATCGAACCACCGATCATCTGATCATGAGCCACAGCCGCCTGAAATTTAGTCACTTCTTGCTAATGTTGTCTTGACATATTGAATGAATTTCCATGGAATTTGGTCCAGCAACTTTTCATTTGGCGCCATAATCAGGTCAAAATTATCCAATATTTTGGTTTATAAGAACATTCCCATTGGCCTCAACACTCAACAGTTTTGTTTACTCTCTCTATGAGCCCAGGAAGAGTGGCTGTTGCTGTGCTGGTTGACAACTAATGGGGATCACAGTTGAGTCTTTAATTATTAAATATTGGATAACACTGCTGTGGTCGATAGGGAATTAGGTTTGGCAAAGGGACAGTTCTGTTAGCAGTGGAGGAGACATGGGACAATTTTTCAGATTGATTCAATGAATGTATTTATTTGGATATAAAATACCATGTAAAGTTGGATGAAGCTGAACTGTCGGGAGGTTTTGTAAATCTGGATGTCTCCAATTGTTCGAATCTGTCCCACTCAGCAGTGCAGCGATGGACGTTGAAAGTGAAATTAAAGATGAATAACTGTGAGACAGACGGACGACGAGTCCTTGAGTTGAGTCCTCAAACCCAGGAACTTGTCAAAAACTTTGTCTGCAAAAGCAAAACCTACATTTTTCAGAGTCAGCAGTTCAGTGCTGACTCTGAGTGCCGTCACTCCAGACGTTCAGTTCTTCCATTCATTCACTCATTTATTCATTCACTACCTCTCCCGAGAGAAGACAGCAGTCGCTCTTGTCATGTTATTCCCATGAATTATTGAAACCTCCTGCCATGAATTATTCAGCAGCAGAAAATGGGGGAAGGACGAGTGTGTGTGTGTGTGTGTGTGTGTGTGTGTGGGTGTGTGGGAGGGGGTTACCACTCCTGCCTGACTCTTTATCCATTGTGGCCCTTCAAAAGGCTTTTCTACCTGCTACTCCATATTTGATGGCCACATTTGAATGAATTTAATGAAGGAGACTTTGCTCGCCGGCAGGTACTTGATTTCAGGCTCGTTTGAATCTCAAAGGCCAGACTGAGCGAGTTCAGATTAACTGACAATAAAAGGACGAAAACATAACCTGACCCCGGAGCTCACTGTTAGATAATACACTCGCCTCGATGATGGATGAGCACGCTCACGATCGCGCAGCTTTGAATTCGTAACGCGTCTGGGTTGCTGAAAGATCTCGTGGATGACTTTGTTGTGGATGAGTGAAATAACTCAACAAATATCGGATTGTTTTCTATGAAATTTGGTGCAAATCCTGATTTCTTTGGTGGTTCTCTGACTTTTTGTTCAGCACCACCAACAGCTCAAAGTTTCCAACATTCAAAACTCCTACGAGCATGTTCTCAGCTGCCGCCTTCATAGTTAAGGTCTGTTTTAGTTTTCTGGTTCCAGGATGCATGAAGAAGTGATCCTGTTGAATACCTCAAGTGGAAACATGTTGGTCCTACAATATTCTTCTGCATGTGCTGCTAAAACAACTTGGTGAAAGTTGTGGGAGAACTGAGATGGACACAAACTGTGGTCTGACAAGCTTTTGGAGCTTAAACCATCCGCCCCCACCTCCTTCCTGAGACTATTTGTTACTTCGGCCTTCGGCCCCTGAGACCATAAAGCATGGTGCAAGTGTGTGAAGGTCCTAATGGTCCACATCCTCCAAGCAGACTTCAGGAGGTAGCATAAACTGAACTACTATGCGTCCGTAGATATCCGTGTCATTATTTTAAAGGCCATAAGAGGTCGCCCTTTAAAACTACTAAGACTGAAGTGCAGACCAGTATGACCTCCAACAACACACCATCAGACACCAACCTGATGAAGGATGGTAACCTTAAGTGCCTTAAAGCCTTAAACATAGATCGTCTTAATGAAGTCTGAAAGAAACAGAGAGATCTTTGAAGTGTTTGACTTTGAGACACAAACCGTCGGTGACTGTTGTGTTTCAATGCAAGTTGATCAATCACTAGTTGATCAATATAGCAACAGCAGCAAGTAGAAGCAGCTATTTAAAGTTCAATCCTGGAGCATCTTTTTTCAGAGAGTTTCTATCAGAAGCTTTCTTTGCTTTTAGCAGAAGTAGACATTTGTTCTAATTCCTCCAAAGCAGAGAACTGTTTCTTCCCCACAGCCATGGCTGCACGTTCATGAGTCTTTCAGCTGCTGGTAGGAAGCAGGCGGAGCTGATCTGTCTCACAGTCTGTAATTTTATGCTTTGTATTAAGCCGGAGCTGCAGAACAAGTCGTTTTACGAGGGAGCTGAGTGTCAAACGTGCATCACAGGATGAGATTTTAATAGCAGCCAAAATCTCAGAGTTTCAAATCAGATGCAGAGAGAGAAATGAGTCAGGGTGACTTACTTTTATACATCCGTGATAAGAAAAAACGATGCAAAGAAACCCTCCAGGAAATACCATGCCTCCAAAACAAAAGAGTGCATGAAACAAGATGACAAAAGGAGGATTGTTTGTTACCCAGAGCGAAACCGACTGGATCAACATCATCTAAGTGAACACGTAGCTGGAAGCTAACGCCACTCAGCTTTACAGAACTGACGGTCTGCAGCGCTGCTGTTAGTTTCTGCAGCTTCAGATAAAAAGCCCGTGGCTGCACTTTCCCTGCATTCGAGTGCTTTTGGAAAAACACTGTAATTAAACGCCGAGAGCGCATGAAGGACTAACAAAGTGGTGACCAGGAGAGTCTCATTTACCCTCACTGTCGTATTGAAGAGATGATGCAGCTTTCTGGGTTCATGCCACGTCGGTGATGACTTATTATGACATCATTTCATATTATTTATTGTTTTGGATCCCACATTAATTATTTCTGATGCTGTAGCTTTTAGGTGTCTCTTAACCAAAGTGCTCTCTCTCTCTCTGTTAGACTCAGATCTAAGAAGCTGCTTCATGAAATAAACAAAGTCAGAAAACACACACAGGTAGATTATCAGAGTTTAGTCCATGAATCCACCTGGATACTCTCAGTTTCAGAGACATTTCAGGCTGTCTGTGGAGGTTTGACTGATCTGAGTGTCTGATTGGCAACCGGAGCGTGACGTCGGGCTCCATTTTTTTCCAAAAGTTGGCCGCCAACCACCGGAGCCAACGGAGACAGACGGAAACGGATGACCCTCCACTGAAATGAATGAAAAAACCTAACCCACCAGTGTCCTGAAATGAAGTGAACACATTTACTTCCCACAGTGGGCTGTTAGTTACTTTAAAATATAAAATATATATTTGTACTTGACAAATGAAGGACAACAAAGAGAGAGAAAAGAAGTATGACAGGCGTGGACAGTCGATTCATTTTATTAATTCTCGTTTTGACAGTTTAATAAACTGGGCTGAAGGTTTCATTTGAGTTTTTCCATCCAAAAACTGTCAAACACACAACAAATCACATTTACAACTGCGAATCTGTGAAGTAGAAGCTTAAGAGAAGCACTCGAAGGCAGGATTAGTCCGTCTATTGTTCACAGCTCAGCTCGGTTTAAATGCTACAGCTTAATCATCACTGGCAGTAATGCTGTTCTTTTTATTGTAAATCCTTTTTTTTAGAAAAGAATGTGACTTTTTCGGTCACTGATGCATCCCAAAAGTCAGCAGTAATCACAACGTATCGTATCATCTCTTGAACATGAGCATGCGAGAAGGTTTGCTCCTGCTTTCAGTGGCATGTGCATGTTGAAAACTGTCCAGTTTTAACACTCTGTGTTGGGATTTCACCGTTACTCCCGGATGAACGTGCTTACCGTTAGCTAATCCTCCAAATATCTGTTAATAACACGCATCGTCACTAAAGAGGCTTTTGGCGGAGCTCCAGCTCGCTGGTGGAAAACAAAAGCGGCGTTTCTGTTTTTAGTCTGAGGAGAAATGACGTGCCCTTAAAACCCGTCATGATCCGACAGAGGAGTTAGTGGCCCGGAACAGGTTCTGACAGCAGACAGAGCGCTGTAGGACAAACTCTGCGTCTCAATGAGAGGAAACCCGACTGTCAGTTTAAGGATTTCAGCTCTCAGTTATGTTGTTCTGACGCCGGGAAAGGTAAATTTGGACTGTGAAGTTCCCCAGCTCAGGATTCAAAGGTTTATTTGACACAACAGACCATCAATTAAGCATTTTTTAGAAGAAATACCAAAATATTCTAATTTTAGCTTCTCAAATGTGAGAATTTGTTGGTTATGTCATCATTTTAAGAACTTAAATTAAACACCTTTGGGATTTTTATTGTTGGTCGAACAAAACGAGTGACCCGGACCTGTCAGCTTTGCCTTTGTGAAGTTCTGGAAAGTTATTTTATTATTGTTTTCTAATATTTTACAGATCTAGCCAATAAAATTCTCCTAGGATCATGATCATCTCTTGTAAATGGGATAAATAAATGTTCATACAACGCTGAGGTTACATCATAAATATTCAATAAGGAAAAGAAAAGCTTATGTCAAGATCAACAACACATAAAGGAAACTGGTCTTAATCAACTGACATGATGGTGGCACTCGATGGAAAACAGGAACGGAGATAAAACAAAGTCCCGCCGTGCCCCTTTATTTGCAAAAACCCAAAATAAATGGCGCTAATCCAACAAGAAGTTCCTTCAAGGTCAAAGCTCTACAGCCCAAACCATTAACCTCAAGTCTTTGATATCTTTGACACATGATTCATACGTGATGTTAGTTCCAGTCTACGTGGAAGATGTCGTGCCGGTTTCTTGGAGCAGTGAGCTTGACATGTTAATCTGAGAAATTAATTGATTTAAGAGCTTGAAAGATGACGTCATTGTTCTTAATTCTGCCTGCAAAGCTCTGATTGGTTATGTCCTTTTATAAATGACGGAAGCAGCCGTCTATGAGCCCATCAGACGTATTTGAATTGTATTTTGAACAAATTGAAGATGTTGAAACAAAAGTGATTAGCTGATTAGTAAGTCTTTTTTATGTTTGTGACATACCAAATATTTGTTTATTTGCTGCATATCTAACATCAAAAATACAGCAAGACGTGTTCATATATACAACAGCAGTCAGGCACACTGCACCGATTGCCAGAACAAGGAAAGAAACTGTGTGTACTCTCTTGAAGAGCAAAAATCAACGAGCTTGAAATCTCACACTGCACATCATTATCTTACAGACAATCCTCCAGTATTCCCCAGTGATGGCACCAGCTGTTGGTTTCTCAGAGCAGAATAAAAGCAGAAGCAGAAATAACAGAGTATATGACCCGCTCTCCACCGCCTCTGCCTCCCCGTGTCGGGTCTGACCCGCAGAGCTGAAGCTGAACCGCGGTGCAGCTGAGCGGAGGACGATGCGGCGTGGCGTGTGGGGTTGAAACGGTGGTTAAAGCGACTGAATGCAGCGGAGGGTTTAAATGAGTCTCAGGCTGGCTGGGAGGGAACCACACACTCCGACCGAAGCCTGTCTGGAAGCGTTAAACATTGAATGAGGGGTTTAAAAATAGATCCAGAAGCCTTCCCTGTCCTCCTCCTCCTCTTATATCATCCTCGTTTTCCTCACCCAAACCTCATTGCCTCATTGGCACTGACAGATAAATATCATCGCAGGGTTCAAAGGTCACTGCTGTTACAGTAAAGCTGTTCTCTTGATCTATCCAGATTTTAGTTTGTGTAGGTATTGCGGAGCAATATGGCAAATGGGGTATGAATAACACGCCAATGCGTCAAGTCATTTGGCGTTATCTCAATACAAAATGTGTCTACTGAGTTATATCGGTGAGGCGCAGCATCATTTCACACGTGAATGTCATAGAAGAAGAGTGAGTCCACATCTGGAGGATCTTCGGGGGGATGAACAGGGTCAAACAAACACAAGACGTCACTTAAAGGCCACTGATTGAGTCCTGTGTGAAACCAAAAGTCAGCAGCTACAGTAGTTAATTTTTTAGTTTTTTTTATTTGTTCCCAAACAATTGAACTAAATCGATCAGGAAGCACAGCGGCTCTGGATCTCACGTTAACCACCAAGTTGTGTGACCGTAGACATGCTCATCAGTCCGGTGAAAAGCATCACAGCAGATGTTAGAGTCGAATGGTGGCGCCGAAAATCCTCAGGGAGCAATCTGAATGGACTTTATCTTCAGCAGACACAAGAGGTGACGCGTGTGAAGGTCCTAAAGATCTATCAGCTCATCTTTATGAAGAAAAACTTGGAGGTTTGGAGGATTGGAGTCTTCTCTGTGCGCTTATTGTTGCAGATCCGTCTTTTTTATTTTTGTTATCGTCTTTAAAAAGTTAGCCAATGTTTGTTGAAAATGAAATAATGGATTTGGATCCGTTTTCTGCAAACAAGTATACACTAAAGCCTGAAATAAAGTCAGCTCTCTGTGCTTTACAGATCAATATACAAGCTGCTGTGGCTGCAGTGTGACGTCCTGGAGATAGTCTGTTCTCTAAAAGCATCGCTGCACAAAGGACACACAAACCTGAGCTATAACCAGCTTGTGTGTGTGTGTGTGTGTATATAACTGTGTTGCATCCAGGCTATGAAAGCAGACGGAGAAGCATTAGTCATGTAGCCTGTGAGCAGACAACTCTGAGAGGTGGAATCAGGGTGAAGTGAGCCTGAAGGCCTCACTGACACAGATACAGGTATTGGTCGTGGTGGTGACAGGTGACTTTCTTTTTATTTTATACGTACCATGATACAAATTTTACAATACTGCAAATGTATATTTTCAATAAAAGACATCAGGTAGATATTCACAGGGGTTAAAGTTGGCTAGAATGGCGTTGAAGACCAAATAAATGTGACGGAGTGAAGGAGGTCATTTTCATCTGTTTGATCAACTGGTGAGCTAACAGCAGCTAACAAACCGAGCTAAGTACAGGCTGTTTTATTTCATTTGTACAAAATATGAGACTCAGTTGACGGTGTGATTCTGACTTTAAAAGATGGACTTCCATTGGACTGATTGGTGTTGGGTACCGTGTAACTGCATCCACAGCACAACACCTGTCTGTTTCCTGGCAGAAGCGTTGGGTTAGCTGTGAACATAAAACAGCATTTTCTCTTTGAATCCGTCGCTGTCAGTATAAAATAACTTTGAGGGTGGATCGTAGCAGTGTTTCAGTCGACAGTGTGACGGGTCTTTTCTTATCTGGATGACACCTGAGCGAGTGCTGAGCAGGCAGGAGGGTTTCACTTACAGCAGCCTAACAACCGGTCTGCATGTGGAAAATGACAGACGGGCAGCCCGTCATTAGCTGCTGAATTGATGTTTGTGTCGTACGGTACGAGCCGGTGTTGAGCTGTACGTGCTGAATGTTGAGATCTGATTGCTGTGTGTTTGAACACTCCCGACACAGCGGCGGTTCAGTGTTGAATGTTGGTTCTTCTGGCAGAATTTGACAGAAGATGCGATATAATATGTGATTTTCATTAGCCTGTGTCTGGTTTGTCCGTTCTGGGCTACTGTAAAAGATGGCGGTTCAACATGGTGGATTGCGTGAAAGAGGACCTACAGCATCTTTATAAAAGGTTGAATAGCAAGTGTAAGTATGGAAAGGTTAGAGTGACGGGTGATGAGAAAATGGAGCATTAGATGGGCTGTCGATTGGTGCTGCGCCGGGCGTTGAGTCCATCTACGCTCTAACCCTCACCCTTTAGTCATGAGATTGGGTTAGTGACCAAAAGAACAAGATTGCGGATACCACCTAAATGAGCGTCCTCCACCGGGTGTCGGGTGAGGAGCTTGGACATCCGGAGGAAGTTTAGAGTAGAGCTGCTGCTTCGTGTTCGCCAGCTAGCCAGCTGAGGTGGTTTTGGCATCTGAAGGCATCTTCCTTTGGAGGTGTTCTGGCACATCCAACTAGAAGGAGACCCCAAAGCAGACCCAAGACTTGCTGGAGGGACTATATAGCCCGTCTTGCCTGGTAATGCCATGGGATCCTCCAGGAGAAGCTGGTATATGTTGCTATTGAACCTGTTTCCACCACGACCCGACCCCAGATAAGCGGAAGAAACTGGATGCATTGAAAACCAAAGATGACATTTATCCGAGTAGTTAGAGTCTCTGGCAGTGTTTGAGGACAGAAAGGAACACCGTCCTCTTGACCTGAGCTGTGTATGTGAGCAGTATAATCAGATTTGAGGCTTGTACATCGACCAGGAAAGAGTCTGTTAATGGATCAGGGATGTTAGCAGGAGCTTCCTGTTGGCGTAATACAATCCAGCCACAGCAGACTGAGGGAGTCCAAGGTCTGAGTCTGTCACCACAACCAAGCCGAAACCATCAATGAAGGGTAGTGCAGAGAAGCAGTGTTGGATTTTTATTCTGGATTTAAATGATTTGAATCATCTGTCACTTGGTGGCAGAGCTGCTTCATCACGTCGCGTTTCGTCTGTCTAGATTTCACCAAAGTCTCCATAACTGGGTCATTTTAAAATAACTGGTGACACGTTCGACAGCTGCGAGCGTCGAACAACCTCAGGCTCAGCATTTGCGGTGGTTTTTACAGTGAAACTAACAGATCGTCGTCTTGACAGAACATCGGCATCACAAGAAATGAAACATAACAAATGATTTTGTGGTTTCAACATGGGAAGTTTAAGATCTCTCCGTCCAAACAGATGAACGTGGCTTGTGCAGTCGCTCTCTTTTAAAAACTATGATTGCATTTTACATCTAAGCTCAGGGCCAAGAAGTCTGAAACTGTTGAAAGGTATCATCCCTGAAGACATACACATGTTTCAGACTTTGACTTTGACAGATGAAAGATGAACTTTTATGAAATGTTTATATTTTTTGAGTGTCTCACTTCTACTTTGCTTCTATGATCCAATTTTATAGATTTAACTTACTATTCTTAAAATTTCTTAAAAGAAAAAAAAACATGTTTTTGTCTTCTGTCGTCCTTAAATAGGTCTGATATGTTGTATTTTATAAATACAGCAAA
Organism: Miichthys miiuy; assembly: GCA_036365135.1. Lineage (NCBI taxonomy): Eukaryota > Metazoa > Chordata > Actinopteri > Sciaenidae > Miichthys > Miichthys miiuy. Next base: position 25,039,783 of record CM071611.1, on the reverse strand, counting down.
TCAATAGTCATCATCACAATTATTCCAACACATATTAGTAAATATAGGTAAATATCACCCTGAAACTTTCACAGCTGATTACGCAAATTAAGACAAATATTTTTTGCATTACAATTTTTCTGTAATTTTATGTTTAAATATGCAAATGAGGCATTATCTAATTTATTTCTACAGACACAAACAGACAACATGAAGTCAAATAAACAGATATATGGATATAGGTGTCACATTTATAGTTTTTATGCACATATTGGGCTTCATTTTGAAATCATGATATACTGATGACATAAAACAAAACACAAACGATTGCTTTGTTCTAATGAGTTAATTAATACAGTACATTGTGTAACACTAAGACTGTGTGTGTGTGTGTGTGTGTGTGTGTGTGTGTGTGTGTGTGTGTGTGTGTGTGTGTGTGTGTGTGTCTACGTCTGTCCTCCCTCAGTGTCCCAGATGGTGATTGAGGAGGTGAGCGTCCTGCAGACTCAGCTGGAGATCGAGAAGTCGTGTCGGGAGAATGCAGAGGCCCTGGCCACAAAGGTCACACACATACTCACACACTCACACACACACACACCTACACACACACACTCAATAATCAATACTATACAATTAGCATTATCAGAGTCCAGCTGGCATGAGCAGGAGAATAGAGTGAAGAGCTGAGTCAGGATGACTCTGCACAGAGTTGACTACATTATCTCTGTTAGTGCCTCAGCAGCAAACACTGTGCCTGAAACAAAATTTAATAATGTTTAGATTCAGATACGTGCCCGCTCACTCTCTCCTTTTCTCTTCTTAGCTTCCTCCGTCAACGCCCTCTGTCATTATGTCCATAGAGGCTGCTGAGCCTGGTTGCAATACCCATTTGCCCAGCTCCGGTTCTGGCACAACACTGGGCCTAAAAACCCCCTCTTTCTACCCCAAAACAGCTGTGGTACAAACACTAACTCCCCCTAACAAACTGAGCTAACATTAGCAAACAGCAGCTAACAAACTGAGCTAACATGAGCAAACAGCAGCTACAGTCGGCAGCAGTTTACTTCACTGTCCATCAGGAAACTCTGTAAATCACAGAGAGTTGAGGCACCATTCACCTGATTACAAGTCAGTGTAGCATCAACAGGAGTTAACAGACGTTAGTTTTAAAGTAACACAGCGTGAAGAATATCACGTCATGACTCTGTGCAGGTTTATTCACGTTTCCTCCTGTGTGCTTTGACCTCCAGCTGAACTGTGAGAACAGGAAGTTGAAGTACCTGAGCCTGTCGTCTCGTCCGTGTTTGGACGAGCTGCTTCCCAGCATCTCGGACTGCATCGCGCTGGAGGCCGACTCCGAGGCGGACACAGCCTACGGGAGCCCCGACACCTTCACACAGTACCAGCAACAGGTTAAAGGTACAAATACATAGAATTATATATATATATATATAGCATAGACAATGCACACAATGTTTCATACTTTACCACTCCGTACTGTTCTTCTGTGTGTTGTGTCAGAGCTGAGGGAGACGGTAAACAGCCTGTTGGAGGAGAAGAAGAATTTTGTCTGTCAGATTCATGAACAGCAGAGACGGATAGAAGAGCTGACTTCACAGGTGAGGAGACGTTAACGTCATATTTATGACTATGAAAATATGACAGCGTGTAAAACCAGTTGGGAATGCAACTAAGTACTTTTGCTGAAATACTGTACTAAGGTACAAATTCAAGGGACTTTTACTTCAGTTTTTCCTTTTTACCAGCTAAATACACTGACTCCACCACAGCTCAGAGCCGTGTATTGTAGTTTGGATCATTGGCGGTTGGCCAGATATAACAGGAACTTTTATACTTTAAGCACATTTTGCTGATAATACTTCAGTAAAGGTTTTTAGCCACAGAACATTTCTTTGACTCATTCTTTTTGAATCTTTTTTCACTCTTCAGTCAGAGAAAGATCAGGCCGAGATGAAGGAGCTCCGTGAAACTGTTGAACAACAAAGTAAATCCATCAAGAGATTCAACCGAGGTGAGCCACGACACACGGCGGAAAACACGGTGAGGTTTTCAAACGGTTATCTTCTTTGGTTTATCTTGACGCACTCGATGTCTCCGTAGTTTCCACGATGGCGGCTCAGGAGTACGACGGGATGAAGGAGCAGCTCGACTTGGAGCAGAGCCTGAGAGTCAAAGCTGAGACTTACGCTCACGAGGTAGAGAAACATCACAACAAGATGACAGATTTACAGCTACATTATCTCAAGTTGTTGGCAAACAGTTGCCTGTGTATGCAGCACACTCAGACAACGTAATCAGCTTATTCCAGTCACATTTAAGCCAAAGATTCATGCTCATATTACCTCAAGTTTGGTCTCCACCAACTCCCATGAGAAACGTCTGGCTCTTAAGCTTACATTTGTTAGTCTTCCAGTTTTGGATGCAGCTACGCTTAAAGAATAATTTGGATCTTTTGATGGCACCAGGAAAAGGTCTGGATTGTCTTTGCAGCCTTCGACTTGCACACAGCAAAGTTTTACTAATCTTCTCACGTGGCAAAGACGTGAAACTATCAGAGGAACATCTTCTTCTCCTCATTTCTGAAACTATTCAGGGACAGTCTGATGACGATAGAGCTAATTGCTTTCCATGAATTAAAAGCTGCGCAGTGATGCTGCCGTTAGCCTCAGTGATAACACTGACCTGCTTTGCTGTGTCGGTAAATTGATGTGTGTGTTAATAAGCTTGTTCCTGATTAATGAAATGTCCTGAATCTGCTGTTTGCTGACCTGAAAAGTGAAGAGCCTGCAGGATTTAGACAGACTGTGTGTGATGGACAAACTCGGATGATGTGTTGAATGATGAAGAATCATCATCTTCCTCCTCCTCCTCCTCTGCTCCCTCCTGCAGATGCTGGTGAAGCAGAAGGAGGCCAACAGGCAGAGCATGCTCCTGCTGCAGAGTGCTGAGCCCAGCGTTCAGCTCCTGAAAGCTCTGGAGGACGTCGCTGCCGTCACCAAAACCCTGGAGGAGGAGCGCCTGCAGCATCAGCAGAAGGTAAACCCCCAAAATGAGTTTCTCCTAAAAGGCTTCTTCTTGGATCTTCATGGATCTACAACCAAGTCCAGTTGCCTCAGATTTAACGCCTGCTCTTACATGCTTGGAAACGGAGGGGGTGAAGCGCGGGGTATTCAGTATGTCGCAATCTGCAAACTCATCGCTAGACGCTACATCAACACTGCTGCTACAGAAATGTCCGAAAAAATAATGTTAAAGTCTGGTTTGTTGTTGAAGATGTATCAATACCATATCTGTGTAGCCATCATGGAAATCACACAGTACATGCATGTGTGTGTGTTTAGGTGGAGAGCCTGGAGGCCCAGCTGGAGAAGAGCTGTGTGAAGAAACAGCTGGAGGCTCTGCAGAGGCAGCTGGAGCTGCTGGAGGTGGAGAAGAAGGAGGCAGACGCACGGCTGGAGAAGGCAGAGAAGAAGAACGAGGAGCTGGAGAACAGAGGTGAGCGGAGGCGGAGTGTACACGACAACATGATTTCTACGTCTTCAGTGTGTCACCTCAGATTATTTTAAGGTTTAAAGTTCTGCAGAATTAAGAGTGTGGACGCTTTGATTGACAGGTGGGTGTCGATACAGATGGCTTGTTTGAGCGTCCGGGCGTCATTCAGCCCGCCTCAGGTCCGCCGAGGATGGCGGCAGCCAGAGCCGCCACACTGAGCTTCACGAGCTTCGAGTGGTATACCTGAAATTCAGTTCAAATTTGCGACACCTTTGGGTGGAAACGCAGCCGCCGTGTCGTACATGAACAGATGTTGGAACCACAAAACTTAAATCTTAAACATAAAGCCTCGATATTTGACAGAAATTGTCTTTTGTTTGGAGTTGTTTCCTCTTCTTCTTCTTCTTCTTCTTCTTCTTCTTCTTCTTCTTCTTCTTCTTCTTCTTCTTCTTCTTCTTCTTCTTCTTCTTCTTCTTCTTCTTCTTCCTCTGTGGTTTATTCGTCCAAACACAGACACTGACCTGATCTTCTGCAGGAGATCTAGCAGAATTTCTCCCTACATGCAACACGGCATCTGTCTGTTTTTAAATAGGTCACATGACGTTGAGGCCAAAACCACCAACTGACAATGAACACAGACGCCTCTGTCATCGGCTCTTTGTGTTACAGAGATGTGTGTGTTTGGTGAGAGTAGAGACGTAGAATGACACAACAGTACCTGAAGGCATCGTGACGTAGCAGCGGCGGCGCTGACGTAGACGTTAGTAACCGTCTCCACTGTTTTGTCTCCTCTCCGCAGTCCTCGAGCTCCAGGAGGAGACCCAGAAAAAGATCGCCGTGACGACCAGTGCTGCCGAGCCCCCTCCCCCGAACCCGGGTCGCCCGCCTCCGCCCCTCCCCGCAGCCGCCTCCCCGCCTCCTCTCCGCCCCTCCTCCGCCTCCCCCTCAAGATGCAACCCCCTCAGGTGAGAGAACCAACAACAACAACATCACAGGGGACCAAAGCCCGAGGACGGAGCGTTCTCAGGGGAGTCCGTGTGACTAAACGTGGGTTTAATCTCTTCCACTCCACCCATCCTCATAGGGGTGGAGATAGCAGGGGCAACAGAGGTGGTGTACGTCATCATAAATCTGTGATAAACATTGTGGTTTGTTCAAATACTGACAGTTCAGAGTGTGTCAGGCTTCAGCACGTCATGATTGAAGCAGTTTGTGTGTTGATACCATTTTTACAAAGATCTGGTGGCAAATTTAACATTCTGATAGAAATGGTCAAACATCTTCCAAAATACATATATATATAAATACATTAAGACAGCAGCACGTTGAGAAACACCGGAGGAAAATCCATGCCGTGATTTGGCAACAAAAACTTTTAAACGTCCCATGATCCCCTTTAGTGTTTACTCGTGTGGAAAGCTGACCATGCAAGGAGACTCATGCGTCCCCGTAGAACCCATTTTCATTCAGATATCTCGAGATCAGAGGTCAAGGGATCATTTTAATGATCAGTTTTGATCATTGTTGATCGTGATCGATCCGACCGAGTAAAATTGATTCTCAGTCGTCTCTCTCTCGTCTCTCAGCTCTCTGATAGCCATCATGAGGAAGTCTTCCAAAGGCTCGAAGGCCTCTGTGAAGGCAGAGCAGCCTCCAGGTGAGTCTCACTGCACCTTTTCATATTATAGCGCTGAGACCACTTACCTATTTACCACCTGATCGTATCACGAACACGTCGATGGATCTGTCTTTGTGTCTTCAGCTGCTGAGGGTGTGGACGACGTGAAGGTGAAGGCGGTGAATGAAATGATGGAGAGGATCAAACATGGCGTCGTCCTGCGGCCAGTCAAGAGCCAGGAGAGCAAGGTGAGGACAGACAGACAGACAGACAGGCAGACAGACGGGTTCAAAGTGTTTGTCATTGTATATAATATTTATATTCTCTGATTATGAAACACTTAAAAACAACCTGCAGTGACCTTCAGGGTTCAGATTATTCCAAAAATGAACTTTATGCTGCAGTTTTATAGTTTGTCCACCAGAGAGCAGCGACACTGTTTAGACTAGACTAGAATGGCCGCGTATCACTGCCGCTGAATTTGGAGGTCAGACATGGTTTTTACATAACAACATATCAGTGTGTAGGACTTTAGTCATCTCGTAGCGAACCCTGCTGCTCGCCCTCCCCCGAAATCTTACGCAAAAAAAAACAGATCAAGATAAAAACTTATTGATGAAATATGTGTTCAAATGAATAGATCTGTACAGTTTGTGCAGGAATGTGCAAAATATTCACCAGGTAGTGTGCAAAGTTCAGTTATTTCTCTCCTGTAAAGCCTTTCTGGTTCTGATCCATCAAAAGTTCGGCCGGAGGTTCAGTTTGCCACATCCCAGTCACTTCTAAAACCCAGAATCACGCTCAGTAATGAGAAAATGAAATAAAACAACATTTTATTTATTTATTTTTTGCCCATAAACCCTCTAAAATGAAGTCTCTTTGCCCTCCCAACAATAATAAAGAGGTCAGAGGTCAAAGGTCAAAGAGTCCTGTGACCTCACACTGATCAACAGATCAATCTCAAAGCACGTCACAGCAGCTGAAACAGTCCGTCCAACCTCATTCGTCGCGCTCGCATCGTAAAGATCCAGCATCAGTAAACAGTCTGAGCTCCTCGTTTGATGTCGTCTGAACACACACACACACACACACACACACACACACACACACACACTCTGTCTGATTACTCTCCTCTCTCTCCTCTCCATGCTCTTCCTTTGTGCCGCCTCAGAGAGTCGCAGTAAAAGTGAGTATATTGACGTCTGCATCAATCTCTTGATGTGAAGTCACCGCCGCCTGTCGCCACTCTCTTTCCCTCCCTCTGACCTCACTACACAACACACACACACACACACACACACACACACACACACACTCCCTCCTGCTGTTTAAATCAGTCAGACACGTCACATAACTTCTGTGCTGGTTATTGTTCCTCTCCTGAGGGAAGCGTACTAATTGGGAGGCCCGGGATGAATGTTTAGGTTTTATTTCCTCATATATTTCCGCACACTTCCCCTTCCTCTCATCACACACAGGTCGACTTTATTCAGCGTATTATCTTGTCTTTGTGCTGTCACTGTGTCTACTTTACGTGTGTTTTATTTATTTTCTCAGCCGCCTCCGGTCTGTGAGGAGAAACCACAGGAGAGCGCCATGGAAGAGCTGAAAGGCATCCTGGTAAGACTGGCTTTTTATCTAGCGTGTGTGTGTGTGTGTCAAAATCAAAAAGATTTTATTCAAACTTTAATTTGTCGGTTAAACAGCTTCAGATTTTTACGTGTAACTCTGTAAATCAGGGTACATTTAGGACGCGATGTGACCGTGATTCCCCCGCAGTGACGGTTGTTTTCTGTCCCCAGGAGACGGTGAAGCGGAGCCCCAGTCGAGGGTCTCAGGAGTCGGGCCTTCTCCACCCGGGAAGAAGGACAGCGAGCTGGAGGTCATCCTGAGACGCAGACGCAACAAAGCGGGAGAAGCCGGCTCCGGAGGTAAAAACACACACCTGAGGAAGAGAACATTACTTGTTATGTGAAGGATCGATTAACCTCGGCTGGCACGAACGAATCACAACAGAATATAACAGAAGTTATCTCATGACACTTTCCATATGGAGCTAGTCCAAACCATAGAGAAGAAGAGAAGAGCTCAGTGCATCATGGGAAGTCTCCCAGCAGTCTAGTCCAATAGCAGCATGACTAAGAGACTGTTCAGGTCTCACCTGAGCCAGCTGTAAGTATAAGCTCTGTCAAAGAGAAGACGACTCTTAAATGACCAGAACTGGGAGCTGGTTCTGCTGAAGGCTCTGGGTCCACTTCTACTTTATGGAGACTACAGGAATCACAAGGAACCCTGCAGTCTGAGGGCGCAGGTACTATGAGCTCTTTAAGACACGATGGTGTCTGAACCGTGAAGAGCTTTGTTAGCGAGGAGAGGAGCCGGTGCAAAGAAGGTGGTTCCTGTCAGGAGACTCATTTCATGACTGAACGTGAGCTGAAGGGAGGTCAGAAACAGACAGCAACTGAGGCATGGAAGACAAACATTACATTTTTATTTATGCTTCTGTTACAGGTCATGAAAATGAACCAACATTTGTTTTTGTGGTGAATTGGAGAGAAGACACGACGTTTGTTAAAAGGTGCTGAAAGTGTGACAATGACAGAAATGCCAGAAGAAAACAAAGCATCCTGCACAGGCCTGTCAGTAAACACTGAATGACATAAAATTACAGCATGTTACGTAAAGACTGCTTCCTGTCTGTCCTCCTCCGACCCACTCGTCAAGTGCAAAACTCTGAGCAAACATTTAGGTGACAAAGAAGACCACACCTCCGATAAAGGCTGAAGACTTGCTGGACAACACAGGAATAGCCAAAAAAAATGACATCCTATGTCTTTTCCTAAACACTTGTCCTTGAGAATCAGACTTCACTCACAGCAGGCTACATAATCATGCAATGGCAGATGTTAAGGCCCCGATAAGGATAAGTGGTTATGGGAGATGGATGGATGGATGGATGGATGGATGGATGGATGGATGGGTTCTGCCTCACACAGACTGTTGCAACCAAATCCAAACATGATCGGACCAGAACAGCGGCGACATCTCGGTCCTTCACCTACAGATTCTGCATTCATAAGCAGATGTGGGTTCATCAATCAAGTCGAGTACCCAGCAGTATATTACATAGCTGAAGTTTGCACTGCCTCGAGTAGCTGCATCATTCAAAGGCTTAGTGCAACAGTAATAGATCAGCAGGATGATCGGGGACTTTGGAGGTCTTCAGCCGTGTAAAATCAACTAACAAAACTAAGAATGTTTTCTTCTTCCTCTCTAGATGAGCGAGAGGGCCAGATGAGCCACGTCTCCTCCTCAGACAGCCTGAACGGGAGGCGCACCAGCAGCGACTTGGGCAAAGATCCAGAAGGGCCAGCGGGGTTGAATGTACCTTCGGACTCTGCGGGTCCCAGGGTCAGCCAAGAGAGGCGGGGGTCAGGACCCGGACCTGTTGTGGCCAGAAGGAAGAGCTCTGACACTGGCAAAGAGCCCAGAGCGGGCTCCTGGCAGGAGAGGAGGTCCTGCAGCTCTCTGTGTGAGAAAGAACCAGCAGAGTCTCCGGTCAGCAACGGCTGCATCAACAGGTGGAGACCAGGGACGGGGCTGAGCTGATGATGAAGCTACTCCTGTCTGATACAGATGTGCAGTATTTCGCTCCTGACCTTTGCTCTGTCTTTGTGTCTCTGCTCCACAGCGCCGGGGAAGACGATCAAAACGCGACCGAGAAGTGCGTCCAGTCGAACGGAGTCGAACATGCCGAACCGAACGGCGGTGAGGATGCACGTGCCGCTGTCTGCACCAGCCCGGTCAACGGCAGCAGCACCGACGCCGAGTGCTAGGATGGACTTCTGAGGATCACGGGCTTGTTTCTGTAATCTGCGATCATTTATAGGCTGATATGACGTGATGGTTTCGGGTGCGATCACACGTTAGGACTGTGTTGTACTTTTGTGTTTTTCAGATTTACACTCATGATTTAAAAACTAACTGGAGGTATGTCACATGACTAACATGTAGCTAATTTATTGACTTTTTTTGTAATTCTAACACCTGATTATGAGTGCCAGTCCAAAGTTTGGACGTGCTCCAGATAAACTGTTGTGAACGCACCCCAACCTGTCATTGTAGAAGCCCTGCCTCCTCAAACCATCGCTCATGATAAATATTCAAATTATTATTCCTGCTGATGTAAACCAGCTTTAGTTCAGGCATTTGCTGGTAACGTTAAATAAGCAGGTTAAACAAGTTATCCAATATTCACGACTGCTCTCTCGCAGAGGTGATTCATTGGCCAACAAAGGAGACAAATTATGGTCAACTCAAAGTATAGGTTGCAGTCCATTGTAGGGACGGTACGTCTGAAAAACAAAGTTTAATGCTCCTAACCTGGAAGAATGACAGAAAAACAAGAGTTCAGACTTCTGTCTGTATTCTGACTTCATAACTGACAGTTCACGTTAGAAAATATGCTGTCAACTAGGAATGTGAAGCATCGACATTAAAGCCTAAACTGAAGGGTGAGGGTTCGTACGCCTGCCAATACCCGGTTTAGTTTCACATCTGACGTCTCAAATTTGCACGTAGAAAAAGGCTAAAAAGACTCAGTAAACACGAGGCGACAGTGTTGGGGCTTCCTACAATGGCTGATCATTACCCAGCATCCGTTGTTATTCAGTAACCAGAGTATTTATCGCATCAGTTTTCTCTTTGAAGGTTCCAGAAAACAAACCCGTGGATCCTGGAAGACGGACTGACCGAACTGTATGAGGGAACGCTGCACTCTTTTTTTTTGCACAGAACCTCAGTTCTTCTTCTAACACTTCAACTTGTACAATGACTGCAAAGCTTTAGGGGTTTTCTTTTCTCTCTACTCGATGCACAAAGACGTCTCGACATCACTTTGTGTCATCAGAAGGAATGCACTGTACTGTTTAGAATCTCTCGCTTCTCCTGCAACCTTTTCCTCTTCTTTACTCCCAGGTGTAGTTAGTGGGGGGTGCACACAGTCGATTTACGTGTGTGGTTCTCGGCTTCATCAGTAGTAGTAATATTTAAACGCTTTTTACTCCACGCTGCAGTGAAAGAAGCTTTTAATTAAAATGCATGAATAGTGTGTTGAGACACACTTTCCTTATATCATAATTAGAGTTGGGACAAACTAGTAGATTGAAACAAAGTCAATAAATATGGATATTTTTCCACCATTTTTATTGAATTATTTGGATTAATAATGTGTAAAATTCTGGAAAAACCTCAAAGTCCTAAACACACCAGAGATAAATATACTGAGGTAGGTATTCTTAAAGCCTTAAAGTTTATTCTGAGATTTGGCATCAGAGGAAAGGTCACAGTGTTGGGTTCATCCTCTGAGGAGCAGATCAATCTCACTGTTTACTAGAACCCAGGTGGCGTCCTCTGATGAAACGAAATCAGAGACATTGGACAACAAATCAATGAATCGGTTGAATCGGTTGTTGCTGCTCTGATTTGATGTATAAAACTGGAGGATTTGGCCCAATAGACAGCGTTAAAGGAAACCAAACAAAATCAGTAGGGCTCATCCTATGGGGATCATGAACTGAGCAGGTAGTGTTGCATTAACCTCCTGGCTGGCATCAACACATTATTTCCTCTGTGCCATCGATAATTATTGACGCATCACGAAGGCGTCCCAACCTAATTGTGATTATTATTCAACTGATTGACTGCAACTGCAAATTGCATCCACTGATGAAGACCAAGAGTGTGCATCCCTGACTGTAGTATCCAGGTATTCAGAGTATCTCATTCACGAACTTCCTCTCTCTCTCTCTTTGAGTCTAAATGGATGGAAGCTGAGTGAAAACACACCAGGAACAATTTTTAACAACCAGGGTTCAGAAAAACTGTCCAGAAAGCATCGGACGTGGATCTTTTTCCCCTTTTTCTTCCACTGCTTTTGCTGCTGAGGCTCTCGTCCAGGTTTCAGCGTGTCGACTATCAGTGTATCGTGAGGGGTTTGGAGGTGGAAGTCAGACTGATATTTCAGGTTTTAGGGGAACAGAACAAGAGGTTCCTCCAATAACAGCAAAGACAGTAGCACATCTAACAGAAATGTTCTCAGGGTCCAATGGGACAAGCGTTGACAGCAAAAACGTTTGAGAGACACCAATAGAAAGCCATTTTTTAAAAAAACTTATTGAGTGACGGGTTAGAACAGCTTTGGAGGAATGAGGTGCTCGTGTACGTCGTCTACCTCTCCAAAGACACCTGCCTCCAAACATATATACGTCCTGAATTACATTTTGTGGTGTGAAATGAAATACCGTTGTCGTCCCTCCACTGGAGTCTTCTGCACACGCCTTCCTCCACCGAGTCCAGCGTGCACACGTTCTGAGACGCCCTCATTGTTTCTGTACTCGGTCAACACGCTCGCCATCGCATCTCACACCGTGCATTCCTTGACTTTTATTTTGTAGGGCCTGCTGTCTATATATAGCTTTCCTGCCACGTGATGCAACATTAAGAACAATTTTGAAGAGTATGCAATTACATACGGCACATTTCTATAATGCTTTCACACCTTGTCGTTCTTTCTTAAAACACAGAATCACATTTAAAAGTGCATTTTTTTTTCTGTCCATTCGGTGTATTTAATTCTAATGCAAAGGACCAGAGTTACTCGGCTGCCACAGGCCTGAATATTATATGCATATCGAGGCCTTGCACAGGCCTTCAGACGGCTCCGGAGTTGGCCTGCAGGGGATGTTTTGGGTCCTTGTACTGATTGCGTAGTTGTTAACCAAGTGGCTACTTAACAAAGGGATTTACTGTATCTGACAGAGTTTGGGTGACTATAGATATTGTGTGTGTTTGGGATATACATGGAGTGTTTAAAAGTTTTTTAAAACATGGATTTTCATTTTAGCATCACTTGAAATAAAATTGCAATTCAAACTAAAGCTGGTTGTTTGGACAGTTTATTGAAATATGGAGTGAGTTTGCAAAATTATAAAAACAAACCAGCAAAAACACATTCTCTGGTATCCATCCATGCAGATAGTTTGGGTTTTATTTATTCAGTTTTTGTCTGAAACTTCTGCCTCTACCCAAAACCAGCTCAATCAGGCTGATTTCAGTTCAACGGTTATCCTTGGTGTAATGTATACAACAAAACTAAATAAAACAAACTATAAGCAGCATAAAAATTGAAATTGAAGAAAATTGAAACATGACATGATAAAAACACTAAAAGTTGAAATACAAATAGCAATACCACATTGTAAATATACTCAAAATACAGTGAAAATACAAATGTTAACTGGGCTATGTACAAAAGTATTATTCGGAAAATATAATGTATCAAAAGTAAAATTGGCTACTCAGTGCCACCTTCAAATGTCTCGTTTTGTCCAAACCTCAAAATTATTCAGTTTTCTGTCATTTAAGAGAAGAAAACTAGCAAAGTGTCACATTTGAGAAGCTAAAAAAATCTGAAATATTTCAGGTATTTTGACATATTTATCAAACAGTCACATCGACAATCACAAAGTAGGCTAACTATAGTTATCAAGTAAGCCAGGAATGTCCAAAGTACGGCCCGGGGGCCAATCACGGCCCGCGGTCAGATTTCATGCGGTCCAAAGCTTCACTTTTATCATATATTATTTATGGCCTGCTAGGATTGTCAGATACTGTATGGCTGGAAGATTTGGCCATAATTAAGCATTTGAATGCACTAAACATTAACCTCTACGGACATAACTGCTGGTGTCATAGATTTTGTTAAAGAGAAGAGACAGAGTGATATGTTTTAAACTTAAATGTTAAACTTTGCATTACTCATCATAAATCATGTTTAAAATGAACACGAGGTTCAGGTTTGTATCAACTTCATGCAAGTTTAACATGCTCCCTTACCCTAGATGTAGCCTAGTGGTGTAAAAACTGGACTACAAGTACATAGTACAGTATTTTCCCCCATATGTAGTGGAATATAAGCAGCCTATTGTGTCATACAAATGTAAATATTCAAGTTACGCACATGAACCTAAGATTTGTAGTTAAGATAACTGCTAACTAATAACTGTTATTTTGAAGGAGACAAATGGCGCCTGTATAAACAGCATATATTTCAAGTATTAGGTCAATTAAATTAAACATTATGGAGGCCGTGATGTTTAATTCAACTATAAAAACATTAATAAATTGGTTTAGAAGCAGAAGGATTGATTTCATAAAGCTAACGGCTAACACACTCCGAAACACAAGATGGCGGTACTGCTCACGGCCCGCCATTTTGTGCTTCGTTAAGAAAAAGAAGTGTGTCGCTAGAAAATTACGTAGAGAGAAGTCCCCAAGATGGCGTCGCAGTACTACCAGGAGATGCAGGAGAGCTTCAGAAACAACAACAAGAGCCGAGAGTTCCCGGCCCACACGGCCAAAGTTCACTCCGTGGCGTGGAGCTGCGACGGCAGGAGGCTCGCCTCGGGCTCGTTTGACAAGACAGCCAGCGTCTTCGTCCTGGAGAAGGACCGTCTGGTGAGCCGCTGTCTGTGTTCGGGCTAGCATGCTAACGTTAGCCTACCGTTTGAATGAACGTGCAGGGTTCTGTGACGTCAGCTAGATATAAAGTCAACTCTGACATTATTATAATTAATTTATATTAAACATTATTATAATTATTATGAATACATTATTATACAAAACACTTTAATATGTCACAGCGCTGTAAATAATCCACTGTGTCACACTGTAAACGGTTATGTAGCCATGGCAACGACATTAGCGCGCTAACGTTGAGCTGTCAAACGTTACATGACGTTAAGGTACGTGTCTGAGGTGGTTCCTCTCTCTGCTCCTCTCCTTGCTCCTCTCCTCCCACCTCTCTCTGCTCCTCTCCTTGCTCCTCTCCTCCCACCTCTCTGCTCCTCTCCTTGCTCCTCTCCTTGCTCCTCTCCCCACCTCTCTCTGCTCCTCTCCTCCCACGTCTCCTTGCTCCTCTCCTCCCACCTCTCTCTGCTCATCTCCTTGCTCCTCTCCTCCCACCTCTCTGCTCCTCTCCTTGCTCCTCTCCCCCCACCTCTCCTTGCTCCTCTCCCCCACCTCTCTCTGCTCCTCCCACGCCTCCTTGCTCCTCTCCTCCCACCTCTCTCTGCTCATCTCCTTGCTCCTCTCCTCCAACGTCTCCTTGCTCCTCTCCATGCTCCTCTCCTTGCTCCTCTTCTCGCTCCTCTCCTTGCTCCTCTCTCTGCTCCTCTCCTTGCTCCTCTCTCTGCTCCTCTCCTCCCACCTTTCTCCGGTCCTTTCCTGGCACCTCTCTCCGCTCCTTTCCTCACTCCTCTCCTTGCTCCTCTCTCTGCTCCTCTCCTTACATCTTTCCCTGCTCCTTCTTTCCTTCCACCTCCCTCTGCTCCTCCCTCTGCTCCTCCCTCTGCTCCTCTCTCTGCTCCTCCCTCTGCTCCTCTCTCTGCTCCTCTGGACACACTGGTAGTAATAGTAAGCAGTACAGTGCGTTTGCTTTCACCGTGGCGCTGCCCGGCTGCTGACTGAACATCGGGGAAACACTGCTAACGTTGCGTGACGTGAAGCTCGGTGTTTTGAGGTGCGTTTGTTTTGTTACGCGGCCTGAACATGTTTGATGTTGGCACAGAGCTGTCAGTCATGTCATTGATGAGCTCGGTTGTCTCTGTCCTCAGGTGAAAGAAAACAACTACAGAGGTCACGGCGATAGTGTCGATCAGCTCTGCTGGCATCCGACCAACCCAGATCTGTTCGTCACGGCGTCCGGAGACAAGACCATCCGCATATGGGACGTCCGCACCACCAAATGCATCGCCACCGTCAACACGAAAGGTGTGAGATTTAGTTGATGTGGTGGCCGGTGTTGGTGTGATTACCGTGAAAGCTGTGGTATAGTGTGTGAGAGCATCTGTGTGGCTGCAAACTCAACAGCAGGACTCCAGACGATAGTTCTCACACTGATCACACCTCCTACGACTGACAGAACGAACGAGACGCCCCGCTTCCCTCTGTCCACGTGAAAAACATGATATGTAAACTGATTTATACACTGCACAGCCTGTAACACCTACGTCATGTGGTCTGTGGAGTCCTCAAACTGTGATTTCTCAAAGTCTCAAATGTTTTTCCAGGAGAGAACATCAACATCTGCTGGAGCCCCGACGGACAGACGATCGCCGTCGGGAACAAAGACGACGTGGTGACGTTCATCGACGCCAAGACGCACCGCTCCAAGGCGGAGGAGCAGTTCAAGTTCGAGGTGAACGAGATCTCCTGGAACAACGACAACGACATGTTCTTCCTCACCAACGGCAACGGCTGCATCAACATCCTGAGGTAGGACACGGGACTCGTATCTCCGGCAAACAACTTTTTTCCTACATATTCATGGAAAGCTGTCAGAGCACGGCGCTCTGTCAGTTTTCACACGTGTTAAAAAAGGTGTTAAAAGTCTCTGCTGAATGTGTGACGGTACATACTTTGTGTTTGGTTTTCATGCAGTCTAATTCACATGGATTAAAGTTCTCCGTCGTTACGATGGATTTCCGTCATTCCTAGTTGTGGCCACTTATGCGCTACAGAGCTGTGACGTCATTTTGAGACTGTTTATTGGCATCCAACTTGTTCTGCATGCCTGCTTACTCTGTCATGGTGTGAGTGGAGTGAGGACTAAAAGTGTGAAAGTTGCCCGCCAACAGTGTGCTCCGTAACAACCGAGTAGCAACCTCAAACATCCACTTGGTGCTCAAGATGTGTAGATCGATCTCTAACCTCCTCCCACGTTCCTCTACGTTCATCGTCGGGTCATTTGCAGGATTTCGTTCTTTCAAAACCACGAAAGAAAAACACATTTTCTCACCATGAAATCAGCGTGAAGTTTTTATTTCTGATGCACCTCTGCATAACGCCACAGCAAGGTAAACGAGTTCTTCTTTCAGAGGTTATTGGGGAATGCACAGTTTACGGTATAAGACACATCTGTGGTCTCACGTGGTGTCAGGATCCCGTTAGATTGGTGTAACTCGTCTGGACGTCTGTCGCCGTGTGTCTCGGAGCCGAAGTGAACAGTGTGTTTTGTTGGCAGTTATCCAGAGCTGAAGCCGATCCAGTCCATCAACGCTCACCCGTCCAACTGCATCTGCATCAAGTTCGACCCCACGGGGAAATACTTCGCAACAGGCAGTGCCGACGCCCTGGTCAGCCTGTGGGACGTGGAGGAACTGGTGTGTGTCCGCTGCTTCTCCAGGTCAGTCTGAGTGTGTGTGTGTGTGAGCGTGTTATGTGATTTGTTTGTAGTTATGAAGTCACCCTGTATGAACGTCTGTCCTGGATTTCTTTTCATTTCTGTCGTCGTCGTTGTAGGCTGGACTGGCCTGTGAGGACTCTGAGCTTCAGCCATGACGGTAAAATGTTGGCCTCCGCCTCCGAGGATCACTTCATAGACATCGCCGAGGTGGAAACAGGTCAGTACGACAAACGGCTAGCAGCACAAACAGAAATGACACGGGCTGATAGATTTTAACAGACATTACTCGGGCAGGAGGGCATGTTATTATTCCATGAAGTCACCACCTGTTTTTACTCATGGTAGAAGAACATAAACCAAAGAAACCTGAGCAAGTTAAAGCCTTCATATTCTAAACAGTACTATAACTAAACCTCTAAGATGTTACACTACAAGCCCTAAAAAAGAACTTCAGTGTAAGACAATGGTTGATGGTTGAAGTCTCGGACAGTTGAAAGTAAAATTCAGAAGTTGCAGACACCGAGGGAAAGAGTACATTTGGAGCCCTGATGTCTAAACTGTGGAGATTTTTGTTTGTAAAAATCACAATTCAAGATTGACAAGATCAACAACATTTAGAAAGCTCTTTGAGAGACCGGCAGTGTGCTGCGAGGGTTGACACGTCTCCTTCTCTTTCACCACCGTTTGTAGGAGAGAAGCTGTGGGAGGTGCAGTGTGACTCCCCCACCTTCACCGTCGCCTGGCACCCAAAGAGGCCGCTGCTGGCCTACGCCTGCGACGACAAGGAGGGCAAATACGACAACAACCGCGAGGCGGGCACCGTCAAACTGTTCGGCCTTCCCAACGACTCCTGAGACAGATCGGCTGGTAAACTCTCTGAGGTAGCACAGATAGTAAAGGAAGCATCACGAGCGAGCAGATGCTGCCGCTTTGCATCTTGGCTGCAGCTCATAAAGCAGCAGTAACCTCCACCACCAGCAGGTGGTGCAGCTGCCCTTTAAAACAGCCGCCTCTGTTCCGTTTTTACACACAGATAAAAACACAGCTCCCCTTCCTGTAATATATTGTTCTAATGTAAAATATGTTTTGTCTTTTGATATTAAAATTGCTCTCTTTATAAATGTTTTGTGTCTTGAGCTCTGGTCGCTGAATGACTAATTATAATGTTTGTTTAAATGTCAAATTCGTGAAATTCGAGGTTCAGATTTTTGAGTTGAAAATGAAAAGTGTGCCTGACATTAATATTAATATAAATCATTTATGTTGTTCTAAAGGAGCAGCAGGGAACTCGAGCAGGAAGTGTGTGTGTGTGTGTGTGTGTGTGTGTATACATTAATACCAAACCCCCACAGCACACATCATTCATTCATACATGTGGAAAACACTCCCACTGCTGCCTCAGCACATGAGCAACAACAACAACAGATTGATGTATTAGTTTTATACGACACCTCATCAAATATTAAACACACTAATCTAACGGAGGGTCCCTCCCTTACTGCAGCCACGTTTCCTTCATGTAATAACTCTTATGTTCAGTCATGTTTATCCATTGTTTCCCTTACCAACTGATAAATTCCCTAAAACAAGCGTCACCGGACAGACTGTCTGTCTGTCAGCAGTGTTTTATCTTGATCGCTTCATCTTCCCTTTGGACGTGACAGACGTCCGCGGTGTGAGCCCGTATACAAGGCTCTCCGTCGGGGCCGTGACAGGTGGTCGCTCCCTTATCCGTGGAGCCTCAGATCAGCAGGGCCGCAGGATGTGTCGCCTCGCAGCTTCCTGTAATCTTACCGAGGCGCTCGTCGGGCCTGACTTTTAATTAATTTGAATTTACGTCCACGCCACACGAGAGCTGAGCTGTCCAAGAAAACAAAAAGAGCTCAAAGATCTCCTGTGGGGTGAAGGTCCTCTGCTGACTCAGCTGTATTGCTCATTACATGAAAGTCTTCCAAATAATTTGACACTTTTTAAAAATATTTGTGCTGATCAGTCATTATTTCTATTATTATTATTATTATTACAGTGTTTTTTTACTGCTTGAACATAACCCAGGTTAGATGTGTTGCGGAAGTATTTAGAAGCACACTGCTGCTACACCAGAAAGTTACGACAATAAACCTTTCACGTTAAATTTTTTAACGTTTCTTTACTTTTTTGACGACACCCACCTGTCAATCAAAGCGTCCTCGCTCTTAATCCTGCATAACTTTAAGCCTTAATATAACCTGAACAGGTGAGTTGTATATAAATTCACCCTCAGTACAGTTGTCATGAACGGGGAAATTAGCTACAGAGACCAAAACTGTTTTTGTACCAGGCTGTAAACATGTTTATTTCTGCTGTGAAGTTGGACATTTGAACATGGGGACTTATGGAGACCGAATCACTTCTGGAGCCAGCCTCAAGTGGACGACAAGAGGAACTGCAGTTTTTGCCACTACAGTGGTCGCCTCACTTTAAGTGTCACTGTTTACCGGACTCAGTTACAGAAGACACATCAGAATCAAGAGAGAACTCAACCCTGAGAACTTGATGGAAAACTCAAGAGAACCAAGTATCCCTGAGATGGAAATGGACCCTGGAGATGAGATGGAACCACCGTCGTTAAACGTGGAGCCTGCAGCCGAGCTAGACAGTGAGAAGCGGCTCTGCTTATTTGTCATCTTGCTGACAACAAGAGTGCTGCACGAGTGTATAAGCAAGAAGACCTGCAGCCAGGAGACGGTGAACGCCCGCATTAAGAGGCTGGTCAAACAGACCATGAAGGGTCTCACTCTCAAGGAAGGCTTCTGTCTGGAGACCAAGGACGTCAAGAAAGTGTGCAAGTCTGTGATGAAAGACCCGCAGGAGAACTTCGGCAAAAAAAGAGGTGCTGGAGACTGTGATTTTATTAAAGGAACCACTCGTGGATGCAGCTATCGTACAGCGTTTGCGGGAGAAGATCACAGACGCCTGTGTTCAGAAAGACAATAGCGACATGGCATACTCTCTTCAGTCGGTTCTTTCTGTAAAGCTGCGTCCCTCCCCGTCTTGGCAATCACACTCAGCCCCTTTGATTGCACTAATGCTCGTCATCAAGGGGTGAATGTGTAACATCAGAAGGTCATCGGACAGCACAGTGGAGGCTCTCCCTGTGACTACGGGTTTTCTCCGGGAGCTCCGGTTTATCCCGTAAACTCAATATGCTAAAGAAAAATTAAATTCTCAGATATGTATTATTGTATTACACTTTTCTGTTCATGTATAGTATGTTTGATTTATGATCTCTTGTTCGTTGCGAGGTAAAACTGCTCTTTTCTCGACCTGAAGAGCGTAGAGAGGTCGCCGCTCAGGGTTTCCTTTTGGAAAACCAACATGCATATCAAGTGAAATTTAGCATCATGGCCTGATGTCGCAGGATGGCTCTTGACTGTGTCATCCCATCTTTCTCTCCGCACTGAACCAAGCTGTTATTTATTGTAGCCGAGACATTGTGAAGAGGTTGGTCAATATCCACAGATGCGATTGCTAGTGAGCATCTTGCATGATAAATCAAATACAGCTGCCTGCACGCTCTCCTCCGTCTACCAGTCGCATTGTGTGAAGGTCTATCTGATTTGACTTTAAATGGCATGATCTACATGGAGCTACCTCACCGCTCCACTTACCGTTGACCTATAAATCACCACCGTTTTGGCACTTTGATGTGGCTCTTGTAGTATAAAATTTTATGCCTTTAATCAGAGGCCCCAGCGATGGGTGCTTCAAAGTTTGATTCTTTTCTTAAAATATGTGATTTGAAGTAATCAAAGGGCACTATGGTTTAAGTAAAGTTGATTTTATGTGAGCACACAATATTGTTAACGAAGTAATGAACACCATGGTTTTAGTGAAAGGTTGATTTATCATGTTAAAAACTGATAAGCAAGTAATGATTGTACCAGAAGCATGTGAATGATTGACACAAACAAGACATCTATGACATAGTGGTGCATAAGAAGACACAGGCCCAGCTGAACAAAAATGGCTCCAGGACAGTGTCTAGGGAGACTCCATTAAATTGGAGAGTCCCCAGGTTTTGCAAGGTGTGTGTCCTGGAGCAACCTGAACACCTGGCATGTGTTTACACCATTATGTCATGAAAGTTGAAAGATGGGCAGGACTTATGTCATTGACGTATAACACTGAAAAGTATAAAAGGAGATGCTTTAAAACAAGACAAACAGTCTTTTCCATTGATGACTCTGGCTTTGTCTGTCAAGTTAATAAAAGCTCTATCTGCTGCCAACTTTGATAAATCCTGCATGTTATTCTTTTCACCTGAGGAATAATACTATTTGACCTAATATGGATTTAATAATCTGACAAATTGGAAACAATCTTCTGATCGAGACAACTTTTTAGACTGAGATCCAACATTCTAAAGCAGTAGTGGCTATAGAGAACAACACTAAGTACTGCTGGTGGTGTATGGAAAGTCAGAATAAATTTAATCTGAAAAATGTACGCGGTGAAGAGCCAGAAGGACAAAATCTCAGTGTAATAACACAACAGTGAGTCTGTTTACACTAAATCTGCTGTCCTAATATTACATCACAGATAATATGCAAAGTTGGAATATCGAGCTGAAAATCCACATTTCTTTATTTGACTTCACCAAAGGTCAGCATTGGATTATGCCTCATTTACATATTTAAATTTCAAATTACATTTCAGAAAACTTCAATACCAAAAATAATTTCATGGTGATATTCATGTATTATGTATCTATCTTAACTTTGCTAATTAGTGTAAAATGCAGCCACACTTCAAATGTGGATTTTTAGGAAGAGCCTTTTAATGTGAATTTCTTCTTAATGTGCTCAACATTTCAAACATGGAAAGTGAGACAGTGTCAGACGTGAGCTTTCAGCTCAAATCAGATTTCACACCGATCAATATTCTCATTCATTGAACACCAGCTTTTTTCCCAAGGTGATCGTCCTCGGTTTCATCTGACGGAGCTCAGATGTGCTCGGGCATGCTGATCAATCCATTCAGATACTATAACGCTTTCAGACAAGGTGTACACGTGTGTGTCTATTTGTGTATTTACTCCTCTGTGTGTGTGTGTTCACCTATGTGTGTTAAGGATGGCCAGCTGCGTGCAGAGAGATAATCAGACCCGGCCGTCCATTTGCTTCAGTCAAAACGAATTAGTCTCTGGGTCTGTTAAAGGACACTTCGACCATTCTGGATAATTGCTGCGCTGCATTGACCGGAGGCTTCCTGATTGATTTTTGGAGTTTTGGTGAGATGAGAATCTTTGATGCTCGGTCACTCTCTCTCTCTCACTCGGTTTTCCTCATAGGTGACTAAATGTTTCAGATTTGAGGGGAGAAAACCAACTCAAGCAAAACGCTGTTTAAACCTGAAACACTGCAGACGTTCTGGTGTTCATTTGAAATGCGAGTTTCCTTCAAGAAAATTTGGTGTCATTCTTAATATTTTTGTGGATCTGGACTATTTGGCAAAAATAGAAAAGTGGCACCTGTGACGTTACAGGTCATCTTTGATGTGCAAAAAGTGTAAAATGTTCGCTATCTTGAATCATCGCGTGCCTGAACACCTCAAACCTAAAGACACGTTTAGAGCTTGAGCTTTGACGTGAGTACACTGAAGTCTCATTATTTTTGTACGCAGCATTTCTTCATATGAAACAAAACTGGCTGTTAAATTTTGTCTTCTTTATCTTAACAAATAGCTACCACGATAAGTGGTGACCTCATAAGAGGTGACAATACAGAGCTCGCAGAGCTGAAACCGGATCTGAGCGGCCTCGTCTACATTTCACACAGGCCTCGTCAGGCAATTAGTGGTGGGAGAGTTAATTGCTGCCTCCAGATTAAAAAGATTGATTTTTTTGAAATGGGATCTGTGGTGAATCAAAGATGTGCAAAGATGCTGTTGGAAGGGTTGATCTTCAGGAGGTCTTTCAGTTCGTAGAAAACCTTTTTCTTTTCCTTCTTTTCATTGAGCGTTCACCTCTAACCAAGAAGAACCTTAAAACTGAGCTTTTAAACTGATTGACATCTGGCAGTTCAAAACCTCCATAAAGGAGAAGATGAGGTGAGGGCAGGTTAGATCATTAGGTAATCTGATTTTTGGACAGATGAATCACTGGTGACCGTTCCAGAAATCCAAAATAGGGAAGTCAAATCAAGTTACAGTGTGATAAGAAAGTGTTAGTGCAGCAGTAAGTGCTGTGACAGTTTGTAAAGGGGCTGATTTATCATGTCCAGTTGTTGGTAGTGTTGGAGAGCAGGTCCTCTCTGAAGAGCTGGAGGGCTTCAGGAGGTTTGTGACGGTAGAGAGGGACGCCCCTGATCTGGTAGGAACTGGTAGGACGTTCAACCAACGGGGAACAACAGACGAGAAAAGTCTGGATTGTCCTGAGCGTACGGGTGGCAGAGCCAGGCGTTGTTCATTGGAGGAGGTAACATATGTCTGTATAAGAGCGTTCAAGTAGGTGGGTGCAGTACCAGAGACAACTTTGTAGTCAGCTTTAGAGATTTGAATTTAATGCGGGCTGCTACAGGTAGCCAGTGGAGCTCGATGAGCAGCGGGTGACATGTGACCTTTTGGGTTGGTTGAAGACCAGGCGAGCCGCCGCTTTTTGCATCATCTGAAGAGGTTTCACTGTGCAGACTGGCAGGCCCGTCAGGAGGACGTTACAGTGATCAAGTCTTGAGATGACCACAGCTTGTGTCAGGAGTTGCATGTTGAGTTAGGTAAGGCCTATGACCGAGCAACTGAGGCAACATGATCAGAGAAGGTGAGTTGGTCAACAATCATAACCCCTAAGTTTCTCGCCACCCTGGTGGGGGCAAGACACAGGGAGTCAATGTTGATGTTGATGTCATGGTGTTTGGCTGGGTGGTGGTGTGCCTTCATCCATGTGGAGATATCTGAGAGGCATTCAGAGACAGAAACATGTCAGAGCTCTGAAATGTCTCTGTCAGGATCTTGTATGTTTTTTTTATTGACATGGTTACTTGCAGAGAAACTTGAACAAACAGTGAATCTGTTGCTCTTGTGGAGTGGGTGGGTGGGTGGGTGGTTGCAGAGAGCTGTAGTTAAACTGAGCAGCTTCCACTCATAAATGTCCTGAACTGTGTGAATGTGATGGGACAAGGGCTAAAAAAGAGCGTGCTGCTCAGTCTGGTTATTCCTGAATGAATGGAGTTAGAGAAGAGACAGTGAAGAGTCTTTCTGTCTGGTTAAAGGTGTACAGGAAGCAGCATGTGTGTGCTCAGCAAACCCTCCCTGGGTAAATAAAGGCAACAGCTGCAGGTCCACCGGACTCGGGGAGTTTATCACGGACAACAATATGAGACGTTCAGGTTTCTAATTTGTGGTTTTGACCTCGAGGGAATAAGCGCCGAGGACGCAGATTACTGCTTTGACTAGAAGTGCAGAAGTCAGGACTTTTCTTTCTGGAGAGGCAGTGAACTGCTGACTGCGGCAACGCTCGGCTGGCTGAGCTGAATAGTGCGGATAAAGACAAGAAGCACAAGGACACACACACACATGAACACACACACACACACACACAAGCAGAGCGAGAAAGAAAAGAGAGATGGATAATAGAGTGGGAGAAAAGTGTGGACAGCAGCATCCGTCTTCTGGACAGTCGACTTTACTTTTATTTCTTCCTCTCGTCCAGCTGATTAAAAACAGACTGTGGTCGTGTCGTTTTTGTCTCGATGGAGGAGATAATCAAGAAAATGCTGTTGAACACAAACTGAAACATGATTAATATAAAACGGCATGCTGAAAACATATTCTAGCATCGTGCATTAGAGCGGCAACTCACGATTAGTCAGTAGCAACGTTTCCATCAATGTATTTTCAGCAAATTTCAAAAAAACATCCTCGATTTCGCACAAGTCTTGAAGTGGTTTTGCCTTTTTCTAAAGAGTCAACGCTCGATGTTTGGTGATTAGGAAAGTTGCCAACTCGCACCTCCAAGTCTGAGGCCATGGTTCTGTTGGAAAATGGTGGAATGGAGTTGTTCCTCAAGCGTCTCTTGTTCACGAGTGACGGGAAATGGGAAACAAGATGGACCGGCGTGTTGGTGCAGCGTTGGCACTGATGCGGACGTTGCACTGGACCGTTGTGGGAGGGACCTGAGCTGGAGGGCAAGGCTCTCAATTTTCTAGTCTATCTACGGTTCAGCCCTCACCTACGGTAATGAGCTTTGGGTAGTGACTGAAAGAATGAGATGGTTGGACGTAGCTTTGGAGAAAAGGTGAGGGAACTCGGAGTAGAGCCGCTGCCGCTTTGAAAAACGGCTAAGGCGGTTCGGGAATCTGTTTAGGATGTCTGCTGCGTGCCTTCCTTTGGAAATAAGATTCCTAATATAATGTTAAAAGTTAGAAACAAGTGTTAATTGTCTTTTCTTTTGCTCAATTACTCATCAACAAGGAATTCCTCCTCACCTGCTGACTCACTGTCACGTTTTCTTTCACACTGAACTGATTTCACAGGTCGTCTCCTGCGACCGCTGCCCTTCCTCTTCCTCCCGTTTTACTGCTGCAGCAATTTATCTCATCTTTTTTTCTCATCTCAACTATTTCCAACAAATAAAGCAGCTAACAACAACGATGGATCGTTTAGCGAAGCAGGAGCGATGGCTTGTTCACCGATGATAAACTGGACTCTGTGTGACTAATGGGCTAATCTGAGCTGCTACACGGCGCTGCAAAGGAGGAAGAGGAGGAGGAAACAGACAATAGTGAACACAAATATAGAAGCTATTTAGTGAACCTGTCCAGGAGCAGCCGATTCTGGGGTTTTAATGCAGACTGTGATGCATTCTGGGGCTTTAAAATCCTCTTCCTCTGTCTATGCCTTTATTATTTTGTAATGAAGGAGTAATTACTGTCTTGTGAGCTCATTTGAAGTCCTTGCTGGGGGTTTCCTACATTACCCAGAATGCCAGTCACTGTCCAGAGAGAACAGAGACATCTCTCAAAAGTTTAGTTTGTGAAAATTGAAGTGGATCTGCTGTAAAGATCCTAGACTGAGATCCATGAGACAGCTTCATGTGTATTGGCTTCATTTATAATGCTTTTTGGCTGTTTTTATTGTTTATTGTATAAGTGAGAATAGAGGAGGAAGTGAAGAAAGGAACGTGCTTTATGGAAGGACGCAAAGAAGCCGTCGTAAAGGTAGACAAGGGAGGAATTAAAGGAAGGAAGGAAGAGGTTAACTGAAGAGACGCAAAGAGGAAGTATGTAAAAAAAGACGGAGGAGGAAGGAAAGAAATGGGGGGAAGAGGAAAGTAGTAATTAAGCAGTTAAAGCTCGACGACGACTGGAGCTTTTTCTGGAGCTCTATCAGGACGTCTGATCTGCGTTCAGCAGTCGAGGACGAGCTTTGCACATCAGAGCGTCACATCAAACCTCAAAGTGTTAAACCCTGCGACGTGTGAGGACGGAAACGCTGTTGATTTTCCAGCGTGAAAACACAATCAAGTGTCTTCCAGTCTGCATGTGAACAGATGGAGCACGGACACATCAGAAAACACACATGCAGTATTATGTGTCGTATGAATTATTCACTATGACCTGATGTGAGCGACATCTGGTCCACGCTGTCTGTGTGAGGACAAAATGGAGGAAGAACGAAAGAAAACCTTTCTCACCATCGGAGATTTGATCTGATTGTAACTGATTGTAACTTTATTTATAGCAAATAGTGGCTGATTTGACAACTTGTTTGACCTGATCACAGATAGAGGTCAGCATTTACCTTTTAATGTCCATTTGGCCTTAATATGTAGACTTCAGTTTAGTTGTTACAGATAACACAAAGTCAAGACTTTAGATGTGTTGCGGTTGAGATGCAGCAAATATCAGAATCTTTGCCTGAACAGCACACAGAGTTTCTTCTTGGTAACTTGCAGAGATTAAGGCTCAGCCTGTGGACAGTCCAGTCCTAAAGACCAAACACACGCTGGACACTAACGGACTCAAATTGCGTTAATTAGCATTTTGTCTGGCAGGATATTTCTATTTAAAGGCATCATGGCTTAATGCAATTACATCCTCGTGCCTGGTTTTGTCATGGAACAGCCTACAGTCGCCTCGTGTGCACCAAATTGAAAACATATAGTGCAATGTTCGCTTCAGCGTTCTGCTGCTGCTTCTCTCAGCCCACTGAGTATCAGCTGAGATTAAATGAAGCAGCTTCTCCCTTTGAAGGAATAAATTATTCCAGAGTGTTTGTTATGGAAAAGATTTTGTTTTAGCACGAGCTCATCTTCATCCAACTAACATTCAGGCTGTTATAACGTACAGGAAATGAATAAATCTCATTATTTCATCTACACTCAGAAAAATGAAGGTGCTTACTGGGACCAAAAACGCCATAGAAGAAACGTTTTTAGAGCCACAAAGGACCTTTTATCAAGAGGAGCTTTAAAGAACCGTTTCTGTAAACAGTTCTTGAAAGAACGCCTAAAGATGTGTCAAAGAACCATAACAAAAAAAGTCCTTTAAGCCACTGTAACGATGCGCAAAGAACTTACGAACCATCTTCGTAACGTTGTTTTTGGACCCAACTGGTTCAGGAAAGAACCTCTTTTAAATGGTTCTTCTGCAACTTTAAATCAAATGAAACAAGAACATGAACTAAAGTCGATTTTCACCATAACTCCGACACGCGTCGTCGCATCCGTGAGGTTGAAATTCTCCTCGGCGGTGGCGCCAGCGCATCGTTACAAGCACACTGATTCATTGAATATTACGGAGCTAATCTTGTGCTGCATTCGCTTACTGATTAAATTTTGTGGAAGTGAGACTTGCTCGTTTCTTCAGACTGTTCTTCCGCTTAGTGTTTGGTTGAAGTTCGTTAAAGAAAAAGAGGGGAATGGCAGAGAAGTACACGTCCAATTCATCCACCACTGCTGGATCGTATTAAGCAATAGAGCTTTGTAATAAAAAATGGGTGTAACTCGTGAGTTTTCCTAAAAAAAAGAGAGGCCACTTCCTTCATGTGAGACCATCAAGAGATTTAAATCACAAAAATGTGGACTTTAAGCACCACCAGTAATGAGAGCGTAATAAAATATTAATGTTTCAATCTGCAGAAAATGTGAAATAGTGAGAAATTCCACCTCAAGATGACTCCAGAAAGGGAAAACAGTGACAGTAAGTGAGAATCGGGCAGCTGAAAGCACAGCGAGCCGAGCTGAAGGCCATTAGCAGCTTCATCGTCACATCTAGGCTGATCTCACACAACGCATGGCAACATTAAGCCTTTTAATCCGGCCAATAATCAGACCTGTCTGCATATTTCATAAGTTGAGAGGTTTCTCCGCAGTGGAAGTGGGCGTGTGATTCTGTATAAGTAACCTCTGCCCGACCCCCCCCTCCAAAGATGGATCTTGCTGCGAGGCGAGAGCCGTGACGTGAGCGCCATAACAAAGATTTGTCTCCTCAGAGGACAAAAATGGCCGCCAACCCCAGGAGGATATTATTAACGCTGGGTGGAAGTGCTCCACGCGGAGTTTGTCTTTCTTTGTAGTGACTGTGAAACATGCTTTATTACTTTTACAGGCTGTTGAAGAAAGGACTCAACCTGAAACACTTCAGACATTGAGGAGTAGTTCTCTGTAAAGTGCTGTGCTGCTTTTTTGGGTCCATTTCATGGTTTGTTCGGGGTTTGAAGTGGATCTGATTACTGGATCTTCAACGATGCTTCCTACCATTTTTGTAGCAGATTTTAGATTTTAGATTAAAACACATTTATACACAATAAACACAAATCTAATCTTGCATCTACATGCCGACAAAGATGTGTGTTTCTTCTGTACGCCTGTCTCTTGCTGCTTTTGGTTTATTTCACTCTGGACTCCGGAGGTTGCTGTCAGTGTTTGCTTTGCTGTCTGGCCATGTTGTTAGCGTGACATGATGTTGAGCACACTGGCAGCACCTGTCCTGTCTGTTTGCTTAGTGTGTGTATGTGTGTGTTTGCTCAGTGATAAGCGAGGCTGGTAATGACACTTTAACAATGCGTGCATTAGTGTTACACCGGGCGTCACATCGACGGCCTCCAGCAACACCGGCTGCTCAGACGCCCGATGACACCTGAACGCAGCGGCGGTGTTATCTTTATTTATAAAGAGCTGAAGCTCCGCCTCTAACTGATCCAACAACTACAACTCCCATCAGGCTTTTACAGCCTTTACAAGGTGTCCACCTGATTACTTCAAGAAGATTGATGCAACCTCCAAGTATTTGTGTTAAGTACAGTGCTGTAGTCGGGATGTGGTTAGCCTAGCTTAGCATTATGACTGTAAACAGAAGATCCAAAAATGAACAATTTTTGGGTTTTGAGATGGAGCTACATGATGGAAATGTTCCTCGAGGGTGGCACGGACCGCCTGGTCTAACCCGCGCAGAGCAGATCGAGCCGGCAGGAAGTCAGACGCAGAAACCACATAGAGAATCCGGTGGATTTTCAAAATAAAACACCCCATGCAGACTCCGTTTAGAGACCAAAACTGTTTTTGTTTGTTTGTTTTTTTGTACCAGGCTGTAAACATGTTTATTTCTGCTGTGAAGTTGGACATTTGAACATGGGGACTTATGGAGACTGACTCACTTCTGGAGCCAGCCTCAAGTGGACGTTTGAGGAGGCTGCCGCTTGGTCAGAAGCACATAAACCAGATCAAAATCTGAGCAAGTTAAATGGAGGGACGCTGGTGGAGATACAAGTTAGAACATCTCTGGAATCCTGACTTTAATATTTGAACATGAGATGACTTTATTATTCTAAATTCCAAGTTTGATGATGAAGACCAGCCTGTTCTTCTTCGGGTTGCCTGAGTTGCCTTCAGACCTGCTGCTGCTGCTGCTCTGAGGTGCTTTCACACCATCATGGTTCAGTCTGGATGTTTAGTCTTGAAGACCTGTTGTGTGTCTCTGGTGGTTCTTGTCGAGAATCTGTCGCCATATGCTTTCTTATGCTCTCTCCCTCTCCTGTCTTGGAGGAAACAAGAGTGGAGGCTGTGAGGTAATGGTGCGCAGGAGGGGGAGGTGGAGGGAGGGAGGGAGGAGGAGGGCGAGGTGGGAGAGACACAACGAGAGAGAGAGAGAGAGAGACGGGATATAGGACGGGCATCACACGGAGGTTTGGCTGCAGACTGGTCGGGATCCCATTCGCCGCCCTCGGTCGCTTCAAGACGCATCAGGTCAGTGAAACCGAACCAAAACGCACCGCGCAGCCAAAATGTGACAGGAAACGTGTTGGGAACAGGGCGACAGGAGTGTGTGTGTGTGTGTGTGTGTGTGTGTGTGTGTGCTCCGTTATTATTTAAGTGTTGTTTGTGTGTTTCTTTGGTGGGGGGGCTGATGTGTGCTGCAGCTCGGGTGTGAAGATGGAGATGTGCGGAGGGTGCGCACAGGGTTTTTTTTTTTTTTAGGCGTGAACTGCTCCGTGTGTGTGTGTGTGTGTGTCTTGTGTGAGTGTGTTTTTATGCAGATAAACACATCCTGGCAGCGACAGACGGGGGCTGCAGGTATCAGTCAGCTTCACCTGGCTGGATGTAACGTGCAACATGCGGAAACGACAGGAGAGACGCGGAACGTCTGCGCAAACAGAAATCGCGGTTTTATGTCACCCTCACATCCTCCTCACCCACCCAGGTGAAGGAGCATCCTCTCGCCTCTATCACCGCCATAACTCGCCTGTAGGTGAGAATGGAGGAGGAGAAGGAGGCTGGAAATCATTGATGAGGATGAGGCAGATCCCGCGCTGCTCAATGAGGAGGGCCTGCCCCGGCTCCGGTCCTCCGCAGTGCCGCCGTCACCAGCAGCAGCACCGAGCCGCAGCGGCAGCAGCATCGCGGCTGGTGATGGATGGAGGGAGAGCCTGAATTATTTATAGCTGCCAGTGCATTGATTAGCTTTATGTAACGCACCGGCAGCTGTGTACGTGTGTGTTTATGGGAGAGTGGAGGGCTGTGTGTGTGTGTGTGTGTTTAGGCAATCAAGGCAACAGTGTTTGAAATGAAAGGTGTGTGTCTCTGTGCACAGGCTTGTCAGATAGTGTTTGAGAGGTGGTGTGTGTGTGTGTGAATGGGTGTGAGATACAAGCATCTTCTCGTAGCCAATCAAATGCAGAGAGAGACTGAAGCATAGTAAGCTATAAAACAGCTTTACTGCACATTTAAAGGAAGATCCCCTCAAATTAGGGGCTTTATTTTGGAAGTTCTTCTTCCTGTGAGGAGCTGAAGTCCAGATATTTCCAGGCAAAACATGATGTCATGTCATTTCCTTTGGATTAAAGAGCCAGAAGGTCCTATTTAATAATAGTAATCACAAAATACAGACACGTTACAGCAACAGTGACAACATCACGGCGTCTGTCTTTCAGCCTTTTATTTCACCAACCACTAAAAGTCAGTCCCAGATTTACTCTTGTCCGGTGGCTTCTTGCCTTCTTTTTGCCTCTGCCATCATGTCCGTAGAGGCTGCTGAGCCCGGTTACATCGCCACCCATCCTCCAGTTCTGGTTCTTCTTCCTGGCAACATTTGCCCACGCCCCAGACCTAAAAAAATCTCCTCTTCCTGGTGGTTTCTGGAAACCATTAGCTAACAGCAGCTACATTTAAAATCAGGTTATTTTATGGTAGGAAAGTTCCCCAACGTTGCTTTAAACCAAATCTATATTTGTATGTTACGAGGTTGTTCGGACCTACAGCGGCTTTGTCTCAGCCGATGTCCTCATGGCTACAGCGGCTACAGAGATGCCCCATGGGGAACCGTCAGAGCTACTATTGGTGATCTGCTTGCCAGCAGAGACTGTTGAGTGAAGAGAAAGTTAAAGTTTAGTGTAAAATCTTTAGGTATCTACAGCAGGACTGTGATCATTCACAGTTGTCGTGGTACCTTCATATCTCCTTGTTGGCTGACCCCTTAGCTCAGAACTACAAATTCAACCATGACTGTGGCTTTGGATGTGTTAACTTCCAACCCCCTGCAAAGGTTTCCCGTGATTTGTTGCGGTCAATCCTCAAGTCGGCGTCTTCAGTGCTGTTGGTGGCATGCATAGGTGTAATTTCCGCAGACCTTTAAGCCTCTTTGTTTTAACCTTTGTATATCTGCTGTTTCTCTTGACAACAGTGCAAAAAGCAGTCGTGCCTTTAGAACTGATCACTGCAATATATCAACAAGCAAAGCAGATGTGTTATCTGCTGCTGTCGCTGCATGGACCTCAGGCTCACTGTGAGTGTGAGAGGGGGAAAAAATGAGTTTCTGTTATCAGCACTGCATCGTTTCTCTGTTCTCAATGGAAAATCTGAATAACGCTCGAGTGTCGCCGGTTGAATCTCTCGGCTTTGTGCTGCTGAGCCGCGAGAGGTTTGATTCGCCCAGCGTGTTGGCATTCTCGCCCTGACTGTCACTCCGGTGTTGCCATTAACAGACTTCTGTATATGTGGGTTATCGCGACACTGGTGCACCATTAGCTCCATCACGCTCGCTGTACGGTGTGAGCTATACGCCGAGAGGCTGAGACCGAGGGAAACCAAAGTCTTGTTGTCAGTTACTACAGCCAGAAATTCCTCATTTGGTGCAAGCAGATGGAGGTGAGGTGAAGTTAGGGTTAGTGGCATCCACCATGGCTGAGTATAATAGGCTGAGACATCTGTCAATCAAACAAACATCAGCCCTAAAATAGCCTTAAAGGATCAGACAGTTTGTTTTGACCATCTAAGCTCATGGTACAGTATAGGGTAAAAAATTCCAAAAATATGACATAAAATATGATATAACAATCAGACATATCTTTCACTGGACTTATGGCACTTATTTCAACATATCACACACGTCATACAGTGCAAAAAATGTTAGGGTTAGAGTAGATACATTAGAGGCCACGCTTACCTGCGACGTAGCCTGACATTCGCTGATGAAAGTCACGTGATTCTGCTCCTTCATTGAGAGACGTGGGGGCACACATTTTAAAAGCCAGTGGAAGTGACCGTATATGGTTCCTCACCCGATAAAGGGTTAGCAAACTATTCTCAGGGTAGTCTTTATGGTTTTATTTATGAATGTTGGAGTGTTGCTTAACAGAAAATGTTGAGCCTTGACCTATGAAACAACATGGAGCCAAAAGCTTAAAAAAAAAAACTTCCAATTACTTTTTCCTTTCTTGTCAACAGCCACGTTTCTATAAACACATTTTGCTGCATTTCAAAGTATCTCATTAGAAAAGTTTGACGGAAAGGCCAAAGTAATTTTTAAAAAAGTCCTAAATTTTTACGAAAGTTTTAAAGCTTTTCTAAAGAGTTAAAGCTCTTAACGGGAGATGGAAACATGTAGCAAACATTGAAGTCACATGACTGATCAGCTGTTTTCTCATGGTTTCCATGGCTCCACACGCATGATGTAACCTTCCTCACATTAATACGTGAAACAAACGCAGATGTCTGATATAGTTCTATGTATCTACTCTTGGATACATAATGTAAAAATAATAAAAGTATTTAGTAAGCCAACACAATGGTGTACTTACTGTATGTGTTTTTCTGTGTGTTTCTGATCCAGTGCTCTGAAGTTGAACATTTGCATACTGATAACGTGTTTGTGTATGTGAAGAGTATTTCGTCATGCTTGCACTCTGCAGGAGCCTCACTACAGGAGCGACCGTACGTCAGAGGGAATTCATAAAAGATGCATTATTTATAACTGACTGTGCACTGAAATACCTTCAGTTAGGCTGCCTGGAGTTCTTTATCTAGAATGAATCTCACAGTCTTCACGCTGTGAGACCTCTCGCTACGCTCTCGGTCTCGTATTTTTAGGCTTCTTACGATAAAGGTTTTGTCTGAAGACATAAAAAGATTGCGCCTACGTGTGAGGGCAGATTTATTGTTTTATTTTTAGTCTTGCGGTCTGAGCGTGACGCTATAAAAAATTCAGAATCTCATCAATTATCCAGAAATTATAACATGACTAGGCGGGGTGAGGGGAGTCGTTCAGGGAATGCAAAGATGTTTTTTTAAGCTTCGGAGTGTTGAAACACAGAACAGAACTGGGCTCAGCAGCTGGACTGGACCGCGTTTACGCTGACCTTCCTGATGGGAAAACTGTTGTTAACTTGGTCAACTGTGCAGCTAACCCAACTGACTCAATCCTCAGGATGCCAGGAGCCACACCAGTCAAGAAAACCACCTTCGTAGGTTGTGTTCACTGGAAAGTAGACACTGTGTGCTACTCACACGCTATTGCCTACTTTAAACTCTTTAATCCTTTAAAGTGACTTCACCACCATCTACACCTGAAACCTCCTCAGTGGGACCCCAGTTTGACCTGGACCCACAGAGTTGCCCTGACAGATCCAAAACCCATCGCTGATCCGTCAAATCGGTCCCGCCCGCTGAGGCTGTTACTTAATCCAGCGGTGGTGTTGTCAGAGGGGAACGATAGCGGCTGGATGGAGTGTTTAATCTTGTTTAAATGTTATGCAGATAAAGTGGTGTGAGCTTCACGCTGCAATCTGAGGAGGCTCAGCTGCTGCCGCCGCCACCACCACCGCCACCGCCACCTTATCTTCCTGCTGCAGCTCAGTTCAGCCGGAGCGAGGAGCGGATAGATGACCTCGGTTACACGCAGGGACGCAGTCACATGATCTGTAAATATACATTCATGCAGGGTTAGAAGTTCAGTTCAGAGTTGACCTTGTTGTCCTTTTGTTCTGAGCTTTAAGTGAGGTCAGCGGCCCGATAATCAGACTGAAATGCCATGTCACGATTCAGGGGTCTGCAGCCAGGTCACCTTTTCAGAAGATGTTTATTTGAGTGACTACATTCACACTGATGGCAAATAACCACTCTATCTGTAAGTCTTATTACATTTGAATCAATGCATTCATTGGCCGAAATGTAACCTTTGGAATGAGTATGAAATTATGAATCAGACTGCAGAGGAAGTCTCTGGCCTGGATATCTGTTATCCAGTTTCCGGATATCCACCGGAAGCCCATTGGCCACTGGGCCCAGAGGCTAAATCATCATCAGACGATAGCTGATGGGTTCAGAGATTGACTTTCCTCTGTCTCAGACTTTTTCAACCTTACCTGTAAATAAAGTAAGGGAGACGATGACGATTGAACAAAATGACAAAAGGTCCAAACCTCAATTCAAACTCAACGGGTCCTCACAAAGATACAAGTACGAAAACACAAACGCACACACAAACAATAGACTCAATCAAGTGTGGAGAGTTTAAACTCTCAATTACTGTTTGCAGAGTGAGTCAACAGCTCATATTCAGGCTACAGGCCACACACACACACACACAAACACAATTACAGTGCTGGATGATGAGGATGAATCTCCATCATGACAGAAGCCTAAAAGGGAGGAAGAGGATGAAGATGAACTGCTGAGACCGTTACAGTTAAAAGTCGACAGGAGGTTAGTTTAACTGGTACAGATCAGCTGTTAGACAACACCGCGACGACAGCATCCAAGCTACACGACAAGTTTTACATCAATCAAACATTGATTCATCAATGTGAGTTAGTTTAGTCGTCATGGTAGCCAACCCCAGTCATTGCATCTGCATGATGGCACACTGAACATCCTAAGTTCCCCTCAGTTGTTCTAATGTCTCCAGGAGCACGACTCAGGTGAAGTGGAATGGGGCCAAAAGTCTTGACGGAGACTTAAACATACAACATAACGGACAACAAAGAGATTATGTTGTAATATATCTCAGATTAGCAAACCTCACGCTAAAAGTGAAGACTAAAATGTCCAAATGCTGTTGGACTTGGTTCAGATACTTGTGCAGAAGATGGGTGGTGCGATCACCGGCTCCTTCGGTCTACATGTCAACGTGATTAGCTCCTGAACTAATGAGCACCTGGCACCTTGCATGGTAGCCCAGGCTGTCAGTGTATGAACGGGTGAACGTGATGCGCAGTGTAAAAGCGCCTTGAGTGCTCAGAAGACTAGAAAGACTGTAAAAGTGCAGTCCATTTACATTACATTTCAGCTGTTTACATAATTGATAGTGTTTGATTGGATGGCCGTGAAGATTTCTGTTTTCCAGCGACTAATTGCAGTCTTTACTTGGACATTCTTGAAGTTTGACTGGTGCGTTTGAAACTTTCGGACAGATTTAGACCTGGTCCTGTCTGTCCAGTTGTCTCTATACGAGTGTGACTGCCTGTCTGCTGCTCTCTCTAACATGAATTCTGCCTACCTGTTTCTTAAATTACACATCTACCTGTCCCCCTCTCTGTCCCAGTTCACCGTGCAGCCGTGAAGCGTTTCACCGATCAGCTCCGAATTGATGACTCATCCTAAAAAAAACGTCTGAGTCACTGACGCCTCTGTGGCTCGTTATGCGTCTCGCACCTGTGATAGATTTCACTTTTGTTTCCCATTAGATGACTCATCATGAAATGTTTGAGCATTTATTGCTTTTTAATGACCACTCAGACGTTTAATGGACTTTTGTGAGCTGAAGGTCAGAATAACGGGATGTCGCTTTGACCTCTGCTAGAATAAACGCAGCTGATCGCTCCTTTGTCGGTTTTAATCCTGAATCCTGTGCAGCGCTGCAGATAAACAGTTCTCATATTTCTGTATTTGTATTTCACTGGTCTTCAGTGCAGCGGTGTTTGATGGATACCTCGAGTGCAGCACTGAAAGAGTTGTCAATCAATCCGTGAGTGAGAACAGTTTCCAATCTGAAGAGAAATGCCCCTCCACGCCACTGTCTCGTTTCTTTTCCATCCACATGGACGCGGAAACTGAAGTATGGATGTGCGTCTGCCTCGTGATTGTTTGAATGTTTGTCCTGGCATGACTCTGTTGGATATGAATGGGTTTAAAACTTGACGTGTTTCCTTTTCTTCTTCTTCTGTTACGTCATTCATCGTGGAAACCTCTCATAAAGAGTTATTTCATCCAACATAAAGTCACTTCAGCTGAATGCTTCTGCACCATCGACGTTGTGTTGGTAGATTCCATCTCACCAACTCAACATAGTTTCTGTCTTCTTGTTGTCCAGAATGACAACGTATCAAGCATGCTTGAAAATAATTTGAATGTTCCGGATGAGATTGGGATCATGGATTGGCAGTTAAAGCCAGTTTTTCCCATATTTTTGTGTCTAAATGACGCAACGGTGACAAGTACCGGTATGGAGCG
Source organism: Miichthys miiuy (assembly GCA_036365135.1). NCBI lineage: Eukaryota > Metazoa > Chordata > Actinopteri > Sciaenidae > Miichthys > Miichthys miiuy. The sequence continues at coordinate 25,003,228 of CM071611.1, read as the reverse complement.
TCCTGGTAGCTCATCTGGCAGTGTACGTGTACGTCCCATGTACAAAGGCTGAGTGACTTGCTACAGTAACCCAGGTTCACGTCTGTCGATTTGTTTGCTGTGTGTCATCCTCTCTCTCTCTCTCGCTTTCTGTCTGTCTTTGGCTATCCTCTGAATAAAAGCACAAATGCTCCCCAAAAAAATAATATTAATAAAAAGAGAAATGTGTCCAGTATTCAACAAGAACGCTGCCAAAACGGGCTGGAATGCTAAAGAAAGTATAGATTAGAAAAGTTAGTTAATCCTCTAAAAACCTAAAAATATGACAGCATTCGTCAGATTAAGTTCAGATGCACTAACACCAATAGTAACAATAGACGTAGGAGCAGCAGCAGTATTAGCTCCCAGTGTTAATTTAGTGTATCTGCTTCTTAAACTCAGGAGCCTGTGTGTTGTTGGCCTCTTCCTCTCTTTAACGCCGTCCTATAGCTGATGCAAAGTGTGCCTCCGTTGCCCCGGTAACGACCCTTTGGCACCTGTTGCTGTGGATCACCGCGTTATAGCGTTTGCCAATCGGTGACGTTCTGGCTGACTTGGGAGAGAAAGCAGCAGCTTGTGCAGCAACGGGGAGGGAGACAGAGGAGTGTTTTCCTGCTCTGCGCTAACATGTTGTGGAGTTCAGCTTGATTTCTGTTTGTTGTGCGCGTACAAGCTGATGATATTCTTATGATTTCTTATTGTCAACAAATTAGTGGAGAGACCAAAATCACCACAGCAACTAAACTCCAAACTTCCTCATAGGTTTTTCCATTGGATTTTGGATTATTGCAGAAAATAAATGTCAAAGAAAAGTTTACAATACTTACATGCGTAAAAATCTGTTTCAAAGGTAGTTTCAAATACTTGTGGACCGGAGTCAGCTGAGGGTTGAGCACCAAACTCTGATCAGGCTTTGCCTTTAATTCGGGATCCCGTCATAGTTTTTGGTTTACAGGTCTCCTCGGACGGCTCCGTCCCTGCGCCTTGACCTCGGCTTCTTCACTGAGCCCCTCTTGTCACCCCTCAGAAAACACATGGATTTATTGTTCAATCAGCCGTGTAATGAATCCCACCATCCAGAACCTCCAGCTAATTAACTTCACAGCAGGTTCCTCCCCTAAGTTAAATAACTTGTGGATGGCCCACACAGTAGCCGCCCTTGAAGCGGAGCCAATTCACTTAATTCAAACTAAATACCTCGAATATATTCAGAAGACACCAAAGAGACTTCCTGCTGACACGCTATGCTGAGTTTTCATTTAGACTTTTTTTAATGGTCCCCACTTTGACGCTGTGTCTTTGTATGTTGCACAGAAACACGAGTCGGCGTGTATTTGGATGTTATTTGGCGAGCTGCCGCCGTATAGCGTGGCCTCCGATGTCCTGTTTAACACCCAGCTGTCGCTGCATTTATCACGGAGCTGCTCACGCTGTCAGTCGGTGACAGGAAATGGGGCAAATCTTGGCCCCGTTACACTGTTCGGCACAATGTTGGCAGCGTGACAGCGGTGTCTCATTTCACTTTACGAGGCCTAAAACAGAAGCAGGTCATGAATTAGTATCAGTGAGAAGCTATATATGGACGAGACAATGAAATAGTTTCAGATGGAGTGCAAGTCCCCGTTTTTACTGAATACAACCAGGCTTCATTCATCCTGCCTCAGCTCCACCTTCACTCCACACCTATGTCCATTTTTTGGTTTAGCTCAGAGGCAAGAGTGCCAAGATGGCAACGACCAGAGCCGCCACACTGAGCTTCACAACGGCTCTTCAGCAAGTAACCAAAAAGATACTTCAGATTCAGATCCACCACATCTTCCCAAGACTTCCTGCAGTGGAGAATAAGCTGCATTGTTAGGTAGTGTACTAAAAAAAAGTTGTTGTATGTGGGGTTTCTCAGTATTTTGAACATCCCTGCAGATCTTCTTGTGGTTGTGGGACGGCGAGCGACCCACTGTGAGCTCCAGGGCTCTGTGTTCAATGCTAATCATGCATTGTTCCTGCTGTCAGATCCACTTTGTCCAGGAGGAAGAGCTACATTGAGCGTAACTTGATTATAATACTCACCCCACCCACAGAAACCCCCACTGCCTCTCCACCCAGAACACACAAACACACTCTTTGTATTATTCCAGCACATGTTGTCAGATGTTCAGTATTCAGATGATGGTCTTATCAAACATTACAAGCAGCTGTTAAAGAGGAAAGGTCGAAGGTTGAGCCATGCCATTCTCTGCTCAAGCTGAATTAATTAGACAAAAAGAAATCAATAATACGTTTTATAATTAAGTCATTTATCAAGACAAAATGTCAAAAAGCCAAATACCAAATATTCCTGCCTTTGCTTCTCTGTTTTATATCATTATAAATTGAATATTTTGGGGTTTTGGACTGTTGGTTGAACAAAACAAGCTGTTCTGAAGACACATTTGGCTTTTTAATCATTTTATTTTATTAAATAATTGTTAATTAATGGGAAACAAGAGTCTACAGCCACGCTAGGGGCTCTATGAGGCTGTAATTTGAGAGCTGCGCTTTGAGCTAAATGTTGAGTATGCTAATGGTCCCACCATTCCCAGTTCCCACCATGAGCAAACACTTGGCGACGGTGGGTGAGGAAAAACTGCCTTCAAGAGGCAGAAACCTCAATCAGAATCCGGCTCGTGGTGGTCGGACATCTGCCGCCGGGTCATCGGAGTTATTACAACTCATCGCGAGGATTGCATGAATGTGTGTACCCCCAAAACATCCACCTCAGAGTGGTGCTACACGGAAGGTTAAGGGATCACCAGAAGACCAAATAAAAACCTACAGAGAGGTGAAAACTGTAACCAGGTTCTCTGCAGGTTTGTGTTGTTTTTTCGGTGCAGCGCTCCATCTCCAACAGCAACATTCATCACTGTACTCGAACAGTTGGCAGGCGTAGCAAACCTCCCACCTACACAGCATCGCCGCCCACCCTTCCAGCATGCCGCTGGCCACTTACCACAGCCCTCTTAACCCTGATGGAGTGAAGGGGAGGCTCAGCGAGCGCTCATCGACAGGGAAAAAGGAAGAAACAAACAGCATTTATATTCTCTCATTTACATACCGTGAATGTGACTACTGTCTTTGTTTTGTCCGCGGCTCTTCCAAAAATGAGATTCCTGATCTCAAAATGAAGTCATTTCTGCATCGATGAGAGCGATTCTCATGATATGATATTCATTTTTTACACCCCTCACGTTGATTGCTTGTGTTCGGCGTTGCTATGGGTAAAGATTGGTGCTCCAGAAAGCAACCACTCGTGGGGCGGTGTTTAGCTCAGTCGGTAGAGCAGCCGCCCCAGCGTTCGAATCCGACCTGTGGTTCTTTCCCGCATGTCATTCCCCATCTCTCTCCTGCATTTCCTGTCACTCTTCAGCTGTCTCTATCAAATAAAAAAAATGAATAAATAAAGCAACCACTCGTGGTTAAAGGCCTAAAGCGACTCGTGTCTCTGCAACGAGAAAGTCAACAGCCGTGTTTTGCTGTTTTCATCTTCATCTTTAACGTGCAGTGAGCTAAACGAACCTCTACACGCAGGTTTTCCTCACAATGAGCGTTGCAGCTTAACAGAGCTGCAGAACTCTGACAGCGGCCATAATGTTAATGCATGAAGTCAATGTATCACTCCACCATGCTGAGCGCCCACAGTGACGGCAGTGTTAAGAAGGACTTTTCAAATGATTAAAAGTACAGACTTTGATCCTGACACATCAGCAGAGATCCATAGAATAAAGGAAGACCTGTGTGCTGAAGGTGTCGTGACCTCGCCCGATGTCTGCCGTGACTCCGTGGAGTCCCTTTAACCCAGATCTGTGGAGCAGACAGTCCGACTGAAGACAAACCACTCAGCGCTCCATGCATTATGTAGTGTTTGTCTCTCCGAGGAGTTCGGTCCTCTGCAAACAGCAAAAGAAGAAGAGCAAACACTGAGCTCCTGTACACATCTCACAATTACTTATTCAGTGCATCGTCTTCCTTCTCCTCGCTCATGGAAATTGGTAGAAGAAGATGTAGCTGTTTTCTGTCCCCGAGCAGTCCAACCTCAGCCCCCACAGCTGCCTTTTTGTCTCCGGTACACAGTTCTCTATTTATTTTTGCTGCAGTGTTTCTGTTTTGAACTTTGTTCTCTTGCTCTCTGCTTTCAGACTTTAAATTCAGTTGTTCTTCTCGAACGAGAAGAATCCCTCAAAATCACATGTGAATGTTCAACCCGGTCTCTTCAGCCCGTGCACAAAGAATATGTTGCATGCTCTGCATATGCCAAAGTCCAGTTTTGCACGCAGGTGACGCACCTTCCCAATAACCCCTCTGGATCTTATTGTGTCATTTAACGCCGTTAGAGAAGGCGCACCTTTGAATTTTAGACATGCAGGAAAGGAAGAAGCCAGGTGAACTTCATCTCCACGGTAATGTTGTGAAATAATCGCAGTTTGGTGAAGTTCATAAAGATCATAAAAGTGATGTTTGACAAGAACGCCACCGTTTTCAGAAACATTTTTAAAAGTGTTTGAATTATTTTGAAGGTGCTGCTTGAAATTCTTACTTAACGTCAGCCTGCCTGCAACATTTAGAAAGACCGTTATTTGTTGTGCTCTGGAAGTTGGTTTAACGCTGTTTTTCTGTCTAAGTGACTAGAAAAACATTTTTTAAAATTGATCCAGTATTGAGCAATTGTCAATGGAGTCTGGTGGCTTTGAACAAAGCAACATAACTGCTGATTCTGGTTAAATAAAAAGGTTTATCTCCGTGGGATCCTTTGCATAATGTTGTCAGACACTTCTAATGGCAGCCTGAGCCTGAGCCAGTGGCAAAAACATTTACTGTAAACTTTTATTGGATGTAAATTGATGCTGCACAAATGCCCAGGAGGATTACGTTGCAGCCTGTTTTTTGCGGTTGGACCAATTTCAGGAATTGTTGTCCCCATTAGTCACTTAGAGCAGTGTTTCTCAATCCTGGTCCTCGGGGAACACCGCCCTGCACGTTTTAGATGTTTCCTCCTCCACCACACCTGATTCAGATGATCGGCTCGTCATCAAGCTCTGCAGGATTGAAAAACACTGACACGGATCAGCCTCGATATTGTAGATGCAAAGTTGGAAACCTGCTCTTTGTTTTATCAAATGTAACCAATGACAGTATAAAGAAGGTGTCATGAAGCTAGCAGGACATTTTAACATGGGGACTTATGGAGACCATCGACAGAGATTTGCAAAACTTTGTAATATGCACACCTCTGTCACTTCTTTCTGCTGGCCCATTTCACTTCCTTTATTCTGCCCCTTTCTCCCTCCATCATCCTTTCTCTCTAACCTTCTTTTGTCTCTTTTACACCTTCATTACCTCCTTTAAGTCCTAGAATAGCCTCTTCAGTCCTTCCTCTCTCTCACTCTGTCACTGTCTTATTTCCTTACTCCACCTCCTTCACTTCCTCTTTACATCTACTATATCCCTTAATATTTTTGTCCTTCACTTTATTTGACCAACCGCCTCCTTCCACCCTCCCTCTATCCTTTCTTCCTACCTTCCCCCCTTCCCCTCTCTCCCTTCCTCTGTCCTCATTTCTCTTCGTTATCCTCCCTCTCTCTCTCTTTATATCCACCCCTGCACCTCCCCCCGTCCATCCTGTCGTTCTTTTTCCTCTTTCTCTTCCTTCAGCCACCCAACCGCAAGACAAATGGACGAATGCCTCGTTGATGATATATAGCCTTGCTTCCTCCCCCTCCATCCTCCTCCACTGCCTGAGGGGAGGAGGATGGAGGGGGGAGGTATATGCGGCTACATGTATAAGGCTGGAAAAGTAGCCAGAGACGGTGGAGTATGGTTGTGTGGCATCATTGGCTACAATGTCCATTAGTATTGGTATTAGTAGTGTTGTGATTCTGCCGTCCTAGAATAAATTACATCACTCTGAATTCTTAGTTATTTACATATTTAAGTCTATATTTTTTCTTAAAATATTAATTTATTTAAATAACGAGTCTGTGACTTTATATCCATCAGCGTTGTGCAGAGGTGTGACCATGCTTATTTGTGCTTTAGCACATAACCGACCGCCATGCAACCTCGCAGAAAGATTCACGTCTTAAAATTGAGAAGTTGTTAAGGAAAGTGATATGTGAAAATGTCTGTGATATGTATTTTCCTGCACTGACTGATTCAGCTTCAAACAGCATTCTAAAAGAAAACACTGATTGACTAATAACAGACTGGTGGATGAAATGAATGGGCTGATAAATTGGCAGAAGGCTGATAGATGAAGGAGTAGGTGGATAACTGGCCAACATATTAGATGCAAACAGATGGATGGATGGTGAGAGGTGGTGGAGAGATGATGGCAAGCCTGAATGAGTGAAGAATTAATGAATGGAGCGCTGAAGTGAATGGATACATAGATACTGTAGTCTGATGGGTGGGTAGAGGTGAACTGATAGATGATGGATACATATAATTAGTCGTGGTTGGAGAAATGGTGACGGATGAACTGGTTGATTGATGAATGGGAAGAACAATGAATGGTAGACGGAGGGATTGGATGATTAAGTGGCTACCAAAAAGAACAAATAGGAAGAAGAGTGGATGATGAATGATGATGACCAGGTGGACAACTGATCAACGTAACAGGTGAAAAATATTTACATGGATGATTGATAGATGGTGGATGGAGAAGAGGCCGATGGGTGGATGCGTAGAGGAAGAGTTGTAGAAGTCAGAAGAGAATTCAGTGGTTCAGTGTGTCCAACTTCATGCTTCAAACTGTGCAGCGTTGACTACTTGTTACCATGATGTCAAAGGTCACCTGAGTGTCGTTAACCATGATGATGATGAAGGTCACTTGAATTCGTCCCAAACCTGCACATTGATTCTCTGCAAGTTTTATTTTGAAAGTCTACCAGGACCTTGCATATTATTAGTAATTCATAGAAAATTAATTATTTTCATCATCGTTTAAGACATTTGTATGTATCCGGTCGTTGAGGACTGTTGGTTGGACTCTTTGGGCTTCTGGGTAATTGTTTCTCAATATTTCTTAATATTTCTTTACAAACCAAACAATCAATTCATGCAGATGAGTCCAAATCCAGCCCATAATGAGGTTTTTAGCTCTTAAATGAAGTTGTTCCTCACTAAGTGCTCATGGTGGGAGCTGGTGGAGTTATAAAGTACTGTCTAGACCTGCTCTGTATGGAAGTGGTCATGAGATTACCTGTGTTATGATTTGGTGCTTTTTAGTAAAATCTTGTTTTTACGTGAATGTGTGAGTCAGAATCATCATCAACAGTGACAGCGGATATTTTACCGACGCTTTTATATAAGTGACGTTTTCAGCGCAGGACCTTTACTTGAGTATTTTTACAGTTTGGTATTAGTGCTTGTACATGATGTGCAGAAAAGGGCAAAATAATTCAACAGTGATTTGTGAGTGATTGGATGAAAAGTGCTTGGATGAAGCAGATTGATGGATGGACGGATGACGGAGGGATGGATGAATGACATTCAGGATCAATGCGTGTAGTAAAATATCAGCAGATAATTAAATGTCAACAAACAAGCAGCATCTCTCTCTCTCTCTGTCTGTCAGAGGTGAACGTGTCGGCTCTGTCGGATCTTTTGTCTCTTTGATTCTTTTGTCTTCGGGCTGAATGAGTTGACTCTGAAAATGTCACCGGCTGTTTGATTCCACTTCATCACCGCTCGCCTTTTCTCCGCTTCGTTTTTGTTAACTTGGACGTCTGTTTGTTTATTTATTTCTTCTGCTTTTACATATTTCATGCAAATGGAGTAAGGATGTGCGCTCGCGCGTTCAACAGCACTCCGTTAGTCATTTAGGGATGAAGTGTCGTGGCGTTAGCTGTACTTTCTCTGAATGCGCCTCATCTGCTGAACTTCAGTCAGAGAACGTTCTTCAAGATGTTTCTGTCAACATTTTATTGAATTATTGAAACCTGGAGCCCACATGATCAAGACTGAGTGATGAAGATGAAGCTGATTGCACTCAACGCGACAGAGATTATATTACCGGAGGCGCCGCCTCCATGTTACGCAGCAAAAATGTCAACCACATGCATCATCTTTGTGTCATGGTGGTCGTCTCTGTGGCTGCATCCATAGGAACAGGTCGTTTGTCAGCGTCTGCCAGAATGATCCAGTTTAAAAAGTCATTAGTTAAAGTTAAAGAAAGATCACCTTCATAGTTAGAATGAATCAGTGTCGTGCTGTTTCTACCCTGAGAGGACATATGTTGCTTCAGGTACGAGTTTGAGTAACAGATCCACGAGTTTAAAAGCTTACCAGAGGCCAAAAACACTGCACAACAGTTTATGATACTCAGACAGGATTTTACAACCCACTTGTCCAGGGCATACGCCGCCTTTACCCAGTGCTAGCTGGGATCGGCTCCAGCCTCCCTGATGAGGACGAACGGTTACAGAAAATGGATGGATGCATTTTACGACTCTGCTAAGTGATCACGGAGGAAGCCGTTTTATCTTTGGTCATCGTGATAGCAAGGTATACGGTACGCATTGTTTGGGGACGGGTCTGCAGGATTTAGTGGCATCTTGCACGGTGTAGCTGCAACTCCCTCACATCAATCTCCCCTTCCTAGTGTGGAAGAGAAAATATGGTGGCCACGAAACATGAAAAATGCAATCTAGAGCCACCTGCAGTGTCTGTAGATATAAAAGTCTCATTCTGAGGTAACAAAAACATAAAGATTTTACATCACCTGAAACATACATTTTAGGAAAAGCGTAAAAATACAAACATCACGCTGCTTCACAGAGAACAGACATTACTCATGCTTAAGGTCATATGATTGGTTTCTTGCATTTCTGTCTTACAGAATCAGTTTAGCGAGAAAATCAGACGTTGCAGTTTTTAAATGTTACATGAGACGTGCTTTGCTGCAAACCTGTTTACTTATTAAATCAGCACTTTACTTCAGTCTGTGACCTTTTTTTAGCTCCGAGCAGGAAAAGGTGAAACACGCCACAACCGTTTCAGAGACAAATAATCAGGTTATGTTCACTTCAACCTGAGCCTTAATCTAACCCTGATAATCTGGTTAAACTGTCGCTCTAACATGGTTATAATCCATAAAGGTAAACACGATGAATCAGGTGAAAGAGATTGTGAGAAAAACAGCTTGTGTAAATGAATCCGTCAGTTGTTTTTCAGTCTCCTCACATTGACTCTGAACGGTTTGTTTAATGGTTGACAGGCTGAACAGCGGCCGAGCGTCGGGACTCGCCGCCGTATCGATTTCGTTGTTTGCCATCTGAACAGATGGCTGAGCGAGCGCGCTGTACTGTAGCGGCTAATGGCTCCATTAATTACATAATATCCAATATCCACTTTGAGCCGCTCTGTAAGTTTCTCCTCCACAATCGCCATCACCTGAAATAAATCCTAATTTTAACCTGATTGTGGCGCAAATCAGAAGGAAGTGAACGTGGCAGGAAGAGTACGGTGAGAAAGACTTGAACAATAGAAGAAACAAAGTGGAGGAAGACAGATGGAGAGATGAATACAACAGAGAGCGTGAAGAAACAAGAACACTGTTTCCATTCACCGTTCGCTCTGCAGCGTCCTCTCACCGCACGCAGTCAACGTGACACAAATCAACGATCAAACCGAGCTGAAGAGTTTGCGGGATGAAATTCTTCTTCCCCACACCTGATGGATTTATCGAAGGCAGACGTTAAAGCAAAACTCAGAGAGTATTGACAGCGTGGCACGCTCTGGTGATCGCTAACAAGGCGCGGGACAGAGATGTAGGTGGTCGGTTTAGATTTAATGTCCTGTGACATGACCTCGTGATCTCACATCAGACAGAGTTTATGGTCTCAGTCTTCGAGGCTTTTTCAGTCTCAGTCAGTGTTAATGACATTCACTATGTAGAAATGCCAAAGATTATCCTGTCAGCTGTAAAACATGATGCTTGGACAGTTCTTGGTTGTTGTTTTAATAAAAAATTAGAATGAAATAAAGGGAATCTTAAATTAGCTTTTCTATATATCATGGGGTGTAAGAAAATTAACTTAAATTAGTTTATATATATAACTAACTATAATTACTTATAGTGCTAACTCTGCTGGACTGGGAGCTCCCAGTGAACATTGTGGACAAGGACCAAAGCATCCAAGACAGATAGAGGCCAGTTTGTCAACAGAGAAAACGGTACCGAGCCACTAGCTGACTCGATAATGGCAGCTTACCTTACAGTTAGCAGCAGTAAATCTCCTCGGTAGTGTATCTGCTGCAAACTGAGCCCGGTTCTGTTTGTTCAAGCCCATGTAAGCATGCATCACATTTTGTTATACGGGAATGAAACATAGTTATATTTTCATATAAGAATACAAAGAAATTGATCTTTGGCTTATATTGTAGATATATGATCTAAAAGGGTCAAAAAGTCTTTTTTCATGCTTTTACTCTGTTTTTATCTGTATAAAACAAACGACTAAACAGAACCACACTGCATCCACCCCCCTGCTTACCCCCAAGAGTCCTCCCACCTCCACACGTCCTGAGCGCAAACATGTATTACCAAACCAACAGAACGCCAAAAGGCACGGCAGAAAGTGAGAGGAATAAACAAATGACCCGACAAATGAACAGGCGAAGAAAGAAAGAACAAGAACATGGAAAATGATCTGTGTGTGGTCACGTAATCAGTCCATAAATAATCAGTCTCGACCAAATACTGAGTCATATCAACCCAAAGCAGAAATAGAAACAGTGTCATGTTTAATCAGGAAGTCAGTGCTATAATAAACCTAATTAAGTATTAAGAAAATATAAAATATGCAAGTTAAAATTAGCCTCCTCGATGTGACATCATTTGGCAGAAGCTCCTTTAACATCCGAGGCGGGTCGGCCACTTTTTAAAAGAAGAAAAATTAAATGGAGTCATGTACTCCTTCTCCTCTGCCTTCCAGTCTGTGCTGAGGGAATAATTTATCACCGCGAAGTCACATGAATAAATAATGACGCCAGGCGGTGAAGTCGCAGCCTGGCAGGTCTGAGAGGCGAAGTGGGCTGCGGCGTTCATTCATCATTAATTCATTCAACAACGTCTCCGAAATGTATTTTTTCTTTCTTTGGGCGACTTTTCTTTGCAACATGAACGTGTTTTTATGTGTTTACTGAGCCGAGTAAAGCAGCTGTGAAGAGTTCACTTACAGTGAGATCAAGTGATCGAACAAAGAAATTCGACTTTTGTCTTTGACTCATTCTGCTCAACAAAACAAACGTCACCTGACTCAGACGTGGCTTGTTTTTGGGGATTTGCCTGAATCGCCTTTGCATATCTGTCAACGTGTTTCTGGCTAGTTTTGCTGCTCTGTAGATGATTTTTTTACTTCATAAATTGCAATACAAAATCACCAGCATCTTCCGTTGGTAGCTATTTGAAGTTGTCTGTGAATTACGGCTAAATTCCACCGGGCACGGATGCAACGTGATCCTTGTGCACCAACGAGTCGAAGTCTGAAACCCCACAAGAAGCGTCGCGGTCCCACAACCGATCATAAAAACAGCCAAAAGGGAAACAATTTAACTACGTAGCATATTTACTCATGGTAAAATGCAAAGTGCTTCCTGCCCGGTGGAGTTTGAAGTTGTCAAACCCTTCTGGATCCGATCCGGGAAACTTTTGTAATCAGTTTGGAAGACGCTCATCACGTGAAAGTCTACGCATCGTAGCTGCAAACTGGAGGTGGAGATGATTCAAATCATGTATCATCGTAACGTGAAGCACGGAAAATTGGTGTTCAGTTTGTTGCGATATGCAACTCCACCACTAGGTGCCGCTAAATCCTACACGCTGCACCTTTAATGTTATGTTAGAATATTGCGTAATGTACTAAACAATACAAAACAAGAGGCATCAGACATTTCCAAATAAATAGAAATCACATGAAATCAGCGAGTCTGAATTCATTAACTAATATAAAAATAGCATTTAGTTTTTTTAAGGATGTAATCGCAGTCTCATGAAGCACAGTGGTCTGTTCACACCCCGCTGACATATGAAGATTGAGTCTCCTGATGGAGTCTTGCTAACCTGGTGTGAAAGCAGCTCCTGTCAGGGATCCATCCATCCTGGCTCATTCGTCCATCACAATCTCTTTATTGATTTTCCCATTCAGGTTCAGTCGAGTGTCCCAAGGCGCAACTCATCAAACACAGGGTGAAAGGTGTGTGTGTGTGTGTGTGTGTGTGACCGTCACAAATGACTTTTGATTTTTAACATCTGTCCTTGAAACTGGTTAGGGGGGACAGGAGGATCTCACCTTTGTGTGACTGATTCACCAAAGAAATATTTGATGAGCAGGAACCGGAACCTGGACGAGGTTTTAGTTAAAGCTTTAAGGTTGAATTCAGACGTGCGTGTTACATCAGCACAGTGCTGACCACTGCATGTCATACTACAGAGACAGATGTATGTGGGTGGTTAAACCATGACGAGAACATTGCATTAGACCAGTAATGCAGCAGGCATGCAGGATGTGGGACGGCTGCAACCGCTGCGACTGTCAATGCAAAATGAATGAAGACTTTGTGAGGGTAAAATCTCTACAGTGGATTAGGGTGCACGGAATCAAACTTCAATGGTTAATATCATCTGCAGTCATATGAAAGAGTTTAATGAGCCTAAGAGGAGCAGGAATTTGTGTAAAAGTCAGTCCCAGATTTCTTCGACAGCCTCTCGCTTGGTCACTTTCATTTTCTCTTCTTAGCTTCCTTCGTCTACGTCCTCCTCGGCCCTTTCTCCTCTGCTGAGCCCGGTTACATTGCCCACTTGGTGAACCAGCTCCTGTTCTGGCACGACACCGGCTCCGCTCCCCGTCAGTATTCCCTCCTCTTCTTCTTCTCCCCGGTGGTCCAAACCTCCTGTGGTACCAACAACTCCTTGGTGCTCTGAGCTCACAGTCTGGAAACCCAAACTCGCTTCCTCCTCCTTGTTTTGTTACGTTCCGACTGATCGAGGCAAGCTAAGTTATGCTAAGTTAAGCTAACTGTCTGCTGGCCTTGATATTTACTGGACAGATCGATATCCTTATCTCATTCTCGGCAGGATGTTGCCTTAAAGCAGGGGTGTCAAACATATGGCCTGCGGGCCAATACTGTCCCACCAGAGGGTCCAATGACTTTCCAAAGTGTAAAATCTGAGGCAGCATGTTCATGTTTTGTAAAAAGATAGTTCATTTCAGAATGTACTTGTGTTTTTTTGTGATATTCGGAGTTGTCATTATTTGCAGGTTATCATGCTAAGACTTTACTGGTGCGGCCCACTTGTGATCAGATTGCTAAAATGAGTTTGACACCACTGCTTTAAAGGATCTGTGATGTACTTCTGTATTCGTAAGCAAAGACCAAAACCACCATTGACTTCCGAACAACGGCTGATTTATCTTCTTCTTCCTCTGTGCCATAGAGCTCCCCTATTGTCCAAAGACTATTAAAAACACATCAGTGAGTCACACTGTTGCACCGGCTGACATGTTTCTTCATTAACATGAACACGCACTGTAGTTTATTGTGACTCGATCCCGCATACACAAATATTCTTAAACGCTTCGAGCAGCTGCACTTTTCGTGAGATTTAAAATATGGAACACAGAAGAAGACCTCGTCTGTAAAGCTAAAAGTGAAAGTCAGCAAAAGTGGAGTAATGAGTTTTTGCAAGACAACAGCAATATGTTGTTTCTTCCATCGTTAAAACAGCCAACAGAGATCCAGCGTGTGTCTCCATGCTGGTTATTGTTACTCCTGTAATGGACCTGTCATCTTTGAACTGAAATCACACACATTTCAAGCGTTCCCCTCCTTCTTTCTCTCCCTCTAACACATCTCCTTCGCCTGTCACAAACACGTTATGTTGACAGACTCATGTTCATGCCTTCCCGAAGCCGCTCCCATCCCCGTCTCCGGCCGTGAAACTCGGAAACAACTTCCAATTAACTGGATAGGATCAGCGCGCCGTCCTGCCCGGCCCTGATAACATTATCCCACGTCACGCACCGCTGCCAGCGCCTGGATTATGAAATTTAAAAAAAAAAAAAGGAGGAGAAGAAGAAAGGGTGGTGGAGGATGGAAGAAAAATGGTTGGGTGCTGGGGGATGGGAGATGAGGGGAGGAGGGATGCCCTTGGGTGCTGTCGTCAGTGATTGTATGGTATATTTGGCCCTGTGTAAAAGCGAGGGTTATGTAAGGTTTTAAAGCCCCACTATCACCAGAATGGAGAAGTTCAGTATGCTGGAGAGCTGCTTCAGCTTCCAGTCTTAACACCAACCGCCCACTGATAAGCTCTTATATAACGAGCCGCCGCTCAGGCGGCCTCTGGTTCCTGATGAGGATGTAAATGGAGGCAGGTAGAGCGACGCTCCTTCCGCGATAACGCCGTGATGAATTGTTTCCACTCTTTCTCGGATGAAGGATTTTCTAAGATTATGTCATCCTGGTTTTATGTCGTGTTGGAGAGGTTTCAGTCTGCAGGAAAAGAGAGAAGAGGAGCGCCCAAAGTTTGCAACGCAACCCAAATTCAAATATGTCACACTCGTTTGTCATGAAGCTTTCAAAAATGAAAAATATCAAAGGTGAAGGCAGAAACATTGCCGGTAGCTCACAGTGAACTATGAATCAAGAAACTCAGTGTGACAGTTTATTCAATAAGTAGGCTTACCTTAGCGTAGACAATGATTCCAGTAGGAGAAACAGACATTAAAACTACATTTTAAGGAGGAATGGAACAAAAGTTCAGAACAGCAGAGAGGTTTCATCCAGCCTGCATCATTGTTCGGACACAGTGATAGCAAACAGTTTATTTTAACGGATTATAACTTTAATGTCAAGGCTACGAACTGAATGGCCTCAATACAAATTGTGTGTGTGTGTGTGTGTGTGTGTGTGTGTGTGTGTGTGTGTGTGTGTGTGTGTGTTCTTTTCTTCCAGATGTCATTGTCTGACAGCAGCATCTTTCCTTTACTCCATTAGTGTGTCCTTGAGTCTGTTTCTGTAACGATAAGAGAAATGTTCTGTTGCCAGACCACAAACACCAGAGGCCACACACACACACACACACACACACACACACACACACACACACACACACACACACACACACTGTATACTGTGATGTGTTGATGTGAGACAGGACTAGAACTATATGCACCAAGCTCTCGCCAACGACTAAAAGTCAGTCCCAGATTCGCTCTCGTCCAGCAGCTACTTACTTTCTCATTCTTGCTTACCCAGCTCTGGTTCTGGCACGACACTGGCTCCACTCCACTGTCGGTCTTTTCTGCATCACATGCAACAAATTGCCCAACATTCATTGACCTCTGGTTGTAACCTGTTTCTCTTTTGACGAGACACGAGTGTGTACACTCATTTTTTGGTACACACAAACACAGCATATGCTAACACGGCTTACTTTTGTCACACAAGGTTAAGTGTATAGCATTCGTGTTCCTTACTTTGTACGACAGCCTACATTTGCGTTTCTGTTAATGAAACCTTGTGTGTGTGTGTGTGTGTGTGTGTGTGTGGAAATGAGGCGCTTCACTCCCTCGAGCGCTCGGTCACAGTTACAAATGGATTGTCGTCCCCCTGCTCGGCCTCGCCTCCTCCCCCGTCGCCTCCCTGAATAAGCCGTGCAGCTCAATCTGCCTTTCCATCCCGTCTCATCCCGGCTCTATTCAGCTCCGGCAAATATTGGCGTAGTGAAATGACACCGGGCGCTCGCAGAGGAGGAGCGGGAGGAGGGATCAGCCTCGAAATGGAAATGGTGTTCTGGTTGGCCAGGTGGTGCAATAAATGCAAATGGATTTCAGCGTGGTTGACACTGGTGCAGAAGACCAGTTTATCAGATAGATACAGGGGCAACAGTGGGCAACGATGAGCAACCAGTGGTGGCAAATCAGCCTGAGACTCCCTTAAAACAAAAAGTACAACAACAACCTCTGTTTTATGTTGGCTAAAAACAAATATTAGATGTTAGACTGTTGGTTCATTCTCCAACAGTTACATATCACTCAAATTCAGTATTTCATGTTCAGTCCAGCAGGTTATTGTATTACCATCGACAGTGCTTCTGGAACTGAGACGACGGATTGTCACAGTTTTATTAATACTAATGAGAAAATATGGATGTGACTATAAACAGGTTTTCTCTACCTGCGTCCATGTTGGATGTGTCGTATTTTGGGTTTGATGGATTTAAACAGAAAACAACGACTTTGTTCTATTTATCATGAAATATTTATGAGCAGTGAGTAATGGAAGTTGACTGATCCGTTGGTATTGAGTTACAGACAGATACGTGACTTGTACTAGCCTCAGTATTGATTTATGTGCTTCCCAGAATGGGATTCCTGTCACAGGGCTCAAGAGTGTTAAGGAGATCCAGTTATCTGTTGTTTTAACATCAGTGTGATCCGCTGTCTGATACACGAGATCTGTAGTTGAATTTAGTGTCTGTGTTGGAAATGAAACGGATCTTCAGAGTTCAGGGGGTTGTTTGTTCAATCATTTCTTATTTCCTCTCTCTCAGGTCCAGAAGAGAGTCACTGAGGACTGAACGGGAAACAGTGAGAAGGATCAAGACACCCGGAGATCCCAGGCTTGGTGGCTACATGCACAGTTCTCTTTGGTTTTGAGAAGAACATACACGGGTCAGCAGGAACCATGGATTTTGTAATGAAACAAGCTTTAGGTGGTAAGTACTCAACTGTTTCCTCTTGCCTATTCAGCATGAACCTTAACCTGCCAGGTACCCTTTAGCTCGGTGTTCTCCTGTTGGGAAACATTCATTTTTCTGATGTATACATTTTGCAGAGACAGCGATAGTCTCCTACGATTGTGATGATTCCAGCGCCACCACGAGGTTGACTTTTGTGGTTTGGAGTAAAATGTTGGAAGAACTGATCAGTGTTTCTTTGTGTTCATGATGAACTACTACTACTACTGACCTAAAGCGTCTTATTTAAAGTATTTAACAGTCTCTGTTACGAGATAGAGCAATCATCAGGATACCGTGATGTATTTTGCTTAAGCAGCCCCTGGTTTTCATTTCCACGCTGGGTGACGGTTGAGGTTGAGGTTGGACTCATTCAGTAAGAGTAACATCAGAAAGGCTGTGCGAATGTTCTTGTAAGTGAAGGCCCCCCAGGGGCCAGAGGTCAATGTCTCCTTAAATCAACCCTCTCATCTAGTTTCATCAGCTCAGTGACCGGCAGCCAAAATGAAATGAGATTTATTCCTTTATAGCTCTACCTCCTCCTCCTCCTCCTCCTCCTCCCCTCATCTCACATCCACCCTCTTTCATTTCTCCCGCTTGGTTTTCATTCCATCAATTCTTCCATTGCTTTATTCCCTTGCACTCTTGACTCACCTAAATCTCTCACTCTTAAATTTCCTTCTCCTTTACCTCATTTTTTCTTCCTTTCTTTCAAGGCGGCACGTTAATGTCGGTGCTCGATAGCTTTCTTCTGGTACTGTGGTGCTGTACTGCCAGAAAGCCAGACCCGGGTCGAGCGGGAGGGCTAAATTATATTCAGACTAATCTGGTCTGAGTGTTCCTGTTCTGTCTCTATCTGGATCTGTTCAGCTTGACCACATTATGGATCGGGTCTAACTATCCTCAGGCATGTGCCTGACTGTTGTTTGGCCACTTTTGGATCTATTTTTCTGAAATTCAGTTTATGCATGTGTAGCCTTTCTCTCATAAACTAACAGATTTTAAGTCCTGTTGATCCGCACTGATCTGTGATCAGGTGAACGGTGTCTCTGTCATTCGTACGTCTGTTCTCACACTATGTAACTTTGGGCTCCGGGTCGGGAGAAGTACGTAACGCTTTACGGCCATTTACAGAGTGTTAGGGTTTGTACAACAGGAGTTTTAGACCACCGGGAAAATTAAACTTTGAGGACTGGGGCACAAGGGAATGCTGACGGGGGAAGTAGAGCTGGTGTCATGCCAGAAGCCCAGTTACATTGCCCAGAGCTGGGCAATGTAACTGGGGTCAGCAGCCTCTATGGACATAATGGTAAAGACTTTGAGACAGAACAGGACGCTGACGGAGGAAGCTAAGAAGAGAAAATAAGAGAGTAAGAAAGTAAGAAGCCGCCGGACAAGAGTAAATCTGGGACTGACTTTTAGTGGTTGGTGAGAGCTTGGTGAAATAAAAGGCTGAAAGACAGACGCCGAGCTGGGCTGACTGCTGTTGGACTAGTCAGTAACATTAGCTGGCTTTATGCAACAAAATGGACAGAACCCGACCCAAATCCTTTTATTTTGTCTGGACCTGTCAGGTCTAAGTATGGTAACCAAACTTTACTCCAGCCTTTAACTCTAAAGCACAAATAAAAAGATCCAAAATTCGTCTCGCATCCAGTCTGAACACCATTATGCTCCATCGCCTCATCCATCTCTGTCTTCATCCATTCCTCTTTCCCTTCCTTTGAGCTTGATGTAGCCCCGGGATGGGGGAGCAATTTCCCTCCTCCCCACCGCTTGATCCCTCTTTCTTTTCCAATTCACTCATCCATTCACTCTCCCACAGGCTTTTTGCAATTTACTCTCCACCATCTTTCTCCATTCAATTCCCACTCCTTCCATCCATCCTTTCGTTCTTCCTGCCGTGGAACTGGGCAGATGAAGTTGTTTCCCTCTATTCTTACAGCCCTTCATCCCAGCAGCGCAACCGACCTCCTGTTTTCTCTCCCTCAAACCCTCCTTTGCACCTTATAGGCTTTCTTATAGCATTTTACCTCCCCATCCACCCCTCTATTTCCTCCTGTCCGTCCATCCCAGATTGAAGTGTTGTAATTTACCTCCTGTAGAGGTGCCGTCTAGTGCCGTGACCTTTTCTCCTGGAACAGACTGGCATTTATTTCATTGGGCGCAGCTGGACGGCCATGAATATACTCACACACACACAAACACAATCACACAGATGAGGTTTCTGTTGTGGTTTTAGTCCCCGGGGGAGGTAACAAGACCATTTCGAGATGAAGTGTACTCCAGCCAATGGGAGCGCTGTGTTGAGGTGGGCGTGTTAGGGCATCAATCAGACAACAAACCTGCAGGGTTCGTCATGCATAGAAACGACTCGAGTGCACCAGCCAAAACTGATTTTATTTATAATTTCAGAATTTCCAATTTTGTCTAATTAAATAGAAATGTCCTTAAATAAAAAAAAATCTTCATTTATCTGTCTAATTTTATTTAAACACATGCAGTGAAACAGGAACACAACACACACCAGGATAAACACACACAAAGCCATCCACTCTGTCGATTTAGCTGCCCTCAAACTTTTATCTCATTTAGCCTGACACACACACACACACACACACACACACACAGACTCAGGCCGGGCCTCGCTAATGTCATTAGATGTTGGACACCTCTTGAACATTTCATTGGTCCAGACTGAGGTATATAGATTTCAGCTGCGGGCCACAGATTGTATTTACTGGTTGTTTAATTAGAAATCGGATTTATCGGAGTTTCCACATTGTGTTAGATTAATCAGTCCGGGACAGCGAGGTGGATCCATGGACCAGACTCTGACTCTCACTCTGTAGACATTTTAAACTGAACTGTAGCAAGTGGCTATTTGTCTAGTTCAACACTTAAAATAGTGATGAGGAGTGCCTGACTTTTCATCTAGTGGCATCAACAGATCAAAAATGTATCCAGCACTTCAGGTCCAGTACCTCTAGAACTCTGTAATGCCATCCACAGTTGATACTGGTGCAAGCATCATTGGGGCGACTTCAAACAGGGTCTGAAGTCGCGTGCAGGACGGAACAAAACAGCATCACAGCCGCGACCTGACAGAGACGTGTCTGGTGGAGAAACTATGGTGACTGCATATCCTATCTAGAGCCAGCGTTTGATTTGTCCACTCTGGGCTACTGTAGAAACATGGCGGTTCATCAGTTCTGGTCTTTAATAGATGTATTTAGTCTACATGACATCGTTCTCACCTTGACTAACCTTCTGCTCAGATAAAAATATCATGACAGTGCCAGACCAGAAGCAAATTAAGGACCCTGTGGAGACTCTTACGTACAGTTGCGCACATCGAGTCTCCGGTGTGTACACTTGCACAACGCTACATTTAAATGAGCAAAGATCAAGGTTAATTTGAATTGGCAAAAATGTCGAGGGACTTTCCAGAGACAATTCATTTCATCCTCTGCGACCCTGCAGTACTGTATATGAGTGAGCAAATATAAGGTGAGCGATGTTGGTCATGTGTTTCTCTATAGTCCACGCCTCGTCTCAGAGAGGGTGTCATCAAAATATCTATTTTCTTCCCAATACGTCCTTCCTGCCTTTGCCAGGATATCAAACACCTTTTCTCATAAAGAAGCTCATACAGAAGATAATGTTCAGATCATCTCTGACAGATCAGCGTGGACCGGTTCTGACCAAGCAGGTCGAGCTCACGGTTTCATTTCCTGTGCAGGCGAGGGCGGTGCAATAACAGGAAGCCACAGGCAGATTAGCTGACCAGAGATTGGACGCAGAAACGCTCAAGAGCACTTCAGCAGAACATATGGGTTTGGAAGCCACAAGGTCACGTCGCCTCCCAAACATCTGATCGATGTGGCAGAGTTTTTTTTTTCACCAGTCCAGGCGCTCATGTGACTTATGAGGGCGTAATTTTGGCGATGGAGGTCATCCATTATTTAAATGAGCTCCATTTTTCAAACCCCTCCACCCTTAACAAATTATCCAGCAGCACCGCCATCCATCTGACCGGCTGGAGGGAGGGAGTCAATGATCCATGCTTTGTCTCTCTGATTTCCTCTGTCTTGTTTTCTCCTCCTAACCATCCTCGTGTTTGCTGTCGTTTTTCAACTCAACTTCCTCCTTTCTGTCTCTCTCCCTCTTTACTTTTTCTTCTCATTTGCTCATCTGAGATAATTTTCAATGCAGTTGACAGGAAAACACTTGAAAACACCAATCGAACACCAACTACCTGTTGTGGCCTTCTTTGAAAAGTTCCTCTCAGTGTGGACAACAGTCTAATACATAAGAGGAAGGAAATGAACTTTACATCAGCTAATGTTCATACATTACCACCATCTTAAACATGGAGACATTTCTTGGAGGCGGTGGACAACAGATCAACTTCAGCCGCAAATGTCACGACAGCATAATTTAATGTATTTGACGAATGAATTTCTGTCACAGTTTCTGCCCAAAACTTTACCTCGCGCATACACAAATAGTTTTGCAGTTGCAAATTTGTCATTTCCATTCAGTTCTTTTTGTAATCCATCAGAATTTTCATCCAAACTGCCAACCTATAGCTTACGTCTTCCTCCCGGCTCACCAGACAGTAGAAATCTGCCTTAGGAGCAGAGAGGACGGACTGCAGAGATACAGTTATGTTAAAGCCCGGTTTGCACTTTCAGACAAACATTATATGACATCGTCTGGTTTAAGACTCGCCATCTTCACTCTGTGGCCTCGGCTCGAGTTGATGCAGTTTATTTAATCTTTTCGAGCCATGTTCCAGCAACGGAAACATCATTCAACGTCCTGTCCAACTGTCTGTCACTGAGATGTTAGCATTTATCAATATACAGCTTTAAAGACCAAAAACATGTAGCCAAGTCTTCGCGTACATAGTTTGTTTTCGTCATATACTGCAGAAACACAGACATCATTTAGGTTTCAGTGTCCATGCTATTTCTTTACATACAGCACAGACAGAGTTACTTCATTCCTTAATCAGCCTCAATCCAATCTACTAAATTAATCAAATCATATCCACATGGGCTGTCTGCTGCCCACTGTTTCACTGTTTGTTTGGGTGTGTGGTGAAGCGTTCAAGAAACCACGCTGTATCTCCGCCTCTTGATATTTGGAGCCCCTGTGGCACAGAGACATGGCCAACAGAAAGATCGAGTGAAGTAATGAGCGATTGAATGCACAATAAGAGGACTGGGGGCATTTGAGCACTTTGCCTTGAATCGCCTACCTTTGTCTGCAGTGGAAATCTCTTGAACTGATGGAGGAGGGAGATGGACGGGAAGGAAAAGGAAAGAGGAAGGATTAGGAGTCCTAACCTGTACTAGATGGTTGTGTGGTGACAGGATATATTTCCTGGAGGGAACTTCAGTTTGAAAAGAAGAGATGAAACTGAAAACAAGGCTAAATAAGTAGAAAAAAAGATAATCATTTCATCTTGAAATGTCACTTTAACAGAGGAAAATGGAAATGAAAACAGAGGTGAGGGAAGAGGAACAGTAGAGGACATACAAGGACAGTGGAGGGGGATGGATGTGAGGGATGAAGGGTCGAAGAGATGAAATGGGGAAGTCATTTTAATCTGATCTCCAGAGAGGTAGAGCGTTTTCTTGTTATATCTGCAGCTCATTGTCCTTCCCTGGTTTACCAGGATCACTTTAGGATGTCGGTCAGTTAAATGACCACTTACGCCCAAATCCCAATGGTTACAAAAATGTCCCATTGGACTGAAAGTCCATTTGTCTGACATCCGATTATCTAAAAAAACACACAAAAACATTGAGGAAAGGATGAAAGTAGGTGATGGTGACCTTCTTTGTGTGGCTGACAGGAACAAACACATGATTAATGATGTGAAATCATTTAGGCGTCGGAAAGATGGCTCAGGTTTAGTTGAGGATATCAGAGTGTGTATTTTTGGAGAAAAAAAAACGGCCTCCAGAGCAATGGGTTTTTTGATCAGATGGTACATTTGTGGCAATTATTTTATCTTTTATTGCAGCGAACGTGAGGTAAACAGAAGAAATATGGCATCACATTACAAAGTTATCTAGCGATGTTGATCAGCCGACACTGTGCCTGCATGTGTTTAGAGGGTTAGCTAGATATGTTTTGGCTGAACTCAGGTTTTCCGGGATCGCGAAGCTGTTTTAACCGGGGTAGATCATTGCTGCAACCTATATTTAATATATTTCCCATCATTATAAATGCAACATTTTATTCACATATGCTTCATCAGGCATCAACTGTTTTTATCCTCACATGTTCGTCATAAACACTATAGTGAAGAAAATCATTTTCGACAACCTTAGCCTTACGCTTAATATTTGGGAATTACTTCTAGTGTTTCGACGGCTTCTTATTGTATTCTAGTTATACGATTATGTTGTTTACATTTCATATAATCGAGTATTGGTTATCACAGTTTCATCTTTAGTACTTAATTCATGGTTTTGATGATGTTGCTTGTACTTAATAACTCTTACACATGAGCACACTCGATAGGGGCTCGGAAAACCCAGAGTCATCACAACGAGTAGATAAGCAGCTTCAGTCCAGACTAAGTTGAACTCACCTGTGGATAAAGGTCCTTTTCTTTTAAGCTATGACAAAACATCAACAGTGAAGGGGAAACCCAATGACTCTGAATAGATCTAGGGTTCATGGACTTTCTGAAAACCAACCCAATGATGGATTATCACTATTGATTGTGCATGCTCACTTATGTATGTGCACACTTGCACGTGCATATACAGTAGCTCTAGGGCATATGGTGTGTGTTTGAGTGTTTTAACACAATGAAGCACACACTGTGGACAGTCTGACCTTAACCCGACTCCCCAGCGAGTCCTTGGGAGCATTTCACCGCACCCCCTCCCTTCCCACCAGCTGAGTGCTAATTTGTCATCCTCAGGTTTGCTGCCACCACACAGCGCTGCAGGGCAATTAGGACCACTGTATGAGTCGGGACCCGTCACCACGGGGTTCACAAACACGAGAGGGAACCACATGGTCCGTCCTTAAAGCCATATTTCTTCTGAGTAATTTACAGAAAGGTTCTCTTTCGGCTCCTTAAAGAGGCAGTAATTCAGCTTTTTATGGCCACATAACACTGAATAACCACAGTATATCTGTGACAGGTTGATAGGGTTGGTAATCAGTAGCAATGATTGAACCATTAATGTTTAATGATCTTCCTGGCTTTCTAAAGTACGGTACCAGTCAGGACTTTGGACACTCTTTCTCATTTAAGTAGTAGTAGATGTAGATGTCTAGTGATCTGGAGTCGATGGTTCAGTTCCTGAACAAGATGCTGAACCCCATGTTTCTCCCAACATACACAGCTTTCCATTGTTTATACCCTTGCCTTTCCTTAAATAATCTCCTCGTGGTGAAATATATTTAGCCCTTATTCTAGCTCTGGCCTAAGAAAGGTGCTCCTGCAGCCAGGTTCTCCTCTCACCAGTGCCTGAGAGGCAGATCAATATCCAGATGAAGTTTTCTCTCTGCTGGAGAATCCATAATTCATACACGCTAAGGTGGTCCTGTATTTACTATCGATCGGACGGAGGTAACAGCAGCAATATTGATGGGCCGGAGGGAGTCGCTTTCACGTCTAGAAAGCAGCTTCTGTCATAGATAAAGAGGTGAGCCCATTTTAGGAGCAGAGGCAGAGAAAGTGCAGATGGAAAATGAGGAGAACGAGAGGTGCCTTTGTGCAAGGCATTTAACTGGTCAACATCCGGTCGACCTGCTCTGTGGATGGTTTCGCTCTTTGCTTCCATCATACACACGTTTTAGGAGAAAGTAATATTATTGAATTCACCTCAAACGTTCTACAGTTTATAACACAGGACCATGAGACTATGACTTTTATTCATCAATGGTCAGTTCAGTCAGTGGAGAGAGAGTTCACAGGAGTCCAAGATGTCTTGTGCTGAAAGGTTTATTGAAGCTTGTCCAAGGAGATCGGAGGATTTATCAATATGTTTGTCGTGGCATGATGTTGCCGCTGTCCTCTCTGGGTCCTCTATATGCCCTCAGGCCAGTAACACATATGAGTATGTCATGGTCATACTATCTATAGTATAGGATATTTGACAAGTGGCCATTAGTCTACAAACAATGAAATATGTTTACCCTTAGTGTTCTGACATATCTGTAAAGGCTTCTACGTTATGTACCTATCCGTTGTGTCTAGGGACAACAAAAGCAGTCAGATGTGTGACATTTTTGCTTACAAAAATTGCATGGGTCATTTTTCTGTCCCTCAACTTAGCAGTTAATTAGGCGCACACCTTCACACCGTCTCCATCCATTGGTTTCTACGTTATGTACCTATCTGTTGTGTCTAGGGAGTGAGACAGCCCCTGTCCTCTGACCTCAGCTACAACAACTGTGTGCTATGACCTGAAAACCTCCGTGGAAAAACAGCGCCCTCTTCCTGTCGTGTGACATAAAGCGACTCAGACTTGCAGACTTCCCTCCAAATCCAAACGTGTGTCTCATACCATAAAAATCAGTGTAGTCACTACTGTATACTATAAAGAAATACAACACCTACCACGTATATTAATCTATGATTAATAAATCTGGATTATTTCAAAGTGAGGGTGAATACCTGAGGAGGTGCAGGTAGTGCTGACAGATGGCCGACACCAGCTGGAGGAAAGTGTCTTCCTCTGTCTCAGTGGCTATTTGAAGCTTTTCCAGCTGGCACTTCGTCTTCCGTCTTCTCTGGTTTCCAAGACGCCTCAAGGATCTACAGGGAACCCTGTCGCCACATAATCCTCAGAACTGCAAATGCATGGTGCTTTTTTCATACTTGGTAATGACAGACGGACGTGGGTGTCACCGTACATGTGGTATTGTTGTGTTTCTGTTGACTTAGCTCATATGAAGTGAGTTTTAAAGTAGTAATGAAGTCCGAACACGAGGAGTCAATTTACCAGGGTGAAAAAATCAGTAAGACAAGAAAATCCGCCAATGTTTACCCCAATATCTGCGTATCTTCTCTGTCCAGGGGCCACCAAAGATATGGGTAAGATGCTGGGTGGGGAGGAGGAGAAGGACCCGGATGCAGCCAAGAAGGAGGAGGAGCGGCAGGAGGCACTGAGGCAGCAAGAGGAGGAGAGGAAGGCCAAACATGCCCGCATGGAGGCAGAGAGGGAAAAAGTACGGCAGACCATCAGGGACAAGGTAGGAAACGGTCTTCTGGTTTGACTCGTGCTCTGTAGAAACTTGCCTTCTTTCACTGAATATCACCTCTTGTCCTCTCTTTGTTCAGTATGGGCTGAAGAAGAAGGAGGAGAAAGAGGCGGAGGAGAAAGCGGCTATGGAGCAAGCCTGCGAGGGGTCACTGACGCGCCCGAAGAAGGCGATCCCACGGGGCTGCGGAGACGACGACGAAGAGGACGAGGAGAGCATCCTCGACACTGTCCTCAAGTTTCTGCCAGGACCTCTACAGGACATGTTCAAGAAGTAAAACAAAAAGCAAAACAAATCAAACGAACCCTAAATTCAGGGTCCAGTCTGGCCTGGGCTAGGCTGCGGGGCAAAGGGAGGCGGGGATGTTTGCATCGGGGACTTAAAGGGTTGAGAGGACTTTAAGAGTTGAAGGTTTGGGCGAGAAGAGTGACTGGAGAGATTGGTTTGGGTATTTGTATGCAGGCAGGGTCTGAGTGTGGATCTGGGGTGTGTAGAAGTTGTTGGGAGCATTACGGATTCGGGAGGGGGGGTCTTGCCAAACTGTTAGAGGCTACACACTGCCTTTCTAGAAATCTTTTACTTTGTTCTTTTCTACTCCTCGACGATTGCGTCATTCTTCCCCTTTTTATTTGCCACAATTGCTGTACAACCTTTCAACTGCCACTTAGCACATTTCTTACAACTAGTAAGTTTTTCCTGTTGTTATTTTTACACAGACTAAGTTCAGACATTTTGATTTGGTTGGTCATCATCTGTGGCCAGGCGATGGTGACCAATGGAGAACAGTATTCCCTTAGAAGGACCGTGGACGCTTTTGTCCTCTTGCTTGTGTGGTTTTTTCAAATGGCACTGCCACCATGTTTTCCAGTAGATCTAGCATGTTGTGTTTATTTAAATGGGTGTTTTCTACTTTTATGAACCTGGTGTAGGTCTTTATATTGAAGAAAAAAAAAAATCAGCATTTGAGTTTTTAGGACATGTGCCTTCATATCATCTCCTCCAGCAGAGGAATTGTAAATGAGGGTTTCATTTTCAGTCAAACAGGTGTACAGTTGTTGGTAGCATGTAGGCGCGCGTTCAAGGATACAACATGGAACACTTTTGGAATAATGTATTTGATATAAAGTTGGCTTGTTGGAATATTTTGGGGTTTCCAGACACCATTCTTCAAACTAGGCACATCTGGAAATCCAAGACCAAGTTTCGAAGGATGAACAGTTCACAAAAATATTTAAAAAAAACATAATCCAATGTTACTTTTAGAGAAGCTAAAGTTTCTAAGCCTGTCAGCTAGTTAGACTGCCATTATGCTAGTAAAATACAAAATCTTGAACCTGTAGTTAACCTCAAAATGTGACTTTTTTCAATCACAAGATTTCGGAATATACCTTATTTAGCTCAAGGTATCGCCCATACAAGCAGGCGAGACTCGTTTTACCTTGTTTGAATCCCATTTCCGTCGAGTTTTTAGATAGTGTGGTCCCTGTAGACAATCAAAGCATTGAACACTGAGGGTAGCCGGTACTGTACATGTTGTCATTTCCTGTCATATGCTTGGTTTAAAGTGGGTTCTATATTAAGCACTAGATTAAATGATTGCTATTAAGTGGCTCTTAATTTAAACTATTCTTATTTTTTTCTTCTTCTTCTTCACACATGAATGCAAATGCCAGGCAATGTCTGGTTTTTTTTATTTATTTATTTTTTTTACTTACTTTAATTATTACTCTTTGTGAATGTGCTGCCAAGTTTATTTTAATGCAACAGAAATTGTGATTTAATCCACATTCCAGCTGAGCTAACCTTTCCCTTCATCTTTTAAATGCATAAGTTGACCTTGATCGAAAAGCTCATCAACATCAAGACCAAAGAAATACTGGTGAGACCTTACTATTTCTTTCGTCACAGCTGAAACGAAGACGTGCATGCCTGACTTGGCTTTTATTGTACGTGCAAAGCCTGCAGGAGAAACACACAGCGGCCTGTTCAGCGTGTGCATGCATCCCAAAGACCACCACCAAACTAAAACGATACTCTCCTATTTCCTCAAAAGTATTCCATGGCTAAACAAAACTAGATACGTTAACTGTAGACTGAGCCTGAGAAAACTGGCTTGCGAGTTGTCGCAATTCACTGCGTGAAGAGCTCACTTAGAGTCGAGTATATTCTGCATCCTGCATCTCTTAATCCAACGAAATATCATAGTGATTTGTCATATAGCATTTACGTAGATGTACTGTAAATGGAAACGATCTCTATTTAGTGAAACTACCTTAATATATGGACATTTATCGGTAAAACAAAGCATGTTGGTTATTCCTTAATGATGCGGTGGTTTTTCAGTGGTTAGTTATACAACGGTGTATGATTAATACATTGTTCCGTGAGTTTGTAAGTTAAAATATTAAGGATTAATAAGACTATTGATGAAGTTGTCATAAGCACTATAAAGGCATTTTCTTTTCTTTTGTTCATTTTCTAGCTCAGATAGGACTTTTCACTAGACAAAGCCATATTGTTTAGATTGCAATAATTACTTAAAATGATAAAAAGAGAATATTTCATTGAAAGTTAAGCGTCTCATGTTTGTTTTCTGTAAAATCTGAAGAAAAGATATTTGCATATCCGTTTGTAAATCCTCACCATTCTTGTAACTTTAAAGATGTATACTAATGTATACGCAAAGAAAATGTATGTAGAAAAAAGAAGCCATTGTTATAACTGTCTGAGTGTACTACATGTGTACTGTAAGTGTGTGTGTTTATATGTGTGTGTCTTTCTACATGTCCGTGATGTGAGACCATGTTGTTGATTCATATAGTCCTGGTTTATACTACATAAATGTGTCTTTGAACTATTTTGTGCACAGGTGGAAGCTAGGGCGACTCCCTAGTTGTGCCACGTCTAAAAAAAGAAATAATACTTAACACATTCCTTTCAAAATGTTGAGCATGCAGATGTTTGGAAGAGAAGAGAATACACCAAATGTCAAAAGACAAAAAAAAAAAAAAATAGACTATTTCCTGTTTCTGAAGGAGTCTCCAGGCAACAGAATCTGTGCATTGGATCCAGAAAGATCAGCTGTGCGATGGGCTTGTTGAGTGTTCGATGTTCTTTGTTGTCTGAGGTTTGATGAAGCTTCAGGCTGTGATCACACAGGAGCTTTGGAGCTCATATGTGAGCATCGCTAACGAAAAAAACGCCAAGCTGTGTCCCGGTTCTATAGTTTAAGTTTGTAGTTTGTAGTGCATTCACACAGGAAATGTGACAAAATAAAGTATACTCAAATTTCAAAATCAGTTTGCAGTATAAAGCTCAGAACTATGAACCTTTGGGGAATTCCACATGGACAAGGGTCGAAATTAAGTTCCTGGGCAAGATTAATCCCCCAAAAAGTTCCTGCTCAGGAGGAACTCGGGGTAGCACTGTACATTTCTGGTTGGCCAGTTGGTTTTGTTCATTGGGCTCCGACACATCAACAAGGAGTTAAATAGTAATGACGCCTGTCCGTCACTTTATATGGCTTCATTGTTGCTGCCCGTAGACAACAGGCTGAAGGAACCTTTTAGTTCTTTGAAATGTTCCTAGGACTAAAGTTCAGGGTACAAACGTGGCTTTGTGAGAAAAGCACTCGGCTCTCTTGTTAAGTTTTCTAATTGAAAACTGGCATTGGCGTTGAAAAGTCAGACTTTGGTTTATGGCTGGTGGAACACAAAACATTTAAGTTAAACTGGAGAGCAGATAGATAAATAAATAAATATTGTATACGTTATAGTATTTTCTAGCATATAGTGTAAGAATGGGACACAGCTTTTGATTGCTGGGTACAATTTAACAAGAAATACAAGCTTGTTACTCAGTCATCGTAATATTTGGTTTGCATATTTTGCATGAGCACTAACTCCAGTTTGGACACTTTGAAGTGTCAAACATGCAACTGAGACTCTGGCAGCCACATATTGGTTCAAACTAATTGGCCAGACGAAAATGATTCGAATCAGTTGATTCTCCAACAAACTTGCTAACAGAGAATTCATCGTCTGTGATCACAGCCTAAAGACATCAACTCTGAGATGAGTTAAAGGCTTTTAAAAAGACAATGGGGGACGTGCAATTAAAAAAAAGAAGAAGAATAGATACTGTAACTAAAATATTTGCTTTTTTTGATATACTAGATGTTTTATAGTACTAAAAACTCAATTTTGATTTCAGTGTAAAAATCATGCAAATTGTCATGTCTCTATATGAGAGACCAACCTGCAGAGAGATTTATTTTAATGCAGTCGCTTTGCTCATCCTCATGAACAAACCACAGAAATTTAAATGATTGCAGTGCAGAAGTTGTTTTTTAGCGCAGTGTGCTTTGTTTGAGTCGTTCGAGATGAATCACCTTGATTTATTTCCTGCGTTAACGCAGGGATTCCCCACAATGCCAGGTTACATGCCAGTTTCACCTACAGCACGTGGATTAAGTTTATTCAAGCCTTGTATCTCCCAGGTGGTATAAACTGGGACATAAATCCATGGCTAGGCTTAATTCATGGGCCCTTCATGGAAACTACAGCCATACATCCTCTGTATGTAAAATAGTCTCTCAGCGGGACTCGTCTCGAGGCGTCACAGCATGTGAACTGCCTTTTTAAAAGGGCTATTACCATGTCATCTGTATGTGAGGTTAGTGCTAACTCATCTGTCGCATCTGTGCTTGTCCTGGCGTGAAGTGTCGTTTTAATACATTCTGGTTGCATGAGATACTTCAGTGTGGAAAATTGTGTTTGTGGAGCCGCCGTGGCTTTTCAGTTTAGATAAACACCTGGGTCGGTAGATAATAGAGTAAAAGCAACGAGTTGTCACCTCTAAGTAGGGGGTTATAAACAATAAGTATTATTTTAGATGGAATATATGGACTGTATATTTTGCTAACACAGAAGCAGACGTGGGTGAATGTGAGAGATGAAGTGTAGATTTTGACACGAAAGGCCTCAAAGACATTAAACAACTACATCAAATCCCGACTTCTCTAAAAGCATCTTTGGCTCAAAGGCTACCATTGATGGGATGCTTTCAGGGGAGACTCAATCTAAAGAGATTGCAACTGAAAAACTGGATTATCAAAGCATCTTCTGTTGTCAGGAGCCCGGAAACATACAGAGAACTGAGAAACAGGCTAAGCTTGGAACTGCCATTCGAAACCACAGTCCCTTTCCTTAAGTTTGGTGATATTTCTCATTACAATCTATCAACACAAAATAATGTATACTGGCAGTGTGCATACGACATGCCATAAATGTTTACTTCTTAGATATAACTTTAAAAAATGCAACGAGCGACTGAAATGGAGAGAACATTTTAGAATAAAAGAAAAACTTTCCTTTAAACTTGATCGTTCATCCAACTCCAAACAAGGCTGGACTTTTTTTCTAAACTCTGTAATGATGTCATAACAGTTGTGTTTTTTTGTAACATTTTTACGTATACACTTATGAATATTATTGTAACTGCCCTGCTGATTCCTGCCAGTAAATGCAGTAAAGTGAAAGTGAGCGCTCGGTGAATGCCGTTCGTCTTATCGCCACGTTTACTTTCCCTCCAGTGGAAGTCGAGATTCTGGTGAGCACAACTGTTACTGTGAAGAGTAACTCTCTGAATACATTCCAGTCTTTTTTGGCATTTGCACTAGAATACGTTGAAATGTTACATTAGCAACGGTTATGGCATCTAAAAAGTCAACACTACTAACTACCTGTATTTTCTTTTTTACGTTTGCCTGCCCTCTAAATGGTGAAGTTGAAAGGTAAAAAACCGTAGTGACCGGGGTTAAACACCTGGCAGCAATCCCTTTAATTTGGCCATTTGTGTCAATCGACACAATCGGCGACGTTCACAGGTTTGCTGATGATGTGACCTTCTTCACTGTCCCATGAGGCAACTGGAGACCCCCATGTGAACAGGCTGGGAGTGACTATATGGTAAAGAGTGGAAAACAAAATGTTTAAAGGAAATGGGGAAACATTTAAAGAAAAAAAGTATGGAAAAGGGATAAACAACTGGAAGAGGGAATGGATTTTTATTAAAGTTCCTACAATTGAATCAAGAGGGTCTTTTTAATTCAGGGTGAAAATAATTTCAGGGTGCAGAGGTTAAGAATGTAAAATATGAGTTCTTATGCTATTTTTTCCTTAATTGCATGTCATATACTCTATGTGAAGCCCAATCACTGTAAAACTGTCTCATCGATGGAACTGAATCATTCTTTTTGGAAACTAAATGCATAACACTAATAATAATTAAAAAAAAATGTTTATAAAAAGCTACCTGTGTTTTTATTCTCTGTGTTGCTTGCCTTCCCTTCACCAGGGCCGTTTATAGCTGTTTGAGGACCCTAAGATGCAAGATGCTATTTGGGGGGCCCCTCCCTCACTGAGAGAGAGAATCCTAACCTTTTCAGATGATCAGATCATTTTTCTGACATAACAGAAGAATGCTCTCCCCACCAATCCAAAACAGTAAAAAAATGAATAACTGAACTTACTTAAATGAATAAAAATACTAGTAAGTAAGAAACATGTAACACTTCGTATGTTTGACCGCGAGTCTGATGTTTGAGGCCGCTGCACAAGATAAAAGCTTTTATTTATTATTATTTTGATGCCATGATGCAAATGTTAATGGTGCCTGCCATTATTCTCCTCACTTCAGAGACACCCGTCGTTCATCCTGTCATACCTGTCGGGATGAATCGGGGAGCCCTCTGGTGGCTGCGGGCCCCTATGCATATAGCAAGAAACGGCCCTGGCCTTCACTGTAGTGGTATTTTTTCACAAAGCACATTCATTAGTTTTATTGGTTTTATTAGTTTTATTGGTTTTATTGGTTTTATTGGTTGATGAGACGTGTTTCTTGTCTTGAAGGTCCAGCGTAGGTTTAGTTGTATCTAAGTTGCATTTTTCAAATAACTGACACTATCTCAACTACTTTATCTATTATTTTTTATTTACATTTTATCAAAGAGCCACATGTTTTATAATTAATCTTTTGTACTGACCATTGCACGTCCAAACACTGGAAGAAGTCTTTGGAAACAATGAGGCTTTTACTTCCTGAACCAAAGGTGTCCCAAATAGCTCCTCCCACAAAATGGCACACATTCACCTGTACCTCATGTTGCTTTGAGTAGATCTGACTTTACAGAGAGAAACCACCGTCCCAGTATCAACATAAAGCCACCATCAAACAGAAACAGCCATGATACATGAGGTAGGTATATAACAAAACTGGTTTATTTGAGACACCTGTATGATTTGTGCCAGCTGGTAGTGAAGAGTTCACAAACAGGATATAGGAAGAGTCTCTTTCTCTGGTTTGTTTGAAGTTGTTAAGGGGTTAAGGTACCACCAAAACTCTCTCATATTTCTGGAAACATCTCAGTATGATGGAAATATTCACGTTGTGGGTATTGTGTAATGAAAACATTCAGTCTTAACTGGCTGTCAGATATGTTCTTTAGGTAATCTAAGTTTATGTTTATGTGTATTTAAACCTTTTAAAAATAATGTTGATTGAGTTATTTGCTATCGATTCGCAAGACCATAGTAGCATAAGTAAAAGTATTATATCAGCTGTGTTAGTTTAATATACCAAAGTGTTTTTGAGGGCAGAAAACTTCATATATACAATTACTAATAAAACAGACTCTTGTAGCACAGAGCCGAGGAAACTAGATCCCTCAGTAACTGACCTTTTAAATTTTTCTGTATGTTCCAGGGTATTAATAAAGCTCGTAGTGAATATATTAATCACCAAAGGCACAGCCAATGAAACTAATCCCATTTTTAAAAAAACAGATTTTCAGTGTGCATATGTTAGAGGCTGATAGTGCAGCCTATAATTGCAGACGCACAGAGCCCTATAGCAGCAAATATTTCCAACAATACTACTGAAGCTGTGAGCATTTCTTGTGTTGCGCCTGTATGAGCACGTTAAGTCGCTGTATCCAATTTGCGGCACTTGTTTAAAGGAAATATGTCACCCAAAACGTGTGATTTAAATGGTAAATATTCCCCTGATTTGAATGGTGCCACCGAGGAGTCATCTTGGATTTCAACTGCAAGTCACCTGTATGCTCGACAGCCATTCTCAAAAATGAAAAATACATAAATGAGTTCGAGTTTTCCAGGTGA
The DNA here is from genome assembly GCA_036365135.1 of Miichthys miiuy. NCBI lineage: Eukaryota > Metazoa > Chordata > Actinopteri > Sciaenidae > Miichthys > Miichthys miiuy. The sequence continues at coordinate 24,969,013 of CM071611.1, read as the reverse complement.
CACAAGGCTTTGATTTGTGGGAAGGTTGCATGAGTTCTGCAACTGTTTCCTTCTTCAGCAGTGACGGCAAAGTTGTTGTAGAAACCTGTTGTTCATTTGACAAATTAAAATATTAGACCGCACTCACTGAAATGTATTAATGATAACAGCTTCTTAACATAACAGCTTGAGGCACTGATTCCTGTAGCCTGTGTGCGGTAATGTCTGACAGGTGTTTGAAAAGGCTGACTGTTCACATACAGTCACACAGTTGGGTACAAACAGTCGCCTGCTCTCGTCCAACCTGCTTCTTAACGCCGCCGCTGCCTTACTCAGTGTATTGTGACTGATGAATTACCAGCGGCGATTTGCTCTTTTACAGTCTTGTTAATCCTGAATGAAAGACTCAGATTAGCGTGTGTGTGTGTGTGTGTGTGTGGGCTGTTTGTAATTTCCAGAGACCAATAGACTTTTTTCTCGTTAAGGGGCTTTGAATGACAGACGGCAGAGAAGTGGTTTAGTGTATTTCTGTCTCCTGAGGAAAACTCGACACGAAGCATTTACATTTAGAGAGACAGCGAGAGAGAGATTAGCTGTTTATTTCAGCTAGTGTTCACTCTAAATGCCAAGAACAGAGGTTGTATAGTGGTGTGTGTGTGTGTTTGTGTGTTTTCTGAAGGCAGGCATGTATCTTGGAATGGGTGTAATTATGTTTCCACTATTCCCGTTCAAAGTAACAGAACAAACAGTCCTGTGGGAAAGTCCTGGCCTTGTCTTGTTGTGGAAAATGGAAATGCCGTCACAAGCAATATAACCGATGAGAGTCACAGTGTCGCTACAGTCAGTAATTTGGACCTAAAATTTTAACCTAAAATCTTCTTGGACTGAGATTAAGAACGACCTCCATAAATTTGTTGAGTTATTGAAAGCTTAAAATTGCTTGATGAAGTGCCATGAGGTCTTTGAAAACGAAATGGGTAATCATCTGGGGAGCATGAATGTTCTCAGGAAACTTCATTGAAACCTATTGGTTAGATTATGAAATATCATTTCTCATTTTCAAGCATTTTTCTTGTCTCCTTCAGGTGAAACCATCACGGAAAAGGTTCATCCTCTGAAGAGCACGAACATTTTAAGGTAATTTCTGTGGATTTCTGTGGTTTTTCGCAGGTGCAGTTGGAAGTTTTCTAGAGGCTAAACTAAACATCTGTGGTTTATTGAAATCTGTGTGATACATCATCTGGTAACCATGAATATACACAGTAAATTTCATAGAAGTGTCTTCATTAGTTTCAGATATCTTGAGTGAACGTTGCAGTTAGACCTCATGGTGGTCATGGAGTGTCGGAGTGAAAATGGTTCATCCTCTGGGATTAAATATATTCAGGAAATTTCATAGCAAGGCCTTTATGGTCATAATTATGACCTGATGGTGGTGTTAGACTAGAGGTCAGAGTTATTAGGGATTATCCTCTGAGGATCATAGTTGCTCTTGACCACAGTGATGGATCATCTGACTTAGACAAACCAAATGGAGGCAGGATATTCTTAACACGAGATGCTGAAATTTGGACCCATGGAGCGCAGGATGAAGGCAGATGATGGGTTTGGGTCGTATTCTTGGTGTTTCCGTGTCGGTCCCTGTGTTTTACATGCAGGGGTGGGACCCTCAGCTGCACTGGGACACAGCCAGGAGGGAAAATCACAGACATTTGAGCTGAAAATGAAGGAAAGGGAGGAGAGAAAACAGAGTGGATGTAGGGGGTCTGGAGGATGATGAGAGAGGGAGGACGGAGGAGACTGACTGATGACGGAGGAGGGGAGGAAAAGGCGTTGGTTTGAAGTGGACATTACAGCTGTGAGCTGTGAGGATCAAATCTTTCATTCTCACCTGGCTGAAATGTCAGAAAGGACCAATTCTTCACTTCTCCTTCCACTTAAGGAAGATTGTTATTATTCAGGTGATTATGCACCGATGTAAACATAGTTACGAATATTAGATTCATTTTTTTGTCTATTTTATAAATGGAGCCCTCTGAATCTGACATCTGATATGTCAGCAGTGCCACCTACTGTTTGTGAGCAGCTATTACAGCCTGCTCATCTGCATTTCAGGATAAATGTTGATTTTCAGGCTTTTGACAGCGTTTGTGTCTTCAAAAGGACAAACTATGCAACAACAGCAGTGTGGTCAACAGCTGAGACACCTCACCAGCATTCAAGTGTATCTAAGTAAGGTCACTGTGAGACTGGCAACGTGTGACATGCTGGAAAAATGAAACGCGACATCATTAACATATCAAAGGTTTCCTTCCTTCCTTGCTTCTTTCTTTCCTTCTTTCCTCTAAAAGTTTAAAATGTTCAGAATATTCAAAATGTAATAAAGAAAAAAAGAAATTATATTTAGAATATTTTGAACATTTTAAACTTTTTTACGAACGTTTTTAAACATTTTTAGACTTACAAAATTCACAATTTAAGTCTAAAAATGTTCAAAAATGTTTTTAAAAAAATATTCTAAATATATATTTTTTGAGAATTTTGTAAGTCTGTTCACAAACGCTGAAAAAATATTCAAAATAATATTTTTCTGAAGATTTTGAGAATTTTGTAAGTCTAAAAATGTTCAAAAACGTTTTAAAAAAAAGTTTAAAATGTTCAAAATATTCAAAATATAATTTAAAAAAAATTTAGATTTTTTATTACTATTATTTTATTCATTTATTTTTTAAATATTATTTTCTACTTTATTTTATTATTTTAAATTTAATTTATTTATTTATTTTTTTTCATTATTATTATATTATAATATTATATCATATCATAAGCATTTTGTGTTACATGTTTTGTATGAAAATTGCTGTACAAATAAAGTTTGCTTGATTGACTGAGCTATAAAAGAGAAACTATGGTGTCATAGGTCCGTCATTAGGGTTGGGTGATATTAAGGTTTCGACAATATGAATCAAAGACATTTATATTTATATATATAAGATGTCTCTCCCTGTAATATCTGGTCGTGTTGGACCATTATGGAGAAAGTTCATGGATAAGAACATTTAGAGATGTTTATGGTTTCTTTCAGGTGGTTCATTTTCTGAATTTAACCAACAAGATAAATTCCTGTCATGCTTATTTTATAATTTAAGATTTCCAAAATAGATTTTCCAGAAAATACTGACACTGTATTTGAAAAATAGATGTATCAGGACAGAGAATTTTATTTATAATCGCCCTCCTCTAACCTTCACTGACATCGGTAGACAATGAAATATTATCTTAACGGTGCAAACTGCAGATGTTCTTCTGTCTGAAGGTGATTTCCTGTCTGTCAAAACATGAGAGTCAATCTTCTGTAACGAACACAAGAGCTTGATGAGTGCAGGCTAAACAACAGGACTTTAAACGTTAATGAGATTCTGGTGTTGACAGCTGTTCTGATGTGCAAGGCGACACATCAGGTCGTGTCAGGCTACAGATCGACCAAAGCCCTGACCTGCTGTAAACACCTGCGGCGGTCAGCTGACCTTTGATATGTTAATGATCTCGCTTTTCATTTTTCAAGCATGCCAACAGAAACCAAGGGCGATACAGTCTCACAGCGACCTTACTTAGATACACTTGATTGCTGGTGTCATAAATAAAAGTGAAAATGTTGTAACATTAAAAACAAACAGAAAAATATTTCAAAATAGTTAGGGTTAGTGGTTCTTATTGTAAATTGGAATGAGGGGTCAGAAGTCAGATAAACTTTACATAACAATAGAAAAAGCTTCATTTCTGAGAGGTTTATTTGTCATCGTGGGTCTTTTTTTTTTGTGCTTTTTATGCACCAATCTTCTGTTTATCTACCATTTATTTTCTGTCGCCCTGCTCTGCAGTTTATGCAGCCGTTGGTGACTTAGGAAATGAACGAGCGGCAGAAAAATGTGTTTGCTTTTCAGTTGCAGATTTCTCTGGAGGCTTGTGGAACGCTCCCATCTAGTGGACGTTGTCTGACATCGCAGGCAGCTTCAGGTGAACGTGCACAGTTAAGTAACAGAGCCTACCACTGAACTGTACACACGACAGTGACTCTTATCAGCAGTCTGCAGGCTGACGCACGTAAACATCCATACATGTCAGACAGCAACTCTTTATCTCTGACACATGACAGGTCATCACATGACACTGAGACAGGACTCGTGTTTAAAAGCTTTATTTATTTACAATAAGACACTTCTGGCTGTCCACCACGTGGAATGGCAGTTAACATATTTACAAGTATTTACATGACAAGAAGACATTTGTTTCTTCTTTTGTGCGTCATCTGGTGAGCGGTTAGTGATTGCACGTTTATCCTGCAGACTATATGCATGAACAAACAATGTAACTGTCCTTGTATGTCACATGTAATCTGAATATTTGCGTTTAAGATGTAAAATTAACTTGTAAAACTCACTTTTCTTAATATAAGAAACACACATACTAAAACATAATATGTACAAGTGGACAGCACGGGATGCACATGCAGTCCATGTGCAATGAAAGGCAACGGTTCATGTGAAACAACATGACGTGTCATTTTCAATACAACACGTGAGCAGCTAATTCACTGCGAACTCACCTAGATTTTAATTTGACGTTAAAATATTTGAGAATTAAAATGCGTCGGTGCACTAATTACACACGTGACGATCGTTTTGATCACGTGCTGTTGGACGCTGAGCTGCAAAGAGATGCTATAATTTTAAAACGTCACATCCTTTATAAATGTTTAGCTCTGTCTTCATCATGAAATCACATTTCTTCACCTCCATCAGAGGAAAGTGCATTGATTTGGCGATTTGCAGGTCACAAGACGTCGTCAGGTTAAAGCCATGCTACATTTGGTGTCTAAGTTACATATCAACGACAATTGCTCAGCAGATAAATGAAGTTATTGTTGAATCAATTAAGTATCTTATATATATGATGTTAAAGATTAGAGCCTAAAAGCGTTTTATTGCCTCGACGTCTAGAGCTTTGGACCGCAAAATCACCAAATCAACTTTTTGCTCTTCTGTTCCAGGACAGACTGATCCGAAACAAGGCGATACACCCTTCAGAGGATTTCTTTGGTAAATTAGCGTTAGAAATACTCGAATCGCTCGCTAAATAATGAGAATGTTTGACGCTAAATTCATCCGTGTGTCCACTGTTAGCTTTTTTATGCTAAGATATGATTTTTAGGATTTATTTAGCAACTAAATGTTAGAAGATGGCCGTCGACTTTCATCACTAAAAGAATCAAATCTAGAGTCAAAGTCAAACAGTGAAGATCGGCTTACAGCACCCAGCTAGCTCCTCTGATTGACCATTTTTAAATTACCAAAACTGAAACAATTATCTTCAATGATCAGGAACAGTTAGGCTACATGACGTGTAAATGTAACTTAACTTTTAGTCACTTCTTGATTTAATGCAAATTAGCGATGAGTTTTATGGATGACGGGTATGAAACCTGCTGTAGCTCAACACGCTATATGAGCTCTAAAGACAAGGCTCTGTCCAGGAACACATGGATGACTTAAGTGACCTAATTCTTAAAAATACTACCTTAAAACCTCTTTGACCTCAACAACCTTTGTGTGGCTATAAAGTCAATGTTTCTCAGGGCTAAATTATGTAATAACTTCACTGTGAAGTTTGTTTAGTGCAAGTTAGCATCAACTACCAGTCTCTCTTGTCTCAAAGAAACCGCTGCTGTGAGCTTATTTGCCAAAATAGCGATTCCTGGCGATTATGTTTTAAATCACCAGACTGTTTTCTTCTTCTTTCATCCTTAGAGGCTCCTGAAGAACTGAAGGGAGAGCTCATAGCTCAGGAACATGGTGGCGCTCATCGGGAAGCCTCGGATGGCGTTGACTGACGTTCCGCGGAAGAAAACCTGCACACGAGAACGTACAATTTTTTAGTGAAACACAAACTTAATCCCAAAGAACACGTGTTCAGGTTAGTCTGATCGTGTCCTGTAAGAACTCATTGATCTGTTAGTCCATTCTGTTGCAACACTAATGACACTCGGTTATTGATCACGCGACTGTTATGAAGCATTTTTTCCCCCCATGTTAGAAGTCTGGATAGTTTGTCGACATTTTGTAACCTTAGATGTCATGAACATTAGGGCTCCTGAACGCAGCATTTGGCAGCACGGTTAAGTCCAAGAGGACGGCCATGTTGCAACCATTCACCTGAGGTGAACCCGCTAAAGACTTGAAGGGCAACAGATCTACTGTTGACTCTTGACAGCTGCATCTATTAAAACCATGTCGTCATTTTGGATGAATGCTGCACGTTTTATTTTTCTGCGTTTTGAAGAATGCCTGATCTGAAAGTGTCTGACTTCATGTGTAGATGCTCCTGGCTGCTGATCTTATAGCATAATATTTACCAAGAGAGGCCCGTCTGTTTGCAGCATGTTGAGCTTTCATTCACAGAAAGACTCACATGATCCAGCACACTTCGGGGAATTCGAGTTCTGAGAACGCAGCTTGACTCTCAGCTGGGCGACTGTTTTTTTTTCTCAGGTTTCATCTCGAGATGACTGAACCATCTGTTACATTTACAGCAGCGAGTACAGTAAGACTGGCAGAGTAGCGGTGTGTATTTACATCTCTAAGAACAGAAATGGGTTATCTGCTAGGATTTATAGCCAATTAAACAATTGCAACGACGATCTGGAAGTGCAGAATCTTTCCAGGTAAACGAGCTAAAACAAGTCAAAAAATAAGTCTGATGAGGCTGGTACTGCAACCAAATCATTGGTATACTGTATCTGCCTTCTGTTGTACAACTTAAATAAAATAAAGTTGACAGTGGAATTGTATAATTTCCTTTACAGCACTCGAGGTACCAGCTGAGCTGAGCATAAACCCAAATAAATATTTCACGATCAAAGTGTGACGTTACGCTGAAAGTCTTTAACATCCTACTTTGATCTGGAGTCGGACGCCTCTTCATAATCTGTTGCTTTTCCTTGGTCCACCTGAGACATGATAACCTCACGCGACCTACGACTAAATATAGTATAGACAGAAGTGGCTGTATCTACAAGGAGTCATAGCCAACGCTTAGTGCCACTGGAACAACTTTAACGTCGTGAATGTAAAACTTGTTTGTTTTTTTTAAGAGATGAAGCGATTTCCACAGAAAATCTTGTTTCCACCTCTGACAGAAGAAAATTTGTGAGGCTTTTCCTCAACATACTAAATATAGTTGACAATAAAGCGAACTTAACTTAATCACAGCATTTTGATGAGCCTCTAATATGTCTTTATACTTAATTTCTCACTAATTTTCTCACTTCTCACCCAGCGTCTCTTTCAGGGCGATGCTCACCTGCACTCCCTCCGTCTTGTAGCTGTGGATGATGCAGTGCACGATTCCCCTGTACTTCCTCTGCAGCTGAGCGTCGGCCTGCATTCGACTCTTCACCACATCGGCTGGCGTGGCCGTGATCCAGGAAATGGACCCTGAAGTGAAGGAGGAGAACAAACTTTAGTTGCTGCACGGTTAAGGGTTCCTTAAGAAAGTCAGATTATACGGCATCAAACGTGGACAAAATAAAGTTTTTAAAATGCATTTCTGTGTACAATCATTTGGTAGATGAAGATTAATTAACAGGAGCACTGATGAATACCACATTATAGATCTGAAGGCTCCTCCAAACCTGCTCCAACTCCCCATATAAGACAAGCTGACCTCAGAGCAGGTAGACCGAAACTAACGGACAAAAACTAATGATGCATTCAAGTTCAGTCAATTATTCATGGTGACAGGCGACCGAGTGGAAAAGCACCAGCAGCACACACCTCAGCTGACACATTTTATAAGACTTCATAAAGAAATCCTAAAACTTAACAAGCTTTGCTCTGACAACAAGAAATGTTCGATGTTTTCTGGGTTGTTTCCACACATCCAGACCTCACTGATTTACAGCACACAGCTGATCTTTCAGCTTCCTCTCCACCACATTTTTCAGCTCTGTCACGTGTTCACAGGTGGCCAGCTTGCATCTGGAAGTAACTGTTCTTGTGCCTCTGAGACCAAACAAATCCTAAAGCAGACCCAGCGGGCCGTTCACTGTTTATCCACAGCTCATGTTCGCTCGGGCCGAGCCGTGTGGTTGGCTGGAGGCCTACACACCCTCCTGCTCTACAGATCTGTGCAGTTTAAGAGGAGGTTTGACTTCTAGAAAAGAGCACCAGCATTCTGGAGCTGGAGTTTTTATGTTTTCATCTGAACGCTTCATGGTTTCTGTCGGAAATTAGATCACAATACTAACAAAGGTAAGATTAGATCATGTGTTCCAGCATCACGTCGTGTTTCACAGGTCAGTAAACAAAAAAAATGCCCATCTGCACATTTAGAAACTCCAGTTCAAGGCCAATCTGGGTCTCAATTTAAGCAACAGTCTGTGACACAGCAAGATAATGAAGTCATGCGTCAGGTGCGTGAAGTAATCGGAAAACTTAAATCCACAGCCGAAATATGCAACTCTTCAGACACTTACTCGCCAAAAAACCCCCCAAAAAATAGTGTCTTTCTAAAAATTCAACAAGTTTGTGCATCACAAAGGAGCTACAAGGATAAATCGTCTCACTGGTGATGGATCTGTAAATATCTTGATCATCAGATTGGTCGTTTTTTTTAAAAAAGCAAAAATGGCAAACGTTCGATTAATCGAGAAAAAGGTCGAAACGTCTGAACCCCTGCAGGGTTGGAAGTAAACTCCAGTTTGAAACTGATGTGGCTCAACGTGCAAAATCACGGATTTGTGGTTAAAATAAATTTTAATAAAATAAACTTCATGAGTGGTTGTGGGTTCGTCATGTGTGGTTGTGGGTTCGTCATGTGTTTGGGTCACACTTCTATAATACTACGTTCACTTCTTTTTCTTAAGATTTGCAAATCACATGTACCCAAGTTGACATGATAAATTAAAATAATTAATCAGATACTATGTTGATCATTTGTGTAATATTAAACTGAAGATCTTTGAGTTTTGAGTTTTGTGTAGTCCAGAAACCGTCTGGGGAGGCGGATCCGCCTAATCCGCCTCGTAAATTTTACTGCTGAGATTGCGCTGAAGACGGAGATAAGCGGTTTGTGTCTGCCTTGTTGTTCTATTCCGCCGCGTAAAAGAGTCCTTTGATTGGCTAGAATATGTCACAGATGCATCCACTGATCGGTTGAAAAATATCCCGCCTAGCAACGTTTGTCCCTTTGTTGACTTTCAGTCTGCCGAACATCTATTTTTCGATTGGTCTTTTTGGTCAGTTTCTGGTGGCACATATTTCAGCCCATATTGCTTCTTCTCAAGTGTCCCATCCGTGCGCTTGGTATGAGCTAAAACGTCAAGAACTTTTGTAATTTGAAGTAAAACATTAACATTTAAAAAGGTTAAAAAACACTGTTTCTTCCATAATGTTGTCAGAGACTGATAAGTTCTGACCCTTTCTCATTAATGTCATTGGACTATCCGACGACCATGAACTGCTTCATGAAGATAGCTTGATGGGTGCTCTGATTGGCCAACAAAGTCTGTTGGTTCTCTACTTTTTTGAAGAAATCTAAAAGAATGTAATAAATCAAACCCATTTGCGTCAGACTGGAGCAGACTTGGCCTGCGTGGGCGTTGCCATGTTGACAAAAATATTGTTTGTCTGCAACTATGTCGACTATCTAAACCAAATGTCAAAAAAACACTTTTCAAACAGTTCAAAGACTCAAAGATTTGTCGATAAATTTGGGAAAAAATGGTTATTTGGTTGTAAATTTGTAGCTTGTGGCCGTAACCCTCAAGCAGCCATTATGAGACCGACCCAGGGAGTTTTTGGTGTTCACCCAGAAACAGTTTGAATTCATGCCAAAGATCCGAGTGCAATGACGGCTTCAGTGTCTCGAATCTGCAGCTGTGCTGCTTTCACACGCTGACCTACTGACTCTGACTTGTCATGTTATAGATCTGTTATATGGGCAGTGAGCTCTCTGTACGGAGTCTTTTAAACCTTCAAACTTCGTCTGAGGAAGCAAGCGTTCACGTCCATTTCAATCCTCTAGTCTGATGACTTCTCCATGTGGTAAAACATCAGCTATGCACAGTGTTTTACAGATGCTGTTAAAGCCAAATCAAATTGTGCCACAGCTAAACAATTCATCTGGCCTCAGTTCCAACCCAATAAAAAGCAGATCATCAGCACTTTTAAGCCTCATATCGATCAGTGTGGACTGTATGCAACTTTCTCCTCATCTGGTCAACTTCTGGCCACAATCAACAAACTGCAACAACCGCCAAACTTCCACAAATGTTGATTCTAAACATTTAGTTCTTTCTTTTTGACGTTCCACTCCCGAGTCAGTGGCAGCTTTCCTCATTTAAACATCTGTGAGAACATCAAAACTTCAAAATTCATACATTTCTAAAAAGCCGCGACATTTACCTGCCAGTCCACCGGCCAGCCAGATGGAAAAAGGATGAGGGGCTGAAGTGGCGTCCGGCTTCAGCAGGTTGCAGAGGATGGTGTAAGGGATGAAGTAGAGCGTGTATCCAGGAACGTCCCTCAGGATCATGGCCCCGGCTCCCCTGTAGAGGCCCTGCAGGCCCTCAGTCTGCAGGATGCTGCTGATGCAGTGGAGTGGGCCTCGATAAAGTCTCTGGTTGGGGATGTTGACGGAGCGCAGAGGGATGTTGCCGCCATTTGATACGTTACCAGCAAGTTGTAAATTCTCTGTAGGAGAGGAATGAAATGTGACCGACAGGTTGTGCAGCGTTATATAACTTTTTTTCTGTCACTTGTTGCAGAAAGATGAAGGTCCGTTTCTTCTTCTCTGATAGATTTCTGCCTGTGTGACTCGGGGTTGGAGTTTCTGGCTCATTTTGCTGAAATGTTTTCTCTCATCTCTTACAAATGCATAAAAGATCATTAACAGCTCAGTCTGGTTTGACTTTAGCGGACAGGTGGGTCAAGGGGTACACATGGGAGTGGAACCACGAACCCTGGCAAGGCTCATTAAAGGCTTTACTCATTAACAAAGACGGGCATTATCAGGACACATTTTATTATGAATCTTATTGCTCTGTAGACAATCGTGTACTAAGTTTCAGGTTTAGGTCTGCTGAACGGATTTTCAGAGCGTTGCCGGAAACTTTCAGGGACTTTGCACCGTCGTAAAAGAGTCCATACCTTCAAGGAAGTCAAGGAAACTAAGGTGAGTTGTCACATGACGGGTGTGAAAGGTGTGAGCTCTGTGCACTGTAAACAAATAAAAGATCACGTGCCATCTTGTGATTGAACTTCTCTGACCTCAGTTTTATTGGCTTACTGTTTGAAAACCAGCTTGACTTGAACCCTCTTGTATCAAACATCTTTCTCTTGAGGGTTGAAAGGTGTCTGTGAACTGCTCCTTCAGTATAAACCTCCCAACGGTCCCATCTGTAAGCTCAGTATGATCTAAACGCCCCACAACAACCTTTGCAAGTATAGGGGAGTTTCCGATCTACAACCGCTGCCTCAATCGGTTCATTTGTTTGCGTTATTGTGTGACTTACAGGGTTAAAAAAACTTACACAATAATACAAACAAATGAATCGACCGAGGCAGCGGTAGCCCAGACTGTTTTTGTTGAGTCTGGTGGCTTTGAACAGAGCGATATAACTACGGTCGATCTCTGACAACGTTACGGAAGGTATCCCTACAGACACTGATAAGTCCTGACCCTTTCTCAGTAATGTCAATGGACTATTTGACGACCATGAACTGCTTCATGCAGATAGCTTGACGGGTGCTGTGATTGGCTAAAACTGATTTCTTCTTTTTTTTTTTGTTTTGTAGAAGAAGACAAATTAAAACCCATCTGTGGCAGACTGGAGCAGACTCGGCCTGTTCGTGGGCATTGCCATGTTGACAAAACTACTGTATCTGTAACTATCTGTCGACTGTGTGCCACAAAACCCAGAGGAAGAAGTTCAAAAACAGCAACATAAATCTTTTCAGTTCCTGCTGCCTATGTGGGGGAGGGTTTACCTGCTAGAACTGTCTGCGTCTGCATTTGCAGTCTGATCTTGACCAAATCCACCGGAGCTCCTAGGCCCACTGACACCAGTCCAGTCAGCATGCTGGCCACGGTTAGATCCAGCATGCCGCAGGGATGTCGCCCATCGCCATAGCGATACTTGCTTATAAGTCTCTGTGCGTTACTGAAGAAGCCAAACACAACTGAGTTGTAGACGGTGATGCTGGCCAGCGGGAAAGACATGCCCTTAAAGAACCCCATGACCTGAGAAACAGAGCAACAATTAATGGACGTGAGGAATGATCCAAAATAAATAAAGACATTCCTTAGTGGTAAAATCAAGTAAACCATACTCAAACGTATTCTCAGATTATATCGACCTGTCAGCAATGCACAAGATTAAATATGAGGTGTGAGGTCACTGCCAAATATTTTGAGTCTTTCCTCTGTGGAAAGTATTTCTTCCTAGCAGGGGAGGCTGGAGTGTTGGAGACACATATTGGAGTCTAAACACAGCAGTCCACTGTACGAACAAATCGTCTGACCACTGAGAAATCATGTTTGTGCTGTAGAGAGGGAGTGTATGGCAGATAAAAATTACAACATAAAACACCACGTCAACACTTTGCTCTGATCTGGGAAACTATATGCATGATGAATCTGTTGGCAGAGGTCTCCTAAAATGAAGCTTTAAACAATCCGACTTAGAAACCTGGTCACCGAGGCAACACAACAAAAACACGACACACAGATTGTGACGTTCATGTCGAAGTCATGTAAAAGTTTGATGAGTTTAATGAGTGTCCAGTACGTTCAATCTCAATGCCCTGTTATTTAAACTTAAAGTATTTGTTACGCATCATTTTGACTCTTCACTTAGGTTGCAAAATTCTGGGAATTTTTAAAGTCGGAAACTTTCCATGGGAATTAATGGGAATAAACCGAAAATGTACAAAATTGAAGGTTGGCCCTTTAACAGGGAACTTAAATAATAGTTGGGAAAATATAATTTAGCATAACCTTGGCTAAAACAACCAGATTTCATGCAGGTACACTTGAATATCTGCTATTCTTCAATCACATCGCACACTGCTTACTGCAGGGCTGTTGAGGCCACGCCCCCTACCTGCACAGGTGATTTCTGTACCTGGACCACACTTTAGAGCACACAGAGACTGTTGAAGACACATTTGAGCTCGTGGACTACATAAAATTGTTCAATAAATAATTCAAACTTGATAAAGTTCTACTTACAAATAAATCTGTTGAAATGTTTTTTAATTGTTTTATTTTGCACGTCTGCTTATGACAAAACTAAATGTTTAGATATAAGTTTGGATACGATGCGATACACAAATTTACAATTAATTCACATAAATTCCCATACATGTTTCCAATTTGGAATATTTCCAAAATTCCCCAGCTTAACTTGGCTTAACCCATGGAAAGTTTCCAAAAATTTCCCAAAAAAAGCATTTTTCTCTTCACTAATCTGCCTCATGAACAAGATCTGGGTATAATAATAATATTTTATGTAATTATATAATAATTTTCTTTGTTTGAGGCGCCCTTGTTTGTTAATGTTGGGTCACAACAGCACGGCGGCAGACCGGTTTGAATGTTTACCGTTTCCTTCCTGTAGATGGTGAGGATGCAGTGAAGAGTGTTCTTGTAGCCTTTCCCCGCCTGGAGCCGCGTCTGGGCCAGAGAATAAAAAAATAAATAAAAAAACATTTTCATGAGAAAAAGATGAGAAATGAAATCATAGAATAAACAAAGTCCCGCCCTGATTTTTAAGCTAGCCTCTGGTCCATTAGCGTCAGCTGGTTATAGATGGTCTCATTGCTCTCTTGAAAGACTGAAACATGTTTTTGGATTTTTTGTATCAAAAGATAAAAATCGATGTAAAACTTGAGCATTAAACAATCATTATTCTGTCAGCATTCTGCCAGCAAATTGCATGGAGATCTGAAAGCTAACAGACTTTTTACTAAAAGTACTGCGGCAAACGGAGCCAAAACTGCTCTGTAACTGTGTCTTCTTTTACATAGTGTTCCTGTGGAGAACTTTGGGGCCAGTTTGTGCACAGCCTGAACAGATTGGTGAGAAAATGTGTGCAAACCTGACATAAAACTGTTGCCAAACAACAAACAAACCAGGATGTGGCACAATAAATATGAGGACTCTTGATCAACTCCAGATTGTTCTTCTTTTAATTTTTATGTAACAGCTATAATCAGGACAAGACACTTGTTAAATTTAGTTTTAGGGGATGATGGGAAAATTAAAAATCTGAAATACCTTCACTGTGTCCAGGGGGTGACCCACGACCACGCTGGAAGCTCCTGCAGCCAGAAGAAAAACAAAAGCATAAAATGAATGCAACAAAATACCAGAGAAGAAGAAAAAAAGGGATGGATGTTACCGCGGAGCTGTTGGCAAAGAGGAAAAGGTTTTCCTGTAAAGTGAAACTCTGTTATTTACTGACCGGACCGAGTTTCTCATTTTATTTCTGACATTTTAATTCCTTTTATAGATAACAGCAACAAACTGAAACTAGATGTCCTTCACCCAAAAACCTGAAGTTCAGATCACTAACTTTACACTTCTCCTATGTGCTTTTCATCTGTAGGTTTACTTCAGTTAAATAAATAAATAGATAGATAGACAGAGAAGAGATCAGATGGCCTTTTATTGATTTCCCAGAGAAACAGGAAACTAACATCTCTAACATGTGTTTGCATACTTTGTTCACACAAAGATACTGGTGAAACCAGGCCTCCATCGCGGGGCCTCCGGAGGGCAGAAATGATCCATTGTGCCCCTTAATTAAAGCCTGTTTATGTCCTCTGCTGCTCTCTGTGCACTGTGCTGTTGGGACCAACTTTGCCTGGTTGGAAAACTGTTCTGAATAGCTTCTCTCCTTCAAAGCTGCTCCTTCCTTTTTTTTGGGGGGGGCTAATTGAAGAAAAACGTTTTAATTTCTTAAAGGAAGCTGAGCAGGGCTGCAGCTGTCTCTGGACCACCTCGTGTGAACAAACAGAACATGATCTGAGGTCTGCTGTCCAGTTTATGCAACTAACAAAAAGAAAAGAAATAAATGAACAATGCAGCTGCAGCGCCTCCAGCGGTCAGAGCTGGAGGCGCTGCAGAAAAAAAAAAAAAAAAAGGCGTTTTCTGCCTTTAATTCATTTTTCCACAGAATGAGTCCAGCAGCTGTCTGTGTGTGAGCATGCGTGCAGGAGATAACGCATTTCACGCACTGAGCTTCATCAGCGTTCAAAAAAAAAAAAAAAAAGCAGGGGGGGTGGAGGGGTTTCTCTGCAGACCCTCCATTGTTTACACTGCATGTGGACGCATGTGTTGCACATTTCCTCCAAAACGGATTTAATTGAACGAGATTGTGCGTTTTTTTTTTTTTGCGTTGTTTCACGCAAACAAAGCTGATTTAACTCAAACAAACATGCAGCCATGAGGAGCCATGCACCCAGCCTGCCCCCAACCGAGCCCCCCTAACTGATCCCTGGGTAAAACAGGGAGCCTCTCCCCCCTGAACACAGAGCTGGAGATAACTTTGTTAGTGTCACTCACCTCCGATCCATCCTGCGAGAAAATCATCCAACATAAATCTCTTGGAGCTCTGCATCTTCAACTCTGCTGCTGTGCGCGTCCAAACTTCACGTCACTGCCTCTCATCAGTCAGATAATGAAAACTCTGCGACGTGTTCAGCTCACAGCGAAGATGAAGAAGAAAAATAAAACAGCCGAGCTCTGCAGCGGACAGATCTGTTCCAGAGAAAAGAATAAAAAAAAAAAGATCTTTGAGTGTGTGTGCTTTGATAAGAAAAACACAAACAGCAGGTTGGCACGAGCAGCCAATCAGGACAACGTTTCGGTTTCATATCAGGCCAATCAGCTGCGAGCTTTCTGAAGGCACACAGCCTATAGGGACAGGCATGGAAATGAGCCATGAGGAGGAAAGCTGAGCCTGGAAACACTCTGCACTGTTTATCATTATGTAAACGTGTTATTTATACAACATATTAATGCAGCATATCACCATCATGTACATGCCCATAATAATGACATAATGTCAAAGTATGATTTTAGTTTTACAATAAAAACATTCAAATATTTGAACCATTTAAAAGCTCTTCGTTATAGGAGAGGTCCAATGTTTAGACAGGTGAGAGAGCAGGTGTCGTGCCAGAACTGGAGCTGGGCAAAGCCAATGGTGATGACCATTTTTTATAACCTTGTATGCAATATTTTGATATCTGCATTCTGTTTTGTGTTTATTCCTATGAGACGTGTTCAAGTCATTTGAGGTTTTGCTCTCTGTTTTATTGTTTCCAACATCAACAATGAGCTTTAACGCTCGAACTCTGGGTGTGTTTACCTCTTCAGGCCTCTCAAACATTTCAAATGACACAGTATCACAAAGAGACGTGCATTATCTCTGTGGAGACATTTTGTCTTTTTGGTTTTGGAGGCCACCAAAGCAGAAAGAGTAACCTGAGGTCAGTGCCTCAGGTCAAGGGCAGTGGCAGGAGGATTCCTGATAGCTCACATAATATTTAACGTGTAATACCTAAACCACCAAAGTACCTGGAGGAATACAAACACAAGGAGAACAAACCAACAGAAAGAACCCGGCGAGATGTGATGGGGTTCAAACTCTGTTAGCTTGAAAGCAACCCAGTGTCTCGTAGGAACAGCCTCCTTAAGGTCGCACAACTGACATCATTAGATATCACTCTGTATCAGCTAACTGCTACATTATGTTACATGTAAAATGAAGCCAGAAACCTTTAAATGTTGCTACCTTATTAAATAAACATTGTCTACTAATTCAGGGCGGGCGATAAACTCATCATGCAGGCAAACATGTCGGGAGGGAGGGAGGATGCCTCCCACTCCTTCTGCTCCTCTTCACCTCTAGACAACCCCACCCTGTCATAAGACGCTGATAACAGCATTTTCACACGTTTATGGAAAATTACCAGCGGAGTAGGAGACGAAGTGATTCAAGTGTGACCTCAATCAGCTTACAGGTTTATCTGAAGAAATTGTTTTCTGCTTGTAACGTCTGAAGTTTGGTTGCGTGTCGTTTAGTGATCTGGAAATTAATTTAAATGTCACCATCTTTCCAAGAGTCCTGCTCCTCTTAGAGAAGACTGCTATAAGTTTCCATTCAGCTACAGATGCAAACATTTAGGGTTCATATCTCTTGGTTGACTCCACCTTTATTTGTTGGGTTTTACTTTTACTGTCCCGATTTCAGAGTCAAATAATGGAAAAAAAAAAGAGTTTCAGTAACCTTTTCTTACCTGTAACGGACAAAACATTTCTGTCCACTATCCTTGAACTTTCCTCACGTCCTTCAAGGCACACAGATATATGAACATATAATGTATTAATCAATATATTTTATCTTTGTGCCCACTTAAAAAAAAAGGCATCGTGATCATCTACAATGTAAAACAAACCGTCTCCATGTTGGTGGGTGTGAATGGTTTAAATGTAGGCTTCGTTCTGTAACGTGACCGTAGCATAAATAAGAATATACTCGGTGAAATCTTACGCCACACGTTTTTAAAGAGGTTTCTGCTATACATAGACTTGTCAGGCTTCCAGGATCCACCAGAGACGACGGAAACTGTGTCACGTACAGCCAACCAAAACATAATTCTTAAAAACAAGTAATAAAACACAAAGAAAAATGTCACCTGTAGAGACGAATGAGGCAAGTATAGAGGGGAACAAAAAGTCGTGCAGAAAGTTATTGTGGTTTATGTGTTTTTCTGTTTCTAGACCTAGGCTAGCAGTTCCCCCTGCTTCCAGTCTTTGTGCTAAGCTAGGCTAAACTTGTCCTGATGAAACTTCCTAAAGATTTGACAAACTCCGATTATTAAAAAGGAAAAACACTGCCAGATAAACCTGCGTATATTCATGTCTATATATACACAGCATGTTTCACTTTGCTGATGAAGCATCTCGCATGTGTCTGTTTCACATATCAGTGACTGTTGACACCAATAACTGAGGTCAGGTTTGTTGACATCAGGCTCAACCTGCTATCACCATGACTGAGATTAGTCTGAGATTAGTCTGAGATTAGTCAAAGGTAATCTGATTTTAGAGCTGTAACTACTAAAGATAACAACACACAATAATTCTTATTTTCAGTTGATTATAAACTAATGAAAACAGAGTTATGAATATTATTATTTTGTAAATTGCGCCCCTTAAATCTGACAGACTGGATCTTTAACCAGGAAAACTGCTTTAACTTTGTGTTCCATTAAAAAACATCAGGTAACTTTTACTGATTCTATAAAATAATAATTTATTTAAACACACGTGTTAATAATACACTACTTCATTGATAAAGTCACTTCCTTCAGTGTTTGTCCCCTGCTCTGCTCTGCTGTGTTGGACACTTTGACCCTGTGTCCCTGCCCTTTGTGCAGGAGACTGTGGGTCATTTGAAGCCCTCAGGCTCTCCGGATGATGCTGTCCCACCCAAGGAGGTTTTTCCCACCATTGGGCCATCTTGTGTCGCAGTTATTAATAGCAGTCTGTCCTCTGGAGCGGTCCCTGTATTTTAAACATGCAGTTGTGCAAAAAAAAAAAAAAAATCTGGGCTGGATTCTACTGTTTTGGCAAATTTCAGGCCTCTCTCTAAAATCTTAGAAGATTGTTTATTTGGACTTTTTAAATCAACAAAAAATTCTTGAGATTTTCCAATCCGGGTTTAAAACATTGCACAGCACAGAATCAGCGCTTTTAAGAGTTTTTAATGATGTCTTTTTAGCTACTGACTCTGGTCACTGTGTTGTCCTGGTACTTTTAGATTTGACTGCAGCATTTGATACAGTCGACCATGAAATCCTGATTGCTCGTCTTGAGCAGTAGGTGGGCATCAGTGGCACAGCACTGCAATGGTTCAGGTCCTACCTGTCACATCGGACTTTCTGTGTAAGCCTCGATGACTCTGTGTCCTCCACTGCTCCTCTCTCATGTGGGGTCCCGCAGGGCTCTGTGCTTGGCCCTCTTTTATTTTGTCTCTACCTACTCCCACTTGGTTCTATTCTCAGGAAACATGGCATTTCCTTTCACTGCTATGCGGATGACAGCCAGATCTATGTCCCTCTCAGAAAGTCTGATTCATACTCTGTTAAACTGCTGCTAATGTGCTTACATGACCTTAAAGCTTGGATGGCTTTAAATTTTCTGAATTTTAATGAAAAAAAGACAGAAGTCATGGTCTTTGGTGGCACTTCTGGGACCCCCCCTCTAGTTGATCTGGGTTCTTTGGCACAGTATCGCGTCCCAATTGTTAAAAATCTGGGGGTAAAAGTGGACGCAGATCTTAAATTTGACAGCCAGATTAAAGCTGTGGCGAAGTCCAGCTTTTTTCATTTAAGACAGCTGGCAAAAATCAAACCAGTCCTTCAGAGCCAGTTTGAGACAGTGATTCACGCCTTTGTGACCACTCGGCTGGATTACTGTAATGCACTTTATTTGGGGGTTAGTGGGTCCTCTATCAGTCGTCTTCAGCTGCTTCACGTCTTTTAACTGGCACAAGCAAATATGAGCACATTTCACCTATTTTAGCTTCACTCCACTGGCTGCCTGTCCATTTTAGGATTCATTTTAAAATTCTTT
The DNA here is from genome assembly GCA_036365135.1 of Miichthys miiuy. Lineage (NCBI taxonomy): Eukaryota > Metazoa > Chordata > Actinopteri > Sciaenidae > Miichthys > Miichthys miiuy. The sequence continues at coordinate 24,949,327 of CM071611.1, read as the reverse complement.
TATTTGCTTTTAAAGCCCTGAATGGCCTTGCCCCACCTTACCTCTCTGAGCTGCTGCACCCTACACTCCTAGCCGATCTCTCAGGTCAGCTGACCAGCTGCTCCTGACAGTGCCTAAAGCTAGGCTTGAGCTCAGAGGGGATCGAGCGTTCGCCATTGCAGCTCCAAAAGTTTGGAATGAATTGCCGCTGCACATTAGACTGTCTCATTTTAAAACTCTCCTTTCTACTGTCTACTTCATGTTTTTATTGTGTTTCTATTGTGTTATTTATTGTGTTTTATCTTGTTGTGCAGCACTTTGGAAACCTTGTGTTTGCTAAAAGTCGTGCTATATAAATAAAGTGGATTGGATTGGATGTACATGTCAACAGTACACATAACACACACGGTGCATCTCTGCAAAACAACTACACACCTCATGCGTGTCCATGAGCTCTGTGTGTGAATCTGACATGCATCTGTGGTGTGCCTCCATTCTGGCTTCTGATTGGTCGGTTGGGGACAGCTGGGGTTGACATGGATGGTCCATGTGAGGTTGAGTTTACCCGCTCATCGAAGAAGGGAAGACTGTTTGTACAAAACAACGTCAGAGAAGCGAAAACTCTTAAAAAATGACAAACGCACAAGCTAATTAATCAGTTGCACACGCCACAATCAGGGCTGTATAATCTTCTACATGTTGCACTTTAATTGTCACAATTTGAGAAATATCAACATTTAAATATTAAAGCTTTGTGCACAGATGAATTGTGCAAAGATTGAGAGTGAGTTTAGCCTACTAACAAACTTTACATGCAAGGACTACTGACTGTGTAAACTACTGTGAGAAACAACCATCATCATAAAATATTAACTTATTTCTCAAAATATTTGGAGTTATGTGCAACAAATTATTATTCCCAGTAGAACATAAACAACATATCATGTGTTGAGACATTTTACCATTTCATGGAAAATGTTAACTCATTTTGAAACTGAAGGCAGCAGCACATCTCAAAAAAGTTGGGACAGAGCGATGTTCACCATCGTGTAGCATCCCCTCTTCTTTTAACAACTGTCTGTACACGTTTCAACACGTGATATGTTGTTTATGTTCTATTGGGAATAAAATATGGGTTTGTGAGATTTGCAAATCATTGCATTCTGTTTTTATTTACATTTTACACAACGTCCCAACTTCATTGGAATTGGGGTTGTCCGTCATCTTACCACTGTAGGGGAGTATTCAGAGCACATGAGGAAATCATGAGTCGTCTAAGTTTGGTTACAATTGCACAAGAATCTCTTGGAATCTATGAAGAATAAGCCGCATTTACGTAAAAATAAAAAAATGTTTGAAAGAAGAATGTTAAATAAATTAAATATTTGCAAAAAAACAATCTCTGCACAGTCTATAGAAAGCTTGGTGTTGGTGCTTTGCTCAAGGGCACATTGACTATTTAAACTCACTGTTTTTTTGTTTTTTTTTCACCTTCCCTGATTCATCCTGGCTGTTTTTGTTGCCTCCAGGCGATTGCTGTCCTTTAAGATTTGATATTTTCAATGTTGTGTTTTTCTCGCCGTGCCCTATTAACCATTAGCCTTCCCAGTTTACACAAACTAAGAGAAGTCTGACGTTTGTTATTGAGCCGACTGACTGATAAGACTCAAAAGAAGATGAAGAAATTTCTTTTTGGTCACATTTGACGTCATGTCAAACAAGGCTGACTGTCCTGTCCTGTGTAAAGTTGACTGACCTGTAGAAAAATCTGTTTGTGGAGGAACATCGACCGACATATTCTCTGTTTTTGTACAGGCAGTTGCTATTGAGTGGGAGAGTTTGATTAACATGAAGCTCTATGCACGAGGAAGTGTCACAATCATGTGATTTAGGGAGTTAAAATGACAGTTGATGAAGTAATAATCACTGTAACGTCCTCCTGATGGGCCTCCCAGTCTGCACAGTGAAACCTCTTCAGATGATCCAGAACGCGGCGGCTCGCCTGGTCACATGTTTCCTCGCTGCTCATCAAGCTCCACTGGCTACTGCATTAAATTCAAATCTCTAATGCTGACTACAAAGTTGTCTCCGGTTCTGCACCTACCTACTTGAACGCTCTTATACAGACATATGTTACCTCCTCCAATGAGCGACGCCTGGCTCTGCCACCTGTTCGCTCAAGACAACCCGAACTTTTCTCGTCTGTCGTTCTCCGTTGGTGGAACGTCCTACCAGTTCCTACCAGATCATCTGTGGTGTGCCTCCATTCTGGCTTCTGATTGGTCGGTTGGGGACAGCTGGGGTTGACATGGATGGTCCATGTGAGGTTGAGTTTACCCGCCATCGAAGAAGGGAAGACTGTTTGTACAAAACAACGTCAGAGAAGCGAAAACTCTTAAAAAATGACAAACGCACAAGCTAATTAATCAGTTGCACACGCCACAATCAGGGCTGTATAATCTTCTACATGTTGCACTTTAATTGTCTCAATTTGAGAAATAAACATTTAAATATTAAAGCTTTGTGCACAGATGAATTGTGCAAAGATTGAGAGTGAGTTTAGCCTACTAACAAACTTTACATGCAAGGACTACTGACTGTGTAAACTACCGTGAGAAACAACCATCATCATAAAATATTAACTTATTTCTCAAAATATTTGGAGTTATGTGCAACAAATTATTATTCCCAGTAGAACATAAACAACATATCATGTGTTGAGACATTTTACCATTTCATGGAAAATGTTAACTCATTTTGAAACTGATGGCAGCAGCACATCTCAAAAAAGTTGGGACAGAGCGATGTTCACCATCGTGTAGCATCCCCTCTTCTTTTAACAACTGTCTGTTTCAACACGTGATATGTTGTTTATGTTCTATTGGGAATAAAATATGGGTTTGTGAGATTTGCAAATCATTGCATTCTGTTTTTATTTACATTTTACACAACGTCCCAACTTCATTGGAATTGGGGTTGTGCGTCATCTTACCACTGTAGGGGAGTATTCAGAGCACATGAGGAAATCATGAGTCGTCTAAGTTTGGTTACAATTGCACAAGAATCTCTTGGAATCTATTAAATCTCTTAAATATTTGCAAAAAAACATAATCTCTGCACAGTCTATAGAAAGCTTGGTGTTGGTGCTTTGCTCAAGGGCACATTGACTATTTAAACTCACTGTTTTTTTGTTTTTTTTTCACCTTCCCTGATTCATCCTGGCTGTTTTTGTTGCCTCCAGGCGATTGCTGTCCTTTAAGATTTGATATTTTCAATGTTGTGTTTTTCTCGCCGTGCCCTATTAACCATTAGCCTTCCCAGTTTACACAAACTAAGAGAAGTCTGACGTTTGTTATTGAGCCGACTGACTGATAAGACTCAAAAGAAGATGAAGAAATTTCTTTTTGGTCACATTTGACGTCATGTCAAACAAGGCTGGCTGTCCTGTCCTGTGTAAAGTTGACTGACCTGTAGAAAAAAATCTGTTTGTGGAGGAACATCGACCGACAGAAGAACATATTCTCTGTTTTTGTACAGGCAGTTGCTATTGAGTGGGAGAGTTTGATTAACATGAAGCTCTATGCATGAGGAAGTGTCACAATCATGTGATTTAGGGAGTTAAAATGACAGTTGATGAAGTAATAATCACTGTAACGTCCTCCTGATGGGCCTCCCAGTCTGCACAGTGAAACCTCTTCAGATGATCCAGAACGCGGCGGCTCGCCTGGTCACATGTTTCCTCGCTGCTCATCGAGCTCCACTGGCTACCTGTAGCAGCCCGCATTAAATTCAAATCTCTAATGCTGACTACAAAGTTGTCTCGGTTCTGCACCTACCTACTTGAACGCTCTTATACAGACATATGTTACCTCCTCCAATGAGCGACGCCTGGCTCTGCCACCTGTTCGTTCAAGACAACCCGAACTTTTCTCGTCTGTCGTTCTCCGTTGGTGGAACGTCCTACCAGTTCCTACCAGATCATCTGTGGTGTGCCTCCATTCTGGCTTCTGATTGGTCGGTTGGGGACAGCTGGGGTTGACATGGATGGTCCATGTGAGGTTGAGTTTACCCGCTCATCGAAGAAGGGAAGACTGTTTGTACAAAACAACGTCAGAGAAGCGAAAACTCTTAAAAACTGACAAACGCACAAGCTAATTAATTAGTTGCACACGCCACAATCAGGGCTGTATAATCTTCTACATGTTGCACTTTAATTGTCACAATTTGAGAAATATCAACATTTAAATATTAAAGCTTTGTGCACAGATGAATTGTGCAAAGATTGAGAGTGAGTTTAGCCTACTAACAAACTTTACATGCAAGGACTACTGACTGTGTAAACTACCGTGAGAAACAACCATCATCATAAAATATTAACTTATTTCTCAACATATTTGGAGTTATGTGCAACAAATTATTATTCCCAGTAGAACATAAACAACATATCATGTGTTGAGACATTTTACCATTTCATGGAAAATGTTAACTCATTTTGAAACTGATGGCAGCAGCACATCTCAAAAAGTTGGGACAGAGCGATGTTCACCATCGTAGCATCCCCTCTTCTTTTAACAACTGTCTGTACACGTTTCAACACGTGATATGTTGTTTATGTTCTATTGGGAATAAAATATGGGTTTGTGAGATTTGCAAATCATTGCATTCTGTTTTTATTTACATTTTACACAACGTCCCAACTTCATTGGAATTGGGGTTGTGCGTCATCTTACCACTGTAGGGGAGTATTCAGAGCACATGAGGAAATCATGAGTCGTCTAAGTTTGGTTACAATTGCACAAGAAACTCTTGGAATCTATGATAATTAAGCCGCATTTACGTAAAAATAAAAAAAAATGTTTGAAAGAAGAATGTTAAATAAATTAAACATTTGCAAAAAAACATAATCTCTGCACAGTCTATAGAAAGCTTGGTGTTGGTGCTTTGCTCAAGGGCACATTGACTATCTAAACTCACTGTTTTTTTTTTTTTACCTTCCCTGATTCATCCTGGCTGTTTTTGTTGCCTCCAGGCGATTGCTGTCCTTTAAGATTTGATATTTTCAATGTTGTGTTTTTCTCGCCGTGCCCTATTAACCATTAGCCTTCCCAGTTTACACAAACTAAGAGAAGTCTGACGTTTGTTATTGAGCCGACTGACTGATAAGACTCAAAAGAAGATGAAGAAATTTCTTTTTGGTCACATTTGACGTCATGTCAAACAAGGCTGGCTGTCCTGTCCTGTGTAAAGTTGACTGACCTGTAGAAAAAATCTGTTTGTGGAGGAACATCGACCGACAGAAGAACATATTCTCTGTTTTTGTACAGGCAGTTGCTATTGAGTGGGAGAGTTTGATTAACATGAAGCTCTATGCACGAGGAAGTGTCACAATCATGTGATTTAGGGAGTTAAAATGACAGTTGATGAAGTAATAATCACTGTAACGTCCTCCTGATGGGCCTCCCAGTCTGCACAGTGAAACCTCTTCAGATGATCCAGAACGCGGCGGCTCGCCTGGTCACATGTTTCCTCGCTGCTCATCGAGCTCCACTGGCTACCTGTAGCAGCCCGCATTAAATTCAAATCTCTAATGCTGACTACAAAGTTGTCTCCGGTTCTGCACCTACCTACTTGAACGCTCTTATACAGACATATGTTACCTCCTCCAATGAGCGACGCCTGGCTCTGCCACCTGTTCGTTCAAGACAACCCAAACTTTTCTCGTCTGTTGTTCCCCGTTGGTGGAACGTCCTACCAGTTCCTACCAGATCATGGGCGTCCCTCTCACCTGAAGGCCTCTCAGAGCACTGGGCGTTCGTGAACAAGCTTTACTGCTACATGTATTCAATATTCATTCATTAGAACTATTTGTGTTGGTTTACGATTACAGAATCACTTGTCTTGCATACAGACTTTGTGTGTTGTTAGTTAGACAGAATTTTAAAGTTTGGACTTCACTTCGCCTCAGTCCATCTTGAATGAGCTCGGGCTCACAGAAGGTGGATTTGGTTTGCAGGTTTCCTGTTTGCAATGGTCGAGTTTTAACTTGTGTTTGTGGACGCAGCAATGAGGTGACAGATGAAGGTTTTTAAAGTGTTCCTCAGCCCATGAACAGAATCATGCTGTCTGATGTTCCATTAAATATGAAGTTTCCATAGTTTTTTGAATGAATGTTGAATTGAAGTAGTTTTCTTGTATCAACAAAACATAACCAGTCTCAATAGAACAGCAGCTAAACAAGGTGTTAACTGAACAAACTTACCTCTGTAAATAGTCTTCTTCTTCTTCAGGCAGACTAGATGCATCAAAGGCGTACTGCTGCCCCCCACAGGTCATTTGTATACCTCCACTGGTGAAGATTTCAGACAGCTCTGTTAGCATGATGCTTCCCTCTGTATGACATTTGGTCCGTTCCATCAAAACATGATTCACAGTTTCTTCCTCTCCACAGGTGCATTTCCTGTCCTGATGCCAGCCGTTGATTCAGTGCACAGTGACCCAGTCTCAGCCTAGTTACTACTGACTACCCCTCCTGGATGTTCTTGTATCTGACGTGTATTGAAAAATAAAACCCGCCTTTATTTCTCTCTAATTCTTTTTTTAAACACAAACCTGCCATCAGCTCTGCAGTGAACGCTGCTTTGATACCTTTTTTTCCACACTGCATCTGTACTTGTAGAACACGTATTCCTGCTGCAGCACCTGTCCAAATGACACATGAGGAAACATTCAAACTGCTTTGGCCAAACCAAATAAAACACAAGGGATAAACAAGATGGACACCAACTACAACTAAATACAAGGCAAAACTAACAACCTAAATTCTCCCCCCCATGACATGGCAGCAAATGGTTTGGCCCAATCAGGTGTCTCCAGGATTAAAGCCACACAGCCACACCTTTTATCAGGTCCAACACATTACAGAACATACGTTAACATTTTCATCTATTCAAGTCATGCTCATGTTTCATTCCTTAATATCACCGTGTAGGTAGTTATGCAGTTTAGAAATCAGGACGACCAATCTGGATGCAAATCATGACAACAAGAAGCAAGACTGATGAATCTGTCAAGCATCTTCTCTTTTAATTGATTCGTTATTTGCTCCATAAAATGTCAGAACATGTTGATCAATGTTTCCCAAAGCTTGAGGCGACGTCCCCAACCCAGGGAGGTTCAGTATACTGTCAGAGAGGACGAAGGAAACTAGAAAACATTACATAAATGTTGTTTGTACATAAAGTCCACGGTTTGTTAATCAGCGGGGGTGGAGTTAGAAAGATCTCTGACCTCTGCTGCAGGCTAAAGACTGGTCGAGTTGCACTGTGGGTAATATCGGCACCAAGGAAGAGCAATGTGTGGAATTAAAAAAGAAGGATGATGGAAATTAAACTGTCCATCCTGTGACTGTTTTTTGTTTTCACGCATAAATCAGCACTTTTCATACAAACTAAATGTAACACAGAGCGCTCCCACACCTGTCCATCCCCAAAGTAATAAACTGCTTCGCAAACAAAACAGTGGCAACATTATTCAATAAAAACACACAAACTCACAAAGCGCCAACTCATCAGTCTGCAGCGAGGAAACACCAAAGGCAGGATTTAAAAAAAGATATAGCAAGTATTAAAACAGATCAAACTGTATAAACAGATAAAAACAGACATTCCTTCAAGATTTACTGAGCCGGTGATCCTGAATCACTCCTGCTGTCTGACATCTACACTTTACATTTCAAGGGTCGGAGGTCATTCCTGTGCATGTTCAAAGAGTAGGAGAGTATTTCCGAGCAAAGATAGAGAAGATATTTATCTTCATGTCATGTGTGAAGAATAAAGGAAACACTGAACCTGCAAAGAGGATGAAAAAAAACAAACCACACATCAAACAGCAGAGCATGTCTCGTCTGCCGACACTAGGGGGCAGAATAAGTTCATCTTTGAATATCAGGCCGGGACCGTTAATTCTGCCTCTGTGGCTGCCTCTTTTTTTTTTTTTTCAATGTCACAGTTTAAATTACGGGCGACCTTTTTCGCCTCGCGCTGCAGCATTCGTGTCACGGAACATGTGAGTCCGATGGAATTCCAAAAGCAGCCCAGTAAATAAATCTGACCTCAGTCCAGATAACACGCAATGAAGGAAGGCCGGAGTCCACGGCGAGGCTTCAAAAGGTCTCGGCTGCCTCAGTGTTTGTGGCTTTGTGCACACGGACCGTGTATAGAATATGAAATGTGCTGCTTGTATAGAGATAAATGTGCAGATAGCGTGGTTAAGATGCTCTCCAGCACCTCTGTTCACATGTATCCATGCAATGCATTCAACTGTTGCAATCAACTGTCCAGGAATGCAGGACAGGCAGCAAACGTTACTTTGAAGATACTCAGCAATGCTGAAGGCTTAAAGTGGGCAGGAGCCTGAAACAAACCGGATTAATTTGTATGTGATGTTGGTTTGAAACTCTGCTACACTCCATGTTAAGGTGCGTTTACAACAATAAGAATCAGAATTTGGTTTTCTCATACAAGATTTTTGCTTCTCGGTGCATATAGTACAAAATATCGTGCAGGGAATGTGCAAAGTTCACAGTATTAAGTCTGTAAGCATGCTGCAATCCCACTAACAAGAAACGTGTGACGTGGATAACTAGAAGTCAGAACCATAGACTGAAAACATGGGTGTAGTGTCCGTGACGTCACCCACAGGTTTCTGAAGAGCAGAACGTAATCCCTCCACCTTCAGGAAACACTTACAAATCACAAGGGATTATGGGTAGAAGACAATAGAGTAAAACCAAACTGAAATCTACTTTTTAAATGTTCATAAATGCTACAAGAATCAATAGAAACAATATATATTCATAGTATTTCCTTATATTGTTTTAGCCACCGTGACATTGTTTGTTCCATGGATCCATTATGGTAATCTGTAGCATGTAAATTGGCTCAGCTCAGCCTGATCTCACAGGAAATTTGTACTGAACGCAACAAAAATAAATGTTTTTTCATCTGATTTGAATCAAAACAAGAGGATCAAGTGAGCGCTACCTGTTCTACAAATGCTCATAATGTTGTTGCTTTTATCAGCCTGCCTCAGATTTGTCTGAGATGAAACCTCAGCTGGCCGAAGCTTTCTACTGTATTTTCACAATTCGAGAAAAAGATTTTTACCTTTTACAAAATATCTTGAATATATAGTTCTTATATGTTTGGATATAGATCTACTGTCACCTGCTGGTCAACCAATCGCCTGCACACACACCTGCTACCACCTGAGATCCAAAATCCAAGGGGGATCCAAAGAATATGTATCAATAGAAAATGTAATAGTATTAGCATCAGACTTGAAATGATAAATCAGGATTCAACATTATTCTTTGTCCTTCACGCTGTTGTTATAATCCTTTAAGTGCACTGTGTAGGTTCATTGTGCTTTAGAATATGTTAATTAAATAAGTGACGTGACCGTGAGGCAGACTGATACCACACACTCAACTTACTTTTGTAGGAAAAACGTAAAAATGTATGGCGACAGTCCAGAGCCAAATTTAATTTCACTCACAGAGCGATGCTAAATAAATTCAGCACGGACTCTCCCGTGGACCTCGTCCCCCGACCGGGCCGGCTAATCGCCCAGCAGAAACAGGAAAAGGCTCTTTTCATGAATTCTATTAACATCTTGTTTCTTAGACTCTGCAGACCGGGACCCAGAATGATGGTGCAGACCCATCGCTGTGAGGCCCCTACATGACAAGGATAGAAATATGTTTTAATGAGGCCGAGTCCTGAGGCGACAGAGTAAATTCTTTATTTTAGGCTGTGAGACTTTAAGAATGCATAGAAATGAGGTAACATTGTCTTAAAATTCAGAGCGAGGTGGAAAAAAAAAAAATGCAAATTGTGCAGAGGAGAAAGAAAAAGGCCTTCAGCTGTTCTGACAACATCACAACACCTGAAAAACAAAATCAACCATAAAAATGGATTACTGCCGCCGCCTAAAGGCTGCAGCGCTCATTACATACTGATGGAGTCAAAGTGTAGTGGACTTAAGTTTAGCTTTGTGGTGGCACTGGAGAAAAAAGTCATCAGGTCATGAGGTTAGCAAAAATGATTCATCCTCAGGGAACCATGAATACTGAAGGCAAATTATTAGACTGTTAGATGTGAAGATATCTTGATGATAAATGTTTTTTGGTTGGATCATTTATTGAGTTTAAAGTTGCTGCATAATCAATATTTTGTTACTTTTTCAAGGTGATTTCAAACGTCCATCGAAACTGATAATTTGGTCTAATTAAAGCAAATGATGCAACATTTGATGGACGCAGCTCCAGTATGTGAACAGTTTGAGTCACCAACCATCAGATCAGTTGCATAACCGACCCTGAAAAGGAAGCAGCTGACCCGTCGACCTAATGAAGCGTTATAAAGGGAGCGCCGACCCCTGTGACCTGTAACCGAGGCTGAACCAAGGGCCGGATGAGGAATGCTGCAGGACTGAACTGGGTCACCCGGATGCTCTCAAAGAGGGGTCAGAGGTCAAATACTGAAGGAAAGATTTAAGAGTTTAAATGAGTGAGGACTGCTGATTCCTTTTAATCGTCACAGGAAATTACAGAGGATACATAATCTCTTAGTTTAATGAGATAATTAAAGCTGCACTAATCAATATTTTTCAGTCAGAATCAGGTTTGGTGCCAAGTACAAGGAACAATAAACATGGTGTCTAAACAAAGATGAAAACAGATCAGACAGAAAATTGACAATAGCATAAAAACAATGAAATTATGCAACGTGAAGAGAGAATTACCACCGGCTCTGCAGATCTATGGAGTTTTTAAGCCTTTTTTATGTCCTAGTTTTGATTTCTACTCCACATTTACTGCTTTTATTTTCTCAGGCAAAGTTAGAGAGCAGATGGGAAAGAAAGTGGAACGTTTAGCAGCCAAATATCTTTCTCAGGAGTCAGGGGAGCTAAAAGAAGAGTGAAATTGATCAGGTGAAAACAAACTCCAATGGGAATGTTGCTCTTTGTTGGCTGGATGTTAAAGACACGATGAAGAAATACAGAGAAAAATATAGATAGGCTAAATATAGATAAGCTTGCTCATAGATACGTTTTTAAAGTTTAAAAGTCAGAAACTGACCAATCATTTGCCTCCGTTTGCAGCTGATTTCTTTACGTTTAAACTGGCGTCTCGTGCTGAAGGTGTTCGTGGCGTACTCGGATGTTTCATGTCATCTTTTCTCCCACTTTCATTATCGTTCTTTCAAGAGAAATTAGAAGAAATTGAGGCAATTACGCTGTGAAGCACCTCCTTTCAGCTCATCACATAAAGGACAATAGAACATGAAATGAGACTCATTTTCAATTTCCATTAAATCACAGAGCAGACAAAGACTCTCCTCATCAGTTAGCCATTGGTGCAACTGATTCCATTAAATTTGTCCGTGGGATCATTTTTAGACTGTTTGGAGACCAACAGACGTCTCGACTTTCTGCCTCTGATCTAATCAGATCACACGTCACAGATGATTATAAAGTACCTCAAAGTTGCACTTCAGTACAGTACTCGAGTAGATGTACCTTAACTTGTAAAATTCAGGCAAACTTTGGTAAATTTCCAGCCACAGTAAAGAGCAGTGTTGACGCCTGAACTCTCTCAGTAATGTGTTAGTTAATGTGTTATATGTGATCGTAACCGTCACATGTTTATTGTTTATATGTTTATATGTTTTATGACTGCATTGCTCATACTGCCTCCTGGTGGTCACATGTGGTAACACGTGGGAATCTGTTGCTGCTCAGACTGTCACTGCAGGGACAGTTGGAGGTCAGTCAGAGTTGGGGGTGCTGAGAGATAGATAGATTAGCGATAGATATAGCTGAGTTGAACTCTCGGGGTCTGTCTGACCATGAGCTCTGACATCTTTGATCGCTTCGATCCGGTGGGACCCGTCAGTGTGCTCACGTAGGACAGATCCAACCTGTCTTGTGTTAATCAGAGCTGGAAATAAGGTCGGTAAAGTATTATAGACACATTAAACAGTGAACAACACATCTACAGTAAAGTTCAACTGATTGGTTTTATTATGTCTGATTTTAGGGTATATTATTACTTATTACAATAATAGGTATATAAATTGGAGTAACCTTTCGTCAGAGTCCTCAGTTTGGATGAATTTAGTTCACAGTGTGTATTTCTGTGTCACTGTGTGATACCGGGAGTCGAGGCAACAGACAGAAAAAAAAAAAAAAATCACTGTCAAATACAAGTCAAGGTCAGCAGCATGCGAGCCGGCAGGTGATGATCGGACTTCGTCGACCTGGAGAATATTCGTCTCATCGCAGCCTAAAAAAAAAAAAAAAGATGAAATGACTTTGGGGCGACTCGTGGAGCGCGACATCACATTCTGTTGTGGTGACTGATCAATCTCAGTCAGTGAATTTAACTGTTCTCCAACTGATCGTTAACTCAACAGAAAGGGAATACTGGAGGTGTTTTTACTGCGTGAAATAAGCTGCAGCTCCTGTCCTCTATAAACCAAACTAAACATTTTACATGCAGGACTGTGTGTTCACGTTAGCAACGTCCAGTTAGACTTTCAGAATAAAGCTTGCCTGCTTCAAATGGTACAAAGATGAGTTGGTTTGGGCTAAAACGAGTGCATTATGTACGGTATGTTACAAGTTTAAATAGTTGACTTTTGGTTTCACATGGGACACGAACAGCAGCATTCTGGCCCTTTTTGACAATCTTAGATCCAACGATAGTTTTAAAGGTGATGCCCGTGTGGACTGAGCCTTTGACCTGCAGGCCAGACTCAGCCCGGCCTCTCTTTTCTCTCTGACCACTTTTAAACAAAAGCTTTGTTATTTTTTTTAATCACAAAATGTTCTTGCCTCGATACATAATTCATTTTTGTCAAACACGTTCTGCGTTCATTGAACTTGAACAATGTATTTTATTGTATGTACGTGATGTGCAGCATAGCTTTGCTGTCTTCTTGGCCACGTCACCATCGAAAGAAAGACTTGATCTCAACTTGTTAAATAAAGGTTAAAAAAACGTCAGTTCACCCCAACCTCCTCCATATGCAGACTTTCTCGCTCTTTATACTCGGTCAGCTGACTTCAATGGTTGGACAAAACGCTGCCATATTTGACGACTTGGGAATAAGAGAAGGCTGTCTAAGTCTTTAATCCAAACCGCTGTGGGCAGAGAGCTGAAGAGGACAGACTGAAGCCTCTTCTCGGTGTCAGGGGTTAAAAATGTTCTTGACTCGAGCGCCTTCATAGACGTCAGACCTCGATTGTGACGCGTCGGCGAGGACGAGTGTTAGTGAGGACTTCACTTAAAGCAGCTGTTAATCCTTCAGGCAGGAGACGGTACGTAGAAAAGTGTTGCCACGGGCAGATCGCGGAGCTGCCTCAGAGCGAGGTCACGTTAGAAGACTGAAGGTGTGATCACACCTCGACGTGCTTCTTTAGTGTAAACCACAGAAGAAAAGTTGACTCTAACGTGTTTTCAGGAGCGACGCCTTCAGGGAAGGGCACAGGACAGGAAACCTTCAGTTCTTCTTGTGATTTCAAAATGTAACTTCTTCCAAAAACGGTCAGAAAACATCAGTTAGTGTATTCATCTACCTGTCCATGCTGCTCATACTGTATATATCCTATAGCATATTCAAATTTAGACCTGCACTATATTTATATATCCTGTTCATATGTACATACATACTAACTCTGTCATTTCAAAAAACTGAAAACTAAACGTGCTTTCTTTTGGAACACACGGACATTTTGCAAAAGTGAATAAATCTGATGAATGTCAGGATGTCTCAGACGTTTTCTGAATATTTTGATATTTTTTTGTGAGGAGGGAAGACGTGATGTGAAATCAAAAAGTTAGTTTTTGGACATTTTTAGAATATTTAGAGGTTTTTGGCCAAATGTTGCAGAGTGAAGATGTTTTTTTTTTTTTGCTAAAGAAGGAGCGCACATTTACAGAGTGAGGGTTACTTAGAAAATTCAGATTTTTGGAAAATTGGATGTTTTTAGAGGGTGGCGGGTTAAGAGCTCGGCAATACAGCTTGTCAACGAGTGTCCTCACAAGTAGAGAAGTATTTCTGTGTGTGTGTGTGTGTGTGTGTGTGTGTGTGTGAGGTGCTTATGTAAAACAAAGGTTGCCGCTGCTGCAGCCTCCAGCGGGTTGTTTGAGGGTGAGCATCCTTAATGTGGAGTGACAGCAGTAGAAGAGAATAGGCTGCCTGTCCTGTGGTGTGTGTGTGTGTGTGTGTGTGTGTTTTGGTGGGTAATGTGTTGATTTACGCGAGCTGTTTGTGCTGAAGGGAAACGCTCCTCTCAAAGTGTTTACGGGCAGAACGGCGACCGAATGCAACGGGAAGTGGACGGTTAAAAGTCTGTGCTTCAAAAGGAAAAGAGAGGTACATGTCTGTATTTCTGCATTCAGCTCGACGTGAAGGTTTATTTTGTTGTTTCGTCTAACAAATGATGAATATTCACGAGGTATTCTGATCAGAGTGATGTCTTCATCATAAACCACAGACGTCGAGGTGTGACTTTGGTTGAGATGGGTAAATACACTTTTAAACCCATTCAGGTCTAACGGCTGTGAGTCGACTGACAGGACTTTGTGTGTTCACAGTCACAGATTTTACTTTCAGCTCAATCATAGTTTTCGCTCACTCTTAGATAGGTTCATATTTGGGTCAGGACATAACTTTATGACACCTTCAAATTCTGTGAGGAACGTCTACCAGCATATTTAAATAAGCAACAGAGGAGCCGGGCGGCTGTGGAGGGTGGCAGACCAAGCATGGTCATCATAAGGATAAAAATAATGATGCAAAAGAACAGAGGTCAGAGAGCTCAGAGTTTATTTTTGAAGGTTTTGGGGTTAAAAGTGAATTGTTGTGGTGATACTACATTATATATACGTATACAGAAACCAGATTAAAAAGAGAGAAGTCAGCGAGGACGTTAAATATGTGTCTGTTGCCTGATTCCAGCTATCGGTAAGTTTGCACAGCCAAACTCTGTTCAGAAAACAAACTTTTTGAAAGAGACTTTGTGGACAGACATCTCACAGTATGAATTTAGACTAAATTTAATTTAAATTTGATCAGTTTATTGCAACAAAATCTGTTTATTTTGGGTTCATACGACTGTAAAGATAGTAAGTTCAGCAATTCACGTAGACAGTATAAATATGGATGTCGTATCTGTGACGTCTCTCGCCATCATGGCAGTCCTGCCTCGACAAAGACGTGGCTTGACCTGAGGCAGGCCAACTAACACCTGGTTGCTCAAACAAGCCACCTGTGACGACACCCACCTGTCAATCAAAGCGTCCACGCTCTTAATCCTGCATAACTTTAAGCCTTAATATAACCTGAACAGGTGAGTTGTATATAAATTCACCCTCAGTACAGTTGTCATGAACGGGGAAATTAGCTACAGAGACCAAAACTGTTTTTTGTACCAGGCTGTAAACATGTTTATTTCTGCTGTGAAGTTGGACATTTGAACATGGGGACTTATGGAGACTGACTCACTTCTGGAGCCAGCCTCAAGTGGACGACAAGAGGAACTGCAGTTTTTGGTACTTTCACATTGGCTTCATTTACCAGCCACAGAGGCTGCTGCTTGGTTGCTATCTTGTTTTAGCCTGTTGTTAGCTTGTTTTAGCTCATTGTTCACTTGTTTTAGCTCATTATTAGCTTGTTTTAGCTCATTGTTAGCTTGTTTTAGCTCATTGTTAGCTTGTTTTAGCTCATTGTTCACTTGTTTTAGCTCACCTTTAGCTTGTTTTAGCTCATTGTTAGCTTGTTTTAGCTCATTGTTAGCTTGTTTTAGCTCATTATTAGCTTGTTTTAGCTCATTGTTCACTTGTTTTAGCTCACCTTTAGCTTGTTTTAGCTCATTGTTAGCTTGTTTTAGCTCATTATTAGCTTGTTTTAGCTCATTGTTCACTTGTTTTAGCTCACCTTTAGCTTGTTTTAGCTCATTGTTCACTTGTTTTAGCTCACCTTTAGCTTGTTTTAGCTCACTGTTAGCTTGTTTTAGCTCATTGTTAACTTGTTTTAGCTCACTTTTAGCTTGTTTTAGCTCATCGTTAGCTAAGTACAGTTGTCATGAACGGGGAAATTAGCTATAGAGACCAAAACTGTTTTTTGTACCAGGCTGTAAACATGTTTATTTCTGCTGTGAAGTTGGACATTTGAACATGGGGACTTATGGAGACTGACTCACTTCTGGAGCCAGCCTCAAGTGGACGAGAAGAGGAACTGCAGTTGTTGGTGTTCTCTGCATTGGCTTCACTTTGGAAAGTTTAGAAATGTTGTGTCCAACTGTGAACCATCTTGAAAAGCGTCATCACAGAGTGCTCCTTTTTTTTTTTAGACCATAACTCACAGATCAACTCAGAAAAGTGTTTTTTTTCCGCAGCAGAGGAATCGCTCACCAGTCGCATGTTAGACAACAATCTGAAGCTTCTCTTTGTTTCTCTACAAATATAATCAATAAGAAAGCTTGAATATCTCTCGCTTTCTCTCTTTTAGCAAGATTTACTGTATCTGACAGCAGCTCGGCTCGGTTTCTCTCCGGCCTCGTTTCTCTCTCTCTTTGCTTCTTTTCATTTCTCTGCTCCCCCTTGGCTTCTTCCTTTAGTCCTTTCCCCTCTCTCTTTCTCCGTCCATCACTTTCTCTCTCGTCTTTTCACCTTGCCCCGAAAATAAATAAAATAAGTCAGCATAGCTCCTGTGGGTTGTGTTGTGTTTTTGTGTGTGTGTGTGTGTGTGTGTGTGTGTGTGTTAGCTGTCTCACTGATACCGGGCCCGTGGGCACAGGGGAGTCTAACCTTGGACCTGACATTCGAATAGTGTTCAAGTGACCTGAGCGCTCCGAGACAAACTGTGGTCACGTCTGGCTTGTCCAAACTTGTGATAGCATGACTCAGCGGGGAAAAGGCAAAGAAAATATATATCTGCAGTCAGAGTACACGCCGTCTGTGAAATAGTTGTTTACGATGGACGTCTAAGATTTAGGAGGATCTAGTGGCAGTTTAATATTCATATGCATGTTTTCATTAGTGTATGATCACCTGAAAATAAGAGTCATACTGTAGATCAGACAAACCAAGCCCTGGCTCCAGCGTGTTCAAAGTGTGGTCACCTGTAACTACACCCAACAGTGACATCACCACGAGTACACCTGTATCACTGCAGAGCACGGCTGAGTCAACACAAATATTTCAGAGGTTGTTGGATCTCTGCCAGCATCTTTACTTTAACATCTGGCCGTGTGAATATCGACAGCTGAGTCCTCCTGCGTGCGTGTAAGTGGGATTACGAATGTGGACGTCTTCAGCTCCAGAGACAGAACACGACTACGAGCAGGCTGGAGGTTGGTACATAACTCGACATATTGACCTACTGTCTATTTATATGAATATTGCAGATATGTCAGTATGTGTCGGCTGAAAGGGTTAGTGTGTGTTATACAGTTTGTCCACCAGAGAGTGCTGACGAGTGACATGTAAAATAAAATCTCCATCAAGAATGTTTGTTTATGTTAATACAACCAGAATCACGGTTACATGTGTATGGATATGAATGTTTTGACTCTGGGTTTATGCTGCTCTCAGTGGACATCCACAGATGTAGACATACATACAGCTGAGACAAGCTTAACAAGGTAAACACACATTAAACTACTGTGTACAGACAGTAAGACTGTAGAGCGATGGAGCAGCGTGCGAAGGATGCTAAAATAAATATGATTTATGTAACGGCTTGGTTTACGTACATGAGATAGGAGGATGCGACAGAGTGATGTATACGGCACAGACTGTGTATGACTGATGATATTTACATGTTTGAAAGGACAAAGCTGAATTTAATCTACGTGTTTATGTCAAATGTATACGCTGATAATCAGGCTCGGCCTCACCAAAGTTTTGGGTTAAACCACTGTAGGATTTATCCAGCTGTGTGGCTGCAGATTGCAACCCCCTCGCTTTAGCCTATCTTTCTTAACACGATGGAGAAACTTGCATGTGAACAACGCCCTATCAAGAGCCAGTTATAGTGAACGTCACTTATTTTTTTGTCTGTCGTGTATGACCGTTTACATATTGCGCGTCACACGTGATTCATCTGATAAAATAAACTTCAACGTTGCTGCTGAAATCAGGAGAGTCGCGTCTCGGTCGATCCAAACAGTTCTGACCCTGCAGCTCCAACCTGCCCGTCTGCTGCAGTCTGTCTGAAAAGAAGTGACGTTCCTTTGCTGTGCTGCCAGGAAGCTGCTGCTCAGACCGAAAGAGAGACGAAGGAAGAAAGAAGCACGAGATGAAACAGACGAGCTTCATAGTGAGGTGATCACACAATTAACCCCTCCCAAGACGCTGGCTCTGGCAGACCGCCGTCTCGTAAGTCATGTAAGTGATGATTCTTCTGCTTCTGACAGCCTTTCCTCTTCCCTCCATGTCTGATGTTCACTTGGGTTGTGCTGAGAGATCTTGACGTTTCCCACCACATGACAAAACTCCATATGCACGAGTCGGTGACGATCACGTCCTGTGACATTCTTACAGCTGGAAACGTGGAGTTTCTGAGTGTCGAGCCTCCGTTCGAGGCTGTTTTCACACCGCGGTTCAAAGTTTTCCACTTGTGACCTTAATGGCCCTGACACACCGTCACAGGAAGCCACCGGGCATCTTCTCTGTGCAGTGTGTGTGTGTCTGGTTCGAGCTCACACTTACCAAGAGCTGTTTGGCTGATTAAGCATGTTGAATCAGGTACGGGTTCATTCATTTCAATGAAGGCTTCCAGGATTTTTTTTTACTGGCCCCTTCAGGGTAACGAACCAACTGATGAACAACTGAACTAAGCACTAATGCATGACTTAGGATTAGTTTTTCTTCTGTGTCCTGCACATTTGTCCAGTGTTAGCATGTGTCATCCGCCGCTCACTAAACGTCTTCCTCCGGTGTGAGTCTGTCAGCGAACATCACAGCTGCCTCCCATTTCCGTAGCAAACAGGAGCCAACTTCATACACCTGTCAGGGAATACGGGACACACTCCTGAGACGGTGGGTTGGGGGCGTCTGAGGGTTCAGGAAACGTGAAACAGAGCCATTCGAAGCCTCCCAGAGCATCTGCTGAATCACAGCTCGTATGATGCTGTGCAAGGCGCTAAACACTGCTGGGTTAGAGGCTCTCTGTCCTGACTGAGGTCAGGCACGCTCAAGAACGTTTGCCATCACGGTCCTGTGAGACACCGAGGAAGAACGTGTCCGCCAAATGGCTTCTGTTTCTGCAAACACACTTTCATTTTGGACAAAACTGCAACAGATTAAAGTATTTCTATTCCTACTATTTCACTGGTTTTGGTGTAGAAAATATTCATGCTACATCTGCAGGAATGGAAATGTTGTGAGTAAATGAGGATTGTTGGACTACAATGGCAACTGGGAGTGGATATTCCACCTGACATGTATTAGTGTCATTTAGATCAATTGTTCAGTCACTTTGAGTTTGGCTGTGTTCATTAGCATTGCTTTGGCTCCCCCTGTAAGAACCAGCACTGAGGTGCAGCAGGTTACAAGCTTAGAGCAAACTGTACGTCTGCAGCAGTTCTGTCCTGTGTTTGAGCTGTGTTACAGTGTGTGCAGATTGTCTCAGACGTTTCTGTTGCTGATGTGTCGACATAAGCTCTTTCACCTGTGCAGTCCTCTGTTTCTCTCTTTGTGCTCTCTTTCGTAGTTGGTGCACAGTTAAATCATACACTTACGGACAAATGACCACGACAACTGAGTCAAAGTTAAAGTTCCTTATTGCTGGAGGAGCATTTATGAGATACGACGTGCCAGATCTAAAAGGAGAGAGCTGCTCTGTGTGTGTGCTGCCTTTGTTTTACTGTATAATGTCTCCCCCTGCAGCTACGCCGACCTAATGCAGGACATTACAGAGTCCTCAGTTTTCCATTTCAGAGTTGTGCTGTGTGTGTGTGTGTGTTTTTTTTCTCCAAAAAGGAGAATCTGATTATGGAAACAGAACGAGGTGCTCCGTCTCTCCTTTAATGGTCGCCATCAGAGTGTCCTTGAACAAGCCGTTTAAACTCTAATGGAGGTGCGGCGGTGAAGCCCGCAGGTTGTTCTCAGCAGCTCGTATAGTAAAAGTGTAAAGGAATGTACGGGAGCCTCTCGCCCATGTCACTGTCGTACAGATAAATGTGTCAGGCAGAGGACATGATCGACATCAGAGAAAACACAAGGCGTCCTTCAGAGACTTAACAGGTTCTGCACCATAAATCTGAACAACTCAAAATCAGACATTTGCAGTGTCGCAATTTACTAAAGAAAAAGCTTTGAAACTTTGTAACCTGATGTTCCATCAGCACTAGAACGTCGTGGCTTAAACTCAAGTTTACTCCAAGGAGTTTTTAACTGGCTGTGAAACAGTTTAATTCTGATGCCTCCATTGGACCTACCTAAACAAACAAAGGATTTGACTATTTATACGGTTATTTTCGCTGCCGCTGGGTTGGACAGTCGGATTCCAGCTGCAAACTGTGGAACAGAAAAAAAACGAGGCGGGTGGTTGACAGGTGGGTGCCATCAGAGGTGGCTTGTTTGATTCATGCTTGGGTTAGCCGGGATGGCGGCAGTCAGAGCCACCACACTCTGTGAGCTGTGGTTGGTGGAGGTCAGTCCGTGATTGGTACTTTGTCTCCTCAGAAAGTTGATCTATTACAGCCATGTTGCATTGTCCACCTGCACTGCTCCAAGGCTACGAGACGCATCCCACCACCGGAATATGTGTCGAGTTGCTGTCGAGTCCAGAAGCTTCGAACTTTTCAGCGTGTAACAAGTTGCCTCAGCATTGTTAGTTTGATCAAATTGTGTTTTCCAAACTCATTTGGATCCATTTTTTTTTTTAATCCACTTTTTCTGCCTCCGGCAACAAGTTGTAATTTATGTCGTCCCGACTTTATTACCGTCCTTCAGCCCTCTCCAGATGGCATTAGTATTGACAGAAGAGCTCAGGCAATTAGCATTATAATTTTAACTCCAGGACTGCAGGAGTTTTATGAAACAAACAGCCCTCTCCACGGGAGGCTGATAATTTGATTTTGCCTGCGGACAAACTCAAATGCATGCACATCACTAATTTCATTCTGTCATCCGGACAGTAAAATGATTCACTGGGGGGACGGCAGGACAAACTGTCACTCTGTGTGTTTGTGATACCGATGCAGCAGCAGCAGCAGCAGCAGCAGCTCTTTCCCTTTCTCATTTTCTGCTATTCTTTGGGAACTAAAGTCTAAATGCTTCTGGTATTATTATTATTATTATTATTGTTTTTAACATGTATGATCACATTCTGATTTATACATGAGCTCAAGCCTATTTATTTGATTTATTTGCTGCTTCAACAGTTTAATTTACATCATTTATTTAACCTAAGTGACGCTGCTCCTGGTTCTGGATGTTGATTCAGGCAAAGTTAAATTGATTATACATGCAGTAAAAGTTTGTAACAAAACGTTTAAATTCAGCTAAAAAAAAAAAAACTCATTGTACGGATTTTTTTTAAAAAACTTGCTTCAACTGCAAATTCTGCTAAAAAGTACCAACTACCAACATTTTCTTTGATGTGGCGCCTCATGCAGGTCATCAAGCTAAGTCTAGAGCCATGCTAGCAGCTCTGTGAGGCAGGACAACAACGTTAGCATGCGGATGTTTAGCATGTTCACAGTTTTAGTTTTGTCATGCTAACATTTGTCTAATTAGGATTAAACACAAAATGCAGTTGAGGCTGACGTAACGGTCAATAACTGTATTTGGTCGTAAGCCAAAGTGTTGAACATGGCAGCACTAATCCTCTGAGGACCATGAATGTCCCAATTTGAATTTTATGGAAATGCAACCAACAGTCGACACATTTCAGTTTGGACCGACAGACGTTACACTGGCTAAAAGGAGACGAAAGATCCATTTTAGTAGCAAACAACAGAATATTACTAACTTAGTTTACTGATTAACTGTTAATACGGCATTCAATAGGTCGTGCTCATAGTGGAGCGCCCTCTGCTGGATCACAAGACAAAAAGGCGGAAGATTTTGGATTCAAGCAGGTCGTTAGAGTTCAAATATCAACCACGTTCGAGCAAATGGTCAAATTTTAAATAATAAGTGACATCCCCACCTCGAGGGCTCGCCGACACTGCTCATGTCTTTCTCTGACGATGGGTTCAAAGCCTAAAATAGGCCGCCGTGCCCCGCCTTCCTGTCTCGCTAACAAAATGTCCTCCTGTCTCATCTGCCAGGAGGTGTTGAGATGTTAATGTCCTGTCAGTCCTCAGAGGGGCGAGGACACGGTCACGCTTTAGGCCAGTGGCCCGCATGTGTGTGTGTGTGTGTGTGTGTGCATACATTTGTGCCCACTAATGTTAATTTGGGTATTTGGGTCAACATGCCTGTATACTGAATGTGTGTGCATGTGCTTGTATTTCTATACTTTTGAGGACCTTTGCTCTCACAAGGACGAGCCTCGTTTGTTTAAAGGTTAAATTAATCTTTTGTTCAGATTAGGATTATAATTAGGATTAAGGACACGATGAAACAAGTCAATTACTTTTGGTTTAGAGCTGAAATTAGCATTCATGGCTTAGGTGAGAAGGTTGTACAGTGAACTCAAGGGGGAAAACACATGTAGCCTACGCAGATTGCATGTGTCGCCACACCTCTTCCCTCTTCCCTCTCCTCCCGCCACCTTGTTGTGTCTCGTCCACTTCGCCGTCCTGACAGGAGCTGGTAACAGAACAGAAACACAAAAACACCGAATCCTGTCGCAGCACAGCGTCGCGTCTGAGAGCCTGATGAAGAAATGTGACCGCAGGCGAAGAGGACCGAGGACCGAGGACTCTAAATCTTCTCATTTAAAGGTTTCCCAACGTTGGTTTTAATACTTCAACAGGCGTGACTCTCCTCTGATGTGCTGACTTTGAGCCAGAACAGACATGATTAGATAAATCCTACGCTAACCCTGCACATATAGACTTTTATAAGGATGATTTCCAAAAGACCTTCATGTCTTTACAAGAACATGCACAGACGTAAAAGACTGACATGAATACTGCAGGGATCTCGTGCCTAAGGTTACTCGGAAGGTTGACATATTCTCACCTTGTCACGCCGCGAGCGACAGCAGCCAGGTTTTGTGACAACAGCAGTGTAATCCACCGGGATGAGACGATAGAAGGAGATGTTCACCTTGATGACACGTTGGAGGTGTTGCCGGTTCTCACAATCCGCCCGTCGCCTTCAGCTCTTCATCTAACCAGCCGTTTAAAACGGTTTCACTCAGGAGGAAACAGTCAGCGCCAACCTCGGTGACAAACAGAACCAACTGAAAGAAGTGATCTGGTCTTGATGCAGGTTCCACCTCCGTATTTCATCAAGTTTCATTAGATGTACATATGAAATGGTTCATTTAGTGGTTTGATGAGACACTGCACAAGGACAACAGCCATACATCGCACAGGAAGTTATAAATGATATTTAAAAATCAATATTTAGTGTCAGAGGATGAAACTGTGAATGTGCAGGAGCACGAGAAACCTGTGGGCGACGTTGTCATTGTTTTCTGTGTTTTTCTGTTCTTGTAAACATTTCGTACCCCAATAATTCATAATTCTTTTTGTTTTAACATCCTCTGTGTGATGTATCAATTAGTGGAACCGTGTGAAGTCTAAAGGCGTAACAACTGCTGAGGTGATTTCGATGCCGTGCACGCTTCAGTGAGATGAAAAAGCAAAATGTTAACAGCCAACGTTTCACAGCGTTTTGTCCTCTTTTTATTTGCTCAGGTGTCTCAGACCTGCAGCCTCCATCGCAACTTCTGTTTTATTAAGCTGAGTGAAACATCAAGGTCGAACCATATAAAGAAAAAAGAGCAGAGTGACTCATAACTGAAGTGGTTTTGACTTTTAAAGGTCAGCGTTACACTTTTAATCCTCGTTGAATACCAAGTACTGAGCTAACCTCTGCTCCTCATCTCTCCTGAGCGCCGTTCATGTGCCGCTGATTTCCTCCTTAGAACATTTAGCATGTAAACTTTAACAAAGCTGGAACCACCTCAGAAATAAAAGAGATATTTCTTCTCCGTTCTTGTGTAATTTGGGGTACAGTGTGACCTTGAAAATGGCAGGTTGGTGGCCCCTGCTCTTGTCGTGCACCTAATCGCGCCGCCGCGCCGCCTGTGCCAGCTGGTGCCGACAGATTTGAGGAATGAAAGGCTGAGGCGTCGCGGGCAGACCTCCGCTTCGTTTATTGAGAGCAGATGGCGAAGACACGATAGGAATTTGTTAGTGCCTCCGCTGTGAGCGTTGTTACTGCTTTAACAAACATTAAAATCCTTGTCGTCGCTTTGTTTTGTTTGTTCTCGCAAGTGAAATCTTGTGTTGATAGATAGAAAGCGCCCTTGGACGCAGGTGACCTGCAAGTGTGAGTAAAGAGAGAGAGAGTAAAGGAAGGCTTTGTGATTTTAACACAATCAGTCACTCGGGACCAACTGTGGGAAACAAGCAGGGACTAATTAGTTGTGTAGAAGTCAGTCTATCATGTACTTACAGCAGTTCTTTACAGGGGGGATGCTCTCTGAGGAGGTGTGTGTGTGTGTTAGGGCTGCATCAGTATTATTAGTATTATTACTAGCTCTTATTACCATCCCGGGTTTGAACTTTTAGCACATAATAAAACTGTGCTGGAGCTGCTGAGCCATTTTGCAGTTTTATGTTTTAATTTAAAGTTTTGTTTTGGTATAAAATCATCCATTTTAATGCAGCTTGTAGATTAACTAAATATATCAGAAAGTGACAAAGTACATGTATACTCAAGTACTACTTAAAGGGGGCAGTGTGTAGTTGCAGATTGCAACACCCTCGTTTCACCTGCCTCTCCTACGTCCCATTTAATTTAAAAATTGAAGCAAAGATATGAATTGTCGGCGGAGCTGAGCCACCTGTAACGACACCCACCTGTCAATCAAAGCGTCCACGCTCTTAATCCTGCATAACTTTAAGCCTTAATATAATCTGAACAGGTGAGTTGTATATAAATTCACCCTCAGTACAGTTGTCATGAACGGGGAAATTAGCTACAGAGACCAAAACTGTTTTTTGTACCAGGCTGTAAACATGTTTATTTCTGCTGTGAACATGGGGACTTATGGAGACTGACTCACTTCTGCAGCCAGCCTCAAGTGGACGACAAGAGGAACTGGATAATATACTTTTTACTCCATTATTTACTCAATTTGTTTAATAATTTCAGTTACTTTGCTGATCCATTAACTATACCTGCTTATCCTTGAGGACTGCGGGAAGCTGGAGCCGATCCCAGCTGACATTGGGGCGAGCGGCGAGGTCCACCTTGGACATGCGCCAGTCAGTCACAGGGCCGACACACAGGGTGCATCTCAAAGTCTCTTAATTGCACCCACTCAGTCAAAGCATGTGAGGAGAGAAGACACGAGGAAAACATGTTTTTTTTTTTTAGAGAAACGAGTCGACACGCTGCGTGAAGCGACATCCGGCGGCAGCTGATCACAGCTGGATCAGCTGCCGTTCGGCTTTAACAGACTTTTGATGGCGTTTGTGCGCTAATGCTGATAAAAGGCACAGAGTTATCAGTGTTAGCGCAGCAGCCTGTTACTCCTTTAACACCAAGAAGAACCTGTGTTCTGTATTTATTCTGTGTCCTGCTCACAGGCACAGGATAATTCCTCCTTGAAGAACGGGTTTATATGATTTATTCATTATTTACATCTGTATTTATTGATATTCTGATTGTGAATTCATTATTAAATAACCCAGAATATGATTATGGAGCCTTTTGAACATTAGAAATTATTTATTAGGCTCAATGCTTCAGAGAAAATGTAAATTATGTAACTTATATCATGTAAAATACTCGATAGACGAGTTTATTTCTCCCCGACGGGACATTGGTGAGCTACCCTGCAGTACAACTACTTAAAATTATCGCTGCCTTTATGAACGGCAACATTACGTGACTTAATGCATCAAAATGTATAATGCAACAATAAAATGGGCCAGTTTGCACAGGGCCTACTTTTAGTTTTGACACTTTAATATCTGTGCAGCCTTCGTTGATTTTCTAATTGTACTTGTGAAGCTTTGAGGTGACAAAACATCATGTGACTGAGTGAACACACTCCACTCTACTAACACCTGCAGCACTGAATATATTGAAGCACCTGGACGTCTTTCAACCCGACTTTTAAGCCTCATGTGTTTTTAGCATTGCTATTTATGTAAGATGAGTCAGCAACAGTCCACTACCAGCTGGGTCAGTGTTTAACACAACATTAAAGATGCATGGGACCAAGTCAGGTTAAATGAGACAGACAAGAAAGAGATGGCATCCAACCAGAACCTCCCGTCAGCGTACTCATCCGGGCCAAAACAGAAGAGCTGACGACCTAAGAACAAGTGAGCTCTGACCGGAGCGTATATATACTGAGATAGATGATTGATAGGAGGCAGGTGTGCAGGAAGGAGACTGATCAGGTGACTGGATAAGGCGGGAAGAACACTGAGGACATCTGCTGGACAGGTGGGAGATGGCAGGTACTGAAATATCAGGAGGATTAAACACAGAGCACTGCTGGGGGTGAAATTAAGATGAACACAGGTTTGCCTCTTCGAAGGCTGCTGAAGGTGGAAGGAGCAAGGGCAGGTCAATAAATAACAAAATGTCATCACAAAATAATCCATGCATTCATCATCACAGACTGGTTACGTGATATATTTACATACATAAAAAACACTCATGATGTAAGATGATGAAATAAAACATGAAAATAGTGATGAAATATTAAAGGGTTAGTCCTGATTTTTGTTTTTTTTCTACAGTCGACGGCGGTCGGCTTGCTCAAGGTTTGGAGAAGCTGACAGGAGGACCAGTGTGAAGCTAAGCAGCTAGTCTGTGTTTCTGTGTTTTAATGTTAGTTTGTTAGTTGTTGTGGATCAACGCAGGTAGACCAGCAGCTCCTGTGTTCTGCAAGGTAAAACGAGTTCTGTTTCCTGTTTGAAAAGGGCGTCTGACAGCAAGTTAAAGCTGTGAAAATATTCTAAACGTATCAATAAATGTGTTTTGTTGCTGCGCCCGTCCACATTGCTTCATTTCCATGCTGGTCCTCCCGTCTGCTGTGGTGCCTGCCGATAACTGTATGCAATACGCTGACAATGGATCGGTACCTCATACGAGCTCTCTTCAAAGAACCCGAAACTATCCTTTAAATCGGGTTGGCGTGTTATCGAGGTATCACATATTATGACACCTGAACACACTCATCACGGATGGAAACTGTGAGATGTGGTTGAACGGATTTTACATTTTACAGTGTAAATCTAAGAAATCAAACATAAATCCCCAAACAAATAAAAAAAGGCGTCTTGTCTGAAGGTGCTGAGGCAGAGTGAGTCATCAGTGAACAGATGAGGCAGCTGTCTGTCACACAGGAAGGAAGGGAAACCGCTCGGCCTCAAAGGTTAGAGAGCTCGGTGATGTGATCGCCTTGACAGGCCCTCCGTTCTACAAATGATGTCACCCTCCTCCTCCTCTCTTCTTCTTCTTCTTCTGCTGTCCATCCACTCGCTGCGTCACAGAGTCTCTCTTTGAGAGAGCGGCTTCAGCTCAATCAACTTTATGAATCGCTCTTTTCTCTCAGAAGGTCTTCTCTGGTCCTGAAGTTTCAGTCACGTTCTCCTTTCACGTCTGTCTGTCTCGTCTTTTTATTGCTGTTGCACGTACGTTACATTTTTGGACTTCAACGTCTCATTTTAAAGGCGCAGCGTGTCAGATTTAGGGCGCTCTCTTTACTGAATATGGAAGAAGAGTGTATGATCACCTGGAAATAAGAATCTAATATTTTAATTGCCTTAAAATGAGACTTTTATATCTATAGAAATCTTCTTTCATGGAGTCTGCCACCATGTTAGCTCATAATGGACAAAGCTTTAGATTCGGCTCTTTAGATTTATTTGTGGGTTTTGCAGCCACTGCAGATTTTCTTTCACTCATGAAGGATAGAGTGACGCAAGGGGGTTGTAATCTGCACACTGGGCCTTTAAAGGGGAAACACACAGATCATTCAGGGTGTTAAATGATGGACAGACAAAGAAATTATTGTTGGTCACGATTTTGACTTTATTGCAAACTTCGTTTTCATTTTATCTCTTAAACACTTCCTGTTGTGTCAGCAGAGATTTTTCATTTCTGGAAATGCTTTTCACGAAGCAGGTCCATTATTTTTTTTAAACTTTGTGCTAAATTGTTTCCTCATCTGCAAAAGCTCAAAGGAGGTAAACTGTGTATTTATTTATGAATGAACTTTAGTTGTGGGAGAGACGTGATTATTTTTTTAAAAGACGAGCTGTCTAGACGTGTTTGTGTGTGTGTGTGTGTGTGTTCTGATGTTGTTCACAGTAATTAAGTAACTATGACTGAGTCAACCCAGATAATACGAGGACAGAAGGTGTCCTTGACTTACTCGGGTCGTCACTCATCTTTGATGAGACTCTGAGAGGAGATGACAGAGATTGAACAAAAACAACAATATATGTAAAAATGTTCATAATCAGGAGAGGTGGTGGTGTTGGTGAGAGAGTAATTTCATCAAAATTCAGCTGATGACGGCTTCTCTCAACAAACTGGATTATTCATGAAATCATTTACGTTTCATTCAAAGCAACAATAAGATGATAGATTTAAACACTGACCTGTGATCAGGTGAACGGTGTCTCTGTCATTCGTACGTCTGTTCTCACACTATGTAACTTTGGGCTCCGGGTCGGGAGAAGTACGTAACGCTTTACGGCACTAAGTCACACACCACCAACTATTTCACTGATTCTGGTGAGACTGGATCATATTTTATGGAGGTTTATGGAGATCTCTGTGATTTGCAGAGTTCCCTGATGGACAGTGAAGTAAACTGCTGCCAACTGTAGCTGCTGTTAGCTGATGTTAGCTTCAGTTTGTTAGCCGGGCTGCCCGGACTGTGCGAAGATGGAGGTCATCCTCGTGTCTGGTGATGTAACCTGATCTGATAACCTTGATTGTGGCTAAAAAAAGAAAAGAAAGAAAAAGCAATGCTGACTGGTCTATTATTAATGATACTGAACATCCCGTCCGCTCTGAATTTAAGATGATGCCTTCTGGATGTTGCTACAAAAACCAAAATTAATTATAGAGGATGCAATCATCATAAATAAGTCATGAATAAATAAATAATGATTTAAATAAGCACCAACTTTTGCACATACTGCTGCTGATTTGTTATTTCCTTTCGATTTTATTGGATTAATTCTCTGATTCTCTGAATGTTTGAATGATTTTTTGGATTATAGACGGTGAAATCCAGAAATTTCTTGCAGTGAGAAACGTTGTTGGACTCATTGCAGTGGTGAACCTCGCCCCATCCTTTCAAGGATGCCCCTTTCATATCCAACCTTTTATCACCTGTTACCAATGAACCTGTTTACCTGTGGGAGGTTCCACCATTTTCCTAGTGTTGTCGCCCATGTCCCAACTTTTGTTACCAAACATTAAATTAAATTAATTCAATTAAATCTTTTTACTTCGCAACTTTTTTGGGTTGAACTGTGTATTATTTCTTGTTTTGTCCAGACATCATTTCATCATCGTGGCGCAGTCATGCAGCAGTTAGACTCCTGCAGTTGGAAGCCGTAAATTAACTTCTCCCCTCTCCTCCGTAACCGCTCCGCATCCTGTTTACCAAGTGTTCCTCTCTGCTATGAGCTATGGCCTTTGGCTCCATGTGTAATGTACAGTATCAAATTGCTTCTCTTAAAGGAGCAATCATGCAGCACTCCAGGG
Organism: Miichthys miiuy; assembly: GCA_036365135.1. Lineage (NCBI taxonomy): Eukaryota > Metazoa > Chordata > Actinopteri > Sciaenidae > Miichthys > Miichthys miiuy. The sequence continues at coordinate 24,919,398 of CM071611.1, read as the reverse complement.
GATGCTGAGCGCAGTAATTGAACATTTGCCGGGAAGCCGCTGACGTACAGTATGACACCTCTGGGCTCTGACTGTGTTGCGGTTCTGCTTTGGCCTGGGTTATAAATATGTGAATGGCCTCAAATCCCAGCTGGGAAACACGGAGCACATTGGAGGTGAATGATACACACTTCAGGAATACAAAGATGTGCTGGCTGCAGGTGTAAATGAACTGAACGGTAGAGTCGTGAAGGGATTTTTGATGAATATACTCATTTCGTTGCCTCGTTTAGCAATTCATACTTATCGTGCATCTTAGAAATACTGAATTGTGGATTCACGTTAATTAATTTGCCCTCTGTTGCATCTATATTCACAAAGGAAACCAAATGTTGTGTTTAACATCACAATGAACTCCAGAGCGCCAAGGTGATGAGGACAGATGGACTGAAGGGGACAACTTAATGTTATTGATCTGAGAGAATCAATAAACTAATTTCATTACTAGAGGGAACATATTATTTTGAATGAATGTGGTCATTTGAAGGTCAACATTTAATGAAATAAGCATGGTGCATGAATAAATGAACTGAGAGACAATATTGATGAATGAAAACGACACGTCATGTCCAGATGTTGGTAGTGTTGTAGAGGAGGTCCTCTCTGAAGAGCTGGAGGTCTTCAGGAGGTTTGTGAAGGTAGAGAGGGACGCCCCTGATCTGGTAGGAACTGGTAGGACGTTCCACCAACGGGGAACAACAGACGAGAAAAGTTTGGATCGTCCTGAGAGGACGGTTCGTCGTCGGAGGAGGTAACTATGTCTGTATGAGGACGTTCAAGTACGTATGATAATGGTGTCATCCTGAAAAATCCAGTTCTTGCGAGGCGCTCCAGGAATTTAAACCTCGGTGCATCATTTGCAGCTCGATGTTCTTTTTCTCATGGTGCAAAGATAAAAAAGCAATCAATCATGTCGACGTTAATTTGACCGCGGTTCAGATTTGTAATTGTAATTTCATACTTCTGCTGTATGAATGTGCTGGTATTTATATGTTAATGTGTGTTTGTACATTTGTCTGCGCAATCATTAACGTGATAGACGCTGTGTGGTGTTGCATATAAATGAATGTTTTAGTGTCTGCTGATTGTTCTCTGTGTACCTGCCCGGTGACTGCAGATGGAAACGAGCTAATAGCTAAATATGGCATACATCATCTCATCTCAGAATAAAAATGAATCATTTAAATGACATTTTATATAATAAGGCATGCAGCTACACGCTTTAAATCTCACATACAGACCAAACATGAGCAGAAACACAGAGATTTTTATGGTTTTTCATGTAGCTGCATCTCGGGCGATACATCTTGCACATCTCAGACGGTAAGAGATTAAAGTTTTCTTATCTTTCCTTCGTATATTAATCCCCACAACATGGCTGCACATGCAGCAGAGGTGGAGGAGTAAATAACAGGAACATCTGACGGTGTAATACAATCCAATACAAACACCATCAATAGCTGATACAGCTCTCTCTGTTGTACTTAGATTTTCAGGTGTTTCTATTATTCTGTCCACTCTTCCCAACTATCTACAACATACCTCTGTCCAGCGATGAGTGGAAAACACACGCCGCAGTGATGAGATTAGCAAAGCATTGGAGTGCGGGACACCGTCCTCGCTGTCTCTGCATAACAGCCGCACCTTCAGATGGAAACCAACAACCGTGCTGAAATGTAATTGCCATTCAGCGAATGTCTCAGCGCACCGGGCGGGCGGGCGGGCGGGCGGGTGGTGTGCACATGCACATAAACTCCCCCGCTGGAATAGCTGCTCAAAGATGGACGGGGTGGGGGAGGCGCGTGCAGGGGGGAGGGTATTACTCACCTCGCTGTTATTGTTCACAAATAAAACCAAAGCGTAATAAAAGCGATCCTTTAAAAATTCATGTGAGACGAGGCATCGTGGAAGGCTAAGCACCGTGGGAGGTGGAGTGCGAGAAGAGTGTGTGTGTGTGTGTGTGTGTGATGGGAGTGTAAGTGTGAAGCTTTGTTTTAAATTATTCTGGTCATTACGCTGCATCACAGCGCCTGTGTGTCACAGCTTTCTGCCCCTGACTGAGTGTGTGTGTGTGTGTGTTTCATGACTGTATATGTGTTTATGATTATGTGTGTTCATACGTGTGAGAGCAGTTAGGTGTGTATATGCATGGCTAGATCTGGATGTGTGTTTGAGTGTGTGTGTGTGTGTGATTTGTGGTTTTATAACTGTGCGTCTCAGTTAATGGATTTATGTGTGCATGTGTGCGTTTGCATGTTATCATCTGAGTGTAACTAAGCAGTCGTGTGTGTGTGTATATCCACCTTTGTATCTCAGCATGCCTGTGTTCATGAATCTGTGCGTGTGTGTACAAGCATGTGTGAGAGGACATTTTGTTCTTCTACAAAAGGGCTCTTTAAGAGTCCGGGTCTGAAACTAACACCTGAACTTGGTGCTTCGACTTAAAACTTCATCAGATTTACTGGTCCTGATAACCAAAGATGTGGACTCGAGACGACTCTGGTCACTGTTTTGATGACTTACTGCTTGAAAATAAATGACTAAAGACTCAACGCGGACTTGGAAGTTTAATCCCCAAATTCCACCGGGGCGCGGCGCGCAGCATTGCGTGTACGCCACGGCCCCCGCAGCGATACGTGGTCGGGCTAGTCAATGTTTCAAACCCACCAGCTCCGCTGTGGTCCGGTTCAGAAGCGTCCCAGAAGTGGGAAGTAAGGTTGTACTGCTTTAAGTTTAGCATAGGGGTTGGGTGGGGCTGTTAAGGTCAGGACAAGGGACAAGGCAATGCATTCTATTAAAGAGGGTCCTTCCAAGTATAGTACAATAGTGTGCATGTGTGCAAACAGAGACTGCTGACAATCATTCATGCACACATAAATGTAAGCTGAGCATTAGCATGCTAACTGCGGTGGTCCAGCAGTCGCCCAGCGAGCGGAGAGAAATTGATATTCTGCTCCTGTTTGTCGTCTTGCAGAAGGAAGCGGAGACGGAGGAACATTTTATTAAAAACACAACAAGAATTTACAGAGCTGCAGCAGGAGGCGTAGTAAGGCAAAGCCCCCTACACAGGACTCAGTATGAACATTAATATTTCTGAGGCTGTCGGGTGTAGATCTGAGGAGAAGCTGGGCTTTTGTCCAGCCTTCATTCTGCTGAAGGGTTTTTGACCATATCAGCTCCACGATCACTGCTGAAACTAAAATATGAACATCTCAGTGAAATCCCAAGGTGGATTAGGTTTTATTGTAGAGGGTACAGGTTGACATTTCCTGTGTTATATTTCCTATTTAACGTGTTGTCAGTATATTTTTATGCAACTGCTACTAGTGTTTCCTTTCTTCCTGTGTGTACTTTTGGCGTTTTTGCTGCATATGTGTTATTAAGTTACTTTCATGTGTGGGATTTATTGACATCTGAATGCAGCTCACGTCAGCATCCCCTTTCAAACAAGTATGAGAAACTACAGTTGTCGCAAACTTGTAGTTTGTCTGTTCCGGCTGACTTTAGAAAAGCGAAGATGCTCTATAACAGAAGCGATCTGTCAATCATCTGGAAAAAAAAAACCCTTACATTGCTCTGGACCTTCTTCTTCTATCTAATCTTCTCAAGCAGTCGCTTTCAGGAACTGATCCGTTCTGGCTTTTGGTAAAACACCAATATATCTGAGTTCTACCAGATGTATGAATGTCAAACTGATAAATGAACACAAACACACTTTTACACAGGACATAAAACTGTTGTCAAATACATCCTAACAATCGTAGATGGATAAGAAACAAAAGTGTGTCGGGTCGGAAAGTTTTAGTCAAGTTATAGATCAGAGAGAAGAGAACAAATTCATAAAGATACATCCTCTGGGGATCATAAATGTTTGTACAAAATTGCCGTCCACCTAGCAGTTGATGAAAGTATATATTTACAGTTTTCCTGCCAAATAAGATAATAAACTGAGGTATGAGGAATAAACTTTATATCACTGCTTCTGGTCTCCACTCATTGAGGTTTTATTACCCTGTTCTAAAGTTTAACTGCGTCATCCTTCTAATCCTTTCTTTCTGGGGAAACATATTTTCCTCTTTTCTCACACACAGCTCTTTACATTTCAACATATTGCCAGGATTTCATGGAACCACACTGCCCTCCATTGCTCTTTCCCTTACCTTTATCTCCTTCTGTCCATCACTCCATCCCTCTCGCCTCGCCTCTTCCATTATTCAGCGGTTCACCTTTCGCACCTCGCCTCTCCCGCTGTCTCTCGCGCTAAATCTAGTTTCAGACTTTATTGTCCTTGAAATTAGGTTTGCAGCAAAGCGCGCCACGCAGTACATACAGTAAACAAAACCTACCGGAACATACGAGACACACGCATTAAAATGAACTGTGGAACGAGCGGAAGATTGACTGACCGCAGAGTCCGAGAGCCTTCGCTTTCATTCGCTCTCTCTTTATCTTCGATCACAGTCGTTCATCCATCCATGCCTCTAGACCTCGTCTGGTCTGGACTGGTTAGCTGTAAGTATTTCCACATACTTCCAATGTGTTTCACAGTTCAAGACGCACTTTTACCTTGTCTGTTTTCCATTGAACAAATATTACCATAGTGGAGTGAATACATCCCAACATGACAAACTAAGCCAACTCAAAACTGTCTGAGCTGGTGCTCAATCAATCTTGGGACCATGTTCCATTTCTCAGTTATTTGTGGTCAAATCACAAATCACATCATCTGTAGGATTTAAATAATGGAAGTCAGGCTTGTCTTCAGTGTTTGCACAATTGAACATTTACGTGCCTGAACGCATCATTAGTTTTGGTCTCTGTGAGGTCTGATGATTTTTTTTCTGGGGAGGGAGGACCAACTGGGCTCAAAGCCATTTCTTGTTTCAGTTTATACATCACTCACAAGATGTCCCACCATCTAATTTCACAGTAACTTCAATGTCCAAATACAGGTAGATGTCCTGTTTTACTGTGATACTGTCAGGGCTAAAAACTAATGAAAAATACAAAACTATATTAACTCTGCTTATTGGAAACTTTGCTGTTTTCCTTTCTTCCTTCTGAGTAAGACAAAATTCATCACAAAACGAACTTCAAGTGTCCCAGAAGTCTGTTTTTTTCTGTTTCCCCACTGCTTTGCTTTACTCTGTAAACTTCACCTTTAGCATTTTACCTCGCTATTTTTGTCTCTTTCTCCCTTCTGCAGTCTAAATTAGGAAAAGTCCATTATCGTCACGAAGTGCGATTCCTCAAACTGTGACTGCACACCCGCACACGTATTCACACATATATGCATACACACACCTGATGCGGACCATAAATCGTTGTCTCCATTATAATTCTGCCAATAGCGCCTCCATGCTGGCTGCACAGCGTCTTTATGGTGCGGATTTGATGTATATGTGGAGCCGGACCGGGCCGGGCGGGGGCGAGTGACAGAATGAGGTTGGGAAATGAGCGACAGAGGAGGAAGACAAATACTGGACCGACACCGAACACTAGGAGAAGAGAGAGGAGATGCAAATACACCACTGGAGAGAGAAACACAACCTGTGCATATCTAAGTCCGCATCACGGCAGCATGACGCGTGATATCGTTGCTCTATTTCCCAACATCTATGCACTCCAGAACAGCCATGATTTGATCACATTCACTCCCTGGATTGGGTTTTCGGTTTGGGTGTTCTGCCCTTACTAAGAGAGGAAGGAGAGCAGTGAGCTGTGTCCCAGTTCAGGAGCCAGATCCGTCAAAGGACGCAGCCCGTGAAGGTGTGTCCTTCAGGGCAGGAAAAGGCCAGGCCGAACTTCTTTACTTGGTCAAGTGCCAAGTGAGAGGTCAACAACAAAAGATCAATCAGTACCAAAAGGTCAAATGCAGAGAATCAAGTGGTACTACAGGCCAAATCAGAGAAAAGGTAAGCAGTAAGGTAGGCAAGTAAGGAAAGACTGAGTGAGGGCTTCTTATACCGATGAAGTGACGGCTGCTGGACGGGTGGCATCTGAAAAAGACAGGACAGGTTAGTAAGCATGAAATTGGCACTAAGTGTTGGAGCTGGAGGCTGAAGAAGGAGGGGATGAGGATCAGCAGCAGTGACAAGTCTGACCTTAAAGAGATCAAATTAATGATGCATTCTGTCCTTGTTAAGCCAAAAAAAGAGCACAAGATGACAGGTGGACTTCGTTCCTTTCTTTAGTCATAGCGGCAGGCTTTCTTTTGGTATTAAGATGCAGATGAATAGAGAATTAATTAATTATTTAATATCTTTCATTCTGCGGTAACGTTGCAGCTAACTGTGGATCATGGCAGCAACTTCCTTGAGCTGCCAAAGGAGTCTGGCGGGTTTTGGAGAGAACTTCAGTTTCCCGTCTAAATATAGTGTACACAGGTGGTTAAAATAGGTCCTGCTGGTGTCCCCATTCACAGCTGTGCATTTCTTTGCTTCCATGCTGGTCCTCACGTTTGCTTTTCCAAATTGGAGAAGTGCCAACCACCATTAACTTAAAACGCAACACGTTAGGACAACTCAACCAACTCTGTGGCAGCTGATGGAAACTGTGAGATGTGGTTGAAATAGATGTCAAACTGTCCTCAAGGTCATGAATGAACTCTGAAGTTTGAGAAAATAATGTTGTATAATGTTGGCTCATGAATGTGTTGAACCCATGCTGGCCTCTGTACTTCTGTCCTCACATTAGCCTGCTGTCCAGTAGGCTGACTGCCTAACGTTGGCTAATTATCCACACTGATGGTTTCACTAAAATATAAAATGTCAAACTGCTCATAAAGGACCGCAGCTCTCAGCCAGAGACATTAACCGGACAAGTTCAAGATGGCTGACAACTGAGGCCTTTCCATGTGGAGTTTGCATGTTCTTCCCGTGTCCACGGGTACTCCGACTTCCTCCCACAGTCCAGAAACATGCAGGTTTAGAGATTTATGGGTTAATCTGTGACTTTAAATTACCTGTGAGCATGAATGATTGTTTGTGATGAACCAGCGACCTGTCCAGGGTGTACCCCACCTCTCGCTGGAATCGTCTCCATGATCCTGTTAAGGATAAGCGGTCATGGAAAATGTAGCTGTTTGTTTTATATAAATATTGGCATCGGAAACGACAAAATGACCTTTTCTAATAAGAAGTGTGGGAGCTCCCCTCAGCTGCATCACTGGTATGGAGTGCTCTGTTCTCCCTCCGGCCTGCCTGGGAGCTCGAAGCCTGTCGTAATTGCCGTTGTACTGTGTGTGTGTGTGTGTGTGTGGCTGCTGCAGTGCTGTCAATAAGTGCTTGATGGCCGAGCCGGTGACTGCTTCTCTCTCTCTCTCTCTCTGCAGCAGCACAGAGGAGATGGATGGTAAAAGAGCCGGCCCCTCAGCGACTTTTATCTCCCGCTCTCCTCTCCTCCATCACTCTGTCCTGAATCTTCTGCCATTTTTCCCCCCTCTGGTCTTCCTCCCATTCTCTGTCTTTCTCTCTCGCTCCTTCTTCTTCTCTCCATCTGTTGCCAGCCCTCTCTCTCTTTCTTTTGCCTTTTTTTGTGTGAATGAATGTTTCTCATTTCCGTTCCCTGCAGACAGTCTTTCCATGGCATCCTTTATGTCGCTGTCTGTCTCCTCCCCTCTCCTCTTGAGCGTTTAAAAAATACTAGTTTGGCTGTGAGACTACAAATCTCTCTCTTTATCTGTCTCTGTTGTTTTATACTTGTTGTAGGCTTGTTGCTGTGTAGTGTGGACTCAGGCCAGTTAACTCTCTGACAGACTTTACTATGAATTTGGAGTTTTATTATTGCAAAATTGTCAATATGTGATATTTCTACTTTTCGACCATCGCACATCTTTTTCTCTCCTCTCTTAATTTATTTATAATGTATGTTTTATTCATAGTATTATCATTCCTCAGTGTTTTCTCCCATCTCCAATTCTTCTCCTCTTTCACTTCAGTTCATTTTGGTGATAAAATTGGAATTTTTGGCAGAGTACATAGGTGATAATGCCGTGATCGCATTAGAGCACAACTCTCCAGAAGCAGAGATTGACTTTACTTCAATTTACTCGCAAAGCTTTAGGTTTACTCATTCAATAATATTATCAACAATAATATCTAGCACAATCCATAAAATGCAGCACAAAGCATGTGAAAGCAGATAATCATATTTTATATTTTATATGTATTAAAACAATAAAAACAAGGAAGGAGAATAGACTTTGAACAGCAGGATAAGAGAAACACTTCAGGACAAAGTGATGTCATTTGAAAGCGTCAACAGATTTAGACCTTCAGGCAGACAGTTATTAACAAAGGCTGCCTCCCTTTACCTTTCAGTTCTCATCTCAGGAACAAAAGGTTTGAGTTGGAAGATCTAGGAGACCTCGCAGGCACGTACGTTTGTCTTAACCGCGTCAAACAGAGGAGATGAGGCAAAGTCATTCAGCGATTTAAACACTAAAAAAATGAATTCTGTGACAGACATGTCAAGATTTGAAGTTTGAAGTGGGCTGTTGTCACACATGCTGCTGCGTACTGTATGAGCTATAACTGATCAATAGTTTCTTTGTCACACCAGACAGAAGAGCGTTACAATAGTCCAACCTGTTTCAGAATCAGTGTCAAAAGCACCAAGGTTTTGACTTGTTTCTTGTCATAATTTTAGGTGGTCAGACAGTTTTTCTGTCTCAGCTTTTGTCCCAATTCCAGGATTTGTTTTTAGTCTTGATTTAGCTGTACAGAATTCTGATTCATCCACAGGCTTATGTCAGAGATGCATGCAGTCAAGGTGTTATCGCCACATATACAGACTGAAAATAAGTGGGCCCAAGATAGAGCCCTGTGGGACACCACATGTCACAATTGTTGTGGAGAAATTGCTGAAGTCAAAGGTCAGTGGTGAGGTCAGGAAGGAAGAAAGTGTTCAGGAGCCTCTGATGTCTTATGCTGTAATATTTATTGACGCTTGGCCAAGGAGAATTAGAGACACTCTCAAAGTTCATCAGAAGTGTCTGAGTCGGTCTCACATTCTGCCCAACTCATCCTGGTGGATCGACTTTAAACCCCAAGATAACACCACAAATACTACACGCCCAGAATTAGCCAAAGAGAATGTCTTTACCCATGCAGGTGTTATTGTCAGCATATTCTAGTCTGGAGACACAGATGTCTGTTTACGTCTCTTCGACCCTGGCCGCCACGGCGTTGAGATAGACTGGCACCTACTGTTCCCAGTCAAAGCCAAACAACTAATACTGCCGAGGACCTCGAGGCCCACACGTGACCTCGTGTAACCTAAGGAGAGAAAAGTCCATAACAGTCACGTCTATTTTTTTTTCAGAGGAGTCATTCATGGCTATGTAAAAGTGTCAACCAGTTAAGATAAGATAACCACGATTCATTCATCCTCAACATTACTAATTCTTTCACATAAACTTGTAATTCCAAGGGAATTGATCACTATAATCCCCAATAACCAAAGCTGTCCAGATGGAAGGCTCAATTTGCGACCGCCAGTCCACTTGCTGCCACTTTACCTAAAAATGTTCCATCTAGTTTTCCTGGACTGGGCTGAATGTTTAAAGCATGAAATTAATTTGTGCATGCATATAAATGCTTGTATTTATTGACATTTGTCCAACAAATTGATGAATTTTATTTGTTATTGAAATTGGTGCCGAGTCGTGACACATGCTCTAGCCAAGATGAAATTAACTTGGAGGAGGCTCAACATGTTGCCAAGGATCGGGAACAATGGAGGGGTCTCAATGTAGACCTTGCACATGTCTCACAGGGGATAAAGAGGATTAAGTAGCTTTAACATAGAAATTAGCAGCACTTGTGTGTTTAATCTGCTTATAAAACAGAAAAAAAGGAATAACACTGTAAATATGTAAAAAAAGTGCCGCAATCTGAAGTCAGAAGTCAATAGCTCCGTTTGGGTATTCACAACGTATGTGTAGAAGCTGTAGTGAACTGATGATGAGTGCTATCTATGAATAGATTGAGAACCTGGTAAAATACTAAAACATATACTAGAGACAAGGGTAAGTAAAAATCTGATTAAACTGTGTTTGTCTGCAAACTCAGGCTGGACAGATCTTGTCCAACTTTCCGACTTGATTATCTGTTCTAGTGCACCTTTTCATGTTTACAATGGTCTACATTATCTTCAAGCTACAAGCAGAAATAGCCAGTAGTTCTTCCCTGACACTAACTACATTGTACATGCCAAATGACAGTGCTGGAGCTGTAAGAAGAACAGATGCTATTGCTTTGCCAATATAGAATTTATTGCTTCAGTTAAATACATTTACAATCAACATTACCATGATTGGACATCAACGTAAAGCACGGCAAATATTCCCTTCAAGTTGCTAATTCAAGTGCATTTCTAGCCACACACATCTTCAGACAGAGCTGATAATAAAGCCTGAATTTCTTATTCTAATTGTAGTTGAAGCTATCTTGAACTCCCGCCATAATAAAAATGCATGAGCCAACACTTTTTCTTTTTATTGTAGTCTATTCCAGATGAATATTACAGTCGGACAGAGACCACAAACTGAGTCAGTTTTGTAATTAGCGAGCATGCGGCCTGCAAGAGAGTAATGAAAAACAGTATGCAGTCATCTGAATGGAATTACAATGAAACTGAGGGCCATTTCATGGTTCTTCTGATTGCCTGGCTTTCACTGGTGATTTACAATGCAATTACACAGTCTTGCACCAAGTTAGAAATAAAGGGTTGGGTTGTGGGTCGGGTGGGAGTTTGAATACTAAAAGCACTGATAGTCTACTGGCTACTTTTGGCTTCGGTTCAGAAAAAGTGAAGTTTGAGCTAATCAAAGCCGACGGTCTCATGTGGTTTCTAAAGACAGTTCATAATCTGCTGTTAGAGCAGACTCTCTCAGAATCTAAATATTATATTATTATATTCTCTGTATGCAGCAGAGCTACAGGCTATAGCTCTCACAGATGTCTCTGAACGTTTCATTTCTCTCCTAACTCCTATAAACTGTGTCTCTATCCACTTTTCTTTAAGTAGCATTGGGTTCGACGCTGAGTTTGTCAGATTTGGTTGAAAAAAAGCCCCAAAGGGCAGTTTATGTGATGTGGGTTTGAGTATAGATTTCAACTAAAACATGTAATGTTCAAAACATCAAATTCTCAGTATAACGGAATAACAGATGAAGAGAACAGCTTCAATTATCACAACACAAACAAAGTGGGCCACAATGATGACGGTGGTGGAGAATTTCTGGATAGATAGTTCAAAGTCTGCGGGTACTGCAGGATATGACTACTACACAGCACACCCTTGAAATGGGTTTGGTCAGGTTTAAGGACATAAACTACTTGGTTAGGGTTTGGGTTCAAATAAACGCTAATCCAGAAAATGATCTGAGGGGTGTGTCGTGCACTGAAGTGGGCATGTTATCTACTAGAGTCGTGTTGTTGAAAATTATCCTTAACGTCTAAACTTGACTGGACTGGACTCAGGTAACTCCGGTAAATCTGTGATTTTGGTTTAATATTGTGTGTAAAATTGATCATACTGTTGCATAAAAAGCCCCACGACCCCCAACAGGTTAAGATTTGCTGGATAAGTATAAGAAAAGCTCCAACCATCGGGAACAGTAGTCGACAAATACCAATAAGTACCTGTACCTCTTTGCACTTCCTCGAAATGAACCCATCGGGTCTATTCCAACCATCTCCCAGGTTACAGTGCAATCACCTGACTTTGCGTACTGTATTTAGTTATGGTATATTGTGTCATTGTTTGAAGTAAATCGATGTCAGGTGATGACAGGGGTTTTGTGCTGTGACTGTTTCATGGCTGGACGCAGTGATTTCCTGGCAACCTCGTGGAAGATGAAGAAAGACACACTGCTCATAGTCCAACCACAACCCAAACAATTATACAGTGTGTTAATCAGTGAGCTTTAGAGGTGCTGTTTAGTGGATTTTGTAACTTTTGGACGAAGCCTTGACACATGAAAGTGGCATCAGTCTTCTCATAATACTCAGCAAGAAAACATCATCTTTGTTTCATTTTTACAGCTTTTTGGGGGACTAGACCAGAATTTAGCGTCCTGTCCTTTTGACCTCTCTCTTTTCCTGTTGATTATCCGCCTGGCTGTTCCTCTTCTCCCATTTTTCTCTCTCCATCTCTTGTCTCCATCGTTTCATGCACACATACATTTTCTGTTTTTCTCTTCGACTTCTCTCTGTGCCTTTTCACTCACGTCTCTCTCTCAGCATCTTTCTCTTTCGTAGGTGCTACAGCTCCATCACTGCCTCTGTGGCCGAGGCTACTGACTGCAGCTCGTGCTGTTATTACCGGGGGAATTGGCTTTGGTGACCACTTATGAGTCAGCAGAGAGAGAGAGAGGAGGAGAAACCAAAAGAGGTCATCGTACTACCCGAGTCTCCAGATGGAAGTTTTCTTGCTGCTTTGATCAGCCATTTGTCTTTGGAGCGATTCATCTACAGTGTGGGTGTGAAAGCGATGTCAGCACTGAGTGATTAATGCTACAAAATGTATTCCTAATGTGGCGAGGAACAGAGCTGGTGGGTAATTTAAAATATGTTTTCAGAATAGAAACAAGATCGGTTAGATTCCAGAGCAAAAACAATAGTCATTTATAATACAGGGAGAAATAAAGTAGTAGAGAAAGTTAAAAGCAACAGCACTAGTAAGAATTAAGAGGCAATTAAGAGCAAATTAGTAGCACAAGCTAGATCCCACTCTGTCTCCTTTGAATTAAGCCCATATAAAAACTGTGTGAATTGGCAAATAGCTTTGTTCACTAGGAACATTTTGTTTTAGTTCAAGGGATATTACAGTATGTTCTTATACTGCAGCTGAAAGTTGTAGGGCAGAGGTTGGTGGATGGTTGAGCATACGAAGCAGATTAAACACCAAAAGCAAAGAGGTCCACGTCCCGTCCATCGACAGTATAATTAATGGACAGGGCTCCGGGGTCTGTGAAGTGAAGCCAACACTTTCTGAAGGCCAACAGAGGACAACGCCACAAGCTGCAAAAGTACTAATTTCTTTGCCTAGTTAAAAAAAAAAAAAACAGCAGTTATTTGCTAGTTTGTTGTGTTTCAAAGAACATGATTCTCTGCCAAACGATCCAAACTCATCATACAAAGATCACAGACCACACAAAGCACACATGTGGACCCGAGCAGTGCCAAGAGAGCCAAACTGAGCAAAGGCAAACAAAGCTCAGTGTGTAAAGTCATGTGTCCATTAAGCATACTGATGGCTGTGCAAACAGAAGAGAGTGTCGGTCCTTGAGACTGTGTGATGGGACTTTAAACTCGGTCAGGATAGTCCCAGTCTCAGAGAAGCGGACGAAACAATGTGAATGTACTTCTTTAAATAACCTCATCATGGTTACAAATGCTGCTACAAAGATGACTCATACACAAGAAAAACACAAGCATGCACCGTCTTTGAGATCATTTCAGTCTGATCTCACAACTCTCACACCCAAACAGTTAAGAGGTGTAATACAGTGTGTCACACAGTTTAACCGCAATGTATGAAGGATTTTTACAATCAGCGTGCTTTGGATTTTTATTGAGACTGCCAACCAGCACAACTCTGCTCTACTTTAACCATCACCTACACTGGATAGAGTTATTTTCCTTGAATATACTGCATGTTGTTTTGTATTCTGACGTGGGAATACATGTCCCATAAAAAGTACAGAAACACTTTACAAAAGTCTGTGACCTACAATTCATCAGGAAATATTCAGAAAAAATATTCAGTTTTTCTTGTGAATTAAAAAACACAAAATGTGCTCTACTTTCACGCCAGCAGTCAGTATGTGAATCTTGTGATGATCTACATCCTTCTCACTGACTAACAGCTCAAACTTTTGTGACCTACCTTTCTGAACAGGACAGCCCCTCTATGAAACCTCTTAGCGCCCAGGAGCAAGGCACAGACAGGTACGCAGACCGACTGCGGGCAAGTCTCAGAGAAAATATGCAGAACATAATGTGATGCAGCACTGAATTATTAATATCTTTCCCTACAATAAAGTGTAGAAGAACAATTTAAAAGTACCGTTTGAAACACACTAGCATCAAATTTTGAAGCATTATTTGTAAAACGGCATATATCTTTTTGTCTTTAGCCTTGAAACACATTTGGGTTTGTATGATTTTGCATAATTTATGTCCATTATGCTTAGATTTTATAACAAAAACAACTAATGATAATAATCTAATTATACTGTGCACATATTATCCCATTTTTAATCCCTGCCATCTGCAGTGTTGTCTGTCTCCGTCCCATTAAACTGTTGCCTGTTCATCAGGGTTTAGTATCTGTCCTGAGGGAATGAGGCTGTCTCGACGTCTCCGTGCATACAGAAGGCGTCCTCTCCTCGCAGTGGCCGCTGCCAGTTGGCCAGATCGATTGTATCACTTAACTCCTCTCCGAGGTGTTGTGAACCGGTGTCACCAGCCCGTCTGAGCTGCAAACTACATTCACTAATAGACTGGTTTTGTTTGTGAGATGCAACATACAAAGTGTCGGCAAAACACAACCTACGCACAAAGGCGTCACAGCTCATGTGGATGCATCGGTTTGGAGAGGCGAACCAGTAAATACTGCATAGCCATGGCAACAAGACAGAGCCAAGCCTACACCCTGAAGACAGACGGTTCCTCCAAAGGGTTTCTGGTCTCGACAACAGCCGCTTATGAAAAATGAGTCTTCGCAATAATAAAGATTAATTGTCCCACAATGGAACATACTTGTCACAAAGAAAATAAGAAAGAAAATAATGAGTTTTAGTGTCATTTTTCTGCTGAGGACAGCACTTAAAGAGTTTTTATTTACATTTTCCTGACATGTAACCCTTTTTGTCATGCAGATAGTGACAGACCTCTGGGAAAAAAATGAGCAAAGGAGGATGTATCATGAAGCTGTTCCATCAAAAACTCCTATGGTGGAAGTTGGATTAGATAGATGAGAGTGACAGTGCTTCTGGTCTCATTTCCTACCAGCAGCAAACGTTGATTTCAACCATGACATTCATCTTTTGCTATCGTTAACAAGGTGGTTCCACTAGCTGGAATACAAGTAGTGCAATTGACCAATGTTCTCATAAATGGGTCGTTGTTTCATGTCCTATGCATGTGCACAAGCAAGCAAAAGATATTCTAACTGAACTGCCGACAGTAACCACAGAGAAATGTATTTTTATTAAACTTCCTGACAGGGCCCATTATGAACCTTTACCATTACCTTTCATACACTTTTGTATCTAAGTATCGAAAACTGGCATCAAATTTCTGCTCAAATTTATAATTTTGTTTACTCCTTTAACATTTGAGAAGTTCTTTTGTTAAATAAAACAAGCTGTTTTGTTGAACAAACATGTCCATATTCCTCACATAAGACAAAGGTTTTTTTGTATCTGAAAATTGCTTACCGTCTGCCAAGCAGTACAGAAGTAACCACTGCTGTACAGACTACAGAGCAGCTTCAGGCTCCTCAACTCATCTTCTGCATCCGTCACTGACACATACTGTACTATCTGGGTGTATACGTATATAAGTATATGTGTATATGTACTATATATAAGTAATTGTTTATTATATTTGTTTGTGTTATATAATAAAAATTACTTATTTAGAGTTTTTGCTGTGGTAGAAGCCAAAAGAACCTCTCTGGTACTTTATAAAACCCTTTTTGTTGAGAGTGTGGGAGAGAATAAGGAAGGACGAGGTGTTGATGTCACAGGAGTAGCTTCCAGGATATGGAAACATCCCCACAATGGACAGCGTGATTAGTCACTTAAAGCAGAACGAAAGAAAGAAGTAAAAAAAAAAAAAAAGGTTGTTCCGAGGTTCTCGCAAATGGGTCACACCATGGTAGCTCCTCCTCCTCCGCGCTGTCCTCTGACAAAGTTAGGCCAGCAGGAGGAGGGAGTGGTGACTCTCGGTGGTAAAAGGTGATTTATACGCTGCGTAGGATGCAGATGCCGACAGGATCGCAGAGGAGGCAGAGGAGGAGAGATGAGAAAGAGGGGAAAAGTAGAGAAGAGAAGAATATGGTAGAAGAGGGAAAGAGGATGATACAGACGTGGAAGAAAAAGACATTAAGAGTCAGAATACAAGAAAAGGAGAGATGAGAATAAATGAAGGACAAAGAAATTGAGGCAAAAATGTAAAAGAAAAGCAGAAAGAGACATAGACATAGAAGGAAAGTAGAATATTACGAACAAGGCTAATAAGGATGAGTACAAGGAAAGAAAGAGAGAGGAGAAAGGGCAGGAAAGGGACTGAAGAGAGGCTGCAAGGTGAGGTCAGTAGAGGGAGAGAAAAAATAGAAATGTAAAGGCATGGAAAAAGAAGAGAAAAGAAGAGCTGGAGAAAAGGAGGAGCAACATCGAAGACCTCGAGAGAAATGCAGAGGAGATAAGGGGAGATTGCGGGAGAGGAGAGGTCAGCAGAGGACATGAGAGAGGAGGCAACAGAGATGGAAAGAGGAAGGGAGATGACAGGAGGGCATTAGAGGGATGGAGAGGGATGGAGAGATGTGGTGTGGGGGAGCACGGAGAGGACAGATGCTGTGTTACTAAAGCAGAGTTGACAGGATTCATCAGGGCATTTCTCCAGAGGTGAAACACCTGAGCTGAGGAGCACAACAACCTCAGCAGCTTCCAGTCTGACCACTGCAGCATGTTCACGTGTGTTACCTCAATAATGCAGGACTCAACTCATCGACGCAGGAATCTGTTTTCCGAGACAGAACATGAAAGTATACTTTACATCTAAGGGAAATATATGCATGCACATACAAACACAACCTACTAACGAATACATGCATTAATGTATGGGGAGGGATGTCAGAGCGAGGGGGCTGCAACATGCTCAGGCTGCCCTGGGGCTAGTGCCCTGGAGGTGATGGCATCTCTCCAGATACAACTCCACACTCTGCACTGACTGGACTGTGCTGGACTTTAACCTCTGGTTCCCAAGTTCTCCACAGACAGAGCTACTGTGGCCCCAACGAGCAACATTAGCAAAGTGTATTATATTATTCAGCTTACTCCCACAGTCCTTTTTTTTAAAAGTATAACCAGACACTACACAATTATTCTTGTTAACTTGACCACAGAACCTACTGCGTGTCGGGAGGCGGCGGAGGCAGGACCGCCCAGACGGAGACGACCAGAGCGACCACACGGAGCTTCACAACGGCACTTTGTCACGACTGCATCCATGTTTTATACAGTCTGTGGTGATCCATCTGTCTGTTCTTCTTCTTCACTGTCAGTCACCTTCAGTTCAAACTCAACTTTATTTGTCACTTTAACCACGAGAAAGCAGCTCAGTGAAATAAACAGGGTGAATGCAGGGAGTTCATTTAGAGCACATGTTCAATGAAAACATGAAGACTTGCAGTCTGTGTAATAAATCCTCTTTATTGACTGAGAGCACAAACTAAATGTTGTTTCTTCATTGAATCTCACATATGTACAAGAAAAGAATGAATCATCTCCTTATTGATTCTGATCACACAAACTAAAGTCATCATGAGCAGTGATAGCCTCCATGGCTAAACAGACACAGGAAGGAGCGCCACCTAAAGAAACTCAAACATTTACACAGCGACCAATGAGAAGAGGGCAAAGTACCGCCCACAGTGTTTGATTGACAGGTGAAGAAATGCCACAACAATCAGCTGTCAGCAACAATGATGGAAACAAAACAAGCTGAAGACATGAAACACAGAATTTAACCCTTCAATGACTTCTGTCTATTTGACTTCACACAACTCAGCAGAGGATTCAGGACAAGGAATAAGTCCAGCATAGAGAGGCTGAGTGAACGTGGTCTGGACTCTGTGGAGGAGAGTCATGGTTTCAGAGACGCTGTAGAAGGACAGAATACCTGCACTGTGATCCAGGTACACTCCAACTCTGGAGGACCAAGGACCTGAGACGGGAGTTTGGACATTGTTGTACCAAAAGTTATAACTGTTTGTGAAACAATTTAACCTCCAGGATTTGTCATTGTATCCAAATCTACATTCATGTGATCTCCCTGCTCTGCTGATATTCTTGTATGTGACTGCTACATTAACTCCTCCTCCTCTCCACTCCACCTCCCAGTAACAACGTCCAGTCAGACTCTCTCTACTCAGGACCTGAGGATAATGAGTGAATCTGTCTGGGTGACTAGAATAAGACTGACGTTGACTCATTCTTGTCACTTTTCTGTTCCCCTCAGATAATAACAGCCGTGTGTATGCTGTGTTTGGATCCAGTGTGAGTTCACATGAATATTTTAAGAACTCAGCTCTGGTCTTGGGCTCTGGTTCTGGTCCTGACAGTGAAACATGGACTTCAGTGTCTGTCAGTGAGATGTTTGTCCGTTGGTGCCTCAGAGCGTCCTGTAGTTTATCTCTGAGCTCTGACACAGCAGCTGTCACATCCTCAAAGTCCCTCAGAGGACGGATATTGATGCTGGATGAGTCTGTAGATTGGCTGAGTCGTGACAGTGAGGGTAGTTGTGTAGAAACTGGTTGTGGTCCTCTGTGTGTGAGCTTCTTCAGATCAGCGTCTTTCCTCTTCAGCTCAGTGATCTCCTGCTCCAGCTTCTCCTGAAGCTCTTTGACTCGACTTACTTCAGTTTCCTGCTGGGATCTAACCTGCTGCTTCACATCAGACCTTCTTTTCTCCATGAGACGGATCAGCTCAGTGAAGATCTTCTCACTGTCCTTCACTGCTTTATCAGCAGAGCCATTGATAGCCTCCACCTCCTGTTGGAGCTCCTTCACATCTTTCTCTCTGTCCTGGATTCTCTTCTGGATGTTTTGTCGACTCACCTCGAGCTCTCTCTGCCTCTCAGTCCTTTCTGCTGCAGCTGAGACTGTGTCGTGGCCTTTATGTTCATCCACAGAGCAGAGATAACAGATACACTGCTGATCAGTGCGACAAAATATCTTCATCACCTCATCATGACGAGAGCAGATGTTCTCCTGGAGCTTCTTGGAGGGCTCCACCAGCTTGTGTTTCTTAAATGTAGGTGATTCATGATGAGGCTGGAGGTGTTTCTCACAGTAAGAGGCCAGACAGACCAGACAGGACTTCAGAGCTTTCAGTTTTCTCCCAGTGCAGAAATCACAGGCCACATCTTCAGGTCCAGCATAGCAGTGATCAGCAGGAGCAGCTTGGAGTCCAGTCTTCTTCAGTTCCTCCACTAAAGCTGCTAACATGGTGTTTTTCTTCAGGACAGGCCTCGGTGTGAAGGTCTGCCTACACTGAGGGCAGCTGTGGATTCTCTTCACATTCTCTCCATCCCAGTGGCTTTTGATACAGTTCATGCAGTAGCTGTGTCCACAGGAAGTAGTCACCGGATCCTTCAGTAGATCAAGACAGATCGGACAAGAGAAGGTTTCCCGGTCCAGTTTATTTCCTTGCTGTGCCATTTCTCCTCTCCGCGTCGACGACTGTCTGAGTTTGACTTCCTCAGAAATGAAACCAGTTTGAGCTCTGATCTAAACAACATGCGGCCTGTCAGCTGACACGTCAGCACATGTTGGTTCCACCCATCTTCAAACTGTAGATCTGAGGGGGAGGGAACAAGGAAACACGTGAACAGAGTGGAGCTGGCTGTGTTTGAGAGCAGGAAGAAGAGGGAGGGCTTATCAAGAGCTGAGTCATTCCAGGAAGAGGACCTTGTAAATGATCTGCAGAGTTCATACACTTTGATAGCTGTGAAGAAAATAGTTTATGTTAAAGTTTCACCTGAGTCCAAAAGAAACCAGAAGACTTTTCTAAAACACGGCTGATCTGAAGGTGAAATAAAGGTAAATCCTCCAGTCAGTGACAATCATCAGCCAAACAACCACTAATAAAGGCAATCATTTCATCTTCTTTATCTTCAATGATGAAATCCTCGACTGTCTGTAAAAGGTGAGCTGTCAGAGACGAGGACTACAAACACAGGAGCATCACCAGCTGCCATTTTGTCACCTTTGTTCTTTTCTTTGGAAACCAGTGAGTTCAAATGTATTACACACGTTTACTGTAAATATTATACAGTATGTAAAGTAGTTCAAGTTTGCACAACCATAAACCTATACAGCAACAAGACTCCAGAAGAAGTGAGCCAGTCTCCATAAGTCCCCATGTTCAAATGTCCAACTTCACAGCAGAAATAAACATGTTTACAGCCTGGTACAAAAAACAGTTTTGGTCTCTATAGCTAATTTCCCCGTTCATGACAACTGTACTGAGGGTGAGTTTATATACAACTCACCTGTGCAGGTTATATTAAGGCTTAAAGCTTTAATTGACAGGTGGAGGTTGTTACAGATGGCTTGTTTGAGCAACCAGGCTTCATTCAATGCTCCACATCTTTGACAGTATTTATTTCAGCCAAGGCAGGACTGCCAAGATGACGGTTGGCTGAGCTTCACAGCTGCTCTTTAGAGGCCTGTGGGTGACGTCACAGAGACGACATCCATGTTTTATACAGTCTATGGTGAGAACGAGTTGATATATGAGCGTAAGTGTGTCAACCCTGTGATAATCTGGTGATCTGTCCCTCACTTCTCGCCCATTGTGATCTGGGATCAACTCTCCATAGCAGGTAGAGATAATGGATGTAAGAAATTCACTGAAAGGAAAACATATCACACACATGATGTTATTTTTATTGCATATATATATGTATTTTCTCATGAGCCATTCAAAACAGATAAAATATGTCACTTCCGACTCCCAGATTAGACTTTGAGGATTCTGAAAATACCTTCGAACAGCAGGAAGAGTTGTTAAACAAACAAACAGATGCTTAGCTCTTCAACAGAAGAGATGGCTCACCGTCCGGTGATGTTTACTTTTAGGTAGGTGGAACAAAGAGAGTATAGCTCAACCCAGAAACAAAAAGGAAGTCGCCAAACATTCATATTAACAACGCCGAAGGGGATTTATTGGAAAATCACAAAAGCCGACATCAGGACAGACAAAATCTTTGATCTTTGTCTGGTTTATTCAAGACGCTCTCCTCTCTCGCCGGTGCCGGAAATCGATATCAAATGATTTATAACTTTCAACACAATAACGCGAGGGGACACGTTTTCAGATATTGCCGGTCTAAGCCTTTGGATTATCGCTGTGAGAGTTCAGAAAACTATTACCGGGACGTGACATTAATTAACTTCCAGAGTCTGCACTCTCCTGCAAAGCTGCATTAATACCGCACGAGGTAAGCCCTGTGTTCTCACCTTCCCAAAGAGCCCATTAAGACTTCACACACTCGAGCAAACCCACACACCTCACACATTAGACTTGACAAGTGAACGCCCCGGCAACGGCAATCAATGGACTCTGAAACTTTGGATTCAATGCAGCATACTAAATGAGAAAAATAAATTTCCCCTCTGTGCATGGGCTGGAGTGCTGCAGTAAGCTGTTTTAGGACAGCGCTCACTCTGACCTATCCACATAAAGTCCTGAGGCAGATATAAATAACGGGTCGGCGTGTTGGAGAGGACGGCTATTGATTACTGAGGGAGGCCGGATGACACCGGAGCCTGGCTCTGCTGTGCACATTCTGAGACCCCGAATACATTCATGAGTAATGTGATGTTCACTGATAAAAACACCAGTTCTCAGTTTTTAAAGCACGTTTTTTAAGAAGTTTAGTATCATTATCTAAGAAACCAGCGCACTTTAAACCAAGAAAACGACACCCTGAAAACTATCCAGAGAATGGAAATTGGTAAAACTACTGCACTCATTGCTAGCTTTTTTTAAAGAAAATATGATTATAGCACTTCAATATAGACAAAAATGGCTTGAGACAAACTTCTCGGAGCTTTTTTGTGCAGTGTATAGTACAGAATAAGTGGGAGAACCTGTAAGACGGCATCACATTTAGTAGCTAATGTTTTAAGAAGAAACGAGTTAACAGTGGTTCATTTTTGGGGTCCCCAGGAACGGAACGCAGGGTGAGGGTCAAAAAACCAAGATAACTTTACACTACGTAGCTATTAGTGTCTAGCTGGCTAACAGTTTATTAACAATTTGATAACTAAGCTAAGACTTTAACAATATTCAAGTCAATATTTAAGTGATATGGACCAAAAACAGAACTCGGACCATGACTATTGGAATAGCAAACACAAGTTTATTCAGATGAATGGTGGGTTGAAGTCAAGTGAATAGATACTGCTGAAGCGGTTGCAGTGAATATTGCAACATACAAATGTAGGATATATGTTTTATATCTATATTTAAGGCAGTCGGATGTTGATGTTAATGCTCGGCATGGTTGCAGTTGGGCGAAGAAGAAAAAGACGTTAAAATGTTGCGCTCATCATTTCCGGTTAAGTGCACAACAGCTGCACTCGAACTGAAACAACACTACCCTGCTGACATAAGTGCAATACGCCAGGAAGTACATAGTGTACACGATGTACCACATAGAAGTGTTCTAACAAAAGTAACCGAATTGAGTCACAGCACACGAGACTAAGTTGCAGTTATTTATGAGAATCTACTTATTTTTTCAAAAAGCTCTGATAAATCCAACTTAGCACAAAACTGCTAACTCCTGCTGAAGCGTCTCAGCAAACAAACACGGCTGCCTCAAATGAGCAAAGTCCTTGCGAATAAACACTTCCACTCTGCATATATACCACGGCCCAACACTTGATGACTATTCATTCTGTGCATTAATTTACACTCATCAGAGAAATAGCAGCAATTCCCTTTTTTATGTATTGAGTACTTGTAAATCATAATGTGTATCCTTCCCATTTCCAATCCAGCAGAGACACGGTCTAAAGACGTTTGAGTCGCAGAGAAATGGCTGTTCCATCTCACTAACTTTACTAAGTGCATGTGCAAGGACACAACAGCTAACCTTTTAAAGCTAGCTCTTTGTTTTCTAGCTTCGTGTGCCTGCACTTTACTCTGTACTGTGCTTTTTACACACACACCTAATTCTGTTAAACCACCTACATGATGGAACTAGACATGTGCGTTGGGTTGGGAGATTTATGAAGCAACTGCAAAAGGCTATTATTTTTGTTTCCTACCATGAGCTGGTGTTATCCTGTGTTACCACTACCCAGAATCCCCCAGGAGAACACTTACTGCACTTACATTGTTCCAGGAAACTGCAAACAGATTCAGGCAGGCAAAGAGCATTTAATGAACCTATGCATGCATGCATGCGTGTGTGTGTGTGTGTGTACTCACAACACATAGCTATAGGCATGTATTTCCCCATACACATTCACATAAGGAGAACACACAACTGTCCACAAAACACACAAACACACACACACTCTCTGGGGATACATGTCTTAGAAATTTCTGAAGCCCCGGAGAGTTCAATGTCAGCACAGGAGGTGACCAGGTTATTTCTGGCCTGTTCTATATACAGTTTGACACTGCATGTAATATTCAGCATTCTGCTATACATACACACTATACTATATTCCCCTCTGTGTGAACCCATAGATGGCTCATCTGTGGGTTCACACATAGATAGTGTGGTTGAATCATCTTCAGAAAAAAAAACCTAATTAAACTTAAAACACGGGCAATAATAGAATATTTAATGGCATGAGGGGGAGTTATATTTTATGGGTTACAATATACTTTCATAACAGTTCAGTGAGTTGAAAAAAGTGAAGGTATCAAGTCAAATCAGTGGGTATAATAATGTGCATGTACTGCATTGACACCTACTAAATGACCCTGTTTGTTCAATGGCTTTGTTGCCCCTCAGCTATACATTAATGTGTCATGGAACATTTGTTAAATGCAGTTCTGGGCATGTTACAAGTGAAATAAGCAGTTCATTGTGAATGGACAGTATAAGTCCACATCACAGGCTGAAGTCAGAGAGATGATCTGTCATCTGTGAATGACAAGAACAGTAAAATAGTCTAATTTCCTCTTAAGGGCAAAATTTAGTGGCTCTATAAAATAAAATAAAAAAAAAAACAGCCTACAACCAGTCCATCAATACCACAATGTTATCATCACTTCAGCGTAATTTGGTGAACCCAAAATGTTTTTTTCTTTTATTAAGAAATATAAAGCTGCTGGTGTTGCTTGGAGACGTTAGTGTACACAGTGTATACTCCAAGTATAAGTATTTAAAGCAGTTGCAAATCATGACATTACTTTCTTTACTACCGGGATAGAGTATTAAAGGGATATTTCAGTTAAAAAAGAGGAAAGGAAATGCACATTTTCCTGGTATCTTTATAAACTAAATGATTGGACGTTGGAGTTGAATGTGGAGTTCCACAAGGCTCAATGTTGGGGCCCTAAACTTATTGTAAAATGAAACTAAATGAACATTTGAGCTAACCCAAATTCATACCCTTTTCTGCTTTGAGAGGCTGTTGTTGAGATAAAAATGGAGCATGAATTTCAGTTTGGAACTGATGTGTACTTTAAAGCCATCAATGGCAATGAGCTGACCATCTTTTGAAAGTACCACTGACTGTGTGTGATGTTTTTATGTTGTGTCTCATCAGAAAGTAAAGAAATAAATACAACCACCAAACACTAAATCTATAAGAAGACAAGTCTTAGAGAACCCTCTAACATTGGCAGCCAGTTGAGACTCTGTTAGGCTCTCGCACAGATGATTTATAGTCTCTTAAATTTTAAATCTTTTTGCCAATGGTTGCAAGTATAGGGATCAAAATTCACAAAATCTCTTTAAGTACAGGCCTTGGGGACTACTAAAAGCAATAAGTCATGGGAATAGCAAGAATAGCTGTGACAGCTGACTACAAATTTTATTGCTTTTAAAAGGAGATACAGTTTCTATATAGGCAGTGAGGACATGCATGATCCATATTGGAGTGTCAACAAAACCAAACACTGAAACATTAACTCCTCTTCCTCTGCATATCCTGCTGCAGGAGGAGGAACACGGGCATTTTATAAAGTAGTATGACTTTGAATTGCAAACAAACATTCGTCACAGAGCCTTGTAGATGTGCGGAGCCTCGATGAAATCAGACCAGAGATGCTGTTGTACTGTAATTTTCCTCCAGCCAGAGGGTTAGAGAGGCGGAACCTGCAATATGCAATATGTTGAACTCACTTTAAAACAAAGTCAATGGATTGTTGGTTCAAAGCTCCAGCTGGCTGCCAGGGTGGAGCACAGCTGCAGAGAGGTTGTTTAGCCCCAGTGAAACCATTTCTGACAAGTTAAATTGTGAGAGGGTTTGTCTGCCTGGCCGCACAAGCATTTATTGAGTGTGGAATGAGTTCTCGCACAGGGGTTGTGTGTGTAAGTGTGTGTATGTGTGTGTGTGACCTCTGGTCGTAGATTAAGGTCACAGCCTCTCTGTCAGGCAGCACAACATGAGTAATGTTTTAATGTGAACTTATTAGGCCCTCTGTGCTTTTATGGACAGTCTGAGGCTGGAGATGGAGAGGTCATTTTTCACACAGAATGACTTGACCCCGGACTGAAACCAGCTTTTCTGCCTGGTCAGTCTTTAATCCCCCAAATGACAAAATGACTGAAAAATCTTTGGAATTACAAGAAAATACTAACTCGAACCAAGTCCCCGAATGTCATAAACATTTGTTTTACTTATGATTACATTGTAATTTGGTGTTTCAAGCCTTAAGTTGAAGATGTAATAACTAATTAGCTGTGGTTGATGCAGTAATATGCATTACAGCCAGATCCTTGATTGAAATTAGAAGAAAATAATCCACTCAAACTATGGCGTGGGTCCCTTCTGGGGGTGTAGAAGTTGTAGGGAAGTTGTAAGTCCAGGGGAAAACAAACCGTACATTTTACTGGTATTTAGATAATCTAAATGACTGAATGTTAAATGTGGAGTTCCACAAGGCTCGATGTCGGGCCCCAAACTTTTCATATATTAATGGTATTTTATTTTGTATGCAGGTGTTGCAATTTTGGTTTTTCTGGACATTATTTTCTCAATAATAATCAATACATTTATACAAAAACAAATTCATTACATTCCATGAAATGAAAGTAAGGATTACGAATATATAGAGACAGCATCAACACTCAAAAGTTTTTTTTTAAATTAAATTTTGCATGTTAGTAATGTAGAGGTTCAACCTTGGGTTCAGGGTAGCACTTAGAGTCGCCAAGTGCTTGCTAATGGTTGGAATTGTTGAGTCTAATGCTATACAGAGTACAGTTTAGTTGTTACTTACATAATTCAACGTACATGTACTTTGTTGTACTGTGCAGTTTATATTGGAATAAACTGGTTTTAATCAGAGTACTTTACAGTAGTTTATTTTGTGGTTATATTAAGCTCAGTGTCTGTCTCATGTATTGATTGTAGATGCTGCTTTGGGTCTGATGACAAACAGTTTGCCTGAGGAAGTTGTAGAGTCACAGACAAAACAAAATGAGCAGAGATGGATCACACTGACTGTACAGCACCTGGCACAGTGACTGTGCACTTTCATGTGATGGTTCTCAAGCTGCTGTTGGTCGCCTGAAGCTGTTCCATTTGTCTTTTTAAGCTTTTCAGTGGGGAACCAGATGAGAAATCTGCTTTTTACCCTGAGACCAAGCAAGACATTTAGCTGTGCCTGAGGCCACAGCTTCATGAGAACATATTATTACTTTTATCATCTGGAGAGCCATCACAGACAGTCCATTTCCTCTATCAGCTTTGTTTTTTTTACAGATTCGGTGGAGTAAAAGTTTCACTGTAGTCCTGCTAAAGTATGGCGACTATCTGCGTCTAATATCACAAAAAAAGTGTCTTCACATGATTGTTGTGTTAAATTTCTTTCAATGTAGTGAATAACAAAGCTTAGCTGCAGGACTAATCCGTTTAATAGAATAAAATCCATCTTAAACCTGCTAAAGGATGTTTTCAAAAAGAACTGTAACTTTAGACACTCTAAAAAATGACTGTAGAAGTGACTCCTATGCAGTCATAGAGTGCTGTGAATGCCACCTGTGAATAAAAGTGGTGTTTGATGCAGACACCAGCCACATGGTGGAGTGGTTCATCAATTTATACCATGGATGTATTGAGGAGAACTGGATACAGCGTTCATTCTTATGGAAGCTGCTCAGTGGCTTCCAGATGAAGATCTTTCGCATTGTGGGACCCACAGAACAAGTGCACTAAAGACTTCAACAGTCCGAGTGCGACTGAGCGCAGCCGAGTTGAACTAAACTTATGGTTTAGTGCTCCGTTAACTTCAGTGGTGATGAAATTATTTAATTATTAATTATCGTGAGGCTCTTCTAGACGTTCCAAATGTTTCTGGATCAAATTCTGATAGCTAAACGAGTCATTTCGTGGGGATCGATGTCCTTTTAATGCATGTTACTAACTTAGCTTCTTCCCTGGAGTTTTTGTGGTTTCTCGTCTAGCATCTTCTCATGGATCGCAGCAACGCTGAGATCAGAGATTGTGGGTGCACCTGTTGCTGCAGTGCTGCTTGATGTCCACTACAAATATTACAATTTTTAAATTATTTTTAGTCATGTTTATTATGTTTACATGATTGCCGTCCACCATGATCTGGGTTCGGTTCAAGGTTATTGCCTCTCAAAGGGAGGTTTTTCCTTGCCACTGTCACCAGGTGCTTGCTCATGGTGGGAATTGTCGGGTTGGGTTAGGTTGTCTAGTAATGGGAGGTTTGCTTATTTGACTCCCACCTCCCCCAGTCCAGTAGTAAAGGTGTCCTTGAGCAGGATACTGAACCCCAATTGCTGTCGATGGCTGTGCTGTGAGTGTGTATGGGTTAACTTAGCATCATCGTGAAGATGAGGATCGCTCCTGATGAGCACCTTGCATGGCTGACTCATCAGTGTATGGATCTGGGTGAATGTGATGCAGGCCCAACTTCATGCTTCTTTCTCCAACACATTTACCGTGTTCATTAATGCTCATCATCAGAGTCTGCTGTTGAGAGGACCTGTTTGTTGTGTATTTTTTCTTTGTGACACACACAGACACACACACACACACACACTAATACAAACTCTCAGGCCAAATGACTATTTTCCTTTTTTCCCCCCTTTTAGGTGTGGAGTCATTTTGTTAGCACAGAAAACTTTTTTTGTGGCTCATTCTTTTCAGTAGACTCTCTGTGAACCTTCCTCACCTCAGGCTTTCAACACCTACTAACTAAAGCACCACACACGTAACGCAGAGTTAATGGGGATCAGATGGCCTCTACACACCTCCTCCTCCCTCCCAATCTGGTGCTCATCCCTGCCCCAGACTGCCAAAACTATATTTCAGAAAGAAAAAAAAGATAGTGAGAAATTACCTTGACATTTTAGACAGTTAACTCGGTGGATTCTCATCCGTGTCCCACACAGGTCAGCGAGTTGGCAGCTTTTTCATCCAGACTGATCTCTGCAGCAGGTGATTTGACTGATTGTCTGCTCTGTGATTGAAGGTGTGCTGAATGTTGAAGAGTGACTGCAGTGGCACTAGCACAATCAAAGTTGTTGGACAGTTTTTAGGATATTTTAGCGCACCTCCATCCATTTGTAATGTCTTTCATTGGAGAGAAGCTGGTCAGTTAAATTTTACGTATTCCCCTTAAAGCATCTCCCGATACGTACCGTCTGGTAAGGCTGAAATCCCCAGAAGAAGTTTGAAAGTGGACTTTTGCAATGCGTTAGTTCAGGAACGGCATCGTCCAAACATGGCCTTTATAACCTGTCACTTCTCACAATGACTCGGCTGATGACTCCAGCTTCCTCCATCACCTCAACCGTATGCGTGACCCACGGGTTTCTGAAGAGCCGTTTTTGAAGCTCAAAATGTCTGGCCATGTTTGTAGTCCTGCCTATTCTGCATCTTGGGTAATCTAAAACCGCTAAGATCATCAGCGGATCTGAGGCAACAACAAGGAATGAACGGGAAAATTAGCTATAGAGACCAAAACTGTTCTTTGTACCTGGCTGTAAACATGTTTATTTCTGCTGTGAAGTTTTAACATGGAGACTTCTGGAGTCACCCTCAAGTGGCTGTTCAAGGAACTGCAGTTTTTGGCACTGTATTGACTTAACTTCACGTCCACAGAGGTTGCTGCTTGGCTTTACCACGTTTCCTAAAAGTGCTGTCATGTGATATGATTGAGAGCTCCAGAGCAGCTGCAAACAGACATGGTTGTCATTGTTTTTTTTAACAGGGAAAGCTCAATACAGGCAGCTAAAGCAATGCTATGTTCTGCTTTTGGTAATGGTCAATTGAAATAACACTTCCAGACCAGTAGGTCTCTTTATCATGAGCTGGAAATGAGTATTAAGATATTTCAATTACATGCAAACATAATTTTCCTAGTTTCTTTGGGGCTTCTTGGACATGTTGTATGTTGTTTTCATTTTAAGAAATACAAGAAATTATAAGATTAGTTTTATGAGATGATCTCTGAAGCTATAACAGCATTCCTAGAGTTTGTCTATACAAACTAAGGTTGGTTTAAATAACCCCCATGAGGAAATAATGAGTTCAAATTGTGGATCTTCTCTTCAATCCCTAAATCCACTTGTTCCTCCGGTGTTGGTAAAATGTGCAGGCAGTATTTGTGTATTATTGTAATGCCCTTGTGGACAGATGCTAATTGAATCGACTGAGAAATTTTAAAAGCACACGCTCATGCATATTTTAAGCACCGCTGATGGCCACAGGTTTTTTTAAAGGCCTTCAGATAAGTGAGTCGCAGAAAACTAGAAACAGGAGTGGAATTAGTGAAGATGAATGCAAAAACAGCTCCGATCTCTTTTGTTTTCTCCCGTTTTGAAGCTGCACCCTCCTCCTCCTCCTCCTCCTCCTCTCCACCTCCTCCAGCATGACAAGCATGCAGGGCAGCTCAGCCAGCAAACTGCACTCGTAGCCTCGGCCAAGCGAGCGCGAGCCTTGTGCCTGCATTGCAGAGGCTGTCCGGACACAGATTGATTTGTAGCTATTGAGACAACACTGATACGTTACCGAGAGCACAGACGTCAGCAATCGCCTTCCGATTTTTAAGTGGGAGGCTGGACTGTCGAAGACAAGAGAGAGAGGGAGAGAGAGAGAGAGAGACATGAGGTGAGGAGTTTTTGTACTGGAATACCTTCACCTTGCTGCCTTCTTTGCTATTTTCTATCCAGCATACTAACGCAGACTGTGCATCACATCTGTTATCACAGCGCCATTCTTCATGGCATTTGAGAAATGACTCTGTGGAAAGAGCACTCACTGTGAATTTTAACCAGGCGAATAGCTGAAGAAAAGCAAACAGCTATCATGTGTTTTTTTTTGGGGTGGGGGTGGTATTATTCTTCTATCAAATCTTAAGTTTCTCTTCTGATCGTAAACAGAACAAGGACGAAGCAAAGTGATTTTTGAAGGCTCGTGTTCGGCCGTGCAAGGCTACCGAATGCAATCAGCGGTAAAAGCTTTATTTTCAAGGTAATGAACCCTCCTCGGGGTATGTGTGATTTATGCTCCCTATTGAAACCACTTTGAATCACCCAGAACTGCCTCTGATTCAGTACTGACCTTAAAATACCTTTCTGCTCCTCCTCCTGCCACCAACAAAGATATTGTATATGATGTAACTGTAGCCTCGAGTTTGTTTTTCAGAGGTTGGGGAGGCTAAAAAAAAAAAAAAGCTCTATTATCTGGAACATCCTAATCTCCGTTAATGTAAAATGGACTTCCCATTTCACATTTGTATACTATGATGTGAGCTGATGACACAGAAAAACAAACATTATTCACGGGGTAACATCTTTCCATTTTTTCCTCCTTGACTATCTTTGCTTGCATGTGCAGTGCATTAAACCCTGAAATACAATTACAGAAGATCAACAGCGATAACCTCACATCGTGTCACCGTTTGGAAGAAAAAAAAAGAAAACACGCCTTCACATTAGAAGTAACAGCTTTCCTATCTACATTATCACTCAGCCGAATGGAAAAGAAAAGAAATAATAGAACGCTACGGTCACAAATCAAATCAGTTTCATGACACTCGAGCATTGCGGGGATTTACCTCCCGTGACAGATAATATGCATGGATACAGATTATTGCGAGATGAGGGCTCAGGTGCCGCGATGGAATTATAACCTGATCTGTGCTTGCTGGTTTCACTGGTTCCATCTATCAGCGTTTATGGAAGGATGAAAACATAAATTCCATTTTTGTTTCGTGATATATTTGCCGCTGCAGTAATGCTTCTGGTTGAGCCACCGTGGAAACACAAGAGGACATTAATATTCCAAATGATCTTTCCTTCTTCTTTCAAGCAGTAAGTTGCTCAGTTGCTTGGTTCTTTCCAACAACTTTGGTGCAGAGCAAGACATTACCAACCATTCAATGTTATTTATATATCAATATATCATAACAAAGGTCATCTTTATCGTCTAGCTCATACTTACCATAATGTTATTCATAGAGACCCAACAGTTCCCACCACGAGCAAGCACTTGGGGATAGTGGCAAACAAAACACTTCCTTTAAGAGGCAGAAATTAAGTATGGACGTGAATGACGTCTGGAGACGACATCAGCTCTTCCATGCCAGTTGACAAAACACATAGTTTACACAAGTATAAGGGATTTCTGCCCACATCATCAGTACTGTTGCATTTGATCTTTACTTGTGGAAAAAAGATGGTATCCATTTGATGACCAAACCAGAATGACCATAATGGTTAAATGAACTACTTGGTAAAGGTTATGGAAAAGATAGTAGTTAACCCATCCATAGATCGTCAATTCCTTTTTGGCTCCAATAACAACATCACACTATTTCTGTGACATTTCTCTGAGATTACTAAGCACATTCATGCTCCCCCTGAGGTAGAACCACCACGATTTTATTGATGACTCCGTTACATTTGCCCTGGTGCTACCGTCAGAATACTAGGTAAGGCTATAAGAATTATTTGAGATGTTGAGATTGTCTGGTGTGTGAGATCTTTACAGAGGTGGAATGTAACGAAGTGCATTTACTCAAGTACTGTACTTAAGTATTATTTTCAGATACTTTACTTCAGTATTTCCATTTTATGCTGCTTCATACTTCTACGCCAATACAGGCAAATAGTGATAATATAATAATAATATTCTGAAATCCAGTATTTTTACTTTTAATACTTCATATTTCTTCCATGATATTTCTTTATCGTGTTTGGTCCATACAGCTTTCTAGGCTTTAATAAATCACATTGGTATCATTGGAAATTGAAGTGGGAATTAAGTTCAGCCGCACTGTTAAAGTGAGGTAAAACAGGTCAAAGCAGGTAAAGGGCTGAAGTTATTCTGTAAGACAAGGCTAAGTTAGAAGCAGAGGCCGAGGCTGATTAAATCACAAGTCTCTTGAAAGCTTGTGGCCTAAAGATGCTGTGCCAGCCAAGTTCACAAATAAACAGCAAAAAACTCTCCCAGTCTCTGTTTGTGTTCTCTCCTCCTCGGGCGTTATATGACTCAAATCTGCTGGAAAAAGTGTCCAGAATGTTATTCCGGGGCCGCACACAGCTCCAGATTTGACACTAACTCGGAAGACATTGCAGAGCTGCACTCAGAGCTGTGCTCACACTTCAGCCAGAGGTCTGTCAGCGGGTAACGGAAAGGAAAAAAAAAAAGGAAAAGGCAGTAAAAGTCAGTCACCAATTACTAGATTCTGACTCAGAGCTGAGCCATTAATCAAAACTCTGAGCTCTGTCAAGACTCTGCATCACAATCTACCACCATGGATACCTGCTGTAGATAGATGGATGGATGGATAGATGGATATTTCCTGGAGATAGAGAGAGCAAAAAAAAAAAAAAAAAGGGACAGATTGTGAGTCGTACAGCTGATGAGCAGTCATGACAGATTCAGGGATACTGTCCTCTTCCTCCTAATTAATGCCAGATCTCCAGCTCAGCTCCACCTGCGACCGCTGGCAGCCGCAGAGCTTGCCAAAAAGAAAAAAAAAACTCCCAGCCACCAGCCGATGTAGGTCAAATCCTCCATTTGGCACACTTACATCAACCCACACAATATTTTTCACACCATGCCTGAGTGCCAATTAGCCTCTTGTTTAGTATATTTGAAGCTTTGGTACCTGAGCACTGGAATGTAATGAAAGACACGATGTGCCACAAGAGGATATGTCCTGGTCACACGAGTCGCTTCACTCGTGACTGCAGGGCGGAAGAAGGAAAGCATGTTCAGCTGGTGGCCTCTGGGCAGCCCTGCTGAAGGATCTGCAGCCTCCGGCGGTGATACGAGAATGATGGGAATCGTCCTGACCGCTGCGGTCTTCTAGTCGTTGTAAAGAACAGATCTTTACAGAAGATTTGCAGCAAAACTGACTTTGTAGGCAATGTTGTTTCACGGACACTTACACTGTAGTTTAGGTTAAGTTAACTCCATCTTAAATCACCAATTTTACACTGATGTTTACACTCTAGTCTGTTGTTGGTTGGACCTATTTGGTTCAATTTAGTACAACATTAGACCTCTGCAAGCATTCTTTATTAGGCTAATGAATCATGATTGTTTCATGGTTGAATGGTGATGCTTTCAGTCACAAGTGAGGGGCACTTTGATGCAAAAAGCTACTGATTTGTCACTGCTCATTCAGTACACTTTGCCCAGCCAGAGATCCGTTCATTTATGAACAGAACATCTCAAAAAAAATCATCTTCGAGGTAAAGTGTTTTAGCACAAGTAGGTTAATGGCCACTCTATGCTCATTTGACACAATCAGAAATTTACAAGAAGAAAGGTGTGAGAGAGGGTCACTCATATCGTATGTTGTTTGTGGTGTTTAGCCAAAAGGACCCATCCACGGATACAAATATTCACTGGAAGGCAGCAAAATGTTAAGCAGGCAGAACAAAGAGCAAAAACAAGCGTGGCAGTGGCTTGGAGGTAGAGCGGGTCGTCCACTAATCAGATGGTTCGATCCTCCAGTCTGCATGTTGAAGTGTCCTTGGGCAAGATACTGAACCCCAAATTGCTCCTGAAGGCTGCGCCATCGGTGTGTGAATGTGTATGAATGGTTAGCTCCTCAAACTGATGAGCAATTGGCACCTTCCATGGCAGCCATCCGTGTATGAATGTGTGTGAATGGGTGAATGAGATATGCCCTGTAAGAGATGTTTGAAGGAGGTGGGTTGGATGGATTCACAACATTAACAAACTCAAAACATTCACCCAGGAGACCTCCTGTTTATGTCCCATGTGAAACCACAAGTTAACTTTTGAAGTTAGTCAGGCATGGAAGGTAACTTACGATCTTACAATCCTAACCAAAGTTCTTGCCAACCTGACCGAAGACCTCGGCGCATCTAGAAAAGTGTTGGGCGACTGACCAAGCAGTATTTGATGATGAGTTTGGAGTGGGAACATGCTGGTCATGATTGTAATCACACTATGCTATGTATTCCCAGGTGAATGGCTTCACTTGGACTTTAGACTTTCACCTCTATTTCCCCAGACACAAGAGAGCAGCATATAATAGTAGCTCATAACGTAGAGTCTTGCTTTAGCTCATGGAGTCATATTGTCGCCCTGGAAGCTTCCAGTAGCATGTAGTGCACCGAGCACGAGGTGAGGTTGCAGTCCCCTTGTTCATTTATCTATCAGCTGTCCTTAGGACCCGCTCTTCCACATCTCTATAAATTACCCCTGAGGCAAGATTAAAGCCTTTATTATTAACTGGCTGGTATAGGAGCTCCCGCAACAACCTCTCTCAAAGTCAAAACTTGGCCACAATGCCCTGACCTATTAGGATTCTGTGGCTGCTGTTTGAAATATATGAGAATGTTAATTAGCTGTGAACAGTCAAGGGTAATTAAGCATGTGGTAAGGTGAGGCGGTTCAACTAAATTATGAGGGGGATTTTAAGATGCAGGATGACTTTAGGTGCTCTCTATCATTCTTTCTTTCCTTATCTCATTTTCTTTCTCTCGCTGGCTGCTTTTACACGCATGGATCATTATTTTTTCCACCAAAGAAATTAAAGCTACTGCATTAAAATTTCAGCTCATCTTCTTATTATGAGAAAGTTAAGGCTTATTCCCACATCAGACTGGCTGCTGTAGCCTGGAGACATCTTACTGCATTAGAGTTGGCCACTTGCTCCGTCTCTCCTTTTCTCTTCTTAGCGTCCTCTTTGGTCTCTTAGCTTCTATCATGTCTGCAGAGGCTGCCGAGCCCGGATACACTGTCAGCTTGCCTAATTTCGGTTCTGGCATGACACCGCAGTGAGCCGTGGTTAGTCGTAACTTGTCGTAACTAGTCGTAACTCGTAGAAAATAAAGCTTTCTTTGGTGGTGGTGACTTCTTCTGTAAATTCACCGCATTACAAGTCATTTTTAACATGATAGCAAAGCTGTTATTTTAAGTTAAATAATGGGCTTTTAAAGCTGTACTGATGGATTTTTTGTCCACTAGGGGGCAGTGTTCAAGTTGAAAACACAACCCTGACACATTATCTGCTGTTATGGATAACCAGCAGATGTGAAACAACATTATCACTCATTATGTTTCTGTCATCCTGACAAATGGAAGTCGAGTACTGCTAGATGTTCCACTTTTTCTAGCTAGCCCCTAATTGTGCCCATCTCCTGGGCAGGTAGTGTACAGTTTAAAGACCTTTCAGCTGCTGAAAATGACCATAATGGAATTCACGGAAATGAAAACAATGATGCTGAAGAAGCTTAAAAGCTCAGTTTTTGTCCCTACAGGCAACCCCTTTCACTTTAGACCATCAACATAAGGGGGGAAAAAACAGGGAAATGGTTAAAATTAATAACTTTCAGCTGTGTTTACATTGAGGTCCTTCTAATAATTGGCACAATCTGAACTAAAGAGCCTCGTGTAAACACCTGAGTCAGTATAAACTGGTTGTTTTAAAGGCCTTTCACGTATTGTGTCCCACATGAAAATGCTCCTTTTATTACGTTGTATTATCTCACTTTCCGAGCATGTTTTCTCTCTCCAGCAAAGTCAAAGGTGTTCTCCCGGGAAGATGCACCAGTTTGTATCCTCCACTCCTGCATCCTTTTTTTTTTTTTACACCAACTGAATGTGTTGACATTTATAATCATTTAAAATGATATGCATAGAGGCCTTCAAGACCAGCTGGTCAGGAGTGATCACTATTTCTATTCCTGATATCTGACCACGACGCTGTAAGAGGATTTTATTCCAAGCTGCAGTGAAACTTTTCTCAGTCTGCTTTAAAGAGCTTCTGCTAACCCTCCTGAAACAAGTACTGAGCCCCAGGATGATCTAAATGTTTCAGAGGCTCTCCATCCTGACAAGAATAGAATTGTTTTATGGGAAACTGTGAGCATCGGAAACAACACAGGGTCATGAAAACGGTTAAATATTGAATTTCGGCATAATGTAGGAGGAGGCATTGACAGGTTAGATTAAGAATATCTGTCTTTAAATCTAAATATACTTTTTGGAGAGTTTACAGCTCCTATATTTGAACTTTTCTGAGTTATTTCATTAAACAACAAAGTTTCATTCCCATCCTCTCTCTGGAGGGCATAAGGTGACTTTAGTCTCTGCTCTCATCAACATCTGGTGTTGCACACAATTACTGACTCGTATACCAGACATCTGGATTGCAGTGGTCATATAACTGGCGGTGGAGGCAGAGCTGCATCGATTGGATGAGGCTTTATTGGTCCCTGAGGGCCGAGCAGGTGATTGAACAGATGGAAAAAAAAAAACAAAAAAAGTGGAGAATCAAACAGAATAATATAGATCAGAATAAGCCAGCATCAAAAGGTGCATTGAAGTACAATTTGTTGGTATTAGTGTGCTGAAAGTGCCGATGGAGTCGCTCGATGTTCAGACTTTTTGCCTCTTACTGTTGCTGCACTTGTTTCCAAGGTTCTGGGATTACCCAGTTTCCTCAAATATAATTTTTCCATCTGGATAACTGACTGAAATGGGTTGGTGTTTATGTGGAAAATCGAATTATTGACCTCCCCTGGTTATACTAACACTGCTCAGAAAGGCCTGAAGGCTGGTAATAAACCCGGGGCAACATAAATTGCAAATGTTCCCTGCAACGGGCAACAAATTGAGCTGCAGGCGCCCCGAAAAAATAGATTTGAATACTTTAAGGAAATAAGATGTTCTGATGTGAAAACACCAATGTGCATGGGTAAAACCAAATTACTGTATTCCCCTGGCAATCCCATCCAGATAGAGTTTCCCCTTCTTCCTCGCTCCTCTGCGGCGGCCATGTTTTACATTCGTCACAGAAGGGGGTCAGAGGAGAATGATGGCCATTTGTTGCAATGACTCACACAAACAGGAGGAGGCCACCGGGAAGATGAACTCCTTCAACATGCACGGTGGTAAAACAGGTCAGACAAGCAAAGCAAAGAACATCCAGCGAGCCGGGAAACAATGAACAATGGGGAGATGACAAATTCTGCATTATCACAATGACTGATGAAGTTAATTAAACTATCAATGGCTTAGCAAGGGGGGCAATCCTAAATCATAAATAAACAGCTTCTCGGGCTCTAATGAGCCTGTTTGTTGCAGATTTGTCTGCGTATTTTCTCTCCACAATCCAACAAAGAAAAGTCTGGAACAATTCCGCGGGGAGAGACGCCTACGTTTTTTAATGTGTTGTTTGCGTCTCAAGCAGTCGGCACCTCATCTCCATCTTCCAACACTTAACCGAATAAAAGCGGTGCCTGCGTTGCTGTGAAAGTAAGCCACCACCCCTCCGTAGACGGGGAGAAGGAGTCGGTGGTAATCAAGCAGCTTTAATGTGGGTTTGCAGCGGGGGAACAGCAGCAATCAACTTAAATGCAGACGCGCTGTCCACCCTCCGACAGGAGAGAATCAGGTTTCAGATCCGACGCATGCAAGTGTGTTTTCTGTTGTTTCCGCACTCATGAGGACGATTAAATACCTGTCAAGAAGTGTTCAATTTTAAGAATAGGATGCAGGTAAGACTGGGATATGGTTCAGGTCAAGTTTACGCTCAAATTATGATCAAAATATTTACAGATTTTTGATGTATTTTTGATGACTCGATGGTTTCTGGTCAAGTTGCAATCAAGCGGCAACCTCTGTGGCTGTGAAGTGAAACCTACGTTGAAGTACCAAAAAACTGCAGTTCCTCTTGTCGTCCACTTGAGGCTTGCTCCAGAAGTGAGTCAGTCTCCATAAGTCCCCATGTTCAAATGTCCAACTTCACAGCAGAAATAAACGTTTACAGCCTGGTACAAAAAAACAGTTTTGGTCTCTGTAGCTAATTTCCCCGTTCATGACAACTGTACTGAGGGTGAATTTATATACAACTCACCTGTTCAGATTATATTAAGGCTTAAAGTTATGCAGGATTAAGAGCGTGGATGCTTTGATTGACAGGTGGGTGGCTTGTTTGAGCAACCAGGCTTCATTCAGCCCGCCTCAGTTCCACCGATGATCCATTGTCAGCGATTTTAAAATCAGGGGCGGACTACCAACATGGTGACAGCCAGAGCCACCGCATTGAGCTTCACAACGGCTCTTCAGAAACCTGTGGGTGACGTCACGGATACGGCATCAATTCTTAATACCACGTTGGTTCCTACGTCATTAACAAGTAGTTTGTGACTAAACACTAAATTAAGGAGGACGAAGCAGGAAGAGAATGATCATACTGTGGTATTGTGACATTAGTTTTGCTAGTTGATGGTGAGATCTGCTCTGGAAGTCGTTAGGCCATGTTGATATCCAGGCAACAGAATCCAATAGATTCATGTCAGCAGTGTATATACAGTATATTAGTAATGGTGACTATATTTATAATGTGACTGCTCAGTAGTCAATCCATGTTACGACCTGAAAGGCACCTATCAGCAACACGTGACAGCCTGCATGTTTTGCTGAACCCATGACACTGAACCTGTCACTGTCAGAGCGTGGATCATAAATAAAATATATGTATCCATACTGCACATTTTTCCCCCCTCAGGGATCAATAAAGTTCATATCATCCCTGCTTCCTCAGCGCTTATTTTCACACCATCCCCTCCCTCCGTCATCCTTGGTCACTGTTGGGTCACGGGGAAATTTGTCCTGTTGTCAGGGTGCTGAGGCCTGACCTCTGGGGTTTTTCTATATTGGAATCCTGTGATGTAAGAAAACTTTTGCACCGTATAGAACCAGACAAATTAAATAAATAATATATTCATGGATTAAATCCTGATTTGCATTACCAGAGGGTGAATAAAGTGCAGTAGTCCACCAGAGCTCACCTATCTCGAAAGGATTCCCCATGGAGTCCAGTAAAAACCAATTTACCCTCCACTTGATGAATTCTCAGAGGTCCCTGCAGAGGGCCGGACAGACAGCATTTATCTCCCATTGGGGACCTCTATGAAAGCCCAATAAATTACCTCCTCCTGCATGAATTAGTAAGCACTGTAATCTATACAGAAGACATTAACATACTGAGCCCCAGAGTCGTTCTCCTCACCGAGCTAAATCTCCAGGCAGCATAAGTCAGCATCAGTGGGGTTCATTTATTCATGAAGGGGGGGCCTGTGGTCTAATGTGGACGACTGGAGGAGGTTTATCAGTTCTGGCTGCTCTGTGTAGGGGCTTTTAAACCAGACATAGCATTGACAATGCAGACATAGCATTGATAATCCTGTCAAGGGAATGGAGCGGGCATGTAAGACATCCAAAGCCAAATGTTAAGTTGGTTTTTCGTGCATTTCCTTTGCTAGTTTCCTTCGAAAAACCTAGTGCCTGCAATACCCACAATGCAATTCGACCACTGACAGTTCAGTCGGATATTCAGGTGGGTTATGCTTGTACTGTAGCAGCTAACATAGCCTGGAGCCTCAAGGCAGCAGCAGAAATCTTCTGGGCTCACTTCTTTCTAACTCCACCACCACTGCCAAATTTTCCAACTTGTAATCTTCAGCCCCAACTGACGCTGACTCGAATGACATCACGAGCTCTCTGTGGAGATACTTAAAAGGTATTATACTACTTTCACATACAGAAGTGCTCCCCAGTCTGTAACCAGACTGTGATGTGTAAAATCAATTGAGTCCCCCTTGAAGGAGGATAAAATTGGATGGTTACAAAAATCTCGCTATAGCCTGGAACGGATAGAAACGTTAGCCTCGGGGCTTTAAAATATATTTAATGCAAATGAAAATAACATCACGAAGTGACACTATCAGTAATAAAAACTCTATTAAAGACATATTGTGTTATGGATATACAGTATAGCTTGGAAATACAACCCCTACACACAAAGGGCTCATAGATGTGGAGTTACCATCTCTCCGCATGTGCGCAGCCATGTAACAACATCCTTGGATTCCAGCTGGTTCAAGGCCAATTCGGACCACAGCATGGAGCATGGAGCATGGGTACTGTAGTTGTTGTTGTATTTTAGGCCAAGATTGAGTATAAAAAAGAATTTCCCCACTGAGGATTCATTCTTCTCTTACCAAATTATCTGCATTATCTTCAATTTATGCAAGAATAGTAATTATCACATAAGTGAAGAAAGTGTGTATTGTTTATTGTTTTGGTCAGATTTCATGGTTAGTCAGTCTTCAGAGGCTGAAAGTTATTTCTACGACAAAAAGAATGACTGTGTCAGATAGAGAGGAGGGAGGAAAGGAAATACGACCCAAGAAGGAAAAGAAGGGGGATTTTTCTTCAAGACAAGAGCTTATTAAAGTCGGAAGGAGATATGAGAGAAAAGGGAGGTGAAGTATTTCATGAAGATATGATTTTTCAGTTTATGATGGAGGATCAGGAGCGAATCCAGACCACAGAGGAAATGTGATTCAGATGACGCTTTGGGGCGACAGGATGAAGCCTCCGGGTGAGCTTTTTCTGGAGCTTTCCAAACCAGCCCCGTCATACATATTCATATCTTCAGAACACATCCGCTTGGAGATGAGCCGAGCATCCCGTAATGACCGCGGTCATTAACAACACCATCAGTGAAACAGATTCTCCGTCAACGTTAGCGCCTGTCCTCGGGCAGCGCCATCTCGTTTCCATCCCAGATTTATTGTCATCCTCAACACACTTTGTGTTCCGGCAACGAGCTACAGACGGCCACATCCTGCGTTTTGGCATTTTGGACACGTAGCTGAAAACAGGGAGAATAAACATCAGCAGCCACGTATGATTGATGAGCAGCATCCAGCAGCTGTTGCTATGTCACCTTATACAGCATCACGCATGTAGGAGGGGCACGTTTCCAAGGTGACCAATGAGATCACTTGGCCTAATCTAGAGGGGGAGGGAAAAAAAAAAACTGCAACACATATAAAACTGGGAATGTACTCGTAAAAAAAGTCCCAGGACATCACTTCTACGGAGGGCGCGAGGACAATACTCTCGTAAAAACAAAACATTAAAAATGTAGAAATCAAGTTCTGGAAGTGAAACAGCATGAGTGAGCAAAAGCAAGAGGAGGAAGAGGACAGCGAGGAGGAGGTGGAGGAGGGAGTGATGTGGAGCTATTTAGCTGTTTACCCTCCACAGTAATGAGACAGGGCTGGAGTGAATCACTCCATTAGGACGCTGGCGTAGAAGCAGGTTTATCAAGTTGTGCACCGACTGCGTTCCTTAAATATACAAACACTGACATTAATTAGATCAGAGGGATTCCCGGACAGACCTAAATGACAGGATTAATAATCCGTTTCTAATGATTGGGACACAAATGACAGGGAGAGAGTCCCTCTGTGGTTTAGAACCGAACTCCCATTTCTCAGCAACGCAGCGGGAAGAAGGAGGACTGGACTCTTGTTGCTATAGGAGCTTTTCTGCACAGTAACACACTACATTCATGCCATGAAGGACGGCATTAACTCTATTATTACACCATTACAAAGTAATTATAGCTCCTGCATTTTTCATGAGGTATATTTTACAAATTGCATGTTAGATTCTGTTTTAAATTTTCATCATGTTAAAAAAGCAACTCTGAATAAAAAGGATTCCTGTACGGACACAGTTCTAATGGATTATTTCCCCCCTAAAGCAACGTTACATAACTTTTCTACCATGAAATAACATTATAAATCATTTTGAAGCTACATTGATGTGTAATCTGGTGAATGCAGCACATCGACTCTCTGTGATTTACAGAGTTTCCTGATGGACATTAAAGTAGCCTGATGCAAACTGTAGCTGCTGTTAGCTTATTTTAGCTCAGTTTGTGAGCTCAGAGTGTTAGTGTTTGTACAACAGGCGTTATAGACCAGAGCCGGTGTCGTACCAGGACCGGAGCTGGGCAAGCGGGCAATTGAACCAGGCTCAGCAGCCCTCTATGGACATAATGACAGAGGAGAAGAGAGCGAAGAGGACGTTGACGGAAGAAGCTGAGAAGAGAAAATCAGAGAACAGCCGAGCAAGAAGCCGCCCGACAAGAGTAAATCTGGGACTGACTTTTAGTGGTTGGTGAGAGCTTGGTGAAATAAAAGGCTGAAAGACAGACGCAGAGTCTTTATGCTAAGCTAACCATCCCCTGACCGTAGAGGTAAGAAGTGTACTGTAGTAGGAAGTATGAAGAAGATCACCCCCTCTGATCAGGTTTTATTGGATGAAATTCTTCAGCATAAAAGGATTTCGTGACATTAATTTGTCATAATATTTAGTGAAGGAAACAATTTCTGATTAGTACGAGCTTCACAACATTAAAGACAGAAAGAAATTTTCGGGAACGACAAAGAAATCCCCACACACCGTGGATGTTGATAAGTCTTCCTGCTTTTCCTCGGAGCCTGCAGCCAGATCCTGGTGTGTGGAAGAAGATGGTTGTCTACAAATATTTGCCTGAATGACTTTGTGCTCTGAGGGCGTTTGGAAAGTGCTCACATGTTTGGAAACTAATGGCAGTGGAGCTAATGGGCGTATTGATTGCTTTTCAATTGGAGAGCCAGCAGCCTCACAAATTAGATGTTTTCAGCAGCTCTATTTATCATCGAAGAGGCGTGCATTGTCAGCCTGGAGAAGTTTG
This sequence comes from Miichthys miiuy, assembly GCA_036365135.1. Taxonomy (NCBI): domain Eukaryota; kingdom Metazoa; phylum Chordata; class Actinopteri; family Sciaenidae; genus Miichthys; species Miichthys miiuy. The sequence goes on along the minus strand of CM071611.1, from coordinate 24,876,359 downwards.
AACAACACATCACATCAGCTTGATTCAATTTAAGTCAATTGCAGATGCAGTGGAGGCCTGGTGGTAAACTCAGGATAGATTTGGGGTTTTTGGCACAATATTTACTGACACACATGAGAAATGTTTCTGGAAATCTTTCTTCTTCTGATTCTTTTGATTGTGAGATGGTCAGGTCATTTAATTCTAAAAATAAAGGTCGCTGCAGCTTTCAGGAAATGAAAGCCCTATTCACACAGGACTAGTATTACTAAGGGACCTCATGTGATTTAATAATGACCCCCTCGATGTCAGTATTTCATGCGGCGCAGTTGCCGAAATCTTTATTTTACTCAGTTCAACTGCTGTGAGGGGTGAACCACGATTGCAAATCCAATCCAAAAAATTGGATAATCCTGTAGTGTATTAGTTTCTCTTTCTTGGCAGAAAGAAAAATATGTTTTACTGACACGTTCAGTATCAGTATTTTTGCAATTTAAATTACTTCTTAATGTTCGTAGAAAACTGAATGTCGTCGGCGTAATGCTTTATTTTCTTGCATGAAATGACCTCAAATCCAGTGACCCCGATTCACACGGGACTAATATTATTGGTCGGTATTTTGAGTTTTGAAACAAAAGTCTGTGTTGTCCTTGCACTTAGCATCTGACTAGCTTAGCTGTAGTTGAGAACCAGTCCAAGATTGCGTACAATGTAAATATGCAACAGACACAGCTGTGGTGAAATATAGTCTTTTTGCTTAGGAAGGTTGCTGATCACCCCAAGATATTCACATGGCAGCCATGGTAAGAGCTGTCCGATGTCTCTAAACATTAAAGAAATGTGCTTCTGTGCTTCCCCTCTTATTTCCATAGTATACACCAGGCCATCATTTACAATAGACAGCTACTCACAACCACACATTATAAAAACCCATGAATTTATTTAAAATGCCTGAAGAGTATCTAAGATGGAGTTTTTTGTAGTCCATCTTCCTAACATTGTAGTTCCACTACAGACCACGTCAGTAACATCCACTGTTGCATGATTACGTAGCCTAGTGTAGCACAGTCGGTTCTCTGAACACCGCGGATGTCTTATCCTTTTGAATTCTCCTTCACGTCTTTCCTTGGCCTAGGAAAAGTGTTGTAGGAAAGGACACAGGAGGTCATTTTTGACTATTCTTCCTCCATCCTTAAGCGAAATACTTTGCTCTGAATGAATCCGCTTCATGAACAGGAGCTCCTGGTACATCTTGAGATCAGTCAGTGTCACCCAAACATGCTGTGGCGATCTGCACCTTTAAGCACCTGCTCTGCTTCACACAAACACACACACACACACACACACACACACCAGTTTTCCACCTATTTCAACACCAGCAGTTGTTTTGGAAGCATCACAGATTACACCGACCATCTCACCTGCCTGCAACAGTGTCAGGACCATCCTGCGCTGAACCCCCTCTCAGATGAAGAACCTCTTTCCACCCCGTGTAACATCCCGTTTGGCTCGGCTCGTAACCGGTGAGACGTTATGAGGATAAAGATATCCACCTGCTGGGAGTATGACACAAACTCCTTTCTGCATTCCTCTCTGAGGATTACATGGATGAACTTGAGGGACGGATTAGGATACATGTGCATGGAGATGATGAAAGCGCCCGTGACTTTCCCTGCACGAACCGAGCTCCCCGCTGCAGATGGAAACACATCACCGAGGCTCTGCTAATCCAGCTCATACTGAAAATATACATATTTGGCAAGTCGGCTGAGAAGGAGTGGAGTTACTTAGAGAAGTTTGTGTGTTTGTTGCTTATTTGCTTGCCAGTTGTTTATTAAAGAAAGCAGCTAAGAGAGAAGAGATGAATCCATAATCAAAATAATTATTAGTTGCAGGGAAATTAGCTACAGAGACCAAAACTGTTTTTTGTACCAGGCTGTAAACATGTTTATTTCTGCTGTGAAGTTGGACATTTGAACATGGGGACTTATGGAGACTGACTCACTTCTGGAGTCAGCCTCAAGTGGACGACAAGAGGAACTGCAGTTTTTGTTTTTCTTCTGCATTAGCTTCACTTCATATCCACGCAGGTTGCCGCTTGCTTCACCCTTGTTCACCGTGTTAGCATGTGATCATTTGGTAGCACCAAACACAAAGTACTTTGGGACTTAGCCATACACCAAAATGTCGGGAAAATTACAATAAGATCCGCCCAGATTTCCCCTGAGCAAGCCGAACAAAGGGAACACATTTGAGGAACTGCTTTTGGCTTCACCTCACAGATACAGACGTTGTAACTTGGGCAGGACGTTTACTTGTTACAGTGTGGTATTAGTACTTTTACTTCAGTAAATGATCTGAATACTTCCTCCACCACTGGCTGTTTGTGTTGTTGATGTTCAGTCTGAATGCACCTTCAGGTTAATATGTCTGTGAATATAAAAGCATATAACAAAATGACCAAATACATAATTTTGAGAAGCGGTTAAAGTTTAAACTGAGCACACATCAATATCTATAAAGTAAATATGATGATTTTAAGAGCTCAAACTGAAAAACGTTTTTTTTAGTGGCACACAGTTTGAATTTTTGCTCCATAGATGGTGCTGTGTCACTGGTGCAAGCAGGAAAAACCTCTCAAGATTAATGTTTTAATTATATTTTGATTAATTTTTACATGGAATTTTGGTAATTAGAGTTTGATGAATTTGAATAAAGCGCATGGGCCTGTTCTCCCACACCATTCATGTTTTTTGATGATTAATCTGAAGGGGAGGCATTGTTCCACAGCCGCACACAGTCAATCATTGTGTAATCTGAGGAGCGGGTCCATGCGGGTCGCTTTCATTTAAAGCTGAACTGAACCTGAGAGCGATCGCAGACTCGTGTCTTTACAAGAAGGTATCACAGAGGTGTGCTGACACCGTGACTTCCTGTAGGGAGCTCTGCCTGTCTCTTTAGTCAGAGGTCAAAGGTCAGGGTTCACCAACTGAGGAGAAGCCCCGGAGCTAGAAGGAATTCTGAGATTTGCTCGAGGGCACCTCAGCAGACACCCAGCTGCTTTTTAATGTCATCTGAATACACTAATATAATTTGAATTAAAGAATATCTCTGCCAATAACAATCATCTATATCTATAATAATCATCAATCACATATAATAACAATCTGCATAGACTTTAAACAGCCGTGTTCTCCAAAGAGGACACTGTGCTGCTGCTGTCATCATCATCTTTGGAGGAAAAAGACCATAAAAGAAGAAGTCTATAGAAGTCAATCCTGCCAGGAAGACCTTGATCATAATTTCACTGGCAAGGCCCGTCACAACAATATTTGTTCATTTGTATTAATGACAGGTGAATGGATGTAGATGTTGAGCGGAGAACGTGCAGGAGGGATACACCCGATTAAATACGGAGGGATGAAGGAGGGAAGAGGCTCGAGGTATGTGGGTGTGGAAGTGAATGGATGAAGGGAAGGGCAGGGAGGATGGGTCGGGAAAATCAAGGCAAACGGGGGCCAGAAAGGTAGGCAAGGTATGAGAAGCTTGACATGATTAGAGGTGTGCTCCCAAACGAATGTAAAGTAATTAGTTCATATAATTAAACAGGCTGATGAATGTGAAGGTTAGGGTTGTGTTGACCCTCCATCTTTTTTTGTTCTGACTTCTGAGCTGTTCTTTGTCTCTGAGGTGCAGCTCCTGTCAAACTGGTGTTAAACCGCGATCGCAGTGTTTCCCACCTCAGTAGCTGTAAGCCAACCTGTGTGAAAGAGTAAACACCACAAGACTCCAACTCCAAAGTTTCGCTTGTGTGTAGAAACTAAAATACAACAACAACACAACATCTTCCCGAACATGACAGCTGACTGAGATTTGCATTGGAAATCTGTCTGAAGAGGAAAAAAGACAAAAACAAACCACAGCCCGGGTAGAAACGATTTTGTTGCTTGATTGGTGTGCCGTGAGAAACATCTGCGTTTGATTTCCGAGTGCTGGGGAAGTACAAGAAAGTGCGCTTTAGAGGATGAGAAGTGTCTGTTTTTTTTCTGACACAAGAAGCAGCGAGTTTGACAAGCCCGGCACTCCCTCGGGGGGAAAACGCTGCTTTCAGCTGCAGCGTCTCACTGTGAGTCAGGGTGACTCAGACGGTGTGCAGACCCAATACGACGTCTTCGCCTGCCGGAAACACACAAGGCTGCAGAACAACCGAGAAATACACAGACCACAACTGCATTTTCTTTTCCCTGAAGATTAGTTTTGTTTTTTTGGAGGGTGGAGTAGCAGATCAGTAGTTTGCACCAGTACTCTGAATTCTACTTTTAGATATCTGAAGAATAGTACATACAAGTTAGTTTGCAGATTGACATTTCTTGTTCATTGACCGTCTGGTGACCTGGTGAACTCGGTACAACACTCTAAAGACAGTGGAGATGGTTGTGGACTTCAGGAAGACCCCAGCCTTGCCTGCCGCCAGTCTTTCCGTTTCCTGCCAAAGACAACAATAGTGCAACGGCCTCCATCACCATCTGGTACGCTGCTGCCTGCCACCACCAAGGACAAGGGCAGACTGCGGTGCTGAGGTGATTGGCCGCGATCTTCCACCTCTTCAGGACCCGAACTCCTCCAGAACCCTGAGGCATGCAGGTAAAATGGTGGCTGACCCCTCTCACCCTGGACACAAATTTTTCGAGACACCACCCTCCAGCAGGAAGCAGCGGTCCATCAGGACCAAAACCTCACACCACATGAAGCTGGCCTCATCAACTCGGCCTGAGGCTTTCCTCTGACACCAACTTTCACTCCCAAAACCTACACGTTACATTAACATTGTAACACTAACATTCTATTTCGTCCGGATAACCTTGGATTTATTATCCATGACTTCATGTTATTGATTTGAGAGGACATCCTTATTTGTTTTTGCTGTATCGAGCAGCAGTCAGATATATTGGAGGTGTCAGAAATGAGTTTCCCAATCATGATTATGACTTGGACGTGCACGCAGTCAGAAACTGATAATTACGATAACTCCCATGTGTCATGAACGGATTCAGCGTGTGTGAAAGTGTCGCTGTGTAATTAACAAATATGCTTGCCAAACATTAGTGGAAGATTTTAGTTAATAAATGACAGCAGAGGGATCTTTTGTGAGCAAGTTTTATTCACCTCCATTGTATTGTTGCATCAGGAGCAACGTTAAAACCTCAGAAATAAAAAAAACTTAATTTGATGTTTTGGTTTGTTTTTGGGCGATTTGGGTGGACTCAACATATCCAGTATTAAAATAGTCATTTAGGACAGTAATTTCCTCATTTAAAGAGTCCAGTGTGTAGAATCTAGTGGCATCTAGCACTGTACTGTGCTCCCTTGTTTCACCATCTCCTTCCTAGTGTAAAGGGAAAAACTACGGTGGCTTCAAAACACGAAACATGGTGACAAAGGATCATTCTGTGGGTAACCGAAACACAGTTTTTATATTCAGGTGATAATACACGAATGAAAACATAGTCATGCATATTATATTTAATTCGATGTATTCTGCAAATCCCTTAAATCTGACACCCTGGACCTTAAATCTGAACAATGCTCACGATTTATATGCAACCTATCGTATATTAGAGAATAAAGGATTACACAAACTGCACAGACTGCTGGACGGATTCAACACGTCTTAGCTGCAGTACTTTCTCTGAACCACATGATCAAATAGAAACAGAAATAATGGACTCAGTGGGAGATCCGTGTGCTGCCGGCCTGAACCTATAAGAACGAAGTTATATATTCAAGGCATGCGCCGCAAACAAAAGCTAACATCGTAGCTGAGAGGAAAAATAAAATTAAGGTTATTGATGTATGAAACGTGCGGTGACTGAAATCTAGAGAACAAACACATCAAAAGCTCCTGAAGAGCTGCAGGCGAGACAGAGGAGGAGGTGAGGAAAGTGGAATTTAAAGCAATGAAGTACAGTATGAAGAAAGCAGTGTGTGTTTTCAGTGAACGTCTCGTCTCCTCGTTGGATTTTAAAGTGTTTGCAAATGTAAAATGTCAGTTTTCTGCAAGTTCACATCTAATATGTGCAGAAGGCTCAAGTTCGACACACAAGCCGGCTCTGATCTGTCTGTTAGAGGCTGACACGCCGAGGTCATTAAACTGATGGTCCTTGTCAAGAAGGCAAACACACTCGTCAGTGAAGAGGAACGTCTCCGTCTATCACCGGCTGAGCTGCAGGAATTCATCCGAGCTGATGATGACGACCTGACAATAAAAGTTCAGACAGGATTTTTGATGCTTGTTACACAGATGATACCCACACTGATGCTGGACTTTTGTCGAGACTTTGACATTTTTCAAAAAAAGGACAGCAGCAGGTGAGACCTTTATTTTTAATCTTTGTTAGGCTGCACCAAAGAAGGAGGTCTTATATTTATTTATAATCGCAGTCTGTCGCATGCAACGCCTCCAAAATGTTATTTCTTTCACTCTTTTTTTCTCCTTCTGTCACAGAAAAAAAACTGGAGCTGGAGTTGATTTTAGTCCTTGTCCTGTGAGTATTATGTGACTGACAGGAAGTAGAATGTAACATTATGCAACAGATGTGTCAGGTTACAGAGCTCACCCATTCAGAAGCTGTTTATTTAACCACGTTGAGCCAAAACTTCGACTTTAAACATACTGAGCGCACAGATGGAGGGTTGAGAAGTGGATATCCTTTAAAGTGATATTTTATATTTTTCTTTTTGTCAATTAAATCTCATGAAAAGACCCAAGAGCCATTATGAAACTGAATGACAATCAGAAAATGTTGAGTAATTCACTAAATTAAGGGATTTGCTGACATTTCATTTTCAACATTTCAGTGAAGTAAGCTCAAATCATCAGTCTATAGGTGATGGACGAAGAAGAAAAAAGTTTTCTGCCCTCGATGTCAACACAGTTTGAAGGCTCAGCAACGAGTTGATGTGTTAAACTGGTCTCAGGATGCCGCAAAACAGGAAGGAGAGCAGGTGAGATTGAACCTGTGGACAAGACTGAGTAAAACCTGTCAGTCCGAGAGAAGGTTTGAGAGGAGAGGGGAGCTTCTGTGTCCATCTGATGAGCCTGTATGTGCTGGAAGGGAAGCCTGGTTCTGTGTTACTGTTGGATTTATTTCTGAAAAGAAGAAAAAAGACGTCCATGAAGCTTTTCACATCAACCAGGACGTCCAAAAATGAGTCAGTGACTCTGAGACTAGAAGAGCTATAATCTACATCTCATGTTACAGTTCAGCTAAATCTGAATCTCTATCTACAGTCTGTGCAGTCATGATGATCCTCAACATGAATGCACAGACAAACAAATCAATCTTCTGTAGAAAGATAGTGGTTTAATACGGTGGACAAAAATATAAAGCTATGTAGATAAAGCATCAGTTATTATTTTCAGGTGATTATACACTAATGAAAACCCAAAGCCCCCTAAATCTGACAAACTGGACTTTCTCTTCCAACATTACAGCTGTGTGTCCTCTGGGTGCTTCTCTTTACACTCCCCTTTACTTCCAACAGAAAGGATCCACTGTCGCCGGATCCAAGCAGTCCTGAGAGCGGAGCATCTTTGCTGCCCTGAGAATTACAAACTCGTATCAGACTCTTCTCCTCCCTCAAACAGATTTATTTAGGATTGCAGCGCCTCCAGCCAGACCACAGCTTCCCACGTGCATCCGATCGCTGCTGCAGGCGGAAAAAGGTGTAAAATACGAGGATTTTTTTTGTCTGTATCACGCAGAGTATAGCTTTATCTGCCAGGTAGGCCTCCTCCTGGTTACACACAAATACCTTTGTTAAGCGCACGACGCAGGTAGCTAATACGACCCCCGGGTGAGCAAGGTGTGACTGTGTTGACAGAAGCGTTCATCCAGAAGAAACTGTCCTCATCTCAGAGCAAAGAAGAACCATAACCCTCTTATCTGTCCCTGACATACCTGTTTATGTTTCAGAGCAGGCAGCCCGGGCGGCTTGAATCTCACTAAACTGGGAATTTCTCTGCTCAGTGCTCAGTGAAGCATCTTTAATCTGAGATAAATTGTTGTTTTAATAGTGCCACCTTAGTTTAATAACTGTGACCAAAGACACCACGGTGGGGATCATTAGTAAGTCTCTAGTCACACGAGCGGCACTGTTACTGCTTAGTGGTTCTCTAAATTAAGACTGCATTTCCCATAAGCCTAATCGCTTTCTCCCCCCCTGCAGAGTATACACAGGTTGTATGTGTGTTCCCTTTGTTCGGCTTGCTCAGGTGAAATTTGGGCAGACATTTTGGTGCATGACCAAATCCAGAAGTACTTTGTGTTTAGTGCTACCAAATGATCACATGCTAACACGATAAACGAGGGTGAAGCAAGCGGCAGCCTCCATGGATACGAAGTGAAGCTAATGGAGAAGAAAAACAAAACTGCAGTTCCTCAAACGTCCACTCGAGGCTGGCTCCAGAAGTGAGTCAGTCTCCATAAGTCCCCATGTTGAAATGTCCAACTTCACAGCAGAAATAAACATGTTTACAGCCTGGTATTGTTTGGAAAATGTGTGAGACCCTTTAGTTCTTGTTTTACACATTTTAGCTCATAGTCATGAAAAGATTCAGGATTTAAGGTTAATGTAAACAGCGACAGTTCTTTACTTTAATTAAACATTAATTAAAGTATCTCAGATTAAACGTGCTAAAGTTTCACAGTCAAAAAACACAAAAATGCCTCAAAACTTTAAGTCAGTGTAGTTTTTGAAGAACAAGAAGGAAGCCAAAGTCAAAGAAAATGTGATATGTCTGTTTCTTTTTATGGATTTCTTTGGATTTGTTAATTAAGGAAATAGTTTTCCCGTCCAACAGAAACTTGTTTTTCACTCAAAGGAAACACAGTTCATAGTCTAAAAACAGAACGAAGATGTTCTCATGACGATCAAAGCTCAGATTTTGTTGTAAAAATCTACTAGCAGACAGCGAAGAAAGAAAATTGGAGAAAATGCAGATGAAATTCTGATGTACCACGGTCCGACTAACTACAGGCTGCTCATGCTTTGAATTTTTAAAGCCTTATTTTCTTCTGCATATTTGCTTTATGGGTATTTCTTATTGATTTTAACTTCCATCCATTATTTATAACTGCTTATCCTTCGCAGGGTCGCGGAGCTGCAGCTGCAGCCGATCCCAGCTGACAGACAGACGGGGTCCAGACTGGGCAGGTGACCAGTTCATCACAGGGCTGACACATAGAGACAAACAACCATTAACACTCATGTTCACAAGTGTGTGTGACTCTTCTTTGTAGTGCTATGTGTGTGCTGAGCTGTGTGTGTGTGGAGACTTCCAGCGAGCTGAGGGATCGTGATTGGAGTCGTCCGGCTCTCCAATCCACAGGATGAAATTTGGGAAACCGACAGTCATGGCGGCTTGCCAACATGCCTCTCTGTGTCACATTGTGATTGCTAATCTCTGGGCTAACTCGTTAAATGAGGTCCTCGTTAACTAAGAGGGGACTGGGCCAGGTGTGGTTAAAACTACTGATGGTTCCTTTGTCTAGAATGACTCGGTTTGTGCTGTTTTTAGTAGTACTCATTTGGTTATATTTATTTCTTTAATTTGAGCAGCATCCACGAGCCCTTTTCCCCTTGTAGTCTGCCTTTTTGTTGTATTATTAATCAGATCTTAACTTTATTTTACCAAAAACATCTGGTTTTATGTTGCTTCCGTTTCCTTAAAGGCCCAGTGTGTAACATTTAGTGGCATCTAGAGGTGAAGTTGCAGATTGCAACCAACTGAATACCAATTACCTCAACCTACCATTCCAAGCATGTAGGATAACCACCGAAAAAACAGAAAAGGTCCTTTCTAGAGTCCGTTTGTCTGTTCTAGGTTTGTAGAAACAAGGCGGACTCCACGGAAGAGACGACGAAAACACAAAGATTCTTATTTCATGGTGATTACACACTAATGAAAACATACTAATGAATATTCCTGCCAATAAATACTCACTAAATCTTACACTCTGGACCTTTTAAGTGAGCTGGGTTGCATCAATAAAATTCTGCTCACCTCTCAAAGGCAAAGCCACGCTCTTACTTTGAAAGTCTGTGTGCAGCTCTTCCTCTGCAGCTGTCCAGTGATGTAAGTGGACGCGAGGCTGTGATTAATGGTGGTTGTAATGGTTTAGTCAGTGCAGCATATGAGTCCAGCTAACAGCTCGGCTCTGTGCTGTAATTGAAGTTGACAGTAGAGTCACCTCCACGACCTCTGACACTGTGTTCCTCTACCTCTCTCTCTCTCTCTCTCTCCTCTCACACACACACACACACACAAACATATTTTGTATTCTGATGTTTGCCAACTGCCGTCAGGGTCTCCTTTCTTTGTTGTTTCTCATCTTTCTTTGGAATTAGCATCGTGTCTTAAAGGCAAATGAGGTGATGTTTACACAGAGAGGAGAAGAAATGAGTCTCACGAGCAGAAAGACAAAAAAAAAAAAAAAGTGAAACCTACACGAATACAAACAGGAATAGTTTGACATTGAAACACGGCAGCAGAAAACTAGAAAGCGCTCAGATTGCACATTTTTCTGCTAAGCTCTGACGATCTCCTAAATGAGGTATTTTAATAACAATGATAGAAAATGTCTAGAAATGTTTAATCTGCATCTGGATACATGTAGCTGATTTTTTTTTTAATGCCTCATCTTGCAACGTTAAAGCTGCACTGATCGATTTTCTGAGTTTTCCCGCCTCCCGACACCTCCCTGTCAATCAAAGCGTCCACGCTCTTAATCCTGCATAACTTTAAGCCTTAATATAATCTGAACAGCTGAGTTGTATATAAATTCACCCTCAGTACAGTTGTCATGAACGGGGAAATTAGCTACAGAGACCAAAACTGTTTTTTGTACCAGGCTGTAAACATGTTTATTTTTAACATGGGGACTTATGGAGACTGACTCACTTCTAAGAGGACAAGAGGAACTGCAGTTTTTTTTGGCGCTTCCGCATTGGCTTCACTTGAACCAAACCTCGTGTCATTTCACGTTTGACCGTCGCCAACAGTGTGTGACAATAACACTCATGTTACTGTCATATAATCTGTATTTATGACCAGATTTCATGTTTTTTTCAGCATATCGTGCCTCACTGCACTCCGAGGGGATCGTCTGACTGCCGTCTTCTTGATGTTTCGTCTTTGCTGTCTCTCTATCACACCTGCATACCGGCTTTCACTTGTACTGCTATGTTTTCTCTCTTCATTCATTCTTTCTGTCTGACAGCTTTCACTGATTGCTTTCAACTCCGACTGTTTATTGTCTTTTCTTTCTGCCCATATCTTTTTGTTGAGAGGACTCACCACCGCCTTTCGTCTGTTTCAGTCTCATCTCTCTCTTTTCTAACTGGTGATTGCCTGCAGCTTGAATTGATTTTCATTGTTCTTTTCTTCCATTCTTTCTTTCTTTTCAGGCATGCAGATGCTCTTTGGAAATATACAGACTGGTATATTCATGTATTTTCTCTGTACATATCTGAACGGTTTTGTGTGCAGTCATCTCTGGATCTCCACGATGGCTCCTGCTGTTGGCTGTTAGAAGATTTGTGGTGCAGCTGCAGCACCTCTATTGCTGTCCCCCAGCCTCATAGTGTGGTTATTTGCAAGGGCGATATTTTATAAAGGATCTGATTGGTTTATGCACTCGACTGAAATGACCTGTGAAATGAAAAGCGTTTGGCCGAGCTGCTGTTTAAATGTTTGAGCTGCAGAATAAAGTGGAGGGCAGCTCAAGTACAGTTCAGCCTACCCTGCAACCCTGAGTGTGTGTGTGTGTGTGTTTGTGTATGCCAGCTACTATGAGTTAGCAACTTACAGTTCAAACTGTTTATGTGCGTGTTAATGTGGCTATTTTTTATTTTACACTCTAATGTTGGTGCGCAGGTTAGAGGTCTGCAGCTGGGATATTTAGAAGTTACGAGGTTCAGGCAATGAAACATTATGCGTTATTATACAATGGCCACTAAAACTACTTGTTTCTGTTTGGCTGACCAATGTAGTTTCATGCCTTTATGTAATAGTGGAGTTAAAACATATAGGGTCAGCAGTTTAACCATCATTTTAAGTGTTTCTGCCAGTGGTAATAATCATAATCGCCTCTGCTAATGTCAGAAAAGTGATGAGAGATTTTCTGAAATTCAACATTAATCTTCTAGGAAAGAGAACGGAGGTGCTATATATCATCATATATTTTAAGGAGTAATAGTTTACACCATTAACTACATTAATAAGAAGACACAACCTGTCTGATTCAGCTCAGGAGATGACAGAGATTTATTGAATGAATTGCACGTTTGCTTTGTGGTAGAAAAGTTGGAAACAGTTGAGGAAAACAGTCTCTGTCTGGTGGGGATACATGAGGAAAAACTCATAAAACACCAGCCTGAAGTTAGTTTGATAATCAATGTCTTCCTATATGGATGTTGAATCACTGACTCCATCTTATTGTGCTGGGTCTGATAGAACACCAGGGACCATGATGGATACGAGTCCTGGACTTTCTTATGTTATCTCTGACGATGTCTCATATATCTTTTTCACTTCTGTATTTACATGTTTGTCAAACAAACTAAACCAAACTGGTTGGGAGAGTGTCAGCCTTAAAGATAGGGCGAGGGGCTCGGACATACAGCGGGAGATCGCTAAGTTTTAGGCCATAGTTTGCTGCCTGAAAACGGTGGAATGCTTCCTCCGGTTTGGGAGCGAGTTGCTAAAGAAGTTCAAGTATCTCGTGGTCTTGTTCAGGAGTGATGGGAAAATGGAGCGTGAGATGGACTGGTGGGTTGGTGTGGCATCGGCAGTATTGCAGACACTGTAGCAGACCGGGCTGTACTGTGGGGAAGAGGGAGCTGAGCTGGATGGCAAAGTTCTCGATTTTCCGGTCCATCTACGTTCCAACCCTCACCCATGGTCATGAGCTTTGGGCAGTGACTGAAAGAATGAGACGGCAGATACAGTGGCCGAAATGAATTTCCAACGTTGGGTGTCTGGGCTCAGCCTCAGGTTTAGGGTAGGGCGTTCGGGCATCTGGAAGGAGCTCGGAGTAGAGCCGCTGCTCCTTCGAGTCGAAAGGAGCCAGCTGAAGTGGTTCAGGCATCTGATTAGGATGCCTTCCTGGTCCAGCTCATCGGAGACTGTGGGGCTGACCCTGAATCTGCTGGACCAGCCTGATGATAACTGAAAAAGACAAAGTTAAACTACAATAAACAAACTTTTTCTTTGGTAAGTAGCCATGGTATACGCATAATAATCCACTCTGAGGAGCACTGATGCAAAAAATAATTACCGGCCACTTTATTGCAGCGTATATCCGTCCACGTTGTCTTATTGTTTATTTGGACCCTCATTAGCTGTTAGAAGGCTGTCATGTATTATTGGCAATTGAAATGTTAAGGTGACCTCGACGCCGTCCCTGTAAGGACTCAGGCATTACTCACCTGTCCACCAGTTGTTCCTATTCAGTTTTCCCATGCCTGCCATTAACCTCGCCATTAGCAACCTGCCAGCACAGATAATAAATTCATGAGCTCTATTCACCCTCCTTGTTTACCAGATCATTCATGTTGCTATATGCAGCCACCGTGTGGTCCCGTCGTCCTTTCTGTGTCTGCATCTGGCCTCAATCTCCTGGAAAGTATTGCTTTCATTATCGAAATTGCAATGACACAACGATTACAATGCAGGCTCACAAATTTGTCCTTGTTTCACTTCACCATTCTGCAGCAGATTAACTCTGACTATGCGAAGTATGACAGGGAACTTTTAACAGTCTTGATATGTTAACACAAGGTGGGCTGAAAACAATCTGTAGCATATTTGGATCAGTTTTGTTGGCAGTAAGTAAGCATACTATTGCATTTCAGTAGGTTTGCAGTGATAGTTGATCTATTTAATTTTCTCTTTATTCTCTAACTTAAAACACAAGACTTTAACCCAGGACACAGCTATTTTGGTCCTGTGTGAACTTCTTTTTAACTTTTTGGTGCCTAAACTTAACCAAACTGCGACCGTTTGGACTCACTTGACCATGGAGCCCTGCACATCCAGAAATGATACTAATGAGGTACCTACAGCTCAAAGCTACAGTCATGAGCTTTGGGTAGTGACCAAGAGAATGAGACCGTGAATACAAGTGGCTGAAATGAGCTTCCTCTGTCGGGCTGGGCTTAGCCTTCGAGATACGGTTACGAGCTTGGACGTGGTTATAAGGAGCCAGCTGAGGTGGTTCAGGCATCTGGTTAGGATGCCCCCCTGGGAAGATCCAGAACCCACTGGAGACACTACATAGCCCATCTATCCTGGGAACCCCTCTGGATCCCTTAGGAGGAGCTAGAATGCATTGTTGAGAGAGGGATGTCTGGAACGCCCTGCTAAACCTCAGATAAGCGAGAGAAAATGGATGGAAGGTACCTACAGTGTGTTAGTCTGAAAGGCCACTGAGTTGGGAGTGTTCCCTTTTTAAGTATAATCTTTCTAGAACGTCCCCCACTATAGCTGAATACTGAAAACTACAAGAGCACACACACACACACACACTTCACTCCACTGACCCATCATTTGTCTATTTTGATGAATGTCATAACTGGAAGAGAAAACAATAAAAAACAAGAAACCGTTTACTGCAAACTAATTAAAACTACTGGAATGAAACAGCAGATAGAAGAAGATACATCCATCCAAGGCTGTAGAAGATGATGGATAAGGAACAATGATTTATTTATTTATTTGTTGCTGTTTTGTTTTTTTTTTAGATTGAGATTGGCAGCTCATGGTGTTCCATGGTTATTAGGGTTTCTGTATTTAGACAGCTGCTGGTGAATGCAGCATTGTTTCTGTCTCAGCTGCTCTGCCAAATGCGAGTCAGGAAGTCGAACAGAGAAAGATGGTTTCTCCCTCCAGCTTGTTTTTCAGAAATGATGAAATGCACTTTTCTTATTGCGGCTGGTAGAAGAGTGGAGAAGACACCACAGATGTCTGCAGGAAAACTCACAACTCCTGTTTGTGGAGGGTCGTTTAAAATGTTTCATTGAGTTGAAGGTTGAGGCTTTTTATACACTGGTGAAGATGCATGACCTCAGGGCTACATGGAAGATGTCCATACCTCGTTTCAGTCTTCCAAAACTGCAGTTATTTACCACTGAGTTTCTTGTAGGGGATTCTTTTCTTGCCAGGGAAAAATTACAATAATGAAATAAATCAAATCTAGACTCTATAGCCATGTAAGTGCCAAAATATGCATGGTAATATGATGTTAGTCCATGACACAATGTCAGTGCTAACATGCTGATGTTCTTCAGCTATAAAGTTGACCTTGTTTTAGTGTGTACCCACCAAACAGGAAACAAATTCTCATCATTTGTGATCATTTGTTTACTTCTGTTGCTGTGTGAGTAACACGACGTTGCTCTGAGTTTATTGCAATAAATGGATCAAAGGGATGCCGAAACATCGACATCATGATGCAGATTTCTAGAAAGTCTGAATTCATACGCTGTCAGGTCTGTCTGCAAGACGACAAGCAAACAACTTGATGGTTGTTTTCTGAGTGGAGTGCGGCTCAATCAGATTGCTAACTTGGTTCATCGTAAAGTATAACGGATAGCTAGAATTAAGTAACAGGCGCACATTTTCAGCACTTACCAGGTGGTCATGGAGCTCTGAACCAAAGGGCAAGTTTAAATTTTGGTGGACTGAATGAGTGACACTGCCATCCCCGACAAAATATATAAACAAAAATATATTTTATGTTATGTAGATGGCCTAAGTAAAGTATGTAAGTTCACTTATGTACATAACAACTTAGAAAAACTTAAGATGAGTCAAGGTTTGGCTGCACACGAGACTCCTGGGTTGTTTGACTCATCCTCCTCCCTATGCTGACTTTGTCGCCTTCTATACTGCACCATCATACAAGTGTGTACTTTTTTTTTGTCTGGGTGAATATCTGTATCCTCTAATGCATCAGCAGGTCTATTACACACTGTCTGCTATCGAGTTTTGAGAAGATTTCAAGCCTAAACCAACAAACAAACAGCATCCAGTTAAACAGTAAATCGTTCTTGATGGAGATGCCAAGTAAACTAGACATTGCCATGTGTACAGTATCACCTTGAGTGAGGCAGTTTATTTAATTGTCTTTGTTTTGACTGGACATTTCCCAGTGGCCAGACGTCAAGCTGCATGACATATTTATTGACATGTAGCTTTGACACAGTGGAACACAACCCACTCAGTCGAGCTTCCCCTCTGCTAAACAAAAGTATAAAACCTAACTGACAGGTCGCGGTGATAGCATCGTCATCGGCTGCTGTCATAATGTTTTTTTTCCCTCTCTCTCCCTCTCTGGCTCATCATCTGTTTCAGCCAGTTAAAGTCAGAAAGTCTGGAAGAAGATGGGAGATAATGTCTGCAGGGTTCCAGTTATGATTGACAGCTGGTGGTTGCTGCTGTACAGTGAGTGGGCGGCCAGCTGGACACACACTGAGGACGGGATTTAAGAGATGAGCTGATGCGTGTGTGTGTGTAGGCGTGATGGGGTGCGTATGTGCATGCATACAGACATATGTATAAGCATCTGTGTGTGTGTGTGTAGATGTCTGTGTGTATTGTGTTTAAATGGAAAAAAATCACCTTAACACACTCACTGAAAGACAGCTGGTGGCTCCATTTGGTATTATGTGTTTAAGCAGTATTTATTGTTGTGTTCAGTGGTATTAATTTTTGTATTTACTATCAACTAATTTTAGTTATCACTGTTTAATTATGTATGCCTCTTATAAAGGTAAAAAGGGCTTCAAGCCTCTCCTTAAACTTTATTCTCTTCTCACCGGTGCAGCTTTTTGTGTTTGCCGGAGGTTCCTGCATGTTTTTGCTCTCGGTTATATTACGCTGATCTGTACAAGCACACACTGTCCTGGGAAACGGCAAGAAGACTAGAAAGAGTGCGTCTTCTGAAGAAAATGGATGGTTAATAATGGTTGAAAGGTATTGCTGGAGGAGAAATAAGATACTGAAACTGCAAAAGGTGAGTAAAGGTGACAACCGAGAATTAATTTCAGAAACAACAGAAAATAGAAAAAAAAACAGGAAAGAAGTTTGTTGGCACCATATTTACTGTGTTTTGTTTCCAAATTCATCCATTCTCTTCTGCTTATCCGGGCTCAGGTCGAGGTGGCAGCAGGTTTAGCAGGGCGCTCCAGACATCCTTCTCCCCAGCAACACATTCCAGCTCCTCCTGGTGGATCCCGAGGCGTTCCCAGACTAGATGAGCTATGTAGTCCCTCCAGTGGGTTCTGGGTGTGCCCTGAGGTCTCCTCCCAATTGGACGTGCCCCGAAGACCTCCAAAGGAAGGCGCCCAGGGGGGCATCCCAATCAGATGAACCACCATCAGAACCACTTCAGCTGGCTCCTTTCAACACAAAGGAGCAGCAGACCTACTCCGAGCTCCCTCCGGATGTCCGAGGTCTTAACCCTATCTATTAGGCCAAGCCTGGCCACCCGGTGGAGGAAGCTAATTTCGGCCACTTCTATCTGCAATTCTGTTCTTTCAGTCACTACCCAAAGCTCATGACCATAGGTGAGGGTTGGGACGAGGTTCACCAGTTTATGAAAAACTGCAAATGCAATTCAGAAAGAAAGACGGATATTATATCTGAGTCTACATTTCAGCTTGTTTTTGGACCAGCTCCATTTACATTTTACAAAGCCTCCCATCCTTTTGTGGTTACACATACATACAGTCTCCCACACATCAGAGAAGTCAGCACAAGGTCTTCTGTGGTTCAGTGCCTTGCTCAAGGGAAGAGACAGTATTCTATGCACAGTGATATGCATGTGTGTTCCCCTATATACGTATATACACCATATGCGAGCATATGTGTATGCCTATAACATAACCATGTCTGTGTTTACATCATTTTGAGTCTTTGTCACCCTTATAGACACACCCTGAACTATGGATGTTATTTAACAGGCACAACAGCCTGTTTAAAGTGTGAGAAACACAGTTCAGGGAGGCTGGATGGCTTGTTTTGTACGCGCTGCTACCTCACTTAATGTCAAAGCTGTAGTTAGTGATTTGCATATCCAGATGTTTCATATTACAGCCTTCTCTCAGCCGGAATAAGATGCTCATGATGAACGATCATTCCCTCAGAGGAATAATTCATGTCAGTGCGGTGCAGCTTCTGAGACAGCTTGGGAAATTAAACACTTCAGACTCTGAATAAAATACAACTTTATTAGACAGAAAAAATATCCGTGTTTGCCTTCGCTTCAACATGACAACACAGCAATAGCGTATTGGTTCGTTAGAAGATAGGTAAGTGCTTGATTTTTCTATTTTAAGGTGCCAACAAAAAGACAAAAATGTATTAAAAGTTAAAAATGTCAGATGAAACAATTCACAACGTAACCAGATGATCTTTGAGTTGGAATTTCTGAGATTCAGTCAGTCCTGCAGCAGAACAGCAAGCATTCACAAAGTTTCACACTTCTTGGCTAAGAGAAAGGAAAACAGACAGTTGAGAAAGACAATCTTCTCTTAATGGTCTGCTGAAGTAACAAACAGCACGGCAGCCAACATTGGGGAAAGTTTCAAAAGCCCATTAGAGATACCTGCATGTCAGGCCAGCTGTCTTACAGCTGTCAACCGGCAACACTTCAAAAACCTCGAAGATGCATTTACAAAATGGTTATTCAACACTCATGTTCCAGTGGGTTGAAAATAAAGCTGTGTGAATTCTTAAAAAATCTCCCTGATGCATGCTCCGATATGAGGCGAAAAGAAGTGTTCAAAAGCAACCAAAAACTCATTCATCACTTAAATCATCGCTGAGTGCTTCTGTTTAGTGCAGATGGTAAAGCGAGCACCACAAAGGTGAGATTTAGGGCGTCACAGTCATTTCCCAAACTTTGCAATGGAAAGTATCCAGTACTGTCTCAAATGGATTGGATAAGATAGCCCACATAGTACCACATATAGCTTTACTGAATTTATAACAATTAACTCTTAAGAATTAAGAATGTGAAAGCTCTGGTTGGCTTTACAAGAGCTTTGATGCAACATACTGGATTACCTGTATCATCTCCACTGATTGGTTTATTTAAGAATGTAAACTTGGTTAAACTCATCTAGCCAGGATTAGAAAAAGACATTATTCTAAAGGTAAAGGTCTGAAATATGTATTAAGGGTTGGGTAATTGACATGAAGAGAACTGTTGGCTTTGTATTCCATATATAGTCAATGTATTATTTTTCTAAAACAGCTCAACTGATTCAGTTCACCTACCTATTCCCTAACTGGTATTATGAAATGCAGCTAAAACTGCTAATGATCTGTCTGCATGGGAGAATTTGAATGTAAAACAAGAGGGGATCAAAGATTGAGCCCTGAGGAACGCCATCGGAAAGCAAAACAGAGGAGATAATCTCACAAAGAGACAAAAATCAACTGTGTGAGAGATGACCTTCCTCCCCCTTCTTTTATATTTGATACAGGTGAGTCAGGTTGGATTTAATCATTCTTTCATCTTTTTTATGCTAATCATATGCATGAACCCACTGACATACGATTCATATTGCCATCATTACAGCCACCATTTTCCTGAGCTGCCACAGTCAACCAGCTCTGTATTTATGCTAGCTGTTGAGCTAGCAGGCTTCCCAAAAAGCTGCATTCGTTTCACGCTCTGCATTCCATTAGATGGCGTAAATACTCATTAAATGCACTCAGCTGTAACCAGAGTCTTCTTGCATTTTTAGATTAATTCTTTTTCTCTCCACTGCATAAGCATGTTTGCCCTTGACTCAGACAGTTTGAACAGGCCATGAATGAGAATAGCCACCCATTGGTATGTATGAGAGCAAAAGGTGAGATACTGAGCCAGCAGCCAGCGACACAGAGGCCATTATATTCAAACACCATGGGGCTAAACTGTCAAATGCTATTGTCACTCTGATACTCCCATCTCATACACTCACTGGCTCTGACTCGCTCACTCTCTCTCTAACACACACACACACACACACACAATTCATTCCCTTTCCATTATGTCAGTCCCTATTTCATGAGCATAAACACACACTAATAAACAACAGCAGTGCTGCTACACATGTGCATGCACACTCCATTCAGTTACATGAGAAAGGTGATACAAAAACGTCTCAGTTCAACACACAGGAATTTAACCAACTTCTTACTATAAGTGTGGCCCATGGCCCACCAATGAAAGCACTTGCATTTACAGTATTATGCACTGGGTGTTTGTGAGGAGGTTCCAGAGAAAAATCACAGGCGGTGCAAAGTTGTGAAGCATTTTGCAGCACAAAGCAGTGGTTGGTCCACTAGAAAAGGCAACGCTAACGCAAATGACTCATTGTTTAACTCACTGTTTCTCTTTTGGCATTGTGAGTAAATGGCTACTGGACAAACGATGAAGATGAAGATGGATCTAAAAACAAGGGATAGCATCTCCAATTGCCAACTGACTGACTTCACACAGGTGACATTGTTTGGATCTCTGGGAAGTGAACACTTCCAATTACCAAAGATAATAAAACAGCTCTGGCCCCTTTCAGTAAAATGCAGTCTAGTTCAACACCATCTCCTAAATTACCTTTGACCACAGTTCACGTTGAGTTACAATAAGTAGGTGGTTGGGGGTGGATGGTGGTGGGTGTTGTGATATCAGTCCCGACCATCAAGACTCCGGTCTCTGGTTAGGTTTATGCAAAAAGCACTTAGGTTAGGGAAAGAAAACAAATGAATCGCCAACATAGAAATTAATTCGGCATTACGAGTCCCTCAAAATGTATTTGCTGTTGCAGATGAGTTGTATATAAACGTAATTTCTAAGAGACAGACAGAAACACATGCTGACACAATCATATTTTTAAAAACACACATTAAAGCGCTGTCTAATACTAGTCCATATAACACCACTGAGTCCAATGATAATTATAATATGTCGGCTTCTCCCAGCGTTAAGAGCCTCTCAGTGTGCAGCTGGCTGATGACTATATATATATTTCACTTATTATAAACTGTGCTGTCCGCACTGATAAAAGCCAACGCCACTCACCGGGCTTGTGCTATCGAGCTGATTGAGTTCTGGGAAACCTTGAGGTTATGCCCAAGGCAATGCTGGCAATACATTCCCATTTCTCATGCTTGTGGGGCCATTTTGATCTGATATACTGCATGTATTATATCATAGTGTGGTAAGAGGGGGGATGGGGGATAGGCGATAGATAGTACATTCACATTTGCCTGTTTGTATAGATCTTAGAATCCGTGTTTTATTTTAAGCCAGGAAATCCATCCCAGATCTCTGAAATTTAACCTGCTTCCAGAGAATCCTGCCTGATACAAACATGAACGTATAACGAAGGTGTGAAATATTAATACAGCAATCAATGTTCACAGATAGATGGATCAGCGTCAGCAGGGTGGCAGGCTGCCACAGAATCACAGATGGCTGCGGAGGTCATCCCTCTGCACCGTGTGCTTTTTGTGCTCGTGAACACAGGTAGATGGGTCAGGAGGACCACAGCCACACACACACACACACACACACTTGGTGGGAAATTAGTACTGGTAGAACAAGCACAGCCGTTATATAGTATCACACGAATACCCACGTGTGAATATGACAAACATACAGGAATATAAGAAGGTTGTAGGTTTATATTTATGTACGGTTTAAACACAGGCTATATTCTGCCTGGATTTTTAATTTAGTGTAGTTTATAGACGTGAATCGTATCTACAGATCTCCCAGTCATCATTAGTTCCTGATGTTGCTACAAGAGGGATGCATTAAAACGACTGCGCGGAGGCTGTGATTTATATTTTTGTTTAGTTGTGTACTTGCATTATAATAAAAACCCAGAGAAATACGTCATTTCTTTTTTCAGTGTAAAGGTGCGTTTCATTTAGTCACCTGTCACTGATGCCCTTTAACCACCACTAGTTGGTATAACTTCTGGAGAAACACGAGGCACGTCAGAGAGTGAAGGAGGGAAGTTGGTGAATGTGACTGAATGTAACGTGAATAAAACTTCAATCCATTTCTGTGAACCTCTCTGACTGATAGTGGCTGTTTAATAATGAAGACAAGAACTGCCATGACCCCACACTACTTCAGGATGTTACTGAACTAGTCTTTTGTTATAGTTTTGATGTAAGAGACCCCCAGAGGCAGAAATACACACTGTTTTTAAAGTGTCTCGCTGCTTCTGCACTGTCGTCCTCCGTGTTTAACGTTTGACCATTTTAACAGCGGTTCAATCAGATTAATATTCAAAAACAGCTGTTACAAACGTTAAGCATTTCTGTCACATTCTGCTGAGATGACAGTCGTGCTCTGCTCAGAGCGTCTCACAGTCACTGACGATCAACATGGCTGCCTTGGGGTGTATTACATCACCTCCAAACCCTTTGTATCTGAACTTGCCTGCAGACTAAACACTTTCCTTTTCAAGTGCTGTCTGAAGCAAACATTTTCACGTTTTAGCACAATTAAAGCCGCTCGCGTCCCCGAGTGACGGCTGCACGCTGCGTTGAGACTCGTTTTAGCGCTTCAGCGGGTGTGCGCGTGTCGTGTGTGAACATTTCATCAGCAGTGACAACAGTTGAACTATTAGAGCAGCAGATATGAGACCGTCTAGACTGACACTTTTCAGTCTTGTTTCCGGGTCTGTGAACATGAGAGAATGAAGTGACCTGTGGAAATGCATACGTGTCGGCTGAATGGATGAATGAATGCATAAGTGTGATGTATGATGTGCAGATGAATGGTTCAGAGATCACGTTTTATTTATGTACAGTAGCACATTTCATAGATGAAATCTGAACCGGTTCACAGATATTAAAGTAAATATCTTGAACATGAACTGAGTGATGATTTTGGAGATGAAACTGGTAAATAAGATTATCAGGGAAGCGGACAAAGAAATTAGGTTTCCTCAGACATCCAGCGTTTTATTTTGAAATCTTTGATGTACAGCTTTTATTGTTTTGCTTCCTTTCAGTGTCTTTATTGTCCTTACCTGCAGGGAAAATCACTATATGACTAACTCTGGAACATTTTCTTGTTATTTATTGTGAACTCTCCCTGTCAAATAAAAGAAATAAAGTAAAATAAAGTGAAGCCCTGAGGTCAAAAGGCAGACTGCTCCTCTGTCTGTGGCCACTGAAGCTAAAAGCAGCTTCGCCGCTGGTCTTTGTCCTCATTTAAAGAATACTGTACAGAGAAAAGAGTCAAGGCTCCAGCAGAGATGTAAGTTTATATACTGTGGATGGTGTGACCATGCAAACTTTTCTTTAGCACACACATTTCTCAGGTGTCTGCTTTTTCCATTTCTTCCCATCAACTCAACTCCCCACCCTGTCTGACTGTCGGTCTATGAAGCGACTATTCAGTCTACTTTCCCTCCAAACTAATTTTTCACACTTGGCATGACAAACATTACCTCAATAACAACGATTTGATTTGATTTGACTTACTTAATCGACTCACTTTGCCCCTTAGACGCTTGCAGCTCTCTTTTTTGGAGAGCCTCTGCAAACTTTGAATGAATCCAAAACAAGCAGACTCCTTGCAGTTTCTACGCTATAAATAAATAAAATGCAGCCCTCAAGCAATGAAGTTTCTGTCACTCCTGACGAGAAAAGTTAGGTGTTGAGATCAGGAAGAGTTTTCCAAGCTGATACTCGTACTGCCAAATCACTTCTAAGATCTACCGTCTGATGCCGAGAGTCCGGTCTGATGTATTACAAAAATTGCTGGAAGCTTCAAAAAGAACCAGACCAATTACCACCCAGTTGATCCTACACAGCTGTTGGCAGTACACAAACTCAAATAGAGCACATCATATAGCACCTTTCATACAAACATGCAGCTCCAGGTGCTTCGGTACAAAACAATGAGTAGAATTCAGTGAATTGAGACCATTCAGTGGTTTAAAAACTCGTAACAGGCTCTTCTAAGGATCGCTTCTAAAAAACTGGAAGGCAACCAATGCAACAACTTCACAATAGGTGTGAGTCCTCTATGGCTTCTTCTCCTCTGCCATTATGTTCATAGAGGCTGCTGAGCCTGGTTTACATTCCCCACTTGCCCAGATCTGGTTCTGGGACGAAATCTCCAAAACTCCTGTGGTTCAAACACTAACACTCCACTGGTGCTCTGAGCTGAGCTCACAGTCCAGGCAGCCCGGCTAACAAACTGAGCTAACAGCAGCTACAGCTGTCAGCAGTTTACTTCACTGTCCATCATAAACTCTGTAAATCACAGAGAGTTGAGGCGGAGCAGCCGGAGGACATCAGAGGGAAAACCAGGAAACATTTTCTCCATAAAATATGATCCAGTTTCACCAAAATCAGTGAAATAGTTGGTGGTGTGTGACTTAGTGCCGTAAAGCGTTACGTACTTCTCCCGACCCGGAGCCCAAAGTTACATAGTGTGAGAACAGACGTACGAATGACAGAGACACCGTTCACCTGATCACAGGTCAGTGCGGATCAACAGGAGGTAAAATCTGTTATTTCATGATAGAAAAGTTACATGATGGGGCTGAATTAAATGAATAAAATGGTTGTTAGACAGAACAGATGTATTTTTTGTATTTCATTCATTCATTCACCTCATACCTCGAATCTCGCTGCTGCACTCTCTCTAAACTGCAGAGGATTTTGTCTTCAGGCAGCAGGGCTGAGTGCACTGATGGGTGGCTGACGGAGGGTCAGATGTTTGGATGATGGGTAGATGGATGAACGGGTTAATGGATGGATAGGTGGCTTTTAGAAAAATAGGATAAAGAGTAAATTCACCTCATGCTGAGCAACCGGTGACCCGAGTGAACCTGAACTCATTCTGTGTGGAACACAGCTGCTGAATGACACCTTAGTGATTTCTTTCAGGTTGGACTCTGTGTGTGTGTGTGTGTGTGCATGTTTGTTTTCCAATGTGTGTGTTAGGGTGTAGGCTATTTCCTGGCATGCTATTACTGAGTATTTCCGAGGGGTTACAAGCTAGTGTAAAACACAGATATACAATCTAAGATTGTGGTAGATCTGCTGGGGGAAATGAATTACGTGTTGCACTGATGTGTGTGTGTATATATAAAAATCATCCAATTGCACTGTTTATTACCAGGATTCCCTGACTCGTGTGTTTACATACACAGTAGTCTTGTTTTCAGGTCATGTTCAGGGCTTATTCATACTCCCATACACATGATGATTCATCTATCATCATTGTCACTCCCCTGGGTGGCAAATACACAAATGTTAGCCTCTGCCAGGTGCATTTATGCGGAGGAAAAAAATCATACAAAACACTGATTAGATGGTAAAGAGATGTTTAATCAACGTAACATACGGAAGAAGAATTCAGGCAGAAGACTAAAGAAGAGATCCGGATGAGTCCGACATGATCAGGCGGTATCTTGCTTTAATTATATTTCCCACTAATTATATATACTGTATATACACTACATTAAATATGTGTGGTTGTGTTCTTTAGTTTTCTATGACAGTAAACTGAAAGTCTTGTGGGTTGTGGACAAAACAAGACATTTTGAAAACTACTTTGTCTGTTTAAAAATTCCTTTTAACTCATTCCGAATTGTTCCTGAACTGTCCGTGCTGTGTTTTAGTCCATGCTGGACGGAGCCTTGGCCGGGCATCTCGCTCTCCTCGGAGAAAACCCGGTGGTCTCCTCTGCGCCGGCCTCAAACGTGTACCACACGTTTAATGTCTTTACGTTCGTGGCAAAATGTCCCAATTAGAATCAGTAGGAGAGTAAGCAGTTGTGTTTCGTGTTATTTTGTTTAACGATACTGAACAGCTCAGAAAAGAAACTGCTTATTAACCAGTAGAGTTCTGGTAAACGTGGTTGGTAGAATGCGACTCGCGTTGCGTCTCTGCCTGTCAGAGATTTTTTTTCCTTTTTCGTTTTTAAACCGTCAGCTGGCTCTAACCAGTTTTTTTGACTTCACGCACGGAGTGTCTGACACTTTCTTGCTGTATTTCATAAAAAATAAAGGTAGTGGTATAAATAATATTACAAATTAAGCTACACACACACACACACCCAAACACTCTCTCTCTCTCCACCACGTGTTGTATTCTTTGTTGCAAAACTTGTTCTGTAAATAGTTCGTTTGCTATCGTGATCAAAACCATTGATCTGAAGCTCAATGCTGATGCTGTCCTGTAAATAGTTTTCTAATCAGCAATAAAAATAACAATTTCTGATCAACCCATATCAATTGTATGCTTAAAATAACATACTGGTTAAAGCCCCGCCCATTTCAAGACAACTCGACCCACTTCTGGGTTAAATCCCGCCCACTTCCGGGATTGGCCCCGCCCAATCCGAGTACAGATACAGATAATTCATATGGTTAACAGATACAGATACAGATACAGATACAGAAAATGCTGTACAAACTGTAACTCCATGACTTCCAATTCTAGGTCTAAGTTTTTCTCCCGGTAGCTCAGCTCTCACCTTTTCTGCTACCTCAAAAAGAATATGAAACAAGCACCTCTGCAAAATGATTGCATCTTTTTATTTCTCACAAATCAACTTCAGATGGAAAAGGGCTTCAAGTCAGTCGTCAAAAAATCACGAAGCTGTGCAATCAAAGAAGCAAAGTACACGTCTTTAGTCACATTGGGCACCTTCTGACAGCTAAATGCGCACTAAAATTAAGCGTTTCGCTGTTTCTGCCACTTCAGTGACAACTAAAAATAAAAGTTGAGTCGGAGTAGCTCGTGGCTTTATGGGAAAATAGAAGAAAAATATTTGGATACGTCAAATGGAACGTGAGAGTCTCTGAAGATTTCGGAGGTCACAGTTATTATCTGTTTTTTTTATCTTTCCTTCCTCGGCTCAGCGGGGGCTTCTGGACCCACGCTGAGTGTGACAAAAGGAGCAGAGAAAAGGTTCTGTGTGTGTTTTTAGCTTGACGAAGAGTGAAAGTTTACACTTGAGTTAGTTGATTAATGCAATCTTTCATCAATAAATGCTTTCAGACAGCGGAGAATCTCCGGACCTTCCCCTGGGACTTTCTACCAAAGAAGTGAAGCGTCTTTGCTGCTGCTGGATGAATGTTTTGGGAGTTTTTTATATCAGAAACTAAATTTGAGGATTCAGTCGTGTGAATCAGAGGTTTTTCATCCATATTTCATTCACTCTAGAATATTCTCACACCTCATTAACAGCAGTGGCCATAGCATGTCAATTTGGGTGAGTCAGTCTGTTGAATCCACAGTATGGTAGATCCACTTCTACTATACATGTTCTCGTTCTGTTGACACAACTTGATATTTAAAATATTTCACTTGGCCGTTGGTCATAGCTTGGTTAGGTTCAGGCACCATTAGTTAGTATGTTCTGTATTGGTTTCATATGGGAAACAGACACTAGCCTCCTGCGTTAAAGTTCTGTGTCTGACCCATCCATCCATGCTGACCTGCTCCAGCACAGATATTGTCACTTTTATACTGTGTTATAAAAGTATATATAATGTTCATTTCATCATTATTGCCCCCTGCTGGTGCTGCATCTTCATACGTGTATACTTTCACGTCCAGATGAGACAAAACATTACAATGAAAATGAAATCGTCCCTGTAAGTTCAGATTGTGGGATGTAATGAACATGACACACTACATTACG
Source organism: Miichthys miiuy (assembly GCA_036365135.1). Lineage (NCBI taxonomy): Eukaryota > Metazoa > Chordata > Actinopteri > Sciaenidae > Miichthys > Miichthys miiuy. The sequence goes on along the minus strand of CM071611.1, from coordinate 24,848,634 downwards.
GACGTTAATCTCTGATTGTGTTGACTTCATGTTTCTTTTCGATAACATGCTGCTATAATGAGGCAGATTTTAATCTTGATCGTTCAGTGAATGAATCAGGCTGTAATAAGATCCTTTCCAAGATGTTTCACCTCTCTGCTGTTTGTCTGAAGGTTATGTAACATCATCTCTAATGCTTCTAATAGTCTTGTAATAGTCTTCCAATGCATCATGGTGCACTTTAGTTAAAGTATTACCGGGCTTTCTGCAGAGAGACTAATTAGTCTTGAAGAGAATTTACTCTGAATCGACTTCATTGTTGTTTACGGTCCTGTGCTGTTTTCTATTGATCCACAAAATGATTTTAACTCGGTTTTAATTTATGTGACCTGCTTTTTGTGCGACTTGCTGTTGGTGAACGAGTCCCCGATGCCATCTGATTGTGTTGGTTGCTTCAGTCATCGCTGTTTGTCGTATCGATTCTGTCTGTGCAGAAAACTGTACTAAAGACCAAACGTCAATGTAGCACACTGTAGCACCATGCGTTGTCCTCCGAGGCAAAAAGCACCGAGGCACACACACTTCCTTAATGTTTATCGTTCACACAGAACTTTACTTTAGTTTGTCTCAGAACGCTCATAGCAACAGGGAGGCTTCGGTAGTTTATTTTAAGGGTCTTGAGTTTGTTGTTGTTTGTGTAGCCGATAAAAGAACCTGAACAAAGAGGAGAAAAAGGAACGGAGCTACAATATGTGCCTATGCATCACTTACTAAGCATATTATCACGTACTGAACACACTGTAGGATAAAACATGGACAGCTGTACTCTTGTCGGCTCCCTGTCGCCATTACGTGAATGTTTTACACGTGTGGAAACATGTGGGACACATGTGGTCTGCACAAGTTAAACATACATAACATTTTTCCGTGGTGTAATGTGTGAAACCGCCAATTCCCATGAGCCATAATTTCCACATGTGCTCCACATGTTGCTTTCCTGCATACAATCACGTGTCCATGTGCATGTAGACTGTAAGGGACAGCTAGATAGAACCAGTTAGCCTGTTGTAGCTCATTGTTTTAGTTTTACAGCAGTGACACCGGTAAATATAGTGATACATCTATCAGCATCTGTACTCCTTTGTCATCTTGATAACCTTTCCAGGCTTCACCCGAACCAAACGTGTGCTTTGTCGTTCTTTATCCTACTGCACCTTCATACACGCGTGTGCTTTTCTCTAGTAACGCATGATCCTCCAGACGATTGGTGGATCTATCACTGAGCTGCTCCAGTTTATGGCAGGAATCAAATACTAAATCACCAAAAACAGAAAAGTAAGCTCACAAGAACAAACATTAGCAGGCTGCTTCTTCATGTGTGTGTGAGTGTTACTGTAGCCTCCGGCAACTGTTAGCCACACTGAGCATCTCTCTGCTCAATTCCCCGGTGAGTGTGTGTGCCTGTGTTTGTTTGTTTGTTTGTGTGTCTTTATCTGTGTATGTGTAATCACAGCCTCCACCGAGGATCTGGACTGACAGTCGGGCCTCCCAGCAGCAGCTTCAGTCTCACAAAACACCGACAACAAGGGATGTCAATATGTTCAACACACACACACACACACTGCGTTGTCTCTATCGTCAGTTCAGGAAGTTCCGGACAGAAGCCATCAACCTCGGGGTTTCCTGAGATACACACACACACACACACACTGATACATTCATGCATTATTGATGAATTAAAGTTATATAGAAAATACCTAATGGTACACATGTCCATGTATACACTCACAACTGTTTTTTTCTGTCTAAGATCACACTCCGGAAAAGCAGCAGTTTGATCACATTTTCTCTCTGGACTGGCACATCCAGGCTACCGTACCGTGATTTCTCCTTTTTGTTTGTAGCCAAAGACTCACACAACCAACATGAGTGCCACAGATCATCATCTATCCATCCATCCATCCATCTATCTATCTATACGCAGTGTTAAAATCTTGAATGATGTATCTCGTTTCTGCAACAGCGGACAGGCACTTTACAGAGACCTCACTTCAGCCTGAGGGTGTAGGACCTGTAGGGGTGAACGCTGTCCATGGTGCTGAAATGTAGCTGTATTTCTGTGAGCTCAGAAAAAAAGAGAAATATGAAAGAACGGCACATGAATGTAAACTAAACACAAACAAAACATTTTTCAGAATCGAATGTTTGCATGTGTCGGTGAAACAGTTTAACTTGTTTTGAGGTGGCAAAGAATCAAAAGAGCGTGACTGTTAAAGTGTCACTGAGTAGACATTGCTATTTTTCGCTGTTTCTTGATTTAGCTCCTCCAGTTTCAGAGAGTAATCCCACTGTGGTAAGTATGTTCAGCTGTACTCGAGTATTTGTTCCGATTACATTACTTCTGATCAAAAACTAGCGAGTCGACAACTTTGCTAACAGCCGAACATCAACCAGGTCACCAACAGCAGACACAGCAGCAGCTAATATTACTGACTAGTCCAGCAGCAGTCAGCCCAGCTCTGCGTCTGTCTTTCAGCCTTTTATTTCACCAAGCTCTCACCAACCACTAAAAGTCAGTCCCAGATTTACTCTTGTCCGGCGGCTTCTTGCTCGCTCACTCTCTCCTTTTCTCTCCTTAGCTTCCTCCGTCAAGGTGTTAACAGAGATCAGTTTTAGCAGCAGTGCGACCTTGGAAGGAAACAACAGAAATGCAAGAGACAAAATGTCTTCCTCAGATCTGTTATGCCGTGAGACTGCGCTGCAACAGCTGGAAAAACCTTAAATTGGTATTTTATTATCTGTTTTATGCAGTTATCAGTGAGAAGAAGAACACTGAGAACTCAATGGACCAGGAGACACAAATAATCCACCTCAGTTATTAAATGTTTAAACTCTCTTAACTGTCCTGAATACATGCAGCCTTGCCGTTAGCAGCCCAACAGACCTGCCAGCTGTGAAATACCAACCCAGCAAGACCATTTGGCGTCATCCTCCCTCTGATTGTGTTGCATTTCTCACCATCTGTCATTTCAGTGGGATTATTCAGTTCAAATAATGCTTATTATCAGCCATTAGAGTGAAGAACAGTCTTGCCAAAGCATCAAGGCTAAAGATTCTTATTTGAAATCGCTTTCCTCTTTTATAGCTGTGTGTGTGTGTTTGTGGTACAGAAATAATCAAAAAAAAATGAATTTAGTAGATTCAACAGCAGCATATCTTGTTAGTCTGGACAACCCAGATCAACACAACACAATGTCAATGGTTTCTGTTGGAACCTCTAAAAGAGTCCCTATGAAACCTGTCAACAGCGTCGTCTGAGGAAAGTCATACCGCACCCCAGAACCTCACCCACAAATCCCCTGACATCAACTGCTACACAGCTGTGACAGTAGAGGTGGCTTCTAGCAACAACCCGTCCAACCGAGACCAACTGCCAGTGGCAAATTACTCAAAGATCTCCCAAACTTTTCCCAAATCGTTCTCACTTTGAGATGCTGTCTTTTATTTCCAAGAAGTTCCCAAAGTCACCTTTCAATTAAAAAAATCTTCCTACTCAAGGCTCAGTTTTTAAACACATCCTCGTCTTCCAAAAATACACACAAGGTACAAGAACACACACCAGCATATATCTGTAATGCACACACCGTCACACACACTTTCCTCTCCACCTCCTCACCTTAAACATACGGGACAGTCCTGTGTGCCCTCAGCTATCTTCCACCTTTCGGTGAGTCAAAAGGTGGAAGATAGCTGAGGTGAGTCAACTGTAATTCATTTCAACGCGGTCTCAAACATATTCGGCAGATAAGTGAAGAAAAGAGGCGCGCTATCTCCACTGTCTGGGCTGGAACAGAGGCAGACTGTTAACAAAACAAAGCAATTTCCCCAGCACAAAGGCAGAGAGAGAGCAATCTATCATCGGCCCATGAGAGTCGGGCAGGAAGGCAGAGAGGCAAAGGCAGCTCCTGGGCTTGAAAATGGGCAGAAAGCCCTTGTTTGTTGCTGAGGCTCCAGCTTCAATCTGCTGCAGCGAGGAGGTAAAAAAAAAAAAAAAGAGGGCAGATTTAAACACTGCCAGTCTTTATGAAGACTTCTTGGCAGCTTCCCGCTTGCCGATGTCTTGCGGTGAAGTTGCAGACAGAGACTAGAAGAGAGATTAAGAACAAAAGAAGAAGTAGCTCTTGTGTTTGTTTCAGCTGTTTTTTACACCGAGGCTCCTGCTTGAAGAGGCTGATTGGGATCTTTCGTAGCTGCACAACGCGCCCTAAATCGATGCTTCAAACACCTAGGAGAATATTTAAAGGTGCATTAGGTAATATTTTTCCTGCTCCCTCGTACAAAATGACCACAATATATTATAGCTGCAGGGCCTGATGGAGCTGCTGATCAATATCAGTGACTCAGCAGTTACTTTGCCAGTTGCTTCTGCCTTTCAACGTTCACTCTCTCTGTAATCTGAAGACATTTCCAATTCTTCCAAGCTCAACAATGAGAGAGGACTGTACGTTTAGACTGCGTGAACACTGTCTCAACACCTTTTAGTTGGGAAGTTTTAAAGGTCCAGGCTGTCAGATTCAGGAGGATTTATTTACAGAACATGGAGGAATGGAATATAATATTTGAAAATAAGATTTTTTGTTACCTTAGAATGAGCTTTTTTATATCTACAGACGTTGAACTGCCATGTTTGTGCAGTAGCACAGAACAGACAAACTCAAGGCGTGAGGGGCGCGCAACCAGAAACTACACCACCAGATGCCACTAAACAACTTAAAGATCCAGGATGTAGGATTTAGTGGCATCTAGTGGAGAGGTTGCAGAGTGCGACCGCTGTCTGGTACAATGTGGTCGCTTGAAATTTCATCACATAATCACTTTTCCACTCAAACAGGGCGATTTTTCCTCGGGTAGCTGCACTGTGGTTTGTTTATATAAAGGACATATTTAAACATATGATTGTGAAATTCTTTCTGTTTCTGAGATAACTCTTTGTTGATTGAGCAGGAAAAAAATGCTTGTTTGAGTTCTCAGTGAACTGCAGCAACATCCAGGAATTGTACTGGGGTCTAATTCTGCCATGTTCTGTAAACAGAGACCCTCAAAGTCTTTGCCTTTGAAAGAAAACTCAGATTTTCTCAGTTATGTGTTAAACATTTTGTTGTCGCTAACAACAAACAAGAAGGGCTTGTGTTTGTCCTAACTCCTTGAGATTAAAAACTAAAATCCATACACACTCCTGCAGTATAATGGCATCAAACTACAGTATGCAAACGCACACAAACACCAACAAATTAATTCCCCACTCTCATTTCCAGTTTACTTTTATTTTCAATTACTTTACTGTCAGTGCTGTTAAATAGAAACATCTGCTGACGTCCACAAAATGCAAAACCGCATGAAAACTCAATTCACAGAAACGGATTTAAATGTTCAGTCTGCAACAATTTTGCACACAGCAACTTAAAAAAATAATTGGAGATATGCATCGATATCCGTGGCAGCTTATTTTTCTTAAATCTAACCTCCATAAAAACCTCTTCCTCTCCTTCCTTTCTAACTGTCGACAGGAGCGGCCTCTGTCTGCACGCAGCACTTATCAGCGTTACTCAGAAGCTCCAGCAAATACAGATAAAGTGAACTTTGTTGATCTCTAAGGAAGAATTTGCATCATTATGGCAGCAGAGAATAGCAGAGGATAATGGAGAGCAAAGAGTAAAAGAAGATAGTAAGCGATACGTGAAAAATAAATTAAATGTGGTGCATCAGATAGAACTGTTTCTCCAACAACAGCTGAAATTGAATTTGCAGTGCGACGGCCATCCAAGTATGGAAGCCTGCAGCTTACGGAGTTATGTCTCCGGTGATTCAATGACGTATAAGTGCACTTAGAGGTCTGTAATATCGAGCCGCAGTGTGTGAAGGCTTCATTTCCTGCTTTACCTTCACAGAAAAACACAATGGATGTGGGTTGTTGAGGCAGCGCTGAGGGGGGACGATGGCTCATAGGAAAACTGGTTATACTCCGACGCAGGGCCTAATTTCTCTCCATCTGTCTCTCCCTCTCTCTCTCTTGCTATGCTTTTCTGTGTATTTATCTTTGTTTTCCTCCATCCCCTGCATCCTCTTCGTCTCTTTCCCCCCTCTCCTTGCTCCTCCTTGACGCTTACACACAATAAATGGCCTCTCGTCTGCACCACACACGCACAGAAACACTCCCCATTGGCCCATTGGTATAGGACATGAGTTAGATATTGAGCCGGAGAGAGAGAGAGAGAGAGGGAGGGAGTGAGGGAGGTAAGAAATGAGGGAGGGAGTAGAGGAGCACAGGGACATCAGCCAAGTGTGACAGTGGAGTCGTATTTCTTCCCCCGGCCGTCCACTGTGGACTCTGAGCTGAATACTGAGTGCGCCCACTGCAGAGCCCGAGGACAGCCTCAGCCTTCAGAGTAGGTAGAGCAACAGAGCCGGCCCGAGGACCTGAACCACTGCAGAGCGGGCCTGAAGGCCCTGATGGGCTTCAGATCAGGGCCAGATGCAGCCTGAAGGCCAGTTCAGATCAAGAATACACCACAGGACCAGGTGAAGCTGACAAATACCTTGAATAAAGGAGGGCAAGATGGCCGCTGAGGTGATGTGAGCTGTTTCTATGGTGACGACCATTTTCATTTCTACTCTTCCGTTTTGATTGGTTGTATTTCATCGCAGCACTATGATGATGTTCCTTTCTAGGTCCACAGTTGGGTCGTGACACAATGAACATTTTAACGTAAAGCAGCACTACCGACATGTAGATTAATATACAGATCAGTCATCTTCCACAGTAATGAAGCACATTTACTGTAGGCCTACTTTGGGAGTATCTGTACTGATGATGATGATTGTACACCAGAGCATGGTCATGTCTGATGTTTTCAATGAAAACTACTTCATATCATTTCTCCCATGCGCAAACGTCATCACTGCCTACAGAAATTTGCCATCCAACCTGAGAAAACATGTAAAATATGTGAAATTCCAGATAAACATTTTAAACGAAGTAGTCTGTGCCTGTAGTGTGGTGCTTGTGAAATGACTTGTTCTGAATTGTGTTAGCGTATCCTAACAGAGTTACTGACTAAAGTGCTTTGAGGAATATACATGTATGTGTTAATACATGTGAAGCAAACACAGTGCTAACAGGGATGGGTACAAAAACCTTCTATTAAACACCACATGGTCGATAAGTTCTGACTTTACTGCAGCTGCTTCCTGCCCAGTGTTTCCTCCTCTACACACACACACACACACATGAAACAAAGTCATTAGGTCCTACAGTACAACACTGTGTTTACATTAAAAGTGTGTAGGGTTTAGTGGCATGTAGTGGTGACTCCAACTGAATACCGCTCAGCCTCTGCATCAAAGCGTATACATCGGCTGCAAAACTCCATTGAGAGAGGTTTGTCCTTTCTGGGCTCCTGTAGAAACATGGCGGTTCAACTCTGATTCGGAGGTAACAAAAACGTAATGATTCTTATTTTCAGGTGATTATAAACGAATGAAAACATTGTTATGTAAATTATGTTTTATTTCTGACATATTCTGTAAATAAATGTGACACACTGGACCTTTAAAAAGAAACTTTGAATATTTTCAACTAGAATTTGACTGAACAACTTTTCAAGGAGTATCTATACTTATGTGGGAAAAAAATTAAATAAATAATGTGTGATCTGTAATGATCTGTCCAACAGGCCATGCCTTGTACTTGTCAGAAAGCTATGAGGCACCTCAAATGAACTGCAAAATGTCAATTTTAATTAATCTGAACAATATACGTACTAATTCCTATTCTTCTGAAGTTACATTAGTCAAGTCTGAAGTTGCCAATAGTCAAAGTTTGAGTTCATTTTTTTTCTGCTTATTGATTCACGTGAACTACTTTCCAAGCAGTTTATGTAAATGCCTGTAAACAAAGCTCACAGCCATGTCATGAGTCTTCATCAGTTCCCTGGGGTCCAAATCCTGACTCCCGAACTCAAGCACTTACATCACATCACCAGGAGAACAGACGGCCAACATCTCAAACGCTTGTTTTCACTGAGCTGTTGTTGCTGATCTGAACTAAAAATAAATGTAGCAGGTTGCATCGTGACACAAAAACTATGAGCACAAGTAAAAAGTTTATATGTAATGATGCTTCATATTCATACTGACAAGACAGCCTCATATTTTTACAAAACTCTATTCAACAGCTGCATCATTTTATCTTAATTAGGCCGCAAAGAAAGAGACATTAAGATGAACTATAATGAAGCTTTATCAAGATAAACTTGTTTTGCAAGAGATGGAATCACTGCTGTGGAAAAAAGAGAAAGCATTTCACTAAATGTGCAGATAATCTGCAGACATTTCTTTTGTATTAAATGATGGTGCATATGGGGTGCCGTTTGTAAAGCGGCTCACGCTGAAAATAACAGCAACATTTTGTCACATTTAGCTTCAAACAACGTTTAAAAAACTGGTGTGAATTTTTGAGAGTCACTTTTTTGCACATTTACAACATTATTTGTCAACTTAGAGATATTTTAAATATTTAAATCCAAATGTTAAATCTAAATGTTAGATCTAAATGTTAAATCTAAATCTAAATCTAAATGTTAAATCTAAATCTAAATGTTAAATCTAAATGTTAAATCTGAATCTAAATGTTAAATCTAAATCTAAATGTTAAATCTAAATCTAAATGTTAAATCTAAATGTTTCGGGTGAAACTAAATCTTTAACTAATATGCAAATTCAAATGCCGGTAACCGGAAGTACCAAAATAAAAGTTCGAGGAGGTCAGAGTGTGTTTATAGTGGCAAATAACGAATAAAACCCATCTTATCCGGGGAAATGGACTCTTGGACATGGATTATCGTGATAATAACTACCTAAAATAACAAACACGTTTGGAGAAACTTTATTTGAAGAGTACTTTGAGTTTTTAGTGTCAAGAGTGCGGGATTTCCAAATCACGTAGCATTGGATTAATATATATTATAATATACTAATTAATAAAGTACATTGGTGCTAGTAGCAAATCTCTACTGGCTACCGTTAGCTGGTTTAGTTAAGTTAGCCTTGACAAGAATCCAATGCTTTTTTGCTATGCAAAAAGTGACTCTCAGTTTTTTAAACATTGTTTGAAGCTAGAGCTTCTATTGGTGTCTTTTATGACATATTTTTTTAACTTTTAAGCCATATTTCATGCCCCACACTATTACAAATGAGTGTGTCAGAACAATTATCATAAATATGAAGAAATAACCCTGTAACTGTTCATTTGGAGGCGAGGACGTTGGAAAACAGCTTTCTGCTTCAGTCCAGATATTTTTCTCTTTAGTTCCAAATAATCACTACTCTTGGCAACAGCAGCCCCCCCCAGAAAACTGTGATGCCCAAACTCACAGATGCTCCCTAATGGAACTGGCAAAAATCTCTTGACATCACCCCTACGGCAAACAACCTAGTCCAAAAGTGTTCCTCTCCGAAAAAAAACAAAACAAAACAGTAGAGCATTATTACAGGAGAGTGCACACTCCAGGTGATTATAGAATTATATGTATGTATGGCAACACGGATACTACAACTTGTTGTTTATGTTTTTGTCCTTTAGCACGAAAAGGTCGGGATCATCTGCAAAGCGTCATACCTGGTGGACTCCCAAATCCTGGTTGACTGTAAGAGAAAGATGTGTTCTGATGCTTTACTTGGTAAAAGTAGAAAAAAAAAAAACTTGGTAAAGGTAGCAAAACTTGATGCATTGTCAGATTGAATACATGACCTCTCATGTAGAGACAAATTATGTAATAATCCAGCCCCCCCTTTCTGGTTTTGATTTTCACGAATCAAGTGGTGGTCTGGATTATTTATTTTTAATTCGTGCTGTCTGATCTGTCTCAGTCTGAAAAGTACACAAAGCTTCATCCTGTTTGTAATTCATATGTAATTAATCTTCCAGTTTAAGGTCCAGTGTGTAACATTTTAAGCGATCTATTGGCAGGAATGCAATATAATAAGCAGAAGTCATTTCATTCATGAAAATTATGATGAAAAATGTCTTCGTTCACAACCTTTTTTCCCATGATGATGTGAAATAGATTAGAAAACTGTGACATTCAAACACTGCATGATACTTTCACACTCACCTGACCCAATCCGCACCACCTGACCTACAAAAATATCTGTGTATCAACCCGACCCACAAACCACCAACGTTATGCATTATACTAGCACAGCTGTCAGGGCTGAGCGGCACAGCGCTCTCTGAGGTGCTCTTTTCTTTTCTCTCCACCCACAGTACTACAGTCGTGGGAAGATCTCAATAAACAGACGAATTGTTCCAAACATGATCTTCACTGTTTTGTTTTATAAAAATGAGTAAAATGTGACTATAAATAATTCACATTTTGGTTTAAACTAAATCTAAAAAAGCTCCCAAAACATTTAGTGCCAATAAAATAGAAAGAAGTCAAGAACCAAGAAAAGTTGTGTACTTGAGTAAAAGTACTTTAGATATTTGATGCATTTTCCTGCTTGTCATTAGAAGCAATTTCAAATCTGAGAAGCTAACCCATGACAGTAAGGCCGAAGTGAATTATCTGAATGTCTCTCATTAATGAAGAGACTGCAGCACATTAATACGCTCAGCAGAAACGTCTATTCTATTTGCTGGAGTGTTGACTGGGTAAATACCATCAGGACTGCTAAAGTTCACTGGATTAGCGGCTTGTTCATTCATGAACCACACTTCTTCCAAACCTTATCGCTGAGAGGAATCAAGGCTTGCTGCCAGCTTAATTGCAGAGGGAGGAGTGTTATCTGCGGAAAAAAAACAATCCACCACGATTATATGCAAAGTTAATTAAAAACTATCCTCCCTCTTTACTCAGCCGTGGAAATCTTAATCTCTAAATATGAAAAAAATAAATAAATGCAGCCAATTTTCTTTGCACAGAACGACAGCTGAATCGGCACCATAAAAGCCCCTCCGCCCTCCAATAATGATGTAGAACCCAATCTCTTTGGACGCTAATTGCAGGGCCGGTGCCCCGCCCACCCTTTGTGATGCGTAACATTCTGCATAATTAATTGAAGGATTTTAAGAGTAATAGAATAGCCAGCGGGCTCAGACGGCAGCCCTGACACACACCATTAAAATGCAAATGGAGCTCTGTGATATAAAAAACTGAGATCTATGTCGGCGCTGAGACTGAGAGAGATGAAGACTGAATCACACCACCACACTCCACCTTCCCCAGGAGGGAGGGATGAAGCTTCAAGCTGGGTGCTCTCCTCTCTCTGCTGTGGACAAGGCAGAGCCATCTATCTCATAGAGTTATATCAGTGAAATCAGCAAAGGAGCAATAAGTCTCAGTGTTTCACCACGGTCTGTTCAATAAGCTGATGTTGCCATGCAACAACACCAAGTCAGGGAGTCAGTGAGGAGGGGGGGGGGCGGATGGGATGATGGGAAAATGTTGCACCAGGGGGCGAATAGCAACACTTGATGATGCAAAGCCAAATCTGGTTTTAGTTTCTAAGTTGTAGCTGTGAGCTGCAGATGGGATCCCATTCTGGGTTTCATTAAATAACAAATGATACATTTTTAATGTCTTTTAATCAACATAAACAGATTTTCAGTGAGAGTTTTTTTGTCTGTCAGTTTTCAGTTTCGACTTTACAGGAGGAGTTTGAGGGCAGGTGGCAAGGCAAGTGTGAATTATAATCTTATAAGAGAACGGTGTTCCTCTGGATCCGAGGTCTGCTCTGACATACATGACCAAACATCAGGTTTGTTAAGTTTTTTCATCCAGTCTGTTCTCACTACCAAACATCAAATACTGGGTCTTGGTCAGTGGCCCTAGGCTTCAAACTATGACACGCTCTGCGCTGCTCGATGTGGCATCCGTCAAAAAATAGACCAGCTGTGTATTCACTTCTGAAATGTGAAACACCCTTAACACTTTCAGGTGAACTCGTGAACCTCGGGTCCAGAGGAGGGCTTGAACTGAAACTGAAAATACAGAATGTAAAAAATATCTAAATTAAATTCAAATTCAATTCAATTGAAGTTCCAGCTCTACAGTATTACATCTCATATACAAAAGCAACTCCAGGAGTTCATTAAATCTCAGTTTCTAAAACAGAAACTAATTTATTAATCGGATCAAATTAAATTTGAGTTTCATTTCTCCGTTTCTGAGCTGAGCACTTTATTTTCCCAGATGTTTCTGTGTTCGTGCAGCTTTTAATCACCTCCATGACTCTTTTCACGAGACAACAACGAGACGCTCACGAAGCCTTCACACCAGGCAGCACTAACACAGACATGTCAAGCTTTCACTTCACAGACAAAGGCGGCTCGTGCAGTCATGACTGCAGATCCACAGAGATGTTAGTGGGAAGGCTGTACGGCACAGCGGGAGCTGATTCATCAGTCAGATCAGGTTTGTCTTTAAAAAAAAAAAAATAGTTGCGAGGGAGTGAATTAGCCTGGCTAACAAAAAGAGTGTGTCATGTCGTGTGTCGTGAAGCTGTTGGTTGAGTCATGATGGATAAAAGTGGTGAAAGGGCAGAGCTAATGGAGGCAACTTTGATATGACAGCTTTGGACTCGAGGGACGCCCCTGTTTGCAACATCAAGGAGGGGGCTGTCCACAAACACCACTGAGTAAGAGAAGCCAGGGGAAATATGACACTGATTAATGACACAAGAATCAATTAGCTCAACAACATCGATGTTTGTCCCGTTTGGTTACCGGCGCTCCGATGATCAGACGCTGGAGAAATGACTTTGAAATGCAAACGAGGTACCTCGAGAAAACAAAAGAGGAAAGGCCCATGTAGTCACTGAATGTGTGTCAAAACTCAACCAACATCTCTGCCAGACTTATGAGCCACGGCGTCATCTGCTGTTACGCACGGTGTAGCTACAGTTAGCTCATTATTAATGGGCCTCGCTCCATTAGTGTGCAGGGAGCAGATGGCAAACTCTCAACAGATCGTGAGTGTACACGGCGAGAGTCTACGTTCGATATGCAACGAGAAGGAGGAGAAGAAGCAAAAAGGGGGCCTGGCCGGCTGCTCCGAGGGACTCCGAACGTGATGTCACTGCTAATCCCATCAGGAAAACATAGCTAAATCCGCCGCCGCGGGGCCAGAGTCACGCAGATTGGCCGTGGCAGCAGCAGCGGTGGGATGGGATAGGCCTAAAAATAGGACTGCAGAGTCGCAGCCTCTGGTGCTGTCAGTGGGGACTGGGTGGCAGACGACTCTCCTCCCGACGGGGGTGGTCGCGAGGGGAGAGAGGGGAGAGGATTCCCCCTGTGACTCAATGCCAAAACGCTCGTCCCCAATGTCACGCGCTCGCTGTAACACAGTCGGGCAGAGCAGCCGCGAGGCGCAGCAGCAGCAACAGCAGCAAACACACTCAAACGCTGACTGGCTGTGACTTCTGAGCTGAGAGTCAGAAGATAAGAATACATTCGGTGTTTCACTTCATACATCACAATAGTTGGGTTGCTAGTGTACAGTCTGCTGAGCTGAGAGCATTTAAGGTCGATATCACCACAGCTGAACTGGGAGGTGTCACTGAACGCATTCATGTGGTTCAATCAGAGCTTCGGACGTTGTTTAATGTTAGCTGCTAAAGAGGTGAGCATAGATCCTGCTGGGACACTGAAGAGTATTTCTTCATAGAAAGAAGAGCAAAGAACAGCACTGGAGGCTTTTCTTGATGGAAATCTCGATGAGGTCTGAAGTGCCTGCCCTTTTCCAAACAGTTTCCAACGAAGACTTCCCAGATGTTTTTGTGTAACAAACCATCAGCCGCAGACAGGTTATTAAATTTGGTGCTCCAATTAACGTATTTTTAACTTGTGATGGACGCGTGGTGATGAGCCAAACAGTCAGCTCGCTGCTGTCTCACGGAGCACGCCGTCACCCACCCTGACATATCTTTTAAAATCTGTCATTCGACATCACGTACGCCGAGAAGTTGAATAGATTTCTAAAACAGATCTCAAACAGATGTTGTGTTGAGTTTCAGGGAGGGTGACAGATACATTTCTATAAATGCAAACTGGTGGAATATTTACAGCTCCTCAGGATTTGGAAGTCGTTGCATATGCTTCCATGACAGTGGCTCAAAATGAAACAGTTGATTAGGAAGTCAGGACTCTGAGCTAACTAGCTGCTCCACAAAGCCGCCCGCTTGAAGCTGAGTGACAGCACAGAATCCTCAGTGTGTTTAAGAACTCGCATCAAGTCGTGTGATCCAGCGGACGGATTATGCAGATCCAAAAACACGCGTCACAAAGCTGCAAGAAAGACTCGCTGTGGCAGAGTGCGTCTGCAGGGCTCTAACAGGAGTAACAGTCGTGTGTTTTCTCATGACTGCAGTCATACATGACTAAGTGGCTGAATGGATTATGCACATGTGCACACATGTGATTGAAGAAGTGCACTCAAGGAAACTCACACACGGGAGGTGTTCATGCCAGAAAGGGATTATGTTCTTTGGAAGGGAAATCTCCCCTGATGAGGTCGCACACTGCTGTCAGAGTACAACAACTCTACAGGAAAGTCTGTTGGTGGCACTAATACAGAAACGTATCAGAAACTCACACCACTATGATAGAATCCCATGTCTTAACGCACACTCGCTGAGCTTTTGGCCGTGCATCAAGTGGAAACGTTAAGGAAGTCACGTATATGATCTCTCAGCCATCATGATGCAGAGAAGCGGTACATGAGGAGACCAAATGTAGGGCTTAAACCGGCACTAATTCATGAGGTGAAGACACAAGCTCACGCTTGGTTCAAGATTACGGCAAAGGAACATGGGATATCCAATAAATCATATCTTTCTGCATACAGACACTAGAATAGAGCGTGGTGTTGCATCTACCCTTCACTGCATGAAATGAGGACAAGCTCTAAATTCTCACCTGCTCTCCTGATTAGACCTCAAACAGCTCCTCCCACCTCTGACCTGAGCAGAGGTCCAATCAGTCAAAACTGAAAACACCTGTGTGGGTGTGCAGTCTGCTCATCTGTACCTGTCAATCTATAGAAGCCATATTTAGATCCAGATGGATAAAACTTTGTTATTCAGAGAAGAAATGATGTTCTGTTGTTCAGCTGGAAAACCAGAAACATCCCACATCTTTCCTTCTGTCGTGTCAAAGTTACAGTGATGGATTTCTTTCACTTCTGCAGAGCATTTGAAGATAAATGCCTCTGTAGGATACACACTTCCATTACAGACAACACAAAGCTGCTTTGGAAGCTTATTTTAACCAAGTTTAGGCTTCCAGTGTTCATTGTTATCACGAAAAAGACCCAGAGGTAAACAGCAGGTATCAGTAGTTTTGCAGGTTTTGGTTCGGTTTGTACAAATCGTCTTCATAGCTGGTTTCCAGAACAATGTTCAGTGACTTCTTGACAGTATAAAGAATGGATGTTGTATCTAAAAATTAAAGACATAATAATGTCTCCACGTCTTTAATAATTAAGTACATGGAGCATGGGTGGAATGACGCCTGGGCGCTCAAACTAGCCTCCTGTAACGGCATCCACCTAGAAGCAGCCACAGCGATAAAGTTTTTGTCTCTCGATCTATTCCTCTTCCTCATCAGACTGTTGATTGCTGCCGTGGTTGTGCTATGGATTGTCCTGTGGTCTGTGTGTGCTTCAAGTCACTCAACCAAATGTGTTTTTAGTGTATTATTTCGATGTTTTCACCATTTAAAGTGTCCTTGAGTAACTAGAAAAGCACTTTTAAATAAAAAACGTAACATTTCAGTATAAAGATGTTCATACAATGTGTTGAAATGTAAAAAATAAATAGATTACAGAACACACCATGCCATCACTGCTTAAGTCTGCTGGTTCTGCAGCAGCAGCAGGGCGCCTGGTCAGAGATGCTGTTCTGTTTTAAAAACGTCAGTAATGAAAAGTGACGCGAGTAACTAGCTAACCTCTGCAGTCGTGACCCCCGGTTCACCCCCGCTGACCGCCTCAGCTGCTGTGTGACATGCTGATCGGTACGCAGACAAACGACAGAATGTTAATGACGTGAAGAGCCTAACAGCAGCTCTGTCCTCTTTAACCTTTACATATTACGAGCTTCTTTCTTTCTTTTATGTCGCACGTCATTGCCGCGCACTTTCTTTCAGCCCTCAGTGATTATCAAGTCCATAATCGAGAAGTTTAGAAGAGTCTGCATGAGGAAATATGTCTCACACGCTCTCCATCAAAACTCATGAGCATAGCCTTGCATGCAAAGTGATAAACTGTTTTTTGCTCTCATTACTCTGCGGCTGACTTGCTAATTTGTTCGCTAGTTCCTGAATATTGCAGAAGAGATGTTAATGAGCTGCGGGCCTTTCACAGAGTTTTCTCTCAGGACTTTGTAACTTTTAGAAAAGCAAAGAACAGCAAATGCACTTTGTCTGTTACTACTTGACAACAACTTTGCATTATTACTTGTATTACCTTTGACAGGGAGGTTGTTTGTGTCAGTTAGCTGGCGGGATATTTCAAAAACGTCCACAGATTTGTATGAAATGTTCTGAGAAGTGAGGCTATGGGTCAAGAATATTTATTTTGGTTTGCATCCAAGAATTTGTCTTGACATTGAGACACAGAACATGTTTGAATAGTTTCTCTGTTTTCTCAGGAACTAGTGCAATAGTTCGTTGTAGAATCATGTATTTGTATTTTTATGTAGATATGAGTCCAGATGCAGACAAAAAAAACAACCCCCCTCAAGTTATCCTGATATTAAGCAGCATGGCTCTCCAGATGGTGTGTTGGTTGGTCCACCACTTCGGTTCAGACTCAAATATTTCAACAGCTGTCGGATGGACTGCCATTAAAATTTTGTACAGACATTCACATTTTCCTCAGGATTAACTGACAAACCTGACTTTTAATTCAGCGCCATCATCAGGTTAAAATCTGAATTTGTTCTGCACTTTGATTCATGACCAAATACCTGCAAAACTAATGACATTCCCATCAGTATCTGGTCCAACAGGTATTTTTCTGCGTGAACTGACTAATGTTGCACTTTACACTTCACACTTCTGCATAAAAACAGTGTGAGGCCTTGATGTTGGTCTTTCCTGGTGGTTTCTAGACTTTATTAATACTTAAAATTTATAAAAATGGTATAGTCTGATGCAATTAAAATTCATCCTGCTGACATCTGCCTCAGTCTTTTCCCAAAATGTACAAGATTCCTATTTCTGCATATGCAGGCAGATTTAGATTTCCACACTCGTACGGTAACATTTTTTTTCTTTCTGCGAGACCTCTCACCGCTCTCACAGCTCGTCGCCATAAAAACAGATGGCTCTCCTGCAGACCAGCATCCCCACTGCGTCTGCAGACGATCGTAAAATGAGCCACAGTGGATGCGACGCAGTTTCATCTGGGCCAGAATATCTTGTCATGCAAAGAGAACGTGGAGCTGAATAACAATGATACAATGTCAGGCAATGACACCTCTCCGGGGATGAGTCGTGTGACCCGGGAGATGGAAAGAGAGAGAAAGAGTGAGTGTGTGTGTGTGTGTAGTGAAAATGTGGGTTTGAGTGTCAGATAAAGGGCTATGTGAGACAGAAAAGGACAGCAAAACACAGACAGGAATAAACGTTTTCAAGCTGAAATTTTAATCTTTTGTCTCGAGGCTTTGGCAGAACTGTTTTGCATTTTAATACCAGTAAAGCACAATGATTCCAACTAAATGTGAAGGAGTAAAGCTGTGTCCCAACTGCGCGCCATGTACCGCCTCTAACCATTTCCCCAAGTGAATACTTCAATCATTGAAGACACCGGGACCTAAGCAGAATGCAGATTTTTTTATTTGAATATTTTAAAGATCTTTGCCGTTGACCGCATCGATAAAATCAATGCTTTTGGGTAAGATCCCATAAATCGTAGCCCCTTCTGAGGTCTCCCTCTGGGGAGCCTTGAACAGGCCGTGACACTGGTGGTGGTGGTGGTGATGGAGGGGGTGGAGGACGGGGCAGAGCTGCATTCAATGCAGTGACAGCACAGTGACATAGAGTGAAGCAGAGTAGTATAAATTGCCTTCAGCTAACGTGATCTTTGGTTGACAGAAATGCCTGCAAACACAGTGTACCACAGTGAGTTCAATGACAATATCAGATCTAAATACAATGTTTTATGGATTATTAATCAAAGCTTCAATATGTTGAATGTTTACTCTTCTCTTCTTAGGTAAGAGAATATTTTTTTAGGAGCAGTCAGGAGAACTCTTACCAAGATAACACAAAAACATCTTGTTTTCACAGCCAACAAATTGTACAACGCAAGGAAACATTTCAGGGACACATGAACATCATATCTTCTAATTTTGTGTGTTTTAGAGTAATTAGACTAATTGGATCATAAAAAAAATAGTGGCAAAAGAAATACTATTGATACATTGATCCTTACTTAAGACTATAGAAATGAATCTCTGCACTGGCAAAGGGCTTCCGGTAAAGCCAGCAGATTTCCGGATGATGGATATCTAGGCCAAGACTTCGTCTGCAGTCCAATTAGCAGTTTAATGCACAAAAATGACAAGAAATACACATCTCTGCTAATCTCTATGAACACATCTGAGCCCGATGGGTTATGAGATTGCATTTGGGCCAGTGTGTTACACCTCCTTTGCTCTTCACACGGGGTGTTGCAACCGAAGCCTGCTCAAATACACTACAAAAAGGAACCAGAATGCTTCTGGTGCCAAATTCTTGGTCCGTTGGCGAGAAGTTTATATTCAGATATCTGTCTACTTCTTAATACTACTACTGCAATCCAGTCCTTACACATAGAAGACATTTTAAGAGGTTGTTCAGATTTATTTGATGACACGGATGAATCACTGCTGAACCAACATCTGCCTACATATAATGTTTAGAGAGTGTTACTAATAAATTAATCAGCCACACACCTCTGATTTATGATCAGGTGGGTAACAAGATTTGGATGGTTAAGATCATTTGGTGCATCTGGAGTTGACGTCTTCATTCGCATTTTTTTGTCTCTTTACTGCAGTGGAGTGCAGCAACAAGCCATCAGACTGCAAGCTAACGTGCATTGACAAGAAATCAACAGTCACATCTTACTGAACAAACATGGAGGATGACTCGGAGCGACTCTTTTCAGAAGAGACAAACAGAAGACAGACTCTCCCTCATGGAGGAAACGTAATGTGTTTTGAAGGCTGCGAGTTAAGTTGATGGGATCGTTGCAAAGGCACAAAGCTTCTGGAAAGAAGCCTGGGAGCGAAACAAAGCTGCCGGCTCCCAAAGAATCAAAGTTGCAGTGCTGTGACAACCCAGAGAAGCAGAAGTCAAAATGAATTCCCTCCGATGTGACTGACCTTCTCGCTTACAAAACTTGTCAACTTTACGAAAAACATGGATCAGACATGCCTGGGAAAAGACATCTAATCGCTCACAGAGGGGAAAGCAATATGGAAAAATGTAAGCGACAGAGCAAAGATGATTTGATTTATGAAGTTTGATGGAGCTTATCAGTGGCAGGCAAACAGTGAGGAGACATCAAGTTGACAAAGTAAAATTCGAACTCGGAGCCGTTTGGGGGCAGATTGACAGTTAATTCCTTTAAGCCTTTAGGGAGTTCGGAGAGTTTGGGATTGTGCATGAAATCTCACAGTGAGACAGAACGTCATTTTAACACGTTCGTGTTTGATTTTCAACCGTCCTTCGACTTCTGATGCTCTGAGTGCAGTGAGCAGGGTCATAGGTGATAACCTCACAGCACCAAATGAAGAACCAAAAACTAGGGAACTCGATGGAGACTGCTGGCCCTGGACTTGTTTAGGCAACATGTCTCCATGTGGCAGTGGAACAAGTTGAAAACAACAACTTACAGCAAGTCTGTCATATTTTCACAACATTAGCATAGATTTGGAGTCATGTTTGTGTCCACCTGTAGCCTGGCACTGCTTGTCCATTCATTTTTAACGTTCAAAGGGCGTTATCAACATGCGCAGACCATCATGCCTCTCAGAGACCCGCACCCAGTCGTGTTACACGTGCAAGCTGGGGCAGTGCTTGGTCCATTTTCATGCAGTAACAGAAAACCATCTGAAATGTGCAAAGCAGTAACAGAATCTTGAATCATCTTTGATCAGCACCGCCTAGTTGGACAACTGATCTAAGTTGAATGAAGAGAGACCGTATAAAACCAACGGTTTTGATTGGCCAGACCGTATCGAAGGCTGGTGATAAGATCTGCTAGAGATCAGCAGGTCGGTTCAGTTTTCCAGATTAGTCCACATGATGAGTCCGACATTCACTCTGCTTTAATTACACATAGTAATTTGATCTATTAATATAAAATATTTATTACGTCTTTGGTATTTCTTATTTGAGCTTCCCTTCAGAGTTTCTCCCACTAGGTTTCTCTGCAACTTCAGTATTACAATAATTTGTCACAGATCTCTTCCAGAGAAGACATTTTGGCACATCACAGCATTCAGGACCGTGGTATAGTGCGTAAGGTTCACTGGTATGGCTCTCTTGAACGCTTCAGTGGAGCCGAGCGGTCATTAATGGCATTAGTTCCACCTGTGCTTTTCCTGCTATGACGCGATGATGAAGTCAAAATGTCAGCTGTGAAAAAAGGCTTATTGGTGGATGATGGGAGGGGAATGTGGAGAGGCTGGAGACCTATTTAGAGGGATAAGATAAGATAAAAGGGTCCCTGAGGGCTTCAGTTTACTGATCCCCACCGGGAGATGAGTTAAATCAGCAGCCCTGGGTGCTGCTGCAGCAGTAAAATTATCAGGATTCAGCAGCAAAAAAAAAGAAAAGTCGAATATAAATATATGCATTATATATCATGGGAGCATATATGTCTGGACAGGGCTGCACAATTTAGTAATTTTTCATCTGGTGTGAACAGTTGCAGTTAGTGAGGGGAGAATGTGAAGAAGTAAATGTTATCAATGAGAAACATCCTCCAATCCTTGAATTAACAGATTAGTGATGGTACATCATGTAATTCTCTTCTGCAGTCTATAGATAACAGATCCACCAGTTTTACCAGCAGCAGTTTCATCCCTCTCCCCTCTGACTCCCTCTACACATGGACGACCATATTTTCTCTCCACCTCCTGATAAGATGTTCCTCATAATGCCCCTGGGACCCCCCCGCTCACCTCCACCCTCCTGCTCTTGTTGCAGTATCACATTGGATTGATCAGGGCAGATCCATACAATTAACCAGGAGTCAGAGCTTTTGAGTTAGCGTCCAAGAAGTGCTGACTCAAAGAGCCGCTGCAGAGGACCGTCAGGCCTCAACTCCACTGCCGAGCCAGGATCAGGCTACAGCCACTGCTTTAAAAAAGAAAGGTCATTTCTTCTCTTGAATGTTTTGTCACTGATTAATCGGATCTATAGAAGAATAAAGCGTACTAGACATTTAACCTGTTGTCATGTAGCAAAACAAACCCAACATCCAGCCTTTCAAGGCTTCAAATTCACACCTAGTTTAGCAGGATTACGTTTTAACTGTGCCCAGGTTTCACTTCCATTCACTTTGGTTCCCGATAATAAAAAAAAAGCTGTGGGCGTCATGCTGCTTTTAAAGGCAGTTTACCTGAAGAAAGGATGAAGTTGGTCATGGTGTCTGAAGTTTTCAGGTGAAAGGCAGGATGGGATTGAGGTGTGACTACACACTATCAAGAAAATAGCAAAAAGCTCCATTGAATTCTCCTTGGAGTCAAAGAAGTCAAAGTATTTTGTTTGTTTTTTTTGTCAAATTTAAAGAAAACAAAACAACCATGTTAAAATGATTAATTTTTTACGTGAAGCAAGAACAGGAAGCCGACCGTGACTGACTGAGATCAGCAACAATATCATAACTGACACATTAGTTGTGTTACTGCCCGGCTCTTGACTGCAACAAAAACAGGACACATCACACATTACCAGAGATTTTTAGACACAATTTTAGGTCCAACAAGGCATCGTTAGTGTTGATCATGAAGTTATTATTCAGCACATAGTTAAAGAATCGGTGTTTGAAGGAAGCTGTTGATCGTTCCACGCGCATGTTTCAGAAAAAACTCTCTGCTTTTCAAAATGTATCCAAGGAAATAGTTTTACCATATAACAGACCCCCTGCTGAGTTCAGTCTGACATATATTAATAAGAAATGAGAACGCTACCAAACTAATTAAAGGTTTGAAAGAGATTTCACACGAGGAGAGTATACGAGAGACATGATTGAGGTCTATAAGCTCGTTCACAGAATCTGATACCAGAACTGAGCCTGTCATCCACGTTTGAGGAATTGGATATGATTTAAGAGGGAGCTTCTTACAATGACTTCCACAACAGTGTTCCTCTGGAAGTGTCCAATGTTTTCTCTTTTTAAAGGATATAACGCGTGCTCCTACAGTTTTAAAAATAGATCGCAGAAATCGTGCTTATTTGTAGAATTATTGTGATTTTAAAAAGTATATTTTTGTGGAGTCTGGTTTGGAGGATGTTTAGAAAAACGTAGAACATCGACTCGATTCATCCATGGAAAGGAAAGTGACACAACAGTTTGAAGGACTTAAAATTAGTGTGAATATAAAAGTAAAAAAATGCAAATAGAGGAGCAGAAGAGTAATAAAGACCGGCCTCTCTGGAGTTAAATCTTTGCGTCATTTTGACCGCCATCAACATCCCTCATCTGATGTTGCTTTTAAACAATTTGCAGAGCTTTTAGTGTTCGGCCTCTGGTTAAGAAATATCACTCACTTAAGCCGCAGCTTGCATTTAAATTTTGGGTTAACAAAGTGAAAGGCTCGAAACAAAAAGCACATTTGGCCTGTAACGGCTTTTTGTGATGGGACGACACTGGAAAAAGCTTTTTAATATATTAGCGTTCATCATCAGAGTAAAGACACGGTGGGTCATTTTGACCTCCATCCAAATACAGAAAGACGAGAA
This sequence comes from Miichthys miiuy, assembly GCA_036365135.1. NCBI lineage: Eukaryota > Metazoa > Chordata > Actinopteri > Sciaenidae > Miichthys > Miichthys miiuy. Next base: position 24,825,638 of record CM071611.1, on the reverse strand, counting down.
TAAGCAACAACAGATGCTCTGATTTATACACCGGAGTGGGGTCTAATTTATTAGCCGTAATATTCCTGACAGTCATTAATTTGGTCTGTGATGGTCTTAGAAACGAGCTGCCTGAGGAGTTTAAACCTTCGGTGAATCACTGTCATTTGTTAATCTCGCTTTATAGACTCACTTTCATGTGAAGTCTTTTATCCCTTCATGTTTTATGATTGGTTTAACTAACTACACATTATTTTCTCTTTGTAAACCCTTTGTGATGTGTGGTTTTATCTTCATATTAAAAACTTTTTTAAAACCCCCATGGTAAAAGTGCTACACACACGCAATTTATAATTTGAACTTTTAATTTAATTTAGAATAAAAAGTACCTACATATCCCACAGGCAGAGGGTATGTAATTGTCTCAGAATACTGAAAAGTAATTTTGAGTTATTAGGTTTAATTTAGTTGCCCAATTACTATTCATTAGAGGTGGTGGTGTCGGGGTAGACTGTATAAATCAGAGGCTTAAGCTCCAAAACTGTTGATTTAATGAGGACGTGAACGCCCTCAGGTCAGCCCACGGTTCAACGGTTGGACTCACCGGTCATTTTATTTCATATTCCACGTGCTGGAACACGAAGCTATGAAACAGTAAATGTTGTAAATGTGTGCTGTTTGTATTATTCATTCTAGAGCCCGACGGATATATCGGTAGGCCGATTTTAACAGCTAATATTGGCATGTATCAGCATATATGTTGTATAATAAGCTGCGATATAATGAGATCAGAAAGAGATGCTCACTTTGGGTTAATGTAGGTCAATTATTATGTTTTTTTAATCATTGTTTCTTTAGTTATTTATAATTATGAACATTCCCAGTGAACTGGTTTACTGTTTCAGTGCACTGATGTCATTTTGGACAATAAAGTTTATTTGAACTGTGAAATATCCTCCCTTCTATTCATCTACTGTTCAGTCCATATTATGGCAAGAACCGCTCAGCTAAGTGGAAAACCATCATCACTTTGAAGTACCAGAACCTGAAGCCTATCCCAGCTGACTTAGGGCGAGAGGTGGGGAACATGTCCAAATGTCTTTGGGCTGTGGGAGGAGAGAACGCACGCAGACACGGGGAGAACATGCAAACTCCACACAGAAAATCCCTGAGCTGAGAACCAGGAACCTTGTTGCTGCGAGGCCACACTGCTAACCACCGCACCACCATGAAGTCATTAGAACAAATTTACTGACAAAGTCGTGAAGCAGCTGCGAGACAGACAAAACGTTTACCTCTGGGATCTGCAGATACTCCAGCCTGTTAATGTGTGCAGTATAAATTATAATGAAAACAACGCCTCCAAAAACAAATCATCAATCAAAAAAAAAACTAGTAATAAAAAATATAACTGAGCCCAGATAAGGCTGACGTGTTCTCAGGACAATTTGTCAGTTTGACTAATCTTCTGGGAAGTTCACTGAGAAACTTTATAGATAACACATGAGAAATGTTTGTTTTTGGTAAATTCACGCAGAGTTCTATTAATTAATCTGCCACAATAATGCAAATCCAATAATCAAATCCATGATTATACATGATGATAATCCTCAGCAGCATCAGAGGTGAAGTTGGAGTTCAGTGAGCTGAACGGAGCGAGCTCACTGCAGTGTGACAATCAGCACTCCAGATCCATTTAGCATTCATGTCATTACAGAAGTGTTTTAGTCATCAGCAGAGTACACTGAAGTGTGTGTGTAGAAGTGTGTGAAGGTTGATAAAAGCTCTCTCTCTCTCTCTCTCTCCTCCAACACACTTTACTTATCTTTACAAAGACATTGTAAGTGCAATGCAATCGTGTCACCATCAGGCAGAGTAAATTACCTCTGAAAGCGGTCATTTTTCAGTTACGCGGAGATTTGGCAGCAGCGAGAGCTCTCCGGTCATTCTGCATTTTGGCCTCGTCTGCAGTGCAGCTCTGCATTTCTGCTGCGGCGCGCTCGGGCAGTCACACTGTACGTTTTTAAAATGATCGCTTATGGCTTTGCATTCAGCAGGATACTTCGTTAGACTTAATTAAGGTTTGTTACTAAACAAATTTATGTTTGGTTGGTTGGTTACTCATGGTAAAACTCTTTCTCTATCTTGAGTCATGGCCACGGCCCCAGTTTTATTTGCTACTAATTTCTGCGTACAGTCCACGCAATGCCAGCCAGACAAATTTGCAACTGAACTCGGTGGTCACAAACAACGATGAAGAGTCCAACTTGATTTGTTGCTCAGAGTGACTACATGTATCTCTCTGGTAATGGTCATCATATATCTTGAACATTTATCTACTGCAGTGTTGTCACTGTTTTATAAAAGAAATAACTCACTCGACGCTGTGCTGTTATACTGAATATCAGCACGGCCGTGCTGATATTCAGTATAACAGCACAGCGTCGAGTGCGCGCGAGTATTTTATTAAGACAAAAGAAAGAAACGTCTTTTCTAACTCCCCTAATATGACTCAAAGTCATTTTTTCCATTTCAGTCCCTGTTCTCTTTAGAAAGTACTGAGGCTGCTGAAGTTTTGGTTAAGAAATTGAATTGGCTTCGTTCTGCATGACCAAACTAATTCTGCACCACAGAGAGAAAAAAAAAAAAAAAACAGGGAAAAATTGGATAAACATTGGCTTCCAAATCTTTGCAATAAGGTGTTAAGGGAATTAAATTTGCAGAAGGCTTACTCAAGCAAAATAAACAAACAATAAACCTGCCACTTTTACTCACTTTGTTTTACTTACAATACCGCTGGCACTCGCACTGAGTCCTAAAGCAAATAAGCGTTCTGGTGATGAAGAAAACAAGTTATCAGTTCATGATTTGTGACATATGGTGCACATTTTAAACCCTCTTCCACCCTCTTATATCTTCTAACAAACCTGTTTCTTGTGGATGCTCACAGACACACACACACACACACATACTGTTTCCATTTTCCTCTTCTCCTGGACGAAAATATCAGGGGAACTCAATCAGCGTTCTGATAGTGAAATGCCACTGAGCAGGGCTGGAGGGAATGCACCTGAGAGGCTCGGTGATTTATTGCGAAGCGAAGCTGAAGCCAAGTCGCCAACTCTAATTAGAAAATCCTGTGCAGGCAGCTGAGTGCAGCAGCGAGCCTTAAATCTCAGAGCCGTCAGCCTCAGACTGCTGCAGCATCCCGGCACAATCCTCAACATCCCTGTCTCACTCTGCATGTGTACGTGTGTTTAACTGAATGTTGTGTTGAGCTGTGCGTTTGCATCTACAAATGTACATGTATGTGATCTGGCACATGTTTATGTGCATGTTAGAATCTGTGTTTGAAGGCAGCCTGGTATCACCACGCTGTCGGGTCACGTCCTTTCTTACCACAATGCATTTTTTTCATTTTGCACGCTGGCTTCCATTGGCCATGCAGCGTGTCGAAAAATAATGCTATGACGCCTGTTCATGTCCCGTGTGAAGCCAAAACTCAACATCTGAATTTTAGTCATCATGTTATTATTTTCACGTTAAGTAATGGGAGTTAACTTGCATAATGTATGCTTATATAACGTCAAAACTTACACAGAGTGCAACCAAGAGTCAGCGGTGACTCATCTTAAGTAACTCATGTAACATATTGACTTACATAATATGGGATATTTTCCTAAATCTAAGTCGTTTTTGCGCTTGAACCTAAACAAACAAACAAAAAACATTTCAACGTCACCAACAATAATAACTGCCGACAGCAGTCAGCCCGGCTCGGCGTCTGTCTTTCAGCCTTTTATTTCACCAAGCTCTCACCAACCACTAAAAGTCAGTCCCAGATTTACTCTTGTCCGGCGGCTTCTTGCTCGCTCACTCTCTCCTTTTCTCTTCTTAGCTTCCTCCGTCAGCGTCCTCTTCATCCTCGTCGCCTCTGTCATGTCCATAGAGGCTGCTGAGCCCGGCTCTGCTTGTGGTACAAACACTAACACTCCCCCCGGTGCTCTGAGCTCACAGTCCGGGCAGCCCGGCTAACAAAGTGAGCTAGCATCACCTAACAGCAGCTACAGTTTACTTCACTGTCCATCATAAACTCTGTAAATCACAGAGAGTTGAGGCGGAGCAGCCGGAGGACATCAGAGGGAAAACCAGAAAACATTTTCTCCATAAAATATGATCCAGTTTCACCAAAATCAGTGAAATAGTTGGTGGTGTGTGACTTAGTGCCGTAAAGCGTTACGTACTTCTCCCGACCCGGAGCCCAAAGTTACATAGTGTGAGAACAGACGTACGACTGACGTGTACTGTTCACGTGTCTCTGTGTGCTCTCTTCTTGGACCGCAGCCCGAGGTCACGCCGCTTGAATGCAGCGAAAGAAAAGGCCGTGAAAAAGGTGAAACACACACGGCGTATTTCATTGTCAAAATTCACTCTCCCACTCACAAACACACACACACACACACACACACACACACACACGTACCATCACTCACACTGACAAATTTACACTCACACACACACACAAACGCTCTCGCTCATGTAAAGCTCAGACTTTTCCACATCTCTCTGAATGGCAGCAACACCGGCAACTTGGCAAGTCTGTGAAATTATATTTAGAGGTGTCTCACACACACACACACACACACACACGCAGAAACATGGCTGGCAGCCGCTGTTCCCCTTTAAAAAAAAAACTGAGCGGTATCAATGGAGGCACGACTCGTCTGCTGAATTGTGTTTTGATGTCTGCTGGCACGCAGAGAATACATTTAAACGTCTGTCCCACTGCAGATACTGAGCAAACACACACACACACACACACACTGGTACTGTCAAATAACGGTCCAATGAATGCAAATTACACATATTTTCCTATTCAAAGCTGTGTTTATCAGAGCTGCTCATATATTTATACCTCAGGATCAGAATAATGTTTATTCAACATGAGAGTCCAGCCAACAAATCACCTCCTTCATTATTCGGAGGATTATTTCCAGCTGTATTAGGCAGCTTGAAGCGATGAGCGGTGAAGCCCGACCGATAAATTGTACAAGTTGTTATTAGAGTATTGGTTCATTACGTTGGCATATATTACAAAGACAATGCAGCACATTGATATTTGATTTTTTTCATTTTGTAAAGTTAACTTTGAGATTTTTTTTTTGGTTTCTACAGGTGATATTTGTACGATTAGAAACGTTCTGTGTTCATGTTAATGACAACTTTGTTTTTAAATTGAAATAAACATTACACTGCATTCACATGGATTCAGGTATACCAGGGGTGTCAAACATTAGCGCATCATAGTACGGACCTGTGTGTCCTGTCAGGAGCCTCTGGCCTGCTCTGAAAGTCTCAAAGTCAACTTTCCATTTTCTGCTTTAATGTGCGTTCATCCGCTGACCGCCGATTAGTGTCTCAATACACAACCGAAGCAGCGGGGGGAGGGGTTGTGCACAGGTCTTGACCTGTGTGGCGACTGTTGCAGTGCATTGTGGGACTTGTAGTATGAGCGGTGGGAGTGCGATTTATCAGCGGGCCATTTATAATAGACGTATGAAATAGACAAGGTCGACAGTAGATGTTTAACCGGATATCATTTTAGTGGATTGGAGCAGTGCGGTCAGTGGTGAAAAGTTACAATATTTAAATTTTATGAAATTGCTACCTCACACAAAGAGAAAACTGGACAAAGAGAAGCTAAAAAAGATGTCAGAACATTAAATAATACACACAAAATAATTAGATTTAATATTTTATTCCATTCTTTGTGAACAGGTTCTCCTCTCAGAACACCAAGGGCAGTTTGAATAAGGCAGTCAAAGCACAACAGAGAGCTGCTTCACTCAGAGTTTAGCTGGACGATGGAAATAAAACAAGAATACAGGGCTTGAAATTAACTTCAGATCATCAGCATTACTGCAAGACTTTAGAGAAGCTATTCACAATATGCTTTTCCTTTTGTCATAGTGTTTATCCATAATTATCTGTTAGTATCTGTTCATTAGAGTGTGAGATCTGCAAGACGGAGCTGGAGGACAGATTACTGTTTAAATTATACAGTCAGTCAGTAACAACATCACAGAAGTGTTTTTTAAAAGAGGCGCAGCGCTGGAAATGTTGTCGTGTTAAATAATTTGAACACAGAACACAGCGTGCACTATCCTCTATTATATTTCATTCAATGCACAGTATAATCAGCGTTCTCTTAGAGTTAGAACCAAGCATGTATGTGCAAGTGCCAAAAGCTGCAGTTTCCTCAAACGTCCACTTGAGGCTGGCTCCAGAAGTGAGTCAGTCTCCATAAGTCCCCATGTTAAAATGTCCAACTTCACAGCAGAAATTTTGCGAGCAGAGCCACCTCGCAGAAACAGAACGGCACTGACATTTAGTTACAAACCTTAAAACAATGAAAGCAATCTTTCCCAAACGGTAACTTTAGTTCTGGTTGCCTAAACTTAACTGTGCAGACAGGTGGGGAAAGTATGTATGAGTCATTTTTGGAAGGTACTTTCTCTTTAGCTGAGTCATTTCCTCTTCTACATTCAGCTCCTGTAGCCATACACATACCTGCCATACGGTACCACTCCGGAGTCACATGGGGTAGCATAAGGTGCCATGGCTTTGACCTCTGACCTCCATACACCGGGCGGCTTGTAATATTGCTAATCTGGAAAGTTCAACATGTTTTACCGTTGCACTCCTCGTGATTCGGAGTGCGAGTTAAACACCCGAGACAGACGGAGCCATTTAAAAAATGTAAATGCTCACCTTGGATCAGCCTGTTAACACATTCCCTCTCATCTGCATTCATCCACCAGCCGGCTCACCTGACACGGCGCCGATAATATCTTTATTGTCTGTCACAGTGTGACCTCCACAGTGGTAATTCACGGCCGATTATGCTCTTTTCCCAGCTGTCTGGGTTAATTAATATGAGTTGCATGGTGGAGACTGGTGTAAAAGCTTATTCCTCCTGCTTCTGTCCTGCATGAATACGGCTGGCGCTGGTCTATTCTTGAATACTAACTGCAGAGCCCAGCGGGTATGTGTGCATTGTAAATTAATATCAGAGACTCTTGTTCACTTTATTTCACCTCTTTGTTCCTCAGAGCTCTTTGTTCATCAGATTTCAATGCTGCAGTGTTCCAGCCGACACACATCTGTCAGTCAGAAACGGTGTAGGTGGCACATTGATGCAGCCATCAGGGATGTTTCTGTAGTTTACCTCTCTGAACAGTTACAAACGCTAACACGTAACTTCTGCCTTGGTTTTTTTCCTTCATCTGGCGACTGACACTTCACGAAGGCTAACACTGCTCATGCTAACACTGCTCACTTCATTTTTTTGACTGTTTCATTGGGGCTAACATTGCTAATGCATATTGATGTATGTCTTCTTAGCCACGAGGTGATAATGGTGTGTTCCCACCAAGCAAGCAACTTTTTTTGCCTTGTGCTACTTGTGAATATTCAGTGGTGAATAATAAAAAAAAAAATCAGATGTCGGATGCTGAAATAGCTCAAATTAATTTGTAAAGTCATGCTTTGTCAGGTCTGTCTGCAAGAAATGTTGATGTATGCTAACTTGGACCATAGTAAAGTATAACAGGATGCTTCGTGATTACGATGGTGACTTAGTTTTGATAAAAGAAACAAAATGCCTGTAGGTGTCAGTATACTGTTTCCAAATATATACATAAAAAACAACTTTTTTAAAGCCCTCGAGGGAGTATTTGATACTCCAACAACAGACTTCTGGTCCCGTTAAACTGACATGTATCTGAAACAACTTAGAGCAGAGAATCGTGATGAGATGATTCCTCTAGCGATGAGTCTGCAGTGTGGACGCAGTTCAGGAGGAACCCAATTAAAAGTTGACTTCGACGGCTCTGCCTTTGTTAATGCGGCTCCTGCTGCGCCGTTCCCATCTGCTGTTTGTACATAACATAATTAGGAACTTTAGTTAAACACAGAACACATTACTTATGCATGGCACCAAAATATTCTTTGCTGCAATTATGCAAAAAAAAATTCATTTAAATAATTCAGGACTAAAACGCAGACATCTTAATGTTACACTCCTTTCTAAGCCTTATGGCTTTTTAATATAAAATTCAATGGTTATGCACATTTATTATTAAGAAAAAAAAATGTCTTATAATGTGAATTACTAAATGTGTTAAGCTCTGCAGTGTTGTGCAGTTTGTTGGCCCTCAGAGTGTCTCCAGCATACGCCATCTGCATTCATGTAGCTACTGCAGGTGTAGAGCTGACTTAAAGCCACAGTCTGTGGATTCAAGGTTGGAGTTGAGAGTCCTCATCCAAAAACTGGTCTCTGTCCTGCTCCTGTGGGTGTACAAATGGGTTTGTGTGTTTCTTCTTTAATGGATTTCTACCTGTACAAACCTGCTCTTTGATTCTCAGGACACCGGTGTTAAAAGTATTTCTGTGTTTTCCTGTAAGGGTACTAAAATACCGCAACTCATGTCACGTTATGACATGAGTTGCGGTATTCAGAATTGTAGCTCCTTCACACATCTGATAAAATGGTTTAAACAGCATTTAAGGCCTGACATGAAAGCAACTCGCTCTTATTTAAAGTGTCTCTCCCACTGGACTGCGTTCATTATTTCCAGAGGTGACTGGGGAGGTTGTGGTTTACGTGACTCGGATGGAGAGCAGGATGTTGAAACCGATGAAATTTCTGTACAGGCTGCACATCAAGAATTGTCATAATCAGTTTTAGACTCTAATATCTTCAAGAAGATTCAAAGCAGGGACAGTCAACCTGCTTTTCCTGGAAGTCACTTTAGAGAGATTACAGAATGATGATGTGGCAGAATAAGACGACTTCAAAGACGCACTCTTTACTTTTCTTAAGATGAACTGAAGCTAGCATTTGAGTGGTGATCGCGCCCGATATTACCAACCTTGCATACAGCAAAGTCAAATTAAACACAGTGGCTTAGGACTGGTATTAGCTGGAAAAATATTGGCAAATTAATTTCATTGAAGTCTGAAGTCAAATCAAGTTGAGTCATTGATTTAAATTGTTTGGAAAGTGCGACATTGCTTCTAATTATATTAATAGTGGACCAACAAAGGTTCCCTGTGGTACCTCATCATTGATAAATTATCTATTTGAGGAGATTTATTCATATTTAATGTAAAAAATATATATTATTTAGCATCCTGAGTCTTATTTATGTTGTTTTGGCCGTCGATCCTTGCTCTGGGAGACATAGAAAGTTCTACTGATGACACTAATAGTGATTACTGATGATCAAAGCTACAGAAATGAAACCCAATGTGTAGACTTTCACACCATCAACCACAGCAACCTGATTTCTCCCTGTAGCATTTCAATGCAACAGTCCAAATAACTTCATTATCTGATCGGTGGTATCATTTGTATTTCCATGTTATCCCCACTGACTGATGTCAAATATGAAAGATAATGAAAATTCAGAATTGTCAGTGTAACAAGGATTAATCAGCCAATATTTATCCAGCAGTGCAGTTACATTTAGTCTCGTGTTCAGCTCAAACATTAAGCTGATTAGCTGAGACAGGCTCATAATTCTGACAAGCAAACGTGTGATGGGAACATTGAAGATTCTGGGAAAAGTATAGTCAAGTAAATTATTTCAGGAGGATTTGTTCATGCAGTTCTTGGACAAACTAGAATCTTCTGATGAAAGCACGCAGATGTTGCTTTTCTGGGTAGTACAACATGACAACAGCACCAACAGGAGGACTGGACGTCGAGGAAACACAAGAAGAAGACGAAAGACTCGGACATCCTTAATTGGAGGAGCAGGAAAGAGACAGGAAGCGGTTTCTCGTCTAACATGTGGTTGCTGTCAGGATTAGTCATTAGTGTTTGTTTCCTCAGCCCGGACAACCTACATACACAACCACAGATGGATAACCCACGGCCTCATACACCTGATGCCCCGGCTTGTGTCAGTGTTGCGTATGAGGCAGAGACAAAAGATAAAGAGGGAAAGACAGGTTGTGATCTATGTTTTATATTCAGTTGCAGGGTGCATGTGGGCAGGTAGTCCATTATGCATGTGATTTATGTGTTTGTGTTGATTGAAATCTCTTTGGAGTTTTTGTACGTATGGTGTTAGTTTGAAGAAGACGGGTGGTGGTGCAGTGTGGAGGGATGATACCGGATCAGTCTACAGGTGCAGAACACAGAATACAGTTACACAGAAGCTTTATACATGCTGCTGTACATAATTCTGCTAGGTAGACATTTGCTTCTTAACATCAGTGAGTGTGTGTTTACTCACACGCCATGTCAGCCTGTTCTCACTCCCATCAAATAAGACAGCTTGGCCATAAACCTTTCCATAAGATAAGATGCTACAGGTATGCCTCTAGCAACATGTCTGTCTGGATCGAGAGGCAGCCTCCGTGGCTGTGAAGTGAAGCCTATGCCGAAGTGCCTAAAATTGCAGTTCTTCGTGTCCACTTGAGGCTGGCTCCAGAAGTGAGTCAGTCTCCATAAGTCCCCATGTTAAAATGTCCAACTTCACAGCAGACATAAACATGTTTACAGCCATGAATTTCTGTTATTCAGAGTTTGTCTGATTGACAGAGGGTCAGACAAAGATATCTAGTTTGTGGGATGCCTTGAAGGTCCCATTGACTGGCTCTGACCTTTTGTGAGTTTTGCAGCCACCGTAGTTTCTCCTCCATGCTAAAAAAGAGAGGGTGAGGCGGTGGAGTTGCAATCAGCAAATACACCACTAGGTGTCACTAACTCTTACACACTGGTCCTTTTACTGTGTGTGTGTGTGTGTGTGTCTGTCCATGTGTCTGTTTGTGTTCCTGCATTTTTGTGCAAAAAAAAACAAAAAAAAACAGAAAGATTCTTTGCCATGTGACATAAGAGCAATCCTCATTTGCCCGCAAGCATACGAAGGGAAAGATGAAAAATGTGTGTGTGTGTGTGTGTGTTGTGTATGTTAGTGTGTGTGTGTGCATGCTGAAGATACACTGAAACGTCAGCTATTTCCGAGAGTCCAATATTTTCCGCCACAGTCAACAGTTGCCTCAAGGCACAGAGGAAGCTCCCATTTGGCTCTGAGTCTCTACTCCCGACTTCATAACTCCCTTCACTGCAAACACACACACACACACACACACACAAGCAAACAACACACACATCCTCACCTCCTTGGGTATAATTAAATAGTTGGAGAAACTGCAGTCAATAAAACGGAAAACGGTCGTCTCTTAAGTTTGATCAAAGCGTCGGCTGACGAGTCTCTGGTGCACAGTACTCTTTATTTTACCAAGTGGATTTAAAAAGATGAGGAGACACACACACACACACACACACAGTGCACTACACTATAAATAAAAAGGCTTCATTCTGGTACCTGAAAATGGTTCTTTAAATGACTTAATTACTTTAACTGAGAGCTCAAATGAACATTTTCTCCTCTTCAGTCTTTTGTAAACGCAGAAAATACATAAACGTAACGATGACAACTTAAAATATCTCCAACACAAAGATCAGGACTTTATTTTCTGTGTTTTGATTCACTGGGAGTGATTTTAAAATGACGGGTGCTCCTGGGCGCCATAATGAAATATAGAATGGCATTGTTGGGCACTATGTAGTCTAGAGGGTGACGTCCACTACAAATACAATAATTATTATTATTATCACTACTAGTAGTCACATCTCCATTTGAATTTATAGTCATAGTTATTATTATTGCTGCTGTGCATGTCTCTCTCTTTATAACCCACCCTGATCCGGGATCTGCTCGAGGTTCCTGAAGTTTTTCCTCGTCACTGTCACCAAGTGCTTGCTCGTTGAGTCTCTGTAAATAATATTAGAAAGAGTGCATTCCAGACCTGCTTCATATGGCTCGTGATATGTTTGGTTACAGATTTAACCTCACTGTTTGTGGCTGCACAGTTTGTGAGCTGGTAAATTGTGAAATTGTGAATTTTCTGTCATGATTTAACAAAGACTTTTATTATATTTTGAAGAATATTTAAATTCTAAGTAACAAAGATGTCTGCCTCTTGCTGCTTGCCGCCTCTCTCCTCTTCCTGTTTCTGTCTGTTTGAGGAGTCTCGCTGAATAAATAGTTAGACCCATTGACCCGGCCCACACACACTTTAGTACAACATGGCTCCACGAGCAGAGTCTTAATTCAATTTATCTGTCTGAATTATTCATGAGAGAAATTGCCTCACTGCAAACTGTCTTCAATATGTGTGTGTGTGTGTGTGTGTGTGTGTGTGTTTCGGTTCGCCTACCTGTACATCACTAAATGATTGTATATGCATCTCAATCTGTTTCTGTGTTATGGATGTTTTTGGGGGATTCAATTGAAATTCCACACGAGTCATGAACGTCTCATTTATCAAACATTATTAATCGAACTACTTATTCACGATTAAATCAGTCACAGTGTTGATGTCACTGCTGAGTCATAAGTTTCTTCAGTTTTGTGATTTAGTTTTTCCCATCCTGTCTAAACAGGAGTTACAATGTTAACAATGCAGCAGCTTCAGTGCTCCGTCTGCGTCAGCACGCGATGCGTTCAGGCGTGGTATTGACTGTACGTCACGCCCACGCAACAAACCGGGGACTAATAGCGTGTACTGGGTCCTGTTCTAACTACCTTGCACTATTGTTCCCTCACTAGCACAAACTTAATTAAAAAAGAACTGAAGAATCTTTTGGCTATGACTTATTGATCACAAAACAAAGTACAAGCCTTTCCGTTTCTTGACGTGTCCTTGGATCCCAAAAGTTTTTCTGATACCTGCATTTATGAAGCAGCTCCTCGGGCGATGTACTGGCCTCTAAAGAAGTCGGTTAATCTGAAATTCAGCAATCTAAATTCATCCTTGAGGAACTTTGACACAAATTTGCATTCACCTCAGCTCGACTTCAGCAAACCCGACAACAAATAATGGGGAGAACTCAGCGTTGTCCTCTGGTGGACAGGTGATGTCAGGGCAGAATCTGGCACGAAAGGAAGATGCAGCGGCATTTCCATGTCTAATATGCCCTTCACATTTCATTCTCAGTTTGTTGTGTCACTGGTGGGTTTTATAGAGTTGTTACAACAAACCAGATGCTCAAATGTTAATGCATTTTGGCTTTTAACGCGCCTGTTACGAGCAGATGCTAAATGGCGGGGCTCTCACCGGCGTGTCTCTTTTTATGGAGATTGATTTCGGGCGTTTTTGCAGCAGCTGCAGAAAGCATGACCTGAGCCGCATCTGCATAAGGTTTATCCATGTCCGGTCACTCCGACTAATGAAGCCATCGAGGCTTCGAGTTTTATAACAGAAAGACTGTGGAGGAGCTGCACCGAGTAACTATTCGTCCTTCGGTGTCCTCTACTGCTTTTAATCACTTTAATTACAATGGAGCTAATAATCAGCACGACACTTTGTTCCTTAACTTCCCCGAGTGTCTGTGCCTGCTGCTGTGAAGACTTCTTAACTGATTCTGCAACAGGCTTTTTTTTTTCACAGCAGACATTTTGACTTGTAGTAGTGGTAAAAAGCACAAGTGTTACAAAACTGCCCTGATAAGCCGTAATAGTGCGACGGTGAACCGGCATGCAGAACACCAGGACCATCTGAAACTGGAGCAGCTAAATGCTTAATGTGTTTAAGCTGTCATGCTTTTCTTTGCTGCTGCTGTGGCACCGTTTATCTGAAAGCTCTTCCATATCTGCTGCAGTCACATGCCGCCACTGCTGCTGTGGTTCAAATGGTGTTTTATTTTAAAGCCCCACCTCCACCGTAGCATCCACCAAGAGGCTCTGACCCACTGACAGGATGAAATTGATGGACAGAGCTTCCAATTCTGTGAAGAGAAGCCAACCTGCATTCTGTCTATTGGCCAGCAGGGGGTAGCTTCATAAACTCCAACTGTATTCAGTCTTATGGAGAAATGACCTTACTTCTCAGCTGATTTATGACCTCAGTGAACAGTTCCCTCATGAGTTTATGGTCTCAGTCTCAGCAGTCCACACAGCGTGATGTTAATTTAGCAAACGATGGTCCCATTTAGAGTCAGACAGACGATAACACAGTGTCTGCTTTAGGACGTCACTCTCAGTGACTTCATCCTGCCAAACACACCAGGCTCATGAAACTCTCATCTGTTTTGGATTCAAAACCATTTGTTGGCTCCGACTTCCATCTCAAAATTTTTTTTTAAGTAGAAAACTGAATTGTTTTCATCTGCGTTTTTAAAGGTATAAGGTAGTAACCTGTCCCTAACCCTTCCATGTACTCAAACCCTGGATCTGTTGTTACCGAGGCCTCGAGGCAAACCCCCTTCACATGACAAGACTTTTCTTTGACTCGAGAAGCTGCAGCATTTATTAACCAACACACTGCAACCCACACTGTACATTTACTGCCAGAGAACATAATGCTAACCTTTTCTTCTGCTCCGCTCACAGAAGCTTTTCTGCCCCCCCTTCACCACCAAAAACAACACACACCGCCGCACAACCCTGCACCGAATCGCCACAACGCTTGACTTAGTCTGAATAGAGCCTAATAGACAACAACTACAACTGTATCAGTATAAAAGCCCCACATGTATGTTTCACGTGTGTCCTTCTGACCACAGTAAGTGCGTGGCCCTCAGCGCCATCTCAGGCGGACACTCAGTGCTTTCAGTTGACCTCCAGCCTCTTCCAGATCACACAAAAGAGCAGGATATAGTGGTGACGACCAGAGGCCACGTTACTGAATCAGTCTTTTGACTGCTCGGATTATAGAAGACAACCGAATCCTCTGGACGTACAGTGTTCACAACGTGAAGAGGGTCACATGTAAAGACGTGCAGACTCTGAAGAGTCAGGTTGTTTCGTGTGAATAGCAGAGCATGCTGAACCCTCTTCAGGCCTTCACACAAAAACCAAAACAGAGAAATCTGAGTTAATATTTTATGGTGGGAAAGTGTTGTGTCCCATCTCATTTGTCATCTCAGGGCTCTGCAGAATTATCTCTCGGTTCCCTGTGGGGTCCCGGTGCCACTGCTGCAGTGTAAAAGTCAGAACCACTAAAGGTTCAGAAGGTTAGAATTAGAATCAAGTTTTAAAGTTTGGAAATAAAGTTTGACTCTGGTGACAAACAACACAACTTAAAGGACCAGTACGTAGGATATATATATATATATACACATATACATAGTCTTGTGCCGATGTTCTGCAATGTGAATGCCCTCCTGTTTATGTCCCGATAACTGTCTGAAGCAACATTTTTGGACCATAAAATAACAGATTTGTAATGCAGTCTCTGTCATTCATACGTCTGCTGCCAACTGTAGCTGCTGTTAGCTCATGTTAACTCAGTTGGTTAGTTGGGCTGCCTAGACTATGAGCTCAGAGTGTTAGTGTTTGTACCACAGGCATGTGTTGGTGACCTGGTTGATGTTTGGCTGTTAGCAAAGTTGTCGACTTGCGAGGAGTTGGTGGAGACCAAAAGAGGAGCTTAAAGGTAGGTGATATATTGTCTTTGCGGCATGATGAACTTAAATTCATTGGCTCAGCGATAAACAGAAATAAAACAAGAGAAATGAGCGTCAGTGTGAGGATGAGGAGATGATAAATGGCCATGACAGGTGCCACATCAGCACATCACACACACACACACTGTTAATTAACACCATCATTAACGAAGGCTTCTGCTTCCTGCAGTGTTCACCTGTGGGAGGTTACACTCCTCTGCTCACCTCCTTTCTCTCCATCTTCCTGTCTTTTTGCTCTCTTCGGCCTCCCTGAGTTCACTCTCTCTCTTTTTATTACATTCTTCTATCCACTGCAGGATTTCTCCTAACGTACGTGTCTGCTGCCTCCATCTTCTTCCATCTCTACATCTTCCTCTTCATTTCTGTCACTGCTCTCTCTTCTTTTCTCTGCCCAGTCTTTTATTTCTGTCTTCGCTTTCTTCCACATTTATCTAATTTTCTTCCACCGCTCCTCGGTTTTCTCTGTCCATCTCTATTTCTGTCAGCCGACTCTCTCTGCTGCCCGATTTAAATGTATTTATTTAGACTTCACAATCTCTTCCTCACACTTGTTTTTGTTTTCCATCACTGCAGTCACACTACGCTTTTTGAGCTTTATTCTTCATTCCTCTGTGTCCTGACCTTCATCTGTTTATTTTGATCTCTTCTTTGTGAATTCATTTCTCACATCTTCACCTCACTTGTGTATCTTTGTGTCTCTGCATTTTTTGATCTTGTCTTTGTTTTTTCTTGTTATTCACCTCTTCTCCTTCTGCGCGCACTCGTCCCTGCATCGCTCTCTCTGTTTCTGTCTCATTTGTTCTCTTCCCTCCATTTTCATTCTGTAATTTCTCTGGTGCATTCCTCCACCTTCCTTCTAATCTCTCTCCATCTCCATCCACTGCTCCGTCCCTCATCCTCTCCCCATCATCCCTCTCTTTTCCCGTGATTTAGACTAGTGTTATTTCCCTCGTGGCGAGCGTTCACCCGAGCCCCCCGGCGGCTGCTGTTCTCCAGCCTCCCTGTATTAAAACACTAAAAATCTGCGAAACAACACTTCATTCTTTCTGCCCTCTCCTCTCCAGAACCACATCACAGCTTTTCCCATTATATTGTCTTGTTTTTGTTATTTTTCATGCTCTGACATGAAAATATTCAACAGAGAATGAGCCATTACTGTCAGGATAAAGAGGCCGGAGGAGGCAACACGGCCTCAAAAAAATGTCATGAGCTCCAAAATCCAACTGACATTCATGACGATGAGTAAAGTGAAGATCACGTTTATCTACCACGAAGGGATTCTGTGACTATGAGATGAGCTGGACACAAAATTCTCAGATTTTTAACACAAAGGCTTAAAAAAGGTTTCTTGCTCTCTCACAGAGATCTGCTCCAGTTGCAATAGATCTTAATTTTGACATCTTAATTGCAGTTAAATCCGTAGAAATGCAGCTCATATCAGACTGGTGTCAACAAATGACATGCAACAAATGACAAGACCAGGGCAGGGCACCACATGTTGCTCGTGGATTCCACCTACGTAGTTAAACTGTTTCCTGTTTGTCTGTTTTTAGGATCAGAAGTCTCTTTGCAGCTTGATCTGCTCTGTGCTGCTTGACACAGCATCAGTCAAAAATATGATTTGGCTCTTGGAAAAGACCTGATGTAACTCTACGGACCGGGGCATGGATGGAGGACTGGGGTTCTTGTTTTTACATAACGTTGGTCAGACAAAGAAAATGTCTGTGGAGCTGAGAAACTGACAGGATGTAATAAAAAGATAAAACTTAAATAGATAACTAAATACATTAATAAATAATGCTGATAGTTAAATATTTAAAAGTGTAAAAAGCTTCTGCTTTAAACTCACATCAGTTTGATCACAAAACTTTCCCTTTCCCAGCTGATCAAACAAATTAAAGCTGAATTTATTTGAGTCTTTTTAAACTCATTCGCTGCTTTATTTGATCCTGGCACATATTCAATTATTGATTTTATTATGATTAAATCAATTATGTATTTCCCCCTGCAGCTTCTCTCATTGTCCTCTTGCTACCTAAGCCTAAACCTAACCTCTGTTTCTCACTGAAGCTAACCTGATAAGACTGCAGTGATGTAAAGAGCCGTTCTGCCTAAATTTAAATCATTTCACAATGTGTTCATTATTGCATGTCCACGACAGCAGGACAATTTTCCCAGCAGGTATTAAACTCCATAAATTATCATGCAAAACTATGCTAAAGTCAGAATGAGGATGTGCTGATGGAGGTATTTTAACTTGTAAATGAAAGAACTGTTCTGTTGTGCGAGGCAGACGATGTGTACTCGACTCTTACAACGAGCCTGAATCATGTCAAGTTTGTTCAGACCTATGAGAACATAAACAGAGGCACAAATATGAAATCATCAAGTATAAAAACTCTTTTTTTTTAATGTTTATTCCTGCAACAAAATTGAGATTTCCAGAGTTTCTAGTGAAATGCTTACCAACACAAGTCGTGCGTACACAGAGACTAATTTGAGACTAAATCACTCATTGAGACAGTCGATGAAAAATAAATATTATTCAACAGAACTGAGACTAAAATGTACCGACTTTGTTTGGGACGTTGTGAGAATTCAGACGACGCCAACGCTTCAAATCTGCAGCCTGCAGTTTGCACTCATCTCCAATTAGAGCCTCTAATTATCACCTCAAGTGCAGTTGAGTTTTAAATCCTCCATTTCTATGATTGGATTAACACTGTGAACTCGGGCTGAACTTAATTTCCCCTTAGGTTTTCCCTTATGCAGAAAGTAAGTGGAATAAAAAGAATATTTTATGTGAATCAGCACAGGGGTTTCCTTCATCTGGCTGTGGTTTGATATTTGTGTTGAGACTTGGCGACATTTATAGATCTAAAGTCCCACAATGCCGTTACATTACCATTAAAAATTGGGATGGCTTAAGCCTCCTATTATCCCCATTATCCTGTTAGCGACCGTGGCGTATTTGATGCCATCGGAAAAGCTTGTAATCTCGACTTTCATTTAATACTGAGCGCTGTAACTGGGAGCAAAGCCTCGCCGATCTAATCACATTACTGAACCTTTTCCTGTTTGGGATAATCACTGGGCCTTCAGGGCTTTAAACCTGCTCAGTTACAAATATTTTCCTTTGGGGAGGGAATATTTCCCTTCTGCAGCTTCTGCTCGAGGGATGGAGATGTCAGTCTATCCACCACTCGGGTCAGAATGAAATCCGTCTGACTTAAATGTCTAGTCTGACAACGTCTTGCTCGGTCTCTCTCCTTTTCTGCTCAAGTTTTCCCTTTGCTATATTAGCTTTGTCCATAGAAGCTGCTAGGTTTGATTGAGTTAGCCCTGCTAACAAACTGGGCTATCATTAGCTAACAGCAGCTACAGCTGGCAGCAGTTTATTTCACTGTCCATCATAAACTCTGTAAATCACAGAGAGTTGAGGCGGAGCAGCCGGAGGACATCAGAGGGAAAACCAGGAAACATTTTCTCCATAAAATATGATCCAGTTTCACCAAAATCAGTGACATGAACTTGAAATAAGAATATTTTATGAAAGTTACTGACAGATTGATCACATTCAATCTGTTTTGAAAAGGTTACATCATGAAGCACAAACACTGGACTGAGACAACTGTGGTGTAACAGAGTAGCAGAGTCATGTAGCTTCACCGGTGCAGTAACAACGGATATAGAAGAGAGGGGAATATAAAACGAGGGCGATAGAAGAGATGAAAATGAAAGAGGGGAGACCGGAGGATCCTTGAAAGTGTGTGATGAACGACTGCAGCAATATTTTCAGCTTCCCTGAAAACTCTTCACGGCTCATAAACTCCCAGAAAGAACAGAAAACGTCTCTCTGTTCTCTCTCGCTCGCTCCATCCCATCATCCTCAGATAGACCGCCGTCCTGCCGGAACGAGGTTTCTTTTTTTTTATTTTTGGATGAAGAAAGAAAGAGAGAGACAGAGAGAGAGACAGAGAGAGACAGAGAGAGAGAGGAATGGCCTTCTGTTTCATTCTTTTATTTTATTACTTTCATTTTCTTGTTTTTATACGTTTTTTTTCTCGGAGGAGGGCGATTCATCACGATGGAGGAGAGCAACAACAAAACCCAAACTCAGAAGGTGGAGGATGATTTATCTCTTTCCCTCTGCTCCACTTTCTTCCTCCCTTTTTTCTCCTCCTCCTTTGCTCTCGCTCTCTCTCGCTCTCTCTGCTTCTGTAGAAAGAGAGAGAGAGAGAGAGAGAGGAAACAAGCTCTGTGTAGTAAAATGTAAATAATGTGCTTTGTGCAAAGAAAATAGAGGGTGATGATACAAACAAGCCACAATCACCATCACAGACGCTTTTAACTCAAAGCGGCTGATGCACTAACATTTAGAAGATCGTGTACAATCATTTACAACATTACCAAAGGATGAGGAAACATGCTACAGTGTTGATACTTCTCATTACCGCCTGTGTACAGGAGCTCGTTCTTCTTCACTGTTGTCTAAAGATAATAACGCACATAAAGTTTATGATTCTGGTGGGTAAGAGATCTTTTCCCTGAGTTCCCCGGGCTGGTTTGAACTGTTACATGGCTGAGATGTGCAGGGACCTTTGGACATGCCCCATTAAAAATTTCAAGCAACGGAGGGGTGCTGCAGTTTGTGCTGGAGATGAAGGATCACCTGGAAAGATCAGAGACCAGAAGGAGGCTAAGGTCAACCTGCAAGAGGCCCAGAAAAGCCAGAAGGCCTGGTATGACCAACAGGCAAAGAGTCCTGTTGCTGCTCCTTTCCTCCATCAGCAAGCTTTTGGCGAAATGAGTACATCTGTCCTGGAAGAACTGTCTCTCTTCTGTTGTTCTTCCTGAGGTTTTGTTTTGTTCTTGTCTCTGAGTCAAAGACAGTGGGCATTATTTGCAGTACAGATTGTACAAATTCCAAGGTGGTCTTGCCAGCAATTGCTTAAATATTTAAATAGTTTGTCTTTGTGCTCTGCCTATGTGAATAAGTCTATTCGTATATACAGTATGGGGTTAGTTTGTATAACTTTCTTTGGCATATTTCTAAAAATGTATCTCCAGAGAGCGAGAAGGAAAAGGAAGTGAAAGGAAACCAAGAAAATGAGAAGTGACGGGAGGCGGTGACGAGAGAGAGAGGAGGAATCGGGAAAAAGCAGGATGGGAAGGAGAAATATTGGTGGGAGAGAGGCAATGAGATGAAGGTAAGGAGAGAGAGGGAGAGAGGATCTTGCCAAATTGATGACATAACATTTTAGTCCCCCGTGAATCGTTTTAATGACGCATTGAGATGAGTCACACAGATCCTGAACTTACTAAAAATGTGCACTTGGCGTGAGATGCAGATCTGCTGAACCTCCGAGGAAAAAACCAACCTGCCCATGTGTAGTGTAGTAGTAGTACTACAGTAAATATGTGAGTATTGATTTGTAACGCAGGCTTCAGCTCATCTCACAGTTTACAGTAGTCATTGCCCACACTCCATCGACCATTTCATCTAATATTGTTTTTCTATTCTTTCTGGACGTTTTCAGAAGAAAGCTGATTGATCGCAGCGTGAATGACAGTTTAATGTGTTTGTTTCTGACTGTCAAGAATAAAATATCTGCGTGTGTGTTGCTGGAAATAAGTCATTTTGCTTGTAGGACTTAATAAGTATGAAAGTCAGTTTGTCTCATAATCACATTTGGTAAATCAACAGGTTGTGTGTGAGGCAGATTTGAAAAGACTTTGTCTAGGTAAAAAAGTGTTTTATTCACCAAATATACCTAACTGAACCAAACCGAATACATAGTAGCTCAACTCATATTAACCTTATGTCAGGTTCAGACATCTGCACACTGACGTGCAACCGCCTGTCAGCCAAAAGGAAGTTGCTTAAATAGATCCTCAACAACAACAACAGGTAAGTGAATGATTCTTACAAAACTCAAGACATATTTTCACAGAGTTGGAAGTCACCAGTGTGTGTTGTCGGCATAGTTAAATGTGTATGGTAGCTGATGTTTGCTAATAATGTAGCCAAAAGGAAGCATATAAGAGGACCCAGGATGGAGCCCTGTGGGACCCCACACAGAAATTCATGACTGTTGGATGCGTGATGATGAAATTTGGATTTTGTTAAACACAATACTTGTCTTTTACCAGAAATATTGATGGTATGTGAACTGTATTCAAACATACAGCAAAACACAAACAAACCTACTGATATTGAAAACTGAGGAGAAATGGTGTGTTGTCACCCTCTTTTTCACAGGGTGGAAACAAAAGCAGGGAACAATTTATATCAGAAGTAAAGTAACTTTGAATATCACAGAAAATTACAAATTCATGTTCTGTCACTGCAGTAAGTGTTTGGGAGGAGTTCAGCAGCAGGAGTCAAGGTGTGTTTCCTGGATGGTTGCCTGAGGTAACGTGCAACAGGTAAGAAAATCCAGCGTGTGCTCATACACAGGCAGTGCGGTGTTTGTCAAACACTCATCGAGCATCTGGCGGCTGACAACATCCAGGAGGAGCTGCTCAGTTTGTAACATCACAGCCTTAGTCAGCAACGGCAGCTCGCTACCGCAGTGTGTCGCCGGCTTTTAAAACTTTACAGTGACGACAAACTCTCACTTCTTAAAAATGCGAAGTCATTATTGTCGTCCTGGTTTCAGTTTGTGTTTGGTTAAAGCTACATGTTTCGCAGATTTCTGCATTATGGTGAAAAGCTTGTCGTGTTGTGCGTGTAAATGTTTAAGTCAGCGTTTCATCCATATGTCACAGTTTGAGAAGCAGAAAGGTAGACAGGTAGACAGAACTTATTTTTAAAGTTATATGAAAGAGAATGCACCCATGAGTTGTGGCTAAAACAGGAAATAGCGGGCTAACAGCAGCAGTCCACTAATTTGTTCATTATCCAGCATTTTATCAAACACTTTACTGTCATTAACCTGTCATCGTCTTCGCACTCCCTGCAGCCAAACATCCTTTTCTTCTCTGCTACTTGTGTTATTTTGCTCAGCAGTTATGAAACGAGAACACAAACAATCGATATTTCCAGAATAAGAGGTCAGTCTAACCCCTCTCTCGAAGTCGCTGGACGTTGGAGAGCATCATGATTTGACATTTCAAAGTTTCACCCTGTATGGTGCTGTGGTCTGACTGTGGCATCAGGCCAGATGGGGACAGATGACACAATAAAACCTCCCTCACACACTCACACACACACCCACACACACCACGGGGTAATTAAATACAGCTGAGGGAGCAGCCAAGGGGTCACAAAGGCTGATGAGTGGATGAAACACAGGTGTGCAGAGCAGAACTGAGGCCACCTCTGCTGGCCCCACACTCCAGGATAATTGGGCAGATTTTGGGGCAGATTCCCGTCCAAACAATCGCAGGCGTGTTCCTCAAAATCGAGGCAGATGATCCCGTAATGTTTCGGGGTTTACATACATAATCTGAATGCTAACGTCTGGATCAGAGCTCGAGAGAGATTTTAAATCCTAGTGTAGTGTGAAAGGAGCAGAGATGGAGTGTTGAGCAGAAACCTGCAATAATGAGAGCGAGCTTCCCGGGAAGTGTCACCAAGCAGATGTTAACAATAAAAACTTTATTTTCAACTCACCTCCAGCTCATGCTGCAAAATATAATAACCATGCTGATACTTCTGACTTCATTCACAGTTCTTGTTTTGTTTTCTAGTGTAAAACAGCACACACACACTCTAGCATGCACCAGGCTCTAGTGGACGGGTGAGGACACAGATACATAGGTCTACTACTACGGCTCAAATATGCCTGCATGGGAAAGGGAGTCACAAGTTTGTAAGTGCAACACACATCCATGACAACACAGCAATGTACTGTTGGGTACCTAACAGTGTAAACGATTGGCCATACCCAAACTGATACATCCCGTAGTTGCACTGTACAAAATATTTAGTGAAATTCAAGTGGCACCTTAAATCCATCATATCATTCAGCCTACTGCACACGGAGAAGGTGGTGTTTATATTTGGTTCAAACCGGTGACAAATAACAGATCTGTAGAAGCAATTTCAACCAATTGAAGTGGACTTTATATCCAGGCTGCTTATTTTCTCATCTGTTTCTTACTCATACAAGCAGATGGGGATTTACCACTTCATATAGCACTAAGACAACTAACCCTACTACTTTCAGCTCGTTTTCAGCCAGCTTTGAAGGATTTTTCATACACACCGTTTCGCAGAAAACTGTTAACAGAGTGAAACGTCGCTCATTTTTAATTTCATCTCATGAACTTTCAAGGAGAAATCTGCCTGGAGACAGTGTTAATTTCTGTCCCTGATTCAGTACATGCTTCTGTACAAAGTACAGCATGAGATATCAGTGCCCATCTCCAGAGGGCCATTGTCCTTAATTAGAAGTGTGGTTATCTCTTTCGTTCTGCCCTTCATCATTACCAGCTCCTCTGCTTCACACTGAGGCTTGCGGGTCACTTTCAGTTCACTCCATTCAGCTGAAGAAGCAGAAAAACTCACCTGCAGATTTGTTGGTGGCAGGAAAACCTGCGGGTAGCTAATAAGAATTGTTAGCAAACTGCTGTGTATCTGCAGTGACACGTTGGCAAACAACATACAGTGAGTTATCGTTGACAGGCAGACACATTCCCTGTTTATTTATTGTTGTATGTATTCATTCAGAGAAACCAAGTGTCTGTAGGTCAGAGACTTAAGACAGATTGATTGTTTATATAAAAAAGGAAACAGTTTCTACAATGTTCTGATGGCGATGGACATGAACACCATCAAGTGAAAGGTTGTGACAGTTGTGTAAACCCTCGGAAACAGATGATTCTTTCCCAGTTCATGCTGAAATTAAACTCCGATCTCTGATCGTTCATTCAGTTTTCAGCAGAGCAGGTGAGCAGGAGAGTAGAAGCGACTCACCTGGAGAAACTGGAGCACACACAAACACTCAATTGTGCGTTAAGAAAACACAAGGTTGTTTTAATCCCACACTGTTTATCCATCCTTCACGACAGCCGTCCTCCTGTCAACATTACTCCATAACTCTACATTACTGCCGGATCACTCCACATCCGCTCTGCTGGTCATTCAACCAAACCCAGCAGAAAAAACCCAGACTGGATCCTCGGCCTGGCCAACATGATTTTTTTATTTTATGAACTGAATTGAACTTTGACAACTGAAACTAATTACATTTTTTTTCTTTGGGAAGAAGTATTTCTTGCTTTGCGGGATTTGGGGGATACTTTGTGAAACTCTTTAAATAGACAGAGACCTGGCTGACACTCCTAAACAAATACTAAAAATTAAAAACACAGAATTGAAGTCAAACCATCAGGCTGAGAGTCAACACGTTAACCTCATTGTATTTTAAATCCAGTGTGCTGCAGAGCAGAGCCAACACAATTAAAAATGTGTCAGTGTCCAAATACTTTGCCTACACTGTGTGACTCATTAAAGCTGTGCACACCCACACAGGTGTTTTCACTAATTCTGGCTAATTAAACCTTTGCTCAGGTTGGAGTCCGTGTGCTATTGTTAGAGGGTTACTAACACCAGCATTTTGGGCGAACTGGCTTGAAATGACAAACTAAATGTCTACAGTGTCTTTGTATGGAGTTCAGCTTTTGTGAACCTTGACATACAATTTGTGCCACTGACTGGAAACCAGCTGCAACAGCGATTTCCTCATTCTATCAATTTTCTCATGAAAACTTGAGTAGTCACTCTGTGGTCACACATCCAGCACTACATACTATTCTGTAATGTTTTTCACTGTGCTATTCTCTGATGTGACTCAGAATAATAAAGGTGTAACCCCAGCAAAACACAACTTCGCTCTGGTTTCTATTCACTCCAGTTGAAGTCTGTGTGATAAAGTCAAGCATGGTTTTCCTGTTTCAAGTCCACAAACACTGATGCACTTTGAAGAAGTCATTACCCGACTGAAGATGCTACCAGGCTACAAGCTCTCAAGATCAGGATAGAGCGACATATCAAGGCTAGACTCAAGGTTTCGTGGAACTCTAAACCGCTTCGTAGAAACTGGATCAGTTGTATCCAAGCCACAATCAGACAGACCAAAGCATAAGAAGATCAATACATCAAGCTTTGTTCTCTGAGACAGAAAAGCATTTACTGAATAAAGAATGTAAGAGTCCAATCAGCAAAAGAAACAAGACCAATAGATATCAGCATTTCACAGTGGATGATTGGACAAAAGTCCAAGTTTGAGATTTATGGCAGTACCAAAAGTGTATGTAAGGAGATCAACAGGAGAAAGCACGAAACCATGAGCCAACGAAACGTTTGGTTGTCTGGAGGAAGATTCGAGTCTGGCTAGTAGCCCTGGATTCTTCAGAGACATGCTACACCCTCTGGTTTGATAATGACACCAAACACACCTCAGAGCTTTGCAAGAAGCTTTGAAGACCAAAGAAAACCAATGGACTTTCCTCCAAGGTCACCTGACCTCAACCCCATTGAACATTTATGGGGGCTCTTGAAGATGGAGAAGCTCTTTGGGACACTGTCAGATCATGCTGGATCATGAGTCATCAGGTTTTACACAAACCTGTGGAGCCCTAGCCCTCCCTAACCCTAACCCTAACCCTAGAACTGAAAGGAAAAACACAAATGGACGATAGAGGTAGCTTGTGGTCTCAGACTTTTGAACACCACTGCATGTATTAAAAAAAATCAGATTTCTGTACGTGCACCTGCTGAATCAGCCTATTAAAGACACATAGATGAAGACTTTTCCCTCTAGAATCAAAACTACGTGAAACGTGCACACCACACAAGCTGTGAATCCACAATACACTGCGTCTGTGCTCATATGAATCTGTACTGACTGTTCTTCTGAGCTGGATGGCTCTGAACTCTAGATGTCGTCACTCTGAGTAGGACCGCCCACATTACAGAGGAGGTAGGGGGGGCGGCCAGGCCATTCAGCCAATCGCTGCTCTCGTTTTAGCAGCATCCCACGGCCCGTGATGAAGACATTAAAAATGCCTGGCTGAGGCCAGATGGTCTGTCATTGAGGAGAAAGAAAGAGAGAGAAAGAGGAGATGTCAACTAGGAGATGGATAAACACAAAGTGAGAATGAAAAGAGAGGATAAAGGAGAAAGGAATGAGCTCGTCATAGAGGAGGGATGAGAAAGTGACGTCTAATAAGGCGAGAGGAAAAAATGAAAGGGATAAAAGAAAGAAGGAGAAATGAAACAGCAAAAACAGGAAAGAGTGAAGATGTAGTGAAGGGGGGAGGAAGAGAGGAAAGGAGAGAAGGTAGAATCAAAGGGTTAGACAGAGGAAGAGGAAGAGAGGACGGTGACTTTAATTTAATTACAGTCTCTTTCAAACTTAAAAATTCGATTGTCCTAATTTGGTCAGAAAATGCAGAGTGTGCACATCAAGTAAAATGAACCGTGGCCTCTGTGAAATGTAGTCCTCGACTTCTTCTGAATACTAATCTTTGAAATCCCACTGAAGCACCTGACCAAACCAGTACATGATAACAGCATACAGTATCGTGTGCTGTGCTGTGCTGTGCCAATGTAGAACACATTAACAGGCACCATTACTGTGATGTATGGTCCTAAATTTAGTTTAATTCAGTTCATGTTTTGTGTTTTATTTCTTATCTGCCTCTTGGAGAGTCCTTATGTTGTCTTGGTGCTTTGCGTGACTTGGCTGCACAACACAATACCCCATCGGGATTAATAAAGGAGTCTTTTTTTGCCTTTATAGATAAAGTCGAGACAGTCAGAGAAAGTTGGAGGAGAGCAACAAAAGTCTCCAGTCAGAACTATAAGAACCTTTGGAGGAACTCTGCAGGGACCAGTTCCAGGGACATTATTTTATCCCTCCAAAAAAATTCTTGTTCAAGGGGTAGTACTTTCCAAAAGAACGGGAACTTTTGTGTTGGGGCTTAAATTGCTTTTAATTATAAACTTAGAGCATTTTATTTCAGACATTGAAAAAAAAGTGACGCATCAACATGTAGTTACAGAAGAAAGATGACAAATGGACCAACGGTGTATGTTGTTGTTGTTGTTGTTGTTGTTGTTGTTGTTGTTGTTGCAAAAGTTACGTGGAAAAGCAGCCAGCAGTCATCAGCCGACTAATTTGCCTGATCTTGCCAGCAACGACCCAAAACCTAAATATCCCAAGTACACATTAATTCTGTGGTATAGATCAAGGATATAAAGTTGGATTTAATAGTGACTAAGACATTTAGGTGAGTATTCTGACATTTGAAACTCTGGGTGCGTTAGATGAACGTTCACCCTGGAAATGAACACGATATGCAAACATATCATCTGCTGTACCGAAGAAACACAGTTGGACATCGAGTTTTCAAACATTCACCGGCTGCGTTCCATTAAAAACAGACTGGTTTTTGACATTTTGTTGATTCATGTTGGTGGTTAAATTTAGCATCTTAATTTTGGCTCTCCGTAGCCGCAACACCATCTTGGAAAGTGTAAAACGTGGCTCCGTGAGAGCATTCGATGGCGGAGTGATCCTGTCTGTCTGTGCAGACTTCCAGAAGCAAGGCTTGGTTCGCTCCATTTTCTCCATTTGCTCATCATGGACGACAGACAAAGCAAGCTGTTGTTGGTACACATCTCTCTCTCTCTCTCTCTCTCTCTCTCTATGGCTGAACAACACACACTTGGTTTATTTAGTACACATGGATACATGGTAACTGATGGGGCTTTGCGCTGCAGTCTGTTTAGCCGTCTGAGTGTGCAAACGGAGCAGAAAACATCCACAGATATGACAGCAGCTATCTGCAGCAGTGATGAAGGCATGAGCTTCATCACTGAGAGAGTGAGTGAAGGAATGAGTGAATGATTCTTAATGAGTGATAATACCTGATACAGAGGACGTATAACTGAATAAGCAAGATATAAGTGATTAAAATTAATGAATGAAGGAGCGTGTTGGCACTTAACGAGCTACTAAATGAGTGAATAAATTAATAATTGAATGGACCAATACATGAATGTGTCTGTAATTAAATAAACAAGTCAGGGATTGTTTTGCATTGGCTCATTGATGCAGCTGATTAAAGGAATGAATGAAAAAAAAAGTGAATAAATTGAGTGACTGAGAACGCAGTAAATGACTGAATGAATGTAATATGTTAATGGGCGATTAAAGTGATGCGTAAAGGAGTATGCACATGTCCAAATGATAAGATAAACTGCTGCAGTAGGCTGCCATGATATCAAACAAAAGTAACTGAATACATAACACCAAATCATAACAGAAGTTATCTCATGACACTCAAATGTTCCATTCCTAACGGCGTTATTTCGTATTTGTATGTATGATTTCTCCATGAATCATTCATTTATTATCAATCATGCAATGCACAGGGCAGATAGATTTGTGTTCTGTACTACCCAAACAACTCTGACTTGAACATTAGGTGGAGGATAAGTCCAGCTGGAGGTTTATGAAACTGAAAATGGAGCCGAGGTCTGTGTGTCCACAGTTGGGGAGGCCAGACGATGCTTCATGGCATAAAGCATCGTCTGCTGGGAAAGGTGATGTAAGATGGTCGTAATATCTTTGCTTTAACCTCTCGTTAACCGGCCTGTCTGCCTACACGTGGGCACAGGGCCTCATCTGCAGCCAACCTGGGGCCTCTGCTACCGCTTCACGACATGCATGTATGTCAGCAGTTCGCTCTGTTTGCGCCCTACAGGATGTGACCCGGATACACCCTTAATCCGTCATGCGCCCATGAAGTTAAAGCATGCAAATAGGGAAATAATGTTTGTGGTTGTAGCCAGGAGAAGGGTTGTAATGTTCCATAGCTGTATGTGCAAACTAGGCTACAATAATACAAAGTTATGGCTATGATGGTTATGATGAGATATAAAGCCACAACCTTAAGTTTTGAAAAAGGTTTCTATGTTTTCGTAATGATGATACTGCAAGTATAGTTAGTTTAGAACCTTCCACAGGTAAACAGGTTCAGTGGTAACAGGTGGTAGTATCATATGATTGGGTATGAAAGGGGAATCCTTGAAAGGCTCGGTTGTTCAGAAGCAAGGATGGCGAGGTTCACCACCGCGATTAGTCCAACAACATTTCTCAAAGAACAACTACAAGAAATTTCTGGATTTCACCACCTATAATCGAAAAAACCATTAAAAGATT
Source organism: Miichthys miiuy (assembly GCA_036365135.1). Lineage (NCBI taxonomy): Eukaryota > Metazoa > Chordata > Actinopteri > Sciaenidae > Miichthys > Miichthys miiuy. The sequence continues at coordinate 24,795,935 of CM071611.1, read as the reverse complement.
CAGAGAATCAGAGAAATCTCTGGATGTAAGGCGCAAGGCTCAAAACCAATACTGAATATCCAAGACCTTCAACCCCTGCATTGAAAATCCACATGATTGTATAAAGGATATTAATATATGGGCCTACAAATGAAGCAAGACTCTGCCATGCAAAGAGAGAGACAGATATCAACAACATTCAGAAACACTAATTCGGAAAGTGGAAAAGTGTGCTGTGGTCTAACAAGGCCACATTTTGAAATAGTCATCTGGGCTGATTTTACACAGTGTCCCAGCTTTTTTGGAGTCAAGGTTGTACTTAAATATAAATACATATTCTAAAACATTCATCCTATAACTATGGAATAGCTCTGGCGGGTTCCTTTGACGCAAGTTTTGTTCTTACACAATAATGTGAGAAATGGATATTTTGAGTCATCGTCAAACTTTAGACTTGGAGTGATTCTGACTCACCAGATCAAATACAGTAACTAATCAATTACTGCTGCTATCGTGGCATTAGACAGAAACTGTGAAATGATAGACAAGGGTCGACACTTTAGACAGCTTCCTTCGTGAGGCAGGTTTGTCAAATAACACTCAAAGATCTGCCAGACTGTTGAAAAACTGTTCATCATCTCTGAGCAGAAAAAGGACCCAGACAACCAGCCAGCCTGCAGCCAGGCGGGAAGCTCAGCAGCCAGCCAATTAGTCTGCCATTCAGTTAGACCTTAGAGTAAAAGTGCATTCACATTTCACTTTCATTTTCCACTCATTTCAAATCAGACACATGCAGAGGATAAGTGGAAAATATCAAAACATCTGTCCATCCATCTTTATCTCCTCCTTCATCTGCTTTATACTTCCAAGCGTGATCTCTGTCCGTGTCCTGGTTGAGTTTTAAATCTCAAGCAAAGCTTCAAACAAACCTAACTATCTCTAATCTCTAACAGTCAACTAGACAAAAAAACAAAACAAAACAACGACACGATGATGATAAAAAATCCCCAAAACCAACCACAACCAATCAACCAATCAACCAATGATGCCAACCAACAAACATGAATTCAACAAACTAACCAGTGACCAACGCGCCAATCCACAAGTTGTATATCGTCGAAGTGTAGAGCCAACTAAAGCAGCACTTGTCATTCTGAACACCTGATTGTTTATCAAGCCTGGCGTGATGACAGAATCCCTGACGACTTGGAGACATTTGAGGGACGAAGGACCTTTTTGAAAAATGGGGGATTGGATTTCAGTTGTGAATCTGATTGAGAGCAGCAGACGTATGTGCTGCAAATGTCTTTGTAATGTTTACCCATCACCCCGAGGAAGAGCAGAGCAGTTTGTCCATGCTGGTCATCCCGCTGAACAACAAACTTCACTTCTGTACACGAAGCAGGTAGAGAATGAATCACGCCTCACACAATCACAGTGTAATTACTTATTAATGAGTGTTTGTGTGAATGTTTGGATTTGTGTGACTGACTGAATGAACTCTTTATGCATGCATGCATTTTGTTTCGTGCATTCATGTGTGTTGTATCGCCTATGTGTGCAGGACTGCATGAATGTGTGTGTGTGTGTGTGTGTGTGTGTGTGTGTGTGTGTGTGTGTGTGTGCTCATTCGAAATTCAGCTGCTGTCCGTGCAGCCAAAGTAAGATTTGAATAAAGAGGGAAAAAAAAAGTAAGAAATACTGTAACAGTATGCTAATGGTGGTCTGTTTATGAGATATATGTATTCAGCGCTTGCAGGAAGGACTCTGTGCATCTATAAATTACTTTGGGGGCTCTGCTGCCTCTCTCAGGGATGCTGATGTATCACAGAGACAGCAAGAGAAAGATAATCTGAGTGTTTGTGTTTGAGAAAAGCTTTTGAGATAAAAAAAAAAAAAATAGTATATAGAAGAGAGGAGAGATAAATGAGAAAACAGATAAGAGATGGAACTACTAAAAGTGTTGAACTGCTGTTTAAAACGACCCTGAACTCAGCATGTTGTGGTTCATGGTCAGTATCTTGACCTCTAGGTCTCCAGGGAGCCTCGTTATTCTGCTTTTTAATTACATCCTCATAAAATCTGATTACTTTTGGCCTAGACTTTAAATTTCCTGCACGATACCGGTTCAGTTATTGGCAATAATTAGTTTAATGATACATCACAATAATATTGTGTATCTGGCAAATTACTAATTATATTTAAGTAATAATATTACAGTAAACCCCCTACAAAGCTGGTTACAACCTGAATTTGTTGTCACTCCATCACATCCCCGGATTCCTGTCAGAATCGCATCGTGACGAGCAAGCTAGCTTGGAAGATGGAAACGCTTACATTCAGCAGCTGGAAATATTCTCATTACTTTGACTTTGATGTAAACATTGTTGTCAAATGTATATTGTCTCCTGAAACAATCCTAACCCAACTACAACAGTGCAACAACGTAAAGTGTGTGGAAATACACCCCACCAAAGATGTGCTCTTTGCAACCCTGCAACAGCCAAACGAAAACAGGATTGTAATCATCCTCAAGATTAAAATATGAATCTACACAATAGAGGGATCCTTGGCAATCCACTGGTCAGACGCTCAGCTAAAAGAAAATAGTTTGTAATAACAGAAGTTGTTTCATCATTACATTGAGCCAGGTGTGTTGTTCATTCAACATCTAACTTTTACGGATTCATAGGCTGCAGAAAAACACTGCTAGTTTGAAGCCTCAGCTGCACCTACCAGATATTCACACAGTAATATAACGAGTAGTCTAACGACGGCTGGGACTGGACAACAAGTAAGAAGTCTAACATCGCTCCTCACAGCTTTAAATATGTGTTTTAAACTGCAGTACTGTTGTTATTTTGTTCGTTATATGAGATTGAAATAAAGCCAACAAAGCATGATGCTTGAGCCATCAAGTGTGCGAGTCACACGATGGCCTCATTAATCAAGAACGTCCAGGTGAGCTCTGATGAATCTACACTCTTCAGCAGTCTTAACAGGCGCTTGGCTGCTGTGGGAAAGTGTCAAGCATCACCCCATTCGGTCCAACAGTACAGTACTAGACTACAAACTGCAGCATCAGTCCTGTCACTCACTGAATATTTATTTACTACCCAAGTGCTACAGTGATGACTGTACAGTTGGTATGTAGTATATGTCTGTTTCTCAAAACCAGTTTTCCAGACGTCAGGTCAAGTATTGTCCCTGGTCCTCTGTCAGATTGCAAACTGCCTCTTTGCTAAAGTCCGTGTCTGCCTCTTGGCCAGACGGTGTTTCCAAATCTTATTGTTTGCCAGATTTTCTTTGGTTTTTCTCAGTTTGTCTCTCTGTCTGGGTCTGAGTCTGAATTTCTTTCAGAGCATGGCCCCCTGTCTGTCTGTCTGTCATCCTGATACCTGAACTTATAATCCTGAGCCTTGACCTGTCTGTCTGAGCCCAGTTGTAAACCTGAATCTGTCTATTTCTGTCTCTCTGCCTGAATAAAATGGACTTATGTTCTTAAGTATGACTTACAGAGAAAACCACATATGAGCAGTTTTTTTTCTAAAACATTACTCTGACCTGATGGAAGCTGCTCAGTGGTGCAATAAGCCAAAAGATTTTGATCTCCAGCCATAAAATTACCCAAATCTTCTGCATATGCTTCTGCGTCATGTGGCCCGTAGAGCGCTTGAGACTTCCATCGGTCGACCTGCTAACTTTGCGAACATGAAAAGAGATAAAATGATTAAATCGTGCAGCTCTTCCAGACTTTCCAAATGTTATAGGACTGAACGGATCAAATTCTTCTGTTTTGTCTTTGAACTAATAGTCTTGGTGTCTGGGGTCATTTCTCATCGCTGTCTCTGCAGGAGAAAATGCATCTATATTAATGTTTGTGTTTGTTTAACTGTGTGTGCATGACTGTAACTGAAGGCATCAGAACAAAGTGGAAGCAATGCTTGACTGTATGTTTGTGTATTTGTGTATCAGAGATCTCTCCCTTGTTCATCTCACGTTTACATCCTGTTCATTACTCGTCTGTCTATCACAGAGGCGTCCAAAGTTTTTCCTTTGGAGGGCAAAAACTGAAACTGCTACTGAAACATTGAAACAACTATTGTACTGTTAAGATGGAAATGGTACAAGGATCCCAAGTTCCCAAAGTCTGACTCCCTTCTGTGCTCAGATTATAAAAAGCAATTAATCATTCAGGTATTTAACATATTTAAAAAGCATTTTCAGCTAAGTGTGAACAGCAATTTATATTATAATTTTATTTTAATTAATTTTGAATTAAAAAGAAAGAAATGACCTTTTGGCAGGCCACCTTTGGCGCACAGGAGCCGCTTTGGGAAGCCCTGGTCTATCACGTCTTCTTTCTTTTACTGTTTTTTTCTTCTTTCTTTATCTCTCAACTTGTTTGGCTCATAAAAAAGGTTTCTTGTGGTTGATATAAATTGTGACACTTCTGGAGATTGTAAAGAACCAGTAAACCAGGCCGGTAAATTATTTTTAGTGTTTCAATCTACTGAGGCACAATGAAGTGTGTTTTTATAGCAGTCTTTCTGTAGAGAAAAATGAAAAATAAAGCTAAATAAAAATGAAACTATGAAATTATTGTTTTATTCTTTTATTTTTACAACCTTGGCCTTTGGTGTTTTTAACCAAAACTCTTGTCTGACCCAAAAGAAACAAAGACAAAAGTTACTTTACGCGACAGCACTCAAGTGGCTGGTGGCTGGTTTCAGGGTGGACTGTTGGTTTGGTTGTTTCTTTAATTAAAAAGTTCCTTGATAGACATGTTATCAGTACGTTCATTGATCGGTTGGCTTGGTGACAAGCTGGATTGTTTGTTAGTGGGTCGGTTGGGTATCTGGCAGGCTGATTGGTTTGGTTTTCAGCGGTGTGGTTGGGGGTTATTAGCTCTTTGGTTGAGTGCTTAATGACAGTTTGATTAGTTTATTCATGCCTCCATTTGACTGCTTCATTTGTTGGCGTCATACAAGCCTGTTGGACTCATAAGCCTCCAGCCACCACCGAACATGGAAGCTGCAACGCTGCAAAACATCCAGTGTAACCAACATGTCAGTGATTTATGTGTTACGAGGTTGTCCAAGATGTCGTATCACCTCAGGGTCTCTTCATTTTTCTACCTTCCCTTGTCCTTACTGTCCACTGCTGTCTCTCTCTGTGCTGTCCTTAAGAACACAAACTAAAGAACAAGTGCTGATGAAAGCTTCAGGCAACAAATCGCAGTGAAAATGATTTTTTTTTTTTCACTTGAGAGCGGACCAGACGCACCAATGCACAACATCAACCAATAGCAGTCTCCAGTCTAACAGACAAGAAGCAAAATAGGTTTTGATTTGTTTGAACGTGGCCTTTGGCCTTGTTAGTCTGTATCAGGAACTATGTGACAGGCTGGTGAAAGCCAGGGACACTTTATCATACTGGAGCTGAACACCAGGGACACTTTGATAAAGGACAGCAGAACTCTCCAATGATTTCTCCAATGATACTGGAGTCATTTGAAACTGCAGGTATATTATTTTTATGTTGTGCTACTGTATTTTGTTGACGCAACCAATCATTGCCAGTGTTACAGGTCAGGAAAAAAAAAGACAATGAAGTCGATGGAGTGCAGCCACAAGACAGACACAAGAAAAAATGATTTTTGATTGGTCTTAAAATGTCCTTTGGTCCTGCCAGCATCGATCAGCAGTGAGCATGAGTTGTTGTTTCCAGTCTTTATAAATCTGAAGAGGAAACACGTGTCTCCTATGGACTGTCCCTGATTGGTTTAAAAAATGCTACCACAAGAGGCAGAACACAGTTAAGTCCTTCCCCCACACCAGAGGGGGAAAACGTTTCCTCACTCTCCGTGACTTTGGACTGCGTGAAGGTGCCTCCTTGTCACTTCTGTCACAGAGCAAGAAGAAACAAGAAAATATATAAAAGCTGCTGTGTGGTGGGATGCACTCCCAACAATCTGCAGGAGCCAGAACTGAGTGTTTACAAGCTGCCGAACCAAAAAGAAGACAAATGAATAGAGGCAATAAGATGTGAGGTAGCATCAGCTGGGATCTTGAGCATACTTGGCATGTCTTCAGTGCTTGGTGGTTGAAGCTACTTCAGTTATGCAAGGCCTGGTTTTGATCTTTGTTGGGTCAAGTGACGATAATACCTGGTGATTCCATCAAATACTATTTCCCCTTTGGCCATTCAGAGGCATGTTAGCACTTTAGTCCTTGGTTGCATATTGTGGCTCTTTCTAGTCCCCTGTTCATCACAGGGCTCAACCATTCACACCTGAAATACAAGAAGCAACTCTAAGCTGCATGTTTCTCACACTCCTTATCAAAGCAGGAGAAGCGAGTTAACCGAGCTCCTACTAACACCTCACGTATCATTCTCACAGCAGCTGTGAAGCATGGGAGCTGTGCCAATGGAAACATCTCCCCCTACTAATAAGTTAATCATGTTAATATTGTATGTAAATAACAAAAGCCTGAATGCAACTCCACCTCCACGGGGTAAACATTGCTCATATTTGTGCTTTCCACCTGCTGAAGGTTTCACCCTGCTAACGCGCGGCGGAGAAATTACATGTCAGCCTCAGAGCCGGAATGATTAATTTGCCTCTGCATCATGGCATAGTAATCCTCCTCGCAACGGTGCGATCAATCACGCGCTGCCCGCCGGGTCGCCACAGCACACACCACACAGCCCGGCAAAATGCTTAGGTGAGATGGGTTCCTCCCATAATACAGTCACAACAAACAGCTTGATGGAGTCTGGCTGCCTGGCAGGAACAGAGGGGAAAGACGCAGATCAAGAGAGTAAAACGATTTGTTCGGGTGTTTCCTGTTTTGTCATGCAGAAAAATAAGTTTCTGAAAATATGTAGTTGTGGGGGAGACTTCTGAGTCTTGATTCTCAACTCCAAGCCAAGATGGAAGAAGGTAGAATAACACGAGAGATCCACGTACAGAGGCCCTAAATGTGCAATGTATGTATGTGTATGTATGTGCATGCAGATATGATTTAAAGGTTCAGTGTATTTACAGAATATAATATTTAAAACTCTATTTTATGACCTGAAAATAAGAATTGTTACCTTAGCATGAGACTTTTGTATCTACAGACATGTGGGTCCTCCATATTGAACCACCGTGTTTCAAAGCGTCCTTAATGCTGCATAACTTTAATCCTTAATATAATCTGAACTAAATTCATCCTCAGTACAGTTGTCATGAACGTAGGTGCTAAGTAGCTCAAAGCACAGCAGACGCCAATGGGAAAGTCGTTGGTATTGCAGGTCTTTGGCCATAAACCGACAAATTAAAATGTTATTTTGTGCCAAACCATCGGATGGATTTTGAAATATTTAATGTGAAAGTGAAAGCTAAATATGAACTTCAGGTCGACCTTACAGCACATCGAATATAAAAACACTTTAGACTTCCTCCTTTGTCTGTTACATAACTCTCAGTCCTTACTGATGTATCGTCTCTATGCATTATGAATTATATTTTTATGATCATATTTATATCTTTTATCTCACAATGTGCAATATTCTAGCTATCTTTCATTCTGTTTATGTATTTATTATTGTCTTTGTTGTACCACGGTGAGGTTTTGTTGGCCACGTATTGTAATTAAGTTGATTGCAGCTATGTGGAGCCAAATTTGCCCCTCGGGGACAATAAAGTATATCTTACCTTAAATCGATAGTCAGTGAGGTGATTGATGATTGTTTAAATAATTCACTGATAACAACAACATGTTGCAGTGAGAGTAATCTGGTGTAAGTTGTGTTTTGTGTTGTGATGATGCAGCGCGATGTTGGAGATGTGAAATGTGATTCTGTGTCCTGAACGCATCCTTCCAGGTTACGTTTTCCTCCAGGCAGGTTACGTTCCCAACAGGCTGCTTAGAAGTTAGAAAAAGAAATCAGATTCCTTTCTGTGAGGCTTGGACCAAACTTCAAAATCTCATTAATGAATTGTGTGTGACTGCAAATTCTCATAAGAACTCATTTACAAGAAAATAAAACAAGGCTCAACCGTCCCTCGGGCTCAGAGCACATCCATGCCAACCGGGATTACAGAGCATCACACTGCTAACCAGGTCAGAGTGTGTGTGTGTGTTTGTTTGTGTGTGTGTGTGCTCTCCAGTGACACCCGCACAAACACACACATACCAAAACATGCACTAACCAGCCCAAGGCAATGCTTGGCTTGATCGCCGATAAATTACATATTGATTTCACAGCGTGGACGGGGGACTGCCGGCGGGAAAAGGCTGAGCCGGTGAATTGACTATTGAGTTTTCTCCCTGAAGTGATGATCGAATTCCTGCTGTTCTTCTCCGCGTACGCGGGCCGTCTGCTGGCATCTCTCAGGTTGTCGCACGTTCGACAATATTTAACACCTACGCTGCTTGTGTGTGTGTGTGTGATTGAATCTCTGAGGGAAAGTCCTGGAGCTGCCCAGATAACATGTTGCTCACTGGAGGATTACATTATTAGTATATTACATTAGTATAAGAGTCTATTTATTACAATAACTCTGCTTTATTGCACATTTTGGCTCATTTCTATGAGATATAATATTGTGCACAGAGGTGTGATCAATCAGAATCTGGTTTTATGGCCAAGTAAGTTTTCATATACAAAGAATGATCTTTGGAGTGTATAAAACTATATATTTTTTTATATTTTGTGTATTTTTTTTACTGTTTCACTCACAGTTACAACACTGCTGATACTGTACATGATTTTTACTGTGAATTTGCTCTCCTGTAGTACTTGTCAATGGCTGCACGGTAACAACTGTGAATTTCGCACTGTTGAAAGATATTTTCTCGTAATAAAAAATCTCCCTATCGGGAGAAAATTGCCTTTTGTTTCCTCAAGATAACGAGACAAATTATCCTGTTATCACAAGAAAACCAGCTTTGTTATTTCAAGATGAGCTGAGAACATTTGAGCTGCTCACAAAATTAACAAAATAATGTTCAGCTGCAGTATTTCTTTCTTGTAGCGATCTGTGAAGAGCTCTTTAATAATCAAAGTGTGTGCAGTGTTTACAGGTGGAGGGCACCTCGACTGTGACCGCGTCTCTCAGCTTCACATCCGTGTGTGTAGATTAAACATCTGTAGTTTGTCCATTTATATGTGAGTGTGTTTGTTTTTGCTGCACGCAGGTGAATGTGTTTGTGTGTGTGTGTGTGTGTCTGTGTGGCCTATAACATGCTGCGCGTGTGATTGCAACACACCTCGCTGAAGTGTACTTAAGACGTCCTGCTGCTCGCCCCGTTCGCAGGGATAATATGATTAAGAGCCACCTATGGTGCTTTGTGAGTGAGTGAGTGTGTGTGTGTGTCAGAGAGATAATGTGTGTGTGTGTGTTTGGAGGGGAACTGGTCAGCAGCCAACAGTACCATATTAATACGTGCTTCCTGCTCTTCACCCCCCTGCAGGGATGAAGCAGCGAGACGCCTGCGCCACGCAGAGCCTCGTCTTCAGCCAGAGCCAAATCATCAGCCAACTATCGCCATGTACAAGGTTACATTAACACTCCGAGGCGTCCGCTCACATATCAGACTCCGTACACCGCAGGAGCCGAGACTTAAGCTCTCATACTGCATCCACCACAAGCATCATCATCAAGCATATAAGCATATCATACAAGCATCCACTCTGATGTGGCATTTGTGGTGCATGTTTCAGCGTGGAATAATGAGCACAGACGCCGACGAGGTGAATCCACGTAAAAGCCATCATCACTTTATTGATTTCCATTAATAAATCTGCAAGGATGTAAAATACGAGGGACTTAATATAAAATACCGTGATGCTAAAGATGATTTACAGCCATATAAAAAATGAGAGACACTTAGTTCATTAAGTGTACTGATGAGGAGGATTCAGGTACGAGCCATTATTCTTAATAGATTTCTCTCATTCAATCTCTAAAAATTAAAAATGAGGAGATGTAAAGAGTTTCGAGTTTTGAGGGGAATGTCCTAGTTCGGTGTCTCGTCCAGTCAGAGGAAAAGATGGATGCCATTTTCATCCCTGGTCATCTGGTACAGACAGGTTTGAGAAGTAATCAGCCACACAAGCCTTATAAAATGACTCTTTTGATGGAGCTTGGCTAGCAGTTTCCCCCTGCTTCCAGTCTTTGTGCTAAGCTAGGTTAAATGCATCCTGGACCAGTATATAAATAGATCCGTCTTTCCGTGTAATTCTGATGAATCAAGTTGTTTTTATTTCCAAGAATGTTGGACTGTTCCTTTAACTCGAAGCCGAACTGAGAGAGTGAATTGCAGAAAAAAAAAAAAAAAGAGGCTGTGACTGTGTACATAAAAGTGTGTGTGCGTGTGTGTAACAGTAGGATGCCAAAGTGTGAAAGATGCTGCTCATTAATCACCGACAGGATGACCCAAAAAATCTCTTTAGTGCATTGCTCAAAGAAAAAAAAAAAACGATATTTAGAAGAAGAACATGCCTACAATCACAAATCAAAAGGAACCGCAGCGTTCAGCGTGCAGCGTTCAGCGTTCAGCGTTCAGCGTGCAGCGTGCAGCGTGGAGGATTCATCTGAAGGTCAAAGTTAGAGTGAAGCTGCACTTTGCTGTTCTGTTTCTGGGAAATCCATGCGGTCAGACTGAATGAAGAACACGAGAAATGACGAGAGAAGTTCTTGTCTTGTTTAATACGACAGATTTTCATGTTTTTCAAGCGGCCTCACGTTCTGCCTTCACGCCGCTGCGGGCTGCTCTCCTCTAACTGATGCTTACATTTGTTTACAGTCATTACAACAGCAGCTAATGTGGCAATGATTTAATGTTCAAATGCTCCACGCAGCGTCCTTTAAAGGGGTGAAGTAGTTTTTAATTTTGAACCATTTTCAACTGAAAACGTATTTTTTCAGTTTAAGCCCACGCTTTACGTCCCAGCAATCCCAGATGTTGCTTCTCCTTCCTGTCAGATCACACTGTTCCCCGCTGTCGACAATAAATGAGGTCCTGTTGAGCGTCGAGCACTTCTGAAAGTGAAGAGAAAAATGTAGAGAAAATGCAGATGAGCTGCTGATTATGCACCAGGGTCCCTCAAAGCAATTAAAGAAATCAATAATTGGTTAACCTGCAAAGTGTTTGCTCTGCAAATTCCACGTTTAGATCCTGATTTTCTCCCAGATTCTTGTTCGAAGGGTTTTTCTAAAGCCAGTGCTGCCGTATTCTCACTGAGACCTACGTTACTGTTACGTTCATATATGTTCATTGTGTTTATTTCACTGCGTTCTCGTTGATGAAACCTGGCAGAGCTTTTGGAAATTAATGCAATCAAAATTGATTGGAGATCTACAGCCGTGCTAGCAGTTCTGTGAGGCTGTAATTCAGCACAGCAGACAGCAGCCGTTCTGACATTGAGTAGTGTGGTCAGCGCAGGTGTTTCCAATGATACTAATTAAGGCTCCATGCCATTCAGGTCAGACAGAGTCAGGGTGCTGCTGCGGTGCATGCTGCTGCAACTGAGCGACGTTCTGTTGAAGTTCATCAATCACGTTCATATATACTGTTTGCATATCTGTGTGTTTGTATATTTTAAAACGCGTCCATCTCTGCACGACGTCTGATGAACTGTCTCATGATCTGCGCTGAAGACTTCCAAAGTGTAACATCAATCAGCATCAAGCTGGATCATGGGTCATGTAGGCGGGATCCCCGGAGTAAAATAAAGGTGATATCTCTGTTTCTTCTGTCCACTGCATGAAATGAATGTTTCAAACTGATTACTTCATCTAACTGTTGAGACTGGTGATGACTCCTTCGTGGAGATTTTTCTCGTGTGTGTGTTTGTGTGTTTCACGGACAGTTGTTTCTACGACGACGGCAGATGGACGTAAAAGCAGGAAGAGACGAGAGAAACAAAACTGTCGGAAGTTTAATCACCCGACTGCCGCCGGAGTCGGGAGCCAAATTGTGGGCGTTGCCATGGTAACAAATGCTACTTTTTCAATTAGGGCACCGGAACGCGGGCGTTTCTGTGATGGGGCTACCAGACGAACATAAACGTCTTCATATCTCACGGCTCAGTGATTTCACCAGAGGTCATTAACACTGAGCTCCGTTCTGACGTCTGATGGAACATTTGGATGTTTTTTAAACTGCAGATATTTGGACAGTTGTGAGAAACAACGAGGCCCTGTTTGAGATTATTTTGATTTCACTCACAGGACAGACACTGGAAGCATGTTACTGTGCTTAGTGCTGTTGCCAGCTGTGTCAGATGGAAGTAGAACAGGGGAAAAAATAAAAATGCTGAGTGCAAAATTGCATCTGCGAGGCCTCTTTTAGCAGAGATACTTAGGGAGGGAATGGAGTCAAATCTCTTTGAGGCATTGTGGCTAAGTCGATCGGAGGGATTTTCAACAATATGGCCTTGTGCACTATCGTCCCTCTCACCTTCTTTCTCCTTTCTCCCCCTCGATGTTGTCAGCCCCTCTATTCCTCGCTTTATGTCCCCTGAAAAGCAAATCCAACGCCATAAAAGAGAGCAATAACAGCATTTTTACAACGCAGCAGATGTCACTGTGTTCCTGGGATGCGTCCTCATTTGGCAGCTCTGAGCACAGCAACTCTGCAGCGTCATTCTGTCCATCATTCTCTGTCTGGGAAACAAATGAGGAGGCACATTTCAGAGATCTGACATTAAAGGATGTGATGGCTTCATTTACACGACTCCTGCTGACGTGGTAAGATGTCGTGTACCGTGACAGGTATGAGGTGAGGAAGAACAGTAATATAGATTATGGGAATTATCAGCATGCACATTTAATGCAGCTTAAACTTAAACTACTCGGTGATAATCTTTACAAGCTGCTACCTGAATGCAACTTTCCCTCGCTGTAACAGAGTCGCTTTTTACGTTATATGAATCCCCACTAACGCTGAAGTAATAAGAGGTTTTGAAATTCTCTTCACCTTCATCACTTTGGTGCAGACTGAAATATCTCAACAACTGTCGGATGAATTGTCGTGAAACTGGCCGCAGAGATTCAAGTTCTGGTGGGAAGGTAGATCTACGTTTACATGACGGACAAAGTCCAGGAAACATCTAAGATGAATAATCTTGTGCTTCACATCTCTGCTTACTTATTCAATATTTAACCGAGACAACAATATTACAGAGCAAATACAACAAATTAAACATATTGTTTCCTCGTTATGTTGATAAAAAAGCGTCATCTTGGTGAAGTTACGTAAATATTCAGTAAAACTGATGTACCAAAATCTTTCAGGCAGCTTTTGGAAGTGTTTCAGTTCTGCCTCGCGTTGTTAAATCGAGGACGACTGGACGTAATATTTCTGTCAGAAAAGCAGACATTAGTCGTCTCGTCCGTCTCGTGTGGTTTGTCACGTCTTGGTTCTGATTCCATGCTTGACTGGTTCTTCTCCAGCCTCATCATCTTATGAATATGCCGTTGAGGTTTCAAAGGGACTATTGTTACACATCCAGCATTCATAACAAACGGAGAGGACGAGGTGTTCCATGTTTGCTAATACCTTTAAACATGTTTTTTCTTGCTCAGCATGCTTAATTCAATTAGCATATTTTCCATAAATGTGATGCATGAATGGTTTAAGTCTATCTCTTGAGCACAGGAAGAAGCGTCCTGATCTTGACATCTCTCTTGGAGTTTTGGAGGCTAACTTGTATGTCATGGTGCTCCGGTGCAGACAGCTGCTTGTACAATGTACAATTTTCCAGCAGACAGGTTGCAGCCGCAGTGGAGGTTAACAGGGTACACACTTGGCAGAGCTGATTGCAGTGTAATTCACTGTAAAAGTGTATTGATAAGGAGGAGAGAGAACCAATCTTCTCAGTAAATTCACATCCTTCCCTCCTCTGAATCACTTCCTCTGACTTTGTCCTTTCGTTGCACCTCGGCTTGTTCACCTTCTGTTAAAGAAATAAATCTCTAGCCTGGTGCTCGTGTCCTTAAAACCGCTTTAATAGTTTTATTTGGAGTTTTGGGTGCAAATAAAATCCACAGAAAGAGACAATTCTGACATATTATTCTCTTATAAATGTGTTATGATAACAGTGCAGTACCATTCATTTGAAGTCATGTCAAGTCCAACAGTCACTCTTCTTTTACCTTTGGATTGGTCTGCAACAAGATTTGAGAAAAATATCCGGCTGTTTAGTTGTTAAATGTTCCACTGTCTTCACCGGCTGGTCTCCAACTTTCTCTGTCTGCTGTTTGACATTGGGCAGGTAGTCTGTATGAGCACTACTGCTGGGGTAGATAAAAGTGCTGAAGCCGATACAGACGACAGATTACATCTGTTTTGATGTATTTTAGATTTGTGTGCAAAAAAGTCGAAATGCACACGGCCTCCTCGTTACGTAGTTATCTGTAATGTGTGCTTGCATGTGTGTAATCAGCTCCTGGAGCGCCTTCACAAAGCGACACTGTCGGTCTGAACGAGGCATGAGAAGCAACAAAGCAACAACCGTTGTTTTACACAAGTTTTATGAAACATGAAGACAACGCTGCTTTATCACACACACAGACACGAGACACACTTTTAAAAGTGTGAGATGGTTGCAGATTGGTTAGGTTTAGGAAAAGAAGTCACGAGACTTGCATGATGACATTTGGTTTTCACACGGGACATGAATCGGACCCATCTGTCCACCCCAAACACCGTCCTTACACTCATGTTTTATTCGTGTCCTGTAACTGACAGAAAATCACTTTAAACTTAATGGTAACAAACCAAAACAAAGAGCTAAAAGAGGCTCTGTAGAGCTGCAGCCCCTTTGGCGTTACGTTGATTCATTGTGAATACAAAAATATCGACTTTGTGGCTCTCTGGGCAACACGACCTTCAGGGGAAAAATCCAGTCATTCAGTTTGTTTGTTTTATGATCACTATGAATCATTCTGCTTATCAGACGCCTTAAAATCGCTCACATCAACACACAGATGAGGCTCTCCGTTGTGTTTCAAGATAATCTCTGCTGCTGCGACTGACGTGGAGTTATTATTATTATTATTATTATTATGTTGTGATGGACATAAAAAAAAAAAAAGCTTCATACAGCATGTTTTCATGAGACTGAACATATTGCTCAAGGGCACCTGAACAGCAACATTTAATGAGAGTCCACGTCATCTGTCATCTGTCATCAGCGTCACCACGTGGGCCGCTCTACATTAGAAATCACGCATCTTTCTTTACCTCTAAAATAAACGATGACAGATGACAGAGAGCTTTCAGTGTTTTCAGGTTTTTAGAGTGCCTTTCTCTGTAAACACACCTGAGCAACATATGGCTATCAGTTCAAACCTTCCTCTGTTTGAGCTGACAGCAAGAATTATATTCAGGTTTACTGTGTTCATATTTAAAAAGGAGATATAAGACGCTGTAATATGTCCAAACTTTTGCCCCTGACAGCCGTATTTAACGAGCAGAGTGGATTTAATAATCTGTGCTAACAAAAGGCTCGGTCATCCTCGGCTGGCAGCTCTCCTCTGAAGAACAGCTCAAGGTCTGACTGCAAGATAACAGCGTTAGACACAGTGTACTCATCTAACCGGACATTAACGAAGTAAAACTCCGACATCCTTCAGACCTCGTTGCGTTTGCGTCTGCGTGTCAGTGCTAAGTGGTAAAACTGCCAGAACGAAGAGTTTCACTTAATTAGTTATCTCTCTTAACGCAGAAACTCAAACTGTGTGATGACAAATCAAAACAAGACCTGTCTGTGCTCCCTGCTGTGCACATTTTGTGAGTGATGAGCTGAAATGTTTTCGGTTTAGTGCAATAAAGTGCAATATGTGAAACTAGAACGGTCTTCAGAGAGCGCAAACCTCCCGCCAAGGTGTTTTCTCGCTTCAGTTATGATTGAGACGACTTCCCATGATTCAGATCCCGTCTGAAATGACACCAAGAATATGACCTCCTTCTGTGTCTACAATGTAAAGCAGACTGATACATCCAAGGGCGTTCTCCAGGAGCGGTTTGTTTGCAGCCACAACACAATCGACCCAAAGAACCGGGTCGTGCGTTGCCTGTTCAGATGCTCTTTGACGTTGGTACAGTTATCTCATCAAGTGTAGCTGATGCACCGTCTAAAGAACAGTTGTTGTAGGAGTCTGTGGTGGTATGCATTCATCAAAAATACATCAAAATACAAAGAGTAGAGCCTACATGGTCTGCTCTGAAAGTTCACGTGTTTTTGAATACATGTAATCGAAGTCAACTAGCAGCACCTGAGACTCTCCATCAGCTGTAAGAAGAGGCTTTATGTTAGATCACTAAGGCTGACTGAGCAGCTGGAAGTAGACACTAAGGCCACATTGCATACAAACATTACATATGTGCATAACTTTGTTGACGCTGAGAGTACTTCACATGTAAGTTCTGATGCAGTGTTTTCTCCCCGTGGAGTAGATTTCCCGTTCGTCCCAGCATCGTCACCAAAATGTTATTTGTGCTAACGAGGCGAGTTTGTCCGTAACTTTGTATCTCAGGACGCTTTGCTGTTCCAGATTTATTTCTCTCATGTTCAGGTGAAGATTGCTAATGGCTCGCTCTTTGAAGAAGTTGTCTCGTGCAGGTTAGTGATTAATTAAGGCAATTTAGAAAACAGAGACAAAAGAGTACATGGTCAGAGTTGCTGTGCTGTGAAAGCAGTCGGGATGAAGAGGTGGACCGAACCAAATGTTTCAGGAAAGAGGGGGGGGTGGGGGTCAGACGCCAAGCACCTGAGATTCAAAATGATTCTGCCGAGAACACGTCCAGGCGATTCAGCAAAACTATCTTTAGCCGGCGAGAGGCTTACAGTACAGTTCTGCTCCTGTAAACACTGTAAACATGACGTGTGTGAGTGTGTGTGACTGCCCTGTTTTTCTGCATGCCCAACCATTTAGCAGTCACCAGTCGTCCTCTGTGCAACAACGGCGAATTATAATTAAGGTGATGCCTGTGAGTGTGTGCATGTGTGTGTGTGTGTGTTTATGAATGAATGACTGCTGCATGCTTTTCTGTGTGTACACGGACAAAACGTGTGTGTGTGTGTGTGTATTTGTGACTGAAGGACCCACAATGAGGGATAGTGGAGGCACATGTGCAGAGTGTGTTCACAAATGTGTGTGTGTGTGTGTTGCAGCGGAGGGGAATCCATCATCGTCAGGCTTCTATTGATGTGAAAGTCAGACTCAGTGAGGAGCGATCACGCTGAGATGCACCACAAAGCACTCACTATAATTAGACACACAGGCGTGCACGTACTGTACGGCCCAGTGTTTGAGAACGTACACACATGCATGGAGATTCACTTGGACACACACACACACACACACACACAGGTCCTCTTGTCATTTTGACCGAAATAAACCAACAGCTGTGTCCAGAGTCACTTCCTGTTTGATGTCCACTGCACTACATTTACCAACACCACTTCACCTGAGTGTGAGTGCAAACATAATGCACCATATAGTGGAACAAATGATGATGATGATGATGATGATGATGATCCATGAGTGTCAGCAAACGAGTCACTACTAATTATAGCGTTACAGATGTTGACTATGTAACAAATGCACACTGTTTTCTGCTCCCACAATGCAGCGCTTCCCTTTTGACACTCATAAGTGTCAGAAAAATGAAAATTAAATAATTAAATCAGATTAAATTAAAATGTTCTGCTTTTAGATGAATGTTTCAGATGTTTATTCAAATTTAACATGCATATCTGTACACTGTAAAAGGTGAACACGGTGAACACCTACGCTATTTTATTTTTAACTAACAACTTCAACAAGTGAATCATCTCATCTCGTCTCGTCACAGTTGTAGTTGTAATTTATTGTTTTAATCTTGGTACATCTCTTACTGCCTGGGGGTCTCATTACATCCTAAGTCTGAAATCTGATCGTCTCTCAGTTTAAGATGATTTTTGAAACAGAAACATATTTCCTCACTGCACTGAGGAAAAAGTGTTTTCTTATCTCATCTTAGGATGGGAAGTTAACTTTAATAGAACCGTCCTGAGTTAGGAATCCTGAGTCAGGATGGCATAGCTTCTGTCTGCAGCACGAACTGTCACTGCTGACTCAATTGTAATGCTCCTTCTCCTTGTACCGTGTTTGTGTTAGTGTGTCTGCAGCTGCAGAGACACTGTAAGATCACAAGAACTGAGATTAGTTCAGGTGAGACTGCCTGTGTATTTTTGTTGCAATATCTTTAGTCTAACTTTTCTTTGTAGACTCTAATTACTGAATTTCATATTTGTACTCCTACAATCTCGGGAGAAATTTCCATCTTATCCTTTTTTTACATCTAAGCTGTAAATAATCATATTCTACACACTCTGCAACGTCTCCCAGTCACGTTTCTTGGAAGTCCAGTTCAAAAGTGGTTAAAAAGTCACCACACCACTTTGTTATTGCAGTGGAAGCACCGGCAGTGATTAATTAGTCTATTCTGTGCACACACACTCATTACAAACTATACCCATGTAAATTTTCTAGGTGCAAATATATTAACACGCGACAGTATGTGCATACAAACACACACAAGCGAGTGAAGATTTTATTAAGTGTTAGCGTGCGTGTGTGTGTGTGTGTTATATATTATTTAACAGCGTTTCCACACATTACAAAGGGAAGAAGCGCTGCTCTGCGTAAAGCCTCCAGTCAAATTAATATTAACATCATCACATTAAACATTAAAATACAAAATACAGTTTTGCTGTTGAATTAGTGGAAGAACGAGTTTCATCTCCCCAAAGGAAATTTCTTAAACTTGCAATGAACAAATATTAACACATAAAACAAAATATTAAAACTGTCCTGTGGAGCATAAAGAAGAGGAAGAGGAGGAGGAGGGGAGCACTGTAGTCCTGATGACTCACATAGTGTATGATGATTGTTTTTTCCTTATTTTCCTTTTTTTTTCAGTGTTTGAGTGAAATCTGCAGAAGGCAGCCAGGCTTCGGTTGCTCATCTCAGCCTCCTCCTTCCTCTACGCATCTGTTCTCTGCCCCACGGGAATACAGCTGGGCAGCTTCGGCCTTCGTAGGACAATACAGAGGAGACGACAGCGAGGTGGAGAATGAATGATAAAGAAAGAGAGAGAGAGACAGGGAAAAAAAAAGAATAATTTCTGCTTTCATAAGCCCCACATGTCTTACACACACACTCCCAGAAGTCAGTGGCCTAATGTTGTTGTAATGTAGATGAATACATTCACCACAGGGCTGGACAGATCCGCTGTGCAGATGTTTGCTAAGACAAACCCAGCTCGCTGCTGTTTTTCTAACCAAGAGAGGAAAAAAACAGGTTTGACCCAGAAAACCAGAAGTAATTGGACAATTATAACCACGCAAAGCAAAGTTACAAACGTGCAGTCACATCTGTGCTGCCGTGTAGCTGAGAGGGTAGAGGGAGGCATTAACGCTGGCACAGCTATGGGTCCAAAAAAAACAGAGAGAGAGACAGCTTCAAGACAGAATTAAACCAGATGGAGAGCAATTATTCCAGAACAGATATTATTTCAGTATAGAGTCTAAAGGCTGAGTCACATTTAAACGGAGCAAATGTGTAATTCCTGGCTGAACCCACTTACTAATAATACAGCGGTATGAATTCAAAATTATCAGATTCTGCTGTGATTTTATTGCAATAAACAGATGAAAAGTTTGCCAAGATAACTACATCATGATGCCAATTTTAATTATATTATTAGAATGATTGGAGATATACAGGATACATATAAGGATGGAGCTGAGACAAATGCAAGACTGAAGGTTGAAAGAACAAGAGAACACACACACACACACACACACACCGACCCGCCGCCCGTGTTAAACCTGAGGTCAGCAGCTGCGCATATTCTGATCAATGTCGGTATCTCAGAGGTTGCAGTTTGTCTGACATCAGCAGGCGTCAGCTGCTTGAAGACGCACTGAAGTGACCCAGAATCAATTTCATCTTTGCGTCTGTGGCGAAAAAGCATTTTCTTCTCATGCAATGTTTAAAAATGCATCTTCACAAGATGTTCGACTCAGCCTCATCGACAGAAAGAAATTCATGGCAGATAAAGTTCCAGTAACAAACACATTTGATAACCGGACACACTTCAGACAGTGTCAGTGTACCTCGGTGCATCACCTTCACATGCTTCTTTAATCAAGCTCATAAGTTTTCAAAGGATAAACTTCCGTCATCATACAAGCCTGAACTAAGACTACAGCTTCACTTCTTTAACCGAACAGAAAATGCGTAGACACGAGCAGCTGCTGTACTTTTATAGAGTTTATGTCTGAGGTCAGAGGTTTGCAAAAGTTTTGGTCACTTGAGGTAAATCTGCCGAGTCCATAACCATTTAAACTTTTGCTCTGATCATCTTCCAGTCCTTCTCTGTAACCGTGTGTGTTCATGGCTGATCACCATCAAAGGTTTGGCTGTCTTCCTGTGGTTTCAGAGACTTTCTTCCACGCTGCTGCACATTCAGATCAGTCTCTGCGCTCGAGAAAAGATACATCACAGATAATGAGAAGACTGGAGACAGCGAGGATCAATTTCTCCTCCATTACAATTTTTCTTCTTCTGCGGTGAAACAGGCAGAAGTTGGACAGGATGGTTTTATAAGCAGACGTCAGTCAAACAGACAACTGGCATTTCATGTGTTACTGCTCGCTCCAGATACCAGAGAAATTTGCATAAAGTTGACTTAGACTTTCTTAGACCTCCCCACAGCCTTCCACAAAATATCATCATCTACTCTCACGTATCCAAATAATTCACGCGGCTGTGGTTCAGATGTAGACTGTTCACTCTTTTGTCTATAATGTCTATACAGCTACTATCCCCTCTGCACTGCGGTCCTTGTCAACACTGACTCGACTGTAATGCACCTTCTCCTTCTATCAGTACAGAGACACTTTAAAGGAGATCACAACAACTGAGATTGGTTCAGGTGGGACTGCTTGTGTATTCTCCTCAACTCTGTCCATTAGAAATGAATGTGTGCTGCCTAGATTATTTCCACAGGTGTCCAAAGGCAAACTCTCTTTGAATGGAACTACATTTATGTGCTGCACTGGAGTTGTGGGATGTTCAGGGTGGAAACCAAAGATGGAGGGTTGACACTGAGAGCTTAGCATGAGACTTTTACATCTATAGATGCCACGGGTTCTCTTCCATGGAGTTTGCCACCATTGTTCCACAGTAGAATCGAAACGGACAAACTAAACAATGGTCCTAGATTGTTGCATTTCATGGCCACTGTAGTTCCTTCTTCATACTCGAAAGAGAAGGTTGAGTGGAGGGAGTTGCAATCAGCAACTACACCGCTAGATGCCACTAAATCCTACGCACTGGTATTTTAAGTTTGAAAAGCTACAGATCAAATACAACAACAACAACAACAACAACAACAACCTCTAAGCGAACAATCTACACACTGAAATGATGCTAACTCTAACCGGTCACTAATGGTACAAAAAGTAAACAAGCTAACAGCTGTTACCTTTTCTCTTGCAGGGATTGAGACATTTTAATGCCTGGGCTCGCATCCCCATGTACAAACGTTGTACATAGGGATGCGTCCTAACTTTGGTCCATCACTGTTGTGGGGAGTGTATCTGATATCTCTAGGAAGAAAACCTGGCCTGCCTGTTGAAAGAAACAAACAAGTAGATGTCATGTTATTAAATGTTTTTTTTTTTCTGATGCTGTAACCAACATTTACACTGAATCGGCCTGAGATCATGTAAACAACGTCCCTTCTGCTCTTGTGTCATGTTTTATCAACATCTCACCGGATGTCATCCAAAGCAGATTATCTAAACAGCACACTATGATTTTTTTTTATACCATGTGACTCATGTAGTGCACGCTGTTTGCTTTACATTTTTATCCAAAGTGCCTGTGAGTACCACTGACCCGTTCCGTGTTTGCACTCACTGGCAGGTTTGCATGCAACCCTGGGGCACAAAGTTAGTGTGCACGGGCAGCCGCTCTGATTCTGACAAGGTCAGAGTTCATTTCACATTGTTGTGTCATTTGTCATTATTTTCCATCCGCAGAGTGAAATACTTTCAGTTATGTTCCCGAGGCTGACTTTCATATTGTTTCCTTCTGTCAGAAGACATTCAAATGGTAATTCAGCCGTCGTTTTACAGCTCCTGTCATTTGCAATACCTGCACTATAAAATATATTATTGCACTTTCACAGTAAATTCACAGTAATATATACTAATTGTTTTACAGTAATATAGATGCAAATCACAGTATTGTACTGTGTTTCTACAGTAAGCAGACACGATATTACTGTAAAAAAAAATACAGTATTTTAATGTAAAATTACATTATGATGACGTAACCACATCACTACTTTAAAACTACATTATCCTCTTGTTAAATTACAGTATACTGCTGTATTATTACTACAACTCAGTAGCCATTAAATCCCTACACATTTACAGGATGTGTATTACATTAAAATACCGTCATTTTACACAGAAGCTGAATTTTTACATTTTGTTTCAGCTGTCTGTGTTTGACGTTGTGAATGTGTAATTCAGTTTGTCATACAAGAGCAGCGACCTGTTTTCTTCCACCTTGTTTCACTGTACTGAAAAATAAAGGTGAGCCTTCATTAAGAAAGAGTGGGAGAGAAACAAAAGACAAAAATGATTCATTCAGGTGTTTTTATACAGAACGTATCCTGCAGTAAGTAGCTATGGAATAATCTCAATTATTAATTAAGTTGTGACAGATTTATTGTAACCACAGAGGTATACTTTCTGGTTTCTGAATCAGATTAAGTATTGCACGGCGGTAAAACCAAAAGGCCAAACACACCATTATCACTGTGCTCCAAATGAGCACAGAAACATTTAAAGCTGTAAAGGACACAACACAAACGTCCAATCTGTTTTAATTAACTCCTTATCGAGCTGTGCGATTATGTTTGGGGTATGTAAGCAAGAAAAACAGCCACACAATTACAGAACAACGTCCACATCTGCTCCCCAGACAGCCACCAAACTTCTGGTACATAATCCCAAAATGATTTTTTTTTTCTTCTTCCTTCCTTCCTCTTCTCCTTTACTCTACCGCACTTGAGCACCTGGGGGAAATGTAATTGCATCCTCGTCCTGGCAATAATACAAGCAGACTGGCCTTATGCATTATTCATGCTGTCTAACGTGATGCGTTGGATTTTTAAATTAGAGGTCATCCTGTGTTCTGGCTCGGGACGCCGTGGGAATTACCTGCTCCACAAGATGCATGTGAGTTTGAATTAATCTCTGTGTATTGCTGTGTGTGTGTGTGTGTGTAAGTGTACAGTATGCGTCCTGCATAAAGCAGTTTATGTATTCGTGCATGTGTGCCTATCCTTGAGTGAGAGTGCCTTTACTGTAAGTGTGTGCCTAAGTATCTCCAAGCTTTGCTGTATTTGTGCAGCGTATGTGTCCGTGCATGTTTGATATCAGTTATCTCCCTTGTGGGATTAAAGCTAACCTCTCTGTTTACCTGAAACTTGTATGATATTTGCACCTGGAAGCATATGGCTCCATGACCTGACTCCTGTTAGAGTGCCATCAGGTCGCTGTTTCACTAATCTGACCAATCTGGCCGGGCCAAACCAACAAGGATGAATTACAGTGACAAAGAACATTTGTTTTTAATTAATTATGCAGTATGAATAATGGGCCTTGACTCAGTTGTCAGGATTTGACGTTTTTTAGCAATTGTGAGAACTCGACGATTTGTTGTGGACCTTGAGGTGAGACTTTTAGCCATGCTAGTGGCTCAGTTCACCACACTCACACAGGGTGCAGTCCAATAGTCAGTTTTGCTTAGGAACCTTCCTAACTGTTAAAGAAAGGAGCTTTAATGCTTCCTTTATTATCTCCTTTATCCTAGGATACACCAGACCATCCTTTACCAAAGGAAAGGAGGTAATGCCGTCACAGATTATCGACCTGATAGCACTCTAAGAGGACTGAGGCCATAGAGCCACATGAAGAACATCTGTATACACTTGTACATGTTTGCACACATGCGAGGTAAAACAGCATACTTTATAACTCATTAGCTAGCGTTAGACAACAGCTAACATTTGCATTCAACCGCATCCTGTTTGATAGTGGTACACGATACAATAGGAATCACTCACTGTTCACCAAAGTGCTTGGAGCACACTATTATGTTGAACGTTACTCAGAAATATGTGCTCCAGTGAGCAGAATGTCATATAACATCACTGACTGATGTTAGCATTTAGCTCACAGCATCACCTCACAGAGCAACACACGTGCTGTACACCATTTATTTGAAGCACTGCACTTCACACACATTAATTTCACACACTTTGACACCGGCACACTGTTACATACAAACATAAACACATGAAAAATATGACATGCTTGTACTATCTCTGCATGAATTCACCTTAGCAGTGTACTGCAGCTGCACGTCTTTCTGAAAGCGCTGCAGAGTGAAACCACAACACTGAACATGTAGCGCTGCGGGACGCAGACATAAAACACCTGTACATCCATCCAACATCCGCTCTGGTGTTTCAGCTCACTTGACAGGCCAGCGAGTTTTCCTGTGTGCAGATTTGAATCCTGCTTCAGTAAATTATTCAAACAGTTCAAGTTTGACTCTTGAACCCAGCAACTGCACATAGTTACAGAGTATACAGTGTGCTGTTTGACAGAAACTGAAGCAGTTTCCCACCAAGACTTCAAAAATATCTAAAGCCCTACTAGTGGACCAAAACTGCAGCCCTTGTGGGATGTTTCTGGTCTGCAGTGGTCTGTATGTATCAAAAGTGGTCCAAGGATTGAAAAGGAAACTCATCTTTTACATCATGTGGATGGCCCGGGGGTAGCACAAAGCACCAGGATGCACTAGGGGAAGAAGGCAAGCTGGTGAAAGTGTGATGCTTTGGACAATGTTCTGCTGGGAAACCTTGGGTCCTGCCATACATGGCGATGTTACTTACCTGACACCTACCTAAGCATTGCTGCAGATCATGGAAATGGTATTCCCTGATGGCTGTGGCCTCTTTCAGCAGGATAATATGCCACAAAGCAAACATGGTTCAGGAATGGTTTGAGAAACACAACAAAAAAGTTCAAGGTGTTGACTTAGCCTCCAAATTCTCCAAAGTCTCAATCCAATCGAGTATTTGTTGGATTTGCTGGACAAATAAGTCCGATGCATGGAGGCCTCACCTCGAAACTTACAGGACTTAAAGGATCTGCTGCTAAGGTCGCATCTTCAGAGGTCTACTGGAGTCCATGCCTCGACGGGTCAGGGCTGTTTTGGCGGCAAAAGTAGGAACCCAAACAACATAGCACAGATACTCGTACTCACTAGTTATCACAGTTTTTTTTCTTTTAAAAAATAATTGCCATAATTTAGCTTCCATGAGTCAAATTAAGTGATTGCATTTTGCAGATTTATTCTGATGTGCTACATTATCCTGACAGCCCTGCAATTAAAACACTTTCCAAATGGGATAAAAAGTTGCTTTTGAAAATGGTTTGTAGGAGATTGGATTGATATCACCATCGCATTACTATTATAGCTAGAAAGCATTCAGAGTTCTGACTGTTGGTGATTAGGACATCCAAATTACATTACAAACAATTAACTTATCTGCCCTTGTTTGCATCCACACACATACAGTATATGGATTGTGTCTCTGTGATGTTGCACTATTCTCATCTCCTTCCCCTCCCTCCGTCCTGACAGAACAGCCAGTGTGTGAAGTGCGATGTCAGGCCCTCCTGCTGCTCGTCGATCATGATTTTCCTGGTAGAGCTCTCAATAACTCAGCAGGCCCTCATGCACCATGAGAGAGCAATTAGGTCGACTGACAACTGCATTTTTCTCCTCAGCAATAAAGTGGCGCGACCCGTTGGTATTAATCTCAATGGAGATTCTGACTGATGTAATGAACGGATGGTTTCCCGCTGAGCTCGGCGCTGCTGCTGTACAGTCGCCTGTCTTCCTTTAACCTGAAATGAAGAAGAGGAGTTTTTTTGTTGTTGTTGTTTAGGATTGAAAAATTTCAAAAGTGGGTCAGCTGAGCTTAAAGGCTGGTGTAGACAAAAGTAAAGGTCACATATTCCTCTAGACATGAACATGGACGATGAAAAATGTCTGCTTTGTATCATGTATGATATTTACCTCCAGCTGAATGTGCTTTAACCCTTCGAACACTTTCACTCCCTTTGTTTACAGGCTAATGTCGCAGTCACTCCATGTCTTAACACCGTCCAGTGTCCATAGGAACTTTGACAACACCCCATGACTGGTGTCCATTGACCATGTATAAAGATGGACGACATGACAGTTCCCCAAAAGTGATGCTAAAACATCTTGATCAAGTGATGATTGACAGCTGAGCCCTGATTGAGTTTACCTGGTGTATAGGTAACCTCGATTACCATTGCACAGACTCCAGATGTCACCGGCAAACAATGGCAGCAAATATCCGGGGGTACAGTGGGAGGAAGCCAGGAGATGTGTTGGCCATCTTTATATATGTCAGTGTTTGCGTTCAGTGGCGACCCTCAGAGGTTTACACCACACAGTAAATATCTGTGTAGAAATAGAGTGTCCGTGGTTCAGATATTAAAATTACATTGAGGGGACACTTTGAGCCTGAGTTCATTCAGATCTTGTTTTGGCACTACAGTTCCCAGCATGCTTTGGGTGCTGCAAACCTGATACAAAGTGTTGTTTAATACTGGTGAACATGCACCATGGAGAGCTGGTTGCATGCTGCGTTAGCTGACAGCACTGTCTGTCTGCTCTGTGACAATGATGGTTACAGCACTGATGTTGATGTTGAGATGAAGAGGAGCGATTATTATTCTGCATATTTGTGATGCAGGTCGTCTTGTGATACAACAGGACCACATTGTTCTGTCCTCCAGAGATCCAGACATTGTTTTTTTTTTGTGTCTCCTCCACAGGACGTTTTGTTTCTGACCATCCACGCTGCTGTGGCTGCAGCTGCTGTACTTGTTGTACCTTAAAAAAAAAGACCTTCTCAGCATTTCAATGATACGGACTCAGTGGGCAGATGGGACCTTGTAGGAACTTTTATGGTTTTAGAAAATATACACTTGCCAACAACAAAAGAGATGTTAGTATTTGTTGACTTTTTGTGTTGCTGAATGCCATATTCGGTGGTGAATTTTATGTTATAGTGCATTCAAGGTATGGCAGGTTTTGTTTGTTTCTGTTCTTCTGTCTAACAGCCTGTCATAACCACAGATCAGTCTTTACATTAACTAATGATGACCTGGCAGAAAGGAACACAGAGAACATTAACGTAACTGCAAACAAGATTAATTTAGTCCAAAGGCTGAGAGGCAGAGGTGATTAGCAACAGCAGCAGCTAACAGGTGAAGCTCATTAGTAGTTAGACGCTTCATGACCTGCAACTCAGCAGCTGAAAGTCATACATGCTGATCACACTGTGCGGTCACAGCTAAACACTGCCACGCCACAGACATGTTCACAGAAAAGGAACGTAGCTTAGCATCACAGCTACTGCCAGTATAATAACAGAAGCACATAACGGAAACAAAGACAGATAAAGTCTTTTCTGCCAGCTTCATGATGATCAACAGAAGTCCAGAAAAATTCCAGGTACGAAACAAACACTGATTATTCCTGCGGCATTAATTATGGAGCTGCAGTTGATCAACTCTGGAGACGGTTTTTGATGTTTTTGTGTGTAGCAATGAAACTAAACGCTCAGCACACTGTTCCCAAGGTGCACTGCAGTTAAAAAAACACCCAATCACCTAGAATAAGATCTGTTGATGTGTCACTAAAGGCTAGCTGTAGCTAAATATTGCAATTTGTAGACACATAATAACATAATTGTTTCTGAATTAGTTCAGAATAATAATAATAAAAACAGGTAACGCAAAGTGAACTATCTTTGTCTGCATACGAACTCTGAGGATTATGGGTAGTGTAGTGCTTTCCACTGTCCAAAACTTGCAAATAAAACAATAACGGCCACAACATTAATCTTATTGTTGAATTACCAGAGACGCTTTCCTGCGTTTGTGTGAGAAATGTTGATGATACCATTAAAAGAAAACCCTACATACATAAAGAAAATACTTCCAGGCAGCCGGTCCTCTGTAGTGGGGTTGATATTGGAGTCAACAGACTGCTGGAACACCTTCTCTGATTATCTATTCCTGCCATGGATGGGTTTACATTGAAGTGAACGGGAAGTTGAAGTCTCAAAGGGTCCTTGGGCATTGCATGACAAAGCGTCGGTATTTGATGAGCTGGGAAGTAGAACAGGTTGGAGAGAAACACGCAGAGGAACGTCTGTTTTCGGTGAATTATCAGAGTCGTGTTGCCTCCGGTGGCTTCACTGCTGTTTGCTGTACATATTCTCTAACAGAAAAGTACTGCTGAAGAACTTTTAATCTTACCTTTCATGTGTATCTATCTCTATTTAACTTAAGCCTTTCAAATCTGATACATCATCATTATTGCAAAAAAAAAAATCTGCTAACTTAATCAGAAGTGCCCAAAAAGCAATCACACTGCACAAAGAACCAACGTGCAAGATGTTGACTCAGTATTTTATAATGACGTTCTTTTCGCTCACTTTACTCTCACACGGTGTGTGACAGTACCCGATCGTTTGATTCGTTCTTTGTAAAAAATTCTGAAAATGGAAGCTTTAGTGATCAGAAGACTTAAACATCACATGAACTGTCCAGAACAATTTAGCTGAAAAGATTTCAGCCACAAAACTGCTCAGACGGTAAAATCACATCCGGAAAACAAAAATTCCTTTTTAGTTCTTTGCTTTTGATCCTGATAACGTGAATTTTATCTGATGTAATTCAAATTTAATTATCAAAATGACAAAGTATTTTCTCCTGTATCTTCTTTTCTGATCTTGTAAAGCACTGTGTGCGGCTCCGTTGTTTATTCTGGACGTTAAGCAGCCGAATTGGCTCACCACCACTCCATTTCAATCTCCACCCCCCTCCGGAGGACCGTCCAGGTCGGTCCGTGAGGATCAGGTAGTAAGAAAGCAAGTAGCTGCAGGTTATTCTGTCTGTCTGACATTCCAACCAACCGTGGAGAGAAGCAGCCGGCCGTCTCAAGGACAGCAGGGCTGACGCACATGAGAGAGGAAGACGATCAGGGGCCGAGGGACAGAAAGATAAAGACAGGGGAGGGACAAGTTTGGTGATGGAGATAGGTAGACTGAGAGCAAAGAGAGAGAGAGCACAGGAATACAATTCATCAGTCTGGCTAAATTAAGAAGATTGCTCAATGTGGTCCCCTGTGTGAATATGAAGAAATGTGCCTCTTAATGTGATTGCCAGTGGCGGCAATGCCATAACTCAAGGTTGAGGTTGGAAGATGCGAGCGTGTGTGTGGGTGGGGGTGGCGGTGGTAGTGTGGGTGATTATACGAGGACATTTACAATGTGATGATGCCAAGCGAGCATCAAGGAGAGCGGAAGCTCAGGCCAGTCAGCAGCTTCACCTTGTCGAATGCAGAGCTGGACAGCGACCCGAGCTAACCGCTAAGAGCATTGGAAGTAGAGTTCGGCTCGAGCCAGACGCTGCAAATGTGAGCTGAAGCACGGCTGATGTTACCATGGTTACAGCTTGCCCGTTTAGCCTTATTACACATGCAGGCAGTGCACCATCGTGTTACATTGTTTTAAATACTGTAAACAACAAAGACCAGCACTGAACAGGAAGTACCTTGGCTGTTAGCAAAGTTGTCGACTTTTCTATTTTTCTATTATTCTTTAGGCGTCCACTTATTTGCATCACAAGTTCTTATTCACTGAAATTGTGAAATTTCTTGAGCCTTCCTGGGTTGAAGTGCTGAATAAATATCAGCAGAGGAAGCCAGATAAACCTGAACAGTAAGCAGAGTGTTGGGGAAGGATGTGATCCATTGGGGACATCCTGCAGGTACACTGGCCATGATGCAAGTCTGCATCTTTTGAATGAAAGTCTGTGGTAGCCCTGTGATGTTTGTAGCCTCTAGTGCTGCATGTACACTCTCTTTACCTGCAGGCTTCTCACTGTAGCCACCACAGTCTGTTCAGAACACGAGCGATGATAATATGAGGGTGTAATGTGCCAAACGCCGCAATCTGCCAGACAATATGTTCACCAAATAATGTTTTCCATCAACAAGAATGTTCCTGTAAATAATGTAAGTGTTATATCCTGTGAAGACCTCAGTTTATTCAAACGTGCACTAATGAGGTGTCTCATAACGAGCTCGGGCAATCCCTGTCAAAGTCACAAAATATTACACGATCAGTTTGTTCTTAAGCGTTTGTCTCTTGGACGGTCTAGTTCCTGAATTGTGTTGCAGTTTGTCTTTAATAGCACGCCGTTGTCTTCGATTAAAGAGATAGTGCCATGACAACCAAAGCTGTGGGATAGAGTGCTGTTTGAGCCTGTAATATGGACCTGAGCCCAGCTGGAATCATTGTTAATGTTAAACATAATATTTCATTCCAACATTAAACATATATCACTAACATTTATATTTTAGGCCTTAACCTGAACACCAAGCCAGCTTTTAGTAGTCTAACCTTACTGAAATTAAATTGTATGCTAAGAATATATCCAACAGAAAAACTTTGAGTTTTTTAGCTTCTAATATAAGAAATGAATGTTTGCATATGAATGAAATCTGAAGGACGGGGCAAGATAGTCAATTAAAACACACAACTCTTCCCAAAACACATAAAATATTACTGCCAACTTCACAATAAAGAACTTTTAATACACTTTCCCTTGACCTGTTCCACCGCATAGAACATGGACGTATGTGACGTCAAGTTTCTGAAGAGCCGTCGTGAAGCTCAGTGTGGTGGCTCTGAAAATACCAGAAAAAAAGAGCCTTACTGTGAGGGATTGAAACCAAAATCTTAATTTTCATATTTGATCACTCCAAACAGCTGCTGAAAATGTCACATTATCTGTTCAGCCAATTATCTGCAGGAAGGAAAACAAACCCTGCACCAAAGCAACCAAATGAACATTAATGGCTGGTTATTAAAGTCTTAATTTTAGGGTGGTTCTCTCTTCTAAACAATTATTCGATAAACTGAGGTGATCGTGAATGAGGCATTTACAAAAAGAAAGCTGGGATGAGCCTCTGCCTCGTTAGTGTGTAAAAGAAAACTGAAAATGAATCGACACAAAAGCAGCTCAGGCCGTCAGCGACCGTGAGGAGAGGGTCAGGAAAAAAAACCCAGAACAGAAGAAACAGCTCCAACGTCTAATGAGAATCGGGGTGGGTCGTGACTGGCTTGCGCTGGTCGAAGAAAACGCTGTTTTGTCAAAATACGGGCAATTTAGGATCACGAGCATCCTCCAAAGGGACGGGAACACACAGACACTCACGTTCAACAAATGAGCAGGCAACAGTGTCTTTCATTCTGTCCTTCCTCAGTCTATTCTTAGTAGCAGTGGGTTTTTTCTGTCTGTGTGTGTTTAAACGGCATGCTAAACCCAATGTGACCTTACTAATCGGTTCAGTACAGGTTCTACAAATAAGACTAATGTCAGACTCTGTCGTCATCAAATCATTTTAGATAAAGGCAGGCAGTCCTTGTACATAAACGACAAAACAGATGCAGGACTGAGATCATCATCAGAGCATCGTTAACCCCAGAAGTCATCTTGACGGCCCAAAGAGCCAAATGTTGACTGTTGGTAGGAGATGACACATAAACACAGCGATCCAGGTCAAACCAGGACACTGACGCTGAAGCAGCTAAATGGAATTCAGCCGTTACACCTGTACATCCGCAAACTGCAACTTCAGCACACGTATAATCAGCCAAAGTGATTGGCAACGTGTGTGTGTGTGTGTGTGTGTCGCAGGGTTCTGTTTCTAACCTCCTCGAGGTTTCCAAAAAAAAAAAAAATCCAGGCTTAGTCGGAAAAATTGATGTTTCTGATTTATTGTCCCACCTCACCAGGAGCAAACAGTGCCGATACAAAAAGAAAAAACTAAAGTGAATGAAACAAAATTCTCAAGTTCATAAAGAAAGGGAAAAAATGACTTCTTCAATAACTCAGCTTATTCTCTGACGCTGTTACCTCCTCTGTAAACACTCCCTCTTATAGTCGTAGCCCCTCCCACCAGGTCTAATATTTAAAACATAAACATCTTTTTCTTATAGCGCACATTTCATAACAAACATTATACAACAGTGTGAGTTTGGTCCACATTTCTCCTCCATAGATTAACAAAAACATTTTTTTAAGAGTCACATGATTAATAACAGCGCACGTCATCGCCCTGTTTAATGACGATGATGATGACGCTCTGTTTCTCCACCGGAAGCCGACAGGTACTTTGTGGCGGTACTTTGCGGTAAGTTTTAATCATCTGACTGAGTGCATGCGCGCGCGCACACACGCACACCTGAACTGAACTACAGCTGCCACGTGTGCGCCATTATTGTACAGTGAGGGGAAGAAGAGGGATGCGTGTGTTGTCATGACCATTTAGCACTGAACAGAGCAGGGTGTGTGTGTGTGTGTGCAGAGTTTTTAACATTTAAAACTTTTTTTTTTCTTCCTGATTTCTCAAAGTACATTTTGAATTTTCTGGATATAATGACAGATTTCAACGATGTTTGTAAAGTGACACCAACCAAATATATCAGAGTTTTCATTTTTACGTTGATTTTAAGTTGTTTTAAATCAGTTCAGGTTCAGTTAGTTTCCTGAGTAATTAGTTTTTATAGTTTAAAATGTAAAAAATATCTTAATATTATCAGGGGCAGGCTTTAAGAAGCTCAGTGTAACAGGTATTTTATCACAAACCCACTTCAGTCATGTAGACGTGAATGAAAATGTTTCCCACACTTTTATTTATTTGTTTTTAGCTAATGGACGTATATATCACTGAAGAATTTTGCTAGATGTATAATAATGAGCTCATGAATCCAATAATGGCATCACTGTGGCAGTTTTATTTCTGGATAGCGTTTTATTGAAAGTCGCTGAATTCTGTGATGATGAGAGATGAGAGGTGCTGTGCTGTATATGCTGCAGAGAGAGAGAGAGACGTGTGTCCTTTGAGCCGTCTGCATGTTGTAGTTCTGTCTTCTCACCATGTCGGATCCATGCCTCCTATAACAGCCATCGATTAACTGCTCTGATATGAAAAATGCTCAAGTTCAGGCCTTTCCTCAAGTCTTCCTCTGAAGACCGTGAGAGTGGACATGATGACCTTTAGTAATAGATAAATGTTAGTAAGACGCTGCTTTCATTAGGAAACCGGAGCTATTGATCCGTGCTGCAGGCCTGCTGCTGAACATCGTCCTTACTCAGAGCAGCAAACTGAACATTTAAACTGATGATGGTAAAACAGAAACACACAGTGGACTTAAGCATGTGGGTAAATACACACAGAGCACATATATAGTACAGCTGGTGATTTGTGCTGCTGCTGTCAGTCTTCAATCACTGCCGTTCTCAGTGGACCAGAACAGCTCCTGGACTGTGAGTCAATCACATCAACCGTCAACTGTCTTTGCATCAAGAGACTTCACATTTTTCTTTTCCTGCTGTGAACTCACCTGCAAGAGAGCCAGAAGGTAATCAGCCCGGGTCCAAACGATGTTCAGTGTGTTTGTTTGGGTCGGGTATGTTCCTGTTTTATCGCTGCAGGTCTCAATCAGTCCATCCATGTGATGTGTTACAATCACACCGCAGGAGGAAGATGTTGAGTGTTTGTTTATTGATTCTGCAAAACCCCAGATTATGTTCAATGTCAGAGAGTCTGTGGCTATGACTGAGTTAAGGTTAGGGAGTAAATGTGACTGAAGTAAGTCCGTAATAACGGGTAACATTACAGAGACACTTAATGTGCCGGTTAATGTTAATTAAAAAACGATGACTGGTCTGTGATGGGATGAAGGTTTGTTTATTCTGTTGGTCTGCTTTGCATGGCTGCATACACTGAACAGTGGATGTTGTCGTTGTGTTGCTGCGTCAGTGATTTGCTTCTTCTATACTCTGATTTTGTGGCTTTCTTTTCGTAGCGCTTGCCATGTTGATGGCTTTTGTTCTGCTGGAGGTGAGAGGGGTGGAGGTTAGTCGTTCAGCTTTTGCATTTCTTCAAGTCGCACTTGTTGCATCCTTACTTGGTTTGGTTTGTTATTTCAGCCATTGCCCATCTTAAAGTCCAAACACTTTTTCCTGTGTTTTCTTGACCCATCCATCCACCCCAACCTCCACCAGACTTTCTTGTTATTTATACCACTGCTAAGCTGCGGTATTTAAGGACTGAACTGGCTGAAATAAACCCTTAAATTGGTAAATATCAGCGTTCTGTCTCTGTGGCTGTTTGGGGCTTGTGGAAGATGAGTCTTATTCATGTTGTGTCTCGGCCCGCACTAGACGGGGCGTAACAGTTGCCACTTCAGCGTCTTGTTGTCTGTTTATATTTCTTAACCTGTCACTTCATTGGTTTTCGAACATCTTGCCAGAGGACTGCAGTTGAAAATTAGCCACCTGGCACATTTACAGAAATGTTGATTAATGTGTGTGGTCCTAAATTAAATGAAACCCTAAAATCTTTACCAATCTTTCCTTAACTTTAACATTAAAGTTGTACTTAAGTTAACATAGCCAAAGCTCACGCATAGAGGTGTCAGATCATAAAACAGTTGCATGAATCTTCCAGTTTCAGGAGAGCTGCTCTGCAAGAACAAAACGCCTCTACAGAGATCAATAAAGTATCACATTAAGAACAATCACAGGCAGATGGCATCCTGCATCCTCAATCTGAGCAACACAACCAACAAATCAATGGAATCCATTTACAGAAATACAGCCAGCGCGTTGATGAAGAGAAGTTGGTAAAAAGTAAAAGTCAGCAGCACATTTTCACACATTACAGTTGTTGTATTGGGGTCAACATAAATTACATCCAGTGATGTACAACTTCTGTTTGAAAAACAACATGAATAAGAAAATATAGCACTTAGAGAAGGGACACTCAACTTGCTTTGCCCAGGGGCTGCTTGTGCAAAATGACGGGAGGTCAGGGGTCAGTCAATGAACAAACATTAATAATATGTATCAGATAAAACGAATAAACGTTAGGATTCTTGATCTGGCAGCATTACTGGAACAAGCGAACACATGGCTAACAGTGAAAACAGCTTTGGTAGTCTCGTTTGTGCTCAATATGCTTCCAGAGTCGTTTAAATAAAAGTCGACAAAAAAAACGAATATTCGAGCTCGCTGTCTCTCAAAAAAACAAATTATTTAAATCCAAACCATTGTTTGAATAGTGGGGAATCACCATGGGCGAACCGTTTCACATGTCTGAAGTCCGCCACCACTTGAAACTTGTACTAGAGGGGCTTTGCAGCCCCGCCAACCCACCACTTCCTACACCAATGTCAGCACTGTGCAGGTCTGGTTTACGTGAACTTTTTCTCAACAGTCAAATGTCACCGCTTCTGCGTGATTTTGAAATCGAGAATTCCTCTTGCAGGCCTGTTCATTGGAGGTTGGAGGCATTGAAAGCAAAGGACGCCTAGTGGTTAATTTGTTGTGTGCTTAATGTCTTGGGATGCGCCGCCAACGATCCAGTCTAGCTACACCGTGTGCACCGGCTACCGACTGTTCTACCTGCATGTGGTCCTGCAGGTTGCGCAATAAACGCGTGCTGTACTGGACAGCGACCATTTACTGTCACGGACATGGGCCTTCAGTTGAGGATCACTGCTCTAGAGCAACACTAAGCTAACCGTTTGATTTTAAGATGCAACAATGGCCAAAACTACAAAAGTTTGACAAGTTCTATTAAACTGAATTTACCCTGCAGTCAAAAACTGTTGGTCTGAAAATGTTTGCACTGAACAAAGTGTCAGTGAATGAACTGTCATTTGTTTGCAGCAGTGCATTCAAAGAATTCTCATTTGAAAATGCGTCAAACTCAATTTTACTGGGAGCGTTCGGATACAAAATGACATTTGTTTAGGGAGGAAAGTGTGTCTGACTCTGTCTGCTGTGCATTTCTCCATCGGGGACTTGAACTAGGACCTTCCAGTCACACAGCTGTTGGTCTGAGCTTCTCCACTCTGTCCCAGCCTCCACCATGTGCACCACCTTCTGCAGTGATGGGTCATCTTTGTGGCTCGACCCACTCCAAACGAAGACCGAAGCCAATTACTGCCTGCTTGCGACTATAAATAACCACCACAGCACTTAACTCCGCATTTACATAAAGAGCTATAATGGCCGTGTAATGGTTTAAATATTCATCATGCTTCCTTTGCATCCCACTGAATTATAAAAAGAAAACTGTCCTGTTGGAAAGCTTTCCTGTTTCTGTGCTTGTGACCAACCAAGAAAATGACAAAATAAAAGATGTCGTATTCCTCAGCTCGGGTTTTAAATAAAATATTAAATAAAACTTTAATGAAGTTTTAGTTATGTACAAAAACTGGGCTGTGCAGCGTGGGTGAAATTATTTTTATTATATATTTTTTTTACATATCACGATCCAACATGTAAGCAAAGTCACATGGATGTTAATAAAACTGGCTTCTACTGTTATGTATAACAGTCGACCAAACTCTTAATACTTTTTACAGTGGAACAATAACTTAAGAAAAGCATAACATCGTAACAACATTTTACCAAAATTATCATCCAACACTGAATTTAAAAAGCAGCCAAAATGAGTCAAAACTCCCCGTAAAACTACAGATAACTTTCATTTTGCAGTTCGTGTTGTTTGTTCAGTGCAGCATGTATGAATCTGA
The DNA here is from genome assembly GCA_036365135.1 of Miichthys miiuy. Lineage (NCBI taxonomy): Eukaryota > Metazoa > Chordata > Actinopteri > Sciaenidae > Miichthys > Miichthys miiuy. The sequence continues at coordinate 24,759,084 of CM071611.1, read as the reverse complement.
AATATATGGAAAACAAACATTAACTCAAACACCATGTATGAATCGTCCTTGTTAGTATTTAATATCTATCCAGTCGTCTTTTTCCCCATTAATGTTTCTTGGATGTTTTTTCCTCATCTTGTAGAGTCTGTGGACTGAGCGTGTCGTATATGCTGCACAGATTACAAAACCCCTGAAGGAAAATTTGCAATTTGTGATATCAGGTTATAAATAAAAATCGACCTGACTCACGTGAAGTATTTACATTATTAATCCACCGCAGGCCTGAGGTAGAAATGTCTTTACACTAATGAAGACATCATATCCATATTCAGCAGCTCCCCCCCCTCTATATATATGTGTGTGTGTGTGTGTGTGTGTGTGTGTGTGTGTGTGTGTGTGTGTGTGAGTGTGTGTGTGTTCTTCAGTACCACTCAGCCTTGTGATTCCTTCAGTGCCTGCAGGCATTTGAATCAGAGTCACGTTCCAGCGGACACTTCGGACAAAACGGTCCTCAGGAGGAGGAGGAGTGTGTGTGTGTGTGTGTGTGTGTGTGTGTGTGTGTGTGTGTGTCAAAATAGAAGGTTCTACAGTAACATTAGGAAATGATGGCACTGTAAAGCACAAAACATACATAAATTATAAACCATCAATATGCAAATGATGATGATGATGATGATGATGATGATGATAACATGGAGATTCGTACCGCGTGTGAAAAACTGGCTGGTAAACAACAAAACAAAGCAGCAAATCTGTGATTATGAACGGGAGTTCATCCTCTGGGGAGCAGGAATGTGATCAGACTCACTGAAGACTTTCTAAAAACCAGGATTCATCCACAAAGATCAATATGTAGGTTTTTCAACCCATACCAGAGGGCTAAAAAAAAAAAGCATCAGGATTCATCCACTGAGGACCATCCAGTCCACATCGATCCACATCGATGGTTGTTTGGTGGCAGCCTGGCCAGCAGCCACTGAGATAACTGATTCTATCTATCTATCTATCTATCTATCTATCTATCTATCTATCTATCTATCTATCTATCTATCTATCTATCTATACACACTAACAAAAAACAATTATTAATTGGAGTACTCCTGTGAAACACTATGAAATTATGAAATTTCTCAAACTTTCACTAAGATTTCCAGTTCAGATGATTGTTTATTCATAAAGAAATCCAAATAAAGTTTTTGGGTTACACTTCGTCTAGTTTGCCTGCAGATGGTTTATATGAGTGTTTGTAATATTCTTTAAACTAAATGTAGGTGGACTGTCCAGATAAAGTGTTTCCTGCAGCCTTGCATAACATAGATACATAAATAGATCATACACCATCATCATACGACATAAAACAGACATCCATGCAACATTTTCTATCCACACCCCACCTGTATTAAAATGCAGGTCTATGTGACACTGAAACTTATTTTTCTTATTTTTCATCTTGTTTTCTTGGTTTTATTTCTCTTTATTGTGTTTTCAGATTTATTGTTTGACGTGTGAAGCTCGGTGGATTTCCTCTGTGAGTTTCTCTTTGAGCTCCGCAGACACATGAACTCTCTCTTTAAGAATATGATACTTCTGTAAGCTCCGTCTAAACTCTTCAATAACTTCTTATTACAGTGTTTCTTTTTTTTTTTCCTCAGGGGGCTCTGAGTGAGGGGCAGCGGTCATGTCCTGCTACTGACACCTCCACCGGCCAATCGGTGACGTGTTCCAGGACCGGGCTGGCCAATGGCAGCGTCCTGTGGGCGTGTCTGTCCACTGCGAGGTGCGTTTTGTGGAGTTTGCTAAATGACTGCAGCAAGAAAATACAGTGTCGGAGCGCACCGAGGCTGCCTGCTGTCTGTACTGTACCTCCGCGTGTGTGTCTGTGTGTGCGTGTGTGTGCGCCGGGCAGGAGCCACTGTCACTGCCGCTCTCCTTGCCATGGAAGAGGGTCCACATCAGTGCGATACGCAGCTGTCTACGTTATTCTAACACTGTCACTTCTCCTCTGGGGATTCAGTTCTGTTTTTTTTTTTTCGTCTGTCTAACGGAAACGGTGCCCGGATGGGAGCGGATGCGGAGCGCAGCAGCGGCCGCCGGTGCGTCTCCAACTTGACCACCACCAGACAATGGGAGTAGCTGAGCCGTGCTGCTTCAGCGCCAAGTACTACTACTACTACTACTCGCCCCTGGGAGAGAAGTACGAGAGGAAGAGGGAGAGACAGCAGCAGCAGCAGCAGCAGCAGGAGGTAAAGAAGAAGGAGAGGGAGAAGAAGAAAAGGAGGCAGACTTGTTCTACCTGCAGACCTCCTTCTCTGAGCAGCAGCAGCAGCAGCAGCAGCAGCAGCAGCAGCGCCGGGACTCCCGCAACAGCCGATACGCACGGATCCAGAGCGCCGCTCCGGCTGCCTCTGGGGTGCGTGTGAGAGAAAACGTGCCGATCTGAGAAAGAAAAGAGCATTCCTCTGCGTGGGTCCTGTTCCGTGAGTGGAATTTAGGGGATATATAACGCACATGCACAGTTTGCCAGACCTCTGGAGAGAGTGAGACTACGCAGTCCCCAAAAAAACAGCCCCGTGACTCTGAAGGAATATGTCTTATTTCCCCTTTAACCGCTGTGGATCTCAGACTGGACTGAAGAATAATTGGGTGTAATTGTGTGTCAGTTAACAGCAGCCCGTGAGCGGCTAACCTTCCTCTGGAGACCCCCCCTCACCCCTTTCTACCCCCTCTCTCACCCCCTCTCTCTATCTATCTACCTCTCTCTTCCTCTCTCTCTTCCTCCTCCTCTCTCCCCCCCTTCGTGCCAAAAACCTGGACGCGCTTCCTCCCCGCAAGCCCCGCCGGTGTGTGTGTGCGTGCCTCTGTCCGTGGTCCTGAACACAAATCTCGGGGTGGATTTTGGTGGATTTTTTTTTTTTTTTTTTTTTCTTTTTTCTTCTTTCTGATTCTTGTCTTGTCTCCTCCACGGGTGGCGGCGGCGGCGGCGGCGGCGGCGCTGGGAGGCGTGAGAGCAGGACACAAGCATGATGATGATGATTTCACGGCCGGTGAGGTCATGAGCATCCCGCGGCTCAACACCGGAGACTCCGGGATCTGAAACACGCACAAAAAACAACAACAACAACAACAAAAAAACATTTTCGACTCACCTTGGAGGTCATAAACCATCCCCATAAACCCCCCTCCTCCCCTCCTCTCCTCCTTTTCCTCCTCCTTTTCCAACACTGAAAGGATTTTTCTTTTTTTTTTTTTTTTTTCTGGAGGGGAATTCATCCTCTCAAGAGTGTGACCCCTCCTTCTCTCCTCCCCTCCCCACCACCCTTTTTTTCAACACCTTCACCCCCTCCTCCTCCTCCTCCTCCTCCCCACCCCCTCTCACACTTCCTACCAAACAAAAATGAGACTGGCAAAAATGTGCCGACTAAACGCGCTGGGGATCTATTTGTGGGAAACGGTAGTGTTTATCAGGTAAGCAGAGGCATGAAATGGACTTCACGAGTGAAAAAAAATAATCATGTGTGCGTAATTTGGCTTTGATAACGTTTGAATTTGCATTTTTATTGCTTTTGATGACATTTGGGACGTGCATGAAAAAAAAATCAGAGGAAGTCTCGAAAAAAGAATGAATCCAGGTGAAAGTTGCCTGTGTGTGTGTGTGTGTGTGTTTATGCTCATGTGCACGCCAGCCTGCACGTTACTAGTGAGTGGAATTAAGTCGCATTGAATCCAGGCAGGATTACATTGTATGTGTTGTGGGGGAGCTGACAGCCACCACTAGTGGGCGCTGTGCGTTTATGAGGAGCTTTCTCCAGACTGTCAACAGGCATGAGGAGAGAGAAACTCTCAGGGCGCCACATGTGATGCTCTTATGATTTATGGCTCTGGAAGCTGTGGACATGTGCTGATGTTGGGCATGTCGGTCAGCGCGATGAGGGTCGATGTGTGTTTTTGTGTTCTTGAACGTCAGTTTTTCATCCCAAAACTGTGAAAATGTGACAAATTCCTCTGAGCGTCTGCTTCACTTTTCCTTCCTGCATCTCATTCGTTTAATTTCTCAAGAAGACAATCAGTTGTTTTAAGGTTTCTTCTTTCATTACAAGCAAATCCATTAATTGATTAACAACAATTCATTCTGCTGCTGCTGCTGCACTGGTTGTACATCAAGCTGCCTCCCCCAAGAAACACCAGCGAGAGAGAAAACAGATTCAGTCTTTACTTTCACTTCAGAGCTGTTTTATTTATTTGTGTGTGTCCAGATGCGTCACATTCGAGGTACTTCTTTCTTTTGCCAGCAGCTACAGCACATTTTTCCTTTTTCGTCCCCTCCCTGGTGTACCCACGTAGATTTTGAGGTCATTCCTCCCCGCTGGAAGCAACATTTTACTCACCCCGCCCCCCCCAACTTCCTGCCTCCAAAGTTGCCTATTCATCATGGCCCTCTCTTACATGCTCTTGTGTCTAGCAGCCAAATCCTTGTGTTAATGTCAGACAGAGGCGTGTTGTGACTCTGCTGCCCTGAAACGTGAAGTCGCAGCCGTTGCTTCGTTGGTGACAAACGAGGAGGACGTGGCTGTCGTGACCGTCAGTTGGTTGCTTTTGAATGAACCTGTGTTGAGCAGATTCCTCGATGGTGAAACCCTTGTAAACATTGCTGATTGTGTCAACATCCGCTGTGACCAAAAGGGGCTGATGGGTACTTTTTAGTAGGCCTGAACAGAATTATCAATGACAGTGAAACATGACTTAATGAAAGGACAGACGGCATCTCTGCGTCACCAGAGGACTGAGCGGCAGACAGACGAGATGGACTGTTGAGGAGAAGTTTTGATTCAGGAGGTGTTTGGCTTCAGGCCACTGAGGGGACGTCTAATGCATCGTCGACAAGGTGAAAGCATTTAATAAAGAGTGAGAAAGCGTCAGGTGTCACTGCCCTTTGCAGGTTTCAAATGGCTCTCCTGGGATCGTGAATGAAAGCAGCAGGTTCGGGGTTTTGTTGAGTTCAGGCGACGAGTGAATGATCTTCATGCTAACTTCTGTTTGTGCACGATGATTGAGACAGAGTGACGGAAGAAGTGTTCAGAAGAGTTGTAAGCTGCGTGCTGAATATCAGATATTAAAGGTGTTAAAAGTAACTAGTTATTTCTGTAAGAAGCCATTTAATGGCTCGTTTTAATGACATTAAACGTAGGTTCCTCATCACAGGAAGCATTATTCAGCCTGCTGTTTGAATTTATCCTGACGGGTCAATCAGGATTTTCTCAGCTCTTTGACTTTTTGACAGAAATTCTGTGTTAAAAACTTCGATAGATGCACATGTTTGGCAGGCAGGTGGTTTTAATGAAAGGTGTTATTGCGGTGCATTATGGGAACTGTAGGATTCAATTGAAAGTCTCTATCTTGAGGCGTCTGCTGCACCACTTTTGATCAATCGAGTCGTCAAACTTTATGAAAGTTCAATAATAAATGAATGAGTGATGCTTTAATGTACTTTAGACCAAATCCTGACCAAGACAACTTTGAGGGGTTGAGGCCCAGTCCAGACCAAGACTAGACAGTATGCAGCATACTTGGGTACCTAATATTCACGAAAACTCTTTGGGTGGAGGTTCCTACATTGAGTCACCTCATTAAGCGTCACCTTGCAGTGTGTGTTCTTTCAGACTCTGTTTTGTAGTTTTATTCCAGAAGATTTAGCTGATATCTCCCTTCCCACAAACAAGTCAGGCAATTTAGCGATATCCCCGAAGTTGTAGTCTTGACCGGCCTCAAGCTAAAATCCAGAGTCCTCTTTGTCTTTGAGACCGAGACGAGCCTTTAAAAAGTAGTCTTGAGATTTCAAGTTTTACAACACTTCCATATTCAAATGAATAAATACAGAAGATAGTCGTGTTGTGAAGAGATAAAAAAAGCCTAAAATCAGGAAAAGTACCATTTTTTTTTTAGATAAATCTTCCAGATTATCTTATTTTCCACACTGCAGACAAACTGTGACTGAGCCTGTTTACTTACCTGCTGTCTCTCAGTTTACACTGAATGCATATTCCACTCAAATATGTCACAATCTAATTTTTTGGTAATCGTTCGGGGCGCTGCTTTGCATTCCAAACCTGCGGGCGCCTTTTGCACGTTTCACTTTATTGCATCACGTGCGGGATATTATTTCCCTGCTCAGCCTCGGAGGTATTTCATTATGTGAACTATCAAAGGCGTTTTCTACCCTCATTTCCATTGAATGAGGCAGCCGTTTACAGTTGGGGTAGGGTGGTGGCGTTGGAGAGGTGTGGGTGGTGGTGGTGGTGGGAGGCTGTCGGGAGTTTTTGCATTCAGCACACACTGTTTAGTTAATGAACCAGAGTCGGGATATTGCCGTCTCAGCTCCTCAGGCCTGGACTCTGCAGCTCCCTGCTTAATTGATATCTCTTTCCCCTCCGTTCCGACCCAGACCCCCCACACCTCATTCCACATTCAGCCTTATTACTAAACATTGATTAGCCTGTCAATGGCCAGGGCCAGACCTGATGAATACACATTTAATGCTCGCACATATCGCTCCCCTCTCTCTCTCTATCGTCCTTGCTACTGTTCATCACCAAAGTAGCAGGAGAGGAGAAGTGAGATTAGACCTGCAGGAAACTCATCTCAACAAAAACTTTTAATCTCGTATGGTCAGGTTCAAATCTGCGAATTCTGTCAAGACAAGTGGAAGAAAGTGCCGAGAAGGGTCGCCAGCACATCTCAGCAACTTTTTTTGAACAAAGTGAAGAACCATATTTCAAAGTGAAACCGAGTGTTGACCTCGTTGGTCAACTAAGAAACTATTTCATTCTGCTGTCACATCACTAGACGAGCTGATGTGGAAAAAGAGCGCCGCGGACTCCAAATGTAATGTAGAGAAACATCCATTATGTTGGATATGGATTCAAAAGCAGTGAAGTTATTCCCTTCCTCTCATCCTTAAAAAAATGTGTTTTTTAGAAATCTTTTCGAAATGAGCTGTCAACATCAGACAGAAGAAAACAGATTTGTGCACCGATGTGACACTTGATTATACAAAGTTGTTTTGGAGAAAAGTAAATTTGCTCTCTAGTTTAGCAATTTTCTTTTATTAAATCTTGTAAATTTGTGATATTTTTTCTAAGATTAATGACAATCGTTTATTTATTCACTGCAGTGTGTGAAGGTGAAGTAAACAGTCTGAAGAGACACATTCACTGTCTGTCTTTAGCTTTTAGTTGGAGCTGGGAAAAAAAATGAATTAATCAATCAGTAATCAGGACGCAGATTCATCTGATGTGTTAAATTACTGCTAATTCAAAGCGACCACTTCCTGCTGCTGCCTGAAGGGTTTTAATGTGAACAAATTTGTCACTGTAGCAGATTTTAGCGAAGTAATCTTTCCTCGGAACAGGTTGGTCCATTAGCATGTGGGCTATTTTTTGCTACAATGCTTTTCCTTTGGCAGATGTGTAACTCCAGCCCAGAGGACACAGCAGTAGATGGTGGCTCCAGTGTAGTTGACTTGTGGTTTCTGTACGTGAACCATAAACCCGCTTCACAGTCTATCTGAGCTGCAGCAGAGGAACAGACTTGAAGTGCACAAGGTGAACATGACATGTTCCTCGGGCCTCCAGCACGGCGCCCACTTTCATCGGCGCCGAGGCTCGGGAATGATTAATCGAAGCGGTCAGCGTTGCGTTTAGAGAATGCCAACGCACAAACCGCGACCATCAGGGAATACCAATCAGTCAGTCGGAATGATTGACAGGCCTTTGAACGGCCATTGGCATCTCTGTATTGCTTTCCTAGCAGGCGGGCAGGAGGTTGTTGGAACAGCAGAATTTTTGCGGTTAGTACAGAAATGTTTTCATCTGCAGCGTGATGTTCGTGTGTGTGTGTGTGTGTGTGCATATCTCTAGATGTTCATTCACGTGCACAAACATCTGAGGCTTCAACTTTGTGCGTGTGATTTGCGCTGAACGCGTGTTCGAGTTTCAGGAAAAGAGGTTTTATGCTAAAACTGGAGCATGTACAGTTTGCCACGAATTCCTCTCGAGGGAAATCTGTATTCACTGATTTAGATACAATTACGGGCTGAATTTATTATGCCACAGTTGTGCAGGCTTTTCTGTTCACGCCTTGTTTATTAAGCGTCGGAGGTGATTTGCGGCGTCGCTCGGTGTTTTTACAGCTTTATTTGCCGCAGTTCCACTGCGACAGCTTTGGAAAAAAGCTCAGCTTCTCCGGAGACACAAACAAACATTATTTTCCTTTCTCTTGATCAGGCACTTCGCTCATTTCACATCCGCCTCCGTGTGATAACTCAGATTGATCGCCTCTCTCATTTCCGGGTGCTTGCACAGATCGTTACTATGCACACAGGCGTGCAACAGCCCCTCAGTATGCAAACTATTCATCTTCACCCGAATGCAACGTGCAGAGGGTGACCTTTTCCTCTATAGATTTCTATATTCAATAAAAGTCTCGATTCTTTCAAGTGGAAACAGCGTGCAGTCCATATAAACACGTAATCTCAACATTTTCACCTCTGGGGCTGAAAAATGGACGCCACTCTCACGGATCTTTACGTGCAACACCATCAAGTAGCCGTCCAGGGAGAAAATGTATGCAGAATCTATAAGGATAATGCAATCTGTAATTTCTATTAGCGAGGTGAATATTCAGGTTTTCTTGCAGCCATTTACCTGTCTGCTGCTGCTGCTGCTGCTGCTGCTGGAAAGTAACCTTGAGCTGGCCTTGAAAAACGCCGCTGCATGTGGGCATCTCTACACACACCGCCATTCAGGAGACACACACACACCTTTCGTCACATCACAGGGTAAATTAAATCCGACTCTGGCAGTTCATGAAATAAACTGATGTTGAAATTTGGCGATTTAGAGAAGGTCATTCGTCTGCTTTGTTAAATCATTTTACGTAAAGAAGCTGCGGATGTCAGACGCTGTTGAGTCTTGATATTAAATAAAAACTCACATTCTGAACTGGCAGCATTGAAATTGGGACAGAACTGACTGAGAACAGGGCGACTTAGAAAAGCCTGAATGTCTCGTCAGTGTGTTCATTAAATAAAAGGTTAGCCTCCACGTAGACGGTCAGAAAAAACCGAGCTGTAACAGGATGACTTAATGGAACGTCATGTTACCGTGAGTGATATTTCACTTCGTGTGACATTTCTAGTTGGGGCGTTCATTAGCTGCATCGGTGTTGTGACTCGGTGTTGCCTGTCATCAGGATTTAGAGGCACGTCGTCGCACGTTTCCTACAACCAGATCGTGAGTTCGACCTCGCACTTGAAAGGGGAGTCTCTGTTCGGGGTTGTTTTGTGTGAAGTGCAAGGTCGAACCTGAAGCTCAAAAAAAATTTTCTTCTGTGGTGCCGTTTTCACCGGGGAATACAGGAGCTCCGTCACTGCTTTTCATGTCAGAGTTATTGTGGATACCAAAGCTGCACACTCAAGACTCGAGACTTGAGTCAGCCTTGACTGACTGTGATATATTTTCCTCTAAGAAAACACATGACAGATATAAAGATAAAAAGAAGGACAGTTACAGAGTTCATGCCTTTCAGCTTCTCTGTCATATAAAACCAGAACGACTGCACGTAGATGTCAGGTGTAATCCAGAGAAAACTGTATGAACTTACAGTAAGACTAATGAGTTTGGTCATTAAGGAGAATACACATGACCACACTTACGTCTTTGCATGGTTTTGTATCAGGCGTTTGCACTGAGATGACTCAGCGATGTAAGAAACACTCGTAACTTTTAACGTTTTAATACAAAAAGAAAGATTTATATTTGACTCACTCACTAATGAAGACTTGACTTGTTGCGTTGAAAAGAAGGAAGGCTTGGCCCTCCAACAAAAACAAAAAACAAAAAAACCCTGAAGCCTGACTAAAAAACAGCTCTGATGAAGACAAGCTACTGAAAACAGAAAAATACATCGAGGCTGTGTCCTCGTCGTGACTTTGAGTCAGACTCTACAGGTAAATATACAGTTCTCTGAAAGAAATGCTTCTCTGGTGGATGAATATAAAAGTTTGCTTCACCCGTTTTAACTTTCTAAACGCCTACAAACTGATTTTAATAAACTTTCTTCACTGCAGAAGCTCATCACTGAAATCAACATCCTGACATAATAATACAGACAATATCTGCACAATAACTCAGTATGATATGCTTTGATTGACATTTCCCAGCCCTGAAAATATTTTACTACAGTCAGCAGGCCGGATAGACCAGAATGCAACGCGGCAAGTCGAGTGACAGCGTGTGTTTTAATGCTGCGAGTTGATAAATGGCATTCTGGGAAACTCACAAAATAATGTCATGTTAGACGCAAACTGAAAATATTGCAAAAGCTCAACAGTAGATTATAAAGTTTAAATAAAAATAAAAATAACTGGAAGCTAAAATATCAGCAGAACATTGGAAACAGATGTCACAATCAAAATACTGGAGGGAATTTGTAATAATACCTCACATCTATTTTATATAGAAATATATTTTATGATGCCCTGTGAGTAAAAAGGGGAAGATGTGGACAAGTAAGAGTTCGACAGAGCCTCTAAATCTATTTTTGACCTTAAAGAACATCTGAAACGAGAAAATATTCTGGTTATTAATTAACAAGAAGGCTGACGTGCGTATCTTTGACATGACAGATGTTTTTCTTAAAGTTTTGCTTTGTTTGTTTTGTATTTTTACTTTTGAGTCGGCTGTGTTGGGTTGTGTCTCCTGTAGCAGTACTTGCTCATGGTGGGAATTGTTTGGTCTCTTTAGATATTAACTTCTGTTATGATTTGGCACGATATAAATAAATTGAATTAAGTATAAAAATGATAAAAACATCTAAAAACCTGTATAGAAGATGATGCAGAAAACAGCAGTGAAGTAGAAAAAATAATAAGTTGTAGCCAATGTGTTCAACAGTAGCTTCTAATGTTTGGTTAGATAATAACTTTCAGGGTTTATTAAGAATCACAGATTGATGATGACAGGATTATAAACAGATCTGAGGGTTTTACTTTGTGAACAAAAAATCTTGAGTTGATTTAAATTGTTTCTATTAATTCAGAGATCAGTAATCCTCCTCTGATCCTCTGCTGTCTTCTTTTCTTGCTGTACTAAACGATAATAGTCCGGGCTCAGAGCTCAGAGTTCAGAGATCAGGGTCGGCCGCAGAGCATGAACCTCTGAAGCCGTCCAGGATTTATCGCGTTGCTCAAGGACACTACAGAAAGACGGAGCGTTCAGCACGCAGCGCTGCCAGCTGCCCCTCTCAGAAATCACCACCGTGTCAGTAAGCATACACTCCCGGTTCAGCCAAATTAAAGCGCCTGCGTTATTTATGAAGCTGCCCTCAAGCTGTTTCATTTGTTCTGCAGGTACCTGGCAGATATTTATCACTCACATCTCCCATCATAACAAATCATAACATATATATTTTTTTCCGTAATCAATTTCCCCAAGTCCTCTAATGAAAAACAATCGACTGCTCTGGTGGAGTTTGCTACCATCTCTACAATAATTAACTTCTGGGCAGGTTCATTTCCAAAACTTGATGTATGATAATACATTATTGATTAGCAGACAGAGACAGATTTGCACCATAAATAACAGACTATATTATCAATGCCCCTCTCAGCGCTGTAACTCAGTCACAGTGAAGATGAGTTCCTGGAAATGTTTGGAGCCGCGGTGCATTTCTGTGTAATTAAAGTGGAGCTGGCTCAGAGGACGGATAAATACGTCTGCTGTTGTTTAACAGGAAGAGGGAACGTTTTTTCAAGGTGTTCTAATTCATCCATTCATTCAGCATTATTCAAAAAAAAAACACGCAACGTCAAGAATAAACACACACAAAGAATAATTAACAAGAAAACAAACCAGCAGACAACAACAGTTAGTTCAAGAGTGAATTAACTTACAGGTGCCAGTTTTAATGAGAGTGTGCAGCACAAAAACTTAAAGCAGTTTCCCCAAATTTAATCTGTGCATGTTGGACTTTGAGCATTTGTCTGTCATTTTAATAAGGAGGTGAAATATGATGGCAAGTTCCCATCGAGGACTTTATAAATACATAAAAAATGATGCCTGTCTTACTGTTAGAGATTTCCAAACGTTTCATACAAGATGCAATTTTTAAATTCTACAGCAATTTGTTAGATAATTTTCTAACCTCCATTTGAAACCCTTTTAATCCTAAATAATTTATAATTTAAACCACTCATAGTTCTAATTTCTCCTCTCTTTTTGTATTTATTTCCGCCTTTAATAAATCGATTCAGGAGATCCAGAAAAACTAAAAAAAACATGTTCATATTCACATTTATGCCGGTATTTCCTCGATTGATAATCTTCATGAAAACCTGTGAAATATTATATTTTAAGATGCAAAAAGTTTGCACATTTAAAATAATCAAACATACCTATAACCTATAAAGAAGAACTGAACTATAACGTCAAATAAAAAAACAAGAATTCAGAATCACAATAATGACTAATGATAAAGAGAATATGGGGAAGAAATGATTTCCAGGCACTTTGTGTCTTTACTTGTTTGCAGATGTTATCAGATGTTTTAATTTGGTTAAAATATGGAAAACTAAATATGAAACATGCTGAGAAATCATCTCCGCGCGAGCTGCAGCCCGCTGGGACTGAAACATTTATGCTGCTTGGAAATTTAAATATAGACTTCAAGTTCCATTTCTAACTTTCCCTCAAAGCTTTTTTCAATTTTAGAAACTTTAATATCACATAAAACTTATTATAGTTGGTGACTCCAGAGAGCTTCAGCGGCACCATGACTACGTTTTTAACACAGCAGGTCCCCTCTCAGTGTACAGCAGCTCATATATGTGTATGAAGTGATTTATTAACCTAATTTAGAAGGTTATTATTCAGCCTGCGTCGTCCTGCTTACCTACTTGTGTATCTTCATTTATGCACCAGTTCACGGCGTGCCTCAGAGATTCAGCTAAATGCTGAGACTGTTTCAACAGTACAAAACAGAAGAACGATAGTTTAACCTTTAGAGATGACAGCAGGACTCAGATTGATCTGATTTAAGTTACTGGAAGGTCTCAGGTTCAACTAATACTGCGTCCATCAACAGCCCTACATGTCTGCCTCTTTCACTGTGAACTGAACTTGGATAAATGTTCAAAGAGTACAGCCGTCCAGAGAAACGCTGGATTATGAACCTCGGGGTCACCTCAAAGGGCGGCCTTGAAAAGAAGAGTTCAACATTTTAGGTGTAATGAACTTAGACGCGAACCAGGCTAGCTGTTTCCCCCTGCTTCCAGTCATGATGCTAAGCTAGGCTAATCACCTCCTGAATTCAATGCACAGACCTGAGAGTGGTATCAAGTTTCTACTGATCTATTACTACAAGGCGGATCGAGTTCTACGTGTTCTGGTATTTCATAGAGAGCTGTACGCAGCGAGAAGAAATACGGCCTGGTACATTTTAATTAAATTCCTTCATTGATTTTCATGATAAATATCAGGAAAAAGTCGCCGTGTGATTCATGTGAGCCGACTCTATGTGGACGTTTTTCCAGCACATTCTGGGTGAGGAAGCAGATTTCGAACAGAAAAACAACTGAGTTTGCAGCATGTTGGAAATGTTGGCAGCGCACAGCCTGCAGGAGCAGGAATACAGGCCAACACGAACCTCTGCAGCAACCGCAAACATTAAAGCCCAAGTGAGTGTTTACCTGATAATCTGCTCTGCACACAGTTCAGTAAAATGGCTCGTGAATGGACCAAAATGCCTTTAAAAAAAACAACATCCTCAGGGAGTTTGACTTTTTGCCCTGCGAATGTGAAAATGTGAATTTTTTTTTTCTGGTGTTGCTGGAGCAGCGGAGTGTGTGACGCAGCTCAGCCATCCGAGTATCAGGCCTTCATTTGTAGTGATGAGCGAGTGTTTGCCGGGCTCGAGCCAGGCAGCCTGTCTGTTAGTGCCAGGGAAGCGAGCAGTCCTTTGCTTTTCTGAGTGTTACTAAATGCCAGGATGAGATCAATTAGGGATTCAGGTCTTCAGAGGCTTTAGGAACATAATGAGGAACACTTAGGGCTAATGATTGGAGCCTTGCATTAGCCTACACCTCGCTCTCAGCCTTGCTTTTCCTCCTCTTCCTCGCTGTGTGCATATTAGACACCGGCACACTCAGCTGTTTTTTCTTCTCCTCTGCTGCCTCAGCATTGGACACGGGTCTCCGAAGTAGCCACGGCCAGCATTGATTTGAAATAATTAAAGCAAATCTGAACTTTGATCATAGAAACCCAGAGAACAGGAAGCTCAGGGGGAAGATTATCAACACAAGCAGATGGAAAGGCCTTGGATGGCTTTCGACTATGTCGGCGTTTGTGTGCAGTTTACGTCGGTCGATGGTGAAACACTTCAATCCACAGTGGCCCCATTCCAGTCTATTAAAGTGTGTGTGTGTCTACATATTGAATAGCAATGAAAGTACTCTGAATACCACCTGAGTTCAAAAGCACTTTTGAGACTTTTAAGGGTAACTAAGCTGTTTTTCAACCCGGGTCCTATTGCTCCATGTTTTGTTTTGGTTTTTTTGTGATAAGTGACTAATGGGAATGGCAATTTTTGAAATTGGTCCAGCATTGAGTGAGAGTGCTGCAGCCGGTGACTGCGAAACTGGCTGAAGCTGAATCCTTCTAGACAATTGTGCACCGTCAAAGTGCAACTGACTGACTCAGGAAGTGTCTGAAAACATTATGCAACGTTCTCTGAAGAGAAGAGACGTTTTTGTGAGAGAGTAAGATGAGTTTTATGTAATGTCCGTGCGTTCAAAGCCACCAGACTTCTTTGACAAAATTTTACCTCATAATGTAGCATTTCATTCAAACTTGACAGAAACAAGTCAACCATCTTGGTTTTTCTTCCCACTGTCTCAACAATCTGGTCTAAATAAACCCTTAATTCACGTCTTACGAGGGCAAAGCACACTCGGTTGTATTTGCCTCCTCTGTTTAAGATTCTGGCCTCTAAAATCACAAGTTGGTAATGTTATTAGACACACCTGTGCTTTCCCTGCAGGGACAAGTCAAAGTGTCCGCCATAACAAAAAAAAAAAAGAAGAAGGTGTATAGGTTCACTCCAGCTACTGTTCCTTTGTTGATGGTAGCTGCCAGGGTGTTGAAGCTGTCACACTCTATCTGAACCTCCACGAGCCACAGACTCAGCATTATGAAGATTTTATTGGAAAAGACATCTCCTGGGTAGCCACAGCTGGAGAGATTGTCCCTTTAGGTGAGAAATCAAGTGAAATACCAAACAGAGGACAGTGCAGAAGTCTGTTTTCACCGTCTGTGCTTTATTATGCTCGATGCAGTCCTGTAGTTGTTTGCAGTCGGTGTCTTTTGGACTTCCACAGATATTATTACTCACTGCAGGAGCTCTGTTTCTTTCTCCTGTATGAGAACTGATCCACAGTCAGTCAGAGTAGGAGGTAGAATATTCTGTTAACTGGTTTATTCATGGAAACTGAGCCAGCCACATATATAATGTGAACTGTTTGCAATAATATTGAAGCAGGTTTAAAAAGTACCAATCTGATGTATAAGCCAAGCATTCATGCAAATGGATCAGACACCTGGCAGATGTTTAGCTCCCTCATGAAGCCCTCATGAATATGTATTTTGTGGAGTAGCAGAGAAATCAGAGGCGGTTATTACTGAAATGCATCTCTCCTGGTAAAAAGGTGTCAAGCTGACTCACACATGAACACAACTCACTCCCAGCTCATCAAATATGGCTGCCAGGTGACGTAGTAGAAAGTGTGAGAAGGTTCGCTTATGGAGGAGGTCAAACAAACTGACAGCTGACAGCTGTTCATGTCAAGTACACTTCTTTTAAGTCATGTTGGCTGCATTAGCGAACCTATGTATCATATTTAAGTTACAGATGTACCGTAGGTTCACTTATAGACATGAGGTAGATATTTGGTACATACAGTATGCACAGTATGTGTGAAAAATGTATTTTTCCTTTGCTTTATTTAGATTCAAACTGTTGGATTACAACCAGGCCGGGGTTTATAACCACCTGTGCACACAGTGTCACAGTGTCAGTAACATTTGCCTTGATAGTTCTGGTCTGACCACACTCACAGTCGTCCCAGTAAAGGCGGGGGGGACAAATCAGGGAACAAAAACCCCGCTGGATTCAGGCGGCTTTAACTGCAGGTCCCTCGGTAGAAGACTGACACTTGTGTTCAGCTAGACAGAGTCCAGATGTAAGCTGATACACTGCTCATTCCCTCCCCTGTGGATCATCCATTGATTTCATTTAACCTTTGTTTATTCAGGGATTGTAGATACTGTGTGGAGCTGCTCAGTGCAACTGAAGTCCCACGTTCGAGACAAAGGAAGCAACGTTCTTGATTAGCTTTACCAACCTCCGCTTTTTTGTTTTTCTTACGTAGTTCTAGTTAGTTAACTTGAAGAAAACTTAGAAAAGTAGAAAAGCGAATATAATGAAGCTGTAATGTGTCGGCTGACTGCGATGTGCTTGATGGGAAGTGTGAAGACAAGGTCCAGGGTCAGAAATAGGGTTCAAGAGCAAGTCCCCGGGGTCCTCTAACAGTTAAAGGCTACAAATAGAAATCCACCCCCTTCTTTCTGAATTTCACAGTGTCAGTGTAATTCAGCTCAAAGTGTTGTCCCACGCTACACGTCCGGGGCAAATTATCTTTGTGTCGAGGACACACTGGTGTAATCCCAGTCTGTGACTAATCTGATTGCACCGTCATCAGCCCAGCAGTGTGTTTGTTCAATGCTAATTTGAGAGGCAATTCACACGGGTCTTGTGCTTTTATTGTGTCATCTCAACGGAGAGAGCGCTGTGCCGAACAAGAGACATTTGTTTTGTATTTTTGTGATCCTATCACACTCCCACTTGTCGTCGTCGTTGTAAAGAGGATTAAGCTCAGATTCGTCACGTCGCTGCGGGAATTATTGGTGCCGAGATAATCTCTGATCCACCTAATTTGCTGTCACAGAGAAAAGAATTGGATGAAGTGTGATGGGCCTCAAAAAAACCTGATGTCTTCGCATTGATCAGCCTTGACTCCGAGCGTGTGAGCTCTGCAGTTTTGGGAGACGCCATCAGAGGTCCATTATCTGATTATTGACGCTTTAGAGGCGCTCGCGTCCCTCCAGGTCGTCCACGCCGATTCTTCACTTGACACCTGAGTTTGTCCGGCTCTGATAAGCTATTGACAGCCGTCGTCATCATCAATTGACTTCACTTCACTCGCTCTCATCAGTCACCCGTGTGACCTCGGGAGCGCCTCAACAAGAGAGCAGTTAAACAGACAATTATCGTAACGGGGTAATCACTCATGGAAATGTGCTTGATTTGATTTCAGTGGTCGCAGTTATTATTTTCACAGTTAACACAATCATGCTCTGCGTGATTTTAATAAATGCAATTTAGTTACTATTGTAGTTCAGAGCTGCTTTATGTGTGATGGTGTGTCCCTCAAACTGAGATGTCTCATCCCCATAACAAACCGACTGACTGAAACAGCTCCTGAGGTTTGAGGTCGTGTTTCTGCTCAGTCACACTGTCGACAAAATTTACAACTAAAACCATGAAATATGCACAAGAAGTACATTTTTTTTTAATATATATAATATTGTGAAATTAAATCACTCAGTTTTCAGTCTCAGGATTTTGTGGGCGGTCCTTAAAGGGTGTCTCGATGACACGCTGAGGCCACCCTGAGCAGAGAGACAGAGATGAATTCATCTCAGCTCAGAGTGTTTCAAAGTTAGTCATGTCATTTTCTGAACTCATCTGACACGTTTCAGTCACTTCAAAATGTCTGCTTGACTCCTCCCACGAGTGGGCGTGGCTTCAGCGCATTCAGCAGACACGCCCACAAGTGCTGAAGCCACGCCCCCACAGTCCTGGAGCTGAGAATTCATTTTTACCTGATTTTGACACCTAATTTCATAAACCTGTCGATATTTTTAATCATTCAAATTTGGCTGGGTGGTTAATAACACTTTCTTCTTTGGTCTGATAAACTCAGAACACATATTTATTCTACCTTTACACAGACTTAGCAGATTTAGCTCAAATACAGTACCAGATCTTTCAGTTTGAGACGATAATTATGGAAAATGTAGTTTATGCCTGTTAGCAAGCATGAGTATGCATATGAGGATTTTAAAGTCAGAACATTTGAAGTTTCATTGTCAGAACTGATTCAATCAGCTGTTGCTGGACTGTTGCTTTACGTTTCCACACAGTCCAATAATATATAAAAGTAAATTGTGTTTGTGTGTAAAAAATTTCTGTTCACCCATAATATAAAACTTGGACAGTAATTCCACCAATATAGAAGTCAAATATTTTTAATATATATGGAAGAAGATCAGATTTAGACTGTCACTAAAACTAGAGTTCAGTCTTTGTAATCTTAGTTTCACATGTGAGAGCCAAAAAAACGAAACCAAAAATCAATATTAGGTTTTAATTTTAGAGGAGTGACGACATAAAGTGCAGCGTTGGCCAGCAGGAATGTGACCTTCTGTCCCCACGACAAGGACGACTGGAGGGAAGTGTGCTGACACACGAGAGTCTCCACAAAATGTACCGTCGACTCTGCATTCATAAAGAAAACGGCTAAATGCTTTTAACAGATAACTGCTGCAACAGTTACATGTGATGAGTACTGACAGAATTTTATGTATTTTAAGTTTAAATTTCACGTTATTCATTATTGTGGATATTTATTATTCTTTTTTATAAATCAGTCGTGGTAGAAATTATAATAATTAACTATTTTGGCATTTAAATTTCATATAATCAAATCAAATTATCTCAAATTTGAGGACACGAGTGTGAATAAGCTTTCAGAAAGAGTACGTTATCTCTCCTCGGTCATTTAATTGATATTTTCTTTGAACATCTGTCCCGTGATTCTTCTTGCACCTCTGATATGTGTGACCTGTAACTGTTGTGACAGTGACAGCGCTGATGGTGTCTATGCTGACACTTAAATGTTAAAACTTTAAAATGTCCTGAATCTTTTATTTTTAGACCTCCAGTGGAGCGCCATCTCCAAACTGTGACATGTCAGACACCTCTGGCTTGACTGTGATGAGACTTTGACTGTGACGAATGCCGACTCTGTGCGCTGGCATTTAAGAAATTATCCACATCTCAGATGGGAAGTCAGCAACTAAAGGTCAAAATATCAGACTTTGAAAGGCCACAAATGTTTAAAAACCGTCATATAGCCCAGTCTTGATTGGCCTAAAGCGTGCCTCTATCAACATGTTTATCTAACACGTCGATGACTCCCAAAACTACATACATGACCGCTCCCAACATGACCCGGGACAAGCATGCTGTTTTTCATTGGATGGCAACAGAATCATTCAATAACACCCAACCCATGCCCGAACTCTAACCTTTTTGGATTTGATGTCAGGAACATTCATTTGCAACGGTTGGATGAACGACGTGACTTTTCCATCACCATCCCAAGAAAAAAGATTTGTCTACTGGGCCTCCGTCGTCGTTTGGTTAATGTTGTAAAATCCTGGCAGTTTGGTTAGGTTTGGTACAGATTGTGGTTTAGGTTGAAACAGGGTCAGGACGTTAGGTGTAGGGTTATGTAACGTTATGTAAAAAAAGGTTGCACAAGTTAAAATAAGTCAACGTTGACTTCTTCCGGCTTCTTCCTACGAGGACTTTGCCGCTTTTTATTAACGTCATACAACTTCCTAATAATTACTAGTGCTAACTAACAACAAACACAAACATGGATCACAATAAGCTGACCGTTGCTGCTGTTTTTTCTGGTGAGGACCGGCTGCGTTTATTTGTTCCACATTTATCCATTTTCCAGTGGGCTCAGACTGAATCATGAGGCAGCAGACTGAGTCAAAACCCCCTACAAGACTATTTGTCATTTAGTCCCTCAGACTGTATCTGTCCTCTCTGTGAAAAGTGCTGTGTGCCAAGCCTGGATTGACAAAGAATAAATACTTTACATATTACCAACAAACACAGAAAAGAAACCTCTCTTCCTAAAGATGAGATCTCTGCATGTGTTTCACGACTTCCCAAGATATATAATAAATAGAGCAAACAAAAAAAGCAACAAAAACATATAGAAATAAATCAATAATGCTACAAGCTAACAGAACATGCCTCCATCATGGTAACATTCATTAAAATCAGAAGCACTGTGGCGCGATGATCTGATGATCAATGATCAGTCCGATCATCAACATCATCAGTCACGACGGTTCTAATATAATTACGCTTGTTATGATTAATGATCATTACACCATCATCAGCGTCAGCGTCGTGGTTTTACAGCAGAGACAGACAGAGTGAGCGCGGCCTCATCTGTCAGCTGTGGACGCAGTGTGAGACGTCATTTATTCACTTCAGGCAAAATTAGAAAAACATCAGTTAGTTTTAAGCAGCATGTGAGATTTTTGTCGTTGTTGTTTGCTTGTTATAATGGCATGTTCAAAATGTTCTTGTTTTCACAAATCCCAATTTTTTCAGAGTTTTTGAGCTACTAACACATTGATATATATCTATAAATCTGTATGTATACCATATACAGAGATTTCTAATATTATGAATTAGAATCATGCTACCTTTTTTCATGACATCACAGTAAACATTATCTGACTTGTCAAAAAGGTTGCTACTTTGCTACACTCTTATGCCACCTATGCATTTCAGTTACATAGAAAATTTGAATAACACAGTTTTAATATAAATAAACTAACAAACTTAATGTGCAGCAAGTATTAAGATTTATGTAATAGTACTAATAAACTCAATGACTGCATTCATTCTCACTGTTGGGTTTGGGCAAACAAATTGGCTTTATTAATATTGAATGCATAAACCTGGTTACTACTACACTACTGTGTCGTGCAAGCACATTGAGTTTATTAGCACTATACATAAATCTTATTATTTGTGTGTACTAACACCCGGCTAATGTGTTTAAAATATTTTTCTAACCACCTGGTGAATGTTTTTTTTTTTTTCATTCATAACCATCAGCTGTTACTGGACTTACCACACAATGCAATCATATATAAAATAGTAAATAGTAGTAAAAATATGTGAAGTTTCTGCTCATTCATAATATAAAACATGGACAGTAATTCCACCCAATATAGACGCAAGTCAGATATATTTAACATGTATGGTTCAAACACTTTTTAATCTGTTTTTAGTCTCAAATATCAGATTGTCATACGTCAGGGCCAAAAATATTAAATCAATATAATATTCACACTTAAAGAATATTTGATTCTTTGCACGACACAGGCAGTTCTCAGCTAAAATGTTCAGTCATATTGATATCATATTCAATGTCTATATCTGTACAATACTGTATGTCAGAATTTGAACTCCTGTATCTGCTTCAGCTCTCCAGCATTTCTCTTATAGTACTATAGTAGAATGTATTAAATGCAAAGTGTAGACAGATCAGTCTGGCAGCATCAGCAGTGCACTCGCTAAGCTCCGTGTGGACCGTTACTGGGCAGGAAAGGTCGTGTGCCGTGAGTTTGTTTGATGAGAGCGATGAGACTGAACCACGGTGCATATGTGCCTTAAAACCAACACAATGAGCCAAAAGAGGCTGAAAAACCGTAGACTTGGTGGTGACTTTTTCCACATTACGCACACATACACAGGGTTAATCTATTGTTGTCATTTTGTAAATGTATTCATGCAGCGTTAACTGATATCATGTTTCATTTAGCATGTTAGCTTACCTCAACGTCATCATCATCATCATTCATGAGACATGGAAGCATGACGGCGTTATTTATGTTATTTATGTATGGTTAACTTGTTTTCAGCGCCGTCATCAGCGTCCTCGGTCGTGATCATTATAACTTCATTATCAGTCTGATGATTTATGACCGTTTATAACATCATCAACGTTGTCACCGTTTAACGCCGCAGACAGACAGAGACTGCATGGCTGGGTCCGTCATTAGTAGCTGCCTCTGTGTGTGAGTGTGTGTGTGTGTTGAGGAGGTCATGTGACACTGCAGGCAGCTCGGCCAATGACCTGACAGACAGGGTGACCCGAACGGCTGGTAACAGCGTTGGTCAGAGACAGCAGCCAAACTTCATTTATTGGTCTCACCCTCCTCCTCCTCTTCTTCACCCACACACACACACACACACACACATACATATAACACACACCCACATCATCCTCCTTCACTCTCCTCTCTCTGTCTCCTTGGTGCCCTGCATGATTTGTTTTCACTGATGAGGGCGAGTTGCTTTGAAGGTCGATGTGTGTGTGTGTGCATTTTTGCACTTCTCTACCCAAGTTTTTGTGTGTGTGTGTGTTCATCCTGTGTACACACACACATCATGAGACGAGAGCTAACAAGGCATTTGTCCCGATTTTTGTCTTCCGATCACAGCCGCTCCATGATTCCCATTCTCACCCGGCAGACTGCGATTCCGATCAGCAGTTTCCTGATAAAGCGACAGCGCTGACTGCATTACGTGTTTATGAATTGCTAATGGCGCTATTTATCATGCCGCGCGTCACGATTTACCATATTGAAAGTCACGCTTAGTGGTTTTACATTTAGAAGGTGAAAATTTAAGAGCGATCGACTGTATCATCTGTCATTTTAATTTATGAGAGATTAATGCGGCGACGCTCTCCTCCCCCGCACTCATCAGCAGCTATCGGCTGAATCATTGTCACTCGCACTTTCACCACCTCAAACTCTTTCTCAAATTTATGGAAAGTTTTTTGGGAGGTCAAGAAAGGTCAGATGCTGTTTGTTTTTTTAAGGTCTTCAAAAAGTCTAAAAACTTGAGGAAAGAAAAGGGAAAAGTTCGATCCAGTTCACGCTGTTCCACTCTGATTTTTCAATCATTGATACCGCGAGCTGAGCTGAGAGGAAGCGGTCCTGATGGCTGAGGCCTGACTGCTGCTGCTGCTTCACCGGACGCCTGAGTACACCGCAAAGTGAAAATGTTCCAGCACCAAAATAAATTATTCCTCATAACCATAACTTCTCATGACTGTAAGAGTTTGGCTCAGCCAGAACCAAAATAAAACATGCATGTCAGGAAAGGTTCCCATTAGAGACCCTGAATAAATGTTTCATCCATATTCATACAGTTTTATGACAAATGTTCAGAGAGGATTTTTATTAGCAAAGTGAATGACTAACACTGATTTCCATCCTTTAATAAGGATAATTTATTTATTCATATTTATTGACTCTTTGACTGTATGCGAAATTCAATACAGCTTTTTTGAGATTTTGCTTGCATAACATGTCGTCTTTCAGACTAGTGGAAAGAAAACACCCCAAATCCACATTTACTTCACTGTTGGCTGTTTGTGTCTGTAGAAGGCAAGCATTAGACAATGCCTGATTTACATACTTAAACCTACAATTCAAAAATTCATAAATTTTAACCCTATTCACCCGTAGTGTTGCAAAATGTCTGAATTTCACAGCGCGTACCTTTAAAATCTTTTTCTCAGACTCCGAGCCACAAATCTCCACGTCAGTAGCACTTAAATACACCAAACCTCCCAGTTTGATCCCACAAAGGGATTGTTCAGATATTATTCATAGCCTGATTTACATCAACATTTTTTTACTAAAAGACAAATTAATTTTTTTATGACTGGTGACACTATTTAGTGATTTATGGAGATATCCAAAAATTAATCTGTAAAAACTGTCAACAGCATGAAAACCTGGCTTAATCCAATCCAATGCAAATAACTTTATCAATAGTTTTCATATAATTTTAATTCCATTTCTGATCATTAGAATTAGACTGAAAGACTACAAAGTTCTTCCCGTGTCTCATTGTGAAGCTGTAGTCAAATGAATTGGGTCAGCACAGCAGCTTATTTATAGCCCGGATCACACTGCTGTCCACGCTCTTTCTCCAGGCGCAGAAGGCGAGAAATGATGCAATCAAATACAAACTGCACTACAAGTGGCCGCTAATGCAGTTCCACTGCGAGCACCACGGGTCAGTTCAGTCCTCGCTCACAATGAAGTCACCGCCGGTTCACTTTCAATCTAACTCAAACGGCGAAGCATTTCATTTCAAATCCCAAGACTCGTCTCTTTCCATTGTTCATACAGCGTGCAGCACAAGAACTAAAAGCAGCATCAATAAGTGATAATCTCAATGAATGAGTGAGCGAGTCAGCATGAGTCATAACAAAAACAAACCGTGAAAGAGTTTTGTGCTAAAATCATTTTCAGAAATAACCTGAATGTTATAAACAAAAACAAATTACATTAAATATTTAGATATTTTATGAAATAATAATCCAATGGGATGAACTTGAGGGAAAGTAAGCATGACAGTGAGAGTGTGTGCTTACTGTCAATGTGAGGACCTAGTTAAGATTTAGACCTCGAGTCTGAGGACGTTGTAGAAAATCAGGACAATTAAAGACAGTCAGGACTTTTTTTTGAAAATAAGGGCATCTTTTGAAATACAAGTTTTTTGGGGTAAAGTGAGTCCATGATTAGAAATTCAGGACATGTTTGTAAGCAAGGACATTTTCAGAAAGTGAATAAAATGAAGGAATTTTGGAAGATTTGAGGTATTTTTGAAAAGTCAAGACATTTCTGTGCCCTCCGCGCACAACTGAAGAAATCCAAATAAAACAGCTGACCCAACAGGTCAAACAGTTGACTTAGTTGTGTTTAAAGGTGGCGGTGTCGGCCTCAAACACACAAGAAACAGAAAACAGAAGAACATCTGGAGTGAGTAGTGGTTATTAAAACGACAAGGGAACTTTTATCTTTGTGATGAGCTGGAAATTGAAGCAGATCTGGTTTTGTAATCATCTCTTGAGTCCTACCATGCACAAGCTGCGTTGCTTTGCATTGAAGGTTATCGTAGGCAACTGGACTAGCTCAGTTTCTTGAAGACATTTGAGAGGTGTGCAAGTCACATGGCAGTGTGTTACAGAGGTAAATACCTGGGACCACCAATCAGTCAGAACTAAAGAAACCTCTTGGATGAAGGGTGAAACATCTGGAAACTAAACTAGTCCAGTTGCCTACGATAACCTCCAATGGATACCCTGACCTGAATGACTGAGAATTTTCACCCTGCATAGCTTTGGATATGTGTATGATCGTGGTAACTGTTGTTGGGGAGCACTTGATTGGTGTGCCATCGCTTCAATATTAGGAATTGTTCAAGTTCAAGAGATGTGTGTGATCGTGATGATCAGGGATCAATAGTTCTTGGTAAACTGATAGATGATTGAATGAACCCTGCTGCATTTTGAGTTGACATTGACATTTACTGTACCCAATAAGTCATGTATATTTCATGGCTGTGTATCTTTCTCGTGGTAACCAGGGAGCCAATTAGCGAGCTTCCATCTTTATCTTATTCATGCTCATGTATGTATGTGATCTATTTTTTCAAAATGTTTCTTTAGCAAAGACTTTCAGGGACACAGGATACTTTGGCTCGATCCATCATCTGTGTGTGTGTGTGTGTGTCTGAGTGTTATTGACTGTTAGCACTGGGGCCATTGTACATTTGAAGGCTAAAGGCCATACTGGGGATTTGACATTATGCAGAGAGCATCTAATGAGCGTGATGGGCTTAATAAGGTAAAGAAGTCAACTGTGCAAATACCACGGCCTTATTGTAAAATCAATGTGGCACTCAGCAGGACGCAGAGCTGGTTAAGTGAATTAGAGCATTAGTTTGAATAACTACTTTAAGGAAAGAAGTGTGTAATAACCACTAATGCATTAAACTCCAGTCAGCACGGACTGTAAACGTTGACTTTTAATTGTTGACTTTTTTTAATTAAATTAGATTAAAGTAAATTAAATTACATGATGATGTAACAATGGCAAATTAATTTCATGAATGCCTGGTGTGGACAGCTCCGGGAATAAAGAGAGTGAATGAACGGCATTTAAAGGTTGATACGTTTCCAGTGCATTTAAATCTGTTATGATAACATACCGTTTGGTTTTAGTGTACAGATGACATAAAATAATTATTATTTTTTAAAATGTCTGGAAAGCATCCTCATGTTGTACTTCAGCGGGCTGATTTTATTACCGTACTAGTTTGTTCTATTGCAGAACATGCACTTTTTCTACAACTACCTCCTCTATTTTTCGATGATCCTTCACAGCATGATTCAATATCAAATCAAATAAAAGTGGAAATGTGCTATTAAAATATATTGAATTATTTCAGACATTAACATAAAGTCGGTAATGGGAGTTAAAGACATAAAAGTGTAGTCTTATTCTTTTCTCCTCTGGGGTTAAGCTGGGTAAATGTTCACCTTCATGACAGTCAACCATCCAAATCAGCTCTTTCTCAGATGAGCTGAATGTTGAATCCTTATGGATCATAGCATACTGTACGCCCTCTAAAGAATAAACAACTTGTGGCTACGAACTTGTACTCACTCACACAGTTTGGTTAGGCTTCACGTTTTGCTCTCTGGTGTCACACGTTTTGTTCACCCATCAATCGACCCTGACCTTTTTCCCTCATTACAAGAACATCCTTCTATTTGTTCTTCATCATTATGTTAATCAATAAGTCCGTTGAAGTAGTGTCATTATTTCCTTTAAGTGATGTATGGGTGGGACATTAAGGGATCAGTGTTGAGTGCTAAGCAATGGTCTATCAGTTATGGAGATGTTATGTTGTTGAAGGACCGGATTGTTGAATGAAGCTGTGACGATGACTCAGCAGTGATATGTGATTTCAGGTGCATATTTCATCAGTTCTTTAATCTGTATTGAGGTTGTTTGTCCAGAAAGGACAGTTTATATCAGCCTGTTGTCAGGCTACTGTGACCTTTAACCCTTGGGTGCTTGTAACACTGCCAGGCTGCTGTTGTGGATGATAAATCGCTTGGATGTGAAACTCAACAATTCGCACAAAGACTGTTGATGTATTATGACTACAATCCAATCTCACATTCATCTCTCTGCCTGTCAAAAGTTCTTTTTCTCATTACAGTCCGATCGCAGCGTTGCATACATCACTCACCATCTCTCCCTTTGCAACTTTCTCTCTAACCAAATTTGGTCTTTTTTTTTTTTTTTTTTGTCCAGCTTGGCGTCGAAAGAAGCTGCGGCGAGGAAAGCTGCCTCCCCGATGCCGCCCTCCGAGTTCCTGGACAAACTCATGGGCAAAGTTTCGGGTTACGATGCCAGAATTCGACCGAATTTTAAAGGTAGGAGCTGCCACCAAGACTCAGTCGGATAAGACGGGAATGTAGCCAAACATTTTCCTGAAAAGACCTGGTAATGTGTTGTTTCTGCATTTCATTACCTTCTCTAAGTACCTCTTTAAGGGTTTAGCCAAGGTTATCACCAATGAAGGTTTGTATTTATTTGTTTCATTAAAAAAGAGAAGAAGAAACGTTGATATAAATATATATATATAAAGATGTTACTAAAATTCTGTTGCTTTGTGTTTAATCATCTCACTGTTTTTGGTTGTTCTCAATCTGTCGATCTCTTTCATTTGCCCTTTGCAGTGTACAACAAAGGTAATTCTGCCCATTGCTCAACATGCTAAAGACAAGTAATTAGGCTGTTTCAGGTGTTAGATCCTGAGACCCTTTCTTTTTTTTTTACAAACCCTGTCCCTGCACTCTCAGCCCCAATCAGACTGTAAAGCAACATTAAGATATTTTAGGATCTTTAGTTATCATGGTGCTAGTTGGCTACATTCCTTGGTATCCACACAGTATCCTGAGTGCTTGTATTGGTGGTCAAGGTAATGTGCCTCTCTCCCACAAAGCGTGCTGCTAAATTTGATTTCATGATGATGGTGATGATGACAATAACACAATATGTAGTAACCTCTCCCTGAATGGTAGCCCCCATAAAGATACATGTCAGAGGTTTCTATATTAAACTTTTTCACATTAGCAACACAGTCTGGACAGTAATAAGTTCACATTAGAAAACTGGGGCAACCCTGCATATTCATATAAGTGTATGAATTATACAACAAGTCTAAAAATATATAAATATATTTTGAAATGATTGGAACAGACAAAAACTTGGCCTGTTGAGTTTCACTGTTTTTTTCCAACATGAAGTGATATCACTGATTATTAGCATAAGATGTTACATTTGAGCCTTGTTGCATGTTAAACACTGACATATCTTAGTTTCCAGAATGGATGTGAGTAATTTCTATTGCCGTATTTTTAACTCGTAAGGTCATTTGTGTGTTCTGAGTGTACAAAATATTAGTACCCTTATGATATTCCACCTTCCTATGCATACAGGTACACCCCAAACCTGAGAATAGTCTCCGTTCTTCAACTATCAAAATCCCTTTGACTTTTTTTACGAGTTATTTTATCACATACCTGCATTTCTTTTTAACTTCCATGCGGGTATATTGCCAAGGCACTAGGACACCTTTACGATCTGTGAATGTGAAGCTTATTCTGCTGTTGTAGGCTGGATATGGACGTTGGTTCGATCAGTAGGGAGAGGTACATGGATTTTCCCTCCAAGTTTTATTAAAATCAGAGCAGTGGTATCTGCGAGACAACATTTAAGCTAAAATATTCAAATCTTCAAATTTTAATTCTACAATTGCGACCTTTGGTTTGGAACATTCGATTCGGTGTTGATGATCCTTAAATGTAACACTTTCGTACATTGCTGGTCTGATTTTGGTGAAACCCAACAGCCGACACAGAGGGTTAGAAGTCACAGAGGCCTGACAATATCCCTGTGAACCTTGACCGCTGGAGCTGATAAAACCTGGAGGGATGACGTACTGTACCTCGTTACTGATTGGCCGTCTGCATACCCTATCCTCTTCATTTGTTACTGCAGATTTAACAGGTGTAATCAATAGGCATGCTAATATTTTGTACACTGAACACACAGGGAAACAGACTGCTAGAATGTGCAGCAGTGAACCACAGCTTATGTTGATGAATGCTGCCATGGAGCTTATTTATTTTTATTTTTTTGCTGAGCCCATAATGGCATAACCCATTATATGGTGATCTTTGTAAGTGGGATATCTCAGCTCATGCGAGATAGAATTGGGGAGGGTTGGAGGGGTTTTACCGTGACTAAGTGTGTATTATTAAACCTGCCGCGGCTGCAAAACAGCTGAAACTGCTCGTCCCTCCTGACCTGCCAAGAATTTGTTCGTGTGTGTTTTTTTTGTGAGGCATCGTCGTGAGTCAATTTTGGAGACCATTTTCTATTTTTTAAATTTGATTTCCCTCTCAGCTCTGGTTGGCAACAATCCAGCATGATTTACTGCGACTAGTGCTGCATTGACCTTTACAAATCAGGATTTAAACAGGCCGACGTGACAGTTATTTGAATTTATGGCTTTTATGGTTTTTTTTTCCATTCTTCTAATGTGATGTATTAAAAAATACAAAAAAAAAAAAGTTAAATGCAGATGAAAGTACTCTTTGGCAGTTTGTTAGACATGCAGATGATAATAACGATCCTCCAGCTGACGTCAGGGAGCCTTTAAAAAAAAACCAACACAGAAAAAATAATTAATGTTCTTAAACAGGTGTTATATTTTCTTTTACTTGTGTTCTTTGGCTTAATGTGTACCAAAGCAATCTGTGATGAAGACGTACATACTCAGGAGGATGAGCACATCTTTTATGTAATCTGCTAAGCTAATTGTGTCAGGGGCCATTGTTAGCAGACAGGACCCGATGTGAATTTCCAGACTCTGTCATGGCTGTCAGGTCGACAGAGTGGCATAGCGTGAGCTCTCCGACTTGCTCATTCATGCAGTTTCTCTCTCTTTTTTTTTTTTTTTTTTCTTGTGTGTGTGTGTGTCCCCTACCAGCTAACTACGCCACTGCATTAATCACATTCATGAAATAAACAGCTTGACAGCTCTGCTCCTTAATAAACTCTGGGAGGGAAAAAAGGAACAAAAAAGTGTTCTTGTACAGCATGAGAGGGAGTCAGTAAGGAGGCGGGGGAGGCAAAATGGAGGAGTGCACTCCCTGCACACCCTAGTGTTAGAGGACTAGTTTGGTATAGGAATAATAATAAAATGTTCCAACAACACTGACAGTAATAACTGTTGGGATATCGGACAAGTGCAGATGGAAAACATACCATGTTAGAACAGCGAAATGTGTTTGGACTGTGGGTTTATGGAGCTCCTTCTAAAATGCAACAATCGTAGAGGTTCATAAAGGCAGTTTGACGTCACCAGGTTTTTTTTATTAATTTAGAAAGAAATGACACATCGGGAATAACAGTGGCACCTGTACTAGTTAGCTTGTGACATAGCTAGTTCGTAAACAAGGTAACTCACTAGCAAGAAGATCTAGCCAACCTCCAAGTAAATTCACAAGTTGTGTGGCAATGCTTCTATCCAAATGTAGCATAAATTTTAACCAAATTGGAAATAAATGCTTGTTCCCATCCACTACTGTTATACGAATGTCAGGAGCTCACGAGATAAGCCGTAGACGGCGCCAATTCCCAAGTCGGAAAACCAGAAGAGCGCACAAATAAGATGATGAAATTAAAAGACCACCAGTGGAAGCTCCACCGGTGACAAACAAACAGAAAACAGGATGAAAAGATGACATTTATGTGTAAATATGAGGAAGGTTACATCAAATCATGGATGTGATGATGAATGAGGAAACTGCTAATCGGTGATGTGAGTTAAATGTCCGCTACGTCAGAACTTACTTGGAAAAAATGTTCAAAAGAGGCAAAAACCTCCTCAAGCAAGTGTAAAAACTGTTTGGTGAAAAGTGTTTTTTGAATTTTGCTGTTTCCATCAAACATTTCTAATGATGGAAACACGACTTATGACCCAACTTGTCAAAGCTAATTAGTTAGCTCGCCGTTGTAAATGCGTAGTAAAATTACTTGCTAGTGATTGAGATCTCTAACTCACTCACTCACTAGTTAGTGTTACCTGTTCGCTAGCAAGTCATTGGCTCGATGGAAAACTTGCGTAGGTGCCACCGCTCTTTCCGAATGGATGAGATGAAAATGCGTCCGTACACTTCACCGTGGGATTTAACGCGATGTCAGACGGCCTCCATGAACCTCCACTGTTTCCAACGATCACAACATATAACAATAAAAGAGAAAATGGCCTGTTTATGTCGGCTAGAACATGGAAAACTTAGTTCAAGGACCCTCTTTTGGAATGTTGGCATGTTTAGACCTGTAGACCGGTTAAGGATTCCCGGAATGTGGCCAGAATGCGGAATGTTAAATGGTAACAGCATAAGTGCAGCTAGTTTTGCTAAATGCAAGATGATTGCTCTTCTCTTTCCGCCCACACAGTTTTTACACACACACACACACACACACACATGCACATACACACCTCATCAAATCTCAACCCCGCTAATTTTTTTAAAAAATTTTTTCTATGCCGTGCGGCAACAGTGTATATGGAGAGGGGAAACGGGGGGAAAGGGGAAGAGATGAGATTCGCCCCTGAAGCTACAAATGTGCCAGCATGAGAGGAAATTACACTGATCATGACCGGGGGGTCCACTGCGTGGGCAAAAAGCTTCCGATTGATTTAGCAGGTTCTTCTTCCATCGGTGAGAAAGGAGAGCAAACGCTCCTGACACATTCGGAACGAGCCATTTATAATCTGAGTTCATCCGTTCTTTCATTCTCTCGTCCTGCTTTCTCCTTCTTTTATTGACTTTTCTTTCCTCCCGTTTTCTCTTTTCTTCTTTGACTCCTTTCCTCTGTCGCTCATTCATCGACTTGTTCATGTTTTGATACCTTCCTTGATTCCTTTCCTGCATTTCTTTTGTCCTTAGTCCCATTTTTCTCTTCTCCATCACTGCTGTCTACTCTGCTTTGTGATACTTGCTCCTTTCCCATAAATCTTTCCTCTTATTGTAATCAAGTCATTTTTATTTTGTCTGTGCAGCCATTCATTCATTAGATCATTGTTTGTTTCCTCCTTCTGTCTTTTTCTTTCATTTGCCACATGCGTTTCCTCTTTTTTTCCTCCATCCTTCATCCCTCCTGAAGCATTTTTTACTGTCTAGTCGTTTCTATTTTCCTCTTGCATGGATGAAAGACAAGGTCGTTAGTACAGTGATCACCCCATGCATCTTCTCCTCTCCTCTCTCCTTTGACCTTCCTTCCTTCCTCCCCTCCTCTCCTCCTCGGGCCTCCTCTGTATTCAATCCTTGTTTACCGATCCCGCTGATTCGTGAAACAAATTGGACTTTGACTCAGTCGACCAGCTGAGCGGGCAGCAGTCGAGCTCGCCGAGCGAGACGAGATCTCAGCAGCGAGGACAGGGAGATGTAGAACTCCAACACCAGACCCGTCTGATCAACTAGCCCCCTCGTAACGAATGGCCACATGGTGCTGTACTGATAAATGAGTGTGTATGAGTGTGTGATAGAGATAGCGAGGTGTGTTTGTGTGTGTCTGTTTGGAATGTAAGAGTGTGTGCACTTGATGAATGGTACAGACTACAGCTGCGACTCCCCTCTCCCTCTCCGCCATAACCTTGTCCTTCCTCATCACTCAAGCCGAGCGGCAACGAGAACGACGACCGCGAGCGAGCTTCTGGTTTTAAACTCAACCCAGAACGAGCTGCTAAGTGAGCCGGCTATCTATACCTCCTCCTTCCACCTCCATTTTTTTTTTACCCTCTGTGAGAGAGGAATCAGCGCCCGAAGAGACCCTGAACGCGTCGCCAAGCTTAAATTCAGTGTGCATCAGGGCCTAATTCATCAGGTTTTCATCTTCGGCTCTCGGTAGCCGCCTTAGCTCGGGTTCTTTTCAGATGCAATCCTTTTATTTCATGCTGCTCCCACGGTTGGTTTGGCAAAGCTCCCTCCTTCTCTCTGCTCTTAAATCCCAGTGATGATCAGTGTAACAAAAAAAAAACCCTCTGTTGAGAATCCACCACTGTGTCACTTTGCTTCTGAGCTGAATGACGCCCTCTTTCTTGTCTGAACAAGTAGACATGAGTAAATATACAAAGTACGGCAGTATATTTACGTTTGGCTTCCTCCTTTTTCCTCCTCCTCCTCTCTTTCCTCTTTCTCTTTCTCCACAGCTGGAGTACTTGTTACTACACTATCCTATACTACACTTTGTTGTACTGCCCCCTCACCCACCCCCTTGTTCCTCTCTGCATCTCCTTTTTTCTCCTTGCCAGGGTTGAACGTGCCGAGGTGGGACTGTAGTTATTAGCTGTCGGAGCTTGACGTTCATTTGGTGTTATCAGCACTTGTTTAATGGCTACTTAATGGGATTAATGGGCATAAGGTAATGAGCGTGGGATGGAGGAATGGCTGCGGGTGGGGGGGAGAACGAATGGGAGCGAGGGAGGGTGAAGAAAGGGAGGGAAGGTGGCATTTGCAAAATGGCTAACCGACTTGGATCTGCTTACGACAGGAGATTGGAAAGAACTGCAGATGGCAAAAAGTGCAATCCAGGGCCTCACGCTGCAGACACAGACTGTGTTTCCACTAGCTTAGCAGCAGAATACTGATGCTAACACAGTTCCCACCGGGCTACAGTATCGCTCAGTTATGTATAACACTTCCAGCAGACATGAATAAGCAGCTCTGAGATACAAACTGTAATATCTACTCCCTCCTCTTCTTATTTTTTATTATTTCAAGAACTACTTTCCTACAAGCATGCAAACACAGAAATCTGCTGCGAGCGTAGGCACATCCTCGCCCAGAGGAAGGTCTCGTGGCTCTTTTAGTATTCTAGGTAATGGCCCTATCCTTTTCCAAGCCAGGAAATTTCGGATGAGTGGGGGGACTTATATTGCACGGAGCGAGGAATTTTAATGTTGCCGCAGAGGTGACTCTCCCCTGAGTTATGACAAAAATATTGATCACGCTTCAACGTCTAGCGGGAGGAGGCGGAACGGCAAGGGCAGCGAAGAGAGGAATATTGAACAGGGGTAATGGCAAAAAGGCAGCCAAACGTACGAGGGCACTCAAGACGGACTGGAAGAGAGACTGATGGGAGGAGGGTGGGGGCGGATGAAACCAAAGCAAAGACGTTTGCACGGATTGTGCAGCCAAAAAGTCGCAGTTGAAACCTGTAATATTATCAAGAGCTGAAAGCCGATGATCAGAGCAGTGTCTAATGAGCCATGTTGTCAGAATGAATGAATCTCTCCGGTCACACTGTTTGCTATAAATACCTCACATCATCATTGTTTCCTCTTGATCTAAAGATAGTAAAAAAAAAAAAACGTGGAGCCTCTTCAGCTCGAGGCGATGCAAAGCTAATCTGGGATGTGTAAGAACAGTTGACAGCTACATTACTCTGTCTTCCTCCCCTCTGCAGTCCACTGGTCCATGGCTAACAAGTTCATGAGGGGGGAATACTGCTTTATAAAAGGCCATTCAGTCCTCCTGTGGAATCCCATCACACCTCTAATTACCAGCTCGAGGAATAAAAAAGAAAAAGAGGTTTAAGCCCACCGTATCAGTCTAAAAAGGCCTGATGGAGAGGTTGACGCATAATTGTTTACCGCTGTGACACAATCAGGAAGGCGGTAAGCCGGCCTGTTTCCAGGCTCGACATGGCAGACGTGTCTAATCGCCCACTGATGCAGGCGGCCCGGGAGTACAGCGAAGAGAGAGAGAGAGAGAGAAAAAAAAACATTTAGGGAAAATCCCTGTACTCATTTAACAAAAAAATACCTTTGTATTCCAACACAAAGGCGAGGCTTCTTTTGTTTTTGTTTTTACACCTCCACCCCTGCAAAGCCCGGAGAATTGATTCTGCACAGCGCTAGTAATTAGCTCGCGTTATGAGATCCCCGCTGCCAGCAAAGCAAAGCTCGCCCCCCCGCCCCCAAAAAAAACAAAGCTGCTGTGTGTGTTTTAATGCCAGGATCAGGTGCTCAGATGTTCGACAGGCTGCCTGGCCGCGGGGCTAAGCCCGGGCTTAGCCCTGACACAGAGAGATTGCCGTGCACGGAGGAGGGAGG
Organism: Miichthys miiuy; assembly: GCA_036365135.1. Taxonomy (NCBI): domain Eukaryota; kingdom Metazoa; phylum Chordata; class Actinopteri; family Sciaenidae; genus Miichthys; species Miichthys miiuy. The sequence continues at coordinate 24,724,041 of CM071611.1, read as the reverse complement.
AAAAATTGCCTTTCATGGATTCAGGCAGATTATAAAGTTTAAGTCACCTGTCTACAACAGTTCATGGTCACGACGAATACTTTCCATCTATCTTAGGAGCCATTTCCTTTCTTTCTTTTTTTTTCCGGGACTGACAATGACAGATTACAATATCGCTCCCAGACTTCTACTCGGCGTAGTCGCAATCCCTCACAATGGCAGTTGTCAAGTACAGCAAAGGAGGCCAGGCCCGGTTTACTCAGTTCAATGCGGTTCGGAGGCAGAATAGGACATCAATCAACAAATCTGAGCCATGAAAGGAGGAAAAAAAAAAGAAAGACTCCTCTGTATGTAGCGGGAAAATCAAAGGCTACGTGGTGACATTTCTAACTTCTGCTCAGAATTAATTGCAAAGAAATATATTTGCTGTCAAAAGACACAGACATTATTATTTGCTCAAAAGGCATTATATGTTTGAAGGTCAGAATGAGCTGTACACGGCGTGGCCTTTACGTGAGGATATTTCTGCATCCTGGAGACGAGTTTTAATTGAAAATCTATGAGACACTTGGGTATGTGCGGCAGTCATGTTAGTGTATTTTTTTTTGTGGGTATGTTGTGGGGTTGGTGGAGTACCTGTGAAATCTTTTGCTTTTCGTACTCGCCTGAACTTTCTAGATGAATCCGATAAGTTGCTGATCATCCTTTCCTCGAGTGAGCGGGGAAAGGCCTTGTCACTGTGAAACAATCGTTCGGCCGTAGCTTCCAATTCCTTGACATTAGCGGGTCAGCATTTTTCCATTAAGAATCAACGTCTGTGGAGACTAAAAGTTCCCTTTTCTGTGGTATGACTGAAATTATGTGGCCCATTCTGAAGATGTTGAAGATTTACATTTTTTCGTAAAGGGTGGGGTGGAAGTCGAACTTTTTGTCATTCCAATGGGCTCCATTTCTGCTAAACGACTTCAAATTAACGGCGCCCATTTGAAGAAAGAGATTTTGGAGATCATTTATCCGTTCCTGTCGGGGTTACAGCTCCATTTTCTGTAGCGGGAGTCAAATTATTGCGAGGGGACAAAGAATCCATTCTGAGTACTTTGTTACTAGACGGGTTCATTTCATTTTAGAAGTCAGTCAAGTTGTTCTGGAATATGCAACTCACCACCAACCTGTCGCACTAAAGACACCAAAATAAAAGTGTAATTTCCTCTGAAAAAGGCTGAAAAATAAAAATCTAAAACGAAGCCAGTTTGACATGTAGTCTTTGCATTCTCCCCGCCCTCCTCCTCCTCCTCTTCCTCCTCTTTCTCTCTGGCCTCTTGCATCTCCTGTAGTGCATTTTGCTAGCCTTACTTCAGCTCCTCTTGACAGAACTGCATTGCAACCCTTCCTCCTCCTCCTTCTCCATCTCAGTGCATCGCCTTCTCCTCTCCTGCCCGCTGCAGTATGGCAGTAGATTGTGTCCTCTCTTACAGACTCGTGCATCCCTCCTTCCTGCTATTGCCTTTTTCACAGTATGTTGCCCTCTCCTCCTCCCTTGCCCTCCTCCCCCTAAGTCTCCCCCACTGCCACACACTCACCCACGCTGAGTGTTGGCAGCAGTGCGACACCTTAGATAATCGAGCCTTGCTGTCTTGTTCGCTCCTTGATAGACAAAGCGGTTGTTTTCCTTAACGAGGACAAACAACGTATAGTTGGTAACGTGTTGTTAGAATATGCTGTGTTTAATTCTGATCTTTTTTTTATTAGACCCCAAAGGCTCCAAAAATGAAGCTACTCACAAGAAAGGTACTTTCCTTTTCTTTTTTTTTCTCCCTTTCTTTTTTCTTCTTCTTCTTTTCTTCCCTGACCATGGTTTTGTGTTTGTCTCATGCGATGATGAGGCATTTTCCAAATGTTGAGAAGACTACGAACGTTAGGGAAATGCCTTCTTCTTCTTCTTCTTCTTCTTCTTTTTTTTTTGGTTTCACAGATTGCCATGTATTGTTGTAAGTTATGTCAATCAAAATGGTCCAAATTTGACTGTGTAGAACATCTGGTGACAGGAGCAAATCAAGCAAAAACTAAAATATATTTGCCAAACATCAGCAATATTTCAAGCTTGACTTAATTCATTATGTTGACACAGACATTTTTCTCCTTTAATACCATGCACAGTTGTTTCATTAGTGTTGAAACATGTTGAAAGAACAGCAAACATTAAGCTTTTTCTGTCTCAGACTCAAGTCCGCCTGTTTTCCTGACCGTAAATCTGTCAGTGCTCTCAACAAGGCCTTTTCTGAGAAAGTAATGCATTTGTCAGCCTCATGAAGGTAAATCCAGACACTCAGCTCTTTTTTAACTTGGCCCCACATCTACATCACTCTGCTGGTCAGGAAACTTTAAAAAAACTGCTTTAATCTTTAGCTACTTTAGTGCTTAAGGCTGATGTGTAAATCTATTTTTACTGTAGATATATATATATATAAAAATAAATATGACACATGTATGACACCGGGCAACTCCTGGTGCAGCTGCACTGAAGTCTAATTATATATATATAGACTGACAGTGTCAGTGTTATACAAGCTGCTTTAGCAGGAGTATATATAGTGCTATAGTAGATGTTTATGATTGCAGCACGCAGGACAAATGTAGGTGAAGTAACTGTAGTGTGTAGTGAAATGTATATAGTGTTGTTAACAACTGTAACCCTTTGTGTCACCTATCAGCTACTGTACCTGACAGCTGGGAGCTAACATTAACACAGATCCTGAGTCAGCACAACCTTTACCGAGTTCAAATGTTTTACCCAAAATTGCATTTCGGGTCCTCAGAGTTGTGCAGAGAAACACGCTGAACGGCCCACAGGTTCACACAGAACATCTTCTGGGCATCGTTCCAAACTCTGCGAGCACTCAAAGGAGCGACTTTGTTTACATGAAGTGTCATTTATCTTATGGAGTAGTATACAGCAGGATGACACAGTATCATATAGTACAGTATAGTACAGTATAGTGTGTTCAGTGTAGTACAGCAAAGTATAGTACTTCATGCACTGTATTGTATAGTGTAGTCTATTGCGTAATATAGTATAGTTTGGTATAGTATTGTACTAAACAGTACAGTATAATATGAAAGACGGTACGGTAGTGTAGTACAAAACAGTAAAGGGCAGTGCAGCAGTATAGTGTACTGAGGTACTGTGAATCGTCTAGTCTAGTATAATATACCACAGCATAGTATTAGTATAGTATAGTATAGTGTAGATTGTATAGTATAGTATAGTATAGTATAGTATAGTATGGCATAGTGTAGTATAGTATAGTATAGTATAGTATAGTATAGTATAGTATAGTATAGTATAGTGTAGTATGGTATAGTATAGTATAGTATAGTATAGTATAGTATAGTATAGTATAGTATAGTATAGTATAGTATAGTATAGTGTAGTATAGTATAGTATAGTATAGTATAGTATAGTATAGTATAGTATAGTATAGTATAGTATAGTATAGTATAGTATGGCATAGTGTAGATTGTATAGTATAGTATAGTGTAGTGTAGTATAGTATAGTATAGTATAGTATAGTATAGTATAGTGGTATACTATGCTATAGTGTAATATAGTAGAGGATGGTGTAGTGTAATATAGTACAGTATAGTATACTATAGTATAGTGTAGTATAGTACATTATAGTACAGTCAAGTAAAATAAAATACAGTATAATATAACAGTACAGTACATTATAGAGAGTATACAGTACATTAGAATACAGAATAATATACCACAGTGCATTAGGATTCAGTAGAGTACAGAACAGTGCATTACAGTACATTATAATATGCATAGAGAGTATACAGTACATTAGAATACAGAATAATATACCACAGTGCATTAGGATTCAGTAGAGTACAGAACAGTGCTTTAGAACGCACTAGAGTACAGTATAAGATACTATATTACAGTATATTAGAATACAGAATAATGTACTACACTATATTAGAATACAGAATAATGTACTACAGTACATCAGAGTACAGTATAAAATGGTACAGTCCAGCTTTGTAACACGTCGTTTGTTTCGTGTTGAAGAATCTCTTAGTTGCCCCATTAGCTTAACATGCTAACGCTCTTAGCACAGGAGGCCTTTTACACACAGCAGCTCCTGTCAGTCGTAACTAACGTGTATATGGCCCTGATTTACATGCACAGAGAGGAAGTCATGGGAGAACCCCCACACACACACACTCCACACATACACACACACACGGATACACACAGTCCTGCAATTAGTGCTGCAGGACTTTCCAGACAATTACAGTTGGTGATGGAGCAAACAGCAGAGGTGATGCACGGGGCAGTCTTTCTGTGCGATGCTGTCAGACACAGTTAGAAAACCTGTTTTAATGTTTCCTGGTAACAGAATACTTCTTAATGATTATAACAACAATGCCGAGGAAACAACGGAGATCCCAGTACTCTAAAAGTTGACCTGGGCTGCTCCGTCTTAAGAAGATTAAAACAAAAAAAATTCAACTTCAGCAGCGTCTTTATCCGCAGCACTGCAGATATGATCCTTTTGTGTCTGATTACTCTGGGTGACTAATGCTATTGAGAGAGACTCTGTTGGTTTGCAGACTAAAGACCCCAATTACCTCCTGAGCTTATTCTGTTGGCCAATACTGTCAGCTTCACAGGAGAAGACGTTTTTATATTAGCAGGCAGCAGCAGCCCGTCTGCCTCCAGGCTGCTGCCATGCATAACTTACCCAGCGGCTCGGCAGAGGGAGAGAAAATGCAGAGCTAATAAGAAATTATTTCTCATTTTAATGTTCAAATAGCAGGCGGGAGAATAATAGCATGAGAAGTTCAGAGATGTGTTAGAGAGGAAGGAATGTCAATCTTCACGTCATTATGTAATATTTCTCACGGTGGTTTGAGGCATTATCAGGAAATATAAAATTACCACAATGCAATGTTTATAGTGACATGCCTCGGTTTCCTTGTTAAAAAACTTAAAATACGGCTGCACTTTAGAGTAATTCACGTCCGGTGCATTAACTCATGGAAAATGTACATGCACAGCGACACTTTACAGTCAAAGAATGTAAACAAATAAAGGTTTTGGGCTGTATTGATGATATATGCCAATATAAATATACTGAAATGACTCTCCCTTTAATATTGTTGGATTTATTAAGCCATTGTGGGCAATGTTACTTCTGGTTTAAATGAAGCTGACACTACAGGCCGCCTTACAGGTTATTGTAGTCCCACTTTAATTGGCAATGTATGCACACAGCAGAGGGTCCCTGCTGTCTTTCAGTCCTTGGCCTGAAAAACATTGAAGACCCATGATGTAGTGATAAATATTGATAATAATATGCTCTCTGTAAGAAACAAACAGCTTATCATGAAGGATTTGGCATGATGGAGATTTAAAGCTCGTCGATTTGTTCGGTTCATGATTCGAGTGTTGCATTTCCTGTCTGTGCTTTGACTCCAGTTATCCTCAGCGGGACTGTCTTTTACTTGTAATGATCGTTACTGACACGCACGCTATCATCACAAACGATTACGCTAATTTTAAGGGCAAAGTCGTCGTCTTCAGACTTCTTTGGTAGAAATGTTTTAGAAGAAGAGAGGAGACGTGAAGGGGAAAAGATTACGTGGAAGGATGAGAGGAAAGATGTAATACGCAAGCAGAGAGAAGAAAAAGGGGGGATGGGAGACGAGGAAAGGAAAAGAAAAGGCTAATGCAAGGAAAGGACAATCTACGAAAGAAAAGGTTAATGAAGAAAAAGAAAAGAGAAAACCAAATTAAAACAAACTCAGTTAAAGGACAATAGAGGAGAGGAGAGGGCATCAAAGGACGGATAAGGAAAGGAAATAATGAAGAAAGAAAGGAGAGAAAAGGTGAAGGCAGGAAAGAGAGAATGAATCAAACAAACTTATACAGACCTAAAGCAGAGCACACACTCGACAGGGAGAGGAGGCCATCATCGAGGACAAGGCGTAGGAGGAAGGGGAGACGAGAGGAGAGAAAAGATAGGAACGAGGACACAGAGAGGGAGAGAGAGGGAGGACTGGGGGGGAGAGAAGAGATTTCGCTTCCAGTGTGTTCAGCAGAATCCAGTCAGCAGGTCAGCGCCTGCAGCCTCGACACGAGTGCCGCCGGCAGCAGCCGTTCCTCCTGATTAGAGGCTCTGCTCTGCTCCTTCTGTTGCGAGATGTTCGGCACATATTACACACAACTCACCTCCTCGCACCGGCGCTTTATGCAGATTAATGTTAGGCCACGGGATATTTGTCTGCTAACAGATCCCGGGCTCTACTTCCCCCCTCGGTGCCGTGCAAGAGGCCCGAGGATTCAATCTGTCTCTGTAGATTTATGCTTATCCAAGTGCCTGGTTTCATGGTGGACGGCTTTGTAATATGATTGCATAGTGCTTTAGAGTGGTGACACTTTAATGTGACGACTGCAGGTCGGAGCATATTGCGGTTATTTTACTTTTTTATTGAGAGCAGAAAAATCTGCTGCTATGTAGATTTATGCTTATCCAAGTGGCCTGTCTCATGGAGAACACCTTTATAATGTGATTGCACAGTGCTGCAGAAAGCCAACACTGCAAAATGATTACTGCAGGCTGGAGCCCACAGTGTGGTTTTAGAGAATGTAAAGCAGAATATCCCCCCCCTGCACAGATTAATGCCCATCCAAGTGGCCTATTTTAAAGAGTATAATATGGCTGCACAGTCCTCTAGAAAAGGAAACACTTGTGTGTGTGTGTGTGTGTGTGTGATTGCAGGGATTTCCTCAACTGAAGAAATTCTAACAAATCCTCGTGCCCACACGACAAAACAGGTCATTTGTCAATGCCTGATATGAATGTTCCTCTGCACCTCTGTATAGTTACAGTCTGGTTAGGTTAAGACGTGAAAAACTTACGTGGTCAAGGATAGAAAAATATTGTTTTTGTGCTTAAAGGAGGCCAGCGTTGACTGTTCATCCAGCTCTAAATCCTTGGGGAGGGGTCAGAAAATGTCTTCATGCACACAGAATCAATAAGATGCTATAAATGGCCACATCGATACTCTTTTTATTGGTGTTTTTTCCCCATCATAAAGAGTAGTTTCTCATTTTTTCAGCATGTTATTCATACAAAAGATTTAAAAAATGCTTGGTATATTGCAAAATAATGATTGTAAGGGCTACAGATTCATTTTATGTAATCAGTCAAATAATCTGCATTCAGATCCCCAAAGAACGTCCAGAGAACTCATCAAGAACCAGTTTTTCTGAGTGTAAAGAGTACCTGAAGCTCAGCTCGTGATATTTTAAGGATACTGAGAGTAAAAGAGATGAAGAGATGAAACCAAAGCATCTAAATCACTGAGCCAGGAGCTCGTCGACATCTGTCACAAACCGGATTTGACCAGCGAGTGCGGTGTGTGTGATTGTACATCAGATTAGACCAAGTTTGACACTAGAAATACAGATTTTAATTAAAGCTGACAGCTTATTCTGTCGTCAGATCAGACCTCCGTCTTTAGAGGTGATACGTCTGGATATAAAAAACCTGTCAGAACCAGAGACAGGTCCAGGAGAGGGGAGAGAGACAGGCAGCCTTTGTTAGGCGCAGAGAGAGTGCTACACCAATCTGAGACCAAATCCACACACACTAACTATGTGTGTGTGTGTGAAAAACAGCACATGAAAGCAGTGTAAGAGCCGTAAAAACACAGTGCTCATGACTAAATCAATCAAGCATTTCTTCGTGTTATACAGACGTTCGCCCCTGAAAATCCAACATCAGTTTATTGTACTCTCTTATCATGTGCAGAGTCAACTTTGTCAAGGTCTAAATGAAGATGAAAAATAAATTAGATTAAATAATTTGATTTTTAAATGCTGCGATAGTAAAACAAACAAAAAATTAAAACAGCCTTTTGATTTCAGATTTTAACATCTGAAATATGAAAAAGAGGCACGATCATATTGTTTTATCAGTTATGTTGAAAAGAAGTGCGTGCGAGAGGGATAAGGTGTGTGTGTGTGTGTGTGTGTGTGTGTGTGTGCGTGTGTGTCCATTAATCTCACATGACGATCTACCTTCCTCTCAAGATGATTAAAAGCATTGAGCGAACGGCGGAGCATCACGACACACTTTTAAATCACACACTGATTTTATTGAGTGGATGACCATCGGATACATGCACACACACACACACACACTGCAAACAATCCATCTGCACAAACACATGGTCGAGCAAACAAACATGCAAACAACAAACAGGAAGGATCAAGCAAGCAGAGGCTCGTGTTCAAACACACACACACACACACACACACACACACACACACACACACACACAGGAACATGTGTGCAAATACAAACATTTTTATTTTATGTACTCTCTCTCTCTCTCTCTCTCTCTCTCACACACACACACACACACACACACACACACACACTTTACAGCATCACTACCTTACATTAATCCAGTGGAATAAAGCTCCAGTCACTCTGCCGCCATAGACCCTCCTATTGATTTCTGTCCCTTTGCAGTGAAGAAGCTGCCATCCTGTCATGTCCGCCCGTCACTCAAAACCTGGCCTGGAAAAGCCTGGAAGGTCCTGCTTACTAATTCACTGGAGCCTTAGTTCATTACCATGTGCTGCCTCCATGCTGACTGTTAGATCGCATCGATCAGCTGCATCAGTGTAATGCAGGTTTTCAGAGGATTGACTTCTGAATGACAGTTGGACCTGATACACTTTTGTAACAATATATTTATTGACATCTTCTCAAACCCGTCCCCTTTCTTCTGCGGATCAGATGTGTCGTCTAATGATGATAGATGAACGGAGGATAATGTTTGAACTTATTTCCAGGACATGTGAGGATACGTGTCTCTATTTTGCATCTAGGGCATCAGGAACTGATTCCTCGATCCTGTGGAGTGTTGTAGTGATTCCTATTCACTGTCTTCAAATGTACAGATCAGGTCAGTCCTAATGTTTAGGGGTTTGGACTTTGAATTCAGATGTTTGTGGTGAGAATTTTGACATAAAAGTAGATAATTCTTGATGTCTTCTGAGTTATTTTTTACTTCTTTTCCTGCACAATTCAGCCCGGCTATGGAAATCTTAAGACTTTAATAGAATTTATCTGAGGCTGATGTTTTTCTTATTGTCACATCATTTCCATGAAAAGAGTCCTTGAGTTAATCTTCTTCTTCCTGTCTGCGACTCTCAGCTCACGTTAAGAACTCCTCACAAATTTCAAGTTTCAGTTTTTTTTTTTGGTTTTTTTAAGCATCAGTAGTTTCCTAAAAACAGCTTGGCACTGTCATGGCGGATTATTGCACATTCGGTGCTTGGTGAGTGTGTGTGTGTGTGTGTGCGTTCATAATGAACGAACATGTCACCCAGCGCAATAGTGCGGCTCGTTTGACAACATTGGAGCTCTAATGGCAGTGCTGGTTCCCAATCTGGGGGTCCTGATCCAGTTAAGTGGTCGCCAAAGCTTGGCTTGATTTTAAGGGGTGTTTGTTCAAAAGATATATACGGTCGACAAGGAGATAAGTGTTATGTTAAGTTTTCATAATTAATTAAGATATAAACTGTTCTGTGTGTAAGATTCACAGGCCTCTATTTGCAGAATATAGCAGAAATTAAACTTTAATTAGTGTATAATCGACTAGAAATAAGAAGTTTGTTGTTCAAATCCAAAACAAACAGAAAAGTTCCCCAAATATGAGGAAAACTGATGCTCAAAAGTCAGTTTGAAAAGCGGTTATTGCGTTCATTATTTAGGGTAATTGTACAGTTTATCAGTTGTTCTTTTCGGTTATCGTTATGCATTGAATATAATATTTGAACATAATATGAAATATTCATAGAATATGTCACTTAGACAGTTTATTTTCTGATAGGAAGGGGTCCCTTCAGGAGAAAGGTTGGGAATTACTGATCTAAGACATCAGATCACTCAGTGTTTCTATAGATCTGATGGCATTAAAAATGTATTAACCAGCCTTATCGTTCATTTTTATAGATGTGTACATATAGAGAGAGAGATATGCTGCTCTGGCTCCTGATTAATGCATGTGTGTGTTAGAATAATGTGTATAAACAGAGAGGAAATGCACACATGCAAGCACATGCTGACAAACACACACACACCGTCACAGTGAAATGCTCGCAGGCACGAATGCCAATTTTAAGTAAATATGCATAGAGAAACACACACACACACACACACACACACACACACACACACACACACTCTCACACGGCCTCAGGTGATTTCTGACCAGGATGCCATGCATCCATCCATCTCTCCATCCTCCCCTCTCCCACTTTGAATACATTTCATCTCATAATGAAAGTTGAACACCCCATGGCTGAAGGAGAGAATACGAATGACGGAGGAGGTGAGAGGCAGAGTGACAATGAGACGGGAAAAGAAGGGAGAAAGAAGAAGAGATAGATTCATAGAGAGAGAGAGAGAGAAAGTGAAGGAGCGATGAGGCAGGAGGAGGAGTAAAACATATCATAATGGCATTTCTTCTCCTCCACCTCCGCTGGGGAGGAAAAAGAAGTTTTTCCCTAAAGTTCACTCCGTGGAAAAAGGCGATGATGGATGGTTGAATATGTCTGCAGGAGAAAACGCCATTCCTCATCTCACCACTCCAATTAAAATGTGACAGGAAGTGTGTTTTCTTTTTTTTTTTTTCTTTGCCGCTGATCAACCGCACTGTTTGCTTCCTCGCTTAAAGCCAAACAGAGTTTACAGTCCTATAGGAGGTATAGCCAGGTATATGCTTTCATATGTGGGAGAATAATGAGAGCCGTCTGCGTGAATGAAGAGGGATGCGGCACTCAAAGGAGAGCTACGGCATCTGCATGGGAATGAAAGCAAACAGGACAGCTTCTCAGCTGTTGGATACAGCTTTAGAGAGAGTAGACATAAGTAAGAGGAGAACAAGTCTTGTTTCAATAGTGTTTCACTGTTGAGTCAGGAGACGGACGGCGCTTTAATGTTTTGCCGCCTTCAAGCGTTTTCTTTTCTTTTCCCTCCCGGCGCTTCACGGCCTTGATGTTTATCTCCTCCTCCGTACTCGTGTCTGAATGTAATAGAGGGGAAAAATTGAATAAAACAGCAGCAGCAGGAGGAAGACTGAAAGTTATTCTCCTGCATTTTATTTATTTTTTTTTCTGCCCGTAGTCCTGCTTGTAGGCATGTACGGATCAGTCAGGGAAAATCCTTGAAGGTTGTTCATCTGAGGAAAAAATAAAACCTTTGATTTTTATATATGTGGATATATTTTTTTGGGAGCATGTGAACACCAGAATTTATAGATGTTGCAATTCACAAAATAGTCAAAATGTGATAGAGGGCAAGATATCCTGACTTTTTGGTCCTAATATGGACCAATATATATCTCAGTAGCATCTTAGACTCTTTCAGTCTGGTAAAGACCACTGACAGTATAAAGACGGCAAAGACGTGGATCATTGGTGGACCTGAGGCGGGCTGAATGAAGCCTGGGTGCCATCTGTAACGCTCAGTCAAAGCGTCCACGCTCTTAATCCTGCATAACTTTAAGCCTTAATATAACCTGAACAGGTGAGTTGTATATAAATTCACCCTCAGTACAGTTGTCATGAACGGGGAAATTAGCTACAGAGACCAAAACTGTTTTTTGTACCAGGCTGTAAACATGTTTATTTCTGCTGTGAAGTTGGACATTTGAACATGGGGACTTATGGAGACTGACTCACTTCTGGAGCCAGCCTCAAGTGGACGACAAGAGGAACTGCAGGTTTTATTAGCCATGTCGGTTGCTGATCGATGCCCATATTTTTTTGGATTAAGATGTTCAACTATCACCAACATCTTGGTGTCATATTCAGGCGTCCTCAAACTTTTGGCTCCTTTACAGAGCTGGATATTTAAATGTTCCAGTTAATGCAGTAAATAAGTAAAATTCTATATGCCATAAAAACACAAAAACCTGCCAAAATATACTTGCAGCATTCGTGGCCGAAGCTCCTTTTGAAGACTTTTTCCCCCCCCAGAATCAGTTTTACGGTTTTTAGCAAACTTTGTTATAAGTTGAGCAGAGTAACTTTCAGGAACATAAAGCTCTCAGCGTTTGATAAAATGTTCATTATTTCACTGTTTCACGATCGAGTCAGGAGATTTATGATACTTTAAAGTTCCCCGGGAAACTTATTTTTTTTCTGCTTCTTTTCTCTCGCCAGCATTTCAGCTCTGATGTTTATGCATCGTGGATAAGAACAAAATGATCACCTCCTCAGCTGTCGTGTCCGGACATAATGGTGGGGAAAAAAACAGCAGTAGGGAAAGAAAAACAACCCTCTTCTTTCTTTCTTTCTTTCTTTCTTTCTTTCTTTCTTTCTTTCTTTCTTTCTTTCTCTTTCACACTTCTCTCTCTCAGTCCTGCTTGTAAAATGATCCATGTTCTTCAGCTACCGCGAGCATGTGTGGGTAATATATATTAGTTCAATAAAAAGTAAAACTGCTTCCCCCGCACCGTATAGCCTACAGACGACGCCCTATAAATATTTAATGCCTCACAGCCATTGTAGTATTTTTTGCTGAAGGCAGCTCAATTGCAAAAGAGGCGCTCCCGTGTAATTGAGTGTTTTCCATATAATTTGTAGCCTGCGACTTTTCTTCTGCCCTCGCCTCCCTTTGCTTTGTTTAGCTCCGTGCCATTTGTTGCTGTGAATAAATTCGGCCTCGCCGCTGCAGCACCGAGGTGTCACTTACAGGACTGCAAATTGGGCATCGGGAAAGGAGAGAGTTAAATAAATCATTGGAGAGCAGGGCGAAGACAATCCTCCAGATACCTGTTTTACAACCCTCCTAAGGCCTGATAATGGAGCGTACCCTACCGTTCCACCTATACACTCTCCGTCTCGTAAAAGCACGAGGTGTCGGGGTGGCTTCACCCGAATCTCATATTAGAGACGATCCGCCATCTTGATGTTTGTGTGTGTGTGACAGGATCTCCTTTCTGGACAATTCTTATTCTGCAAAGTACTGCAGCTTGTTTAAAGATAAAAAAAAAAAACACACACACACACACACATCTTTATGTGTGCTCTGTTTGCTTAATGCTTTGCTCAGCTGTTTGTCACTGCTGCCAAGAAACAATGCTGGGAGTGATCGTCCATATGAGCCACGAAGGAGTAAAAACATGGGCGCTGAAAGCTGAGCTTAAATATTAAAATATATAAATATGGATTTTTAATCCAAAGCTGCACAAATGAAACAAAGCGGAAGAAAATCAGCTGATCGTCACGTGCTCAGTGACTTTTTCTGGAGCAGCAGGTTGTTCATTTTCAAAAAAAGAAATAGAGTAGGTCCAGTTTTGTGTACTTTGACGTTTCATCTTCTTCTGGTATGAAACAGGTGTCGTTGGATCGAAGTTTAAAATTCCACAATGACTTTTAGTTAGAGATCTGTAGCGATCTTTGTTCGCCCTCTCTTAAACTTTGCGATGCTTCCTGCTAAATGTGCTGTCGTTTTTTTCTGAAGACACTTTGCCCCGGAGCAAAATCCCCTGCAACAATGATGCATTTTTATATCGGTTCTAATGGAAGCAGAGGGCTTTGCTGGCAGAGATATTGGCTGTTTGTTGTTATTCGTCCTCATAAATGTGCAAAGAGTGTAACAAGCTTGTCGCTTAGCTAGCTGAAAGAGACGGAGAGATGAACAGATGTAGGCGCCTCAAACTGTGAATATGCTTCTCCGTTCTTTCCTTTATGAAAAGGCAACACACAGACTGCATCACAAAATCTTACTAAAGCGGCTCTGAGTATAAACTGGACAATTAAGATTCACCACTATACTGGCAGCAGCGATGCTCCCTGCGGTCTTTATGCATCTGCTATATCATCCTAACATATGGCATTTGTGGCATAACCTGCTGTTTGGTAGATGCTTTGGTCCACGAGTGGACACATTTGTAGTAAGAGTAGCTCCAGTTATGTTGGAACGTTGATGAGATACAGAACCAAAAATATGCCACGTTTTTAATATTTTCTACAGCGCTACATCTCAGTCGGAGGCTCCACATCCTCGGCGCTGGTTCCAGCGTCAGTTCAGAGGCCGAGATGTTAAGTTGACGCTGAAAAAGAAAAAAAAAGGAGGAGTACAAAACCTGCCGAACTATTAATCATTAAAAAAGCAATTACAGGCACTTCCATGGCAGGTTTATCAGGCTGTCATCCTCATACCATCTCTATTTAGACCGATCTACTTCCTGGGTAACCACCAAACAACTCTTTTCTCTCTGTCAGTTCAGCTCCGAGGAGATGATGATGACAACGCGACACTGAAAGCTAGTGATAGTTTAATATTTTCATAATATTACACTCAACACTTCACTATATCATGTGCACTACAGGCACCCTGCACTCTTATGTTCAGATTTTTTCATCCCGTTCTTTGATTCTTTATTATTCCGATCCTTCATGATCTCTCCGTGAAGTATTTTGGTGATTACTGCCATCATAGGTGACCGCAGCAGTTATGGTAGTTGTGTTTGAACATTCCTTTGGTTAAAACTGTTTTTATTTCATTCAAATAAACCCTCGTATTTATCAAGAATTAAAAGCATCAAATCTAAAGTCTTTAGGGAAAGCCTTACAGTAAATGTAGCACAATAAAAAGAGATGCTATAGCTTCACTTTGAAGCTCTTTACATGGAGAATATCATGTTGGTTTAAACTTCTTAAGGCCTTCCTGTCAAAACATGATGTCCGGTCTTTTTAACAAGCTGATGACACCTTATCTTGGAACAGTGTATTACAGATGACTGCAGTGTATCAACAGTTGAAACAGGTTGAAATGGGTAATTTACTTATTTTATTTAACTTCAGAAAAAACTTATATTAAGGAAGAATTATCAGGATATAATGAAAAGTCTTCAGGGAAAGCTTTACAGCGCAATGAAGAGATGGTGTAGCTTCAGTTTGACGCCATTTACACAAAGAATATTACGGATTTCTGGACCGATTACACGTTGATTCAGACTTCTTGACAGTGTGTGACAGACTTTTGTTTTGTACATGGCAATCACACACATAAAGCCTGAGAGCTCAGGGAATGTTTGGGGTAAGGTTCCTTTAGCGGGAGGCTGCAGCGGCTGCAGTTAGCAGAAGTGCTGAGAGGCCGAGCTAAGCCGTTTGTTTCATCCTGCTTTATTGCTGTTGTCACTTGTTTTTAATGAAAGTGGAGTTCAGCTGAAGGATAGTGTGTGTGTGTGTGTGTGTGTGTGTGTGTGTGTGTGTGTGTGTGTGTGTGTGTGTGTGTGGTGGTGGTGGAGGGGATTTATTTGTGCCGACACACCTCGGCAGGACTCGAGCTCCAACGCTTGGCCTTGATTGGTCCCCTCAGTGTGTCCGTGTGAAAGTCTCAGAGTGTGTGTGTGTGTGTGTGTGTGTGCGTATATTCAGTGAAATTAACTCGTCATACCGACGGCTGGTTAAAACTGATCTCACAGATTCGCAGAATATAATTCATATTCACATTTTTCATTGACAGACGTTGACTGTTTTATGAAACGGTGTTTACAGTAAGCAGGATTCAAAGTAAATCGTATAATTTACTTTTAAATTAGTCCAATCTCCGTTTGAATCGTGCAGGCTGTATGTTTGCTTTGTGTTAATCTGATGTACGGTGGCCAGCAGGGACAAACTCTGAACACATACAGAGGACAAAGACATGTTTAAACGTTATCGGCTGCAAAAGGTTAAAAACAAATGAGGCGTGCAGACAGTATGTATCCGTGCAAAAAATGTATGTTAATGAGTGTTAATGTGTGTTTTGTGTGTGTCCTTCAGTTCAACGTGTGTGTGTGTGTGTGTGTGGTCCATGCATGCCTCAATGCATCTGTGCAGTTTAGCATTAATGGTGTGCGTGTTTGTTTATGTGTGCTTGTCTTGTGTGTATTTGTCTGTGTGTTTGCTTTCATGTGTCTCATTGTTTGTGTGTGTGTGTGTGTGTGTGTATGAACAGTCTTTGCATTTAAGGTATATGTTCATCTGTGTGTGTGTGCGTGTGTGTTTGTGGTGCTTTTAGGGCTCGGTTTAGGTCGAGGCTGCTCACAGTTCATATCTCAAAAACAGTTCAAACATTCGTACCTTCGTTTTCTCATCATGGCACAGAGACATCAAAAAGGTTCAGGTGTTCATCAATGAAGAGAAACTTAGTTAAACCCCTCCCCCAAACAGTGATTGTCCAATCATTACTTAGCGACCATAACCAGGCATAGGTGTGCATTGGGATCAATTAGTAAGTGTGAAACCCACCATGACATCACCCATCGAAGCCTTAAGTTTGGCATTATGGATGTCGCCATTTTCCTTTTCTGGAGCCAGAAGTGACCATATTTGGACGAGAGCGTGGAGCTGGTGGGTGACTTGATGTGAGTTGGGCTGCTTGTGCAGTTTACAAAATGAACATCATGCTGTAGACGGCGGAAGACTTGGAGCTGGAGATTGAGACCATGAACTCATGTTGAAACTGTTTACTGAGATCATAAATCAGCTGAGAAATGGGGTCATTTCTCCATAAGACTCAATATAATCCGACACCAGTGGAGCTGCCCCCTGCTGGCCATTAGGAACAATGCAGATTTAAGAGCTAGCTAATCCAAAAAAAAGTGCTTCATCCAAAATCTTCTTGTTTCCCAAACGCTCCGTCCTTCGTGTTCCCATGAATCCTGATTGTGGAACGGGAAATGTCTGGCGCTCCGTGTGGACAAGGCCTATGTCCAGTGAGTCTGTAGGGTCCAGTCTTTCCAAAATGGATGGATCAAACAGTGTGTCAAAAGTCAAAGTTAATGTTAAGAAAATCTGCCAGTGACAGTCGACACTCCAGCCAGCAAAAAGAAACAAACGGACTCGTTTCTAAACTGCTCCATCATAAAACGGATGCTGTCCTTCATTATTAAAAGGTTTGAATGAGAATTTCATACAAGACACCGGGGAATGCATGTATGTGTGTGTGTGTGTGTGTGTGTGTGTGTGTGTGTGTGGGCTGAGGCCATTTGGCACACTGAGGCAAATATAAGTGTGCAGCTACAGTAGCCTGTGAGTCACACTGCCAGCCTGTCCTCCATGACAGTTAATGAGCTGTTGCTTCTTTCTCCTCTCTGTCGTTTTCTGCTGCACCCCCGTCTTCTGTCTTTATTGGAAACTGTCTCTCTCTCTCTCTCCTCCTCTGGATGGTTATTAAATGAACTGCTGTGGAGGGGGAGAGGGGAGAGAAGCAGAATGAGGAGGAGGAGGTTTTTCAGAGTGGGTATTAGCTTCTCCTCCTCTTCCTCCTCCAGGTTTTTTTGGTCTCACGCGCTGCGAGGAGACGTCACGAAAAGACAAATTATGATATCCCTCCTGCCACGGAGTGAGACGACTTTGAAGGAGGGATTTTGAACAGAGCCAGGACACAGAGGAAATGTGTCAGAGGACTCGAGTTAGGCCTGAAAAAAATAAAAACACAGTGATAATGTAATACCAGCTGCTTTATGGATAAACCCTCTGATGCACTCAGACATATCAGAGCTCATTCTCACTGGGTTTGTCGAGCCTTTATACAGCAGGCGGATACAGTCAAGTGGTCCATTCAGTGATTATCTACGAAGAAGCTTCGAGTTTGTTCATTCAGCGGTGCATTTACAGCCAGTTTGTGTGTTTCAACTCCTGTAGGGCCACATGAAGAAGTGCTGTTGTTTTTTTGTTAGACAATATAAAATTAAAATCAGTAATTAACGCGATAGTAGATTAAACTAAATAAAAAGCACAAGGCCTAAAGTGCATTGAAAAACATGTTTTGCCTGTTGTGCCTCGGTGCACATGGTGCAGTCACAAGTGTCATTTATTGCTTCAATGAAGACACAAGAGAAAGACAAAGGAAGCTGTTGTATTTACGGGAAAGTCTGGCAGCTGTGGTTGCCAGAAATTTACCGTAATAAATACGGTATAACTTAGTTATACTGCCATATAGCTGACATGAAAATACAGCGTAAATGCCGTATGAAATAAAGGTTTTGCCATTAAATATTCGTGTGTTTTACAGTATATTTAACGGTCTTTTACTGTCGTGGTTCGACAGTTTTTCACCCTAAAATCTATGCAAAAAGACATTTTTTACAGTGTAGTTCGGTCTTCAGGCTGCTGGATAAGACGCTCTAAAACCTCTCTCGTCCGTAAGTCTGTTCTTGGCAAGGAACTTGTTTTGATATTTTGATCCTTCGTGCACATGAATGCATTTTTGATCACAAACTAGTCATTTGTTCCCACAAATTAATCATTTTTGTGCTCAATTTAGCTCCCAGTTTGCATGTTACGAGGGTTTCCGGTTTAGAGTACTGGCACCTTTTGTTATTCCAAATCTTTGATGGACTTTAATGAAGAATAATTTGTGCCTCTGCACAATTTTCTCTAATGAGATTCATGGTATTTGTTGTGGCAGGGAACACAGTAAGTGTGGCTGCGGGTTGCACACAGATTTATCAGCTTCTTTTAAAAGAATCTTGTTGAAAATCTGCAGAACCTAAAAAATAACGAACCGTACAAGTAGCAGCACACCTGAAAATGGATGTCTGAGCTCTCAGAGGAGAGACTCGTGTGTGGCAGAGTGGTTTGTTAGGAGTACAACGGTAATCTAATAAACTAAAGGGAACAAATATATTCAGGGATTTCAGCTAAAGACAGACACTTGGAAAAACATCTGATAGATACATTACGCGTGTGATCGTGTTTCATGCATCAGATTCAGTAAGAGACACCCGGTGGTGTCTGACTTCACCTGCTGGTGCTTCTGTACTTCACAAACAGCTGATTAAAACAAAAACAAAAAAAAAATCCATTCTTCCTCCAGTTCAAGCATCAGTTATCTTTGAAGTAATTGAACCTCTAACTCTGGCAGTTTAAGTGTCTCGTTGACCTCATTCAGCTACAGTACGCAGCCATTTCTCCTGAGCGACATCAAACAAACTCATTTCATCTGCAGCCAGTTTCATTTGCTGCACTGGAAGCAAATCTGGTTGATTTAATATCTTTTTCCTTTTTTTTTTTTTTTACCTTCCATCTTTATTACTTCACCCTCTTTTCCTCACGCAGTCCTGTGAGTAATCTATTGTTTGTTCTAATTAGATGCTGTACATGTAAGTCACGTACAGGGAGCGACCGCCTCAGGCTAACTTTACAACCTTATGATCTTACTCTATGGCTTAACCACAGTTGCGTGCTTGTGTGTGTGTTTGTTGTGTGTTAGTGGGTATATGTATGTGAATGACTCTCAGATGATATTTCTCCCCGGTGGCCTCCAGCAGTCCTCAGACTGTGACAGGGAGAGTAATTGGCCATCAAAATAATCCAGACCCCTTCCTTCATTCGCAGCTAGCCTCCGGCGAGTGGAATTAGCCACCGAGTTTAGGCAGGGACGTTAAACACAAACTGTGTGTGTCCGTGTTGTGCAGCTCTAACACATTTCTATACGTTAAAAGCGCAGAGTGGCACTTTGGAGCCACTATGGTAACGCATTAGTCTCTTTTATGATGAACTGAAAAGTACTGACTGTCTACAATAATACTGCATGAGCATTAATGTGTTTTTATCCACAGAGCGTTCGCTGGATCAAACAGTAGATTAAGTGGGTATTAGTTTACATAGACAGATGAGGAAACACTCGGTGTTTCTATTGTTGGTGTCTCTTGTGCTTCCAGTGTTTAGAAAAAGGCTGAGAGCTTCTTTTTGTTTGTTTCCCCTTGCTTCATTTGTGCTAAGCTAGGCTAATAACCCCCGGACTCCACAGTTACTCTTCACCCTCGAAGCTCAGGCAGACACAACTGGCTTCCTTGTTACTGGTTTATTTGAAGACTGCTCTCTCGGTAGCTCAGTTTTGTAATTGAATATATTCTGCAGTTTACTGGGTACATTGATTCTCTGTCATCATCAAACCAGCGACCACCCGCCTCCAAGGAGAAGTTTAGAGGTTACTCCCTGTCATTGAGCTCTTAAAGCCGATATCATGTCCACTGCCTGACAGAGATGAGAGCCCGACTGTCTGTTTGGCCGCCCTCCACGCTCCTCATCGCAACTCCACTCCTGCCACCAAGTAATCTCATTTGTGTTTGTACAACCTGGTAATACAGTGAATCGATGGAGCGGCCGCAAAAGGCCCGAATGCTATTTACTTTCTCTTCAAGTCGCTCAGTTGAAAACAACCTTGAACGCGGCGTCTTATCTCTGAGAAGAGAGCGAGGGGGGCTATTTTTTTGTCATTATGAATTCATTCGAAATGACACACTCGTGTTGTATTGATATCGCCCGACTTTGACCGACAGCTTTTTTAAGTCTCAAAAGGGGGATGTGACATTGATTTTCTCATTTCTAGCTTTCTAAAGTTGTAATGAGATGTTTACACGTTTTTCCTTCTCAGCGACTCTGGAACAAAACCTGCTGCTGCTGTCAGGAATGCGAACGCTGTCGGAGTATTTAAGTCCAGAGCGGAGACTTATTTATTCAGCTCAGCCTGTGTTTGAACCCACCTTACCAGACAGTTTCTTTCACTTTGTTTACTTCCTGCAGTCTGCTCACTTTAGCTTCAGTCCGCTCTGCTGCTCTGATATCCGGCCATACACACAGAAACTGAAACGCACAATCCGCAATCAAGCTCAGCTCATATCTTTATTGTCCCACCGGAGGTAAAACTGATCAAGAATGCGACTAAAAGTGCAGAGAGGTAGTTTGTCCTACAGATATTTGAATTTTTGAAACCATATCGATTCAAATTAGAAGTTAGAAAGAAAAATGTTCACGAAAAGGCAACGACAAGGGATGACGATGATGGAGATACTCAGCTTCTTGTAAGTCGACTAACAGAAATACATCTGTATACATCAATGACTGTGCGGTTATGAAAGGGGTCAAACCAACAGAGAATTATCACCATCTCTGCAGTTCCCCTCCATGCTGTGGACTATTTTAGCACCTTTCAGCCACATGCTGGAAGCACCAAACAGACAGAAAGTTTGAAGAAGAACTTACTTTTCTAGAGAGATGGTGGGAACCAAACCTGGAGCTAAAAGGAGAGCGATTGAACACACTCCAATGAGATGATGATGAGACGATGATGTCGCTCTGTGTAAGTGGATGTCTAGTTAGGAACAACTACATGAGGTGATAACAGGTCGTGTTGTGTTTGCAGCTTGTCAAAGTAGCTTGAAACTGACATTTCTTCGATCGACATGACTGACAAGTGAACTGCTCCCAACAGCAAACACAAACGTGACGTCAGAATGATTAATGAAGAGAGAACAAAACGTTAGTTTAGCCTCATTATCAGGGTAGATAAGGGATGGTTGGACTGCTTTACGTACGCGTCTAAAAAGTTCAGGAGCAATTCTGTGACGGATCTGAAAAAGTTCCTGTCGACGTTAACGATGTTTAACCTGCAGATAGTCTTTCTTACTCCAGTTGTTCAACTTGTTTCTTCTCTTGAGGTGTTTTCGTGATGAAAAACTCTGATGAATCTAACTTCTTCACGTCTCTCTCCCTCTCTTTTCCCCTCTCTGCAGGTCCGCCTGTAAACGTAACCTGCAACATTTTTATCAACAGTTTTGGGTCCATCGCTGAAACAACAATGGTAAGCGCAATTATTCTTCTATCGCTTTGTAATACAGCACGGCGTGTAGATTTTGATATTATTTATTTGTCACTTGTGTGTGTGTGTGTGTGTGTGTGTGTGTGTGGATGATTTGGCAGTTAATGGAAAATGTCACATCTCATCGCGGCTCCATTTCGTCTTATTCTAATTTCGCCCTGAAAAATGCGATTAATTGAAATGGCGGTGGCGGTGGCGGCACTGATGTTCGGGGCATCCAAAGTTTCATTTTTATTTCCTCTTTTCAAAAATTAAAAGCCTTCTGCCCTCTGAGTGTTTAGAAAAGTCTCCGCCTCATTGAGCCTGTCTCCCATTTCAAACACTTCATTTGAAAGAGCGCATCACCGCCGCCGCGGCCATTTGCATAACAACGCGGTGGCGGCGCTGCTGTCACGCCTGCTTGGGACCGATGGCAGAGGAGGAGAGGGTGGAATTTGCGCTTATTCATTACACAGAAAATCCATTAGTGTTAATATAACTGAACCATCAACCTTCACAGAGCAGCAAGGCAGATATGGTAACACTGAACTGCAGTGTGTGACCGCAGTGGTGATCTCAGCACCCACGTCATTCATGAACGTAGCTAAAAAAAAAAAAAACTCCATAAAATGCATGAACCATATTTTCATCCACCGAATGCATCCAGACTGTCAGCTGTGTGAACCATCTGCAGGGCCGGAGCGACCATTAAGGACGCGGAGGTCGTCTCCTCGGTGGCGTTTCTGGGGATTAGATTGGTTTTAACAGCTTTCCCTACAAATACACAAAATATAGACAGATTCTGCTGTGTTTAAAATCTGCCCTGATATAATGGAGCTTCTTTGTGTGGTTGGATCAGATTTCATTCATGACAACCCAAGAAGGAAAGAGATTCGGCTATTAAACTGTAAATGCTGCACAGAAACAAAACACAAATATAGAAATGTCTCATAAAACCTTTTTAAATTTGACAGATAATAGCATGTTCATAGGACCCTGTGCTGAAAAGCTGATTAATAAATTTGTTTTTCGGGCCTTTAAAGGTGAAAGGATGGAGCTGCTGATGTTCTATATTTACCTTACAATGAGTTGATCATACATGGTGTGTGTATTTAAAGCCCGATAGAACAAAAGAAGGTGTCAAGTGTACAAAAGACACGTAAAGAAATACAGGGAGGCAAAATGGGGCAGTATTAAAGGCACTCCTAAAGAGGAAGGGAGGATATCCCGAGCTGAACCGCCCCAGATCACACTAACACACACACACACACACACATGCATCGCTGCATTGAAACTGCTGCCCGCTGCAGATCCTCGTCATGCAGAACAAATTCCAGGTTTTCCCTCCTGCAGGAGCCGAGTCGACCCTCGTTAAAACTGAGGAGGGAAGGAGGGATGAAGGAGGCAGTAAGATGGACAGATGGGCGATAACTGAGGGAAACTATTTAAAAAAAAAAAAGCTGAGAACGTGATAACAGCAGTTAACGTCTGCTGCACTGGCTTTAAGCGATTTCTCATACGAGTTCAGCTGCATCCAGCAGTTGAAACTAAGTTGATTTCATCTTATTTCAAGTTGTTTTATCGTTATTATTTATTAGTAGGGTTGCAAAGGGGTGGAACATTTCTGGTAAATTTCTGTAAACTTTCCATGGGAAGATCGGCTGGGGAATTATGAGAAATATATGGGAATTAACTGGAAACTGGTGGTAATTTAAACAATCCAAACATAAATATAAACATTTTGTTTTGTCATCCATGCAAAATAATAAAAAAACAGAGAGAGATTTATTTGTATTTATCAAGCTTTCATTATTTTAAGCAGTGTGCTACGTGCATGTGATGGAGGAACAGCAGATATTCAAGTGTACCTGCATGAAATCTGGTTGTTTTAGTCAAGATGATGCTAAAACATATTTTCCACAACTATATTTAATTTCCCTGTTGAGGCTTTATATAGCCCTGCTCACGTTATTAACTGAACAAACTGAAGCATTATTCTGAGTATTTTGCAGAAGGCTAAATATTGATAAACACATGATGTATATATTTTATACCTTTGATCACACTCGCAGCCTGTCAGACAGAGCAACGCGTCAATCAAGTGCTTGAACGCAGGATAAACTCTGTTAGCTGAGGCTGAGTCCGCCCACTGTAGACCACAGTCAGTGTTGTTGCTCTAATCTCTCTGACGGGTGGATTAGAAGCAGAAAACAAAGTAGTGAAATAATTGGATTTATCAGCTTTTATCAAACCAGAAAATCCATTTTAAAGCTCAGAGGCGACGCAGAGCGAGCAGGAAGCTGAGGACGGTTTCTCGATGTGGTGATGGTGTTCGTTGTAGTGTGCAGCTCTCTCGCTTTAAGCTTGGAGTACAGTATCCCTCCATCTTCAACACACACACACACACACACAGCGCACACAGAGCACAGTGATAGATGGAGTCGGTAGAATGGCGCAGTGCGTGTTGAAGTCCCGGCGGTACCCGGCTTTATTCCTGTTTCAGCGCTCTCCTGCTTGCTTGCTTGCTCACACTTTCTCTCTCTCCTTCACACACACACACACTCAGACAGACACGTAACCCCCTCTCTCACTTTTCATCCCACTCCTTCACTCCTTTCCTCCCTCCTTTATTTCCTCTTCTTCTGAGAACACACACTAACACCATCCTCGCTCGCTTTATGTCTACGTCTCTGTAAAACACACACACTTAAACCTAAAACATTTGATCATCCTACACACACACACACACACACACACACACACACACACTCATGTACCACATATGGATCATGGTGACGGCACCAAGACATCCATATCCACCAGACGATTATTTATAAAGTATTAAAAATTAAATAAAGAGATCAAGTATCAATAAAAAGAAAAAAAGAGGATAAAATGTGCATATTAATTATTATTAATTTGTCTCTTTCTTATTGTATCTGATGGGGGCAAAACATGAATATAGTTTAGGGTGGATGAATATCTCAATATCAGGACTTTTAAACTGGAGGATGGGGTTAACTTCCATGTGGAACTAATAGCATACGTAACGTAACTTAACTTAGGTACTTACTTTAACCCAAACTCTGATCTTTTCCTGAACAAAGCTACAACAATCACGTAAAATGTCTCTCAGTAAGCTTTATTTTGAAAAGTCTAAGCAGACATTGTATATTTATACTTGCTAACTGGATTAAAACTGTATTTTTAATGTCTAGTTGAGGCCAAACGTGACACTGACGGTGGTATAAAGAAGAAACTACTGTGGCCACGAGACACACGGAAAGTGCAAAAGATCTAGAGCCAGTGTTTAGTTTGTCCATTCTGGGCTGCTGTAGAAACATGGTGGATGACATGTAAGAGGAACCAGTGAGTCTGTAAGGTTACAAAAATATAATGATTCCTAATCTGGTCATCATAAACATATATATTTGTATCTGTATCTCTTTTTTCCACCATATTTTGTGTGTTTGTGCAGGATGTGAGGAATATGAAAGCTTTTGATTGTGTCTTCTTTATCGTCATCGTATCTTTGAGCTTAAATCTGATATAATGAATCAGACTTGGCTGGATTCATGGTAGATTTTACTATGTGTGAATTTTGTGCTACACCTCTCTCAGCGTAGAGCTCTCCGCCTCTTTATCCTTCACACACGGAAACCTCAATCACTTTATTTCCCTTTGTCATCCCTCTCTCCCTCCCTCCCTCCCTCCCTCCCACACACACACACAGTTATCTCACCACTCATTCATTCAGTCTCTCACCCTCCTTATGAAACTCTATGAACAGGCTTTACGCTGTAAGTAAGTATTTCCAGCTTTATCCCTCTCTCCATCACTCGTTCTCCGCTCAGCACTATCACAGCTGTAGTCGTCCTTAAAGGAAGATACCATTTCAAACATTTCTCCTCCCGTAAAGGAAAAGTCTGTATCTCTGAGAAGTCTGAGCAGAAGTAGGGTGATATTGTTCTACCTGCAAACGTTTGGGTTGATGGTTTAAAGTGACTTTGTTGTGCTTCAGCCAACTCACCTCATGTAACTGCTGCCGTTATCTTTCCTTAACCTTGTCCGAGAGGTTTTATTTGCCTAAACTTAACCAAACATGAACCACAGATCATTTTAATGACTCACATGACAAACTTGGTTTCTTTAAAAGTACAGTATGAAGGTAACGTATCAGCACGGGGCAATAAAGACAGAAACAAAGGACAAACCTAGTTTTGGGGTGGATGGACATTTCAAACACAGGGTTGACAGCAATAGCATAACCAACACTCCAGAACTTCTTTTAACCCAAACTGAGGCTTGAATATTGTCTTCGAAACACATTTTGAGTGTATAATTGCTGCAACATGTCACACTTGTTTCCCTTTTAGATTTGCTTTTCCTTCCCCGATGTCCCTAAAACCATGATTTTCCACTTTAGATTGATAACTCCAAGTTCTTGAATAACCAACAAACCATGTTTAAGTGCGTCATTGGTGTTGAACGGTCATTTATTAAAATCACCTTAAAATCCAGGGAGAAGTTCGCTGTTGAAAATTGATTTGACACCCCACAGTCCTGCTGCTGCTGCTGCGGCTGCTGCTGCTGCTGTTGTTGCTTATTTTGGAGGCCAAATATTGAAAACAGCATCTTTCTCTCAAGGTAATGTTGTCTGAGCTGAGCAGATGTGCTGCCATAATGTGTGAGCCTCCGTAACCTCCTACCTCCTCTTCCTACCTGAGCAGCATCCAGGAACCGGCAGGATGTCATGACAGGCGTGGAATTAGAATATGGCTGCTGCTGTTTCTGTAGATTTTTGTTGTTGTTGTTGTTGTTGTTGGAAGGAGGAAGGAGAAGAAGAAGAGGAGGAGGAGGAGGAGGAGGAGGAAGATTGCAGTCTTTCATGCGTGGTTTACTGCCTGAATTTAATACATGCTGAAATGAGTTTGGTATTGTGTAAGTACAGCATTTCCTCTGCTAATGGTTTCATAGCAGCATGCCGATGGTGGATGGTAATTTCAGGGTAGCATTTAACAGTCCAACGGCCTTATGTCAGGATATTAAACCACAAGTATGAACCTGCAGACGTTGTAGGAGTCCCACTTTTTGCCGCACATATGCCGACGACCTGCAGCACTGCAGGAGGAAGCGTTTATTGCCGAGCCTCCAGTGTCAACAACATTTTTTTAATAAACCTCAGAGTAGTCATCCAATCGCTAAAACTCTAAATCATTCCCTGAAATCATTAACTTACACCCTCAAATTACTTTCCGCCCATTTGAATCTTAGAATGCAGCGCCATCCACCCCCCCCGTGTCTGTTTAATGCACTTAATGTGCATCCATCTGCAGCCACGACGAGCCTCTGACCGATGAAGCTCAGGTTTTATGGACCCGAAGACATCCGCATGCTGACCAGGCTTTTCCAAAAAAAAAAAAAAAGAAAAGAATTAAAGCCACAATCTGAGAGATGATTGAAAAGTTCAGATGAGTACCTTGACAATATGGATTAAAGGCGCACTGTGCAATTTAATGTTAAAAAAGTTCAACTAATGTTTTCTGATCTTCTGGAAGGTTTGTTCGAACAGGATTCGTAAAATTAATTAAAGAACCACATATAATGAATTATGAAAATATCCATAGTTCAGTTATTTATGTGGATGAGCCTTAAATAACCGTGCCTCGACCTTTAATTTAAATTAAAAAGGTTTCAGTTCTTTTGATTTACATTTTAATATATCAGATGCAGTTAGTTCTTTTTGTTTGTTTTCTTAATGAATTATATGAGTTAAATGTTTTGTTACAATGATTATCACTACACAATTATCATGGCCAAAAGAATTCACAGGAACAATATTACTGTGATATTTCTTATTTATTATATTTAAATTTCAATAACAAAAAATATTTTTTTTATTGTGTGTTTTGCCCTTTTTGGGAAATGAATTACTATCAAAATAAGAGTGTAGAGACGACATTAATATACAAAAAGAATTCATTTACACAGAGTGGGAACCACAAATGTACTAATGTACACTGTATGTGCTAATTATTGATTATCATATGTGTATTATTGACATGATATTTCATGGTTATTGTCAGTAGCGGTATGTCGTGATACAAAGACGCGACTATTGGGTCTTTGGGAAACTTGCGATTAGGAAAAGAACATCAGTATTGGGAGATTGTGCAAAACCCTGTATTATGTTCTATGACAATTTTATGAAGAAAAATGTAACAGCTGGAAAAGATCATGGTTAGTGTTAATAAAAAGGCAAAGTTAATTACAGACCCACCTCGCTGTGCACCAGTGTAGAGCTAAATTTATATAGCTGTGCAGCTATGAAAGTATTTATAGTTTGAGGGAACAAACTAGTGTTTCGATGGAATTAATGGAAACATTTTAGACCATTCGAGGAAATCATTTAATTTGCAGGCATGAAATACTACTACAGGGGACTTAAAGGTTGAAAGAAAATATGATTGGTTTAAGGAAATTACCAATTTAAATGATATTTCCCCGTCGGAGGCCCAGAGAGTTAAAAATTCTTAATATTCTTGCTCACACACAATTTCACAATAAACCGCTACTGTAATTTATTAGCTGATTGAAACACTATGCAGTAAAAAAAAATGAACTAATGCAAGAGGGATGAGTCGTGAAAGCATCAAGTGGTATTTTTTGAATAGTACTGATGCAGGACAGGTACAAGAGATTGTTGAAAGAGAAATTAAGAGTCTGGTGTCGAAGAGTTCAGCGACATCTCAACAATTAGCTTTGTAAAACATCTGTGTGACCGCTGCTTTCATAATTAGTGCCCCCATCAAAACCATTGCCGCTAGACTTTTGCCCTTTCTGAGCCGCTGTCAAACCGCAGCTGGGTTTATGACTGATGATCCCGGCGTGGGCTCGAACCTCTCCTCTGTATTCCCTCGTTCCCTCTCTTTCCATCGACAGACACTCCTCCTCTCTGCGCCATTTCAAGTTATTTATCATATTCTCGAGCAGAGGGAAAGGTGACTCATTCATGAAAGGTCAAACTCATTTGTTTCATGTGAGATATTCTAAACAGTGATAAACGTCGCAGAGGTCTCACTGAGACTGATCACCATGTGACTGTATTTCACATGCATGCAGCGCCGTAGATGATTGCTCCTTTAAATGCCACCCGCTGGAGCTGCTGGCATGGCCGTATGTCGTGACCGTGATGCATTTCTGCCACGCCATGCAACTTAATGATGGTTCCAGCCTGGCCACAGTGGCCTGAGCTCCATATTCTGACAATAATTGACAATTAGGGGGATGGAGAAGCGAGCTAAATGCCACCCCACGCTGAATAAAGACTTTCAAAACACGTAATGGAGAACGGGCGATGGAGGTTATGCAATAAAGCTCTGAGGGAGCAACAGTTAATATCTTCTGCCTGGATTGATTCTTAATTCAGGCCTAACCTTACCCAATGCTGGTTCTGTCCCTCAAAACAACCATTTGAAGAGGTGAGGGAAGACTGGACAAAATGCCTGTTCTCACCAGAAAAGTGAATTCAAATGAACAATAATTACTTGAGACCGTCGTCCCAAGAAAAGCCCCAAAACTACATATGTTTACATTCAGTTCTTCTCCTGCAGATCAAGCCCCAAGCACAAGTGCTGCGTTCTGAAATCAATTTAATACAGTGGCCAAACCATGTGATGACAGCAATAGTGGCGTCTCCTGATGCCCACTGGCCCAAAAAGACTTTCATGAACTTACACTGTAAAAGAAGCATTTGTGGAGCGTCTCAACCCCCCATGAAATAACTCATCTCACACTCAGAATTTGGTCTATTCGGTCCGATAAGAAAATCTAGAAGAAATCATTAGCCAGCTTGGCTGCACGATGCGAAAGATTGGGATAATTCTATATTCAGAAATCAACCATTTTGGCTTCGAGTGCCATCAAGCAGCTTCCATAGGAATGAACTGATCTGTGCTTCCAAGCTAAATTTGGGGGACTTGACTCCCTCTCTAAAGGAAGAAGTGTGACGTTGTTACTTCATCAAACTCTTTCAGATGAGAGGTTGGAAATGGATTGTTGGATCAACAGAGACTGACAACAGACAGCCTCGGTTTTCAGAGGAAGTTTCCTAACCAAACATTAACAAAGTAGTTTGAGATGATTAAACAAAACCACAGTGTTATCCCAGAGAAGCTGACTGATTGCCTTTAGAAGATTTAAGCCATTGATAATGGAGAAACTAATTTGTTTGAGTCAGACTGACTTGAATGCTAATTATTTGTCCTAAAAGTCTGCAGTGGAACAAACTTTTCCCCAACTACTCCAACTCCAACGTTTGCAGTAACAATGACTAATGATGACTAATGACTTTCCAGTTTAATTTAACGTTCATCATTCAAACTCAGAATGTGTCTTATTCATTAATAAACACACAATGCAGCACTAAAAGAATCCCGGCAGATCAAAAAACTCGAACTGAGATCTCCTCACTTAAAAAACTGTTCAGACTCTCTAAAACTCAAAGATGGATGTCCTCACAAAGATAGAAGAGCAGAGCGCACACACACACACACACACAGTCAGGCCTGTAGGAAATGTATTGATCTTCCTCTTGCAGTTAAACAGCGTAGGCTGAAGGTCTTAAAGCTGCATGGTGGAGGTTGATTTCCACACCGCACTCTGGATTTAACCTCCAGTCGGCTCTGATTCCAGCTGAATGAAACGTTTTAAAACTGAACACCTGAATCTTTGGTTCAGATCGCTAAAGCGAAGATCAGCAGCTTTCACTGCAGACTTGTCCGTACGCGGACGAGTCAATGCTGGAGTTGCTGGAGAAAATTTGCCATTTTATATGATTCCTACGGCTTTGTTCACTAAACTTTCGTATCCACAGAAGACGTATTGTGGGATTCATGGATGTTTTACTATTTCCAAAATAGGAATAAATATCAATATCAAGACCCAGGGATGTCCTTGATATCAGATGATGAAGCATGACGTAAGTCACTATTCTTTAGCACTCGATTACAGGAATATTGGTGACCAACACAGATATTATTTGAGTTTTTAAACGCCTGACTTTGGCAGTATTTGGTCTGCAGGTGTCTGTTTAACTAGCGTTAGGGTCAGGGTTATTGGTTATGGTTTCAGTGTTCAGCATCTCCTTGAATCCCTTTATCCACTGTGTTTGAGAATCACATCCTGGTCCTCCGACCACCAAACTCTGCCAAACAAACAACAAAATGCTTTCAAATCTTAAATCCCCAACTCTCATTCCTTCTGTTTTTTTTTTTAGTCTCAGTGCAGGCAGGATACAATATATCATAAATTTAAGAAAGAGTATGATGAAGGCCATGAAATTGCCCAGCAACAAGCAATAGAAGTAAAGGCGTTATCCTTTGTGCCTGAGGAATCCATCTTTCTTATTGCAACAACAACAACCTCAAAACCCATCAGACTCTTATTTGAAGGCTTTGTGACTTGTATACATCCAGCCTGAACCCTCTAAAGCCTCCTATCTTCTGTTGATCTATCCCCCTGTATCTCTCCATCTCCCTGTGTAAGACTAAAGAGAGAGCAGCATCTCAATGACCTTCAGCTGCCTCCCAGCTTTGTACCAACTCTCCACACATCCATCTGCCTGTCTATCTATCTCTCTTTTTCTGGCAACTTCCATTTTTTTTTTTTTGTGAAGTGTTTTATCAGTCAAAGAACAGCGAATAAAAGCTGAAAAAAAAAAAAAAAAAAAACAGGTAGAACAATGAGAATAGAGAGTAAAAGAAGCCAAAAGCCGTGTGGACTGTATTCTTCAAGGCTGAGGCTGCACAGCGGCTCACAGGCGGCGGGAGGATCTCAGATATGGCTCGAGGCCACAACTCACCGTGATCAGTAAAACCTCTTACATTCACATAAAGGAGAAAATGACATATGGATGAAGACCCATAACAACCTGCTTATCCGTCCGCGAAATCCTGTCCATCACTTCATCGCTACATCTGCTGGTATCTGTCGAAATGTTCCTCCTCTGTATGGAGCATCTTGAGTCAGCAGTGCAGTGACCCTTGACGAGTCTTTTTTTTTTTTCCCTTCCTTTCTCTCATCTTTCCTCTTTTTTTTTTTTTTTAGCGAACATCTCCCTGCGGATACAATTCACATCCTTCTGTTCAAGGTGTTTCTGGGATTTATGCTTTATAACTTTTGCTGTTTTGTTGTAATTTCATTTTCTCTGCTGTATCAATTTCTCTCCATCCTGCCTCGCCTGCTTCAGAAGGGACTTTGGACCTCCGATGAAAAATATAGCTGTGGTAGTCGTGTGTGGAGAGAGCAGCAGAGATGATAGCGATAGCGTAGTATGAGCTAAAAGATCTTACAAGTCAAGAAAGAGCAAAACAGGTCATTTGATTGGCTGCTGCAAGATATAAGGCTTCAAAAGCACTAAACAGCCGAATGAGTCCAGAGTTACATCACAGATTAGTTGTGTCACAAGATGTTTCCTCATTTCATCATCTTTTCTCTTCAACTATTCAAACACAGATCTAATTACTGCTCGAGACTTCAGAGCAACCCTCGGCAACCCCTGCCCTTCAAAATATGATGCATCATGTCTGGACACATCCGTATAGACTTTCAAAATAAAACTTGTGAAATGGTTGGTTTGATACTGTGAGAGTCTGAAAACTGTAACTGGTCAGTATGACTATGTGAAACAAGACTGTTGTCACCAGGGAAACAACGGCAGTTGTGATTCTGAGAGTAAGGTGGAAGCAGTGTCATTGTTGTAGATCCACAAATGGTTGTTTCGTTTGACGCAAGGCAATTAACACCCTCACACGGGGCAGGACAATGGAATACATCAAGGTGCAACAACTGGGATGTGGCGACTCGTGCGGCAACTGTGATAAACTCGTTGCTTTGTTGATGCACATCAATGCCGGGAAACAGAACAGCAGCATACCCTGCAATGTCAACCCACAGTGAAGCGTATCAAGACGTCGTTATTGTTGCCTTGCAGAGATGGTAGTGGTATTCTGATGTCCGTCTTACGTCCCGCTGTGTGCTGTCCTTTAGAGACGTGATCAGGATGGATAAATGGGTGTTTGTGTTTGTGGCTGAAGAGAAAATTTCAATTCCACTTCAATATCTTTGTTCCGCTTGTTCTGAACGTTCATCGCAACTGAACTTCAAACTGCTGGATGCTGCAAAAATGAATTCAGGCACAATATCAGTTGCTGAAAGTAAAATTAAATCATCCATCCATCCATCTGCGGGACAGATGCAGATGTAGATGCAGCTCTCTCTCTCTCTCTAACTCCCTATATGATCCTTCCTTTCTGTCCCCTCTCAGGACTACAGAGTCAACATCTTCCTGAGACAGCAGTGGAACGACCCTCGGCTGGCCTATAGCGAGTACCCGGACGACTCGCTGGACCTCGACCCCTCTATGTTGGACTCCATCTGGAAACCTGACTTGTTCTTTGCCAACGAGAAAGGGGCCAACTTCCACGAGGTCACCACCGACAACAAGCTGCTGCGCATTTCGAAAAACGGCAACGTGCTGTACAGCATACGGTGAGTGGAGGAAGTGTGAGGCTTTTAGACTGTGTAATTACTGCAGCATGAATACTTCTTAAAGCTTTGGTTTTGAGAAAACACATTTCAGCCATGCTAGTGTGCAGACCACCATTTTGATCCAGAATGAAATTTCTCAACAGTTACCAGATGGATTCCCCTGACTTTTCTAATTATAATTTTATGTGGATAATACTTTTTTAAAACTAAGAAATTAGAGAAATTTGCAGCAAACCCTGTAGGATTTCTGTTGCATGTGTTTGATTCCTATCCAGACTAATCAATTTAAAAGCGCAACAACCAAATTAACAAAATTACAAGCAGCTGTAGGAACACGGTGCATTGAAACTGTGTGACGGTACAATGACCATTTTAAGGTAGAAATCGGTGACAGAAAAAGTTCCGAGTCACAGAAGGAATGAGAAACGTTGCAAGTTTGGAGGTTATATTGAAGCAATCAGTTATAAATCCATGATAGAAGACAGAAAGTGGCACTGACTTCCTGTTTATTGCATTCCAGCGGCCTTCATCCTCTGCTGTGGAGTGCTCTTATTGCGTCAAAGTTGGAGGTTTTTATTTCCTCCAGAGCTCTACCCCACCCCCTTTTTTTTTTTTTGTATCTCCAAGACATCCCATTCAAGGCTGTCAGAGTTATAGCCGCCTTGCGCCGATGAACCTTTTAGCCTGCCGGCCTCCTCCTCCTCGTCTTCCTTGCTTTTATTGCCTCTGCTCAGGGGCGAATGAGAAGGCGCTGCAGCAGCCATGGTAATCTACTCAGCCTGTTAGTATTCCAGCGGCGAGTCCGATCCGTTATCAACCTCAGTTTTCACCTTCATGTCCAGCAGGAGGAGGAGTGAGATTGGCCCTTTATATATTTCGACAAAAAAAAAAGGGGATGAACCATGCGCTCCTCCTCTGTCGCTTTCATTTTTTAACTTGACACCATCAGAATGAACCCGCCGTTGATCAGCTTGATCGGAGGCGAAAAGCGGCTCGGGATAAACCGTCCCGGCGGGTGGGAAAGTGGGTCTTGTAAATGTTGTTTACTCTGTTTGTTGATGTTTATCGTTCAACAGTAGAGCTGTATACGAGGAGTCATGACCGATGGCCGCGTCTCCTCGCCGAGATGAAAGTGAAACTTTTCAAGATTGGCCGATCAGAATCGCACGTCGTCCAATCTTCTGCTGTGCTTTGAAAAAAAAGGGCTTGAACTGAACTGATACACGGTCCCATTTGTGCTTGTCGGGTGATATATCAAAAGGAAAATCTATGATACTTTAATTTCAAGAACTCTATTACAAAATGTGTGGCGTATATTGGAAAACAGGGAGTTTGTGATCTCTAAAAGAAAGATGAAAATTCAAGAAAACCATGGCTTATTTTAGGATGATTAAATCTGAGAAACCTCACCAGAAATGTGTTTACAGTCATCTGATTAAAGTGGTTATGCGAATTATGACTTCTGTCTGTGTAATGTAGTCAGGGAACCACAAAGTATGGAAAACATACTGGTGGACGAATTGGTCAGGGTTAACAGGGACGCCATAAACACTCATATGTGTGTCCCTTAGTTTAGACCTATTTTAAGGTATTGGTCTTGATTCAGATTTGGATTTTAAATGGACTTAAAGCAGTGGTTTTCAAATTAGGAGACAAAGAGACAGCCATCAGAAGAAGAACAAGAAGTTAGTTCATGTAAGTCATAGTCATAACCTGAACAGACCCACATGATATACACATTTTTAGATCTAGTCTGCAGTCACTCTACTTCTTCAATATCCATCGTGAATGTACATCCCTGAAGCCGCTGACAAATCATCGAAAAAAACATGCTTGTTATCATCTCCAGAATTTATCCAGAACTTTTCTTTAGTATCAAAATCATACAGTGATAGCTGCCTTTACATCTACGAGGGCAATGCAAACAGGAACTGCTAATTCTTAATATGGTATACGAATGGTGCCAACTGGCCAATATGTAAACATATATGGTCAAGTAAAACACCGCTCCAGGTGTAGCCCGCTAGACATGGCTTGAGACAGACCTTGTACACCCATCCTTACGCGAGCCACCAGATTTTTCTGCCTTTCTAACAACTTCCAAAAGGTTATATTTAAACCCAAGCCAGGACCCTTCCTGAACCTAACCAAACTGTGACTGAGAACTGGAGATTAAAAATAAAAAAACCTGTCCAGAACTCTAAAAATGGTCTCACAGGTGAGTCAAACTCTCCTGGGTGATAGTGCTGAGTTTAACCCATCCATCCACCACAAGTTCCTCCCCAGAGCTTTTTATACTACGTCACCTGACTTCATAAAGCCACCTGAAGAGCACAGACACATGGCCAATCCTAGCACTTGAATCCTATGCACAGCAAGATAAGATTTCTAATAACGCCCACAGGTAACTCACTGACTCCTCTGAAACAATATACTTCAAAGCATAATGGGACCTGTGCTCCAAAAACTTTAGTATCCCCAAAAAGTAATGAAGAACCAAGTCATTGTTTTGTTGTCTTCTCCAAACTCCATCTAAAGCTCTCTGAGTTTACAGCAAGGCGCTAACTTTGTCAGCATTTGGCATTTAGGTGTCACGATGCAAGCGGACAGAAAAACCACAGAGCTGAATCTTGTTTCCGAGAAAGTGGGACATCTGTGGAGGCTACATCATGTGTGTAATACATATTCAGCATCCTGTCAGGGACTTACAACAATGTGCAGACGCGGCAGAGTTTATTTGGTACATCAGGCCGAAGTGGACGTGTGTGTTGTAGCAGCAGCAGCGTCCTGTTAGAGCAGAACAGAAGGACTGTGCAGCGAAATCACCTCTCTCGCTCGTCATGACAACCTGCTGACAGCTGGAGCTCTGCAGAAATGAAGCCGGAGTTTAGTTTGTCACCACGGCACAGCTTTGCAATTAGTGCGACGTGGGAGTTAGTGGCAACATATTTTATTGTTAAGATATCCTGGCTGTTATAAAATCATGTATGTCATGCAACATTGTGTAACTTTTAAATCATGTTGATGCTACACTGACCTGTAATCAGGTGAATGGTGTCTGTGTCAATCGTACACACGTTCTTGCACTATGTAACTTTGGGCTCCGGGTATGATCACCCACAAAGTATGGAACTTTTTAAGTCACACACCATCAACTATTTCACTGATTTTGGTGAAACTGGATCATATTTTATGGAGAAAATGTTTTCTGGTTTTCCCTCCGGCTGCTCCGCCTCAACTCTCTCTAGCTGCTGTTAGCTGAGGTTAGCTCAGTTTGTTAGCCGGGCTGCTCAACTGTGAGCTCAGAGCACCAGGGGAGTGTTAGTGTTTGTACCACAGGCGTTTTGGACCACCGGGAAGAAGAAGAAGAGGAGGCCTGGGTCACAGGGGAATGCTGACAGGGAGCGGAGCCAGTGTTGGAGTGAGGTGATCGGGCAATGTAACCGGGTTTAGCTGCCTCTATGGACATAATGTCAGAGGTGAAAAGGCCGTAGGTGACATTGACAGAGGACGCTAAGAGAGAAAATGAGAAAGTGACTGAGCAATAGGCCACCAGACGAGAGTAAATCTGGGACTGACAGGTGGTAGTTAAAGGCTGAAAGACAGACGCCGAGCTGGGCTGACTGCTGTTGGACTAGTCAGTAACATTAGCTGCTGCTGCTGTGTCTGCTGTTGGTGACTTGCTAGTTTTTGATTATAAGTAAAGTAATCATAACAAATACACGTGTACAGCTGTCCATATTTACCACAGTGTGAGTACTGGAGGGCACAATATATTGACTAACTGAAAAATAATAGATTAATATTGAAAATGCATCTTTTGGTTCATTTTCATGACAGGTTGATTGATTAATTGATTGATTACAATATCTCCAAAAAGCAACTAATTCTCTAACATTGAATATTGAGGTCTAATGGCGAGGCTGGAGCAGGAATAATGTCTGAGAATGAGTTTTATTTTTTAAAATGCTGGATATCGCATTTTAAAATGAAAGTCTTTAATTTCGGTAATGCATCATATCAGTTACAAAATAGCTTTTCCATTAATTTCTGGGGAAAGTTGACTTTTGCAGAGATGCATTCCCTCCATGTGACAGCAGTAATTAATTTTGGTGCCTGAGACTCAGAAAACTAATGTGTCACCGCGACGCGGGACCGGCTGCCCTGAACATTTTAATTTTCTGAGTTTCACGGCTCAGCCTTGCATGAAACAAGATTCATTCCCATGTTAGTGCACGCCTGCTCAGCTACAGGTTTTCATCCTGTTAGTCCCCCAGCAGAGAAGAAGAGATCTGCAGTGAAACTCTAACCTCATTCCCACTCCCCTCCATTGTGATAATTAGTATTGAGGAAGTTACTCCGAAAATCCATTTCCATGTCGGGCTGCATCTTTGATTAACTGAAAATACCAACAATATGTTGATCTGTCTCGCAATACTTTATACGTTTAATACTTTATTACTTCCCCACCCTGTTTGTGTCACTCATCTCCAAGCCCATTGGTTCCTACATAAATCTTTAAAAGCAAGTTAAGAATGTAGAATTTTCCTGAACATTTGATCACTGTAGTTTTTTAGCAAACGTTACTCAAACAAGAGGAAATTGTGCATTTGTCGGGGACTATTTCCAGTGGTGGATGAATCCACGTATTTGTGACAGCTGGACGCTGTGTAATGTGATTGAGTCAAAATAAACTACAGTGTGTGGTTCGTGGTGATGAAGGAGTCTGTGATTTTTATGGAGCTCTACGGAACATTAACCTGGTTTGTCCAAAACCAAAAAATATTCAATTCAAATCAACGACAATTCTTTTTCTTTTAAAATCAATATTTAATTCAGCTTGACATGCATACCAGCAAATCTGCGGCATCTATTATTGACAAATGAAAAATTATTAGTTATTTTATCAGTTTTGTTTTTATTATTTCATTAGTTTGACTTTCACCCTCAAAAATGTGGATTTGCAGTGAATTTTGCTCGTTTCTCTGACCTCTTTTGATGTGAGCATAAAATTCAATGTTTCCATGCTCTAATGTTGGTCATCTAAGCTATTGTTGCGCTTGTTTCATATCAGTCTGGATAACAGCAGTGGCTAAATTGGTTTATAAAATAAATAAATAGATTTATTCATTTTTTATCAATTTCAAGCACATCCTGGTTCAGTTGGATGGCTCGGCGCTGGCTGGTTGAGCAGCACTGATAAAGCTCTGAGTAATCCTCTTAGTACTAAGAGACGCTGCATGTGTGTGTGTGTGTGTGTTTGTGTGTGTTTGCAGAATAACACTGGTCCTGGCCTGTCCCATGGATCTGAAGAACTTCCCGATGGATGTCCAGACCTGCATCATGCAGCTGGAGAGCTGTGAGTAAATTACAAACACACACACACACACACACACACACACAGTGAGGGGTACATGGAGAGCATCAGTCACTGAGCAGCTGGCAGGATGGGAGATATGATATAGATTTCTCTGTGGCCTTTTCTTTGAACAGACGTGAGAAGAATCACAGAAACTGGAGCTGAGGTTCAGAGATGTTCTGTACGTCTGCAGCGGGTCAGCGATCATAAAAGAAAGAACAATACAGCGCTGACTGATGCGCCGCGTCACTTCTCATGTTAAAGTCTCAGAAAGAAAAGCTTCATCATGTCTCTGTCTGACACAGAAACATTTCTAACCTTAGTGCTAGTACTAGTGTTAAATGAAATGTACTTAAAGGAGCAGTTCAGCCTGAAAATCAACCCGCGTGTCTGTTAGTCAGTGGTCGAAGAAGATTGTTTACTGAACGTGCCACACAGAGCTTTAACTGGTTATGGAGTATGAAACAGCATGCTTAAATATGGATTATATAAACGATCACATTCACTGAAGTACTCAGAGAGCTGAGACGCTGCTGTTAGCCAACAGAAACCCCCCAGCCGGGTGCTGGACCTCTCACTGGGTGAACCTGCACCCCGAACCAGAAACAGAAAGATCATCGTGCTCCTCGGGGGGGGAAGGAGAATGAAATAAATGACCCGCACAGTGATGAAAACAGTCTAACCTCCTGCTCTCTCCTGCAGTCGGCTACACCATGAATGACCTCATATTCGAGTGGGATGAGAAGGGAGCCGTGCAGGTGGCCGACGGCCTGACGCTACCTCAGTTCATACTAAAAGAGGAGAAGGACCTGCGCTACTGCACCAAACACTACAACACAGGTGAGCAAATGTGACTCCTTTTCTCTTCTCTGTCGGTCGGCTCTTGATGTTTGGTTTCCGCTTCATCAGGTTCATCAGGAATCTTCATGTTATTCTTTCAATGATTCCTCATCATTTATAGTAAATTTACTGGAAAGAAAATGTCATTTTGTGCAGGCAGAACAGAAGTTTTCTTGAAAGAATCCAAGTAAATTTGCACGTTCAGCTGACCTGCTGTACAGGAAGAAACATTGCTTTTCATGCATCTTCTTTCAGACACATGTAGGTGTTGACTTCACTTTGTCTATCTGTGTTTGTAGCATTAGATAATGCCTAATTTGCATATTTAAACGATTCAATTTCAGAAAACTTGAAATACAAAAGCCATTGTCTTGATGTCAGCAATCATCTTTGAGTTATTTCTCTTAAAATAAGACTCAGACGCAGAACTTACCTTCCAGTTTGATTCCTGTTTGTGTTCTGAAGGCTTTGTTCATAGATCAGGTAGGCTGATTTATGGAACATTTGATTTATAAAATCATGGAGAAAACAGATTTTTCTTATGGCTGTTTAAACCTGACTTTATCCAGGATGCAGATTTCTGAAATGTAAATTAGCAAATTAGCACATTTTTTAATGAGATAAAGCCTCATTTCCATATTTAAACATATCATTTCCCAAAACTCTGCAAGTTTCACGGTTACAATCTTACTCACCTGTAGTGTATCCCCTAAAGATACAATAATAATGAATTAAGATAATAAATTACTCATAAATGAGACACACTGTATATAAAAAAAGAAGTCATTAAGTCGTGCTGAAGAAAGTCATTGGGTCATGTGTTAAAGCTCCTTCTTACATGGTGGCAGCAGCAGTCACATAAATAAAATTAAATCATATTAATTGATCACTGTCTCAGTTTTCTGACACCAGGTTACGTGAAAATAGATAATTATCTGGGTGTAGATTCAGCGTTGGCGTGGATGCTGCCTCCTGACGTAGCCTCACAGCCTACAGGTGGCTGCCGGCGCGGAGGCGGACATTTTGAAATGCTTTATGAACAGCAGCACCGACAGCAGAACTACACCGCCACAATCAAATAGGGTGCGTTTGATATGTGTCGCAGTGGGAGGAGTATGCCATGTGAGTGTAGAAGAGGACTTGAGATGTCTGCTTAAATCTGCAGACAGACGCGGCGACGTGAGAAATGTGAAGTGTTTGCGATGAAAACATCTTCCTCCATCACTTCCCTCGTTCTCTGTCCATCAGCTGCACCTTGTTTCTCTTCTGGTTTTGCTTTGTTAAAGTAAAGACGGCGAGAAGTAGAGAAAAGAGAGTGAGAGGAGGTTAATAAAGACAAGAGAGAAAGAGGGATGTATCGCTCTAATGAGGGGAGAATATATCAAAATTCAGACTTGGCACATGTTCTTTGAAATTAGGAGAGGGAGATGTTAAAAACGTCTGAGCCTCGAGAGAAATTCTGCGTGAGTCAGAGGCAGATTTTCATTTTTATTTGAATGTGTGAAATGTGGAAATAACAGAGGAATATTACAGCACACTGAAATGGAAATACATATTCCTTGAATATTTTTCCTTTCCTTCCAATGTCATGAAACTTTCAGTGTGGCTCAGTGAAGAGAAAAAACACCGCAGGCTGCAAAGTTTGTCCCAGCCACAAACTCACTTTTTATTTTTTAGTATTTGCAAACTAGAAATTAGAATAAAAAAAAACACTTCTGTGAACGTTTTAGGACTTCTTGGGCAGAAAGACGGGATAAAAACAAAGGAGAAGAGAAGAAGAGAAACAGAAAATGGTCTGAAAAGATCAGAGATGATGACAAAAGTAAACACAAAGGGAAGAGGTGAGAGAGATCATTAGTCATGTCAGAAGAAAACAACAGAAACGAGTTCATAGAAGCAGAAATCAGAAAATAGGAGACAAGCGAGAAGAATCTAGCAGAGGACGGGGGAGGACGGGGACGGCCGCCACGCTCTGTTTCTCCCTCCAGGTCCTCCAAGTGTGGCTGAAAACCATCTGTCCACTCCACCTCGCCAGTCACTCCAGAGAAAACGAAATATCTGAATATATATTTATATATATGTTTGTGTGTGTCAGCCTGAGACAGAAAAGACACAAATAGAGCCGTACATGTTTGGGATATTTTCATTTTCGCTCCACTGCAGAAAGAAAAACTGAGAATCAGTTTTGGAGTCTAAAGCTGACAAAGACTGTCAAGAGATTTGCTTTTTTTTTTTTTTTTTTTGGTCACATGATTCACTGAAAATGTGCACAGCAGACATGAAAATCAAGTCCTGCACCCTACACCCTTCAAACATGCCGTAATATTTACAGAAATCTGTCCTTTAATTCACATATCAAAATCTGATCAACCTCATATTCTGGAAATATAATTGTGTATTTTTTTTCTGCGATTTCCAGAATAAAGTTTGAGGCTTTTGACCTGAAATGTTGGGACTTGTTTGTCATAACAACATTTCAGTAGTTAGATATAATTTTACTGTAATATTATGCTTTTATTCTGAAATTTACTTCCTCAAAATATTGTGATTTTATTCTGAAAATGACAGACTTTAATGACACAACATAACTGTAGTGACCATTTTAACACCAACTTCCTTGGACACTTAGTCTGCAGAGTGTATTTTATTTTGACGGGTCCATGAACTCGATGTAATCACGAGTTAATGAGGGAGGGGAACTTGATCGAGGATTGATTTAAATTTGAATAATTTACAGCGTCGTAAAAGCTGATCCAGACAGACCTACATCCAGACCTGGATGCTTTATAACACGATCAAAAACTTTGATCTTTATTGTAACTTACCTGCCCACAACCTTTTTTCTGTGCCGGGCAAACTACAACAAACTATGAAAAAAAAAACATAACCTTAGCTTGATCCATAAGAAACAGAAACCAAATAAAGAAATGTAACTTACAATAAGACTTTGACTCTCCATCCCTTGTTGAATGGCACTTACCTGCATTATGTCCCGTCCGGCATCCACCCAACAGGAAACGACACTCTCAAAGTATTTATAAGGCGACATTAATCCAAAGATTAAACATCATAAGCAGATCAATAAATCACCAAACAAACTTTCAAGGAAACAGTCTTCTAAAAAAAATCTAAAAAAACGCCAGCTTCAATCCATCTAAACACCAAAGCACTGGTCATAGAGTGTGTGTGTGTGTGTGTGTGTGTGTGTGTGTGCAGCAGGCTGATTAGTTCAGATCCAGAGCCATCACTCACACAGAGGTTGACGTCTGCTGTCACCGCTGAGGAGATGAACGATCCACCTCCAGACGAAAAGCCTTGACACGACTCATGCACACACATATATGTTTGCATACACACACACACACACACACAGAAACAATGAAGTGATAATCCGCAGCTTTGCTGTATAAATACATGGAAGTCTGTTTTCACTCACGTCATGCAGGAGTCCTTTTATGGTGTTTCCTGTCTGAATAATTGAAACAGTGACGAGGG
This sequence comes from Miichthys miiuy, assembly GCA_036365135.1. Lineage (NCBI taxonomy): Eukaryota > Metazoa > Chordata > Actinopteri > Sciaenidae > Miichthys > Miichthys miiuy. The sequence continues at coordinate 24,681,144 of CM071611.1, read as the reverse complement.
AAAACTATTGATACACATTTATTAGCCTCGTCTTGTAGAGACTCTTTGCTAAAGTAAAAGTTTTCATTTTGATTTACACTCAACAAAAATCTAAAACACTCAAACACTTTTGTTTTGTGCCGAGTTGAAGAGTATAACATCGGTGTCTGTAGCCCTGTGTGAAACACTGCACATCTCAGAGTGGCCTGTTATTGTCGTAGTCATGCTGTTTAATCAGCATCTCGATACACCACATCTGTCAGGTGGATGGATTACGTTGGCAAAGGAGAGCGTTCACTGACACAACAGAATCTGAGAGAAATAACGAAGCCTTAGAGCTTTTGCTTCGTCTCGTGAAAAGTGTAAAAGAACATTATATTTTTGTTGAAGGCAGTTTGTGATCAGGTGGTTCACATTTTTAATTAGGTTGTATAAAATATTGACATTAATCTGACTTAATGAGAACTGCACAGCCGGTTGTAGGTGGGGCATCAGTCGTGTTCTGCCAACCAAAACAATGAGCTAAAAGAGGCTAAAACGCTCTATAGAGCTACAGTTTGTCACTCCAGCGACCTCTGTTGAACATAACGAGTTTAGACCTCTGCTCTGCTCTTTCCTTCTTTCCTTCTTTCCTTCAGTAGAAGACACGATTCTTCAAGGACAATTTACCCCAAACTCCATCATGTTCTCTTTTTGCCTCTTTCTCATCTCCGGCCTATTACTCTCCAGCCATGCTGCTCCTCTGCGACTGTGTGTATGTACGTTTGTGTGTGTGTGTGTGTGTGTGTGTGTGTGTGTGTGTGTGTGTGTGTGTGTGCACATGCCTCACTGCTTCCCAATCAAGCATTAAGAGGGAATTAAGGTGTCGTTTTTCTTCAGATTTATTAGCTGCAGTCTATTGTGACTCCAAAAGAGAGAGAGGGAGCATTTCGCTCTCTCTTCTCCTCTTTCTCACTTACTGTTGTCTTTTTTTCATTTCTTTTCATCCCTCCATCCGCCCAACACACACACAGAAAAAGCCCTGTGTGAAATACTAATTATGGTTTCTGCTGCATTGCAGGGCGCTTTTGTTTTCTGGCTGGTGATATGTTTGTAGCGTGTTTACACCCAAACACACACGATCCCAGCCTTTCGTGTGACATTAACCTAAACCTAAAGCTAAGTTTACAGAGTTGTGTCAAGGTGTTATAAACCTTTGTGCAACATTTTGGTGTCTGAGGAGCCTTCAAACTGATGGATCGATTACTCAGACTGGACTGGATTGTGTTTTTATTGTCTCACCGGTGCCGGAAACAACATTATCATAACAGACTGTCCAAAATCTGTTCTGTGGCATATCCAGATTGGATCCAGATTGATTTAAGCAAGTCTAGACAGCAAAAAAATACATTAAATGTGAAGCTACTTTTTTAGGTGGTGTCAAAATGCGATTCCAGTCGGTTTTCTACAGATGCATCTCGGTCTCTGGCCACTCAAATCAGCTTTCAAAGTGTGAGTTTTGAGTCTCAAACCTCAACACACAACAACAACAACATCAAATCCAGATTGAACAGACCGTGCACAGGCGCTGAAATAAGTTGTCCGCTGGCACTTTGAAGGGAGGCAAAGACAAAGCTGCCTCCACGATATAAAGATGTGTCATCAGCATACGTAGTTACTGGCACCAATGTCGTACCACAGTAAGCCACGCAGGTAGCTTGGTGATGTCTGGACACAATCGGATCTGATTACAAAGCCTCTAACGTTTTATATCAATCAGACAAGTCTACAGCCATGCTAGCATCTCTGTGAAGCTGTACTTTGATGCTAAATGCTAATGTTATCACCGGACGATGACAGTGATGGTTAGCAGGTGTCATTTAACATGTTACGCCTTGATTCCACTGGCTCTGTGACGTCGCGTCGTTCTCCACATGGCTTCATAACCCACCAGCCAGACGTTGTTAACTTGCTCAGATTTTTTTGTACAGGGTATTTTATTTTGAAAATTGACCGGATTCTTTGTGCCATTTTAGGTGAACATGCAATTTGTAGGCTAAGCTAGCTCGTCTGCCTTTGTCATGCCTGGTGGAAGTTTAATAATAGGCCCTGGCTTTCCAAGTGTTTCAACAGCAAGGTTAGGTGGGATATTAGATGACACGTTAAAATGTGTTTTCACGATAGCAACATACGCATCACATAAATTGTGTTGTAAATTATTGTGCTTGATCTCATAGACCTTCACGTAGGGCTGTCCTCAGGCTTGGGTCAGATCCATTCAGTACCTTAGCAGGGCTGAGTAGAAGAGGCTGGTCCATCCAGTAATCACACACACACACACACACACACACTCTACATGAAAGTACAGCATGATTTAAAGGACACTGCAGTGTGAAGTACAGCACTCACACACGTGAGACTGGAAACCATTCAGTACATGCCAGAAAGAGTGTGTGTGTGTGTAGTGTTAAATACAGCACACACACACCTACACACACACACACACCTACACACACACACACACACACAGTGAGATATGGGCCCGGCTGAATAATTTCAATCTTCTTATCAGATGGAAAATATGGACAGCACTTAAAAGCTCTGAAGTGTATCACAGCTATAAATCAAGTCCAACTTCATCGACTCTCCTCCTCCTCTTCCTCTCTCCCTCCTCCTCCTCCTCCTCCTGCTGCTGCTCATCTCTCCTTCCCTCCCTCTTCCAGTCTTCTTATTTTTTCCTCCTCATCCCTCTCTCCTCTCACTCTAACATCAAATTTCCTCCACTCTTTCCTCTCCTTTTCCTCTCCTCTCCTCTCCTCTCCTCTCCTCTCCTCTCCTCTCCTCTCCTCTCCTCTCCTCTCTCTCTCCTCTCCTCTCCTCTCCTCTCTCCTCTCTCCAGTCTTTTAGGGTTAACTCTAATTGATGAGGCCGCCTTCCATTGATCTTCTTTGATTAAATGGATCGTCAGCCATCTTGCTCTCTGGCTCTCTCGTGGTTTATTATGAAACCCGGCGCTCTCATTACATTACAGAGAGGGAAGCAGGGACATTTGTTACTGCAATGTAAATAAGACCACTGCAGTGTGTGTTAATTTAATTATCTGTGTTGCAGATTTTCTCTTTTTTGTGTGTGTGTGTGTGTTACACACGCTGTAGAATTTGTACGGCATTTTCTATATTTAAAATTTTATTTTCATCCCAAATATTGATTTTAAAACCTGTCAAACCAAAACAAAGCTTGTGTTTCCCATTAGCACTGATAGATTACTGGATAAAAAGAATATAAAAGGAGCGCCACCTACAGAAACTCTAACAAAAAACATCTAACAGAGTAGACAACACGATGTTTGGGTTGGCCAGTGCAGAAAAGCCAAAAGGAGTGACAGTTTGTCACCTAAAATAGAGACTGAAATACATTTAAAAGACTGGCCTTTTGCCATGATATACATATATATAGCATATTGTTGTAAAACAGCAGAGAGGAGCAGAGAGATGAGGAGGAGGAGGAGGCGTCTGACTCCATCCCTCCTAATCTCTCTGCTCCCTTTTTAAAGCAACATGCTGCGAGCGTAAACATCCCTTCACAGGCACACAAGGACTAACAGCACTCCTGGCAGCCTACAACAGGCAGCCGTACATCACCAAACCTTCAGCTGCAACAAACACAGTTTGTGCTGGCATGAAGAAAACAAAAAAAGTTAAAGGGAGGCGACACCAGCAGGGTAAAAGTTGAAGAGATAAAGCATGAAAAGATGCTAATATGAAAGGCTTGATTGTTTGAGTACTCCTTGTATGAGAGGAGAAATCTCATCCACAAAAGCCTGGATGGTGGTGGAGTAGTGAGAGGGACTGATGTCAGTATGTCACTATCTGAGCGACCACGAGGACTGTTGACACAGTTTAAACAAATCAAATTCTTCAGCTTGAAGCTTTATTCTTCACCAAAAGCAAACCCTGAAACCCAGAGTGAGGCAAACAAACCTCTGACGGAACATTTCCAATGTTTGCAGAGCTGAATGTTCGGGTTATTATCAAACGACATGATGTCAAGGCCGAGTATAATCCTCATTCGGCCATAAAACGTGGAGCCGGTCTGTAAATGTCACGTCATCACGGACTGTCAAGGTTTCATCGTCTGAATTTTGTTTAAATTGAACATGCGTCGTGCTTTAAAGGACCGGTGTGCTACTCCTTCCTAGTGTGAAGGAGACACTACGGTGGCCACCAAAGGCCATATCTAGAGCCAGTGTTCTGTTCTGGACTACTGTAGAAAGTGTGTAAGATTTAAGGGGCTCTGTTTACAGAATATGGCAAGAGTTGCTGATTGAAACCCCCTCGCCTCACCCTCTCCTTCCTATTGTGATAGATAAACTATGGTGGCTGTGAAACGTGAAAGGCCCGATCTAAAGCCACTGTTTGGTTTGTCCGTTCAGGGCTTCTGTACTGATTTAGTGGCCTGAAATTCTCTGTTTTGATGAGTGAAAATAATAATTATTATGCTTTCGTTACCTTACAGTGAGCCTTTTATAACTACAGAATAAGATCTGGTTTTAAGTCTTTGTGTGATCTACCTCCTCATGTGTGGATTGTTGTGTTCATATAAAAAAAAATCAGCATTTTATTGGTTTATTTACAATAAATATATTGCACGAGCGTAATGCTAATTTACATCTGTTGTCCCTGAGTGACTATACAATAATATATGTGGCAGCAATGTCAGCCTGTCTATTTTTTTCCAAAAACCAAAACTTGTGCCAGCAGTAAAATTTTAAAGATGCAAATAAAGAATTTGCTCATTAATATTTTACCAGCACCACGGAGAAGCATTCTCTGTTTTACGAAGGAGGAAGAATGAAGCGATAGTTTCACCGTTTTCTGTTGTGTCATCCGTCTTCTACACCATCCTGTGAAACACCTCTGTGACAGGCTGTTAATGCAACAAGTAACTGGCAGTATAAATCCCCCAAAACACCTCCTGTGTTTGTTTCCAAATATTTAACATGTTTGCTTCTTTTTGATATTCAGCAAAGCCGAGCATTTGTGTCTCTCTGATTTTCCGCTCATGATTTACACTTTGGCTTAGCGCTGAAGGAAGATGACACGTTGTCTCAAAGCTGTCAAGTCTGTCTTCAGTGCATGTGTTTCCCTCTCCGGCTTATCCTCCTTTTCACTTCCAGTTCCCTTCTCTGATCCCTCTTCCTCCATACGCTCTCTTCTCGTCTCTCTGGATCATTTTTTTATTTAGGGGTGAACGAGCTTGTTACACCTTTTTCCTTTCATTTAAATCCCTCAAAAACTGCATCCTTAATAGATTCCCTTTCAGTGTGTAATGGTAGGAATGGAGTCACCTTCCTCTCCTTAAGCTTATTCTGTTCAGAAAATACAGACAAGCATCCTCAGCATGGGGTTGGTTATTGCTGTTTTTTAATGGAGAAAATAAAAATGGAGGCAAATCTTAAAAATGTATTTTAAAAGTTTAAACACATCTCCCGCATCGAGAGAGTATAAACAGGACAAATCATTCCTATGAGTGCATTTTTTATCCTCATATAACAAAACAAAGACAACCGACCATGAAGAAAATGTGAAAAGCTTCCCCAACTGGGATTTTTTGCTAGCGACTAAGCTGTATCATCAGCATATAAATGAAAATGAGTCTAATTATTTATAAAAAATAGTAAAAAGAAGTGGGCCAAACACGGAGCCCTGTGGGACACCATTGCAAACAGACAGAGCATCAGAGCACTGACCATCAAACTTGACACACTGGGAGCTGTTTGAGAACCAACCAACTGCTTGTTTTATATCAAAAAGCCTCTGTTTAAGGATAACATGGTGAAAGGCCTTGACTAAAGTAAATTATTTACCACCTTCAAAGCTGTCGTAATGGTGCTATGATTCTTCCGACACCACGCCTGAAATGTAGATAAAATATTATTTGAATCTAAAATCTTCATCACTGATCTTCAAGGATCTTCAACAGTATAGACAATGTAAACACTGGATACAGTGTTGGAGACAAGACTGTGTTCATTCTTCTGGAAGCTGCTCAGTGGTGCATGAAGCTAAAAAAAAAGTTTGGTTTCCATCTTCTGGGTATTCTTCTGCATTGCACTAACTTCTGGTTTAGCCCTCCGCTAACTTGAATATTGATAAAATGATTTTAATGGTGAGACTCTTCTTGAGTTTCTAAATGTTTTCAAACTGAATGGATCCAGTTCTGATAATGAAACAAGTCAAATTTCCAATTTTACGCCTGCTTCTTTATGGGAAAAAGTCTTTTTTGGCCAGTGTGTGTCATGTAATGTTTGGCCACTATGTCACATTGGCTTTAAAGCCTATAGCGCTCGCCCTTGAGGCTTTAATGACCTTGCAAATGACCTCTGAACTCCATTCTGAAAACTTCAGTACCAACGTTTTCCAACAGCGCCCTCTAGGAAATCGAAATCTAGCAGACGAGACACCCAGTACCGTTCTCCTCATCATTTCCACCTGTTTTTCCCACAGGACATGACTGTGTCAGTGTTTAGAAAATGTGACTGTTCAGATGAAGATAATGGGGAATTCAGAAACACTCCTCACTGCTAATGGAACTGCAGCGCCTCAGGCAAACTGACAAAAGAACATTTTTGCTTTTAAGTAGTTTAAACGTCGACCGGCATCATTATTATTATTATTATTTCTTTTTCCTGGAATCGACCTCTTTTTCTCGATCGTACTGCAAATGCAATCATTACCAAATGAGACATGCATGTTGAAAAACAGAACACCTACTGAGACAAAATGATTTGCTCCATGAATATATAACAGAGCGGTGAATATCTCTGAAGTATCACGAGTTGTCTCATTACAAAATAATAACCTCTTCGGAGGGGGCAACTCTCTCTGTTGCTTTTTAAAATGCTAAACATCAGAAGGGATTTAAATAAAATGAAATAAGACGACATCATTGTGAACCCTGATTTAACTTTTTGAAACACACAGTGAATCTTTGAGGCTCAGAATTTAGAGTAAAGACAATAACGGCTCTGACTCGGTCACAGCTTCTTCTGTGTTGTCCGAACTCTTGAGTTAACTGTTGAATAAATAATCTCCTTCCTCCTCTCCCCTCCTTCTCCTCCTCCTCCAGGTAAATTCACCTGTATTGAGGCTCGTTTCCACCTGGAGCGTCAGATGGGCTACTACCTGATCCAGATGTACATCCCCTCGCTGCTCATCGTCATCCTGTCCTGGGTTTCCTTCTGGATCAACATGGACGCCGCGCCCGCCCGAGTAGGTCTGGGCATCACCACTGTGCTGACCATGACCACGCAGAGCTCCGGTTCCAGAGCCTCCCTGCCGAAGGTGAGCAGAAAGTCTATGACTGGATCTATTATAAAGTTTATGTATTTGTGTTTCTGTCAGCGCTTTATTGAATTTACTGAACAACACCGTCGTGTTCAAACTGTTTCAGCCTTCAAGTGTTCGACTGGTGTCAACCTTTTAGGATTTACTTGCCAAAAATGGAATTTAAACTTTATTCCATGGATGACTTAGCTGAGTTTTAATGAACTCTTTTTCTCTTTAAATGTCAACAAAATGTTAAAACAGAACTACAAAGGTACAGCGGAGAAATACACAGTCTGCACTGTCTGGAAAATATGAAGTCCAAGGATGGCCGATGTTTGGTTGATGACGATTTAGTTAAAAGTGAAGGATCTCTAACAAACCTCTAACAAATGTTTGTGGGATCATTTCACACTCAGTACATCAACATTACTTCATACATTAACTGATGATATGATATATCATATATATAACATATGCTTAACTGCTCTGAAAGCAGAAATATGAAGCTTTGATTTGAATCGAACTGGTCGTCAGATAAAACATTTACATACCGTCTGATAAATCAAGCTAACTTTGTGCGAATCGATGAACAAATACAGCATACATCTTGTTTAATTAATGCATTAGTACCCCTATTGTTAAGTGTTGCCAACATTTCACGTTTAAAACACGAAGAGAAGAAATGAAAATACGAACATAGAAAAGAATTCATATGAAAAAAGAGAGGAAAATGGAGCCATGGGAACGGAGAGAAAAGGCTCACGACAGAAGATTCATTCACAAATTTATGTTGGAGTGGAGGGAAAAATGTAGAAAGGAGGCAGACAGATGGAGGGATGAGACTGAAAAAATGGAGGGCAGGAAGAAGAGACACTCCACAGAGGAAGTTCAAAGAAACAAAGATGAGAACAAACAACTTAAAAACCGAGAGGAATCTTTTGCTGTGAGGGATTTTCAGATTAAGTCAGAAAAAAACGGTCAGACTTTGCGTGAGCCAGGAGGATTGTATAATTATGTCCAGGGAAGCTGTAATCCCCAACACACACACACATACACACACACACACACACACACTGTGTTTGTTGACATTAGGTGGTGCTTCATGCGCTCTAAAAATTGAACAAGTGAACCGTGATTCCTGCGCAGTTCAGCTGTCACAATAATGATCACACAGCACAGCTGAGCTTAGGTGGGCATACTGCTCACACACACCACACACACACACACACACACCTCCATCTGAATGTGTGTGATTGATAGCAGACACACACACACCCCTAAACACACGGCTCTTTTCACATGCCACAGAGGAGGGCTGGACCGTGTCAGGCGAGGCAAGAAAAGGAGAGAGACAAGGAAAGGAGATGAGGACGGAGAGAGGAGAGGAAAGATTTGAGATGAGTCGCCACACATATTAGTGATCACTTAATGTGACGCGTTGAACGTCATGAAAGACATAAATGTCGTCTGATCTCAGCTCAGCAGAGTTGTAATATTAGAACAGTGTGTCACATTTAGGGGGCGCTATTTAAGAGAAGGTGGTAGAAATGTGGTGTGTTTTTGTGACCTTACAATGAGACATCATGGGTCCTCTTCCATGGAGTCCACCACGTTTAAATAACCCTGAACAGACCAATTAAAAACTGTGAAGGAAGGGAATGGTGAGGCGAGGGGGTTGCAATCAGCAGCTACACTAGTAGATGCCACTGAACTGAACACACTGGTCCTTTAACAAAACTAATCTCTGGTATATTTGAGACTTTTACGATGCCATTTAATATAACAATGACAATTAAATGTGGACGATTGCTGGTTTGCTGGCTGCTGCATCCTCCACTGTTTCTTTGAACATTGCTCTGTGAAGCGTGAGCTCAGCAACGCCACCTAATCTGCAGTTCAGCAGGCCGCCGCTGGTCAGTTTGTCTGTCAGAAGCTCTCAGCCTCATGCAGGACCCGGGCGAACGGAGAACCCGGGCCTGGCAGACTGCAGCTCGGGTCGTTTGAGCTCAGCCTGTCCTGAAGCCGTCTACCTTTCAGTGCAGAGAGGATCATTTACCGCCCTCCCATCACTGATCACGTTAATCTGACGTGCATTAAAGTATCCAAACACAGTGAGGCTTTTTTCTTCCTCTGTTTTTGACTTTTACGATCTTGTAAATTCAAAATAAAAGAAGAATTTTAATGACCAAAATGAAGACAAAAGCTCGTTTCTGATTGTAAACATCGTTACAGAAAGTTAGAAAGCTGCAATTTGGCAGTAAAACAACAAAGGACACCAGGAAATAAAGTGTTTAGAGACACCGTGTCCGACAATTTGGTGTACGCGCGTCTGCTTCATTTACTTCATTTAGTGGTTTACTTTCCCAGAATGCTTTTCAATCAGCTTTCACAGGAAGGGTGTGTTTCGTTTTAGGAAAAGCGGCATTTAAAAATCGATTCATAGAAATCATTGAAATTTCTGAGTCTGATTTTGATCCGAACAACTCCAAAATAACACAAACAGCCTAAAAAACTAAAGAAAACTATGGTTTGAGAGACCGGCCTGCAGCCCGGCTGTAAGCACCTCCAAAGCTAACTTCTGTTTGTATAGAAAGGTTTTCATTTCAAGGTAAATGATAGTTGGGGGGTAAAAGAAGTTTTCTGTGTGCAAAAACTTTAAAAATCCATTTTAGCATTTCACAGGAAGGAAGAATGCCCCGGCTTCCTAAATGCCTTTAAAGACGCCTGTCATATCTCTAAACTGGGTGAAGAATCCTCTTCGTGTTCCTCTTCTCTCTCTCTCTCTGCCTGGATGACCATCAAACCAAGTGAACCAGTTGACCGTTTCGGCCTCAGTGGCTCTCAGCGGCTCTGAGGGGGTGGCGGGAGGAGATAAATGTTTTCATAAGCGGTGCCAAACGAGCTTGAATCACAATCAGGCCGAGCGGCGATGATAAGCACTGCGTGTGTTTGTGAAAGTGATCTAAAGTCAGAGTTTAATTAGACCTTAAACGGCTGATTGTGGGTTTTCTCTCTCCGTGACAGAACAGGGATCCCTCCCAGCCCCTGTCAGGCCATGCAGGGTAATAGCGTGCGGGGATGCAGAGTTGTAATGACAGGCCGGGGTGAATGCACTTGAATAATGGTGCTTGGTGGGCAGATAGCAATCAGACAATGATCCAACCAGACTTCATTTAGCCCTTATTATCCGGACAGTCCTTACCCTGTCCATCTCGCAGCACACCGCACTCTTTTGTCCATCTGGCTGCAACGCGTCATAAAATTTGTGATCTAAACTTAACGCGATTAGCACTTCAGGTAAAGTTACGCGTGTTTGTGCACTGTTGATGCATGAACTCAGACTGGAGAGTTTCAGCAGTGGTTAAACATCTGACTCTGTGCAGGGCAGTCCAGGTGAAGTGTCAGGAGCACTTCATCAGAGAGTGTTTTAATTTTAAAGCTTTTCTCCTCTCAGTATTTCCCTTCAAACCTGTAGTAACCCCCAACTGACCGATCATATATCTGCCTCACCGTGTAGGCTGATGATTCCCAGTCAAAACCTGTGGACGTGATGAGAAACTTCACTTTTATTTATTAAGACTGTGTCTGTGGCTGCGTGCACAGGAAATGTTAAGACAAAAACAGTTTCATTTTCTTCCCATCATTACTTTGCTCGTTAGAGTCGCTTTGTTCAGAATCAAATTATGATCTTCCATGACGATTAAGCAAATGATCAAGTCACGATGCAACAACAAAGCCTCCAAACAGCTCATCGCTGACGTCCCTAACACTTTCTTACCCCTCTTGCAGGTGTCCTACGTAAAAGCCATCGATATCTGGATGGCCGTATGTCTGCTCTTTGTGTTCTCGGCCCTGCTGGAGTACGCCGCCGTCAACTTCATCGCCCGCCAACACAAGGAGCTGCTGCGCTTCAGACGGAGGCGACGACACATGAAGGTGAATACTCTCGCATCACGCCTGTGATGAAATCAAACATTTACATCTTTCCATCACTTCTATTTACATATTTCACAGCTAGGCAGCTAGGGAGGGACTCGGCGTGGATATTTATTGGTATTTACAGCAGCCAGTTGCACAAGTGTGCGTCACGCCTCTACCACCATGCAGCAATAGCAGCCCCATTGACTGTACAGCAGTCAACCGGGGACTAAACTCGGCATCGAAGACCAACCGGGGCCAGTTTGACAACAGGGAATACAGTACAGAGACGGTTTTCTTGCCAGGTTTGGCTCCTGTCATGCTGAGTCAGCTAACCTAGCAGAATACATGTAAATACCAGAAAATGCCTTTTTTATCATTGTTGTGCCAGTTACTGGCATATAGGTGACATATAGCATTAGACGTGTGTGATAAAACACGTCAACTATCATCAACTTGGACTAACCAGACAAACTCTGTTTTCCAATGGTCAAACACAAACAGTTCAATAGTTTTGTCCAAGCCTCATCCCCGTCCATATTCGTGTTCTCCAACATCCAAACAGGAAGAAACAAACCGTTTAAAACCACAAATATGTTTGAGAAGTGGTCCCACTGTTGTGGAGATCCTCTGCTGCTGGGTAGCCTCGTGCTTTTAACAGAATAAAACATTTTAGCTGTCAGGCGGTCGTTCCGGTGATGTTTGGCTCTGTAAACACAAATGTAGCTCGGATTAAAGAAAAAAGCAAACCCTGCTCTCCTCCACCCTGTTTGATATTAGCTTCGTGCGGTGCTCATCACCAGGCAGAAACACGGGGCATCAATGTTTCATGGGAGGAGCACTGAGCATGATTAAAGGCTGAGACGAAGGCTCATAATGAATTCACAATGTAGAAGAGGAGGAAAAACAAAAAAACTTTTCCCCCCTCCGCTCTGAAACTTTGGTTTGTGGAGATGCATCATTTACAAGAAACAGCAAAGAGAGTGTTACAGCCTTTTTCACGGGGGTGGGTGTGTAGCTGTGACTGTGTGTTTTTCACGCCCCCGTAACATGATCAATGTGCCGCGAGTCTTTAATGTATTTTTGAACAACCTTCAAAAGGCACTTCAGCTTTTAAAGAAACGCGTCATTTCTGACTTTAGACACAGCAGCTGAGAGAGCACTCGCACTACAAGAGCTATTTAGTCGATGTTCAGGAGCTCTTGATCGGAGCACACGATCCTCATCAGCAGAAGAGACGAGGTTCAGAGTTGGCTTGGTTTGGCTTGGTTTGGCTTGGTTTCTAAGTGACAAATGGGGACAACAGTTTTTGAAACTGGTCTAGTATTTAACGATTACTGTAGCCGGTAGCTCCGGACTGACAGTGGGTAATCCTTTGGGGTAATCGTGCATCGTACATTCACTAAATGTGTTTTTGCAGCGGAAAGCTCAGATTGTTCTAAAATGTCTGACGACATCATGGAAAGTGTTTCTTTTTGGGTATGTTGTATCGCTCTGTTCAAAGCCAACAGACTCGTAATTTGCAGGATTCTGGTCCTTAAAATGCTAAACTCATTACATACACTGTTATCACTGGACGTCTGATGGATTGTGAATGTGTCCGTGTCTGTTATGCTATATTAAAATGAATGCTTCAACCCGTTAATTTGATCACTCTTGATGGAAAACAGCGGCGTTTAAACGTGACAACCACATCAACAAACTGTGTCTGTCTTTATTTTGGCATCTCTTTAAAGTCCAAAACAAATATATCCACCTCAAAACCAACTTATGTTTTTTTTTATTAACTGTCTTCCAGCATAAGAAAAGTGCTTTTGAAGAAATGAAGATAAAGTAGAGACCTGAAAACACGTCACTTTATTTAATTTCTGAAAACTGCTTTGGATATATTTACTAAAAATGACAAAGCATCACGTCTTTATTTCTCCGGAGGATTGTTGAGATATGTAAGGATTTTATTCCCCATCTATACTTCCTTTAGTTGGCTTTGTCTTTGAAGCATTTAATCAATCAATTCAATCTGTCCGGTTGGATTCGTCAGCCCAGGCTGCTGTATTGAATAAGGAGTAAAGCTGTCAGGCCTGCGGGGAATATTGAAGTGCTGGTTGATTGTGAAACTGGTGGATTGTGTGTTTGTGTGTGGGTGGAGGGCAAGAAAACACAAACACCCACAAGAAATGCAACAATGAGCCTGCAGTAAACAACACACACACAGTCCTGAATTTGTGTCTCTATGTGTGTGTGTGTGTGTGTCAGAGGAGGGTGAGATTGTATCTATGCAGCCGGTGACCATGCATGAGTGCATTCACGGGCGCTGTCGTGCATTTCGGTGTTGTAGGGCATGTGTTCGTGCCTGCCGCGGACGGAGCTGCTTGATTGAGTTTGACACGTTTTTGTGTGTGTGTGAACATGTTCGTGTGTTTCTGTATTTATGAGGACATCGTGTCCTCTTAAGGCTAGTGAGGTGACAGGTGCTGCGAAGTGAGGACGCCGTGCCAGAAGGTCCAGTTCAGGATTAGACTGTTTTAGTCTGGAGTGATGGATGGAGTCGAGAGCAGGTTTAGGTTGGAGTTTGGGCTACAGGTCATCTTTTATTTTGTCTTTTCCAAACTCAAAGATGTTTTTTTCACACACAGGAAATCTGTAAATATTTGAGAACCAGCAAAGTGGCATGTCTGTTTCTTGATAAACGACTTTATATTTAATACTGCTGTATTAGTGCCAGGCGGAAGAGGTGGAAAAAAATGAGACGCAAAAGATTTTTTATGTGTTTTGCATTTTGAGAATAAAGTTATAATGTCGAAAATAAAGTTGAACCTTCAGTATTAGTCCCAGATATAAATCAGAGGATCATTTATTGTGGAAGTAAAGTCAAAATATCAGGAATAAATCCAACTCCTCTAGTCCATAAAATCTATTTAGGAGAGTTATTCTCGACACAACTTCAATCTCAAAAATGCAAATTAAAATCTTCCTTTACTTTTTCCTTTCATGTCCGGCCCTTCATACTCTTTACTCTTCATCATTTGACCTCTTGGGGGATCCTGATTTCATATAAACATCATTATTACCTGGACAATCCAAATGAAAACTTAGATGAACCAATCACAACCTGCTGTTAATTTTAGGTGAGTTAGCATGCTACATCAGGCGCGGTGAATAAAAGAGGAATCATGGAGTCGAGGTGGAGTTTGTGGCGAAAATATATCTAAAAATAAAAAAACTATAAACCTTAAATCCTTTTGTTGTAATCCCCCAATCCCCTGAGCTGCAGTGGCAGGTGAAGAGGTAGATTAGCGGTCCAGCTGCAGCTGCACTTTCAGGTGAATCAGACGCTAACCCTCGACCACCTTCCTCACTCGCTCGCTCTGTTTGTACACCTCTCTCTCTCTCTCTCTCGACCCTTTCGCTCCGCCTGAACAGCGGGAGGAGAGAGAGAGTGTGAGAGGACCGCAGGCTCAGGATTGACCCACATCTGGCACACCCAACCTTTTGCATAGTATTTTTTTTTTTTCCTCTTATTTCTGCTCATATGACGAAAGCGGGAGGTGAATTTAGGCCGTCAACCTGTTACGTAATGTGATGAAGAAAAGCGTTTTTGTTATTGAGCAATCCTTATCAATGTTTTTTTCATAGCTAACACAGAAATAAGTGAATTCCTGCTCAGATTTTCTTACATAACATGATTTGTTTTTGACAGGGAGGTTTTTTTTTTGTCGTGTTGTGTAACTGAAGGTGAATTTAGGACTAAAGCGGAGCTGTGTTTTATGTTTGATGTCTTCATTACATGTGTTTTTTTCTGTCTCGAGGTGAATTCAGGCGACTCTACAGTCTATTTTTCACGCTGCATGATTAATTTATCAGGGATTTTCTATCCATAACATGAAGCAGAAAGGAAATGTATGTGAACACACACTTAGCCAGTTACTTCTGCCTTTTTCACACCGGAGCACACACATGTTAAAAAATAAATGTGGCTGCTGTCGCTCAGATGACAGAGATGTTGCTGAAACATCACCTAATGAAGCATGAGAATTTAATGACAACAGTTTAAGCTCGACCTCAGGAGAATATGATCCAGAGTGTCAAATATATTATGACC
This sequence comes from Miichthys miiuy, assembly GCA_036365135.1. Lineage (NCBI taxonomy): Eukaryota > Metazoa > Chordata > Actinopteri > Sciaenidae > Miichthys > Miichthys miiuy. The sequence continues at coordinate 24,665,838 of CM071611.1, read as the reverse complement.
ACATAAAAAAATACAACAGTCGATATGGAAAGTTTTTAATCACTGCATCACAGGCTTGTTTGCGTTTGGTGTCGGACATTTTAAGGTTGGATGCTCTGGGATCTAACACTCTCCAAAGATGTGTTTAAAACTTTGATTGTAGTTAGGTAAGACTTAAAGGAAGAGTTTGAATCCATTTCTGTACATTTAAAGCCACAGTTTAGTATTCGAGGTCAATTAAAATGTATTTTCAGCTGATTATACACTAATGAACACATCGTTATGAATGTTATATTCCATTTCTGCTAAATGTTACACACTGGTAACACTACTCTGATAGTACTTCATTATTACCTGTGTGTATGCTTCATTAGTGGATTATCATCATTGATTAACATGTTGAGGTAGAGATGATTTATTTCATAATCTCATCACGTCACTTCCCTCTGAAATGGAGGAACTAGTAAAGTACAAGTACCTGGAAGCTTGCTTGCTTAAATGTAGTTACTTTCCACCAGCAGTGCACACGCTACCTTGTCTCATCACAGACTTTGACAGATGCGACACATTCTTTCTTTTTTTTCCCGTAGAAATCTCGGCAGGACTTCTGAGGACACTTAGAAAACACAGAGAGAAATTTGAGGTATTTGCATCTGAAACAGGATTTTGCTGAGAGGGTTGCATAATGCGTTCCAAATGTCGGGATGATTCAAAAAAGTGTAAAGCGGTTTTTAAATCGAGCTCCCCGGGTCCTTTTTTTTTTTTTTTACTTTATTTCAAGCACAATAAAAAATAGAAGAATGAAATTCATTATTAAAACTATGAGCACCCTCAATGAGATCATCACCATTAATCTCACACCGCTGTGAAATAAATCCGGCAGATGGTGAAACCCCGCTGACACGCAGTGAGAAAGAGAAGAGAGGCAGTCCTTGGGGCGTCACACGTTCTTAATTAACCTCTCTGGCCAGTCCTTCTAATGTGAGCCTAATGTGATCCACAGCCCGCCATTACGGCTCTGAGGGGGCTATCAGTCAGGTTTCAGCTCGCTGCAGAGGAAACTGTCACCGCTGGCCTTTAGCACATGTAAACTACCCTACAGAGGCAGCCGGCTCACCTCGTTCCTCTTTCTGAAAACAGAGAAAAAGGTAGCGGAGGCATCTCTGGCACTACATTATTCCTTTCCTTCTGCTATCTGCCTGCTAGCGTTTTTAAAATCCATGTCACTACAGGACACGATAACCTCCAAGCTAGCAACCTACATGCTGAAAATGGGAAGTTACCTTATCCCTGGGCTTGTCACTAACAGTATGAATGCAAACTTTCCTTCTCTTATGCAGGCATTTTAATGTCAGGACTCCAAAACCACCTTCACTGCATGCTGGTCTAAGACAGTTGTGATTGGTTTAAAGAAATGCAAACAAGCCAAAAAGTTTTTTTCCCATATAGCAAGAATGATGATGGATGCAGCCAACCTTTCTCCGGTGCTGACACAGTGCTGTGGAGATCTGGTTATGTGAGACTGTAGCGTCAACGCAGGAAGTAGTGTGCCCTTTTTGTGGGTACCAAAATGAAAGTGAGAAGAGTGTGGAGGTTGTAGCGATGCATGTGATTACACCGTTGTACATTGATGTGTCATGTCAATTAGCAAAAAATCTTGTGTTTTGGTTGCCTAATCCTAATCACGGAAGATACAAGCAACGTTCAAATAAGTACCTGACACGAGGCTGCAGGTGCATCACGATTATGACTTCTTCAGAGAGAGAGAAAGCATGTAAGGTGCCTAAATGTGGAGCAACATCTCTGAATTGACCGTATGTGCACAATGGCTTTGCCCACAGTGCCTCGTTAGGACGGTAGGATGTATTGGATTAGAGCAAGGCAACCCTGGAGGCATTTGCTTACTCTGATTGTGGCTACAGCAGTGATGAATAGCCATGAGCCGCAGCAGAGTACAGTTAGAAGTCTCTGTAATCTGAGTGAAGAATGTCCTCGAGGGTTTTATGGCATTTTACGCAACGATTACGATGTTTGTGTGCCGCTTTAAGAGCATTCAAGCGGCGAGGGCACATATATGAGACTTACAGGAAAGCAGAAGAATCGCCCCTGAGATTTCTGGAAGCTTTTCAAGGATTTCAACATAGTCGCAAAGTGCCTGATCGATCCGAGCGCTTGGATGAAATTCGCTGATATGTAATTCAGAGTCACTGCAGCACTGCCGTCTCTGCTCTGACATGAATACAGTGCTGCACTCGGGCCTCCTCTTTCTGTGCTGGAGCCGAGGTTGACTCGTTGCAGTGCAGGTATAGCTGCAGCAGCAGTTGTGTTAGTCCCAGTTGTGCTGATTTCTGTGGTTTCTACCCTGATGCTTTATTGATTCGTTAGTGACACTGATAGTCCGGAGAGAATGAGACAGAGAGGGGAAGGAGCGGGAGCAATCGGACTGAGGCTACCTGCTTCACAAGGCTGTCTAATTAGAAAGACAGAGCGAGCGAGTAGGGAGGCAGATGGATGCTGCAGCCCCGCGAGAGGGAACAGAGGCAGAGCAGAGTGACACCCCCCCCTGCTGGGGGAGCCAAACAACTGCAGAGGGGATCAGATCAATAGCGCCACTCATCCTTGAAGGATAGGCCCGCCTGGCAGCAGCTCGCTTGTTTAACACAGACGAGCTCTCCAGACTGAAAAAGAGAGAGGCCCTTTTAGAAATCAAAGGAAAGTCGAACATTGCCGCCTCTCGTCTCCTCATTTCAATCAGAACCGTCTCCAGTGCTGCTTCTTCAGTTCAGGAGCTCAGGATGCAAATGAGTATTTTTAGATCAAGAAAGGGTTTCATTAAAATCAATCATTTGTGAGGAATTATCTGTTGTGGAGTGTGATGGCTCCTGTCTAACTGGCAGCGACGTGGTGAAAACAGTCCATGAAACCACGCTTTGTTTAGCCTGGAGGTAGAAAGCCACTAAAGCCTGACGACTGTCCTCTTCCTCTTCCCTTTCACCTCAACAACACGAGGAATGAAGGAAGATCGACCGTCGGGCCTTCAGTTGCTTCCTCCCCTGCAGCCGGTTCTGTTTTTGGCACGCTCGGCCTTCTGGGAGAATGGATGTACAGTTGTAGAAGTGGCCTGAGGGGCAGACGCCGTCCCGCTGTTTAACAACAGCAGTGCCTTATTAGGGAAAGCGACTTCCTGATTGATCGGCTATAATCAGCTCATTAGCTGTGATTAGGCGTTTTTCGGCAGGGGGGTTAGCTCTACATGCTGGTTCGCTCTAAACGCCTTGATCTCGCAGGCTGTTCGGCAGCTTGGAGAACAAAGGCAGATAAGAGAGCGTGGGAATTAAGAGGCCTGGAGAAGCGCGGCGAGGGCGATCAGTGATCTCCGCGGGCTGAACTCAACCTTCAGATTGACAGGTCGGCTGTGAAGTGCCGTGCAAAACACACGCGATGGTTCCTGATTAGAAAAAGGGAGTGCTTCATCGACAGAGCGGAATGTTTTCATCCAGCATCGAGTATAACTCACTGGAACCACTTACCTTTCGGATATTTATGTTAATATCCATATTTATGGATATGTTGGCTGAGGAAATGCTTTGACCTCTTCCCCTTATTAAGCTCTTAAAAGCTACCAGATTAGTTATTAAAACACGAATTTGCATCAGGCTGTTCGTGTTTATACAAGACTAAAGCGTTGACCTTTCACACTCAAGGACTTGCTCATATTTAAGCTGTGTTCTACTCGGTACTGGAGGTGCAGCATCATGTTGTGATGCATGCAGGAAAAAACATTTCGAGCTTCACATTTAAAGGTTTTATTATGTAAATTCACTTCCACTAGATGCCACGTAAGAGCACCAGCATCTGAGACCAAAACAAACAAGTGCTGCATCCGACCACGCTCCACTGACAACGACATTATTTTTGCAAATAATCGTAAAACACACAGAGGTAGATAAATATGCATCTGCATTCAAATTAAACCCGTGCAAAGAAGTTAAATATGTGCATAGTAATTTGACAAAACTAAAAGTAATAATAGAATAACATATAAATAAAAAACAGACTTATTTTTAATAGTTAGATGTAAAAATATTCCCAGATTGAGCTGCAGTGGTGTCCGTTAAAACTGCTTGTTTTTGCCACTGACTGTTATTATTATTAGGAATCATTATGGGAGATCAACCTTTTGTTACAGAGTAAGATCCGTAGCCGATACATCGATCTCGCTTTCCACCAGACTCCATTGACAAAAACAGGTCGAAAACAGGTTTGGTTGAAAGAAATCATGAATTCACCGAGATCACTGCTGTTTGAGTCGCTGTCTTCAAAGCCGAAAGAGGCTAGGACTATCTTCACATAGTAAACGGGTTTAAATGTCACATGTAACCTCGAAGGACAGACGACAAATCCAGTGAAGTGATTCTAACAAACACCAAAAGATTTAAATAATCAGAATATCACCAAGCTCATCCTTTTAAACTGAACGTGATACTATTTTACAAACTCTTAATCAAAGCAATGGTTTGGGGTGTTTCTGTGGAGGCTCAGAGGCTAAATTTAACCGTACATTTAGCTGAAGTGAACCCTGAGTGACATTTAAATGTCAGATTTTAAGGCATGAAGCTAAAGGTGTCGAGGCTTCCCCGGAAATGTTATTCAGATCAAATGCTGCAAGTGAAAGAGAAGAGAGAGAGAGGAAGAAAGAGTGCAGCAGATCGTGTGGATAATCATTCCAGGTCAGCGGCTTGATGAGCAAGAGACATTAACACACCATGCTTTAATGCCACCAGGGGCTCCAAATGGAGGGAGAAGCTGGATCATTGGATGGAGAATCAAAAACATAAAGACAGCAACATCTCTGCGTCTCTACCACTGTCAGAAATCGACTTGTTCACCTGCAGAATATATGTGAAGATGCTAGAAATAAGGGGGCTTGGCGTCACGATTGCCAGTTGAGCTTTCCGTTGGGTTGGTCCTCGATACCCTCTGATCGTTACCGTGCAAACTCTGGCTCCAAATGACGTCACGAGCACAAGCCGAGATGTGTCGTCCATCTTTACATGCAGTCTACGGTGTGGCACACATGCAACACAACGTGGAGTGAACGCCTTCTTCATAACGTCCGGTTACAGTTGATCTGCTTCTGTCACACAAGAGCAGACCAGCCTCCTCCTCCTCCGTCCTCTTCGCTGCATGACTCCTCGGCACACGTGATTGTCTTCAGCTACAGCGGTCACAGTTGTCGCACAGATGAAATAAACTAAGATGAAACACAAAATCCAGTCACAAGTGGATGAATCCGAGACATATTCTGGTGTGCGAAGTATCGTCCATTCAACTCCAACAAAAATGTGACTGTCTGTTTTTTAAAAGTCTTTATAAATAGATCCGTGCAGCAAAAAAAGAACATCTTTCAAAACCCACATCCGCTCAGACATTCCTCTCAGCTCGACAGAATCCACTCACCGCTGACATATTGATACTGAAAGATCCTAAAAAGCCTCAAATGGCCTTAATCGAGGAGAGAGGCAGAGGGGAAGACAGGAGGGGGAAAGCGTGGAGGGCTGTTTGAGATGAATCCACCAGAAAATGGATCAGCGAAGGCAAATTTATAATATATTTCCTTCCCCACAGCTCGGCTGGAATTGCTTCTGGGGGGGAAATCATAAAGCGGAACGCGAGCCGAGGAATTCCTCCTACCGGCCTCCTTCAGGAGGAGACCGATGCCGGCGTTAGTTGAGGCTGACACCTTTCCTGAATTGTGTTTTATGTAAATGCGGGTCTCTCAAAACAAGTATCCAAGGGTAATATTTGCAGAGGAGATGACGGAGGATAGAGGACCTGACGCAGTTTGCTTTCTGCTTCCTGCTAATCTGCTCGATTAATCGCAGAGGCAGAGATATAAATGCTTCAATCGGGAGAGGAAAGCGTGATGGATGAGTGAGCTAAGAGGTCCTCTTGCTCTCTTCCTCTCTTCTTTTCTCCCCTCTCCTCTCTGCCTTCCATCTCTTTCCCTCCCTCCATCGCTCTGCCTCCATTTTTCAGACGATTTTTCTCGCTCCACGTCTTTTCAGCCTCCTTATCTCCATTTTTTCACACACTTCTCTCCCATCACGTTTTTTTACATTAGTTGCTTTCCATTTCTTTCCTTCTTTGTCTCTGTTTGACCTCCTGTCTTTTTTTCCATGTTTCCATCCTCCATCTCTCGTCCAGTTTCTTCTCATCTGCTTTAAAAGTTTCCACATTTACCTGCCGCAAAGACAATCCGCTCGGTTATTTCTCCAACGTTTGGCATGACAAAAGAGACGGGATGATTTTGAACCGGTTTGACTCCATCTTGGAAGTGTAGATGAACCGTGTCTCATTGGCAGGGTCGACACCTCTGCAGGCCTCTGCAGCTTTGGCCAAAGAAATACTGTAAATGTTCCATTTATTTGTATATTTTCCATGTTTTCCTTGTGTGTACATTGTTTTTTATTCTACCTGATGGGAAAACATGTAAATTGTCTACACTGAGGCAAACGCAGTATTGGTATTTTCTTTAAAAACTCACTAACTTTCAGGTCTGAATAGAACTGATAAGATGATTTCTGCTTCCTCAGTGGTAGTGAGGGCCCCGATAGCATCACGGGTTGTAGGCTACATGCACACTGCTGCATCACCTGAGCCTCTTTGTGGTGTCTGTATCTGTATCTTTATGAACACGTATCCGAAGTTTAGTGCACCACCTGCTGGAAGACATAAATAATGAAGTTATTCTGTGGTCGTGTTGTCATCATCAATTAGTGAACAGAGCTTCGGGGTCTGAAAAGTGAAGCCAGCGTGGAAGCGTTTTAAACCTGAATGCTTTCTAAAGGCCAGCAGGGGGTGACGCCATCGTCCGCAATAAAAAGGTCAGATTGTATTGAGTCTTATGGAGAAATGAGCGACTTCTCCGCTGATTTATGACCTCTGTAAACGGTTTCCTCATGAGTTTATGGTCTTCTTCCAAACAGCGTGATGTTGATGATGATGTAAGGTGTGGCTACCTTGTGAAGTCCTTCACAGTGAGTCCGTTCAGCTCATGAAACTCAGATCAAACTGTCAGACTAAGCAGCGTTGATCAAATCCAGAGGGTGAACTGTTTTCTCCTTTGTCTCTCCACCATCCATCCCTCCATCCATCCATCCATCCATCCATCCATCCTACAAACCCAGTCCTTGCCACGTTAATGGAGGAAATTTCTAATTAGGCCTGAATGTAATGAATCACGGGGCCGATCCAAGGGCGTACGTTTGGTTTCAGTCACAGCTCGGCGTCTGTCCGGCTGCAGGGCTTCCTCCTTCCTCCCTTATTGTTGTCCTCCTCCTCCTCCTCCTCCTCTCTTTCTTTTCCTCATCACGTCTCCTCCTCCTCCCTCCATTGTGCTCCTCATTGCGCCTCCTCCTCACGTCCCTCCGCCCTCCACATTAATCACATGGCAGGGAGAATAAAGCAGAGCATCTGTAATAGTTTAGCAGCGTCACTGAAGGACGGGCAGAGGTCGGCTAGCATCGCGGCTAATGTGTGGGCACCCGTGTGTGTGTGTGTGTGTGTGTGTGTGTACATGTATTAACAGTAATAGATGGGTCGGTGTGGATGCAAGGACAGAACGGGGACATGGGGCGCTAAAAATGGATCGCTACCTGGTGGTCTGACACACACACACACACACACACAGATATAGATACACACACTGACATACATGCATACACACACACATGAATGCTACATATACCAGCACACACACACATGTAAGAGATCTGCCGTGTTTAATCTGACTTTAGGGGCGTTTTTATCTTCTTTTCTGTCACTTTATTGATTGATATTGGTTTATTATCGGTTTATCGATTATTTATTTTGCCCCTTTTGCCCCACTGCTGTGAACTGAAGGCTGCTCTGACAGCAAAGAGTCGCGCCACCGCCTCCTTTTACTGGCTGCTTGATTTGTTGTTGCTGCAGAGGTTTTGCGTCAGTCGTTAAGTTCTCCTGCTGCCAACAGTTCCTCCTGCTCCGGGCTGCGTTCATTGCTCACAAAATCCTTTTTTTTTCTTACCCAGAATGCACTGCAAAGATTCCCCCTGCTGATACGGTTTCCCACAGCGGCCCGGAGGGAAAACACAAGTCGCATTCATGTGTGTGAATCTTTTATCAGAAATGTGAATCCAAACAAAAGATGACGCCTAATCATCGGAGGGCTTTTGTCTGATCATTTTTAATTTCATGGGTGTAACTTTGAAGGGCACTTTGTTATTTTCTTTACACACACACACACACACTGACACTCAGTGTCTTTCAGCCCATCGCAGTGTTTGTGTTGGAGTCTCTGCACCAGATAAGGAAGTCATTGTGTCTCCTGTAATGAAAAGGCAGGGTGACGGTGCAGATAGGATTTTCAATATTTCACCGTGCCCGGGTGAAAAAAAAAATCGTAACCTTGAGTACAGCGCGTGTCAATCAATCCCCCCAACTCTCTCACCCCCTCACTCTCCTCGACATGGGGGAGTGAGATAAACACGCTCTGTGTTTCGGCCTCAGCTCGTATTGATGACTTTTACAAAGCGGAGATATCGGCCGTGTGATCGATGCTCAGCTCATAATTTATGAATCTATCGTTCAGGAGTCCGCATGCTCTCCTCATGTCTGCAAGCAGTGTAAATGTTTGAATGGGCGTCTGCCTGTCAGATGACCGTGAACAGGTTTAAAGATGAGGAGTATCAACGTCTAGCTCAAAGCTCGTTTGTTACTCGTGGATAAATCCGATGAACTGCTACAGATCCGTAAACCAATCAATCAGCCGCAACTGACCATTGGAAAGCTGTGTTTGATCAGCAGGACTGTAAACGTCATGACGTCAAAATCAGTTTTTCTTTTTCAAGTAAAATAAACGTTACTCACGTTATTTTCCACAGTATTCAAACGTGGTTTAACGGGAATGAAAAGACAAATATGTTCCATGTTTTTCAGTCACTTAGCTCAGATAACGTAGTCCTAGCGGGTCTAGTTCACTCTTTATCCTCTCAGTATTATTTACAGAGACCTGACAATTCCCACCACGAGGAAAACATTTGAACAGGCAGAAACCTCGAGCAGAACCATCTACCACGGTCGAGTAAATAATTTAGATTTATTTGTATTAAACAACAACTCAGCTGCATCAAACTGCTTCGCTGCAGCTCCTAACATGTCTTATTTACAGCTGTCTTATCATGTATTTAACACGTAAACACAAACAGAACATTTAAGGACATTTTGGTTTAATGAGCTGTTGACCCGTCCGACCCAACCCAACCCAACCCAGTGATTCTTGGCACTACAAAGGTGCAACTTGTGGAAGACCATTTTGAAACAGCTGGAAACACAGACTGTATATAAAATATCCTGAATACGGGCACCGCCATCTTGCACTGGTGACTTCATTTGGACACAAGCTGTCATTCATGACGTGAAACCCTTTTTACAGCATCAAATAAGTGATTAAAACCAAACCGATCAGAAAGATAAACACTTGAGATAGCTGCCCACCATGAGCCGGGCTCTGCTCGAGGTTTCTGCCTCACTACTACTACTGTCGCCAAGTGTTCATGGTGGGAACGGTTGGGTAAATAACATTTAAGGAGTACGGTGTAGACCTGCTCTGTATTATTTTTGGTTTAGTCCATGGAGGCTAACATGGCCACCAGCGGTGACCGAGATGTTTTGGCGTCCAGCTTTATATTCAGTCAGGGCAGGAAGGTGAATAGTTACGTCCTCTTTCGGTGGAGATTGGATCTGATCATCTTGTATTGGATTTAAGGTCTTATCCTTCTATGTCGTGCTACATATAGCATCACGAGCTAGTGCTGTTTAATTTATAGGAGGTAAAGCTGAAGGGAATGAGAGTTTAACTAAACATGTAATGAAACGAGTTCTTTTCTCACTTTTCATCTTCACTTCATGTCATGTCTGAATCTCTTTGTAATTAACTGAACTGAAATTGAACTGACTCACACACACACACACACCTCCAACAGCTCCATGTACTCACCTCCAACACCTTCACACTTACATTCACACACACACACTCATTCACAAACACACACACCTCCAACAGTAACGTCTTTCTCTGGTTCCTAACAGCCTGAGTCTTGGCCTGTGTTGCAGGAGGATGAGACAGGCGAGGGGCGCTTCAGCTTCCCCGGCTACGGCATGGGCCCCGCCTGCCTGCAGGCCAAAGACGGCATGGCCATCAAGGGCAACAACAACAACGCCCCGGCCTCGGCCGCGCCCGAGAAGAGCATCGAGGAGATGAAGAAGCTGTTCATCGGCCGGGCCAAGCGCATCGACACGGTGTCCCGCGTGGCCTTCCCGCTCGTCTTCCTCATTTTTAACATTTTCTACTGGATCACTTACAAGATCATCCGCAGCGAGGACATCCACAAGCAGTAGTCGAGAGGCAGAGGAGGAGGAGGAGGAAGAGGAGGGCGAGAACAGTGGGAAGAGGAGGATGCAGAGAAACAAAAAAGAGAGAAGGAAACAGAGAGATGACTTCAATAGGAGATATCATTGCCAGTTTTTTCACGCCAACCACGCCTCCTTTCCTCGTCCTCATTCTTCATCCTCTTCCTCTTTTGGTCGAGGATGAGTTGCTTTTTGTGGCAGTCGTTCCCCCCTCTCAACTCCACCTCACACCTACTAGACATTATTTGAGATATTTATTGCTTTCTTTTCCCTTTATTCTCCTCTCCCGCCCCTCGAAATCCCAACCCCATCCCGTCTCTTTACACCTCCTGAATAATCCGGACCAGTGCAATAGCAATGCAGTAAAATGCATGATATATGAATGTGGCAATATATTAATGAAAAGATGAAAAATGAAAAAGTATACACAGACTTTCGCCGGCACACCCAAGGAACTGTGTGGGAGTGGACGGACTGGAAAGAAAGAAGACGTCGAGGGAGTCTTGTATTTGATTTTAGGTCTTTTTTTTTGTGTGTGAAGACAGATATATAATTCTATATGAAAAAGTGATGTCGGGACGGGGTGGGGGATGTGTGAGAAGCATACAGCAGTGTAATATACTCATATATCTATCATAAACGGGGGATAAAAAAGAACTTTATTTCCAAAGGTGGGCATCTGGAGATGAGGTATTTTTTTTCACCAAAAAAATAAATAAAAGGAAGGATGGCGGATCGGTGCTTCCATTGAATAAAGAGATGCAAGGATCACGCATTCTATATATCTAGATTTGCTTCAAACGTGTATTGCAAGCACTCCTCAAGCGCTTTTTCCTCCCCGCCCTGCCGCCAAACACCACGAAACCTTGAACTGCAGAGACACGTGAGGTTTGCTGCTGCCGCTGTCAATCACACGACTGGACAAAAAAAAAAAAAGAAAACAAAATAAAGAAACACTGGACGAGCAGTGCCGAAGATCATGAGACAAAATATCTCATTTATCTGTGGTCAACGTGTTCCTCTACCTGTCGTTGATTTATTTCATATTGCATTTGTTGTTGTTTTTTTGTTTTTTTTATTGTTTTTATTCACGTGCCAAGTAAACATGTCGCTTGTGGCTGTGCAGCGCTCTGCAGCTCCGACCTTTGCGTCACGAGGAAGGGAAGTGGCTCGACGTCAGTCGTCGTATCGATTTGACGTCTCCTCGCAGGCTTCTTCTGGGGGTTTTTTTAAAATCCCTGAGATGTTCGTTTGTTTTCATCGACTGGAAAAAGAGCAAATCGATTCAGGACTAGAGTAAAAAAAAAAAAAAAGATGTAGATCCTCGTTTTTGCTTTTCCTCGCTGTGTTCATCGGGACTGAACCGCAGATATGTTTACATCTTATTAGTGCTTCCTTGCTTTTGACCCCGTCTTAATGTAACACCCCCACCCTTCCCGTCCCCCCCCCCAGCTGAGAGGACATATGTAGTCAATTATACAGATTATAGCACCTGTTATACCTTAATTAACTGTATTTCCATCTCATTCACATGCACCAACTGTAGCTGCAAACGTCATCATTTGTGGAAAAGCTACGTCGTCATGCACACGGAGCGTAACTAAAGGATTTATTTCGCCATAGCCATGTTGGATGGGATCTGATCATTTAACAGGTCAGCTGGTTTGATTGATGATTCATCAGATGACTTTTTGTCTCTTTTACTTTGCACCAGGCTTCTCTATGCAATTATGATTAGTATATGCAATTATGATTTTTTCCATCTCATAAATGCCACCTCTCTGTGGGTCGTTTCATCCCACTGCTCACTGCTAAAGCGTCTTTCAAGCTTATTGGTGAATATGGAGGGAATGGAGAAGATAAGGTGATAAAACACAGCTGTGAAGTGGCAGCCTGTACAGACAAATGTTTTATAGTACATCATCAGCAAACAGTTTGAGCCAAATCTCTGAGCCAGTCAGATCTTTGAAAGAAAGTGCAGAAATTCAAGTGGAAACAGGTTTTTTTCTTATTTTTCTGCAGAAATTTCATATTTTCCCTCCATCATCTCGTATCGTTGATCAAAAATCTGTCAGAAAACAACAAAAAATTTACAGAGTTTTAACGTGAAAGGGACGAAAGAGAAATTAGTTTACACTGACTTTAACAAAAATATTATATTGTCTTGCATTTTCATGTCTTTTGAATTTGCTGTCCTGTCCTGTACTCAGTGAGTTAAATGCAGAGCTGAAGCCGGGAGGTGATTAGCCTAGCTTAGCATGACTGTTTTTTTTACATTTGGATTGTGTGTTGTTTGAATAATCTAGATTTAAAGGGTCAGTTGCTGGACTGTTGAGTTGAGCTGTAGGTTGGCATATTAATGAAAGATGGAGAGATCCGTGCTGGCTGTTTCCAGCCTTTATGCTAAGCTAGGCTAATAGCCTCCCTCCTCCAGCAGTTAACTATTCCTTTACCATACAGTTTGTAGAGAGCCACTTTACTAAAACTGACTAATCACCTCAGACAAAGTTGAAAATGCCATTTTTAGTTTATCGTGTGGAAGACACAGGTGAATTTAAAAGTATTTAAATTGTGTTTTATTTTGACGTCATCCCTGAAAAGGGAAAACGTGGTTCTGTAGCAGTCTAAATCAACTGTTGATTTCAATGAAAATATCATTTAAAAGAAAATTTCTTCTCATGGAAATGTTGAAGCCCCAGTCCAACTTGGTTTTGAAGCAAAACCAAAGATATGATTTTTTTTTTTTTTGTCATGTTTGTTGTAGTTCTCATTGCCTTTTTGCTGCTGTTGTGAGCTAAGTGTTCAAGATTTATTGCAGGATGTGATATTATATTCAGTCTGTCTTTTTAATATGATTGCCGGATGCAGTAATGGGTTTGCCAGATTAACTTAAGATATATAAATAAAATTATAATATATATATATATAGGCATATTTTGATATGAAATATGTCTGCATTTCCCCTCTACATTCTTATATTCTCAATTTTTAAAGAGATCTGGTTATTTTTATTTGATGTCACCTACCTATCCCCTTTATACCAACTTTTACTTGTAAAACGTGTTTTGCAGGTAAAAACAGACACGTGAGACTTTTTTGACCTTGTTATTCTTGTTGAAATGAGACGAGCTCGTTCTTACAGTGTGTCTTACATGTGCATATCGGAGATATTTTCCATTTCTTTCATTCCATCAGTCAAGTCAATAGTACATTTCATGACCTCAAGTGTGTGTAAGACTGATCCGAAGGGCTATGCCACGCACATACATGTTTCTGTTCACATTCCAACATGTTTCAGACATGTTTAAGTGAAAGTGCCATAAAATGAGTTTTGTCCCAAAAACTATGCATTTAATTCAGTAAATCATTCCCAGATACAGACACGCCATGATCACCTAGGATGCTTTATTTTATTTTTTAATGGTTTGGTTACAGCGGTTACTAAATGTACAGCTGACATTTAGGATGCTCATCAGTTTTAGACAAATTAGCAAAGCCTGCAGGGACATAAGATGTGTCTTTCAGCATTAGCTTTTAGCAATGGACTTTTTACAAGCACATAGAGGAATCTGTAACTTCTTGTGGTATATAAATTTGATAATTATCCCCTCTGAGACTGTAGGTTAGCCAGCTAAAACTAATTAGGTAGCTGCATACCGACTTAATCAAATGCAACTCTAGATTGCGCTGTTTCTAATAGCCTATAGCTTAATGGAGTCCAAATAATAATTAACTTTACTTACTAAAATTTTTCCAGGTGACATTTCTACGTTAGGCTAAATTAGAGCCGTTCTTTGTGGTCTTTGTATCATGCAAACATCACAGGTAAAGTTCTGAGACAAAGCCCAGCACAGAGCTAACGCTAAAATTAGTCAGCGATGAACTCTTTTGCCTACATTTGTATAAATAATACGTTGGGGGAATAGACACCGTACTTAGCTGATTCAAAACATGCTCTTTAACTTGCTTTATAGGAAATCTGTGTGCAACTTCCAGTTAGCATTAGGACCCAATCACACCCTTCCTGCGTGGCCTTTCTTTCATGCTAGCACCAACACGTAAAGCTTATGTTGCTAGGAATGTCAGCTCTTGCGCTTACATACGTAGAAGCAGTGTAGCAAAATAGAGCAAAAGAGTAGCGACAGTATGGCCAGTTAAAAAGCAAACTAATATGATTTATTTAGTGGTTTTATTTCTTTCAAGACATTTTAATTCATTTTATGTAACACGGACAAAATCTTCTGAATTCATAATTGTGCATACGAGTAAAAATATCTTTTTGGGACTTCAGGGTCTCCATACAGACCAATTAAAACATAAATAAATAATAGCTTAGTGGATGCTAAGGAGGTATAAAGACAGTCGATTTGCAAATGCCAAAATAAATAAAATAAATAGATTTTGCTGACTTTAGAATTGCAAACGTAAAACGGCGCCATCTAGAGTCCCTTCAGAGCTACAATAATGATTAAAAACACCTTTCTGTCTGTGTTTGTAGCCGTGCCTCCTCTCTGATCATGGCCGGACTGTCGAGCAGGCTCGGTCCAATTATAGGATGATTCATTTTTTTTCCTCTCCGTGCCATAGACACCGCGATGTGGAACAAGTCAGTCCATCAGCCTCTTTGCCAACAGCAGTCATCCATTTTCTAGAGCGTTCATACATATCTTCACGTGCCATACGGGGGTTGAATATGCAAAAAAAAACAACAAAAAAAAACAAAAAAAGGAGGACCTATAAAGCATATCATGCATTCATTCAACTACCATTTTACATGATTCATACCCTTTTCCTCAGGCGTGGGTTTTGTGTGTATCATAGTCATTTTAGAGCTTTGTCATAGGCCTCACGTCATTGTATTAATCATTGTTATACTGTATGGGGGTTGGGGGAGGGAGGGATTCATAACATGAGATAGATAGAGGGTTTATATTGCATTACGGTGCGATGTGACGCGTATACGGACTGAACAATGAAGGGTGTCTTTTGGAAGTTTCTAAATCCTTAGGTTCTGAACTGGATTTTAAAGTAGCATGGTTTGATTTGTCGATGATTAATGATTCTATTGGTTTTTGGGGGGTTTTGTTTGATTCTCTTGTATTTTATTGTATGTATTGTACAATCTGATGCCCTGAGGGGGATGAGGGAAAAATACAGTGACTCCTGAACTGCTGTGAACTAAAGGAAAACATTATTCTTATTATTATGATTATGATTATTCTATTTATTTATTTATTTTCTTTGCACAAAGTTGGAATGGCCTTAATTTTGCTTTACTTGCTTCTATTGTGTATTGGCACAAAGTGCACCCGTTTGATTTGCAAAAATTACAAATGCTCATTATGATGCTTATAATCGGAGAGTGCACATCAAAGCAGGATTGAAAAAATATATATGAAAAGTTCAGCAAATCCTTTTTATTTTTCATTAATCTGAGAAACAATATTTTGCATGAATATAAATACAATGGCAGATATTTTGGCTTGTACAAAAAAATGTGAAGCAATTTGAAGAGAAAAAAAGAATGTACCGTTTCTGCTGTATCTGTATATATCTAAATATTTATTGAAATATGTCATACTACTAATTCTATTAACGATTAAAGGTTTTCTGAACAAAAATCTCTTTACCTGTTTTTGAACATTGTCAAGGTTGTTGGAGTTGGATCTTCTGCTTTCTGTTACTCGACTCAAGGATCTGTGTAATCATTAAAGAAAAAGTATTAAAAATTGCAAATAAATCTTTGCTGTAGGGTGTATTTATTCTCTGACATCCCTGACAGGTGTGCGACCTCGATTTGTTCAAGAGAAGACGTTTGCAGCACAATAATCTCGTAGTTGCACCACTTCACTTCATTTTCAGTTTCTTCTTCCTGTTTTAAGTCAGTCAAAACCAGCTGTTAACACACATTGGCAAACACTTTCCTATTTACACATCCAGCAGACCATAAAGCAACATTTCATCCCACTGGAGTCCCACCTGATCCAGTATGCACTCTTCTTTTAGCTCCGGTTTTGGTCTCCACCAGTTCATGAGAAAACTATCTGGATCTTTAGCTGCAAACGAAGATACTCCTCTCTCGTCGCCAGCTGGTTACTAACTTTATCTTTCAGTCATTTGGTTGTATGCTACCCGTGCAACACGTTTTCACTCCGAGCTCATCAAATATGGCGGTTTGGTCAGTGCCCTACGCTTCAAACTATGTTGCTGCACGTCGTTTAGCATGTGCAGGGCTCCAAGGTCAAGGTCCTACATAATTTAAGTTATAATAATCAAGTTTTGGTGCCAGCATTGTCCAGGTTTTGCAGCATTTTTAGATAATTTGTCATTTTTTTAATATATTTTTTCCTTCATTAATGAATTTAAATAAATGTGCATAAATATGACATCTTACTCAGCAACGTTTTTAGTTTTAATTTTTTCTGCTGGCTTTCTTTCTGTGATTAAAAAGACTGAAAGTGAACGTCACATCTTTAATATTTTTAATATTTTATCAGTCTTTTGTTTTACTTCATGTTGCACTGTTAGAACTGTTTGTTTCCTCATTATTGAACTCGTTTCAGCTCCATCAACCCATCAATAAAACATTATGGACCGACTGTTTTCAGCGTAACAAGATGAGCCCCATAAGCGTTAACCTGATCAGAATCACCTGTGTGCAAGTCATTAAGAAACCTGAGGCCGCTCGGCTCTCTGCTCACACTCTTTCCTGCACTGAGCGCTGACCTCCTGCAACTTTTTGCCCTTTCTTTTGTTATTTTGCCAAGCTTCGTTAGTTTTTCCGTGTTTTGCCATTCATTATACACACACACACACACACTCAAAAGCCATCCTCAGGCACGCAGCAGCGCACATTCAGATCGTTCTTATACATATTTAATGGATGACTGTTTTTTTGTTGTAGTTATGAGGCAGGTTGAAAACCACGATCAAAAACAAACAGAAGTCCTCGGAGGTTTGTTGAGTTAGTTAGTGGTCGGAGGGTGAACGCAGTTTACTTGCAGAGCATCCTGATGGAACAGAGTTAACAAGATGCTGAATAATATTAAAAGTGCAGAGTAACACAGAATTACAAGCGACTGTGGCAACAAATTTTAAACAGTGTTTTGTCCTCATGAAGATGCAGGCCGCGTTCTACATCTGTATCACATTAAATCACATTCTGGGATGAAGAGACAAACGTGCTCACGGCATACTCTGTACTAATCGATACTAATACTCGAGTACACGAGGACAGTCTTACTGAAGGAAACGTTTGAGCAACGTGTGATCGCATTTTTCTTTCGTTCGGTTTGGTGGCGTTCCAGATTAGGTGCACTATTTTAGAGGGCAGCGATAGTCCTTATCTGTCCTGATTATACTACTGATGATCAGCTCGGCGTCTGTCTTTCAGCCTTTTATTTCACCAAGCTCTCACCAACCACTAAAAGTCAGTCCCAGATTTACTCTTCTTAGCTTCCTCCATCATCGTCCTCCTCGCTCTCTCCTCCTCTGACATTATGTCTGTTACGGGAATTTTAAAGAAAAACCCTTAAATAAGGAGGACTGGATTCAAAGTATACAAGTTTAAGTTGAATTTATTGTTCTTGTACAAGAAGGAGCGTTTCACAGTGCAACACACAGAAGGGGTTACAGAGAAAAAGGCTCCCTGTGGAGCTCTAACAGCTGGTTCTTATACCATCGATAATGGGCTGTCTTAAAACTCTGCAAACTGTTAACAGATAATTTGCATATATAGCATCTAAACCTTTTCCTTTTCCCTTAATCATTAGTCAGCATATCCCCAATCTAAACGTCACCTCTCTGACCTGTCTCTGGCCCTCGTTCTGTTCTAGAATTCCTCTATCTATACATTAACCTGACCTTTACCTTACCCTGCCAGCAGAGTGCTGGCCTCGGGACATGTAATAATAGGAACACACACACACACATCGTATGTTTTAAAACATCTGAACAGCAGTGTAATCCTAATTTTTATAACAATGTCCATAGACTCTGGCTCCGGTTCTGGCACAACACTCCCCGTCATCATTCCCCTGCTGCTCTGAGCTCACAGTCCGGCTACCAAACTGAGCTAACATCACCTAGACTCCATTAAAATGTGGTGTGTGTCTCCAGAAGGATGTTAAACTGAGTGCGTTTATATAAAACACATGCATGCACACTATGAGAAAGTGATGATAAGATACTTCGACTGTTGACACGGCCCTGTGCCTGGGTGGTGTTACATAAAGATATCCAGTCCTCACTGTGGGATAAAGGTTCAGGTCAGACCTGTACGTGTGATAAGGTTAGCAGCTAGGGAATAGCATATTTAATAAGGCTCCTCACATGTACAGTACAAAAGTGTGTGTGTGTGTGTGTGTGTGTACACTGTGCTTGGGGTCTTGCTGCCAGCTGGACCAGAACATGCTGGAAGCCATGTTGGTCCACGAATACTAATAACATGTCTGTTCACAGCAGGAGGGCTGCACCCCTCCTGAATACTGATAACACACAAGAATTACTGTGTGTGCGTGTGTGTGTGTGTGTGTGCAGGCTAGCCGTGTGTCCACACATGCTGTACTGTAACTATTACATCACAGGTTAAAACCAGCCCATCACATGCTACTGAATCGTGCTGTCTGTCTGTTAATCGGCTCTAAGAACACAAGATGCATGTGAAATATTTTCAGAACTCCAAAATTCAGTTTTATTTTTAAATTGTGAGGTATAAATGAAGTGTAATCTGTTTCATATTTCAGCAGCGGGTTGACCTGCTCTGTTTCTTTAAGTCCAAATCAAACCGTTTGTGTTCATTAATATCAGATAGTGTGTTTGCACAGACTCCTTGAGCAAGCTCCAGGCTCCGTCCTCACACTTTGAGTTCATGCCGAGTTCACGTGAAGCAGAGAAAATCAAAATCCTGAGAGGACGCATGTGAGAACACACATATATACACACCAGGGGCATAAAGTTTATGGAAAGTTTATGGAAATTTACTGGAAACTTTCCCTTGCAACCGGTTTGTAGCCGGTTATCGAAACAGATGTTAGGGCTTGTCCCAGCGTGATTTTGCCATACGCACTGATGCGTACAGCATGTGCATGCGTCGGGAGATCAACACGGCAGCCATGGCTAGCAACTGCACCTCCATCATTTCACTGAGAGAATTACCGATCAGTCGTCGAAGTAATGTTAATAAATTGGCTCAGACCAAATTTAAATATCAAGCAGGTGTCAACAAAAGCGGGGTCGTGGATTATACTGTACAGTATGTTCAGTTCATGTCTGGTGTTGCCATCTAGTGGCTGAACAGGAAAACCAAATTAAACAATGCAATGTAACACTGCAAAGTTAGCTATCTGACTTTTATTTATTATTATTTTACCCACTGAACAGGTCACAACACACTGATACACAAACACCTGAACTCACCCACAAACTTTAAATGGAGTTGGAGTGTTATGTATTAACAATGACTCAAATAACTGTAACATGAGAGAGTCTTAGCTCAGATAAGCCCGCTGCACACTAACAGCAGACCAGTGAGAGACCAGCTGGTGATGCAAGTGGAACTAATGTCTGTTTTATGTGCAGTAAACAGGCGATTGTTTAAAGTCTAGACAAAAAAAATGAATGAATGCAGCTTTAAAATGTTCAGTGAAACAGAAAGCAGAGCGCGGTTTGCTTCTGCACATTTACGTGCAGGCGGAAGCAAGGTGGTGTGCATCATACTTAATGTTTACGACATGATAGGATTGATAGTGATGTGACGGTCGCGGACGAGCCGGTTCGAAGAGCCAGCTCCCGTCCATGAGTCGTTTTTGTTTGCTTCTTGTTTTAAGTAATACGGTGCGCTACGGTTGCTCCATGCATACAGTGACTCAATGTCACGTGCAGAAAGAGCCGACTCTTCTCTGAGCTGAGTCAAATGATCCGGCTCACTAAAAAGAGCTGAACTTCCCATCACTAGTACTTGATTCCCTATTAGGTTTGTTCTGCAAGTTCCACCTGTGTTATCATTTACTGTTTCATGGAAATTGGTGACCTCATGTAATCAGTGAAAACACCTGAACACACACACACACACACGGTTTTAATGATCTATAGGTTTATTAATTCATCACCCTAATTGTGGAACACAAAGTTGTCTGTAATCATCTCCCTTTGAGAAACACTCGAGCAAATTTGAGACGTCCCGGAAAGAAGAATTCATCAGAATGCAGCACACAAAGTCTCTGAAATTCAAATTTTTCTGTGTGAATATGAATTATAATCAACATAGTCTGAAGCTTTTGGTTTGAATCTGCTGCTCTCATCCAGATCAACTTAAAGATCCAGCGAGATCACAGATTCATGAGGTGACAGGTGAGAACGCACCTTTTCAAACATCTCCAGCCCCTCCGCCGTGAAGTGGATGAAAACTCTCA
This sequence comes from Miichthys miiuy, assembly GCA_036365135.1. Classification (NCBI taxonomy): domain Eukaryota; kingdom Metazoa; phylum Chordata; class Actinopteri; family Sciaenidae; genus Miichthys; species Miichthys miiuy. The sequence goes on along the minus strand of CM071611.1, from coordinate 24,644,995 downwards.
GCTTCAGTTGTAAATATCTGTTATCCGTGGCAGTATTTAAACAGACTTTGCCCGGGCTGATTGTGTATTCATTGGCTGTCATGATTACTCTAGGTGCGGCTTTCCTATGAAGAAGTACAACTTAAACATGCCCTGAAGGGCTATTAAGTCAGGGAAATCAGGATTTTAGTGGCTCTTACATGCTGAGACGTGGCTGCTTTACTAACAGGGCTGAGTGCTGATCGTTATTCAGCTCACAGTAAGACATTATTCAAGTTGCACTGTATGTGATGCACCTACTGAGAGCTTTGTGGGTCGTTTTTCATTCATTAGGCAGCTGAAAGTAGAGACGGGAAGAAGTGGAGAGACGTGATAGACAGACGGCTTTAAATCCGAGACGTCTCATCTAACAGGATGCGTCAAATACAGAAGACTCAATCAATAAAACCAAAAAGATGTTCAGAAATATCATTTGTAATCTGGTTCTTACAGGCTCCAGGCCAGGATAGGTGAGTTAAAGATGCCAAACAGGCAAATACTGAACTCCTGAGTCTAAATATCACCAGGTACAAGTACATGAATCACGCAAGGACAACAACATGTTCAGACTGAACTCTGGCCCTTGATTTGATGGAGAGTTTCTGGTGTCAGTAGGGAGCTCGTTCCTCAAACGTCCACTTGAGGCTGGCTCCAGAAGTGAGTCAGTCTCCATAAGTCCCCATGTTCAAATGTCCAACTTCACAGCAGAAATAAACATGTTTACAGCCTGGTACAAAAAACAGTTTTGGTCTCTATAGCTAATTTCCCCGTTCATGACAACTGTACTGAGCCACCACACTGAGCTTCACAACAGCCTCTTCAGAAACCTGTGGGGGACGTCACGGATACGACGTCCATATTTACATGTACCTACATTGTTTTTTTTCTAACTGTGCTTCAAAGGAGATTTCTCTCTGAGGGACAAAAAGTTCTTCTAACCTTTGGAGACTCTTTGTCGACATAACCAGAGATGTCTCAGTGTGTCCTGAACTCTGTGCATGACAGAAGACGTTTCTTCTTTGATTCCACAGCTCGGAGAAAAGTGCATGCCGCTTTGCTCCTGAACGCAACCCGACTTCACTCTGTAATCTGGCAGCCTCTGCAGAAACACCATCACATTAAAACTGGCTTTGTGATTTATTGAAGCCGTTCGTCTCTTTTCTGGTCCGGTATCGATCCTCCGGGGAGGAATCTGTCTTTTCTCTTGGCTGCCTTCACGCAGAGAGGTCAAAGGTTAGCTTCAGTTACAGGACAGCGACCTCAGCCCTCACCTGCTTGAATCTCAATTAGAGGAGTGTGTAAAGTGGAAGCACTGTGAGAGTAGACGTCACCTGGAGGGCGGTTTGCACAGAATGAGCGAGTTTAAGATGGAAGAAAACTTATCAGCACTGCCTGGTTTGACAGTTTGTTCTAGGTTTCATGAGCCCGCTGTGTTGAGCTGGACAGACTCACTTAAAGATTATTATGAATGGAATCATAATTTACTAAACGAACATCATTCTGTTTGGAAGAAGACTCATGAGGAAACTGTTTACTGAGGTCCAGTTTCACTGAGCTTTGAGTAAAAATGACCCTGCTCTTAATGTATTACCTTCTTGTTGCAGCCAATGGCGCTGCCCCCTGCTGGCCTGTAGAAAGAATGCAGGTTTAAGACTCATCACAGACCCAGAAGCTTTGTCCACTTATTATACGGTCAGTGGATGCAATGCACACAGTTCAACGTGGACCTGCAATACACCACCTAACGTTAATGTTCAGTTTTTGGTTATGGATGTAGTAGCCATGACACCACCCACAGGTCTCTGGCCATCTTCATCTTGCTACTGCCTAATGTAAAAATAGGCAAAGAGGTGGAGCACGGCTGGTCAAACAATCCACCCACCTGTCAATCAAAGCGTCCACGCTCTTAATCCTGCATAACTTTAAGCCTTAATATAACCTGCACAGGTGAGTTGTATATAAATTCACCCTCAGTACAGTTGTCATGAACGGGGAAATTAGCTACAGAGACCAAAACTGTTATTTGTACCAGGCTGTAAACATGTTTATTTCTGCTGTGAAGTTGGACATTTGAACATGGGGACTTATGGAGACTGACTCACTTCTGGAGCCAGCCTCAAGTGGACGTTAGAGGAACTGCAGTTTTTTGGTACTTCATGTGGTTGGCTTCATTTCACAGCCTGGAGGTTGCTGCTTGGTTTAAAATGGCTGAAAGTAGCATCTGTACGGGTGTTTTTCCCAGCTGGGTTCTGGTGTCCCGCTCCACTCTAACGTCCCAACACTAACGTCCACATGATTCCAAACACTTTGATTAAACTCTGAATGAAAACAGATGAAGCAGACCAAAGGTTTAAAACAGTAAATCACTTTTAATTTAGTTCTCTCATCGGCAGGTGAGTTCATTCTAAACATGATGACAAATGAAGTGCATCGGTAGAAGAAGCCTAACAGGATTTGATAACATGATTTGATACATGCTCCATTCAGACGCGTCTGTGAATCCACATATTACAAGCCAACATTACTCAAATAAAACCACTACAGTTCAGCTCTTGACCTGATAGAATAAAAAGATAAGACAGATCCATCGCTAGATACAACGGTGGCAGCAATACACAGGATTGCCCAAGCAGTAAAGTACACGTTCCTTTAAGAAACAGGGAGAGAGAACGCGAAAAAAAAACCTAACCTCTGGGTTTTTTAATCCCCAATTCAAGTAGTATTTACCCTTTTTTTTTCATGTGTTTGCGTGTTTCGATTTTGTTTCTTAATAAATTCAAGTTCAGCATGAAAAACGAAACAAGAAAAAAAAATGACAAAAATAAAAAGTCCAGATAATACATGTGTTGGTGGTGGAGGAGGAGACGAAGAAGAGATGGAGGAAGAACAAAAAAAAAAAGGAGTGACATTCTGGATTCCTCAGAGGAAACGAAAAAGCAGCAGGTGAGAAAGAAGAAGAATCAGGTGGAGGGAGGGAGGAAGGGAGGGAGGGTGGAGGGAGCTTGGGGAGGAAGAGGAGGCAGCCATCTTCATGAGAGACAGATGTTGAGTGGCTGTTGAATTCAGCAGGAGCTGGCGTGACTCGACGGTGAAATCTCTCGACCAAACCTGCATCAATTACTAACAGAAATCCCTTCCGGATACTTTGTACTGTCACGTGGAGGAGAAAGAATGAGGAGGAAGGAGTCGGAAATCAGGCCGCGGGTGTGCAGCGACCCAAATTTTGACTTTAATTTTATCGTTCCTACAAATTTTTTGCTCCTACGTGCTACGTGAAGGGTCTTTTGTTACGTTTTTGGTTTGTCCAATTGTTTCCTGCTGCGGTAAATCAAAAATCACTCAGACGTTGAATCCGAATAGTAATCTAACTCAGGTTTGGAGCGCCGTGGGCCCCCGCCTCACTGGCGCTGGGCGGAGTAGCGGCCTTCGCTGGGCCCGGCGCCCCGCCCGGAGCCAAAGCTGGGTTTCTGTGCCATGCCTCCGCGGGTGGGGGGACCTCGGGGTCCGCCACCGCCGCCTCCTATTCGCTCCCTGGGACCGCCGGGACCTCCCGGACCCCGTGGCCTCATGTCCCGCCTGTCGCCCTCTCTGGCCGACCGGGTCTTCTTCTCCTCCACGTTCAGGCGGACGTCGCCTCGGAACTTGATGGGCTGAAGAGACGTGAAGATTAAAACTCGTTAATAAAAGTTACTTCTTCACATTGAATCCAAAAAAACAGTCCCAACAGTTAAAGCCTATCTTAAATAAAAGTTGCAGCATGCAGACAGAAACGTGGAAAAGTTGCGTTACCCTGTTGCTGAGGATCTTCTGTACGGGCTCAGAGTCGTCAAACACCACAAAACCAAAGTTTGGTAGCTTCCCGCCGCTGTTGATCCTCAGCTCCAGGACTGTACCATACTCTGCGGATGGAGGGGGGGACAGGGACACGTTAAATACATATTTTAGCACCATGGTAACAGCACAAAATGTTTGGGTGTGTATGCTTCTGCGTAATAAACCACGGGCTACACTCGAAATATGTCCATGAAGGAGTCAGGTTCTGAATTGTTGGACGTGTTCAGCTTCGTGGGTTTGCTTTAAATAAAGTCTGTCAAAGCTTCATAAACCACTTCCTGTTAGAGATAATTTAACACTCAAGCTGTTTAGAATCCATTTATACTTATTTAAATATAATTCACCCACGACTTATCCAAGCCTTTATTTCATGCTGATAAACTGGACTCTCCATCTGTCTTTGAACACTGTTCAACATATTGTGTGTCGTCTGCTTCACAGATTGTTGATTTTCAGTTTTGGCCTTTTAAAAATAAAGATTTTGTATCCATGTCTCCGTTTGATCCGACTTACGTTCAAAGAACTCCTTGAGCTCCGTCTTGTCCACATCGTGAGGGACGTTGCCCACGAAGAGCTGCTGGGCGTCGGGGTACCTGACCACCCTGCGACCCTCCGACTCTCCCTGCTCGCCCTCTCGAACTGAAACAACAAAACAAACAAAAAGACAGGTGAACATACGCTGTGACGATGTACAGTTTATAGGAGAACTAACTGGTTTCTAAGACCTGTGAATGACGAGCAGATGTCACAGTGGGATCTGTTGATTTCAAATATTTAAAGATTTTTGGTTTAAATAGATTAGATCGTGTCCAAACACTCGATTATGTTCAAAATAAAGAAAATTTCAAGGAATTCAAGCACATTCCCAACCTTGAAAACAGTTCAAATTAAGCATTTTCCAAACTTTCCAGACTTTGCACAAGCTCACTCTTTCATAAATAACAGCTCCTGTGATGTTAGGTTCAATCTTTGATGATGTATCGAGGGCGTCCTTCGGGGCGTTTCTAACTACATCACGCGCTGCATGTTCGAGCACCATCTCTGGTCTTTGTGTGGACGTCAGGTCTGCCAGGGCGGACATTTTGTGTCGCCTGCAACTCATTTCACATGCTACACTTCCAAAGATGCACGTTTTAATGCTGGCTGCATGTTTTCAGATGTGAACACACCTGCAGTCACAGCAGGTCTTTGGCTTTAGCTCTCAGTGCCGTGTGCCACGTTCAGTTTGTGTGTGTACCTGGTCTGGGTCCTCTGTGTACCGGCGGAGGACCTCCAGGCCTCTGTTCCCTCGGCCTCTGGTCTCTCTGTGGCCTCTGTGTTGTTGTCTGGGACTCGGGCTTCACCTCCACTCTGGGCTGAAAGAGTCAACAACACGCTTTTGTGAGGAGGAGAGAAAAGAAAGAGCGAGCGAGCCGGCTTTAAACTTCAAACAAACAGCTTTGATCATCATTCAGGCTCAGCCAGCAGGGGGTGTTTGTGTCCCGCCACCTTCATCTGCACTCAGGGAAACAAACCAAGTTTACAGAGCCAGCTCGACTTCACAACACGAGGGTGGCTCCTAGAAACACACCATCTGCTTCATCTTTGCATAGTGCAACGAGAGATGTGTTGTCTGCTGTTTAAAACAGAGACGCCTGCTGCCACAAAAAGACGGAGAAGTCATGTTGGCTGTGAAAACAGAGCGGAGCGATCACAAGAACTGATCCAGGAAGTCTCTACGACACTGCACCACCTTCATAGTTTGTCTGTTTGCTCCTCCAACGACTCGTCTTTGGACTCATAGCAAACTTGTCTAATGTATGTATTAGCTAACGTACCGGTGCTGTGGGGGTGGCTTTGACGACGTGTGGGGGGATTCCTGAGACTGGGACAGCCCCGCTGGGAGGGAGGTTCTTACTGGTGACTGACGCCCAGGAGAACGGCTGTGGGACAAGACGCAGGAGACATTTAGGCCTGATGGACAACGAGTTCACCATTAATCTGTCATAACGCTGCATCTTTGTGTTTATCTTCGTTCAGATGTACCCTGTTTTCTTCTGGAGCGCTAGGGGCGGGTTCTGCGGTGGGCGGGGCGGCGGGTTCTGCGGTGGGTGCGGCGGCGGTGGGGCTTTTCTCTGTCTGGTCGTCGGCTGTGTGTGTGTCTGCTTGCGTCTCCAGGATCGCCTCCTGCTTCAGCTCCACAACTGCGGCCTCCACCTCCTTGTCGACCTCCGGCTCTGGTTCTGGACTCACTGCTGCTTCCTCGTCGTCACCGGGAACCGTCGGCTCTGAACTGGAAGAGACGAGACCGTTACACACGGATCTGTCGCTCGAGTTTCCTCGATAGACTCAGAACTCCATCCCATCGTGTCAAACTGCTTCTGCTTTGCAGCATATTCCTTAACGTGCATTTTCCAAACCTGAACCATGAATTCAAATATTTTTTGCAAGCTGGTCGGTGAGGATTTACATAAAGCCCTTAAAAGCGGTTAAAGCTGTGGGAGTCATAAACCCGTGATCCTTACCAGGCTACCGGGTCGTAGAAGGGAGCGGACTCCTCAGCAGCAACGTCAGGGGAGGGGACCCTCTCCTCGATCTCCTCCACCTCATCCTCGGACTCTGAAAGCACAGGAACAAACACATGGTGAGGACATCGAACATCACATCCACCTGCTGCTCTCGTGTATTTGTCCTGATGTATCGTCTCGTGTGCCTGCAAACATGATAAAGGTTCTTAAAGCTCGTTCAGCAGCTTCGACTCTCGTAAATAAAAAGACGGCAGTTCAAAGAAAGACGATCAAAGTACCTGAATGACGAGGCTACAGCGAAGAATGAACGTCTAACTTTATTTATTCATCTTAAGCCAAATAATACAGAGGTCAGAAAGATGTCTGGAGATGAAAAGCTGAAGCAACAATCATCTTCTCACCTTCTGGAGGCTCAGAGTCAGAGTCACCGAACACCTCATCCTGGTAACGAAACACGTCGTTGTGGACGTAGAATTTGTTTGCGACGGTACCCTGCAGGCAAAAACATCAGATTTTAATGATCGAGCCTTCCGACACGCACGAGGGATCTGAGGAGGTTCGACCGGAGTGAACTACAAACCTCGGGCGCCAGCACGAAGGTCTGCATGAACTTCCTCATGGGCTGCATGTTGTTGGACAGCTCGCCCATCACCTGCACCACCACGCCCTCGTTCAGGGTGGCATGGGCGTCCACGTGCCTGATCTTGGTGTGACAGTCGCGGAAACTCAGGGCCATCACCCTCTTATGGATCTCCTGCAGGGGACGAGACAAAGTTTTCGTTCTTACGTGCACGCAGGGAGAGTTTATCCCCGACTATCATCTGTCAATCAGATCAAAAATGTGTAGTTTGGACTGCTTTGTCCAAGAAATTCATCGTCTCTTTCTTCGAACCTCTTTACAGTTCAGAGAACAGAGACAAGTTGTCCTTTCGGATAAAACAACTTCCCTCTCAGCTCTGTAGTTTTTTTTAAACACTCTGTTGGTACGTGGGAGTTAAGTGCAGCGCTGCTCTGTGGAAATAACCTTTCCAAGAGCCGTTATCTGCTGCATGAAGCATACTTACAGACTGTCCATAAACAGCCTCGACTGGTTTGCCGTTGTTGTCCAGGCCGCCGTGCACGTAGGAGGAGTTCTTTCCATAGAACCTGAGCACAACAGAAAGGTTCATTTGCATATTAATATCATGTAAAAGACTCGAACCCGTTCGCCTGCAGAGATTACAACAATTATTCATCAGGACAGAAGAACAGATGCCGGTCGTACCTGTGCAGGTAGTCGGGGGCCTGGTTCAGGAGTGTGTAATACTGTCGGACAAACTCTCGCCCGACCAGCTGGGCACTTGGCTTCTCCATCACCATTTCTTTGGTCAACTGGAAATCTCTGCAGAGGGAGGAGGAGGGAGCGGTTAGATAAACTGGTGCCCTCATTAACACAAAGTTATGTAACTTGACTGTCCTAATAATGGAGAGAGAAAACTGCATGATGTTCAGCTCAAACTCGGTATCTGAATCTGGTTTTGTTGCAAGTTTAGACACCAAATTTCACAAAGAGGGAACCGATGGTCAAATAATCAATCAGTTGATGTGTAGAGCTTCCAGTGTGAAACATGAGGCTATGACGACTTGTGTTAAGCAGCGAGCTGAATAACAGTCTGTGTTTTTGTGTCTTTGCCCCCTGATATCACACATTCATGCAGCGACGTGCATCTCACAGAAGCCAGAACACTCCTGTGGTGATGACTCATCCGTCCAACTTATCAGAGAGCAGTCACATCCAATCACACTGACAGCTTAGGTTGTAAATCAGGTTCTGTAAACGTGACTCCCCTCCCTCCCTGATTTCACATCAGCACGCAATATCAGACTCTCGTCACAGGCTCGGTTTTAATTCCTCGATCTGGCCCGTGCTGAAAACGCTGGCGGCGCAAGGCGCCTTTGATCCGCGCAGGACTGGCTGATTCTGACGAGCGTTTGTTGCCCCATCCGGGTGCGCCGGCGAGAAAACGGCCCGCACAGGGCTCGGAAAAACAAACCCGGCAGACGTCTGGCCGTTTTGTTTTCATATGGAGTGGATAGAAACCCCAAACTGCACAGTCACTGCACTCAAATGCCACTTCAACAACTCTGATCCCTCGGCCGCCTCTTTCTTCTTCACAAATGAACCGAAGCACATTTAAAAAAAAAAACACAATCTCTTTTATTCAGGGCGTATTGAGCACCGGCCGGCGGCTTTTAGAAGCAGAAGTTAGACACTTTTTGTCCTTCAAACATCTGAAATATTCACAACAACTCCAGCTGATCTACAGTCATCTCGAAGCGTCACAATCGTCTGATATCTCTTCACGGGTTTCTTTGCAGGCAGACGTCGGTGTCCATTTCAATACAGTAGGACAATCATGAAAGGTTATCTATAGCAAAGAACATTGTGTTCAGATTAGTGTTGCACGTATGCAGGCATGCTTCAACAGACCCACCTTCTTCATTTCCTGTACGTTTCTGTTTAGTAACTGCAGCCCCGTGCCGATGCTAACATTAAATGCAGGCTGCATGGCTGTCAGGCTCCACGTTTCAGACTACACTGACGTGAATTAAAACTGACGAAGGTGTGGAACGTAGGAAAAAGTCACTTATGGATCAGACTGGAGATATTTTATGTTTCTGCTTCTGTCAACAAAAGCCTGTCTCACTTTGTCCCAGCCTGTCTGTGGCACTCGGCGCCAGGCGCCAAGCCCACCAGGTCCTGCCGAGGATGTAAATCTTCACGGGACAGAAACATTGGAAAGGGCTGGGTAATTTCTTGCAACAGTTGGGCGCCGAAGTTTCCAGCAGGTGTTGCTCGGACAGGCAGGAAAATGCTACATTTAATGGAAGACTAGTCAGTGAAACAAATCAGCTAAAGCGGTCGTGCTCAGCGTGGCTCCATGGTGCATTTTTTTTTTTAGCTTTACAAGCATGTGGAGCTAAAACATGCAAATCCACCATGATGGTCACCCAGCAACCAGAGGCACAAGCTGTCTGCCACACCTGTCCACACACAACCTGAAGCCATCTGTTGTTCTTGCGAACACTTAGCAACCAGCAAACATGGACTGATCCAACACTCGGATGAGAAGCACCCCCCACCCCCACCCCCAACGACCTCGAAAGGTGTAGCTGGGGACAGACATCTCAGGCCGGGCTAACACCAGGAGGGAGCTTTATTTGAAGAATAAGTACATATAAGGGCATGCTACACCGCAGCAGCAGCCGGAGAACAAGCATGGCATGCAGACAAAAGGCCACGCCGTGCCCGCAGTGACGGTGCCATTCACACAGAATCGACCGGCCTACACGCACCCGTCCCCCGTCATGGCGGCTCCGCAGCACGTCGGTGGGATTTTGTCCAGATTTAACCCAGGCTACAAATGGCACCCCGGGCTAGGGCTAAAAACCGTGACAGCTGGACCGAGCACACACACGGTCCGGGCCCCCCCTCCACCCCTCCTCCAAAGTAGGACACACACGGGCTGTAGCCCCAACAACACGTGTCCCGGCCGGCCGGTGCCCCACGGCCACACGTTTCACCTCCTGTCGAGCTAAGCTAGCTCGGCTAGGTGCGTGAAAACGAGGAGGAAAGGTGTAAAGGAGACATGGAGGGAAAACTGGAGAGCAAGGCGGTTAAAAGAAGGAGAGGAAGGGAGGAAAGGAGTCACGACTGAATGAGGGAGCTAGAAGTGGGCTACACACGGGCGGTGGCTAACTCCTGAAGACCTTGAATGAAACCAAGCGGCCGTATATAACCTGGTTAATTCAACAATATAACGCCTGCGACGTCACCTGCTGTTAATATTTAATATATTAAGACTTTAAAAAGGTGTTTAAATTCAAGTTTTTCGACACAGTCGCTACGCTAACGCCAAACGGTTGCTAACGGCCACACCAGGATGTAGACGGAGCCCCGCAGAGCGACCCAGTTAATCAACCGAACATGATACAAGACACAAATAACGACTTTTTAACGGGAATTAACGTGATTTTAACTTACCAGTGGGTCAATTATCAAAAAAAAAATCGTTGATTTAGAAACAAGTGATTTCTCTGAATCACCTCGAGCGGCTTCACACAACGTGCTGGAGTGCTCGGTTACCGGTTTCAGCTCCGCAACCGAACTTGACGTCCCGCCCCCCTTAGGAGCGAGCTGTCCAATCAAGTCGAAGCACTGTGAGCGAGCGTCCAATCGCGTGGCGCTGCTGCAAAGCTAAATGGTAGCCAATCCCGATGGGCTGTGCCGCTACCTGGAATTCTCAATACAGCCAATCACGTTACAGTAATGGCCGAAGGCGCGATGGTTTCACCGGTTGGCGTCTGCCGGTTTGTTTTTATCTCGCCGCTGCCGCTGCACCGGAGCCTCGCTCACGCTTGGGGGCGACACAAAACTGTATTCGGAGTTTTTTTTAAGTGATTTAATTAGAGAGGGTGACTCATCAAATTATGCAGATTCAGCTTAACAGGCTTAGTGTCTGAGCTCCTTTATTCTCTGAGGAGAAGAGATAAATCCACGTCACCCGACACTCTCCACATCATTTCTATTATTATTATTATATATTCATTATTATACTGTCAACTTTAAAATATAAGAAAAAACTACCTACCTAAAGAAGTAGAAAAATACTTCAAAAATAAACTGCTAAAGCTACTAAATGTTCAAAATACTCATAACTCAAGGACCACTTACTAGCTTTTCTCAAGGCTTTTCCCAAGGCTTGCACTACGGCTCCTTCGTTTCAGAAGATATTGTACATATATTTATATTGTTTATATTTTAATACCTTTAAAATATCATTTTTTTATCTTCCTATATTTTTTTACTTAATGTTTATTCTGATTCTGACATCCCGTGGTCCTCATCAGTATGGTTGCACGGCTGGCTGAAGTATCGATCGAAAGCTCCAGAAGAAGCTAAAAAATGGTCAAGAATGAACTTTAACACAACGTTGCATAGGAACGTGTGTCTTTGTGATCTAGTGTACTCCCATTGTTGTAAATACGGACAGCTGTACTCGAGTATTTGTTCTGATTACATTATTTATGACCAAAAACTAGCGAGTCGACAACTTTGCAAACGGCCAAACATCAAGCAAGGTCAACAACGCAAGCTCAGGAGGTAGAGCGGGTCGTGCACCAGTCAGATGATCGGTGGTTCGATCCCCGGCTCCTCCAGTCTGCATGTCGAAGTGTCTTTGGGCAAGAAACTGAACCCCAATTTGCTCCCGAAGGAGTAAGAATATGAATGTTTAGCTCCTAAAACCGATGAGCAGTTGGCACCTTGCATGGCTAATATTACTGACTAGTCCAGCAGCAGTCAGCCCAGCTCGGCGTCTGTCTTTCAGCCTTTTATTTCACCAAGCTCTCACCAACCACTAAAAGTCAGTCCCAGATTTACTCTCGTCTTGGCGGCTTCTTGCTCGCTCACTCTCTCCTTTTCTCTTCTTGCCTTCCTCCGTCAGCGTCCTCTTTGGTCTTTTCACCTCTGCCATGATTGCGAGCCAGGTGACATTGCCCACTTCTTGCCCAGCTCGGCTCCCCATCAGCACAAAGGGCTTTAAATGGTCTTAAACCATCTGATACACCATCATCTGTGAGCGTAGGACAATTAGGAGCTCGGACCTTGAACCATTTTGCTTGTTTTTACACATTAGAAGAAGAATATTGCTTTTTAAAAATACACTACAATGTATGAATGAATAAAAGGTCAGCGAATGTGACTTCTCTGTACACAGCTCTGTCAAACTATCTGAACTGTGACTTTAAATCCTTTCAACATGTCGCCCTCTGCAGCCGGGAGACAGCTACAGCAGAAGGCTGTGTTGAACGTTGCTGCTTATTTGTATCAGAAAATGAATGTACCTGCCGGAAACGCAGCGTTGTTATGTTTAATTTTGATGCATGAAATATGTTTTCATGGTGTGAAATGTGTCACTTTGTGTTCACTGCTTCTTTTTATTGGCACCGTCAACCAGAAACAGGTGTAACAACAGTCCTGGTGGAGTCCTGGTGTGTGATTGAGCCTAACTGAGATGCATTTTTAAACTGGTTGCAGTGACATCTCCCAGCAGAGAAAGGAGATAAAACTTCCAGAAGTAACTGGAGGATTCATGTTGTTATTAGATTACAGTAGCACGCCCTCCTTTTCTCCCCTCTCTCAGCGTCCGAGGTTTTTTTTTTCCTGCTGTGGCTGAGAGGAGGGACGGGCTTTGTGGACAAGGCTCGGCTGTTGTTTCACATTCTTGACATCGGAGTCTGGATGAACGGGTGGGGATGGTAACAGGGTGCTCAGATCTCCCTCTCCCGTCTCCCAGGGGACCACGAGCAGCTTCATGCACAGTCAAGTCTAAAGAGTACTTCATACACATCAGTCATGTCTGTACTGTTTACAGCACGTGGTTTGGTCTGAACAAAATGTTCCCGTGGTTTTCTTTGCCTTGTTTTATGGCCCACATTTTAAATATACCATGTGTGCTTTGTTTAGGCTGTAGTAGGCCAACCAAAGCAAAGAAACTGTTTATTATATGATTCTCTAAACCTTTTTTTCAGAATTTGACTGATTTTAAAGCCACAAAGTCAAATTTATATGAAGTCTGAGTACATACATGAAGCAACAGTTTTTACCTTGACCAGCCTGTCTAATGTTGATATATTCGTTTACATATGTTTTCACTCTGTCTGATTAGAAACATTCTCATGATGGAAGCCGGGCGAAGTCACCGCAGACGCCTACTAATTATTTTGCATTACACTTTGGCGACCAATCACATCCTTCCTGGATGGAGTTCGTCTACTCGTGAAGCTACAGCAGCATCAGAAAAGTCCCAAGTCATTGTTTCTGAGGCAAGTCAAGTCACACTTACCCCCAAAGATACTTCTTACCTGCACTATCAGGTCTTTATCAAGAGAAAAAACAGGTGTTAGTGCCTGTTTAAGAGTGACTTCAGACTGACGATGGTTGAGGGAAAGGCACCAGAAAAGAAGAAAGACAGAAGAGGTTTGTTTTTCAGAAGCTGGTTCTGTTTTGGTCTTAAACTAGACTCACGAGGAAACATTTAAAAGCATTACTGCTGCACAAAGGACGCATTCAGACACGTCATATGAAAAAAAAGGATGAGACGAGAGCTTCTCATGATGAGACTTCCTATATTTCGGCGCCCTAGATTGATAAAAATGCGACACTAGATTCTTTTGCGAGTATGAAACATGGTCCAAGTCTTGCCCGTACACAAACTGGAGCCACGCTGATAACTTGTCAGATCTCAACAAAAGAGGAGAAAGAAACGCAGATATGAATGCATGCAGAGATTTCCAGATCTTTTCACAATCTTTATTTCATGGAAAGAGTTTGCTCGTGCTCTCAGTATCAGTAGAAACATGTTAATTATGAGAAAAACTCTCAGCCTGCAAGATTTTCCCCTCAACGTCCAAAAAAAAAAAACAATATATCCTCTTTATTGTTTCAAATATCAGTACACGCGTGTCCTCGTGCGGGGACACGGAATCTGCATGGCAAATAAAAATGAACAACTCGTAAAGCAGTAGTCAAAAGATCAAAAACCAAAATACACAAAATGACAAAAAAAAAAATGAGTCCACCACCGAAAGAGTGCAAAAACTAAATAGTTGTTTTGTAGAAAGCAAGCAGAGGGAGCATTTATTTAGAAACTTTATTGTTTGACTTTACAGTTTTGTCTCCTCAAGATAATCTAATTGATCTCCAATTAAAGCCCTGAACTAATCACAACATATATATAATATTGTCAACAACATACATTTACATCAGAGGTCTTTAGTTTCTTTACTGGGTGTTGCATGAACGTGTGATGGTTAGTACAGACTGTGCACATTTCTCTTTTGTAATCTTTTTTTTTTAGTGGTATAGGTAGGAAAGATCATTATTAAAAAAAACAAAATAAACAAAAAAAATAATTTGCAATTAGCACCGTTACTGTGATTTTTTTTTTTTTAACTTAGGGATCAGCACCTTGTCCCGTTAGTAGCGACTAGGAGTTGTCATACTGTTGCTGCTGCTGTTGCTGCTGAGGAGCTTAGATGATGAGATCTTTGTCCACGTCCTCTGCAAACGCAAAGAAAACAAAACATCGTGTTAACAACATTTTAATAACATATTAACAATCCGATCAATGAATGAATGAAAAGGGCAGAAATCAGAGCAGCGTTTGGACGTCTTTTATATCATGTAGATTTAAAAAATATACTTCAAAAAACAGCAGATTGTTAAACTGATGAATATTTAAGGAAATATTTGAAGTATTTCAGCATTTTTCCCCCTAAATTTGACCAAAAACTGATTTCTGACAACTGTTTTTGGACAAAATTGTTACAGTTTTCAGTTTGTTCTGTATTTCCTGTTTTATTTTGTAGTTCTACTGTCTGTCTTGTCTTTTCTACTTCCTGTCTACTTGTTGTCTTCCTGATTACATGTCTGTTTAGTTCCAGTGTTTCCTTTGTTTCCTTGTCTGTCCGTGTTGTGTGTATATGACTTGTTTCTTGTGTTTCCAGTGGTTTTCACCGGTGTATTCTTAGTTACCGTTTTTTTTTACCTTTGTCCTTTTACAGGATTATTTGCCTGTTTTTTGAGTCTTTTGTTTGGAAATGATGGCACTGACCAACCTTCACGTTATGATTTTGAAGGATATGACTCACAATTACTGGTTATGTTTTTGATTCATGCTTGAATGGTTCATCAACAGACAATTCTGATAACAAATGATCAAACATTAATTTTGAATATTTTGTAGTTTCTGCTTCTAAAATGTGAGAATTTGCTTTTTTTTTCTGTTTTTCTATGATAGAAAATTTAATATCTAAATAAGAAATTTGGAGGTCAGCTTGAGACATTTTTCACTTTTTTATGACATATTTTAGACCAAATCAATAATCAAAAAGGTCAAAAGAGCGAGAGCTTCATATTTATGGGGTGAACCAGCAACATTTCTGTTGATCGGTGATCGTCTTCATGCATACGGTCGATACTCACGCTCCTTGAGGCCGAAGCATGCGGCCCACTCCTCCAGGGCGATGTATTTGTCGTCATCGGCATCGCACTGCTCGAAGAAGCGGGTGGTGCAGTGCTCCATGGGAATGAGAGGAGCACGCAGGGGGGAGAGCTCTGTGTGGGTCAGGTATCTGTCGGTATACAGACATGATGATTAGTTATGGGGAAAAAAATCTGAAAATATGTCTCACGATCACAGAAGATGCAGTTTTTCAGCTCATCGCCCAATCACTGTGTTCCCTTTAGCTCTTTCGCTGTCCTCCCTTGGTTAAAATCTTTAGTTAAATAGTGATGCTGGTAATTTTGGGTTCTCGCTGATGCATTTGGTGTCTAGCAGCCACATCATCATGAAAACGTAGTTATAAAGTGAACAGCAGCTGTTGGATCCATCAGAGTCTGTCTGCAGCTGCTGTGGTTTGACATCAGAGGTTGCCTCATCCACACCGAAAACCAATCAGCTCCTTACGTGTGCCTGAACTTTGTCCAAAATCATTCTTTCCATCTATGAAACCAAATGAGTCTGCGTCTGATTGGACATAAAACCAAACTCCCTTTTGACCGTCTGGTTCAGCAGCTCGTCTTTCTTGTACGTACCCGTCGACGGGGTGCTGGTCGAGCTGGCCGAACTGCCAGTGAACGGGGTAGATGTACATGTTGTAGTTCTTCTCGAAGTCGTGAGCCAGCAGGTCCAGAGAGTGAGGACCGGCCTGCAGCCTTTTCTCGTTCTCGTGGATCTTCTTCACCTGAAAGATCGGACGGACGCGGTCAACGTTAGTAAATTCAAAAAGAATGAAGTCGTACAGAAACACCTCAGCTTGTTACGTCGTTTGGACGTCGACTGTCTGCTGATGGGGTGGAGAATCTCTGGTATTCATTTGTTTTTAAGTCTTATAAACATTTCCTCAGCGTGAGTGACGTCTTTAAACTGTTTGGATTAGACATTACGCGCTTTACGAGCCAATTCAAGCATAAAACTCTGTGTTTTAAATACACTGTGTGTCTTTGACCTTCACTATTCATGCTAATGTCTCTCAAAGTTTGTAACATCAATGTGTTATTTCTCCCATAAAGAACTTTTGGAAGCAAACAACATCCTATTCTTCTGTGTGTAAAGCGGCGCCGCTCCATGGAAATGTGATTCTCATACCTATAAAAGGTAGCCAGTAAAAATCAGTCCCCCTTTCACAGCTTTACATGCACGTTAAACGTTGACTGTGAGCTGAATGGATGATTGTTTAGAGGGAATGAACCGCCTGTTAGTGAGAAAATTCAACATAATGTGCAGCCCGCTTTTTCCACAGGAAACTCAATAGTTTATGCCGACCCGTGCTCTTTTCAAAGCCACCAGACGTCCTTAATAAAAACTGTATTTTTGTCAGTGGAGTCTGGTGACTTTGGTGACTTTAGTTTCCCGTTTAACAGTTTTCAGTTTCCCCGTTGACTTCGTGGGAATCAATGAGAATGTAAAATGACAAATTTCTAAACGCCCGAGTAACTAAAACATCTAAAACATCCGACAGGTTACATGAAACATGCAGACTTTTCAACAGGGAGACCAGAGACGTCCGTCTTTACCAGAGACGTCGACTCACCCTGAGCTTCTGCTTCTCGGTCAGCAGGTTGTTGTCCTGGTCGCGCTCGTACAGAGTCACCAGGACGTTCTTCAGCCAGTCCCTCATACGCAGAGGGAACTCGTTCAGCTCGGTGTCCATGCAGGGCTCGATGACTGTGGGGAGAACACACAGTTAGTCAGACTTTAACGTGAATTCATGGCGATAATTCACACATACCGGACAATAAATTCGACCTCGAGGCCCCACTTCCACACGGGAGGACAGATGGAGCCAACAGAAACATCTAAATATTCATCCTGTTTTATTCTGGTGTACTGCACTCCACCCTGATCTCCATCTGAACCCTTCAGCCCTGACTCATCTCCTCACAGTGTGTGTGTGTGTGTCGTGTTACAGTTTGAACAGTAGAAGAAATGTAGCTCGCGTGTCCGGACAGATCCTCCCAACGCTGAGCTGCAGCCTGCAGGCCAGACACGACAGTCTAATCCGCCCCCATCAGTCACAGAAACACTGTGCTAACAGCAGAGAGAGCCTAGCTGAGCTTCAGTTTGGAAGCTTATCACACAGATGAGTTGGAACAAAATACTCAACAAAATACAGCCTAATCCGTCAATAGTGAACAGACAAAGAAACAGATAAACTACGACAGCCCACATGATGTCAAAGCGAAACTCGACATAAAAAAACAAGCAAATCATAAACTGAAGCTAGATATGAGAAGATAAGTGCTTCGTTTATCTAACGAGCTTTTCGTTAGTTGTTTTTCCTATTGCTAAGGTACTTTTAATAAATACCACAAATCATAATGATAGTTTTTTTTATTCAAGTAGAATTTTCTTTTAATTTGTGGTGTTTGTTATTTTTCACTCCCAGAAAGTCAAAACTTATTCATCTCGAGTGTAAAACTTGCCATTAAAATTATGAGATGCACATTTTTCTGCCTCATTTGATTAAAGAGTTGTGCAACGTTAACATCTGGTTCCCATGAGACGGGGTGTGCCCAGGGTGGAGGCAACAGACATTTACTTCAAGTACTCGAAACAGATGAAATGATTCATGAAGTTTAGTCTTTATCACGGTTTGGATGCAGTCATTTCACTTAATTTTAGTGGTTTCAGTTTCTATCTGCTGGATTCTGGAGAGGTTCTGTGAAAAAAAGCTCTCCACCAAAATGATCTACCAAATTTCTGAAACCAGTTCAGAGACTCGAAGCTTTACAAAGCTGGACTATCAGCCTATCTAAAATATTTGAGTGTTGAGTCAGAGAGAAAGTTAGTTTGCGTGCACAGCCGAGTATTTACTGCAAATCTCTACATTGATCTGAGTCTGGACTCTCTGCAAACACTGGAAACGTCAGAAGAACAGTGTGAGCGCTCACATTTGCAGGGTCCGACGTAGTCGAGGTGCAGCTTGTGGCCCTTCTTGGTTCCCTCCAGGGTGCACTTGGTGGCAAAGAAGTGGCAAGAGGAGTCGTAGGTCTTGTTGTCGGTGCCGCAAACCTGAGAAGGAAATCACAGACGGATGAGTTCTCACGGCTCTGAGCTTCTGCGTGCCCAAACTTTTTCCCAAGGACGGCCAGAACTGAAACCTGATGGTGGGCTGGAGCCAAGAGCAAAACACCTGTTGTAGTGTACGGATTAGATGCAAAATGGTATGCATCCCGGTATTTCATGAGCTCACTTTATGTTTGGCACTGAGAAATCATCCTCGGTGACGTGTTCACAGTCACAGTATAAATATGAAGTTTCAGTTCCAAACTTACATGCTCGAAATCTCCATCAGCAGGAGGGCAGGTGGAGGGGTCCTGGCACACACACATGGGGGTGTTGCCCTCGTCGACCTCACACACTTTTCCCTTCTTGCAGTGGTAGTTCAGGCAGGGATCTGTGGAGAAAAACAGACGCAGAGTTAACAGTCTAGTTCTCAGGAAACAGCTCACAAACAGATGCCATGACCCAACGCAGACACAGACAGCCCAGCCCTTTTTATGGCCAAAAGAAAAAACTGAAATGAATTCATTCATAAATGAAAAGATTAATGACGAAACGACTGAATAAACAAGAGAGCTGTCATTAACGAGCTTGTGCCTGACTTTAGCCACTGTTTGGTCAGAAAGGAAATTACAGTCCTGAAATGCTGCCTCATGGAAAACAGCAGAAGTCATGGAAAAATGCCGATATTAAAGCTGAACACACGAACAGCGAACTGTTTGACGTGTGGAGCAGAGCAGCAGGGCGTTGTAGTTCAGTTTCTGTATTTAAAGGCACACGTCCAGTGCAGAGACTGTAGTGCTTTATATCCGACTAAAACGTGCCACACTTTCCTGACTTTAAAAATAAGAACTTTGCACATTTTTTCTGCAATTTAAAGATATATCTCATGTGTTGTTTGAACTGCAAACCTCAAACAAAAGGGTCCCTTTGGTTGCAAAATATGTTTGTCACTTCGGTCTTTCTTTAGAACTGAAGGAAGCAGGTAGACAGAGTTACAGTGTTTGTGCTCTAATTGGTTAAAGACTCTGTAACAGGCATGCAGCACTTGTAGATACACTTCCACCCACTGAAAATGATGTGAAATAATTGTCTTTTATACTATTGCATGTCCCTCTGTCCTTCTTCTTCTCCAATTTGATTGAAGCATTAATGTAACATCAACATGTACAAGGTACATACAGATAATTTAACACTCTAAAAGTATAATCCAGATGCTTAAGTTCCTCAAACGTCCACTCGAAGCTGGCTCCAGAAGTGAGTCAGTCTCCATAAGTCCCCATGTTCAAATATCTGCATGGACAGATGCCACCAGAGGAGAGTGAGACGTCAAAATGTCTATTTTTTATGGTGGTATTTGCTACTTTAAACAGAAGTCTAAAACTAAATCTTCCAGCGCTGCACGGGCAAAACTAAATACCTCATCCTGAACACTTTGTACAGTTGGACTGTTTTCCAGCTGCTGGTGTTGCCCGTGGTTCAGTTCCTGCCACTTAAACAGGGTGGAACGTATAATTACAGCCATCTCCTCCTCATAGAATGAGGCAGTCTGTTATTATGGTTGTTTGATTTGCCAGTCTGAGGCTTCACCGAACTTTGCAAAGCAGATCCTGTAGCTGAAGGGCAGAAGAAGGAAACGCAGCTAAATCAAATATTGTCAATGTGCGAGACAACAGACATGATGCATTTTTACTCCTGCAGTCACGAAAACCTCTCAGTCGAAAGGATTTGTGGGAGTTTGAACTCAGATTTTCTCAAACTGTGTCTGTCTGCTATTAGGTGCTAAGCAGGTAGCGTGCAGATGTTTTTGCATGCAAGCTATGACAAGATTTTGGGGACATAACTCTACAAGGTCCCCAAGGACAGGATCAGGAATGCAGTTAAATTATGGGAAAGCCTCCTGTAAATCAATGCAATGTGTGCATGTGTGTGTGTGTTTGTGAACTTACTCTCAGCAGCAACTTCTTCAACCTCTTCACCAATATCGATGGCCTCGTCAAACTCTCCGACCTCAATCTGCACTGGGTTGGCCCCCACCTCAGGCTCCTGGAGAACATGAGAGGTCAGAGGTCAGACTGTGAGCAGCTAAAGCTTAATGAGTCACACGCAGAGGAATTTATTATCATCTGGGGGTGCGAAGTGATTGGGCAACTGGAAGAAACTGCTAACTGCCATCTTTCTGAACTTGGTCAGCAGATGATTTCCGTGCAGTGGTCTTCGTGTCTATTTCTGCACGACGTCCACTTAAACCAAAACCGCTTAAATATCCCTGGTTTCCCTCAAAAAAATAAAAGTTGAAACGTCACCGCTAAAGAAGGTTCCTCCCTGAAGGCCAAACAGAGTCTGGGAGCAGCGAGACCATAATATCCAACAACAACAAGCAGCTGGGTCCACATGTGGTGAAGCCATGAAAAAAACGTAATGGCTTCCTGAACGGCTGGCAAGGCTGAGCGACCGGCTAAAATTAACAGCTGTGGGATCTCTGGTCCCGCTGGACCTCTGGAGCAGGAAATGATAAAACGTTCACATGAAGACTCACTCCAGCTGTTTCGTAGAGGGATATTTTGGCAGTATAGGATTGTTTACAATGAAGGACACTGTGTTCTGACAGAGATGTAACTGTTTCAGCTGAGGCAAAATCATGGAGGGAGTTGGAAGGATTTCATGTTTTCATGCCAGTCTGTTTGTTGGGAAACCTCGGAGGTGACAAATGGATTTAGGAGGAATTTAGTGAACAGATTGATTCGATTTTGGTGAAAATCCAGATCTAACAGATTAAGCCCTGGTGGAACAAACTGACATGAGGGACTTCTAAGTCAGCTGCAAACAGAACGTCTTGCGTTTCTTACAAATGACGTAGCTTTGCTAAACCTCAGAGCTTTTAGATTGTTTAAATCTGGAGGTTGGGACCCCAAAAACAAGTCCCAAACAAAACCTGAGAGGTCACCAGATGATTGAAGAGACTAAAGATAAAGACAGCAATGCTTCTGTTACCCAAAATCATGTTAGACGATCCCAAAATGTTGGGATTCGAACCCTTCAAACACGATGGCATCATGTCCCTGAATGATGAATAACTGGTCTTTAGAGGCCTCTGTAGCAGGTCTTTTTGTTTCCTGCGATGGATCGATTCAAGCAACTCAACTTTGGGGCGTTCACACGAGGAGTCACCACCGCTGTCAAATACCAATGAACTTCTTTGGCTGCATTGTCAAAAAAAGCTCCATCACAGATCAGATCATCTCTCTGAGCAGCTGCTTGGCTCAGGAAACACAACACAGACGCCAAATCAAACTCAGACCAGAGCGAAGGTATTTGGGTCGAGTTAACACACCAGCCGAGACGGGGCATTACAAATTTAGGATTGTACTTAGGGTTTATCATTTCTATCAATGACTAAAGTAACAGACAGATTGTAATCAAGTGAGCTCACTTGAAATGTCAGCAGGATCATTGTTCGCAGCTTTATGAGTCACATTTTAGTCGTTTTTATCCTTCATAGTGAAGTTTCAGTCAACGACAACTCTGAATTCTTTATTCCAGTCTTAGTCAAAATGTTTTCTCTTTCTTGTCTGTGTGAGAGAGCGATGAAGACACAGTCTATTTCGATCTGTAGCACTGTGGGCGGTGAGAAAAGAAACGAGAGGCTCTGGACCGCTTCATAAAGTCGGGGGTCGGGCTGTTGATATTTTTGCAGGATCGGCTCTCGTAACGGATCGGGAGGATGCAGGTCTTAAAAAGTCACCCAACACTTGACCTCTGTTTTCTCTGACTTATCTGTCCTGTCTCGACAACAAAACTAAACCCGCATTTCGTCATAGTTTTTAGCACGAAAGATCTATTTTAAAGAGCGTCATTGTCTCGTCTTCGTCATGAAAAAAAAGGTAGCTGATGAACATTTCTGGTCATGTTTTGTTGATGTAATTAACATTGCTCAAAAATCGTTTTCTACTGGTACCAAAGTAAATTTATGGCACCAGAATAATTAAGTAGTTTCGTCTCTTCTTCTCGAAGTCGGCCACAAAATGTTTTGGAGAGAAGTGAGAAAACATGTCACCACATTGGAAGACTGACAAAACAATCTGGTGAACCTCCTCTAATTATCTCCATGAATCTTATGTCTTATTTAAGTCCGTGTTTCCAGGATTTTAAGGATTTTTCAAGGAGAAAACATGAGTGACGTCGTCTAAAGGAGGATGAACATCTGGATTTACCTCCACAACTGGCTCTTCAGTCACTAGCTCTTCCACGATGGCCTCCTCCTCAGTCTGGGACACACACACACACACAAACATGTGTTAAACCAAGATAACTTTTGCACACGAATACACACTTGAAGGAAGGAAGTCAGCAGAAGCAGACAGTGATCTCACACACATGCACACACACATACACACACTTTGAATCTTCATGCACACGAACACACAGCGTACACTCAGGGGAGCAATTGGATTTGGGAAAGCAAATATTTAATCTTCACACACACACACATACAGCAAGTAGATATACACAGGAACTGCACTTGGGTAAGAAAACACACACACACCAAGGCGTACATGGAAACTCACTGAATTGATGATCAGACAGGAAAGAGAAAGGAGGAAACACACACTCAGGAAGACGCACAAAGAAAGGAACATGGATATAAAGACAAACGCAGACCACAAACACACACACACACACATGTACACACACAGTATTACTTACAGGGGCAGCCATGGCGTGGCCAGCCAGGCACAGGACAAAGACAATCCACACCCTCATCTTCAAAGTCTGTGGAGACAAACAGAGCGACCGGTGAGCCAAACATATTCACACAACACAAAGCTATTATTATCCAAAGCCACAGAAACTCCCAATTCTAGTTTTATGATTCATTTATTGTCAAATAACTGTCTGTGACAGCCTGAATCTGCTGAAAAAACTGTAACTTTTTACGTTTGCAGCTTCTTTTATAATTAGACGAATCAGTACGAACAATGAGGATCAACATAAGGAGACTTAGAGTTGATAAACGATAACCAGCCCTGCTCCCATGAAGCCCTGCAGTGAAGACAACCAAAGCATCTGGACACAACGTGCAATAAAGCTCCCTCGACAGAGTAATGAAAGCTTTCCAGCTTCCCAAACAAAACCCTCAGTGTCGACTTTGTCTTCTGGCGGATCGTGTTGTAATTGTCTGTGGCTGTTTTGTGGTTTTGTCGAACTGACTCTCGCTGAACATCATCTCGCCCAGCTGAAAGGGATTTTCTCTCATTCTGGAGCCGAGCGAGCGCGGTAGCTGATTGCACTAAATTAGCCTTCAGAGACACGACTGTGGATCAGCTCATCTTTCTGCCATTTGGACAGGAACAGGCGTGTAAACAGCTCCGGTCTTTAATGAAACGTTTTTCCACGACCTGCGGCAGCACACTTTAACACTTCATATTTCCACCAGGACTCTGTTTGGAAAATGACTTTCCGTACAGCTTCTCTAAACACATATTTACATTTGTAAACCCTGTGACGGATATGTGCGAATCTGACCCCGCTGTGTGATTTCAGGCAGTTTGAATAGGTGCGGCGAGGTTCAGTTCCCACCGGGGCCGTCTGTAGTTATACACTGGATAAAAGCCTCCACCTATAAGCGTGTCATATCATATTCTGCTATGCTGCGTGTATCATCTTGCTCACAGCAAGAATAAGAAAACATTTTCCAACATATATTCTGACAACAATTACAGTAACTGCATGTCGAACATATTCTCATAGGAGCACAATGTTTCAAATCATACAAGTGACCAGAGCGTGCATTTGTAAGACTGATACAAATATCATAACTTGACTTTAAAAAATCAGATAACAATCTACAGTCCCTACAAATTAGTTTTTACACGTTTCACACTTGAAATTATAATTATATTATAATTATATATATATATTATTGCACATTTTGTAAATTCTTGGTTCTTATTACCAGTTTCTCTGCAGTGAGATCAAATATGAATTTTCAGTAGGAGTACTGCTTTGCTTCGCTCTATGGATGGTACAGTACTGATTCACAGATCAACAGTCATGGTAGACTCTTGCTTCTTGTTACTTGGTGCTGTTTTGGGGGTTATATTAGAATAAGAGTGAGATTCTGGTCATGGTTATCATTACAGGCTATGCTAGGCTGGTTTTATCTAATCGAATACAAAGTATAAATTTCCTGGCTGCCGTGAGAGAGCCTCAATGAGTCTCCTATCTGTCTATCTTCCCTCCTCTCCTCTCCATCTGATTGTCTGAGCACCCATTGTTGGGGGACTCCAAACGCTTTCTCCATCCCTGCTTCTCTAACTTCGTCATGTCTCGCCTGGAGGACTAAATAAGGGCTCCTTTGTTCGGTAATGGAGCGTGGCATTGCTTGGTCTTCCGAACGTTTTTTCTCTGTTCTCTATTCTACATGAAATGAGCCATTTCACCCCAGACATCTCTATCCGCCTGACATCAAAGGACATATAGTATATAGGGGGAAGTGTCTCAGCAGGTTGACTGTAGATCAAAGTCCTTACTGTTGTTTCATTCATCTTTATGTTGGCGTTCACATTTTTTTTAGCTCGATATCAAAATGAGCTGGAATTCGTCTCACAACACCAGACCGCACCTCCGAGTTTTGACTCTGCTGGGAGGGGAAATACTCATGCAGGGCAATAAGACTGATATGAGCTGACACAGTTTGTACAATATACTGAACGCTGCAGGAGATCAGCGGGGGGGATAATAAGGTTTACAAAACAGGGTTGGGAATGGTTGGAATTCCTGCACCTCAGACAAAAGGCCAGCGGGTTTAAACCAACAATAAATCAATAAAACTAAAACAATATCATCTTTTGGAGCATTACACTTTGGAAATGTTCCCTTTTTTTGTTCTTTCAACATGCGCAGCAATTATCAGCCCAGACACAGAGGATTTCGGGATGAATGCCGTGGCTCTGGAAAACATCGCCTTGAGGGAAAGTGAACTTGACATTTTGGGGGTGGCAGAACACTTCGCTTGGCTGGTTGCCGGGTGTCCTAAAAAACACGGCAGGGCCCTCTTGACACGAAGCATCTGAACAGGGCGACGTGTTTGGACAGATTCAGTGAAGAGGGTAAAGTTTGCATACAGTTGACCTGCGGTGAAGTGTGTTGACGTGCGTTCTTTGACGAACCCTCAAGCGACACAGGAACTTTCTGGTATTTGGTAAACAAAGATGTTTTTGATTGTCGGCCTGTAGGCACATTTTTCTTCTGTTGTCAACCTTAAAAAGGCAAAATGCATGTTTAGAATTGACTGATGCGTTTGAAATGTGGTGTCACGCAGTTGTAAGATGTTGATGTAGTCTCGAGAGCGAGTTTGTGCAAGTTTTATCAGATAAAACTCTCAGAGGCACCACTGCAACGTTAATGATTTGATTACACTGCAGCATTTAATGGATGTAATTTCCAAATTTACATCAATCATGTACCTGGCATTTATACTATTTATTTTTCAGGCTTGTCACTGTTTGAGGAAAACTTCTTGATTGGTTTTATATTCTTTTCCAGGTCTGTTGCATTTAAGCCTTTTCTTTTGAAGGGTACAGAGTTAGGTTATTATGTTTCACTTCCATTTGTTGTGGACTTTTCTTGAGAAGTGTCTATGCTCTGTTTACTTCCAGTTGCTCTGTGATACCATCAGAAGTAGTCACTTCCAGCAGAGTCACCCAGGATGAGGGTCCAGACGAAAACAGTCCAACTACAAGACCTCAACAGCAGACCAGGCAGATAACGTTATTTTGAACTCAGTGGCTGTGAATCCGAAAGAAGGCTTCAACCAAACCGACCAGCTCTAGTTGTCTTGGCTTCTTTGCCATAAACGAAGACTACCATCCTTGACATTGTGGGATGGCCACAACAATGGCTACGTTGCTTTTATTGTCATGCATAAGTCTGTTAACCAAAAGGGAGTGTTAATTGCTGTTGAGACTATGTTAGCTAACAGCTTTCATCATGTTGTTACGCAAGGAGAAGCCGTGAATGCTTTGTCTCATCGATTTCTACGGACCACGTACTAATGTAATGTCATCCATACAACAGCAAATGCATGCTACACACTACATCACACGGGTTTTACAGCTTCTTCTCCAGAAGTTTTCTTGGATTTTCTCATTTCTCTTAATAAAAAATAAATCACAGATCTGCACGTATGCTTTGATGCATTGATGTAGTTGTCTGGTACCTTAGACGTTGCGATTGCAGAAAGGTGAAAGTAGCACAGGATGCTCCTACAGAAGCATGAGAGAAAAATTCTCTAATAACCATCATGATTTTTTGGCATTGTTTTTGTTCCACCTGTCAAAGGAAAATACAGATCTTCCAGTGCTTGATGTAGAGGCAAGGCAGGACTTTAACAATGGTCGCCACTGTTTGCGATGGTCCAGAAACGAGAAGTCATGAGCAGGCTTGGATGTGGAAAAATACCAAAACCCTGGCAGAGGATGCAGACGTCTCTCAGGTGACGTCTCCAAATAACCTGCACACAAGGAAACTTCTCTGTACTTTTGAAAAAGTCGAGCTAAAATAAAAAAAAAAAAACAAAAAAACAAAAAAAAACAAGGTGTTCTGCTGACGGGAAATTTAGTTTAAAAAAAAAAAGAGCTCCTGACACCGATATGAGAAGCGTGTCTGATGGCATCTCAAAGAGGGGGAAATAAAAACCAGTCTCATCTCCAAAAAGTGCGGGGTCAGTATTTGATTTGGAGGGACACAGTGTTCCCGTCGTATGTCCACTTTAACGTATTCCTGTTTGGTCAGAGAGTCGGCTCCGCTCGGCAGGAAAAAGGAGGCCGGACGGACTGACGTAACAGCAAAACAAATTATTTTATTTGGAAAGCTGCTCTCATAATCAAACAGGGTCGAGGCTAAAAGGGAAACTTCAGGCTCATAAAGGGACCCTTTTTCTCTCCTCCAATCTATTTAATTTGGGAGGTTATTTAGGTAAGCAAGTGTAAACTCGCTATGGAGGAAAACAACCTGCACCTTCTAGCTAATATCTCTTTTTCTTTGCTTCTGTCTCTTTTTCAGTCGCTCTTTAAAGGGAGCAGATTTAGAGGAATTCTTTCTTCTGCTCCTCGGTGACATAACAGGCGGGTTTTGGAGGGTATGGAGGCCTGGAAAAACAACCTGCAGCGGCCTGTGTGCCAGCAAACAGTGCAGACAAACAACACCGGCATGCAAAGGACTGTGGAGAGGCAAATATTCAGTAAAGGCGCCACGAATGAACAGTGTTTTCCTTTGTCTTTATTGAGCTCTGTCGGCAGAGTAGATTTTTATGATGGGGGAAAGAAAACCTCAGGTTTATTGTCGGTAAAAGGTTTTTCTGACCAGGAACGAGGATTAAAACTCCAAAAAGTCTAAAAGAGCAGAGGAGAAAGAAAAGATGTTGGTATTATTAGAGGACCAGCATCTTATTAATTCATTTGCAATAGCGGGGGTTGATCTCTGAAGTCATTTTTTCATCCTGAGCTTCTGTGCCAGCAGAGTTGGAGTCTCTCAGTGGTCACTTGTCAGCTCTAATTACACTTCAAATTGAATGCTGGTTGAGTATTGTGACAAAACAAAGAACAAACGTCGGCTGAAATCTGTCCGTCCGTATGAGCAAGAGATGAAGGAAAATTCTTCTATGATGGTTTCCACCATTTGGGACCAAACAGGAAAACAAAAGGTGAAACAGGTGTTAGAAATTGTCAGAGTCAGGCAGTAAAGCCTCTTTAAACTCTTTGTGGTCGCTTAGTAAAAATAAATTCATAAAGTGACGGATGGTCATGGGTGCATCAGCTTGAACAGATGAAGGCATGGGCCAACCAGCGTCCTATATGAGGAACTACTGGCAGCTACGGCATGACCTACATGTGTGAGAAGTGTGCTCGAAAACAACAATGAGGTTAGCGTAGATACTGCTAACATCAGTTATAATCAGTTAAATGATGAGTAGAGCAAAGAACGACACTGAAGCCCTTCACTAGCTTCGGTTTGATTACGTTATATAGTTCGTTGATCTGAGTTGTTGGTGATAGACGACGGCAGATTGGCCTGTATTGTTTGTAAGTGACGGCCCTTTTCCAAATGATGACCTTGTAGATGAAGAAGATTGGATTGTTGGTGTTGGTGGAGGTCTGCGCTCACTGAATACCCCAACTGAAGTGCTTATACTGCGTTCACGTCATACGGGATGGATGATCGAGATGGAAAGGAGTGTTTATCACGCACATCAACGTCTCTGAATGACATAAAATTATTGTGCATTGACAATATCTCACTATAAGTATTCGGTTTGGGTTTAATTACCTTGAATGATGGACTAATGTGAGGCAGAATATCAGTTAAAAACTGGTCATCAGTAACTTTTTAATAGGTTTTCAAACTCTAGTCTTTTTTCAGAGGTCAGTTCTACAACTCTGGTCAATTCAAAGGTCGATCTGAGCAACCTGCGGCAGCTATTTTCTCGTTCATATCAAATATCAAGCCCCTTAAATCCAGACTACCTTCACAACTGGCAATAAGACACCTGACAAACCCACGGCAGAGTGGGGGGAAACCCCTTTACATTCCTTTGGACAAAGAGTAGTTTCATAGAGACCACCAGTCGTCCTTACCACTCAGGAAACTCTGAGCACAAAGAGCACGAATAAGAAGACGCGGGGTGTATGTAACCTGAGTTTCTTTGTCACCTCTTTGACCTCTTTTTTCTCTTCCCCCCTTCATCAGGACAGATCGTCTGTTTGTGGTTTTCTACCGAATTTGACTTGAGGCGATAAACACTTTGTACTGAGCCAGTTTTCATGTCTTTCCTCTGACTTCTTTGCTTTGGTTAGACCGAGAATATTGTATCTGCAAAATAAAAGCCAAACACATCCGTGTTGCTGATCAGTCACAGGACGTTTGGGCTCATTTCAGCCTTTCGGTAAACCACTGCAGAAAATGATCCTTTCATTTGGCTTTGATCGATCTTTGCTTTTATCCTTGCTCTGTCTTTTCTTTCTGTTTTTTTTTACATTATTGTTATTACCGTTAATAGCATGGACCTGCTCTTGATGCTGCTTTCATCAGACCTCTCTGAAAAGATCAAGGCTCAACCACTAAAATCCTTGTTATCGTGTCAAAGTTTCCTCCGTGGTTGGAATCATTCCTGTCATCCGCAGTGACCTGTCTCGGTCTTCTTGTTGTATGCACACTGTAAGAAGCCAAAAGACATCAACTTTATGTGGTCTGTAAGGCAGACAGCCAGCGGGTCAGTGTGGTTTGAAATAGAGCAGTGCTAAAGAGAAAGTTACTCAAGTGGATACCCGAGGAAAGAGCCTCACGGGCCGACCTACGCTGCCTGATTAAGAAGTGATTTCTGGAACGTTTGGTGCAGCAACACGACGCCATCGAGCACCAAAGATGGAGATCAAGTAAAAAGTAAAGCATGCTGCAGGTCACATGTTTAACCTAAACGAATCGGTCGCTTCTGATTTTTCCATCTCAACAGGAGTGAGTCACATCTCTGTTAGTCCTCCTCACATTTTCTTAATTTTTTTGGCCTTTGTTCACTCTCCAAGTCTACAAAGTCCTTCAAACAGTTTATTTGTCTCCCTTTTCTTTCTATCCCCCTTTTCTCTCAACATTTCTCCCTCCTTCTTTCTCTTTTTCGGCTTCTCATCATCGCTTTCTCTTTGTCTCTTATTCTTTTCCGCCCGTCTTTCTCTTCTTGTCTCTTTGTTTCTCTTTGCTGACAGTGTAAACTCTAGGTTTTTCTTCTCCACGTCGAAGCCCAGACAGCAGCACAATCCCTCCTTCCTGTCGGGGGATTAGAGTTTTCTAGAGATTGCCAAGCTGGCTCGGTATTTCCCAGTATCCTCAGCTCCAAACACCACTAACCCCCCCCATCCCTCCTCCCACTTCAGTCCTTAAACCTGCCACCTCAACAATTAAAGCAACCAGCGACACTCTGTCTCTACCTCGCTCATACTAATGCAGACACATTGTCTGTCAGGCAGCTCAGAAAAATCCTCAACAGGTGTGACGAACACTGAAACAACCTTAAGAAACCATTGTCTCCCATTCAGGCACAACATCATGAGCCAGGACCAGCACTGATGTTGAGTGACAACCCAAACCCTAACCCAAACCTAACCCTGGCTCACAGTCTTCGTCATCCCAAAAGTGTTGGATGATGTTGAGATCAGGGCTCTGCGCAGACCTGCCAAGTTCCTCCACACTAAACTAGGAAAACATATGGAGCTTTATGGAGCTTTATGGACTTTGTGCACGAGGGAATAATCATGTTGAAACAGGAAAGGGGCAAAACACAAACTGCTGACACATTATATGCTTTAGCATTCAGATCTAAACATCCACAGATCAACAATCACCCCAAAATATGCAAGAACTTCAGCCGCCAACAGCTAATCGCTCTCCCCGTGGGTGAGCGTGAGTGACATCCCGACACTTGAAGGCATCTGAACTAATAGAGCGTCTTAAACAGCTGGTAACCGATCGCCATGGCAACCCGCATTCCTTTACATGGGAGTAATCAGGGAGGGAGGGGAGTCACAGAGGGATGAGGAGAGCTAAGCAGGGAGGGAAGGGGAGATATTTGTCGGAGAAAAATGCTGCCATTGCTCTGTTGGGCTTTTGTTGAAATCTCTTCCACTCCCACTCACAGTCCCACTCCTCCTTCTCTTCTTTCTTTCTTGATACTTTATTTTCTCTCCTTTTCCACAGAGATAAACCTGCAGAGGTCCATTTGCAAATCCTTGAGTTGTCCCAAAACAAAAAGATAGCAACATTTTTTTTAAACTAAACACCACATGAGCCTGTGTCTGCATTGCCCTCCTTACCCCAGCTCTTAACCACAGAGCCCCCTCCTCCTCCTCCTCCTCCTCCTCCTCCTCCTCCTCCTCCTCCTCCTCCTCCTCCTATTGCCGATGTGGCACACAATACCTCCACAGAGAATGAATCCTCATAATCACAGCGTGTTTACCTGCAGGGAGTGATTTTCCTTGCAGCTGCTTTAGCAGGTAATAACAGAGGTGATTGTTCGCTGAGATTTGAGGCCACCTCAGCTGCATTTTCTCAAACCAGGCGTCAGTTATTTTAAAGTAAGTTTTAAAGTGTGTTTAGACCGTGGAAAGAGGTGGAAAATTGAGAAATTACCACCACTACGGGAAGTTGCTGGAGAATGTGTTGCAGGTAATCAAGTGTGAATTTTCAATCCAGGATTGAGTCTTGAGATTAATTGCAGATAAAGTGTTTTGTGGCACTTTGGTCAGAATGGGAGAAAAATAAACTCTATGTTTAACTTGATTTATGGCAACTGACAAAGAAATGTGAATTAATTTTTAGAGAATACAAATTCAACTCAGCAACTTTTTACTGCACATAAAAGAGGATTATTACACAAAAAAATCAGTAAGTTCCTGCAAACTTTCATTGTTCTCTCCCTCCATTAATCTTGCCGACTAAAAACTGAAATACAAAAGTCTTCTACAGACCACACAGTCAGTCACAATCCGCTAAAGTGATAAAGAGTCAGGAGAAGTTGTGCAAGAGTGAGAGCGCTCTTACCTTTCGCTTTGCAGAGCAGGGACACCAGAAGAGAGAAGTCAGCAGTGTGCGGGGGCCCGGGACGATCTAACAGCCTCACCACTTCACACAGAAGACATTTCCAGTGGGACGTCCCAGTTAGGACGCAGACCCCCCCTCCAAACCTTCCCTCACTCTTCCTGCTCTGGTAGGTGGGGCTTCATGTTAACTCCCTGCTGCTGAGTGCAAAACTTTGGAAACACGCCCATATAATGCATTATAAACATACTCATAAAGCATTATACCGAGCTTATAGTGATGTATAATTATAGTTATAAGCGTCAAGTAATAATAATAACTTTATTAAGGACACTCATCCATAAAGCACTAGATGAAAACACGCGATAATATCTAACCTTATGATGCTTTATAACGTGTTAAAAATGTAGTTATTAGTGCTCATAACTATAATTAGACATTACTAGGAGTACAGTATGTCAAGAATGAGTGACATGAGTGTCACTGACGGAGGTCGTGTCTTTGTCAGCAGTGATTTGATGACAGTAACAGTTTTGATCTGACTAGGAAACAAGATGTTCTTCAATAAATCTGATTGTTTGCTCACATCCATAAAATATCAGCTTCAGTTCATTTTCTTTTGTTAGCCTGCCACACATTAACTGGTAAACAACCAGTGAAGACTCTAAGAAATAAACATGAAATGCATTACATTACATTACATTTGACTTTGTCACCTTTCTGGACAAAATGGCCTCACACCGAGCTTCGTTTCGTTAATTAATTACCCCAGACTTCTAGTTAGCAGTGCCGTAGCAGAGTCTGTATGCTAGTTACCCTACAGGCTAACAGTCCACGTCTGGTTTTCTGTGCATACTGAGAGACTGTGCACATGGACAGCAGGACAGACGATGGATGAACATGCAGATCTGTGCAGAGACGCTGGCGTCCACGCCGCAGAACCCTGCAGATACGAGCAGGTGAAAGGATTTATGGAGAGCTTCCTGCTGCCTCAACACAGACTGTTTCTGTTCACGACTTCACAATTACTGGAACACCCAAAATGTTTAAAACATGAGTTTACTGTCTGTTCAGGGTCGATGACTGATATTAAACATATCTGCCAAACGTTCACTGTCAACATCTTTCACTTTTTTCCCCGCTTGGTTATGTTTAGGGAGCCAAACAATTTGTTTAATGTTTGGAAAAGATTGCGGCCTTGGTTAAATGCTGAGTAAGTCAACAGCGTCTTGAAGCGTGGCCTTACATTTCTGTGTGATTTAAGGACGTCGCACGGCTTTGCCTAAAATAGGAATAAAAGTTGTCTGAGGCTGAAGTGCGAGCGAGTGTGAATCAGCTGAACTCGAGAATTCGGCTTTGAAGTCGCCTTCTTGACCCAAAGACACGCCCTCTGTCCTCCTCCTCCTCAGGGCGGTTAGTCAGAGGTTAGAGGTCAAAGGTCAGCACACATGGAGCTGGTTGAGGTTCAGAGATTTAAGGACAACTCATTGAGTACAGTGAGAGCCTGCAGATTCACTGACTCATTCATATTTAAAGCATTCATCATGCTGCTTACTGGAAACCAAGTTCTACTCTCTGGGGTTTAAATGAACGCATGAAATGTCTTCAGCAGCTTTACCTGAATCATTTATTCTCTCTGAGGGACTTTTGAGAAAAGCTCTATATAAATAAATGTTATTTTTTATCTTTATTTTGTTGTTTTTTCCCACATATATCCTGTAAATGTTTACACGAGCCTTCATATCCTTCTTTTCCTATGACATCATCTCACACAATGTTTTAGTTTCAGCCACGCTAGCAGCCGGTTGGTCAGTCCACCATGAGGTTGACATTTGGAGTGAAACGTGTCGCCAACTATTGGCTGGACTGAGGTGACATTTAGTCCAGACGTCCAACTGATGAAGGCTAACCAGCTAATGCTGTTAGCATGGGTGTAGACTCTTAGTGTTGATATTTTGTACATTTTGACTTAGATGCTTTTGTTCATAGTTTTAGCCCACGTTTAAAAAGCCTTTTGTTTGTGTGATAGGTGATACTTAAAAAGACTTGGCTGGTCCTAAACAATGAACAGCTTTCTAAACCAGGAGAAAAACTTTAAAATCGATCATAAAAAAGATACTGAGAGCCGGTTTAGGTCAGCTAAAAGTGCATTTCATCATGGAGCCATCCATTTTCTGTAACCGCTTGTCTTCATCAGGGTCGCAAGGAGAGAGATGGAGTACGTGGCTGGTAAATGAAGCCTATGAAGTGCCAAAAACTGCAGTTCCTCAAACGTCCACTTGAGGCTGGCTCCAGAAGTGAGTCAGTCTCCATAAGTCCCCATGTTCAAATGTCCAACTTCACAGCAGAAATAAACATGTTTACAGCCTGGTACAAAAAACAGTTTTGGTCTCTGTAGCTAATTTCCCCGTTCATGACAACTGTACTGAGGGTGAATTTATATACAACTCACCTGTTCAGGTTATATTAAGGCTTAAAGTTATGCCTAATGTACTTGAAATAAACACATGAAAGATGTCGAAATATGAAATATTTCTTAAACGTTGCATAAATATATTCATGGAAAGTCATGTATAATAAATGCGAACAGGAGGTCTCTTTGAATCTGACAGGTATTTAGTATCAGTGTAGTTATTTTCTCTGGGCATGACAAATGGAGTCTTGCATTTTTACGATATTACTCAATAAAAAGTTAAAGCTGTGACTTCCTGTAACTCACTGAAAACCTTCTGGAGAACTCACAGCAAGCCTTCATCCTGTGGAACATTTACTTCATCACAGCCCAGATTCATGATTCAACACCTGCCGTCCACAGACAGACAGACAGACAGACAGACAGACAGACAGACAGACAGACAGACAGACAGAAGCAATCAAGCTCCAAATCCGTTCCTCACGCTCCTTTAACTCCGTTTGTTTTGGAGTTTTTTCTGATTGCTCCTGTCTGTTCCCACAGAGCTGATGTGAAGAACAGCTGGACGGGAGGGACGGAGGAGGTAGAAAGAGAGAGAGAGAAAAAAAAGCTGCAATGCAACGTGGCGTTTTCCATTCTGCCTGGAAGCCACAGTCCAGACGATGATGGAGAGAAGAGGAGGGGGAGGAGAGGAGGGGACGAGGGGGGAGGTGGTGTCATTATACCGTGAGACTCTCTCTTTCCTCCTCCCACATCACTTATCCTCTCTTTCACCCTTCCTCCCTTTTCCCTCTGTTTGTCTACTTCTCTGTCTCCTTGCTTTTATTTTTCCCACTCCTCTCCTTTCACACCCTTTTCTCTCCTTTTTCCTCACCCACCCTCCTGCCTGTCTCTCTCTCTCTCTCTGTCTCTCTCTCTCTCCCTTTATTTTTGCGTATACGTGGCAGTTGTCTCTCTGTGTTTGAGCTAACATGTCTTACAGAGGTGATGAAGTGAAGAGCTGCAATTATGTTTCCTCAACGGGCTGCAGAATTATCCATCTGCAGCTCTGCAGGTTTAAACAGGATGACATCACACACACACACACACACAGTTAAACATTATTAAACACTGTGAAAGTGTTGCAGACACGCGGTGCCACATCATACAAAAGAAAAGAAGAACATGGGTGTGTTAGCGTAAACAAACATGTAGAAGTATTTGACTCTCGTCAGACGATGAAACCGATAGAGAGCTCCCACCGTCCTCTAAAGATGTTTTCGAAACTCAACCTGATTTAATCTGGATCCAGTAAACGACAGTCCTGATTCTCACATGACACTTTAATGTGAAATACTGCTGATATGTCTGTCATGCAACAATCAGTGGGTGACGTTTGGATGTATAATAGGACCTGGATAGAGCGTTGAAGCTCAGCCTTCCTTCAGTTTTCATCCAGCGGTCAGTCATGGCATTGCAGCCAAAGTTTTCCCTGCAGTGCAAAGAGCATTCTCAGCACCGTTACAAAAGAGACGTTTGACTGAAACCAGGTGCAGATGGGAAGGTGCTTTAATGGCTTACAGGACGTGTTCAGGACACTTCAGGTGAAAACAAACTTAATAAAATCATCTAAGATGAGTCCAACGAAGAAACACACAGGACAGCGACACACAAGGAGCAGGAACACTGAGACCAGACAGCTGTTCATGTTTGTCATGGGTCCTGATTTAAAGTAACACACGCTATCAGAGGGGGTGGGCACATTTTGAGACAAAGGAGACTGTAGCACTGCCATTCCTCAGGTAAGATGATGCTCATAGTCAGAAATACAACACGTCATTTCATAATAAAATATTTTATGACGATCAAATCAATTTTTTATGTCCTATTATACAAGATAAGGCAGTGAAATAGTGTTTCATGCATATGATTGACAGGAGACACTGACGATGGCTCTGTTGTGTTCATGACCCTAAAACTGAAGCAGCTAAATGGTATTCAGCCATCATTTAGTTTATTATTTACACCTGTGTGCTTCACTCATGTTGGACTGTCACACTTTGGTGTCCTCAGCTGGTCAGTCCCTTCCTGCACACCTGTCCGTTATTCCCCCTGATTGGCCACACAGTTTGTTTGTCAGCCTGTCTGCTCCATTTCACCTTCAGCTCCAACAAATGAGCTGCTCGTCTTCCACCTCACCTGTTCCGCTTTTGTTTCTCGTGGACGCAAGACTGAACTTTCCTTCGAGGATAATAGAGTTTAAAGTTTAAAGAGAAAATCCCACAGAACTCAGCAAACGTGGATAAAACTTGTAAAAGAAGCGAACGAGATCTCCAACGCAGTTCTCCCAGATGATGATAGACTACAAGTCGAATGTTTCTGATCTCAGTCAGTGGAAATTCACAACACACACCTGACCCGAGTAAACCTCACAAACAGGCTCAATATTTGGACGGATATAAAATTGGAAAAATTTCCATGACGCTTCAGCTAAATGTAACTTTTAGTTAAGTTAGATTACGTAAACAGTGCAGTGAACTCCGCTCAGTGTGTCTAAATGAGAGAGGTGAGGAGGGGGGAGGATGAAGGCAGCGGAGGACTCAGAACATTTAAACCCAATAACAAACATCAAAGCTACTTTTTCAACCACTATTTCCTCTATAAGGTCACACAGGCTCTTAAAATGATTACTACTGTACGCCGAGGGACAGGGAGCCTTTTCACTTTGATAGATGTTTTGCCTTCAGTCAAACTGTGCCGCCTCCTCCTCCTCCTCCTCCTCCTGCTGCTGATCAAACTGCAGAAGTACACACACAACACACACACAAACACAAGAAATTATGGGTCTTTTTAGGGAATTTTTGCTCATGTGAACATATTTAAAGGTGTAAATGACATGTTTGTCGTGCAGTGCCCCTCATTGGTCGAACAAACAAAACAAAAAAAAAGAAAACTTCATAACGCCCTCAAGAGTGAACCTAAATTAGATCCAAGTAAAAGTTATAACTGGCTGCATGATTCACTGTCTGAAACAAAAGTTCACGACTAACAGACACAAGAACAGTTTCTTACCCCTCTTATGAACAGTTAACACCACACACACACACACACACACACACACACACACACACACAGGAACACTAACCTGTGCCTCAAACATCCACTATACCTTTTTAATTTATTTATTTATTTGCACTTTATTCACGTTTAAATTCAGTTTTTGTTCTTTAAACATGTAAATATCATCACTCATACACTCATATCTACCTGTACATGAAGTACACTCAAAAAATGAAATTGTAATTAAGTTGACTTAATTGTATTAAGTTATTTCAACTCAAAAAAAGTTATGTTAGTTCAGTTACATAACATATTTGAGTTGAAATAACTTAATACAATTACGTGGAACAAGATTTATTTCAACATTTCAGCTACATAAATCATTTATTTTAGCATCATTTCCACTCTGCACCATTGAACTATTGTCTTATTGTCTACAAATGTGTGTGTAAATATGTTTGCTTACTTTTGTCTATATCTGTGTCCTCGTATGTGTAAGTAAGTAAACTTTATTCATGAAGCAACTTTTCAAAACCAAAGTTACAAGATGCTGTACAAATAACAATATTAAAAACAATAAAAACAGCTACACTAAGTCACAAAAACAGGAAATAGTAAAAAATAAACAATAAAAACAGCAAAAGACTAAAACAGTAAGTAATAAAAACACATTAGAGGGCAAACAGGTGAGTTTTTTAGCAGCTTCTTGGAGCTAACGACGCGCTCTCCGTTGTTTTTTATAGTTCCAGATGGTTGGAGCCACGACTGCAAATGCTCGGTATCCTTTAGCTTTGAGTCTAGAACTACCAGACTCAGAAGACCCCAGAGGCCTCACCAAGGTCCAATAACTCCTAAACAGATAGACAAGCTACCAAGGTGTGGGTCTGTCACATGATCCTCGCCCTCCAGGTCGTAGCACAACTCACCTTCACACACGTGAATGCTGCCACTTGTGTTTGTTAGAATGCAGAGGTACGGCTACTGATAATCAAACTCTGGGTCTGTGTGGCGGTGGATGCAAGTTTCTGGGTCTGATCGAGTAAAAATGTCTAAAATACTTAGTTTGAATGACTGTGGGGTGGTTAGATGAAGTACATGCATGTGCATATCTCCCGTGCAGTACCAGATTTGTATAGTTTAGTTGTAATACGCTGATCCTGGAGCTGAATCTAACTGCTGTCTTTGTCCTTCGGTGATCTGGACGGATGAACGGCTAAAGCGTAACAGAGCGATGTGTTTGTGCGTTCGAGGGAAGTCTGTGATTTAGTCGCTCCTCCAAACAGTCTAGGCTGAGCCGCCACACAGAGAGAAAACCCTGATGGAGGGTTACAGGCTGTAATTACACCGACACAGAGGAGAGCTGATGAGCTCAGCACCTGACCGCTGAGGCTTCAGTCCAGGTTTGAAGGGATTTGTAAAGGACACGCACTCGCCCACAATGAGTGTTCAAAATCAGCCACAATTATGTGCAAACATGATTATCCACAAGGGGAATGTGGAGAGACAAAATCTGCACAGGTGATGATAAAACATGTTGTTGCTCCATGTGGGTTGATTTTACGGTTCGCCTCTGGCCTGAAAGCCTCGTCTTCCTCGATCATCCACACTGCCTTTGGTACAAACACTAACACTTTTCCCCGGGCAGCCCGGCTAACAAACTGAGCTAATATTAGCTAACAGCAGCTACAGTTGGCAGCAGTTCGCTGTCCAGGCGGAGCAGCCTTTATTTTAGTTAAAGATACATGTCAATGCTGAATTTGGGGGAAACGTGTTTGATGTGCAGAATGTTTCTATATGATGAAAAGGTGCAGCCATACATAA
The DNA here is from genome assembly GCA_036365135.1 of Miichthys miiuy. NCBI lineage: Eukaryota > Metazoa > Chordata > Actinopteri > Sciaenidae > Miichthys > Miichthys miiuy. The sequence continues at coordinate 24,605,666 of CM071611.1, read as the reverse complement.
AGTCTGTTACATCACATATGTTCACTGAAGAAAAAAAACTGATTTAAAATACACACGACACTGTCAGCCAATGAGAAATAAGATGATTTTTTTCTGTGCTGAGGATGAAAAACCTGGACCGAGTCAAAGCTGCAGACGTCAGCAGCAGCAGACGTTTGGTGACGTGTAACTGCAGCTCGGACACAGTGTACCAACACCAGACACACACTTACACAACAGGTTTTTAACTGTATCTGGCTCTCATCTTTGTACTACACACACACACACACACACTGCAGGGACACATCAGAGGCTGAGCCTGCAGGCTGTGCAGTAAAAGGTTAAAGTGCTTTCAGCTCTCAGCACATAAAAACACATAAAAACTTATTTTTACGCTCGAGTGTGGATGGATGGAGGGCAGACCTTTGTCTCATTACACACTGAGAACACACTGACTTCCTGACCAGACAGACAGTACTTTCAAAAGAGCCGAGGAGTTCAACGTGGAACCTCTTAATTTTATATTTTCAACTCTCTTAAACACTTTATGTTAAGAACTAGAAGAAGTGAAGGCTTTAATGCTCTTACACAAATGCTAAGGCCTTTAATAAGTTAATTTAAGGTTTAGGGAAGATGAATGCCATTCATTGCACAATTAAGGGGGAACAGACTTTAAACTTTGAGAGGTGCTCTGTGAGAGCAATTTATGGGATGATTCAGGCTTTTATTTTTTAAGGTTTTGTCCACAGTTCAGGGTTAGCAAAAGTTCAAGGTGTTCAGTACTTTTAGATACTCACTAAACACGTAATGAAGGAACATTTTTTTATATACTAGACTGAGAGTTTTGAGACTTTTTGTGACGGAAACATTGCAAAGTTTGTCCGAAGCGTGACACCAGCAGGAAGGCCAAACTAAATGAAGAGTTTACATTACGTTTCAATTCAACCTTCATAATTGGACGTACGAGGAGACACCTGCCAGACACAGTGAGAAAAAAAGGTTGTAATGTTATACTTGTCTGTATGAATTACATGCAGATAGTGATGACGGACAACAAGACAAACAGGAAATGGACGAGAGCATCAGGAGTGCTAATGAGTTAAAACGTCACCCTGACCTCTTCTCAGAAACGCACAATGAATTCAGACATGCTTCATATTTCATATTCAGCCTTGGTGTGTGTTATCAAGCGTTTTTAATCTCATCAATTACACCTGTTACTCCTCTGACAGACCAAAATGTCCGCTGTGAGAAAGTCCAGTCTGATTCCAGTCGTTCAATCTTTTCGGTCCTACGTCCCTGTGGAGAAATTGTCATCCTGTAATATTACAGTAGCTTTAATAGTTTTACCATCTTCAAGTGGCAATATTGGTTCAAAGCTGTCTTTATTATTGAATGTACTTCATGAAAACCCTCATGTCTTGTTTGAACCTTGATCACAGCTGAAATCATGCAGCCTCGCACAATACAAACATGGAAAACAGCGAAAACAGCATCTCTAACACGTGAGTCTGCAGTAGTAGTCAGCAGTAGTTCATTTAATCTAATTTTACAGTCATCTTAAATTAGTCTTTCAGAACGTCTCTCCGCAGCCTCAGCAGATATGAAAACTCTGCCTTCGCTTGCACTCTTTGCAGGTTCATACATGCTTCTCAGCGTGTTCAGAAAAATCTATCTGAGCCCTCTCAGTCTCCTTCAGACGAAGCACACAGCCATAGTGGGAGCCTCCCACTAGCTTTAGGACTGCTGCTTTAAATGCCAGCAGAATGTTAAATGTCACAATATTTGAGTCCAATGCACGGAGAACACAAATGAACTTTAAACCTTCCAGAAAAGGGAAACACGTTCACACCATTTAGCCTCAAAGTAGCTGACCAAGTATTCATCAATCATCAGTATGCAATATCAGCCCAGGGTGAAACCTGACATTATAGCCTCGACTTATTAGTGTAATTAATCTTTCCTTGTGGGCATCTTTGGCAGGCTTATTACAATGTCATCTCGCTTCTGCCAACGCAGCTTCTGCACACACACACACACACACACAGCACATGTATACGTGTTTGTGTGCGTGTGCATGCATGTACATGTTTATTCCGCCGATGCTGAGGGTTTGTTTTTGTCTGCTTCTATCTCGTGTTCCAGCTTTGATCTGTCTCCTCCTCGTCCCGTGTGTGAGTGTGTCTACATTTTGTGTACGTTACATGCATCTGTTTGCAGGTGACGAATAAAGACAAGATCACGTCGTCGTGTTGTTGATGGTGGGAATTCTAGATAATCACATTCCTGTCTGATCTGTTATTGTGCTCTTACAGTTCGAGGGTATCTCATCTAGATTCAGGCGCTCTTTAATTTTGGAATGCAAATAAAAACTGAAATCGCCAAAACAAGGAAGCTGAACTGGGCCGCCATAAACACCACGTGGCTTTGTGTTGTTGGTTTTCTTGAACATTTCTCAACGTTGGTCAGTGCTACGTGTTCATGCAGAGTTGGAGGCTTCAACCACAGGACAGCTACACAGCTAAAAACTGTAATTCCTCTAGCGGCCACTTGAGGCTGGCTCCAGAAGAAGTGAGTCAGTCTCCATAAGTCCCCATGTTCAAATGTCCAACTTCACAGCAGAAATAAACATGTTTACAGCCTGGTACAAAAACAGTTTTGGTCTCTGTAGCTAATTTCCCCGTTCATGACAACTGTACTGAGGGTGAATTTATATACAACTCACCTGTTCAGATTATATTAAGGCTTGAAGTTATGCAGGATTAAGAGCGTGGACGCTTTAAATGACAGGTAGGTACCATTACAGATGGCTTATTAGAGCACCCAGGCATCATCTGGACCGCCTCAGGTCCGCCTTTGCCGATATTTAGATTAACCGGGAGGCGGAAGAAGCAGTACAGCCAACATGGCAGCGGCCACTGCCACATATAACATATACGGGTGACGTCAGTCATGCTGTCCATTCTTTATACTGTCATTGGCTACAAGGCGGGCATCACAAACAGCCTGACATTGAGTTCAATTAAAATAAAAGGTCTTTGTTAAATCATTTTTGCGATGGCAGTGTGCGTTGGTCACAGGAGCAGTGTAGTGAAGAAATGTCCTTGGGATAATGGCTCCATTAAAAGTAAAAAAAAAATCATTTATTATCTACTTTTAGTTGGAGACTATAATTCATCATGCTGAATTGTAATTTTGCCCGCAGAGAAATTTCACATTTTCAGTTGACCTGCTGTGCCCGGACTAAAAGTACCTCTCTAGGTTATACTGGCAATTAATTTTTTTGGGAAGTGAACCAATTATACACTATCTCTAATTTCTCCGTAATGAGGACCAAAGTGCATTGTCGTTCCATGAATTTATAGCATATGAGTTTCTTTCTAGGAAATTATACAGAACTATGGGACTCTCATACTAAACACTACATATTAAACATTAGCAACAACATTACGCTAATGTGATAATTAAGGCAAAACATATTAAGTGTAGGCATGCAGCTCATACCATAGCTAAGTACAACTGAGGCTGATGATGGCTTACAGCAATACATCTGAGGCTGAGCCAGCTCTGCCAACATGAAGCCTGCTGAGGACAAGACCTTTTATTTAGATCACTGAATCTCTATCATTAAAAAAAACAAGTTGGCAGCTCATCACAGGGCACACAGAAACAAACAACCATTCAAACTCACATTCACACCTACGGACAATTTAGAGTCACCACTTAACCCGTTAAGAGCATGTCTTTGGACTGTGGGAGGAAGCCAGAGACAACATGCAACTCCACACAAGCCACCGGGCCCTGGAGGAGTGGATGCTGTTCAAACCAACAAAGTAAAAATAACCAAAAGAGCAGAGTTTAAGCTACCGTAATGCGATGAAAAAGCAAAGAAAACCCTGATCTAAATCTACTGTGGTGCAGTGGTTAGCACTGTCGCCTCACAGCAAGTTCTCTCTGGGTACTCCAGCTTCCCCCAGCAGTCCAAAGACGTGCACTCAGTAGGTTAAATGCTAACTCTAAATTTGTCTCTATGTGCCCTGCGATAAGTTTGCGTCTTGTCCACGGTGTTCCCCAGCCTCTCGCCCAAAGTCAGTTGGGATAGGCGTGACCCCGATGAGGATAAATGGTTACAGGTAACGGAGAGATCGATGGATGGAATGGGTGCCGCTCCACTCGTGATCCTCATCAGCTATGACCAATCACTGCATACACAACAAACACTACAAGCAAGGTCATGCACAGTCAGCCGTAACGCCGGCAGCTACAATGTTCTGCCACATGAAATGACTGGACACTTCAGAACAATCTGAACCTGTCTGTGGCAGAAACAAGCACTTTTATTGGACGTACACTGATGAGACACTGCAGCTGCTGGTTGCAGTGTTCTCGCACAAAAACATGGGAAAATAAGGTTGAGGTCAAAAACATATTAAAGTTTCCATTCAAGGAAACTTTTTATTTATTTAGTTTATTTATGGTAAGTTTACTCATGGCTGAAAACTGGCAGAAATCAAAACCAAGCAAGCAGATTAAAACAGGCAAACATATCCCAAAAAAAAAAAGGGGGACAGAGCAAACTAAGAGGTCAGGTTATGAGGAGCGGTGGGAAAAGGGGAAAATGACAGGTGGAGAAGGAGGTAAAGACGAGAGGTGCAGTCGAATAACACAACATAAACTACTTTCACCACTTTATGTGCAAATAAAATAAACCTAAACCCTGCATATGATTCATTTTCCTCCATGCTGTGACAGATCAGGAGGGTGTATAATTCCTCAGCAGTATGCATTTACATGATACATTTCCTCTGATGTGAATTATGGGCAAAGCTCTACACGAGTTTCCAGCCAGAACAGGATGATAAAGTTTCACCAAACAGAGAGGAAATATACGGCAGAGACTCCCAGAGAGACGCGAAGCCGCAGGGTCGGCTGACTGTTTGCTCTCGTCAGTCAAACTGCACATTTCCCTGACTGGCCGTAACCTCTTGGTGATGGGTGTGTTTGTTTTGGCACCCTGGACAGGATCTGACAGCCCTAACTACACCCCACCTCACCTTCACCTCACCCATGGGACACACACACCTAAACACATACTGTATATTACCTGGTCAGCTGAGGACAGTGTGTGTGTGTGTGTGTGTGAGAGAGAGAGATTTTAGTGTGTCAATAAGCCTAATAGAGCTGAGATGTCATGCCAATCATGATGTACACTATATGGCCAAAAGTATGTGGACATTTGAACATTATTTTTACTGTCATAACAACCTCCACTCGTCTGGTTTCAGGCTCTCCAAGAGATGAACCTGCATGGCTGCAGAGATTTTTCCCGTTCAGCTGTCAGTGATGTCCAACACTGATGACCTGGTGTTCGAGTTCATCCCAAAGGTGTTGGATGGGGTTGAGGGTCAGTTCTCTGTGAGGTCGAGTCAAGTTCTTCCACAGAAAACTGGAAACATAATAATTTCTTTATGGAGAACTAGTCCAAACCATGATGAACAAAAGTATGCAGACACAATATTTGGCGTATTATTTCCCCTGCTGTGTGTTCAGCCAACGTAAAGTTCTACCCTGCCTCATTCAAAAGGACATTAGGTACAGCATTCAGCGTGTACAACAAAGGTGTGTTAATCACAGAGACTGGACTGAACCTGGCAACCCGCTGGTCAACATTAGCTTTGTAATGGGAGCAAACAGGCTGTATTTGCTTCAGTATATTACATTAATTGTATCAACTGTGGGACAACGGACGCCAGCATTTGTCAGGGGAAACCTTTACTGCATATCCCAGTTACATGGTGGATGTCAGTAGTCATGGAGAAGATACAAAATGGTTTGTTCTTTGCTTCCCGCTGAGTTAGACAGTCAAACCTGCTTGTGCAAAGTGTAACAGCTTTCTGTGGATTATGTGCCTTGCTCAAAGGCAGCACGTGAAGAAGAAGTGAAAATCTGGAGCACCAAACTCTCCCGGCTCAGAGAAGAATTAACCAACGTCACCCAGAAAGTCGAACTATCCGATGCACTGAAGAGAGACAGTGTTTGTGCATGTGGGAGTGTAATATGAGGAATCCAGTGACTGTGCTGACAACCCTGTTATCTGTGGAGTTTGTGCTGTACACAATAAGTCTCTGTTCGCCTCAGTGGCTAGTTGAGGCCGAGGGGGCCAGCGAGGGACTGTTTGCCGGCTGCAGCATCTACAAAGGCGCCTCCAGCTGCGTGACGTTTCCAGCCTGGCTGGGTAAGCATCCATGATGTCATCTTTTGTTTGTGGAGATTATAAATCACCAAAATAAGTTTTCTAAGTAGAAAGTAGAAACGTATGTTGAAGTCACCGCCTGTAAGACTGTAAGACAGAAGACCCATCTGTTCATGGGTTTACTGATACTGTACATTAATGGTTTACAGTGATAAACCATTAATAAGAACATTTGGATTGGCAGGTTGTGAAAAGAAACACCTCCTCTATAGATAGGGAAGGAGGGAAGGGGATGACCTTCTGTTGAGGCCTTGTGAGGTGTCTTCAGGTTAACACTGGTATGAATAGGAACACATAAGAATACATTAACCTGCACCACCATAACATCTGAACCCGTCTGCTTGCAGGTACCTACAGTTTGTCGTGGATGTTTCTAGTTGCTTCCAGTGTGCTGTCTCTGACTGCTGTGTTCACAGTCAGGCCTGCACTGAGCAGAGGAAAGAAGGCCATCGCTGCTCTGGTCCTCAACATCCTCTCTGGTATAATAATGCACAATTTTATACTTCTAACCATATACAGACAAACTGCCACGCGCCAGGGCAGCTGATAGCTCCTGAGCTCTTTGTCTGGTGTTGCAGGGTGTATTAAGACATTTCATTGAATGCTTCCTGTCCTCCTCTGCAGTTGCTCTCTGCACCGCCGCTCTGCTCGCCTTCTTAGTTTCCATCCAACAGCAGAGGCCCGAGCTGCTGCAGTACCTCGGCTGGACCGTCTACATCTGCGGCGGCACCCTCTTCTACGCCTCGGTGGTGACCGTCCTGCTGGGTGTGACTCATGGTGACGACGCAAGGGTTGAACCGGCTGTGAGGGTGGCGGCTCAGGGTCTGTCTGTGATAGCAGCCTGATCATTTCTATTGCCAAAAAAATTCACATTATCATACATCACCTCTCAGTGTACATTTTTACACAATGCTCAGGAATATCAGTTGCATTACAAACTTTTATCTGTATGCTGTACTACCTCCCTCTCTGGTCTGTCTCTTGGGGGATCAATCACGTGTTATCTTTAAGTTCGTAGTTGCATAACTTCAAATGTACGTTGAGGAGATATCCAGACCACATGGTACACATTATAACGTGGCACAGAAGTGAAACACCTGCAGGAATGTTCACTTATTTGCATTTCATCCCTGAATGACGTGTCTGACGTGATGATAAGTTTGTTAGACTCATGCATGCTCAGGAGGGTTCTCTTTTTCTCCAGACAGAAGCCAGCAAAGAGACCCACGAGTTTCATCAAGATGAAGATTATATTATCTTATATTTAATTCTTTGTTTAATTCCAACCAACTGTATTAGAAAGCACTGGGTAAAACTAGTAAACTCTTCTTGTCTCCTGGAGCAACAATTAAAAAGCTCTGAAGGAAGTGGGCAAGGCTCGATCACACAGCGCCTCCTGGTGGTTCCAACATGAAGTTATTATGCAACCTGAACATTTTCACACCTTCAGTTTAAAACGAGAGAGCAGGGAGAGGTTCAGCGTTCATCAGGACCATCTATCCCAACAGCTGGATGTGTGCGTTCTTACTGAAGCTGTGAAGTAAATAGGTTTTAGCATCAGAGTGATCGAGCGAAAAGATTCATTTTTCCAATTCTTTCCCTGTAAAAGAGGGTTTTTGGGAGTTTTCCTTTCCTAATAATAAAATAAACTTTATTTCTGTAACGGATTTAAAGCAACAACTAGAAGCTATAAAACTATAAAAACACAAATACAAATAGAATCAACTAAAGGCTTTTAAAAAGTGTATTTTAGCAGCCCTGATCTCCTCAGACCGAGGATCTCAGGGAGTGAGAAGAGACATAGTGGCACTAAATGATCAGCTGTATAACCTCACGGGGTGAGGCTTCTCAGAGCGTTCTAAGTAATCAATAAAATCAGATCTATGAGCAACAGATAGACAAAAATCCGGGATCGATGTGTTGTGGTTGTGTTTCTTTGCCCAAGTGAAAATCCTGGCAGGAGAGTTTTGACAGTAGAGGGATTTTTACTGATGCCATAAAGGAAAGAATTACAAGAATCCAGCCAAGTATGAAGGCATGCATGACAATTTTCTAGATTATTCACAGGCAGAATTGATCTGATCCTTGAAATATTCCTGAGACGACGAAAGCAAAAATGACGCCCAGGTTTCTGCAATCCTAAGTTATTGAATGAGACAGAGAACTGAGACTGAAATCTGATTTTTGATTATTTTTAAAATCTTTACTCGCGACTGATATCTCTGTCTTATCAGCCTGGTTTTTATGCACTGTCAGTCAAGTTTTCCTTCCCCAAATCAAAGTTTTTGGACACTATAAATAGTTTTTTAGTAACTTCTACAAAGATGAAGTATTATGAATAGTAAAACTAGAGAAAAAGCAATAAGAGTGACATATGGAGGCAGAACTGATTTTATTTCCTCTGTGTGTACACAACATATCAAGACAAGACAAATTACAAAAGCCCAAGACAGAGTGATTATCTTTCTCCTAAAGTAACATGAAGGGTGAATTACATCAAGGGCTTGAGATTGTTAATAGAAAACACATACATGTTAGTAAAAATCAAATCAACATGATATGTTCTATATGTGTTGCCAGTGGGTTTTTAGTGTGTAAACTGTGATGAAAGATAAAGTCCAGCAGGTGGTCCCTGAAGGGAAGAGAGACGGGACTGAGTTTCCTCCTCGGTGCAGGTCTACAGATCAGATCACACATGAAGGATGATTCCTCATGTTAAATCCAAAAAATGCAGTAATACTGAGTCATGGTTCAGGCAGACTAAACTTTACAATCCAGGGAATGTACTTAAAAGTGTTCACTAGTGTCTCATTTTGTAGCTTTAATGTGACCTTTTACAAACACTCACTGACAAAATAAATGCTTCAAATCTCCAGTTCCATGTCCCGATGTTTCTGATTTTACAGCTGGAGTTCATATTGAAGAGCATGCACGGTGTCACTGTACAGCTCATCTGTTAGTTATTAAGTAAACATAAAATATTACTGCCAATTTAACGACATAGGAAAGGCTGCGATTTATTCTTTCTCAGAAAATACGTTGGAGATGTGCGTGGAGTGATTATTCAGGCCAGATCATCATGTCACCTCCATCACATGGAAGACAAAACACAGTTAGAGGATGTCAAATCCAGCGCTGCACATAAAAGAGCTAACGCCATGATCTTCGGGTTTGTTGTCATTCTCTAAACATGCTCGGCAGTTCTGACCTCATAAATCACAACACTGAGAGACGATCTGCATCCGAGGGGGATTTTTGTGCGTGTGAGCGGTTTGGCATTTAAATGAGGGGGGAGGAGGCGGTCACTCAGATCCATCAGGCTCTTCCTGACAGGCACAGAGTTTAAAATCCAGAATAAATCTTCATTTTGCATCAGCAGCGACGATTTCCTAAAGAAAAAGAAACATTTATTGGATATGTTGGTTTCTGCCAACCGACCCTCACGGCATGTTTATGGAGATTATAAACATAATTATGTGGAAAATAAACATAAATCTGTGATAACACTTTATGTCCGTCGTGTCACCTGTCCTACATGAAGCGGACTCTTCATTTGGTGCCGTTGTACTTGACCTCCTTTCCACATTTCTTCAGTGTCTCCATGAGAACATCCAAGTCTTTGTCGGACTCGATCCAAACCAGCTTCTTAGGCAGGTCGATCTCAAACTTCACATCTGAGAGAGCGCAGAGAACAAAGAGGCACTTTATTCTGAGAAGCTTCAGCAGTGCAGTGCGCTCTGCACAACAACACTCACAGTGGACTGTACAAGATTCACCATGAGATGCTTTAATCCTGATGTTAAGATGATCTAAAGGTCAGTGTTCACTTTATGGGCTGAGTGTGTTTCACTAGTTTCTGGTTGTAATGTCCCTGCACACACTGAGAGACCTGTACGAGCCAGACAAACAGAAGTGTCACTGAAGCACTTGACCTTTTAATGACTAAGCCAAAGTAAAAAAAAAAAAAAGAAGCAGCGCTGCATCAGGTGACTTTTTGTCTGACTCAACATTCAGAGCCAAGAAGTCATGGGGTAGGACGTGATGCAAGCTGCACTTCTACTTTTACTGAGAGAGCTGCTGATTCAGCTTCATCTCATCTGCAAATGTGACACACTAACAGAGGTCTGCAAACACTTTCACATAGGCTACAACTCACATCCCAAAGAAGCTGAGAAGATGTGTAATATGTAAATAACAACAGATGATTCAGCTTCATCTCATCCGCAACTTTCTTGTTTTGTCTGAGTAGGATGCAGGTTGAAAAGTTTCTGCAAATCACTGCATTCTGATTTTAGCTGTTTCACAGTGCGTCCTAACTTTTGGGTTGTATGTATCTGTACGCATTTCAGCACAGCAAGACAAAACAGCGATTCTTAAAAAGCCGAACTTGGAGTAAAACTACTGATACTTTTTAAAAACAACGTCAATATTTATAGACCAAAGCATGTGGGTAGCTGATACTTGGGTGAATATTCAGTACCTACGTGTTTGAATACGGTGTTTGAACAATTAGATTATCATTTAATAAGTGTTGTCTGTTGGCATTTATACTTGTCAGTGCAGGAATGTGACTCTCCAGGCAACTTTTGGCTTTAAGAGAAGAATATGCAAAGGAAGCATTATTTTACTCTCTCTGTGTGTGTGTGTGTGTGTGTGTGTGTGTGTGTGTGTGTGGATGGAGAGGACGTGTCAGTCTCACCTCCCAGCTTGTTGAGGACTCTGGTCACAGCTCCTGAGCATCCCTCGCAGGTCATCGCCACCTCAAACTCGTGCTTCTGTTAGAGACAGTTTAAATAATGTTGCTGTTATATAACTGTGACACGCTGACACTGTATTATTATTCTCTCTATCTCTACTCCCATAATATTATTATTATGGGAGTACAGGTCCCCTTATGGATCATATTCATCGTTGAATGTGACTTCTAAGCTGTGGCATGTAGACAAACAATAAGTGAAGATCACAGTCTGTGGGAATGTTACCACCATTAATCTGTGACGATGCTGGCGTAGTTACACTTGCATAACAACAAGTAAGTGGGCTCAGTAACTATGTGTGCTGCTAGCACAGTAAACAGGATGGATCTGTCCCGGCCAGTAGCCGTGGTATCAGTGAAAGCCACTTTTATTCTTATTTAACTAAAAGAGCAACAACTAAAGCAAGTTTCAAAGCTAGCCTAGCCTGCAGGCTACTTAGCTGTTCGTACAGTGAACGTATGCTGCTTTAATGTCGCACTGAAGATAAACTAAAGATGAAAATATAAGTATATAAGTCATAACTTACGGTCATGTTTCAAGTGATGTGGCACAACCCGGGACTGTCAAACCAGCTTTTACCTCCTGACCGGCTTCAGATGTTGTAAATACCGCACACCCCGGTTAGCCTGTAAAGCTAACTAGCGGCGCAACATGACTTCCGGTATGAAAAAAAAGTACTTTATTTGTAGATGGGCATATTTTTAAATTGCGTGTTTTTTAAGTTAAGTATAAATAATGTGTGTATTTATATATAAATAATTTGCTTTGATTTATAATATAGTTAAATGTAAACCCACTTCCTTTATGCTTTTATTTTGGTTGACACAGCAAACGTCACCCAAGTGACTTGACCGGAAGCTTCTCTTTTTTTTCCCCGCACATCTCAAACGCCTTTATGTTATTTTAATTCATTTTCAGTTGGATTTTAAGTGATTATTATACCAGACGGAGACAGAATAAATGAAACAGAAACTGTGTAGATAACCTTCAAAGGAAGTTTAATGTAGTCTGGCCGCCCCCGGATCACAAACCAAGCGCTTCAAATTCTTTCAAAATAAAAGCCCTAACAGCAGTGACTTGCGTTTTCTCCAGTTATATTAGATTTAACCAGAGAACCAAAGCGTGCTTTGTAAGTTGTCTGAAGTAAGTTTGTCGAAATTTGGACAAACAAAGCTTAAACATGTCAACTTTCGCTTAAATATAGCGCTATTTTAAACGTACCAACCGTTAATCCGTATCTATGGCAACACCACGTCAAAACTGCGCGCAGACGCCTCGGCCTCGGCCGGGGTCATGTGACCGCACCGCTGGCTCTCTCCCTCCCTCTCCCCCTCGCTCTCCGAGCCGCCTCCTGTTTTGCCTTCAATCGGTGCAGTGTGTGTTGTCACCGCGCTGTAATCAACCAGACATGACTACGATATGAAAATAAGAGGTCTGCGGCGAGGTTAGCCTCTTGTAAAGTCAGCTCGACACTCAGGAGAGACGACACACGGTTTCACCGAGGTACGTTGGCGGTCGTCACGAGCCTTTTCTGTTGACTGTTTACGGGTACAAAGATAGCAACGGGACGTATAGCTAACGTCGGCTAACCCCGAGGTTTATGACACATAACATCAGCTAAGCTGCTTCGTATAGCCGACGTAGGTTATTACTAGTGTGTAGCTGTATTCTTGTTGGCCTGACGTTAGCATTTTTAGCTCGTCTTCCTTTCTTTGCTGTCTGCGTGGGTCGAATAGCATCCAACAGTTCGTGTACAGGGTCGTCCCGATGATCGGAGGTTCGATCCCCGGCTCCCTCAGTCTGCATGTCAAAATACTGAACCCCAAATTTCGCCCTGTAAGTCGCTTTGGATAAAAGCGTCAGCTAAATGACTGAATCTAAATCTAAATGTTGTTTCCTGGTTTGATCTCATCATCATCTGTCAATTACAGAGAGTCACAGTCTTATAGTGTGTGTGTGTGTGTGTGTGTGCAGTCATGTAAAATCCAGAACAACTACAGAACAAATGGTGTAAAGATAAACTGATCTGGTTTGGCCGCACCTTGGATACACACGGAATGTGCTGTGTGTTAACTTATCACAGTGGAGCTGCATCCACTATCAGTTTTAATATTGACAGACCTTTGACTATAAAGGTCACTGTTTGCACCTTTTTTATGTAGCTTCTGATGCCTGACCTGAAATGACTTTTCATATTACAGAAAAGCAAACTTTCTCCAAAACTGTGTGTTACGGTCACTTAGTCTGACTGAGCAGTCAATCAACAGGCCGGTTGTCATTCATTCAAGCAAACAATGTGAAGTATTTGCTCTCTCCAGCCTCTCACATGTGAGGATTTGCTGCTTTTCTTATGTAAATTGAGTATTCTGTGGCTTTTATCAACGCGTCGTCTTTGGCTCTGGGAAATTAGACAATAGGTGTTGTCTCATCGCGTATGCAGACGTGATAAGCATACATAAGATTTAACATTATTCCAGCAGCGCGTCAGACATGAACCAGCCTTTTTGTAACAGTTCATGAAAGCCAAGATATGTAATTTAATGGGGCTGAGGAGGCTAGAGCGGGTCGTCCACTAATCACATGATCGGTGGTTCGATCTCTCGGCCACTTCAGTCTGCATGTCAAAGTGTCCTTGAGCAAGATACTGGACCCCAAATTGCTCTCGAAGGCTGCACCATGTGTGTGTGAAAAAACCCCAAATCCCTAAAACTGATGAGCAGTTTGCACCTTGCGTGGCCGGGGCCATCGCTGTATGAATGTACGAAAGAATAAAGTGAGCAGAGTTAACTCAGTCAGTGAGCTGGGACCATTAAAGATTTCTGATCAGTTTCCTAAATTGCAGATTCATTCTTCTTTTAAGGAAGTTAGTTTGTCTTTAAGAAACTGTAGAACACACATCAACATATTTAAGATGTCATGGAGTCATGAAAATCCTCTTCTTGTTTCAGTTTGAAGCGCTCCGTGCTCTTTGCTGTTCCACAGTGCACAGTTCAGCGTCACATTGTGGAAGTTGCTGAGTAGCTCATAATTAAGACTTTGGTCTGGTTACAGTCACACCGTTTTCTTGTTTTTCTCTTTTAAGAGGCGTTGTTCTTCTTTAAAACATGACTTTCATAATTAAATGCACCTGAACTCCTCATAGATGAAACCTGCTGTGGCACAAAGCTTAAGGAAGTGTGCTCTCTAGTGACTTGACATTATGAGCACTGAGAGAACGACTCGACACTTTTTTTAGTTCCTAAAAAAAGCTGCAATGTCCTACGACTAAGGTTGTCATGGTAGCAGAATTTTAAGAACCGATACGCGATGCCTCTTTTGAGAAAACATGCACAAGTAGGTTATTTCCTACGTTGTGTTTACTCACAAACTACTGCTCATCTTGCTTTCCTTTCTTTTTTCCCACACACACACCTACACCTCGCTGCGCACACACCTGCTTGCTCCTCCTCTCTCTGGCTGTGTCACACAGGAACAAGAGTTTTGTTATAAGCAAGCAAAACTTTTGATTTTGGATTTTATCACCGAGGATTCACAGCAGCAGGTGAGCCACGTATGGAGGAGGATTGTTATTAGCCGATTGAGACCAACACGGTACCCTCAGGGTGTGTTTGCTGTTTACTGATGCAGCCCGTGCATGTAAAATAAACAGTGCTGTGTGTGCACGTCTTTAACACAATACCGGTTAACGTCTTCCTCTCTGTGTCTCTGCAGCAGAGCTGTCAGTCTGAACTGTTTCGTCCTCAGGCAGGTGGACAGCAAAGCCTTTGTACAAATCCTCGTGTGATTAGAAGCAGCAGCAGCAGCGACACACAGCTCTCACACACTCCGCTTGAATTAACTGTCTTTACGCTGCTCTTATGTAACATCGTGGCTAAGTGCGCACGGGTTAAGTGCCTTGCTCAGAGACAGAACCAACATGTCTGGCTTTAAGCTGACAGTTGATCTCCACACCTTCTCATCTGAACCTCTCCTCTTAGAAAACAAGAGCACAGCATGTGTTGGAGAGAGTTTATTATGATGACTGTTTTTATGTGAGCAGAGCTGCAACGATTAGTTGATTAATCGATTAGTTGAACATTAAAACAAACAATTTTTAAAAGAAAAATTGTCTAAATTTTCAGTTCCAACCTCTCAAATGTGAATATTTTCCATTTTTTTAGTCTTATATGATAACAAACTGAACATCTGGACATTTGAGGATGTCACGTTTGACTTTGGGAAACATTAATCAACATTCATCGTTAGCTGATACTTTATGGACCCAAAACGAATCAGTTTATCGAGAAAATGATTGACAGATGAATCGACAATGAGAATGACGCTGGTTGCAGCCTTATTTGTGATTCTCTGCTCATGCGGAGACACCTGCTGCAGCAAGAGCTACGACTTTTACAGACATTTAAATGAGTAAATGTCTGTCTGTGGACAGATTCACGTAACATGCAGCCCTGAAACCTTACAGGTGTGTAGTCGAGATCAAACTGAAGGCCAAGTCATTTTTCTCATATTCTCAGCTGCATTATACCTTAGATTGATAATATGTCAGGCGGTTTTACTTTGAAATTGACAGAGCATTTCCTTCTGTTGCTCCAACTAACATTTATTGTGATTCGTAATCAATATTTGCATTATTATTTTCCACTAATTAAAAGGGACTGCATGTTATTTGCTGCTGTAACTTCCTTTCACCCTGAAGTTAACCCTCTAATAAATGACCCCATCATTTGGTTTTGCACTCGCGGGCGGTTGCTCGGACCCCGGCGGTGTTAATGACCACGTCTCCCTGCTGCTCTCTGTGTCTCGCAGTGGATAGCTGTTAATGCTGGACTCCCTGATCTCCCAGTGTTAGGATCCGCGAGGCTGGGGGAGAGACCACGCCCAGCCGCTCACTAAACCACGTGACCCAACATGATGGCCTCCAGCGATGTAGACATCCGAGGTGAAGGTATGGAAAACAAGCGCGCTGTCTCCAGAGCGTAGTCCGGGTCGAGCGCATGCATGCATGCAGCATTATACACATAGACACAGTGGGATTATGTGTAATCTCACGTGGCAGGCAGACGGTGAATCATCAAAGAGGCTTTCATTGTGTGGCAGGAGGTCACAACAACACATTATATATTCAACATGTTGTGACAACGCTGCAGTGTTTATGATTTATTTATTAAAAGAACATAAAGGTCTCCTGCCTTAGAGCAGATCCTTGAGGTGACATTGTCAGTGTTTGTTGTGTAGTCATGGGCGCCTCACTTTCACTTCACTTTAAGTTTTCACGCTGTGACCAGACATTCTGCCCACTGACGCAACAATGAACACTCTGATCTTCATCCACCCACCCACACACACACACACACACACTAAACATGAACATGAACATGCCCTAACACTTCCTCGCTACTCGTCAAAAAGTAATAAGAGTCACGAGAGCCTCTGGCAGTAGGGTTGCAAAGAGGTGGAACAATTTACGGTAAATTTCTGGTCAATTTCCAGAAACTTTTCATGGGAAGTTAAGGTGGGTAATCAGAAACTCTATGGGAATTATGGAAATGTATAGGAATCAATGGGATTTAACTGTAAATTGGGGGTAATTGAAACAAACTGTATCATATCCAAACATAAATATAAAATGTCATAGATCAGTTTTGTTTTAGTCAAGATGCCAGAAACCAGAATTTTAAACCACTTTAACCTGCCCACCTTGATTTTCAGCCCACACACAGACACACACCTGTCTCTTCCTGCACACACACCTGCTTGCCCTGCATCTCTCTGTTTCTTTCTCACTGCCTCAAACATGGATGGCAGTATTTTCTTTTTTTTTAATAAAGTTTCCTCCAAAAATCAAACATTTTGGACTTTTTAACCCACGATTCACAGCCGCGTGTGCGCGGAGGAGGCTCGTCGTTAACGGCGTAGCTGATCAAAACCAACATGGTGTGTTTACTTTTGCGACACATGCTTGTACACTGTGTGTACTACAGTGTAATACAGAAAACGTCTTTCTCTGACGCTCTGTCTCTACAGCTAGAGCTGTGACATTAGGAAGCGAGTCAATTAACACGTGGTATTGAAGTATCAATACTTAGTACAGGAGTCAAAACAATGTGTGCAGTAGAATCACAAAGTGCAGTTAACTCATTAACTTAATGAGCTTCCCACATATTAACACTGCTGTGTGACACAGGCTTTTGCCCTCACTTATTCTCATTCCTTCCCTCCTCAGCTTCTTTGTTCTCCGACCAAAATCCCTCAGAAATGGACGCGCTCTGTCCCTCACCTCCTGGACCTTCCAGACCTCAACGTAACTACGAGAGGATTGGAGAACGGACGGGAACCTCGTCAGTAATATGCACTCAACAGTCATCAAAAACAGTCCAAATTATTTGGATATACAATAAGAAATGTTATGTTGTTGTTTGCTTCTTCAGTTTTTGTCAGACCCTCATCCACCTGTTGAAGGGGAACATCGGTACGGGGCTGCTGGGGCTGCCGCTGGCCGTCAAGAACGCAGGCCTGGTGGTGAGTACACAGATTTTATTATCCGATCACATGACAGGTCTGGAAATACAAAATTAGATTATTTTCCCGTCCCTGTCAGATAATTTGTGACATTACAAGCACAAACACAGTCAGGCCTGAGCGCTCACAGTTAGCCTTTTGTCAGCTTTATTTTGGAGGGGAAGTATGTTGTGGTCAGCTGACAGTGCAGGCGTGAGCTTGAACTACCATTAGAGGAAGTTAGTTGTGTTCACGAGGACAGATTTTAATGATCAGGGTTTTTTTTTTGGCTTTTTAATTAGATTTTTCACTGCTGTGTCTAATGAGCATTCCCAACCGTGTTCACAGAATCATGTGATAGAAATCATTCTCATGGTGTCAAACTGAAAGGACATTGAGTAACAGAAAGTGATACCACGAGAGCATCTTCATGGAACGGGTGTTTAGTAACATATAACTGAACTCATAACTTTCTTTACACCCCATTTCCTATTTAATACTCTAAATGAATTTTCCATCTAACATAAAGCTGCACAATTAATTGAAATATTACCCAAATCACAGAAGCTGCAATGTTTAGAAACAGCGTTAGAATGAACAACAGCAGACATAGCAGCAGCTAATATTACTGACTAGTCCAACAGCAGTCAGCCCAGCTCGGCGTCTGTCTTTCAGCCTTTTATTTCACCAAGCTCTCACCAACCACTAAAAGTCAGTCCCAGATTTACTCTTGTCCGGCGGCTTCTTGCTCGCTCACTCTCTCCTTTTCTCTTCTTAACTTCCTCCGTCAGCGTCCTCTTCTCCTCTGTCATTATGTCCATAGAGCCTGCTGAGCCCGATTATATTGCCCACTTGCCCAGCTCCTGTTCTGGCATGACACCTGCTCTGTTCCCACTCAGCATTCTCCCACAACCCAGGCCTAAAAAAAAAAAAACTTCTCTTTTCAGTGGGAAAGCCAGAAATCTTTTAAAATACGATCCAGTTTCATCAAAATCAGTGAAATAGTTGGTGTGTGATTTCTCTTGGATGAAATTTTGATACTGTGCTCCAAACAATCATGGAAAGATTAAATAAATGAATCACCTGACTCTCTTCTCTCCTCTCTTTCTCTGTCCAGCTCGGACCCATCAGCCTGCTATGTATGGGCGTGATCGCAGTCCACTGCATGAAGGTGCTGGTGAAATGTTCCCACCACCTCAGTGCAAAGTAAGTAACAACACCTTGAAAGTCTTAACCAGCATTTCCACTGGATTTCTGTCACTTCCAGCAGGTGAAATTAAGTTAAACAGATAACATTCTCTGAAATTACAACCATGAACACCGGGTTTAGATGTCAGCTCCTCCTCAGTAATAGCACAGACGTCATCGTGCACTTAAGGATTAATAGTTTTGCTCATTTTTTTAGCAAGCAGAAATATTGAAATATAAACACGAGAGCCAAAACCTCGGCTAAACCACCGTTAATCAAACCGTTTAATCAAACAGTTGACTCCTCTTCTCAGAACCTTCGCTTGTTTGAAGTGTTTTTGGGAAATGCAGAAAACTTTACCAAGAGAAACAAGTTGTCCTCTTCTCTGGGGTTTTAAATCACTTTTTCTTCCCTCTGCAATTGTTTGTTTTCAAAGCACAGCCTGAAGATAATTTCTTCAGCCTCCGTTCGCTCACAGCAGGTCCGCTGTGGCTCGCTTCTGCCAAATAATCTAACGCTGTACGCGCCGCAATACCACAGCTTCACTGTTTTCATTGTCATCTGTTTACTTAGCCGTCCACTGTGCCGACAGCGACTTGTTTGTTGTCACCAGCTGACAGATTACTCTCTATTTAGGGATGTCTCTCCACCCTTTTTCTACCGTGTGATCAACAGGACATGAACCAACCGAGGCCAGACGTGAAGTAACTGCGACCTATGATCAGCTCCACAAATCAGACGTTTACTGTTGTCCTGTTTTAAGCCGTCAGGTTATGCAACAAGGAAATAAACCCTGAAAATGATCCATTATCTCTTTTACAGCTGGTAATGTGTGACAACTGAGGTGATTAACACACTTGTGTGCTCTTAAACTGTTTATCAGATTTCCATTAGAGTGGTTGTGTGTGTGTGTGTGTGTGTGTGTTGCAGCTGGTGCTGCCTCTAGCAGCCAGCCAACCCGCCCATCCACGGTGTCTCCCGCCCTTTGCCCTGTTCGTGCAGGGAAATACAGCAGCTCCACCCCGCCATGCTAAAGAGGATTAAGCAGATAGAGAGCATGAATGAAGAGCTTCCACGACGAGCCTCAGAAAGAGCTTCTTCCTTTAAAGAAGCACAGTCACAGATCAGTTTGAGAAATAAAGAGGAAAAGTGCTCGTGGAAAAAAGACTACTGTTCCTGTTTCTGAGCTTCCTTTATCGCAGAGTCACTTTATCACTTCCTCTTGATCTCTCACAGTCATGCAGGAGCCACCGCTTGCGCTTACTAAGCCTACAAATATGTAGTTATCAGTCCATGTATTGATAATTGTATCCCACCTTTACCCTTCGTCAGGGTTCAAAGCTGATCTGTCGTATCTGTTAGGATTAATCTTCTTTTGCCCGAAAAACTATCGTGGTCTCAGAGACTGTAACAGCTAAAGCTCCCAAACCGACACGACTTAAACAAAAGAATGCCCTGATTGCCCAGATGGTGGTGCTACACCAACAAACTTTATGTTTTGTGACCTATAACTTTTGAACTTGAAGTCTTTAAAACAAAATTTTGAATTCTGATGTTCCGGATGAATATAAGCCCCCGTCCAGTTTGTCCAAATTTTAGGGCTGTCGCCACTGATCACTCAACTCAGTTCGATTCCAATTAGAGATGCAATGGTTAGTCGATTATTGATTTAAATGTGAACTATTAAATGTATCACCAACAATAAACTGCATATTGTTGAGTTCAAGGTTGTCAACACTACTTTTGATTGGATATATACGAGACTTTTAATTGTACAAGCAACCCTCTAACCTGGTGTGTTAATAAAAATATATGTACATTAAGAATTGAACCCAAAAGCCTGTACATGAATGCAGTTTTTATTTTAACATGACCTACACTCTGGGCCTATCTACACCTACAATATAGTGCAAGTGTTCTGTTCTGTAGAGCAGAGGGTGTGGTGCACAAACAGTACACACATCATGTGTTAATGTCCGTGTTTGTATCCGTGCAGTCTCGGGTAACGTTTCAACTGAGTAAAAAGAATGATAGGTGGAGCGGGCCACTGCATTGCCATCCAAGAAAAAGAAATAAGACCTCATCTCACCTGCAAACTCCATGAAACTAAAGGCCTTCATGTCTGCGTTCTGGTTTTATTGTATAAGATTTTTCTGCAAATAAAGAAGCTGATCTGACCGTGTTGAAAAGTGAGGCAGCTTCTTTGTGCAGTAACAATATCTCCTGTTGAGAAAAAAATTCTGAAAGGGGACACTGGTCCCGAGGAGACAAAGCCGCTTCAGGAACACTAGGAACAAAACAAAAACTCTCCTCCACCAGGTCCATGAACTTTCAGTTAGTGGAACAAACTGGAAAAACAACTGCAAACTCACTGGAGAATTTTAGAATTTTATCACCAACATTTAGATTTTTGTTTAAATTTAAACAGACAAAAATACCCCAGTTTTTCACGTGATGTCATTTTCTCAGCTTGTGAGAGGGCATCTGAAAGCCATGTCTCCCCAGTGGTGCAGTCAGTAAATCGCACTCTCTGGGGATACAAAGTTCAAGGTTTCAGGTCCAACACGTCAACAATGTGGCAATGAAACTTTCACTAGAAATTAGGGCTGTCCTGTTGTCCCGGGGGCAATACAGGAACACAAAGACAAAGTGTCTGGGACAATAATATTAAATAATCATTAAATATCGTTAAAAATTAAATTATTACATGTGCGTGTCATGGGATATATATCGTTTTATTTTTATCATTTATATCAGCACAAGCTCTATGCTACGTTACACGCAGGCTTACACACAAAATCAACCCTAGACTGTTCTCGCTATATTAAGTGACTTTTCAAAACCTCTTTGCATCTTTATTTCTAAAAAAAGAAGCAAACTTAAGAACTTGTTTAACCAGTCAGAAACAGTTTTGCATTTGTGCTACAGTTAGAAGTAAACAAGAAACAGTGACTAAGAGAATGATGAGAACTTGATTGTGGCCAAACCCCTTTTGTTCAGATAAAAGTGCAACAAGCACTCATTGCAGAACAGAGCGAGTCAATGAAGTGGTGAAAGATACTGAAAACATGTACAATGGTTGGCACAGATGGATGTTGACAGTTGTGGGATGATTTCGAAACCTGCTTACGTCTCTGATCTGACTTCACTTCAACTTTCATTCACGGTTTAGGTAGTTTTACTAGGCAGCGTCCAATGTGTACATATTGAAATCACACATGCTGTGTAAATGGAAAAGGCGTGTATGCCCCAAAGCGGTAATTTTATCCGAACAGATGAATGTGACAACAGTTAAAAGACTTTGTTTCCCCCCCGCCCAGGATGAACAGGCCGTCTCTGACCTATGGTGAGGCGGCGCAGTACGGGATGGAAAACGTGTCATGGCTGAGGAGACACTCGCAGTGGGGAAAGTAAGACAAATGTTCTCGTCTTTGAATCAAGTCATCCCCATAGAGTTCATTTGTTTGTTTGTGTTTAGATATTATGAAAAGAAATGTACTCTGTAATGCATTAACTCGTTTTGCCTAAGGTAGCGCAGTGAAGAGTTTTGGTCTCTCGTGGTCTGTAAACTTGTTATTTTATAGGTTCTTCTTCTGTTACACTTCCAATTAATTCACTCCATTTAATTGCTTTTGGAGTCTAGAGAGTCTTTTAGTCAACGCACAGCAAATTAGAAATCTGTCTGCTGGCAACACTACGGTTCAACGTTTCTATAATTGGAAACAAATGATATGGTTATTTTTCCCGGGAACTTCTTGGACATTTAGAGAAAATGATTCAGAAGTAAACAGAGCCGTGAAATGAAGCATTGCAGGAAAGTTTTGCCGTGGACATAGACAAATTTAAAGGGACTTGAGCTAAAAATCCTGTCAGAGAGCCGACTTGTACCTGCTGTATGAGCGCACACTGATATATCAGCTTTTACACATGCTTACCCTTTGTTTCTCTTTCTCTTCCAGACACACGGTGAACTTGTTTCTAATCATCACCCAGCTGGGCTTCTGCTGCGTCTACTTTGTCTTCCTCAGTGACAATATCAAACAGGTCACGATCACACACAAACTGCACTCTCTGCTTGTCAGAACTGACAGTTTTACCCAACTTGACATAAATCCCTTCATTCAAACACGAACACCATAAAGCACTATTATGAGTCCTCTGATTTACATGTCTGCTGCTTGTCAAACCGCACTGTGAGACTGTTTGCTGTGTCAACATAACAGACCGGTTACTTTGCCTTCTAACCTTTGGCCTGCACAGCTCTAAAAATCACTCAGATGCACCAATGAATGTGAAAGCTGAGCTCAAATCTAAGCGTGCGAACTTGAGCTCTGTTTACTCCGATTGTGGAATTACCTCCGTTAGGATGATCACATGAAGGTTGTTCTAGTTTATGTGGCAGCTCGCATAGTTATGCAAGAGCATTGCCCATGTATGTACATGTACTCACAGAGAGAGTGGGTCGATTCTCAAAGTTTACACGACCGCACTCAATGGTAAAAGAAAAATCAGGTCACTAGCAGTAGAGGGGTAACAGTGATTTCTATAACAGCAAGCGGAGAGGATTAACATCCACCAGCATTAACAGAATACATTTAAATAACCCCAAACGACCTTTAACAATTGTACACATGACAACATGCACCGGTAAAGCTACAGGTACCTTTCTGGTGGAGATGGAGATAGAAACAAACCCAAATACAGCACAAGAGCATTCAGAGGAACTTAAAACAGAATTCATTTTATCATTATGAACGTCTCTTTTTCTTTATTATGTTAAATGTTGAGTGGACAGAAGTGTTTTCCTACATAGCTGTTGTTTAATCCATGTTTATCGTGACCTTTTACCAGTAACTTATGGACTCCATGTCATAGTAGGCGATCTGGGGCCTTTTAAACATTGTTCACGCTGTACAGATGTTAGTTTGTATTTTGTGTGTTTGCATCATGTCAAGAACACTTTAAGCAGATCTCAGTGTAAACAAATCAAACACTTTCTCCATTGCACTTAGTTGGGTCCCTAAATCCAGTGTGGCCATACACAGACTTCATTTGTGTAGTACTATTTCTTACCACTAGATGGTGGTCTCTATCTGATATGACGTCCCCTTAACTCAGCTGTCCCACCGAGCACACCAGGCAGAATCCTGAGTCAGTTTCATTGAAACCTTTTTGAGAGTTTGTCACTTTCTTGTTCTTTTTCCAGACTTGTTTGTAATGCTGTGAACTAATTAGTGTTCCTGTAATGCATAGCTGAATGATTGATAAGTAACTCAACAGAAACTGAAGAGTTCCTCATAAAAAATATCATATCCAGGCACAGATTTTCAGAGTTTCCTTCCTTCTGTCTTTTATAAACCGACTCATTTCTCTGTGCTTCCCTCTCCATCTCTGCCATCATCAGGTGGTAGAAGCAGCCAACGCCACCACCTTCAACTGCCACATGAACTACACCAACCAGACCCAGGTCCTGGTGCCGAGCTTCGACTCCCGCCTCTACATGCTCTGCTTCCTGCCTGCCTTCACCCTGCTGGTCTTCACCCCCAACCTGAAGTACCTGGCTCCCCTCTCTCTGGTGGCGAACCTGGTCATGACGGCCAGCTTGGTCCTCATCTACTTCTACTCGCTCATGGTAAACAGCAGATTTCTCTCACCTGCTGACTTCAGTTCTGCCTTTTTTCATCCCGACTATGATTTCATCCACACTTCAGAGCCGTGTATCATCCATCATTGCTCACTACATCTTAGCCTTTCTTACCCTCAGGTGTGCATGAACTACATATTATGTACTTTTATTGTTTTAAATACAAAAACTCTGTTTCCTAATCTGATTTAAAAAATACAGTAGCTGGAAGGAACATATCTGCTTGTTTGTTTTGTACGATGCAAAACAATTAAAAACATGTAATTAAGATGGAAATGAGATACTACACAAGAATAATATAGTTTTTTGGATTCAGTATCTGGACAAGAAAGATAAACACACTAAAATACAAATGAATCAGCAATAATTGGCAATAATGCATCTAATAACAAAACTTTTAACTTAAGCTTTTTATCTGATTGATTCCAACTACCAATACTAAAGAGCAGACAATAGAAGTTTCACAGTTTTTACAACTGTGAACATGAGAACAAGAAACCACCGTCACAGTTTGAAGCTTCATTTCTAGTGAAGCTTTGTATGTGTTTGCATGCATGAGCACACAGAGTAGTGATTACTACAGAGTTTTCTGCTTCCACAGTGATACCTTTCCTCAAAAACAGTTTCCTGTGGTGTGTTTGGGAGAGATTCATTGTGCACAGAACTGTAATCTGTGAATAGTGGAAAATATATTTTTCAATCTAAGCAATAATCTAATGTGATCTTTTCTTTCCGTGTGATAATCTGCCTCTCTGATTGGATTCTGGACTTGTTATGGATAACAGGAGAACTGATCGTGACAGAGTCCCCAGATTACCTGTTTTCCAGTTAAAGTGTGTTTCATCTTCTAACTTCTTGCAGCTTCTAACCTTAACAGATACGTAGAAAAAGCAATTTCTTGCATCAGGAACCGTACAAAGCTGCAGCACTTTGAGATATATGTGACCTGTAAGTTGTTTCTGTGGCTGATGAATCACCTGAGTGAGGAAATTTTTGGAAAGCTCGAGCATAAAAGCTACAAGTTTTTCAAAAACCGCTTGGAACATCTTTCTTTTTGTTGCCAGGTCTGATTCGATGCCCTTTCTGTATTTCAGCTCTGCCTCTAACCCCAGAATGCATTAATATTCATGTGTTTAATATTCATGTACCTACTCCAATATCATTTTTAATGACTGCTCATCAAGGTTTTAAGGTTTAAGCTCATCCCTGTGACCTTCATTTTAAGAGTAATATAAAATATGTCCATCATCAGTGAAGTCATCAGGGGTTCCTCATTATAGCAAGTTCAGCTCACTCTACTGATCCTTCCCCAGCCCATGTATTTCATTTAGAAGCGCTGTTTAACAGGTTTTATGACCGTGGGATCGACCTGCAGTGTGCAAAAGAGATTTTGAGGGTTTAAGTTGTATTTTTTCCTCCTAGTTGGGTTTATTTCACAGTAATGGTTCTGCTTGTATTATCCTGCTTATTTCACAGCTGCTCATCAAAGACCTCAGTCATATTTAATTATTTTATTCCAAACTAATGTAATTTGCAAGCTTTGGCCAAGAAATTAGTCCAACAGGACTGAAGAGTGGTGTCCTCTCGGCACAAGGTGTTGTTCCTTAATTTAATTACAAATTATCCAAATGGACTCCTTGACTGCAAATATGATATGATTAGATGTGGAACAGTTTTCTGGTATTCAGAAATAACAACTCAGCCAGTCAGGGATGAGCATTCAACAAGCTGATACAGTTTTTGTATCATGTAGAAATAATGTTCAAGTCTTTTCTCTTTCCGTTTCTCCAGAACATCCCGTACCCCATCACCCTCCCAAAAGTCGGCAGAGCTAAAGACTACCCTCTCTTCTTCGGGACGGCCATCTTTGCCTTTGAAGGGATCGGAGTGGTACGTGACCGGCTGCTGATAACTCTGTGAAACTGACAGAAAATGTTAAACCTCCACTTACATCTGGTATTACCATGGAATGCGTATCTGGATACATTGTCTGGTTTATGACATCTGATGCATTTACACCGGGTATTATAAGCCTTCTCATTATCTCCATTCTGTCTACAGTATGATCAGATTTCAATCTGCAAATTAGGCAGGCAAAGTTTGGAGCAAGAGTTCGGTGACCTCGAAACTTTAAATTTGTTCTTGACAATGTGGCCAAACTTTAGAGATTTCATTTTCAACGAGCTTAAATATGAAATCAGCAATTACGATACAACTTGCATCAACATGCATTTCTCCTTATTCAGATAAAATATTCAGTTAAAGATTGTTGTTGTAAATGGGGTAGTAGGCTTACCATATGTAACATGATGCATTGTGGTTCTTTTGGGTGTTAAAGGGATAATTTGTGGGTTTTGGAGACACTGAACCTGACTTCATTCATAAAAGTACTTACTTTATGTTTTAATAAAACATACTTTCACCTCACAGAACATGGGGGTTTGTGGTGCACCACAGCCTTGATCAGTTAGTTTGTTTTATTAACTGACTTTGATGTTTCAACACGTCAGTTTGTATCCGAACTAACATAAATTGCTACAGATTGAGGCATCGGTAGAGCAGCTACTCCTGTGTTCTGCAAGGTAAAATGACGTGTTTTGTCAGTGGAGTCTGGTGGCTTTGGATAGATTTGGAAAGGGCTGTCTGCAGCAAGGTAAAGCACCGAAAATACTCATGTCAAGTCATGTTCAGAGTCTTTGAACCGCTAGATAATACTCATGGACAAGGACAAAGTTGGTTAGTTGAGAACGTTACTGTCCACATTGTAAAAATGATGAGGACACATGGCAGGAACACAAAAAATGGAACATCTAAACATGAACATTATGTGTGTCTCTTTGAGATGATCTGCAGAAGCTGCAGACAGAAGAAGATTCTTCATTGGTATTCAATTAAAAGCATCCAGAAAGCTGAAAGAATATTATACTTCAATATGTTGAGTGTAATGCAAGAGAGCCCGGTCTTTTGCTGAAATGTCAACACAAATTTCTCCTTCATTATAACAGCCATAAGCCAGAATCAAGACATCACTGCCTGAGAGGAAGTGACATTTTAAAATGAGAAACTCACAGGAACATTGTTAAGACATTTTCCTTTTTTCTTTGTTACCTCTAATATTGTTCAAATGTCAAAGGAGAGGATGACTCACAAATCACACATTTATCACGGTCCATTGTCCTATTAACAGTCCGGTTGTCTCTCTGGGTCGGCAGGTTCTTCCCTTGGAGAACAAGATGCAGAAGCCTCAGACTTTCATCCCGGTTCTGTATTTGGGGATGGGCATCGTCACGTTCCTTTACATCAGCCTCGGTACCATAGGATATATGTGCTTTGGAGAGCACATAGGCGGGAGCATCACTCTCAACCTGCCAAACTGCTGGTAAGATAACGTCAACATTCCACGGCTCACAAATAGATGTTGGTGCCTGATTTGACGTTTCACAGCACACTGTTCTTTTCACACTCTGTTCAGCTCTGGCTTTGATTTGTGTGTTTTTCAACGTGCAGAATAAAAGGCTTTAAATGTTCCAGGCAGGCGGATTTAGGCTCAGTCTACGGGGTGAAAAAGGTGCATGCAGATGTCATCCCAAAACTCACGTGCTTCTTTTTTTTACACTGCACAGCGGTGCCCGATTTCAAGAGGAACTGAAGGATCAATTTCATGTAAACAAAAACACAACAATGTTAAATTAATTATTAGCTTTTTAGCAAACAATAACAGCGTTACATTATCGACAGTACAGTGGAATTATAGGAACATTTTGAGACGAATGAGAAAGTGGTGGTGGAGTGTTCCTGTGATGCCATCTAGTGGCCAGCAACAGAAGAAAACCTCCCTTTGCCTTCCATATAGGACTGTGGAAGCATATCCAAACAAAATGTACTAGCAGTATGTAGGATTGTTGAATTTTTTTAATATGTATGTGCAGTTCCTAAATTCCTAAAAATATCACCAGAACTCATCTCACATTAAATAATCTGCTCAAAATTCATCAAAGTCATGCGTTTGACTCAAACTTCCTGCAGTTATTGCGTTCACTGTTTGGTTAATTATCAGTTGCTCTGTTCTGTTATTGTTAAGTATTGAATATAATCTGAAATATCCATAAAATATGTCACTTAGTCAGTTCGCTCAATGTTGTGTCCACTGTTACTCTTCATATTCGTACCTGTTACTAGTTTCTAACTTCAAGCTGTCATTATTTGGGCAACAGACTTTTAAACTTCAGAACCCCAGGGCCCTGATCATGAAATATAAAATAATCTTCTCTTTCACAGAGCAAACTATATTTTCGTGTGTGTGTGTGTGTGTGTTCTGGTTTGTAGAGGTTTGATCTTCCACCCTCTTGAGACAAAATCTCAATCTTGTGCTCATTTTATTCCCACTGTGCCATCATCGTCGTCCGAGATTTTTCTGCTCATTACTTGTTACTATCGTCACGGCGACAGGAGACAGACGTCTTTTTGAAATGCCCCATGTGACTGGACTGATGCATCTAATTAGTGTAATAGATTGGTTGTTCAATGAGGTTGAAAACTCAAAGGCTATAATTGCCGGCGTCTCGGTTTTTAAAAATCGAGCAGAAGATAGTCAGCGTTTGCTGTTTACAAAGATTACCCATTGATTCATCTTCATCTTATGATGATGCCTCTTGATGGGTCTCGAACACGAAAACATGATTGATGTTTCTTTTTTCTTTCTTTGCTACCAAGTACTTTTTATCTGTGACTCTCCGGTCAGTTTACCCTCCTCTCTCAATCAATCTTCTTTTCCAGGACGTACCAGGCCGTGAAGCTGCTGTACTGTTTCGGTATTTTCATCACCTTCGCCCTGCAGTTCTACGTTCCGGCAGAGATTCTCATACCGCCGGTCGTGGCTCGCGTGTCCGCGAGGTGGGAGAGGCCCGTCGACCTGCTGCTCCGCACCCTCCTGGTCATCTTCACGTGTAAGTACAAACAAGTCTACAAAATCAGGAGGGAAATGTTTGCATTGGAATCGGTGAAGGATGAAAAATGACTTTCCCAAAATGTTATATGTGTATTCTCCTTTTTGGATGTAGTCTTTGGTAATTCAGTATAAAACAGCTCTCTCTTGGATGATAAACTTGAAATTGGGCTGAGAGCAGCAGGAATCCAGGAGATAGAAATCCTTCTTTAATTCCAACAGAAATGGAAGAATGCTGTCATCACAGCTTGAGTGGTGAGATGATTAACAGGGTACGAAAGTAGAACGAATTTCTGTGATACAACATTTTTTACTTTTTCTTTCTCATTTTTTTCTCATGAATTTCTGGACACTTTAAGCCTTGTTTCAAACTTTTCTTCACTTGAGTAGAAGTCGAAGTGCTGTTCCTTCACACTGAAACGAGTCAGTTAAGGTGCCTCCTCCCCTTCTGACTTCTCCCTTAGTGGAAGATCCACATACCTGAGGGGTTAAACATTTCTCCTTAACCTGGAAACACTGATTTTTTTTTTCCAGCGTGCCTGATTTTTTTTCTTTGATTACATTCTGTAATTCATTGTGATTGATGCCGCTAATTAAATTTTGGGATGTGAATGGACATGACACTAGCCAGGGCCTCATGTTAAAATGAGTAGAGGTTCACCATTGTTCTTGTTGTTATGTAGATAAAGAGAGGCTAAACGAGGCCCTCAGAACGGCTTACTTTGTCAAAAACAAGGTCATATTGAGTTCACAGCAGGCACACTGAAATCGATGGCTAATCGACAAGTAATGAGGAGGATGGAAGCTCACGTCCACCTTTCATTGTGAAAGAAAGCACATATATGTACATCATTTCAGTTTTGTCAACATCTAACACCACCCAAATAACTGTTTCCAGGGTAAAAGTTAGGTTTAGGGTTAACTGGATCACTTCAGAGCTACTTCCATCATCAGCTCTGGAAAAAACTATGTACTTCTTATTTACCACCATTACATGACCGTATTTAATTATTCCATCATACGCTCAGGGTTTTACAAACTTACAGATGAGCACAAAACCCTATAAAATAACAACTTCCAGTGGGAAATATCGGATACTTTAGCTGCTAAAAATCTTTCTAATGAAACAGCCTGAGAAAGATAAATCGCTGCAACCAACTGTGAACGGTCACAGGCAGATGTTACTTTCTTTAAGGGATCACAAGACAAAAGGGTTGGGATCCACAGCTCCACTGTCACTGTCCAAACTCTCATTTTCTAACTCCATCCGCTGCCTGTACAGTGTCACCTTCAAAGCATGTCACAACAGCACGTAAAAAGTGAAAAATCATACCCGGATTAGCTTCTTCAGAGGTACTTTTAGGTTTTATTTCATCTTCAGTTATGTCTTTCTCGTTCCTTGCGTATGGTTCATGCGTAGCCTCATGGGTATACTGTAATTTGAAACCTCTACAGCCAACACTATACAATAGAAAGTTCCCTCTCTGGGTAGATGTTATGTGTCCTACCCACTTGTGGTGATGTTAAGTGTTTTGCATAAAAGTCTCCATTAAATGATGGATGTTAAGACCGCAGTTTAATCACATCAGCCCCGAGGGAGATGTGAAGGGTTCATAATAATAGCACAACTGTGTGGTGATTTGAAGTTGAGTTTCTCAGCATCGAGGGTGTTTAAGGTCTTTTTATTATGCATGAATATGCAGTAAGTGAGTGTAACAGGGCAGAGAATACAATGCACTATAGAGGTAGAGGCATACATCTCATGCAGCTTATTTAACTTGTTCTACGGTGATGTCACTGATGCTGTTTAATACCATTCATGAGAGCTGGCACTTGTTACGCTCCTGTCTTCAGGACCACCGCTCCCTCTTTGGGGTAAAAGCGCAGTAAAAGTGCCTAATGGCACCATGTCTGAAAGCTGCTGAGTTGCATTTTGGACATCAAACAAATAAAAAAGAGTTTTACGATTCACTTTACTTCTCCAGAGATCTGTGGCTTCAAGCCATCCACAGAGAGGATTAAAATGTGGACGTCTGTGGAAAACAGTTAATTAGGGTTAGTTAATGAAGTTACTGAGTAAATGACGTGTGCAGATTGTGGCTGTAGATCAACATATATTCCCCCGTGAGATTCAGTAAGGTAGGTACATGTCAGGTTTGCCCACTTTGATGGAAGCAGACTGAAATGGCACTCATCAACCCCTGTTTGTTTAATGTTGTCATTATAACAACATAACTGAACTGATTGCCTGACTAGTCGTTGAATTTGGGCTCCTAGTAGCTAAAAAGCAACACAGTATTCTTATTTTATGCTGTTAAACTGGCAAAGACAGGAACAGGAACTGCTTTAGGTAGTATATAATAGTACTAAGCAAAGTACTATTCTTATCTCTGTGGTTATACAGTAGGTATTAGGGACGTCAGTGTTTTGTGTTTTGTTTTCATTAGACTGATACCTATTAACCAGTAACTAGCCGATTAAGTGTTAAGGAAAAATACAAAATACAAGGTGCAGGTATTGTTGAGACCGCACATCTTCACTGCACTTGTCAGCTTCTCTGTGATGTTGGATACATCACGGACACGTCACACTGAACGGATAGTGCCATAATTACCATAATAAGTGTCGGAGCTCATACTTCTCCTCCTCCTGTATTCAAAGCTGTTTAAGACAGTCACAATGGCTCTCGATGGCGTATCGTATTTGGAGGAACCAAACTAACGCTAGCTCTTTGGATACCTCACCCTCACATTTAACCACACTGGCAGTATATTGGACCACGAACATCACATTTTCTCCCTGGGTTGGCAGCAGTGTGATTTTTGTCTGCCATCCAAATGATCCTACACCAAGCATAGATAGGGAAATCATGAGCTGAGTATGTATGCAAATGCATGACTAGTCAATATGATATATTGTCAAAAATGTTATTCCCAGTTGGTATAATCATACTCTCATGGATTAACAGTTGTAATTGGGAAAATATGAGTCTTTTTCCCAGCAAGAAATGTCCAACCTCATTGCCATTCCCTCCTCACTGCACTTCACATCAAATGAAACCTCAAGTCACGGCAGACTTATTCAGTTAGAGAACCACGGCACTTCTTAGCCCCGGGATTTTCATTTCCTTTATTAGCTGTGATTGGAGCCTGTAGAGAATTATGCAGATGACATTTGCCACGCTGTATGGGTTTCTGCACATGCATGTTGATAAGCCAATAAAACGAAATAAATGCATACATGGGCCTTTTCATGTCTGCGGGGTCATTTGCATGGCAGTTTGTGGTTTCATGGGAGCAGAGCAGAGGACGCGTTGGGAATGTGGAGATGGTGCAGCAATAAGAAAAGACTTGCTTCCAGTGGGATCCCACTGATGCGTGCTTGAATGAAGGAGGCGAAGGACGGGACTAGAGGAGGAATCATGCTGCCCCTACATGCACATCTGCGAGTAGAAGATTGCTTTTGGTTTTGAATCAGAATACAAGATGAGATGGAAGCAATGCATCGTCATCTGCGTATGTGCAGAGTAAATCTTTTAGAGAATGCCTCTGAGAGTCTTGGTCTTTGAATCAAGAACAGTTCTTGGGCATCCGGAGAGAGAGAATCTTTTGTCTTTGTTACACTGCTGCTGCCGTATTTTAGCGATGTGGGCTTCATTTCAAGGTTATCTGAGTGTGCAGCGAAAGAGAGGCTGGCAGTGTACAAAGAAACAAACCCCTGAACATTGCTACACAGAGACAGGTGCATAACTCGTTTTTATTGTTCTTCTAAATGGTGCAAAGAGATGAAAAGTACAAGTTCAAATTAAGAGGAAACTCTAACCCAGTAATACCCAGAAAGACTTCTGTCAGAAGAGTAGTAGAGCCCTGATGTTTCATCTGAAAAGTTTTGTTGGGAGCTATTTCAGATTTAGTGTTATTTTTTTAGATGAAAATGCTTATTAGTTTCAGCCATTTCATAATGAAGGTTTACTTGTTATTCTGCAGTTCAACAACACATTTGGAAGAATTTGTCTGTTTCAGCCTTGATCTTCCCACTGTGGACAGCTTCTAGCTGCTCCCAGCAGTCAGTCCTGACAATTGTGCTACTGTAATGCATAGTAAAGTTGGCGGTTTGTGAGTAGGGTCATGTTGGGGTCGTTGATTAATGGATTTTTTTTTTTTTGTGGGTCGGGCTGTACTCATTGGCTCTCATAATGGGTCAGGTGGGTCCTGGTCTCTGAAAGCCGTCGCACATAACTAACTTTTTAGTCTTGTTTCATCGACGAACACAAAACATACATTTCAAATATTATTTTTAAGCTTGTTGTATTCTTGCCTTAGTCAAGAGAAAAGGGTTGTGTTGAACAGGTGGCTAAGATTCGGAGGAATAATGCCGTGTTGTCTCTGAATATCTTAAACATATTTGTTTGTTTGGTGTTTAACATTTCCAAATGCCTTTTCTTCATGTGAGATCATTTTGTTGGCAATCTGTGATGTCAGAATGGCTTTCAGGTGATGGTGGAAAGTGTCACAGTAAGTGCAGAATTGTGTGACGTCCCAAAGTTATTCTGTTGTCTTGATTTTAAGAGGCACGACGGTAAAATGAAGCTTGACGTTACTTTGTGTATCTAGCGGCTACAACAACAAATCCTCGTCCCTCGTCGCTCATCGCTTTCAGTTTGAGCTCAAACAACTGCTGAGCTGTGCTTTGACTTGCACTGCGGATCGAAAGGTCAGTTCATTTCAATGCAGGAAGATTTCTTCTGAAGTGAGCACTCTTTTCTAATTTAGCAGAGATAGGCTGAGGGGTGGAGGACCTTACTGTTGCTGTTACTGTTGTTTTGGATCACAGAGCCTCTGAGTGGCAGCTGTGGGAATGCTACATGTCTTTATCTTGTTTCTCGCAGTTGTATGTGCCATGAACAGCATGTTACAGGGTTTGTCAAGGATTGCCTTTTGATGAGTTAATAAATCTTTGACAGACACCCTCTGGTAACGCTGCATCAACTAATTCTTGACCAATCGTGGCAGATCCTAGATTTCTAAAACAACCTCACAGGAAAAAGCCTTGACAAACTTTATCAATCTATTAAGTTGTAATAGCATGTTGCCAAATGTTTTCAGCACCACGACAACCTCATAAAGTTGATATGATTAACATATTAGCAAACAGTTGCCTGTTGACACATCCATCAGACATGGAGCAAGATTAGCATTCAGTTAGTTTCAACCAACATGAAGAACGGTCCTTTATTCACTCTCGTTCTAGTCTTGTTCTTAACCACCTCTTATAGAAAATATCTGGCTCTTTAGCAGCTAGATTTAGTTTGAGACCCCCTGTAGCCTTCGACATGGTGTGGGCAAAGAAAAACTCCTTTCAACACAGAAATAAATCTTTAACTTAATAAATATTTGATTCCTTTGACCATAAAGTTGTAAGAACCAGATGAAGCGGCTAACCAAAACAACGCCGGGGGTGCCCGATTCACAAACTCTAGCAACACTTTCACATAAGAGCCGTTTGATTTATCGTTAAAGTCGACATGTGCCGTATCGATAAAGACACTGCTTTTGCTTTGCCTTTTATTTTTATAATCTGCTTCATAAATAAAGCTGCCTTGCCATGCAGCAGAAAGAAATCCATGCCAATAAACCCCCTGCTCCTTCGCCTCTCTTGTGAGCTGAGGACACAAATGAATGGGTTGTTAGACTGCACCAATTTTCTCCACCATTAGCTAATTTTTCCACAAACAAAAACCGTCAGAATAATTTGAAAGATGCTGTAATCACACACAAAAACACTGCTAATGAAAACCCAACCCAATTCTAGACGGTTCTTATTTTCCATAAAACCCTCTCTTTAATTCATCTACACTAGGTGAGAAGCAAGCCATGAAATAAAATTATTTCCTTTCTGTCTGGCAGCTTTATTGGATGCATTTTCAAAAGTGCTTCTTTTGTCTCAGTCACTTTGCCACAGGCTTGATCTGAGCTGCTAGCGTGTGTTGTTAAGCTGTTGACGGGAACAAGAGAGGACATGAGGATGTCGCGTGAACCTCCTCTTCTTCCTCCTCTCTTTTGTACTTCGTCCTGGAGCACTGTGGCACAAAGGTGGCATGCCACTGGGAATGCATGCTGCATGTTGCTGGACTTATTATAGTGCTGTCATATTTTTTTTTTTTTACTCTTTCAGAATCACAATGTGGGCACACATTCACATCTTGTGGAGATAATTCACCTCTGTTGTTTGGCCTTTGCTTTCTGCACTGTTTCAGTCCATCTGAATTACCCACGTGTCTGTTAGTGGCAGTGACACTCACAGATCAGATGTCAGGTGATGAACCAACTGTAGATCTATTTTAGCCACAATAAAGGAGAGAAGAGCAGACGCACCACTAAGTAGTGCTACATAGTTTTCCAGTTCATGGTCAGGGTTATGCTAGTCCAGTTCTTCTATACTAAACTAAGACAAATGTTCACGGGTATTGAATTCATTTGTAAGAAATAAACAAAATAAAATTCTGCTACTGTAAACAAAAGACATCCTACCTGTCTCTGATTGGCCAGTACTCGTTGCCTTTGTGGGTTCGAGTTGGTTGGGTTTAGGCATGAGGAGGACTGAGATTGACTTCCTCTGCTCTATGGATTAAACCCACCCTGTACTAACCTCGTAGTGTAGCTTAAGTCACGTTTCCAATAGAATCGTTCATCTGCGTTACATTTGACATCCTGCACAAACATTGGCAAGCTAGTTTGCAAGATAAATGGCTTCTTCGTCACAAGGTATCAAGTGAAGTACTCTATTGTATTTAAAGGTATGGTATGAAAAGATTCAAACAAAGTAGAGGAAACCAAAAACGGGTCAAGTCGAGACATACGTGGTGTGTTGTGGGAATATGATATTTATGTCTGCTTCACCACAGGAAACAGAAACGTCTGTGAATGTGACTGCTGTGGCGCACATAATGACACATTGCATACCTCTTCTTCGGTCTTTGTCATTATCACAGCACCTGTTGTAAGATAAGGTGGAAATTCTTGAATGCAGGAGTCTCACCTGATCACTTGCGAGTGACAGGAAGAACAATCAGCCCAAAAGGTCACATTTGAAATCAGAACACAGTGTCTGAATGTGCAAGTCACGTTTGTGAACAGCCTTATCTCTGAATGACAACCTGCTGTCCCCAAACATCCAGACCACAGCTCACTTAGTGTGTCAGCCCGAGCTAAAAGAAGCACAGCCAGAGTTGGCGGACTGCGAGCCGACAGGTCAGCCTGGGGATTTCTGTCTTTAGCATGGACCTCCTGCTGGGCAGGGAAGGTCAGCCTCGCCCTCCAACTTCATCTTCCCTCATTTCCACTCCTCCTCAGCCTTCTTTCGTTGTCAGCATAGTCATTATGTTTTCTCACTCTGTGTCTGGATCAGGGTTGCTCAACATATTCTGGTCTGTGACCCAAATTTTTAAGGTCCTAAAAAAGCTGTAAACCTTACAATGGAGTAATGGACCACTGGTGTGATATATATTTTCTTATTCATATCAAAATACATGAAATAGAGCTAATTAGTCTTCAGCCTTCAGGTGTATTTGTGAGGGCGGTGTGCTTCAGCACAGGAGCCGTGGAAAGTTAGTGCGCTGACAGTCGGTAGTGTATAGACAAGATTTTACAAACTGCAACTGTTTTATTGGTTGAAATCACAAAGTGGAGATGAAACACAGAAGAGAAACATTTAGCTTAACACAGGAATTGAGAAATTGAAGTCACCCACATTTGATCTTTGCCTTTCTTATCCTCTTGGTATTTTCTGGTATAAAGCATCACAGACTGGCTGAGTTGGGAAAATAAGAGCATGCTGCGGGTAGCTCAGTATCCCGCCATGATGGGACTTTTGTGTTTTCAAGTTTCGGGGAATAAGCTGAAGCTCTATACACAGGAGAGTCCATAGAATGAAAGAATCAAAAAGGACCACTGTGGATCAAACTGATTTTCTTCATCTTTGTTATGTGACGACAACCAGGACTTGTATCAAGTACCAAACTCCTCTCTGCTGCTGGTATGCAGGGTAAGTGTCTTTTTGACACATCGCAGGACAAAAACTTACGTTTTCGTTACCTTGAGTAACACCCGAGGGCTCTTAGAGGTCAGTGTGATGTCAAGCCAGGAGAGGACAACAGTCATTTTGCTTGTTTATCCTGAACCTTGTTTGGCGAGGAGTTAAAGTTAAATGTCCACCGAGAGCTTCTTTTCCTGCTGTGCTGGGGTCTTGTTTGTTTGCCATTATTGTGTTGTAGTATTCCCAGAGGTGTTTGCAGCTTAATATGTTTGTTGTTGAAAGAAAGAAGCTTTTGACTTTTATTAGTTCAGATTTTCTTGAACTTCTTCTTGAAGTGAAAAGAACATTGAAGGCCTCTGGAGGATGTGTCCACTTTGTCGGTACAACTTTCAGTTGTTGGTATTGATTGTAAGGCATCCAGACATAAACACACTCTAGGGATGAAAATGATTTTGTATAAACCAAAAAACTGAAGTGTGGTTCTTCTGAAAAGTAAGTTCAAAAGGATATTAAGGAATAATTGGTGATAACAGGGAGTGTGGTCAGTCAGTTGGTCAGTCTGCCAATCTGCCAATGCTTGGGTGACAATTACTGGGAAAAAGCCATGAAATTTCGTTGATTTCATCAATAGTCCTCAGAAGATGACTCTTTATGACACTTTACATTACGTCTCCCTTGAACCAACAGTGACAAGATTTGCATTAAATCTGCTGCGAACATTCATGGTCCCCAGAGGATGAATCATACTCCTTTTTAATGTTGACCTTTTCTCAAGCACCCATCAGAATCTTGTGCAAAGGAAATGAAATGAAACTTATGGGCATACCTAATGGGTAGATTACCATAAAATGTGTCTTTAATCAACTTTAGTTTAGTGATCAGGCAGTGATGAGCATTGCAGCCTCCAGAGGGTCTTTTAGACTTTCTTTTTTGTTATCCCTTGAGTGACTCCAGTACGTCTTTTGTGTTTGTTTGGGGATCCAACACAATGAAATGTTATATTTACAACAAATTACATGGCAGGCTGGAAAGGTCTCTTGATGACATTTTGGTGTAGCACAATGTGCCACAAAGGAAGACCAGCAGCTCATAACTGGGTGCTACTACAATATATAGTTTGGTGGTTTTGTGTTGTGTTTCAAAATATGCTTTTGTCCTCTTTTTTTTTTTTTTTTAACCTTTGTATGGTTGTATGTGGTTCGGCCCTTCACATAGTTGAGTGTGCCCTTTCTACCGTCACTTCAATTTGTCTGTCAGACAGTTATCCCTTTCTCTTGAAATGACTGAGAGCCATGTTCATTTTCGACACCACGGCAAAGCTGCAACGAACACTCGACCAATCGAGTTGTCAACTATTAAATGAATCGCCTATTTTAAGACACTTTTTAAGAGTAAAATCTTTGATTTCATCTCCTGAAGTGTGAATATTTTCTGGTTTCTTTAGTTCTCTATGACAGTAAACTGAATATCTTTGGGTTGTGGGCAAAACAAGACACCTCCTGAGGACGTCACCTCCGGCTTTGGGAAACAGTGCACCAGCATTCTTTTACAATTTTCTAACATTTTATGGACCAAATAACTAATTGATTAGATAATGGAAAAATCATTAGTTGTAACCCTGCACCAAATATAAATTTACTACCCTGTCTCTACTCGTAGGCCACCATTTCCCACTCATGATTGTGAGCAGGTTGTCCACATGATCTGATATAAATTTTTACAACTCGTCCAGGAAACATGATTGCTCACCCCGTGGCCCGCTTTCCATTTCGCTCAAGACGTACGTCACTTATTTAGAAAAAAAAGAGATTGATATGGATTTATTCATGAAAGCAGGCTCTAAACAAGCAGCAAACATCCTTATTTATCATACTGTCCCCCACAGCCATACAATTTAGAGCAATCAGTTTCCTCAATTGTCTCTGTTATAGAAAGTAAACATTGTTGTTATTCCACCCCGAAGGCCACGCTGTTCCTTTTCTCACAAACACACATGTTCACACAACACGCCACACTCTCCTTATTGCTGTTTATTACCCCGCTCACACATACAATCCA
The DNA here is from genome assembly GCA_036365135.1 of Miichthys miiuy. Lineage (NCBI taxonomy): Eukaryota > Metazoa > Chordata > Actinopteri > Sciaenidae > Miichthys > Miichthys miiuy. The sequence continues at coordinate 24,566,309 of CM071611.1, read as the reverse complement.
GGCAGCTGTTCAAGGCTGAATCTCTCTCTTACTTAAGATCAACAGTAAGAGGTATGTTTTTATACGCCTGGGTACTTCACCGTCTTCATGGGATTTTTAAAATGCGGTAATAAAGCAGCGTGTCCTTGTTTTTATTTGACATTTAATTTGAGCATTTTTCTTCCACGTGCTGTTTTGTGCATTTATGTCCTCGTTCAGCATTTTCACGCTGACATCCACGTTTACGGAGAGCGTGCTTTGCATGGTTTGGATCATTTAGTGCTTTAGTGATCATGCAGCTGCTTGTGACATGAGTGGAGTCAAGAGCACCTGTGAATACCCCCCCGCCCCAATCGCTGCTTTGCTTTGGTCAGGTAGTTCTTCAATGCCTGATGAAGGGCAGCATGCAGACACATCTGCTGTAACTATAGGGTGTAGGTTTAAAGAAAGCTTGAAATGAACAAAAACAACTTTTGACCAGATGACTTTTGCAAGTCACTAGCAGTACTGCTACTAAATATTTTATTTTTTTCAACCCGTCTTGGCAATGGTGCAGGTGGTTTTCCATATGACAGGACATCCTGGAAAAGGTGTTGTTCACCTTGATAACATGTTGAAAACTAAAAGATACCAATATATTATTTCTATATTGCTTAACTAAACTAAACTGCTTAAATTTATTCACCTTGCTTCTTAGCTCTCTTTTCTAACCATCTGCGATTCAGTTTTCACAGCAGCAGGTGGGCTGAACTGTCGTCTCATCTCTCTCACGTCTCAATTTGGATACTTCTTTTAGTACACTTCTGTATAGTCTACACTTTGTACTGTGTCCAGCATTCCACACTCAAGTGTCTGACTGTTAAGAGTGCACCATCTAGGCACTTACAGTACACTGCATTTTTACATAACTGACAGCGTGAACACACTTATGTACTCTAAGTATGAGTATGGAAGCATGCATATTGAGACACAACAAATCTTTCTCTCTTTGTCTGACAGCTCGTGAGGGTAGAGTGAGGGGACATTGTCCACTAATTAATCAAATTAATCAATATGGTTCTCCTGCACAGATAAAAAGTATAAAAAATGCCCAAAGGTACTAATAATACTTTAATATACCCGGGCGGACCTGCCTAAGTAAAGTGTTTTTGTTTGAAACACTGAATAGCCCTAGAGCAATAGTGCCAACACCACCACTAACAAATTCTCACTAATTCTGTGACAAAAAATATTATTGTCTACAGTTGTAGCACAAAAAAATGCTGGATAGCTTTTAATGTGAAGCAGAAAATGAATTGCTTTAGCAGTCAACATAGCTCAAATATGGTGCTAATATGGCTGTAAAGCAATCACTGAACAGCAACCATAATTATATCTGTGAGTATGAACAGGAGCAAAATACAATGCTGCCGAGAGCTGAGCTTTCTCTTCAGTCACACATGCTGAGGCAATCAGTTCAGTGCAGGACGCGACCACTCAAAGGTCTGAGCTTTTTCTAACTAAACACAAACCACTTGGTGTAAGGCTTTAGTATGTTTTATATTATCTGTCTCTTGTTTCTGACTCAGTGTAACTCCCTAAAATAGCTTATTCCTGGTTAAATAAAAATTAAATAAATAATCATCACGGTCCAAATTGATTACAGACCCTCCAGCAGACTGTCACCTCCTGATTAAATGAATTCACACACACACTCACAGGAAGAGTAATGACAACTTCCTGTTACCTTGTATTTTCATAATTTCAAACAACCATGAGCCACCGCAAATTGAAATGGTAACTTTGATGAGTGTACATCCCATTTCCACTTGGCCAAAGGTTCAGACTACTCTTATAGTGTATCTCAAGGGCTGAAATAATCAATTTTATTTCCTAAGAAATGCTATTTGTAGAGGATCTAGAAGGAATAGTTTAGCGAGGACGGCAGAGCCAACCCCTCCAACAAAAGCTTGTAACTGCAGAGCAAGGTAAAGTTTGTACTTTTCTGCAAGCCCCACTAGATGTACCCTCTCCTCAGGCTCACATAACATGTTTTTTTAGCCAAGTTCAAATTATTTTTATTTGGTGCCGGAGTCGTGATGACTCGTATTGGCTTGAGGTAAGTATATATTAAATTAAGGTACATTCCACAACACTACACTTTCCTCTGTAACAGCAAAGTCAAGATTGCTAAGTTGTTGAGAGAACATACTGTTTTAATGTTAACGTTTTAGGGTTGTGGTTAGGGCAAAATGCTAACATTAGCATCCATTAAACACAAGCTGGTACGCAGCTCAAGTTTGCACAAACTAGTTTTTGGTCGTCTGAGAATTTTGACCTGGCAATGACCCTAGATGTAAAGTCAGTGGATCACCAAAGTTGTCACAATTTATCTAGTTGAGAACATGAATGTCAACCCCATGGATGTGCTAAATAAAACGTCAGGGGATCACAAAAGTCTTGAGGATCTATCCCCTTGGGACCATGAATTTCATAGCAGTCCATCCTATAGATTTAGATCCTATAGTTCATTCAGTCGACCAACCGACCAACATTTCCATCACTAGAGTAAACCCACTAGCATAGAGGAAAAACGTCCATCACATAGTAACGTCTCTAAAAGCAGCAAATTCTCACATTGTAAGTTGTAACTGAAGACTGTTTGGAGCTGATTAATGAATCGGCTAATGGAATAATCAATTACTTCTTTACAGCACTAGAATAAGCAGAATCTGCTGTGTAAATCACCCTGGTATCATCATTATGGATGGCTGTTATTCGTAGTCTTTCTCAGGCCACGTCGTTGGCCTTGTGCTGGCTCTGAAATAGTTACAGCTTCATCTCGCCTGTCAAGTCATGAGACAGAATAAGGTTCAGTGTGTCTGGAACATCCGTCCTTAGAACAACAATTTAAAGTGATTAATCCCGAGTGCAGCTGTTGGTTTGGAGAAGAGTTTTTCCACATCAGTCGGTTCATCAGGGCGAGGAGAATCGCTGACTCAACAAAGTGATGAAGGAGTACGAGAGAGGGAGGTGAGCCAGAGGTTGTGTTCATGGAGAATTGGACGGCAAGAAGGCGCGATGGAGAGAGGGTAATTATTCAGACAAAATTGGAGAGGAGGTGTGTTTGATGCCAAGTTAATGATTGTTAGGGATCATGGATCTTATGTTAAATGATAGACTCTGCCGGCTATGACGAGACTGCGACAGAGAAATGGCAAATCAGTTTGTTTTTCAGCTTTGTCTTTCATAATCATGATTTGTGGATCTGTCATTGACAGGTTGGACTGAGAAATAAACTCCTACCATCAGGAAACAAAACAAAACACTGAACCATCGCACGTTAAAAGAGTTGTCCCATTATCTAATTGCTGTTACTGTTATTTCAGAAATGTCGACATCCATTAAGTAGATCACCTTCTCCAGTATAATAACCTCGACCATCTGCAGGAGACGTTCGGCAACATATTATTTTGTAGCCGACAGCAAGGACTTCAGTTCACCATCACAGGATTTACACAACATAGAATAATCACCTCTGCAAAACTGTAACACCTTATCCTGAGGCAAAGTCAGTCTGGTTCCTACAAAAAAGAAGAAAGAAACTCTTTGTACAGTATGCATTCAGCCCAGGGATGATAATATAGATTAGATTTACTCCTCAACTTGGTGGGTTTGTGTAGCAGGAAAGCTGCGATATTCTAATTTAGTTTGAAATGATTGACCCTGACAATATTTAATTAAAATGTTTCTTTGAAGAAATCTGGTTGTTAGCGATCTACCCTTTGTATTTAGTTTAGTTTTGTTTTATAAACTGAACCCAGTCTGAATCAAACAGCCAATCAAGGTTAGCCAGCACAAAACTGGCCAATCACAGCGACTCTGCACAAACGGTAAAATTAACATGAGGCGATCAGTGAAAGACAAGACGTATCACTCTGTTGGAGTTGTTGGAACTACAAAAACACAGGATCTTTTGCTCTCTAGTTACAGCTGTTGGTTGACAATGACGGTGTTTCGCTTCAAACCCAACGAATCGTGCACGCATCTTTGGTGCGTCTGTTGCAAAAACCAGAAGTGGAGGTTTGATGCAAACCTTTCATCTGAACATGTTAGCTTCAGGACAACCAGTTTAAATTACAGTGGCTGCAATTTATCCTAACTAAAGATTAATAAATCAATGAACGGGAAATGATCTGCTTTCATTTTCCAATCTTTTCATGGTTTTGGGCCGACATTGACTTGAGTCTCTTTTCTTTCTCTTTTTGTTGAAATAAAAGAGATCATACTGTTCATATGATCGACAAGCCACCATCAGGCGCTACACGTGAATGAGATACATCTCACTCCACTGATTTTATTTAAAATGAATACACTTGTGATATATTTACGCACAGGGAATAAGAGCTGAGGTGCTATTTAAAACAGCAACTGACACAGATTTAATAAGTCATTCACTAACTAAATCATAAGGCGAGATGCAGGAGGGATCAGAGGGGGATGTGTTCTTAATATCCTCAGAAAAAGCCTGATCTGACTAATCTGTTGAGGCATTTAGTCTTGATGAAGAATGAAGAAGACCTTTTTATTTTCCTTCCTACTGGTGCATGATTTGATCTTTTTGTCTGGAGTGTCAGTGAGGTTTACTGTAGCTGCAGCTGCTGACTCCATGCTGAGCAGACCCTCTCCTGGCTAATTAACATTAGCATACGAAGACCTTGACTGTTCACTTGCTGTTGGTCCCGGTGAAAGGAGTCAGTTGGGGAGACTGAGCTCCCTCCCGTCTTTAACGAGCTATAGTCCACTGAGCAGCAGATCAGCCGGTTCTGGCTGTGCCAGATGAAAGTCATCTCCCAAGCTGGAGGCAGCCAGATTCTGTGGCTCCATCCTGCTTGGTGATTGCTAACAGCGAGGTGAAGAAATGAGCCAGTGGGACGGTGTCTAGTACATCCAGGTTGACTGCAGAGAAAAGGAAACCCTCCCTACTAATCTTTGATCCAACCTCAGAGCATCCCCTACCGCTGGCTATAGCTTTGTGCTCTGGAGGTAATTGACTTCACCTGGCTGAGGAGCTGTCTCTCCCAGTGGATTTGAAAATTGTGGGCTCAGTTCAGGAATCGCCTGCTGACAGTCTAAAGGCAGCTAGACCCCCCACATCCCTTCTTCCCTCTGAGTCCATCCTTATTTTCTTCTTCTGGCTGCTTATTTGAGCCGGCTTGGCCTGCCCAGCGTGTCTTTGGATGCTGGCAGGTATGAAGATAAAAGCTCAGACTTTCTAGTTGCTTGTGGCTCCAGTTTTGTTGTCCTAAAGACGCATCAGGATATCGTTACTGTTATTATTGTCTTAAGAACCCTGCGTTGGAGCCTCCTCCTGTCTTGAACGCATTAGGTTCCCTTCCAGCTTTCCATAACTGGCTCACGCCTCGTCGTGTCACTCTCTCAGACTCAGCAACAATTCAGTGATTTGTAGATGAAATGACATCTCAGCGTCTTTTTATCTGCAGAATGTGGTTGGATGTTGATGCCAGACTTGATCCATGACATCCACAGAAATATTTACGTGATTTGTACTATCACTGAATTGATAACTCTGTTTCATCTTCAAATTCTCAGGTGCACAGATTTACAGTTTTATCTAGACACTTTGCTTTTAATCATTTGGGGTTTTTCCATTTCTGACAATATGTTTTATTTTCATTTTTCATAGTTTTATTCTGCTTTTTGCATTTTCTCTCTGGTTCAAGTGTGTGTGTGTTACGTTAATAATATTTCATTATTTACCCAATGCAAAACAGTTTACATTATGTAAAGGGTTACATTAGTGGTGAAGCCAAAGATTGCAACCCCTTCACTTCACCCAGTCCTTTCAAACATGAAGAAGAACCAACAGTGGCCATGAAAACTTGAAAGAGTCTGTGTTTAGCTAGTTCATTCTGGGCGACTGTAGAAACACAGCGGACTCTGTAGATTTAAAAGCCTCATTCTAAGGTAACAAAAACAAAACAATTCTTATTTTCAGGGGATTACACACTAATGAAAACATTCCTTTGCATATTATATTCCATTTCTGCTAATGTCACACGCTGGACCTTTTTAAATGAGTTTCTTATCACACCTTCCTCGTCTTCAAGATGCAAACATGATGCCCGACCTCAGAGGTACACCTTGCCTTCATTAAACGCGTTCCTTTTCCCGACATCATAAAATCACCATCATTACATTTTCTCCTTCTCTGAAGTCTTTGTCGTTCTCTGAAGTGAAGCTCTCCAGCACTCCAAAGTCCCAGCTGGCTGATGGGAGAAACGTGGAGTATATATATATCTTTGTTTCTTTAATATCGGAGGTTGTACAACCACATTAGTGTGCTCGGAGCGTTCCCTCTCCGGCCCTTTGAAGCTGCATGATGATCCACGTTCTTTCTCTCTCTCGGGGGAGAAAGTAACCACCTTTTTAGCTACAGCCTTGCAGTCTATTTGCTGTGGAAGCTTTTCTTTCTTAAGACCCTGCACCGCCGTCCTCCTTCATGCCTCGTTTGATAGCTCGGTAACCTTCAAGTGTAGTTTGAAGGGATCTCTTCAATGGCGAGAGGGCTTTTCCTAGAAGTGACAGGTTTACTCCCTGGTGGCGAGGTGCTTTCGCCGTACTTGTCACATGAAAGCGCGACCTTGCCACCACCCCGTAGATTAATTTGACAGACTTTGTGAACAAGCAGCAGCGCACAATTGATTAAGGTTCAGAGAGCCTTTTATCAGCTGCTGTTAATGTGTGTCCAACGTATAGCGAGAACAAGAACACCTGACTCGTCCTTTCCGCTCACTGCAGAGAAGATGCTAACGGACAAAGCGAAACGTGTGTGTGTGTGTGTGTGTAGCAGGGCTTTTTTTCAGGTGAAGTGTGTCAGCAGGAATGGAAACACACACCTCAGTTACGTCAGAGCTTGTTTTGTCCGAGCACGACTGCCTGTCGTTGTTTATGTCTGTCTCCACAGCAACGGGTGAAGGCGACTCGGGTCCCCGGTGACCGTAGCAGCGTGGTGGCCGCTCCCACCGACACATGAAAAACAAACCCCACAATCACAGCTTTATCTTCTCCCAGCGAGCATCTCTATCCTCTGCTTCTTGACATGCCGTTTTTCTCCCATTGCGTTGTCATCTCGCTGACCTCCATCCGCTCAGCCGAGGCCTGAAAATCAACAGTCAGAATCTTCCACGTCCACGTCACGATGCATCTTAGCATCAAGAATTTCTAATGCTTCATGCTAAAGCTTCAAAATCACTTTCTTATGTTGGTAGCTGGGTTTTACACATTTGAAAAAAAATACTGGGAGCTTATATCAAAAAGAACCAGACCAGTCATGATGAATTTAATCCTTGAAAAGCAGTTGGCAGTGAAATTCAACACTCAAATCGTTTCTGACAAAGTTTAAACATAAAATACCAAATGTATTCATTTCTCAGTGCCCAACATTTTTTTGCAAATGCTGAGAAACCAGTTTCCCATGCTCTTTATCCCATCAAGTCTTTGTTTGTTTAGTGTCTTAATCACATTTAGTCTATAAAAGGCTGCATTCAGAATCGCGATGTGTGTGTGCACAGTGGAGATAATACCAAAATTGTCCATCTCTAAGAAGACATTCCTGCAGACTTAAGGCCATTGGAGTTTCTCCAAAACAAACATTCTGCAGTTTTCTGTTCATATCCATATCCTTCGTGCAACTCATATGCAACATATCATTGCAGACGCACAGGTTCACAGAGAGGGGAGCATAGTCTTCAAGAGTGAAAGCTCTCATCAGCGTCAACATGGAACACTTTACAAAGAAGAGTATGACAAAAGTGAAAACTTACGTCACGTATAAATGGTTTTAGTTTGGTCATGGTTCTGTGTTAGAAAAGTAAAGGGTGTGTCTACTGATGGATGCACGGTAAGTCACACCATATATGGGCTTCTATGTGGAGGCATCCATAGGGGTTTTCCCAAAGTGCATAGACGTACAGTCTCGAGAGACAGTACAGTCTTCTTTCAGACTAGTTGACTTCACTTTGTCTGTTTGTGTCTGTAGATTTCACCAGACGTTAGCATTAGATAATGCCTCATTTGCATATTGAAACATAACGTTTCAGAAGACTTAATACAAAAAATAATCGCCTTAATATCAGTAATCAATTAGGAAAGTTTCATGGTGATATCTCTGAGTTTAAAGGCTCTGAGCAACAAATCTCAGATTCCTGTCTATATTCTGAAGGTTATTTTTACACTCAAGAATGTATTTGATTTATTTTCTGATTTATGGAGTGAGAAAAAGTAAAAACCTTTGACTCTAACATGTCAACAAAATGAAACAAGCGTTTGAACCTGGCTTTATCCAATGATTATATTTCTGTATGCAAATTAGTGCCTCATTTGCATTTAATCATAAATGTTCAGAAAACTTGTAATAGAAAAAAAATAATTGTCTTAATGAAAGAAATCAACTGGGGAAGCTTCTTGCTGATATCTATTAGTTAAAATGTTTGGTGGTGTCTGCACTTAAAATGGATTTCTTAACTTTTGTTACAAACTTCTCTCTCATTTGGTCTTTCCGTTCGTCTTCCTCCTCCAGGCGCTCTCGCCATCTTGATCCCGGAGCTGGACCTCGTCATCTCGCTGGTTGGCTCGGTCAGCAGCAGTTTCCTGGCGCTGATCTTCCCTCCCATCCTCCAGATTCTGGCGTTTCACACGGAGGGCCTGTCGCCGTTGGTGACCATCAAGAATGTCGTCATCAGCCTGATCGGATTCGTGGGGTTCCTCACGGGAACCTACATCGCCATCGAGCAAATCATCGCCCGAAACGGACAGAAACACGAAGAGACGTTCTCCACCTACATGGTGCAGTGATGAAGCGAAATGACTGTTGGCAGGTGGATGTTACACACCCCGGGCCATTTAGAAAGCATTTTAGGGCACATTTCTTCCTCTTTGATTTGCTGCTGTTGGATACGGCGGCCTTTTTAGGGTTCATCCATCACACGTTTAAACATTACGAAGCTGTAAGGATTTGTGGTGATTGGTTTTATCGTGTCACCGCCGCAATACTACAGTGTCCTGTTGTATCTGACGTCTACGACAACTGGCAGTTACTCGCATTTCAAGTCACGTAGTACAATCTAACGATAACATAATTATGATAAAAGCTAAATCATTCCTTCAGTTAGGAGATGACTTGAAGAGATTTTAAAAGTTTAAAGGTTTTTAGAGGTTAATTTAGCATTTTGACAACCTGAGTATCTTGACGTGTTCTAATATTTTAGTCAAAAAAATCAAACTACCTCACAAACTAGTATCGATTTGGTCTTTTAAAACTTTCTTTAAATGTGGACTTGTAACCGTCTGACTCGTAACAGCTTGACATTTAGAGCTTTTAGAGAGTCTGACCACCTCATTTAGAAAAAACAAAATCGACATTTTATTTTCTGTTGCACTTTGATTTTTTTTGCCTTATTCAGTGAAGCGGCGCACTACTTTGACATTTAAAACACATCAAACTTCAAATCAAGTAACTAATTTTAAAGTTAGTGTAGCAAAAGACTTCAGATTTTTATATATATAACAAAAGCAAGAACAAAAAAAAGGGTTGATGTCCAAATTGGCAGTTGGAACCAGATCCAAATTATTAAAAAAATTTTGCTTTTAAATTTCTTTCATCAACCAGCTGCTCCTGTTCACACCACCAAGTACAAGTACACATGTATAATATTTACAATAGTAACAGTACACAAGTAACTTTCACCAAAGGAAAAATTGTTACGTAATTCTGATTGTGTGTGATGTGTTACTGTTCTTTAAAACAGGCACACATCTTTCCTTCATTTTTATTTTCTATACCAGTCAATCAACGTATTTCGACCTGACAGTAATACAGTTTACCACTTCCACTGACTCGTCTTATAGTTTGCAGACTAAGTACTGGCACCACCTACTTTGCATAACGGCAGTGGATGGAAACAAGCGTTCATTCACGTTTTCCTTTGGTGAATTACTCGAAATTCGGTTAAAAATTTTGCAACACATTTGTATGTTAACAGAGCTAGTGTGATCCTACACACAACAACAACACGTAATATAAAGTCTGTCACTGCTTTGGATTTGTACAGAAGCAGCAGCAGCATTTTCTAAAGTTAAGGTTTCCGTTTAAAACAATCTCATAGTTGGACTGGTAGATGAAACGTTACCAGGAGGTTACGACGCCAAATAATCTGAACTGAAATGCCATTTACAAGATTTGTGTCTCTTAATTTAGAGTTATCTTCAGATTATGAGATATTAAATGAGATACGGCAGAAAATGTTCATAAGAACAATTTTCTTTTGGTTCTTGCGATTCACTTTCAATTTTTCAAAGGGAACAAGATAAAATCCCCTAAAGTCACCTGATGGTGGAACATCTGGCTCCAGGAAAACTCAAAACGAAACGCTGAACTTGTTTTGACACAGAGAATATTTATATTTTAATTTATGTTTTAAAGTGTTTTTTTTTTTTTTACTGTCTTCATATTTCCGTCTGTTTGTGAGAGCAACAACGAGCCAGGATTTGATAAGAACGCAGATTGATGAGCACAATGAGAATCAATCACAAATTATCTGGTACTCAACCCCAAAAATAAAATATATCAACCTTTAGTTGTACTGTCTGTGTGTAGGAGCTCTTTTTTCTCGTCTTTAAAACTTTTATTTTTTTTGATCCGATTCTTTTTTTTAAATGTGTTTTTATGTTTTAATGTATTCATTAAATTAATGTTTAATGATATTTTTGTTAATAGTTCTTCTTTTTCAACGGCATGCATTTTTAAGACTTACAATTAACTTTGAAAATGTTACTTTGCTTTAATTACCGAGAGGCTCTGCATGTAATATAATGCAATATGTATGTAATATAAAACACAGGTTTTAGTTACAAGCTATACTGTAGGTATTATATTCATAAAATCAACCCCATCCACCTGCTTTAATAAGCAGACAAATATCAACATGTACTGTAAGTTCGTTCTAAAGCTTCTGTACTGTTGTGCGTCGTCTGTGTTCATGTGGCAGTAGGAGGATTTCGATTTTCATCGTTTATCGAAAGAAATTCAAGTATTTATCAGTGAAAACTGGTAAAAACCGAAAGCTATGAGCCTTATGTGTAAAGTATTTGTAACATCACACTTGGAGTTTGTGTATATATCTGTTTGTTGCACATGTAAATGTCACAAAAATGTTTCATCTGCTGTAAAATGACAAAAACACCCATTGTTCTCAATGGATGGAATTTATGTGCTAAACAGTTTGAATGAGATTTTCCCCACTGGACACTTTAAGAGAAAGACGATGATGATGATGATGGTGTGCAGCTACCCAAAGAAGACTGATGCTCATTTAAAGGCTGCATTTATTCATGATTTTAACTGTCACTTAATCAATTCTGTACTTTATATAATCAACCGATCAATAGTTCAGTTCACCAGAACGAGCCCAACACGTCATCTTCCAGTTCCAGATTGGACAGACTAAAACCTACAAGTGTTTATTGTTTGATAAATAACTTAAAACAGATAACACATTTTCATCTTAGCAGTCTTTCATGTCATATTCCTCGCTCAGAATAAATAACATTGAAAGTATCCATGTGTGCGCTTTACTGTCTTTTTTTAGGTAGCTGCCGGAAGTATTTCTTGTTTTTCTGGTACTTGTTGAGTAACAGTGAATGCAGATGCCATTCAGTATGAAAATAAATCATACTATTTTCACAGTCACTAATGGCATTAATTTGCATTTTCTTTTGCTGTATTGCTCTATATTTGGTTAAAATTTGCGATATGTGACTTGGTTTTGTTGTGTCAACCCAACATGGACCATCAACGATGGTCATGGTTTGACTTTACTCTTCATACAAACTGAAACATATCCAGAAATTAAATTTTGAAGATGCATAGGACAGAAAAGACAACTGTGTATCAGTGAAGCTCAACTACTGTCTTCAGTTTGGTTTGGCAGTTGTTACAGCAGCTAATCTAACACAGCCAATCATAGTCCCGCCGCTGTCAAGTCATTCAAAGACGCTCGAAGGAGGAAGTAAAGCTCAGCTACAGTGCAGTCTCTAATCAGGCAGACCTTGACTGAATGAAGAAGCCTTAAGATTTTTATTTTTCAAGGTGAGCAAGGCGCAAATGACCTTAAACATAAGCTAATGTAACGTTAGGTCACAGATAATCGACGGCAGTTAAATCACGTGAGGGGAAACATGCCGTATGAGGTGGTTCGTAAATGACAAGAGGGCTCAGCCTCCGTTGTCTTACATTCTTTATTACTGACTTTATTGCAGTGTTGGCGCCAGAAAACCAACACTGGAGGTTGCAAAGGTTACCTGCTTGACCTTTTACTAGTTATGCCCACACTGCCATGACAACAAGGTCTTAAAGAAGTAAGTGTGTCTCTCCTTTAAACACTAACAAGCACATTGAAACACCCCAACGTCTTCTAATCAGTGCACAGTCTGAACCTCAATACAATTCTCCTTTAGAGTTATTCAGCAGATGATTTAACAGTAACTCAGTAATTTTACATTTCAGTAATTTTCTAACACACTTAGTTTTTCCAGTTTTCCTGCACTCTGTTAAACCAGTATTGATCCGTTTCTTGAGTCACCTCATAGTTTCGTGTCAAGTGTCTCGTTTTACCCGCTTCGCATGGAGAGGGAAGATTACTTCTGTTAATTTATGCGTCATCTCAGCTGGGGTGGATCACGGTTAGAGGTCAGAAAATGAAATGCTGACTTGTTTGTTGAAAACCAGATTAAATGTTGTCAACAACTCCCTAAATTACGACGCCACGATGAATTCATGAAGGAGTCGTGTCTCAGTTACACCCAGGATTACCAGACTGGAGGAAGGCCACTGGGAAATAAATGTTTGCTCCAACTTAGTTTTTCCAATTATTTTAACCAGCCACAAACTTGTAATTGACTCTCAGAAAACTCCACCGAGAATTTCAGACTATATTCATGGTCTTTGTGCACAGAACATCCCCATTAATGTATCTTTGGATTGTCGTTAAAGCTCTGATAAAGTGTAAACATTAATATGAAATGTGCTAATCTGTCAAATTTGTCATTTCCTTTCATTATTGTGCAAAATATCAGAAATACTGTCAGTAGTAGCTAACCACATAAAGGCAAACTGTTCAACCTGTACTGTCAGTTTGTGTCAGACTGTGAATAAAGGACCTTGGAGCGCCAAGTTTGTATTCTTCTTCTCTGTATCCTCTGGGGTGCAAACGCTTTTCAACATTTGCCGCACATGCAGCCTGACTAATCCTGTTTTCTGCCTAATTGATAGAAATGAGATGGAGGCCAGTTGGATTGGGACGGAGAGAAAAAGGTCTGTTGGGGCTAATTTTCCTCCTTAAAGCTCAGCGCTGCACTTACGGCCAGCCAGAGATGGAATTACATTAACCCGTGTGGGAGCAGGGCGAGTCTCTAATGTAAACCCATGTATTCCAGCAACAGCACCATGCATTTTAGATGAGCTGCTCATTATAGACCACGTGCATTCCTGCATTTATCTTTACAATGGTGAAAATACCCTATAGAGTGCTGTAAAGGAATATGGAATTGTTTTATTGGTTTCCCTCTTGAGTTCTTGCTGCAGGGTTTTACAGTACCGTATCACGTTGGTCTTCTTTTGCCCCCTTTTCTAAGCACAAATAGTTTCCATCTTTTTTTTCTGCTTATTATCGTCTCAGCAAAGAGGCCAGAAAACACTTTGATGACACCTATTCAGCACTTCCTTTTGATGTAAACTGAGCGCCGTTCAGGTCTCACAATGCAGAGTCTGTTTGAGGCAGCTACGTGATACGGGACATTAAAAAGACTCTTTATGAAATTGTGTTTCTGTGACGAACCGCAACAGTTTAAACTACCAATTCTAGTATAGGTAGTTGCAGTAGTAATAGTAGTGGCAGTTTATAAGTACTAGAAGGTTGTTAGGTGTTAAAAAGTTCATCTAGTCCTGTGGATCCTCCTCCTGGGACTCAAGAGATCTCTGCAGCAGACATATTGAACAAAATGACAAATGGTTATGGCCCTTTGTCCTCTGACTCAACCTCATTTCCTCATAGACAGCTGAGTAAACTGCTGCCAACTGTAGCTGCTGTTAGCTCAGTTTGTTAGCTCCAGGGGGGTGTTAGTGTTTGTACCACAGGGGTTTTGGACCACCGGGAAGAAGAGAAAGTCTTCAGGTCTGGGGTGTTGAGGAATGCCGATGGGGAGTGGAGCCGGTGTCGTGCCAGAACCGGAGCTGGGCAAGCGGGCAGTGTAACAAGAAGAGGATGTTGACTGAGGAAGCTAGTACTAGCCGTACTCTTCTATGTCAGCTGCACTGCGTTCTGGAGAAAAGAGAACCTGATCAGAAAAATAAATGAATCATTGATTCATTGCCTAAAAAAATAAGACACAGAGCGCTCAACTCATGATAAGACTCTAAAGACTGTTTTTCTTAACTTCCCTAAAGTATACAAAGAACGTCTAATCTCCCACAACCTTTCCTCCTGCCTCAGAGATGCCTTGAAAAACTGTCATAATAAAGGATGCCGTTGGAAAACTTTAGTTTCTTTCCAACAAATACAAGTCTAGTATTAGTACATAGCCTTTGATCATATGCCTAAACATAACATACTAGACAGCATCCTTCGTCATGTATACGGCACTGTGAGATCAGTCTCTTTATGATTCTTTACAGGCTTGTTAAAACGCAATACTGAAATCTCTGAAGAGGTATGGGAGGCAATTCTTTATGAAATCCACCAGACATAACTTAGTACAATTCAAAATAGTTCACAGACTTTATTCAGTCCAGACTTCATACCATATACCCCAACACCTCCCAAAACATCAATTCTGGTCCTAATCCAAAGTTAAATTCCTTTTGGACTCATATTTGACTATATATCCAAGACCTTTAGCACCAGATCCACTTGGTCAATCTTTCCATTAATAAATGTGAGGGCTAAGCCATTTCCCTCGGTACACTGTTGGCCAAACGGCGTATTTTTAGAGAGTGGGGAAATGTGCTTCATATGGAGGGTCTTTGCTATAAGCTAACTAATAGAGATAATATCTTTCTGAAAACATGGCATGACCCAATTTCAGTGTTTCTTTGACTTTTACGCTTACCACCTCAGAAATATCAGGTTTTCCAGACACCACCACCATGACTGATATTAAGAATACAGAAGCATAGGAAGATGGTGCTGCTCAAAAAAAGGTCTTTGGGTTAATCCTTTAACTCAGGGGAGTGTTAGATTTCATTAGCTTGTTGGCTAATCTGACAAATGAAATACCAAAAATAAATCATGCTCATTAATCTTCTAACATGGATTAAATGGTAGACTTTTCTAACGTGAACCATGATAGTGAAGACAAGGGGTGTTTGGCCAATGCCCTCAATGACGCTCACGCCTACAGGATGCCGACTGCAGTTCACTTAACGCCCAACATATCATCCCTCAGCACTGACCTGTCCAGTTTTTCCACCTGAGGTGTCTCACCTGAAGCTGTTAGTGAGCTCAACAGATGCCTGTGTGAGCGAGTGTAGCGCCCGCTGTTAGCTCGAGACTGTTGAAAAGCTGTCAGACTCTTTGTTAAGGATGAAGCTGAAATATTTTTGCGGTTTTGGAGAGCAGGCAGTTCCCTGACGGCTCTTAGAAATATGCAGCCGCACCACCTTTTTCACTGAAAACAGAAGATAAGCAGAGCTTCCCTGTGGACACTCAGCTTAAAGGATTCTCTGCTCTTATTTCTCATCTTTGGAAAGATGTTTTCCATTTCAAAACTCAGAGAGAGAGTCAAGCCGAGCCGGGAATAATGTATATTTTCTGTTTAAGAGGATGATCCTTCAGCAGTGGTGGGTGGCTCGCCATGAGCAAAACGGCCAATCGCTCTCTAATTGAAAAGCAGAAGTCACACACAGATGATTGAACACGGACATGTGCAGCTTCAGGACTTTCTCCAGTAGTTTTTCAGCTGTTGAATGATTATGGTAAATGGACTGTACTTACATAGCGTTATGGTTCACATATTTATACTGGACACTGCCCAGTAGAACCAGTCTACTCTCGGCTGAGTAACAACTGCACGTTCGGCTCTGTGGGTCTTAATGGGTTGAAGGATGAAGACCATAAGATGCACCTGGCTGACCACAAGATGTAAAAGAAAACGTGATCATCAGACCAGGACACCTTCTTCCATTGCTCCATGATCATGTTCTGATGCCCACGTTGGCGTTTTCGGCAGTGGACAGGGATCGGCGTGGGCACCCTGACTGATCCCATGACCCTGTCACTGGTTCACCACTTTTCCTTCCTTGGACCACTTTTGATAGGTGCATCTATAGATGATGATAAAAAGCATTCTTGGTTATGTTCTTAATATGAAAACTAAGATCAGAATCAAAGATACCTCCCAGGTTTTTTTACTCGTTGATGGAGGTTTGCTGTCAGTGTTTGCAGTTACATATTTAGTTTCTTTCTCTGAGCTTCAGTACCAAGAACCAAAACTACAGTTTCGTCCTGGTTGACATAACGTCACTGTCCAAAATGTAGGGGAACAGGCGGTTTTAGGGGCAACAAGTACGCTATTTATCGGATCTCGAGTGCGCTCCTCGTTCATCTGAAACAAGCGATTTAGGACAAGTTAATGGACGATTAATAGATTTGTTCTGATTATTATTAGACGTCCGGCCTTTAGCTTTGTTGACCTCTCCTCCAGAAGGTTAGTTCTGCACATGTAGCACTTGACGACATCCAAAGCTCTTCACATAATGAAGATGATCAGTTACTAATCAGCCCGCTGTCATTCTATATGCTGGATTACATAATACCAATTGAAAGTGAGCCACAGACCACGGGAGGTCAGTTGTTATTCGTACTGTTATTCATGCGGGCTCTTCAGTTCCCATCATGGAGGGTTCTCCAGCTGCATGCGCAGGACAATCAATAATGAGTCCATTAACAAGCTGCCCTTACAGACCCCGAACAGAACTTTCTGCATTTTAAGGGTCATCTCTCAGCCTCTCTCATGTTGATTGTCTGTGACTACATTAAAATTCAAGCTCACAGCTCACACAGTCGTAACATGAGCAGGATTTTACTTGACTTATGTAACATGCAGGGAGGTTGTTTTCATTTAATTGCCGTGGAATCGATATTTTACGCCCTTTTTTTTTTTTTTTTTAACTTTGCAAAGTGCAACTTTGGATGATTTATATAAAAAAGATAAAGGCGAGAGGAAAACTGAGGAGATCAATTCATGGAAAAATGAGAGAAGGCAAGATGCAACTTCAACAAGTATTTCTAGCTAATGATAAAGCTCGTTAAGAGTTAGAGCTAAATGTAGCTTAATAAACCTTTATATATGTAAAGAGTCAGGTGATTTAGAGACTTTTTGCACAGGATTTTGGGTTTTCTGTCCAGTGTCTCCTGTTTTATTTTGAAATTCTCCCCTCTCCTGCAGTTCCAGCCTTATTAGTTTCACCTGTCCACGATTAGTTCTCACCTGTGTCATATGTGTATTTAGTCTGTGTTCTGAGTTTTGTTCCTCCGTCTTGTTGCTCCTGCTCCTTGTGTCCTCTGTTCTGGATTTTATCTTGGATTATTGGACTTCTTGCTCGGACTCATCAGCCGCTGTTTTCCTACCTGTTCAGTAAGTAATGTGCAGATCCCAGCTGATGGTGGACGGCAATCTGCCATGACTGGTTTATTTATTCATCACTTTTCTTTCATTTATTTCTTGCGTTTTTGCCCGTGCTCTTGTACAGCGCTGGCTGGGTTGTGATAATGTAAAGCAAAACATGACAGTCAGTGGCTTTCCATCCACTAGAAGTTAGTGTATCGATAAAAAGAAAACATGATCATGAAGAAACAAACATAAATGTCATGTTTCCATCATGTTTTCTACCTTCTACTTTTTTTCCATGATTTGAGGTTTGAATGGAGTTCTTTATAGTCACAATGTGCATTACATTTGGATGAAAACGTATCTCATGACAAGAAAAGAAGGCAGCAAGAAATCTTATCGCCTCTCCTCAGCTCCATCACCCGTCACCTCTGCTTTCTTATCTTATTGCCCCTCATCCCTCCTCTCCTTTTCTCTCCTTTTATCTCACTTTCCGCTCCTCTGTCACCTCCTCTGGTCTGCTCTCCTCTCCTCCTGGTGTAAACAGTTTGGAAAGACGGTGTTGACCGGCGGCATTGCTCCCGGCGACAACTCCCTCTAAACTGACAGGACGTCCCTCAGATCTCCTCCCGTTACCGCAGCAACGGACTCAAGAGAGGGCAGAGGGATGGATTGTCTGTGTTCGGGAGACCAGACGAATGTCAGTCTGGTGAGACGTTTCTATAGACTGAACCAATGCAGAGAGCGGTGAGGTGATTCATATGTCTGAAATGAAGACAGGGCAGGGAGTTCAGATAAAAATGATGGAGAGGAAGGAGCTTTAAAAAAAACAATTGAGATGAAGACAGTTTAGATATATAGATGAAAAGAAGAGAAATTCAACAGAAAGATTCACCATGCTTTTAAATAAATAGTTCAACATTTTGTTATACGAGTTGGGAATGAGCCCGGGCTGCAGGTATAAGGCTGTCAGGACAGCTGTTGAGCTTGCCTTGAGCAACCTAAGACGAAGTCTGTGTTTGATTCATGGATTGCATCAAATGCCAGTGCCACTATGCTTAAGGTATGATTACAGTTAGCAACTAAAAGACTTGATTTAGGTGAAGGAATGATCATTACTGAACACTTACTGTAGCACCAGAAGATTTCCTCCCCACTGACAGTTAATATTGTTAAACTCAAAGCTCACAGCTGAGTGTCAGACATCTGCAAGGAAGTCGACCCAATTAGGGAGTGTTTCTTTGACAGCGAAGAGAAACATGCGAGACTGACTCAGGTAAAAGAATGTCTCTTCACATGTTGTGTTTTGTCTTTGCAGTGAACACATGCAGAGTTGGATTCAGTGTAAAGGAAGCGACACACGGAGGCTGCAGCTCACAGTGAACGTTCTTTTATTAAGACATGTTTTCCAGGGCTTGGTTGGTTTCTTTTGTCTCGTCAACATTACAGACATTCAGAGCAAACATTCTCCATGGCGATGTGCAAAACAGCGTATGAAAGGAAAACAGGTACATTCTCATTTACTGTTGGCCTCCAATGCAACCGGCTGCAACCAACACACAAACACAAACAGCAAGCTCAGATCATTGCACTGATTTTTAGCGCTTTAAAAGAGGGAAAAAGGAAACTTTTGATCGGCACCACTACATGTAAAAGGCCGGTACTGTGTTTTTTTTTTTTTTTTTAAACCCTCACTGGGCCAATTATATTTGCAGCTGTCCTCGCCAGGTCGCTCTAACTGGCCTACCTGGGGTCGATTCCCTAACTCCAGCTCGTATGGATGTAAATTCACATCCATCTGCGTTTGAGTTGAGTTTCTTTTATTTAATATCAAACTTTTTAACCTTCAAAGGAGCAAAATGATCAGGAAAATTGGCTTTTTTTTTTCCACCTACATGATTATTTTCTTGTAGGTGGAGAATCGTTACACAGACTTTAATTTGCAGGTGAAAAACTGCTTTTTTTTTTGGAGGCATACAGTTTGCATATAACCGTTGTTTCAATATATTTTCTAACGATTATATTTCAGTATGTAGTTACAATCAGCTGAACACTGAAATATAGTCATTTATGCAGTTGAAACAAACGTTATACGTAACACCCGTTCAACCTAATTCAGCCCAGTTTTAATAGAGATGCCTACATTTTAACTTGAAGGTTCATAAAAGCAGTTTTTATAAACAAATTGTGCTTTCTGGTAGACGTAGCTGAAACTTTATACTTGGATCATGTGATGACTGAACCTTGTGCTAATATTTTTTTATTATATAACTATAATATAATATAATTTCTTGTATTTTCAGTTGCTTATACTTAATATTTAAAGATATAAAAGCAAAAAAAATCAAATATTAAGAGTGAAATGTACTTAATATGCTAAATTACAACCAAAGCAATGCTAAATTATATAAAAGCAATGCATTTAACAGAAAGTTTATCTTCCCTTAGCTTAGCTTAGCATAATGACTGGAAGAAAGGGGATGCAGCTAGCCTGATTGTGCATAACAGAACCTCTAAAGCTCACTAATTAACATTTTAGATTTCATGTAAACTTTACAGGAGCAGTCAAAGAAACAATTTGTTGTATCAGCGGGAGCCACAACAACAAAAGAGTATTTCACTTTAAGTTTCTCCTTAAAGATCTTTGATGGGTTTGAAACCGGCAACATTTTGGCACAAAAATGAAACATGGACACACACGTATACACACACACACCATCCCACAGCTTGCCCTGTGAAGAACTGGTCCCAGAACAGCCTGATCCACACACACACTGAAGCACGGGCAGATTATCACAACAGCAGCAACTCCCTGCTTATCCATACATATGCAACGTGCATCTTTCAATTTCCAAGAGTGTGAAACACAGTGATGTGGTCAGAATAATGTCCAGAACAGCCATAAATGAATTTCTCATTTTCATGTCTCTCTTTTTTTTTTTTTGTCATTCTCATGTTTCATATTCAAATGTTAAGTAAATATATTCATTCCCGAGGGAGAGGAGGTGATGTGGGACCCGGTGTATTTCTGGGAAATGATGTGGGGAGGACGAGTTAGCAATCAAAGTGCACACAGTGTTGCTTCTTTATGGCAGAGACACTGTGTTTTGTCTTTCTCGCTCTGGATTTGTTCACTGAAGCGTCTTACACACAGACTCGTCCGGTCCACATGTGAGAAAACATGTCGCCTGAACGGAATAACACCAGGATGTGGAGAGGTGGAGGTGGAGAGTCCATCCATCCCACCTGAGCTGTTCTTGACCCGGGTAGAAGAAAACCGATGATGTGAAGAGGTGAGACAGTCCCAGAGGGTAAAAAGACTCCAAACCAAAGAGGAAAGGGTGGTGTAAAGTCTAAAGTCACAAGTTTCAATTCCAAAATGTTGGCACTAAAAGTAAAGTCCAAGTCTTAACAAGTCACTCTGACCCCCCTCACCTCATATAAAACTATTTCAACTTTTTAACAGTTATATTAATAATTACAAATTAATGACAAAGATAACCTTGAAAACTTGAGTAAAACTAATTATTGTCTCAAACTGACAGTTGATTTTACATGACAACGTTTATATTTATGTCACTTTCAGACCGAAAATGCTATTCTATTAATATTGTGCGGTACCAGCGGGTATGAACGAGGTGAGTAATTCCTATCCAGGAAGTCCAGATTGAGTAAAACAACTTGTTCTCAATCCCAACTCAGAAACAGCGGCTTGGTCAGCAGCCCTACACTTCAAACTTGAACCCTCTAGTGTCACTTTGGATGAAAAGGGTTGTCAGTAAGACAGATGCAATATGCATTTCCCATTTTAGGAATTTAAATGGTTGCGTTTTGGTTTGTTGCTGGCACAAAAACTTCTCGGTTAGCTTTGGGAAAAGACTGCAGTTTTGGTTCAAATCAAGCAGCAACCTCCAGAACGGTGACTTGAGGCTGGCTACAAAACATCATTCAGCCTGCCCCAGCTCCATCCAAGATGTACGTCTTTGCCCATTTTTACATTATCTGGGACTGGCAAGGCCACCACACTTTAAGCTTCACCGCATCTCTTTAGAAACCTGTGGGTGATGCTATTCTGATGCAGAACCACTGACCAAGCTGCCATATTTGATGACTTGTTAGTGAGAACAAGCTGATAGTAAATGGGTTTGAAAGACACCAAAAAAACTGCACAGCAGTTTTAATTCTGAGACAGATTTTAGACTTTAGTCTTGATGATTGTGAGGTAGATGGTTTGCCATTAAGGTAATGTATTGGGATTGTATTGCACACTTGCGCATATCTAATTCGCCAGCATAGAGCATGGCTGAATGATGCTGAATTGTTGCATTGTTCAGCTTTTTGATACACAACCCCTGCGTTTGTTTGTCAGAGCTTCTGTGCAGACCATTGATGTATTCATGTCAACAACTTTTGCAAAGAAATGTTTGGGCTTGGGAATGCTAGCAAGTCAGAGCGACTGAAGTTCAAGTCAATCAACGGTTAAAATCAGATTGCAAGTTTTGATTTGAATGAGCCTAAAGTAATCACATTTGCAACTCTGGTCTGCAACTCTTAACAAATGTCTTGGCCTTCCATCGATCCTTTTGTCTTTTTATTTCATCCCAGTGATTCGTTGGCTTCTTACTCCAAAGAATTATCAAAATAATTTCTGTAATTAGCAGGATTATCGTCAAGAAGACAGTCTGACTGACAGGTGTGCAGCACCTTTTTAATGATGATTCAAAAGTACTAAATATCACACCGTTTAATATTCCCCAAAAGCACCAATTTGTTTTTCATTTCGATAAACTCATTTTTTGAGAAAACGCAACACAACTTTCTGGGAATAACTGGGAAACATTGACAGCGTTCAGTATTTCTGACTTGTAACTAGTTCACAGTGAATTTTATGCATCAAAATGAATCAAGGGGAAAAGGGGGAATCACAATGTTTAATTTGATCATGATAAAACACATTACTAAGTTACTAAGAGTTACTCCCGAGCTCTGGCCTCCCGCCTCCTATTTTTAAGTCTCATTTTCCCTGAAGGCATCACTGATAACTCTCAGTGCGTCATCATTTATTTTACTTTGTCTCTATCCTCCACCTCTCCTCCACACCTTCAGCTATTAAAGTTCTTCTATTTTTCTGACTCATACAAAATGTGTGCCTTTATTTATTTTCTTTATCTTTCATTAGCACTGTTTCAGCCTCCTTGTAAAGGTTAAGTTTGTCTTTCTTTTATCACTTTTTAATAGCTTGTTCTTGTCACAAGCCTCAGCCTCAGCGCCTCGTCTCAGCAGTGAAACTTGAAGATGATCAGGACGATCCTCTTGTACTCCTTCCTGAAGTTGTGGTTCAGGACGCCGTAGACGACAGCGTTGAGGCAGCTGTTGAAGTACGCCATGAAGTAGCTGGCCGTGAACAGCCACTCCGGTATCGCCCGGCCCAGCCTAGAGTCCAACGCCACCGCCAGTCCGATTAGGTTCAGCGGTGCCCAACAGACAGCGAAGAGCACGAACACGACGAACATGGTGAGGAAGTTGCGCAGGTCGTGTGGCTTGATCTTTGGCCGCGAGTCCGGCTTGACCCTCCGCCTCACCTGGATGACTAGGATCCAGATACGCAGGTAACAGTAGGTGACGATGGCGATCGGCAGGATGAAGTGAACCACCACTACTGTAATAGTGTACAGCGAGCTCACCGACTGGGCAAAGGTGCAGGAGTACACCCGTGGGTCATACTGCAGCGACTCCACAAACCAGTTGGGCACGATGGCGAGGATGGTGAGCGCCCAGACCAGCACGACGTAGCACATGGTGTTGCTGTTGGAGAACAGTTTGTCATACTTAAGGCTGTGACAGATGTAGCAGTAGCGGTTGATGGCGATGCCCGTGATGTTGAAGATAGAGCCAATGACGCTGAGACCCATGAGGAAGCCGCTGATCTGACAGTGGATGTAGCCGGCGATCCAGCCATCGTGGAAAATGGCAGTCAGGACCAGCGGGTAGGGATAGATGGCGACCACTAAGTCAGCAAAAGCCAGGCTCACCACAAAGGCGTTTCCTGTAGACATGAGGAGAGAAAAACAGGTCATGAACAGGTAGAATATGAGCAGAAGAGACTACAAAAGGTGAGTAAGTTCCAGTTATTCTTGCTTGTCAAACACTTTAGGCCTCCTAAATCAACTTGCTAAGACTTGAAACTTGATTGGGTTCAGTGATTCATCATGATGAACACTATAAACATATAAACATGTGTATTGTTGGTCCGTCTTTGAGCTGGCAGCAGAGGTAGCAACAGAGGCAAATCGACCATCGTCCATCTAAAAAGGGTAAAACAGCAGGACCAGACACAAAATCGTTGCACTAGATGTCAACACTGTTGATGTTGTGTGGGTCAGAGAAGAAAGGCTTACATCTTGGTCTCTTGATCATCTTGTGTTGGAGGATGATCATTGAAGATCGGCATCATATGTTTATCATTTGTTTGAAATACTTGGGAAATGTGTCCTTAGAGGACACCGTCTGAGCTGCCAAACATCAACCAGTGCTTTCTTTTTCTTCTGGGTTTGATTTTCCAACAACATACAGATGGTTGTAATTACAAATGCAATTCAGTTTCTGAATGTGGGGATGCTCTGGAGTCCAACACATAAGATTGGTGGTGTTCACAACTTGAAGGCTGCTTGAAATCAATCTACAGGCCCTCTCCTCTGGAAAACACAATGTGCCTTCACCTTTAAAAAGTGGTGTGTAGGTAAAATGATTATCATACTGCTTGGACAATGGTCTAAGAATTAATCGATTGGTCAGTTGAAACCAGTCCAGCTCAAGGATTTTGTTTCATGTCTGCACAAGCTCCAGCTCCTTCCCTACCAGCAAGGTGACGTTCCATGTCCCTAGGACCAGTTTGTGATGCCAAGAAACAGCACACCACCCAGCTGGCAAAGCAGCTCACCCTTATGCCTCTACCTGTGGGTGGTGGGTCCATGATACCTCATCGGGCTGTGCCCTACAGAGCTCCATGAACTAGGGGTCACCAGGTGCTCGTTGGCAAGCTCCCCTCCGAGGTCTGGCTCCAGATCAATCAAAAACCAACGTTCTGTGGTCCCAGTTTAGGATTATCTGCTTGTACCTTTTTTTATATCATTGTAAGCTGAATATCTTTTGGCCTTCATGAATCAGTCTTAAAGATAAGTAGCTTCTGGATTCAAACACACAAAACCACTTACATATGAGCTAATATTGTTAAGAGAAAATGTTTAGAGTAAAACGGTGGTGTATTTTCTGGCCTCTTTTTGTAAGAGAACGGGAGAGACAAGATCTGAAGCCAGCAAATGTAAAAAAAAAAAAACATGTCAAGAAAGAAACAAGGGCTGTCATAAAAGGAATGAAGCAGAACACAAACAAAAGCAAAACAAATACAGGGAACATAGAGCCTGGGATCAACTCGGAACAGGACGTTACCGAAGGAAAGCTGCAAACAAAAATAGACGAGCGAGCAGCAGACAAAAACCATAAACCCAAAAAACTCCCAGTCGGATCACATTCCCCTCTAAGTTTAATAGCATCTGGATCATTTAGCTCATCACTCCCACTTAAATGTCTCCACCATCATTACATGCTAATGAATATGACTGTCCAAATCTAGCGAGGAGAGGAGTGAGCGCTGGTTTGTATGCCAATCGCAGCAGCAGGTGGATTAGAGTTCAAGACGGTTTTTCGGCTCATGCTTTCACAATAAAAAAAAATAAAAAAAAGTTCTCGCCCCCTGCTGATGTGCTGTAAAGGTCTCCCACATGGGGAAATGAAATTCCAGGGTCTGATTTAGGAGTTTAACATTTACCTGCTGTCGCCTCGAGTGGACTG
This sequence comes from Miichthys miiuy, assembly GCA_036365135.1. Taxonomy (NCBI): domain Eukaryota; kingdom Metazoa; phylum Chordata; class Actinopteri; family Sciaenidae; genus Miichthys; species Miichthys miiuy. Next base: position 24,540,815 of record CM071611.1, on the reverse strand, counting down.
TGCAGCATTTCAATTTTCCAGCCATTGTACAAAACTCCCTTTATGAAACTCTCCTGTGTCCGTCCTGTATTAGTATGGCAGCTAGGTTTCTATCTCAGATAATATTTGCCTCCAATTCAGGTGTTTTCTTTTTCTTCTTTGCTTTCTTTCTGTTTTCTTTTGAGTAAAGCTCTTTTAATGCTAATTTGAATTATTTCTATTCAACTCTTCTCTTCTCATCCCCTGTTGATGTCATTTAGTGAAAAAGGTTTGTGCTTAAACACTTCAGGAAAAGTTGAGTCTTAAAAATGTTCCTCACTTTTAATGTGTAAAGCCACATTAGTCTTTTCAGCAACAGCCATTTGGTTGCGTTTGCATTCAGGATAATTCAAAGTGAGGAAAGTGAACACGTAGTGCTTGTTTGTTGGCTGCCAGTAAAACTTTCTTGAGTCAATGAAGTTTAAAACAAAACAAAAGTGGCTTCAACTTTTGTTCCATTGGTGTACTGATTTGGATGTTTTTTTTTTAGCCACACTAGCAACAAAGTTGGCAATGTCGGTCGGTTCGTCCACCACTTTGGTCCAAACTGCTGGATGGACAGTCACATTTTTGTTCAGATGAATCCCGACGAAACCACTGATAGTTTTCGAGTGCCACCGTGAGGATAAATGAGTGAAAACTATTCCATGGCACATTGATGTCCATCTCAGGATGATTTGTAATAACCTTTGTGATCCCCTGACTGATCTGCATGGGGATGGTGGATCAAACAATCGAATAAAAAGAAACATAGCAAAGTTAAAAGTAGAAAGTTAAAAGAAGTTCAAATATCTTAACTTCCGATGGTCTACCGTTAATGTATTTTACCGCCCTGCTCTCATCCACTAAACTGATATCTGGTTTTCCGTCTACTGTTTACCATATACGGCAATCGTCGACAGTTTCTACAGATTTATTTAATTGTTTTTTTTTTTTTTTTTTTGTTTCTCATAGGCAAAGAGGCTTTCTCTTTACAGCGCTACCTTGTAGAAAAAGAAAGACAGTTGCTGACAGTAAAAATTTAACGGTTCAAGGGTCTGTATGACATAAATTTCTTCAGTTGCCCATGTACGTGCAGACTGTCAGCACGCAGCCTGAAATTTATGACCCATTGCCACCTAGTAAACAGAACCATGTGCATATCCACCGTCTCTACAGAGAGTATATTCAGCCCTTTAGTAAATGAAAGCGTTGCTGATTACATGAAAAGCTGTCCGTTGTATCTGGGTAGCAGCAGGACTCAGATAAAGATATATAGATACAGTGGTACTGTTTTATTGTAGCCTATTTGCAGACAACAAATACTCTCACTTTATTATTCCAGTCACTATGACAGGCTCACTCCATTGGTACGTGGCCAACCTAATAAATTTATACCGCTTGTCTTCTTCAACGATGACGCATCGTCCGACCTTCACCTTAATGATGAAACATTTACAGCAGAATTGTGCACGTTAGCCCTTCAGCAGCGTCAGATCTCTAACAGACTGAGCGTGCCGTGGGGAGGTGCTGCCCGGGATGAAACCCGCCCAGTGGCCGAGAGCTGCGTCTCATCACCACGGCTGCTGTAATTGAGATGTTTTGGTGGACACTTTTATCAAATTGCATCTTCACACCCAGAGGGGAGTGTGTGGTTGTTAACTCCATCCGCGTTAACGACACTTTGTTCTACCTGCTGATCTATGCAGCTCCGTTCAGCTTTTATCACCCTCAGACTTCATCTTCATTATGAAGAAGCTTCGTCGTTCTTATTCTGGACGACTGCCCTTTGCGTCACAGAAGGCCACTTAAAGAAGAGCTGTAGCTTGTTAACCGCCAGCCAATGTGTGTTAGTCCGTGGTTCTGTCTTTAGCTCACTTATTGAGGAACATATTACCACAGCCACAGCCGCTCTCATTACACCCGACCGTGCTGTAAACATATAGATGCTGTGTACTCAGGTGCTTCAGCTGTGCCCACGGTCCACGTTTAAATTTTATCTTTATATAGAAGCACGAGTGCAGGTCAGCAGAGGTGGAAAAACACATTAAGATCCTTTACTTAGAAGTAAATAACAGCACCAGAGACACAAGAGTCAATTTAAAGGAGAAAATGAAGAAAGAAAAACACCTAAAGTCAAAACAAATGGACTCATAATGCTGGATGGCGCCCTGATAGTAAATATTATATATGTACTGAAATGATTTCTCAGAAGCTGATCGGATGCTTGAATGAAAAACGTAAATCTTAGGCGCCACGTTAAAACTACATCTGAAGATTCAGTCCTCCAGGTCAGTATCTGTGGTCTGGTTTTAAGTGTCTTATTGAGGTATCATAGTTTGCTCCATGATCATATTCATGGTCTGCTTTTGTAGTCGTCAGATGTTGATTATGTTTCATCGCTCACAGGTCGTTTTTGGCATCCCCCGCGGTCCAGACTCCAATACTTTGCTACTTTTTTTTTTTGTCTGAATACTGCCTTAGATCAGCTCCAGACCAGCTCTGGTGCTGCAGTAAAAACGCAGGTTTTTGCATTCATTTGAATGGTGTAGTGCTTTGTGGCTGCAGCAGTGAAAAGTGAGCAGAGCCGGAAACACAACCTGACGCCACACGTCAATGTCTCTGAAGCTATTCGATGTATGAGGCTGAGCTACGACGCTGAGTGAGCTGTGGTCCGGCGACGTAGACAGTGAATGAGTGTGAGCGAGCGCTGTCATCGATAAAGCTGGCTAATCAGTGAAATAAAAACATATTTATATTTCACAGCCCCAGCACATAATGAACATGAACGAATAATGTATTAAGGTAGACACTTTCAGGCACACAGCATGACCTAACATTTCTTACAAACACAACAAGAGGCTCCTAATGATAAATTAAACACAGCCAGTTATGCTGATTAGCCTGTTCATTAAGACAAATGATAAGATTTCTATCAGCGTGCTGTGATCTTTGCACCTTAAACGCACGTTTCAAAGACATTGGCTTTTCTACATCGAAATGCAAATGTGTGCAGCGTCGCTCCAGAATCTAATGAGGTCATCTGCCGTGTAGAGGCAGCAGCAGCATGAAGTTTTTAAAGTTACTGTAACAGCACGTCGCGCTCAGACGGACAGACGCCACATCTCGTCACCGCAGAGAGAGTCTATTTTGAAGCAAGCTCGTTCTTTCGCTCCGCTGAGTTTCTCAGCAGTGTGTTCAAGCGAGTGTGTTCAACACCGCAGCCGCCGCCGCCGCTGCCGGCGTGTGATCCTGATGGCAGCTCTGACTGCTGCCGCTGCTGCTGCTTGTACCTTGTTCAAGCACAACAGCAAACACTGCTGTCAACCCGAAACAGAAAGATACGGAGTTTTAGTTTGCAGGAAAAAATAGACACTTTGTCTGCCTCCCTCAACCTTTAACTGACATTTCTGGATCATGCTGGAATATTGTAAAGAGACAGGAGGTTATGAAACTGAGGCTGGGATGGTCCATATATTCGTGACCTTGATGTAAACTTTATTTCCTAACATTATAGAAATCTATATTTTGATTATCGAACACTCAAACTCTTTTTTTGTTCTACAACTAGTTTTCATGGCAGAAAAACCTCCATAAAAAACAGAAGTAGAAATCCCGTTCTCCAAAGTCCATCCATAGCCAAATGCACAACTTTTGTACATTGTCTGCATGACTGCATTACTGAAAATGCTGCACCAATATGCAAGTCTCTATGCCTTATGAACTCCTTCACTCGGGGCAGCAACTCACTCCAGTTTGTTTTATGGATGTGGTACTACTGCACAGTATTTTAAACCCTCACATGACCTAATCTGCAATCACACAACTATTTTAGCTTACTATGCATCCCATGTGACATAGTTCAGGAAGATTTCATTGAACAGAAGGCAAATATGACCTTTAAAGCGCCGCCTGCTGCTCTTTCAATGGTCAGAACAGCCAAGTTCACTGACTTCATGGTTCATGATTGGCTCCTGGGCATGTTAGTCAAAGAGCTGCTTCCTCTATAAGCAGACTGAGGACAGACAGTTTACCATTACTAAGTTTAATACACCATTTTCCACATTTTTGTGAAAATATGATTGATAACGCCACAGAAAACCTGACAACAGCCTCCGTGATCCACATCAGACAAAACTCCAAACTTTGAGCAGCAACCTTTCAGGAGGTGACTGTTTGATAGTCAAACATAGATTTGGGATGGTATGCAGCACCATGTCAATGGGTGTGAGGTTGCATCGCATTAAACGGCACATGTGCTCCACATGACGAGACAAACACAGCAGAGAAATCTATAAAACAAATTTATTTCCAAAGTCACAATCTGAGGGTGTGAGGTTAAAGATGAGACGCATTGTGTCTCAAATGCCTCCAGCAGCGGCCGTGTCCTCACCACTGCTGCAAATACAAACAGACAGAATTATATAAAATGATAAAGCATCCGAGCAGTTAAAGGAAATTAGATCAAATAAATCACGGGCAGCCGTGGCAGCGCACCGGAGTGGTTGAATCCTCGGGCAGGTGCGCTTGCTGCAGCACGAAGTTTCGCAGGTGGTTGGGATCAGGTCAGGCTCATCAGACACGATGTCGGGGGGGCGAGGGAGGTCATGAGCACATGCCTTCATAATGCAGCTGGCGTTCGTCGGGTTGTTAAGCTTCCTGCCACCTGTTTGCTATCTTAACATCTCTCTTTTGCTCTCTGTGGAGCGAGGAGTTTCACTATAAGGTCTCATGATTGTGAGTTATCCACGGCTAAAAGAAAAGCTCTAGAGCAGGGGTCGGCAATTAGCGGCCCGCGGGCCAAAACTGGCCCGCCATCAATTATATCTGGCCCGCTAGATGACGTTGATTTATTTTAAAATGTATATATTTTTTAATATTTTTTTAATGTTTTCTGTCAAAAATACAACAATTCCACAGATTTCACAACATTTATTGAAAAGTAGCTGATAAGTAACGTGACAAAACAGCAGCCAGAACATCCTTGCAGCCTCTTTACTTGACGCACAGGTTGGAACGCTAATTGGCACGTGCGTGCGCTGTAACCTGTGGAAAATAAAAGTGTCCTGTGTGTCCTCGTGCAACGGACAACGTGAACAAATATGTTTCATTAAAAAAATAAAAAAAACAAAACCAAACAAGGTCGGCTCAAATATCAAATAGCCTAATTAAAAAATGTGAATGCACATCAGCGGCATGGGGAAACAGATCTGCGCTGCTGTATACATTAGTTACGGCAGGTTGCCTGTTTCATTTCAACAGCACATAGAAGCAAATTAATGTTTGAAATTAAATGCAATTTTAAAGTTAAATAACGTTTATTTTTAATATAATAGAAAAATAGAAAACCTTTTTTTTTCCAGTAGGAAAGCATGGTCATGGCCCGCGATGGAATTGACCCGGGTCCAAACTTATTTGCCGACCCTGCTCTAGAGTAACGTAGAGTAACAGTTTTACTCACAATAAAATTGGACCTGAAGGACTTAGAACAACAAGAAAGAACAATTACATTCCTCAAGTCACGCCTGGAGCAATGGCAGCGTTTCCAAATTAGGTTTGTCTTGTTGATTAGTCCAATCCCAGAGGGTGCAATATGAAAAAGACTTTTTCAGGTTCAGAAATGACTCTGGAGAGAGAAACACCCCTGAACTATTAACAACACCCCTTTCAAAGCAGCTGTTTGCCTGAAAACCACCAGTAAGGAGCCCCGGAGTGGCCATAAAGAAATATCTGGAGGCTACATTTCACTATGCTTAACGTTCCAAATGCTATTGTGTGCACGAGGTACAATTCGTCCCCATGTTTTGGTTAATTTGTGTGCATGACATTAGAGTGTACAAAGAGAGAAAGCATATTTTCTTTTTTCTTTATGGCCAATCTGAGACTCCGAACGCCCAATGATCAGTACCCGCACTTTATAGTCTGATTTCTTCTGGTTGGATTGGATCGGCAATTATTCAACAGCCATGCAGAAAGTCGTCTTAATGGATGACTCTCTCGTTAATTGTCCATAACCGTCAAACAGTGCCAAAGGAGCCATTATGCACCATTACACACCATCATTACCAGAACCTTTATAATCACAGCCAAACAACTCAAATGCGAACACCATTAATGTGTAAGAGGCAACCTCCATGGCTGATGCAGCAACAACGCCGTCAGCCCTCCGTGACACTTGCTTGTCCGTCCGTGCTGCTAAAAGCTGTTGAAAATCCTTTCACTACAGCGAGTACTGTACCATACTGTGGTTTTTTAAAAAAAGGTGTGCTATCTGAAAACCAGAGGGGAATTTCCATGAATATTTCGTTGGCCTGCCGGCCAGCTGTGACCTTGCTCAGGCAGTACAGTCACCCAACACTGAAGCTGTAAAGGTTTAATGACTGGTAGGTATTACATTGCTCTCCTCATATTGCCTATAGTTAACAAGAGGCATTCATTCAGAGGGCTGCAAAGAGAAAATGAACTCTGTCAGACATGTCGTGAATAAAATGACGTTCATAATGGGAGAAATAGACGAACAGAATTAAAACGCTGCTGCTATCATCAGGAGAAGCCTCTTCTGCTGCGGGTTAGCAGCCAAACAGGTTTTACAGACAAAAAAAGGGTTCGGCACCAATGGCTGCTTCCAATCTGAAGTACTTTGATGCAATCCAGTGTCTGTACCTCACCAACAATACGTCTTCTGAGCACCCAGTACTCACTAAAGGGGGCTTTTAAAGGTGACACGAGATCGCGAGGAAAAAACGCGTCACAACAAAACTTTCTTAGAAACTTCTCGAACAACTCTTGAACTATAATCCACCTCTCAGATGTTGGTCTGTGTGTTCAAAATATAGTTAAATGCACCACTTTTGGGTCGCTCTGTACTGTAGCGCCTAAACTCTGCTGGAAGTAGAGATTTTTTGATGACATAATGGACATATTGATCATGAGGTTTGAGTGGATTTCACTGCAGAAGTGGTTTGCAACCCAGTCTCAGACAAATTACATTTATAAACTACTGATTTGCAACAGCAATTACACTTTGAAAGGATCCCAATGCTGTCCATATTGTGCTTTTATCATAATAATTATGGAACATCTGGCCAGTCACCAAATGTTGACGCTGCAAATGATTCACTGATACAATATTTGCTTGTAGAAAACTCAAGAATTATTCAACTTTTTATGGTTAAGTTTAGGAACTCACAGCAAAAGATCCACAGGCCAGAATAGAGCCAGGGTTGCTACAGCAAAGACTTTGTCCTTTTGAGCGCGGGACTTATTCTCTACCAGGTGAACTACCAGGGCGCCCTTCATTAACACCTTTTTATGCTTTTTTGTGTGTCATTCAATGGTGCTACAGATGCCACACTATATGAGCTTTGGACATGCAGGAAAAGTCACTTTGTCGCAGTGTTGTAGCACTTGAGATCGGTCTTAGTATTTGTATTTAGCTTCTATTGAAATAATGACAGAGGAGAAAACACGTAAGACTTTGGTGAATGAAGCTGAGAAGAGAAAAGTGGGTGATCAAGAAGCCGCCGGACAAGACAGACGCCGAGCTGGGCTGACTGCTGCTGGACTTGTCAGTAACATTAGCTGGCTGCTATGTCTTCTGTTGTTAGCGAAGTTGTCGACTCGCTACTTTTTCATCATAAGTAATGTAATCAAATACACCTGTACCTCAGTGGGATTGTTCTTTCAAACTGGGGGCACTAAATCACAAAAACACCAATTTCTCTGCAATGCTGCTTTAAAAGTTGTGGAAGGCTCAGCCTACACAGATTTGATTAGAGATTTGGACGGACAAATCCACTCCCAGTTTAATAAAACACAACAACAAAAGGCCAAACCTAATTATAGCTACGCATGTATGTTTGTTCATGTCTGTTCGTGGTCATCACAGACTCGCCTCAAACTGGGTGAAACTCGACTTCAGCAGGAAGTTCGCTCATTTACATAATAAGTTTCATCTCTCCGGAGACATCGGGGGCTTGTTGATTTCCTCAAAGTGAGCTCTGGTGCGTCCTGAGATGAAAATGAAGGTCACAGAAGAATCGTGAGCTTATCTTAGGAGTAAATCTCCTCAGTGGGATATTTCAGAGCAGAGCAGCCTCCCTCCCTTCTCGCTGGCTTCCAGCTGTCTGACCGGTTGGTTTGGGATTCTGTGCAACGCCCAGAGAACAGCCATCTGCTCGGCTTTACTTCTCAGGATACAGACAGTGACACCAACCCTCCATCCCACACTTAAAACTGACCAAACTCCATCTGCGTGAGACTGCTGACATTTCTCTTATGACACATATTTCAGACTTTAAGGTGATGTATTATCTTCTTCTAGAGCAGATGGACTCAGTTTGCAAGGTTTTTCATGGAGAGTGTGAGGACTACGTATTTTAAGTATTTTTCTCAACTAGCGCTGCAACTAACGATTATTTTCATTATCAATTGATCTTCTTCAATAATCAAGTCATTGTTCTGTCCATAAAATAGAGAAAGAAAATGGTAAAAAAAAAATATTGATCACTTGTTCCCAAAGCCCAAAACGTCTTGTTTTATACACAACTCAAAGAGATTCCACAAATTTCACCTTTGAGAAGCTGAATTTGTCATTTTCAAATCAATTTTAAAAAATAGTTGGCAATTAATTTAATAGTTGACAACTAATCGATTAATCAACTAATCGTTGCAGCGATAATCTCCACCAAAGGGTCGTGTCTTACTGTCTTGTTTGTATTGTGTTAAGTAAAAGTACTAATACTACACTGTAAAAAGTATGGTCAGGTAGTAGTAGTCAGGAGTACCTCAGATTTCTACTAAATACAGTACTTAGTACACTTACACTGAGCTGACGCTTTTATCCAAAGCGACTTACAGGGAGCAATTTGGGGTTCAGTATCTTGCCCAAGGACACTTCGACATGCAGACTGGAGGAGCCAGGATCGAACCACCGATCATCTGATTGGTGGACGACCCGCTCTACCTTCTGTGGTGACATCACACACATTCCTGCCAATGCTTTCATGCTATTCCACTGACTGTCATTAGGTGGCAGTAATGTGTCAGTAAACATTGTAATCCACCAAAAAAAAAAAAAAAGACATGAAGAAGAAACAAGCATGGCTGTAAATGGTGCAAACTGTGGCCTGTTTGATGTGGAAGGAAATGCAGCTTACACATTTGATGAGTTTCTACATCTACATGAAAGCGCGACGGTACCTTTAAAATGTATTGATGCATCAGCACATGAAGAGTTAATGGAAACATCTGCTCCAGCTGTTAAAGTTAAAGTTTTGCTGAGAATCCAGGAGGAAATCGACTGAAGCTTCTGGTGGTGGCTGCACATACAGCACACACACACACACACACACACACACATAGATACACTATCTGTGATGTCAGACTGTACAAAGTTTGCTTTGTTTTGTAGAATGAATGCAGCTTCAGATCTAAGCTTGATGCTCATGAAAACTGCAGTAACTGATGGTTTAGATGTTGGTTCCTGAGTTTCATTCTCCTCTGTGTGTGTCTCTCGGCGCCTCAGTGTCAGCCTCAGTAAGAAGACATTAAAGACGGTTTTGCTTCAGGAGGTTTAACTCGATTGGCCCTCAGGCTTCAACGCCCTGCTGCCCAAATTTGTCTTTCTTTTCTGGCTCTAACCCACAGGACGGTTTCAAATTGAGTTTCTGAGTCTTAACCACTTACCTTGCAGACCTGAGTGATGTTAAAGACGCTGCAGACAGTCAATCCAAGCAGCATTTTACTGCAGTAGTTTGGACACTAAAAACTTTGTGTAACTTTTCTACCATGAAATAACAGATTTTCTACACATTCGTACGTCTGTTCTCACACTATGTAACTTTGGGCTCCGGGTCGGGAGAAGTACGTAACGCTTTACGGCACTAAGTCACACACCACCAACTATTTCACTGATTTTGGTGAAACTGGATCATATTTTATGGAGAAAATGTTTTCTGGTTTTCCCTCTGATGTCCTCCGGCTGCTCCGCCTCAACTCTCTGTGATTTACAGAGTTTATGATGGACAGTGAAGTAAACTGAAGCTGCTGTTAGCTCATGTTAGCACAGTTTGTTAGTTGGGCTGCCCGGACTGTGAGCTCAGAGCGCCGTGGGAGTGTTAGTGTTTGTACCACAGGCGTTTTAGACCACCGGGAAGAAGAAGAGGAGGTTTTCAGGCCTGGGTGAGTGCAGTCCTGGAGCAGAGTCAGTGTCATGCCAGAACAGGAGCTGGGCGATCAGGTAATGTAACTGGGCTCAGCAGCCTCTATGGACATAATGGCAGAGAAGAAGAAGAAGAAGAAGAAGAAGAAGAAGAAGAAGGGCAAGAAGCTGCCGGGCAAGAGTAAATCTGGGACTGACTTTTAGTGGTTGGTGAGAGCTTGGTGAAATAAAAGGCTGAAAGACAGACGCCGAGCTGGGCTGACTGCCGTTGGACTAGTCAGTAATATTAGCTGCTGCTATGTCTGCTGTTGGTGACTTGCTAGTTTTTGATCATAAGTAAAGTAATCTGAACAAATACACGTGTACATCTGTGCATATTTACCACAGCGGGTGCTGAAATTTCCCCACTGTGTTGCTTTAAGATGGAGCAATCAGTAGCACGGACGAAGAAAAAATGCAAGTTCATGTAAGGACCTGAGTGACATTTAGAGTTCATCACCAGCCTGCTCTGCTGTGGATTACTCTGTCAAAGTGGGACTGTCGTCTGACCCCGATGAGGGGAGAGGCGCTGATCTACCGGCTCCAAGATCAATAAAAAATATCTGACCCGTTCATGCTTTGAACATAATGTATTATTATATTTGTATCTTCAGGTCTTTTTACAGAGTTCAAGCAGCTGCAAACTGAGTGTGTGCAGATTATGAATGAAGGTTATCTGTCAGCTTTGTGTGGATCTTTTGACATAATGAACTGTGACAGGACTTTGCTGATGATCAGGTAATGTGTCTCTGACAGGGCAGATGGAGAGAGGAGATGATGGATGGAGGGGAGGACGGGAAAATGCAAGAAGAGGAGGATAGCGCACTGGTAGGAGAGGAGCAGAGAAGAAAGGAATTTAGAGGGAGAAACTGGGAGACACGAGAGACCTGACAGGGCAGGAGAGGAGCGAAGAGAAGAGTAATTAAGAGCAGAGGAGAGTGATTGAAAAGGCGAGAGAAAAAGAGGACGCCGTGGGAAGGTGAGGAGAAGAGTCTGTGAAGGAATGAATCAAATGGAAAGGACAAGAAAGGAGAGAGAAGGAGAATTAGAAAGGCAGGAGATGAATTGAAGAGGAGGGTTGAGGAGATGAGGTAACCTGAAGAATAGGGGGGAGGGGGGTAGAAAAGGAGATAAGAGAGGACAGGAGGGGGAGATGAGATGAATAAGGAGCCGACGGGAAGAATAAATGAGAGTGGGCGAACAATTCATCCACCTTTAACCATTACGCTTTCACTCAGGGATTACAGGCATCCAGCAGGCTGATGGGAACACAGGAACTAAATGACTTTCTTTTGACTGATGGATGGATGACAGCTTTGATGAAGCTGATGGGAATGACAGAATAATGTGGCTGTTTGTGTATTGATTTATGGCCATGCTAATTTGTCATTGTGACAAGCGTGGAGCTCTGGAGCATGACCATGACCGCGACCGCATGATAGCAGGCTGCAGATTTATACACCCAGGTGACAGAAAATGATCTTGGACAGAGAGAAGGATGATTTAAAGCAACACAGCGGAGAAATCTGAATTTTTTTAGATTTAGCACTCCCCACTGTGGTAAATATGCTCAGCTGTACTCGAGTATTTGTTCTGATTACATTACTTATGATCAAAAACTTGCAAGACGACAACTTTGCTGACAACCAAACATCAACAAGGTCAACAACGCAAGACATAGCAGTCACAAAACCTGCGTCTTCTTTGGTCTTTTCGCCTCTGACATTATATCCATAGAGGGTGCTGAGCTCAGTTACATTGCCTGCATGCCCAGCTCTGGTTCTGGCACGACACCAGCTCTGCTCCCCGTCAGCATTCCCGCACGCTCCATGCCTTTAAACCTCCTCTTCTTCTTCTTCTCCCTGTGGTACACTAACACTCCCCCGGTGCTCTGAGCTCACAGTCCAGACAGCCTGGCTAACAAACTGAGCTAACATGAGCTAACAGCAGCTTCAGTTTACTTCACTGTCCATCATAAACTCTGTAAATCACAGAGAGTTGAGGCGGAGCAGCCGGAGGACATCAGAGGGAAAACCAGAAAACATTTTCTCCATAAAATATGATCCAGTTTCACCAAAATCAGTGAAATAGTTGGTGGTGTGTGACTTAGTGCCGTAAAGCGTTACGTACTTCTCCCGACCCGGAGCCCAAAGTTACATAGTGTGAGACGCCGCGATAAACTGTATAAAGGGAACAACAACAACAAACAGCTGACTTTGCTTCTCCGACGTGGACGAGATTATAAAAAGGATCTGTTGTGTCATAAATTATTGTGTGTTGTTCCACTTCAACAATTAGTCTCACACCGGTGACCGCGGCGCTTACGTCCCCGGTGTGAGTAAGGCTTGAGAGATTTGAAAACCGTCCTGTGGGTTAGAGCCAGAAAAGAAAGACAAATTTGGGCAGCAGGGCGTTGAAGCCTGAGGGCCAATCGAGTTAAACCTCCTGAAGCAAAACCGTCTTTAATGTCTTCTTACTGAGGCGCCGAGAGACACACACAGAGGAGAATGAAACTCAGGAACCAACATCTAAACCATCATTTACTGCAGTTTTCATGAGACGGAGCAGCCGGAGGACATCAGAGGGAAAACCAGAAAACATTTTCCCCATAAAATATGATCCAGTTTCACCAAAATCAGTGAAATAGTTGGTGGCCTCCATGTCACAAACTATTTATTTAAAAGTGGACGTTTTTAGACATTTAGGTCACATTTGACCAATGTCTCAACATCTTTTCAGTGACTTTATTTTAGCGTGGATTTGCTTCACGTTAAAAAAAAGCAAAAGTTTTAGTAAACGTGTACATCAGGTATTTCTGCCTGACAGCCTCACTTCTTTGTCAGGTTTAATCTAAAAAAGATACAAAGCCCTGAAAGCAAAGCTCTCCCACGTGCAGCCAATCAACAAGAGGCACATTCACATCCAAAAATTCAGTGTAACAGTAATGTTCCCAGTTCTTCTGGACAGACACGGCATGTGTCCTTGATGTCCATCCAAAAGAATATGAGACAGCAGTGCTCAGGTATCTTTTTGTCTCTATATTTAACGGTGGACATAACCTTTCCTTCCCCACAACTCGATATTGAAATATAGAAAAGGTTTTCTTGGAGAGCTGCAGGAGCAGGAGCAGGAGCAGCTTGACATAAACAGAAATGCTGAAGAAGCAAACAAGTTCTCCTGGCAAAGCATAACTGACTCTCTCGGTGTACTCCATCACAGATGCTTGTTTGGTGGTTGAAAAGCTTCAGAAACCCTCTCTCCCTCCCACACATTTCTCACATCGTATTATTACTAGATAACTTGCACAAACATAAATTCCAGCTTCCCCACATGCTTCGCGATGTGATAGATCAGCTGTAGAAGCCGGTGCTTGTAGGAGTCTTCCAGGAGAGACTGTCTGTTATCACCAGATTTAAACAAATATCTCACTAGTATCTCGACAGTTCGGGGCGTTCACTTTCGACCACATGATTGTGATTGGAATCGTATGTGCATGTGACTGCATGTAATATGATTAGATCTGCAACTATTTTGACAAGCTGTGCGGCTGTAAATGTTCAAACGTCAGTCCAGGTTTATTAGATTGAGTTAGCAGCTCTCAGATGTGAGTTTCCGTAAACCTAACCGTAACTGTGACCCTACGCTCAACTGTGCATTCAACTGTGCAACCTTTTTTTTTAACCAAAACCAAACACTGCATAAACGTAAAACCTGTCCCTGTTAGTGGTGAAATGTTTTCACAACCAAAACATGAAAACAGTTGCTTCAAACGTTGGATTTTTTTTTGGACTTTGCAGTCATCAGTAAGTGCTTTCACTGAATGGCAGCTCTCCAAGCCTTTCAATCAAGGACACTCCCTCCTCCTCCTCCTCCTCCTCCTCCTCCTCCTCCTCCTTCACCTTCTCTACAACAACAAGTGTCAAACAAACAAGCTTCTCTAACATCAATGTTTCTGATGAGACATTCCTTGATTGTTAATATTGGAGTTCCACCGCTCCAGGAATGCCAGGGTCGTAAATGGAAGCTCATCAATATTCATATATTGTCTTATGAGTGCAAAAAAGCAGGCTGCCCGTCCTCACTGAGTGCTTTTAATGTGATATCTTCTGCTTCAGAGCATGCTGCCGAGTGAGAGATAACAATTAGGAGGCTGATTGATTTTTTTCCCTCCATCTGTGTGTTTGAGTCCTGAGTGCCTTGGTTATTTATGCACAGTGTTGCTCTTCCAAGTCCACATCAGTCAGTGGCTACTATCAGATTTACACATCGATTACAGTGAGTCACCGACTCTCTCTTCACTACTTTTAGCTTCCAAAAGTCCTTGAACGAGAGCCAAGCGTGGCAAACCTCCAAAACCTGCATCTGCAGAGCTGCTCCGAACGTCTGGACTGTCACTAACGGGTGGCAGATATTCTGTCTTTTTATATAAAACTAGAACATGTCATACAGTGTTCGGTGTTTGATCGTCTGCAGCTGCCAAAAAACCTTCTGTCAAAGTGTCCTTGGGTATCACATCAAGAAGCGATCTGTTGGGAGTCACACCGCGTGGAACCGACAGAGAAGTGCAACTCTGAGGTGGTGGAGCAACTTCTCCAACCCGATCTGTCCTGTTGATGATCTCATAATGAGGAGAAAGTGTCAGAAACTGAATGCTACAAAGCTTACTGTATCATCATTAGGCAGGGAGTGTGGAGATTCACTCTCCCTGCTGTCAGTGGACACTAACTGGACGATCTGCAGGGTAGTGGTGTATAATCCAATAAGTGTCTTCAGTGACATTTAAGGACTTATTTAAGGATTTCCTGATATTTGTGCAGAATATTTAAATAGAATTCATGTGAAAACTTCAGAAATCCAAATTAGACCATTGCTCATAGCTTTTAAGGGTAAACTTTGAGAGAATTGAAGGTACAAGAGCATAAATTCACTGCAAGTTCACAGGGATATAACCTCCAGAAAAATGTAATAAAGTTGTGGAATACACTTCTTAATATTCACCAGTTACTGTAGATAGATATTATAAAAACAGAGTTTAGTTTCCTCTACCTGCTTTCCTGAGTTTCCTGTTCCTGAACACGGACACAATGACCAGCAGGTTCCCTATAACATCCACCACGATGGTCGTGATCAGGACGCCGGCCAGAAGGGTCACTACCCAGGGGAAGGACTGATGCTGCTGACCCGGAGTCCCCTCCTCCCCTGCCGGCGTGGAGTTGCGGGGCACCAGGGTCCCTTCCACCATAGTGGGCTCATGGTCCTCCAAGGACATCAGTTGCGGGAGGTGCCTCGGGTCGACGAGTCGCATCGGGTCGCGGTCGCGGAAGGTCGGTCCATTCAGCATAACGCACGAGATGTCCGGAGACGCTGGAAGTCGGTCACTCCAAGTTGGGGTGTTGATATGGACTCATGACGTCATATTAAACGCTTGACGACATTTTGTGGCTTTAATTTGAAAGTCCGGGATCAGTTTTTTTTTAACACCTGACCTGAAATCAGCCACAGAACAAACAGGGAACTACAGGAGAACTGCGAGGAGAGGACGAGGGAGTGAGACAGCGCCTGAGGTGTGACCCGTGTCCGGGTAGTTGTTCACGGGAACTAAACTTCCTCTAAAGGACTCTGATAATGGATTTAAACTTGTAGTTTATGAGTGCTACACATGGAGTCTAAAGAGGAAAACATCGTATAAACTTAAGCTATTTCATCACTTGATGTGTCTTTGTAGTGCCTGGTTTCAGGGAGTGCTGCAGCGCCTTCAGCATCCCTACAACCCGCGTCCATGTGGCTGCCAGACCACCGGAGAGCTGTGCGCCTCGCTGCGCGCCTCGCTGCGCGTAATGGCACCGGGGCGATGCGTCCTTTATGCGCCCAAGTCTCCAAGCTGGCACAAACAAACAAGAGGAAAAAAAATGTGTTTTTTTTAAAGGAATCCTCAGAGATCAAACAATTCAAGGACAGAAAAACGCAGAAAAGTCTTCTAAACGCAGGCAGGTGCCCCCCCAAAAAACCCCGCAGACCAGAAGCTTCTCACATCAGTTTGTGAATCAGCTGATAGACTGATGTTTCCACTCGGAGGTTTCATTCACAGATCCGTCCGTGATTCCCGCTTCATTCAGTCTCACGTGCGGAGAGCAACTTCAACTCTGAGCGTGGAGGAGGCTCACGAGCCTTATAGCATCCAGCAGGGATGCGCACGCTCTCTCTCCCCCTCTCTCTCTCCTCCTCTCTCTCCTTTACTCTCTGTCTCTCTCTCTCTCTGCTGTGGTTTTGCGTAAAAGTGCGTGTTTCGGTCACGCACTCTTCCTCCAGTGATGCGCTCTCTTCCTGTGTTTTTCTTCTCTGCCATCATCAGTTCATCTTTCCACCGGTGCCACCTGCGCTCCAAATGCCTTCACTTCATCCACAGTGATGCTCTTTCTCGCTTGGCTTCTTATCGGCTCTTCCAGATGATGTTGCGCGCACCCTTATCTCCACGGAAGCGCGCCTCCCGGTCGGTTCACGTCCCTCTGTCTTGTAATTAAAGACTTTAAACATACATATTAAGCTAAATTTAATCCACTATAGGTCTTTTTTTTAAGTGTTAAGTGGCTGTGATCAGATTTAAAATATCATAAATGACCAAACGGCTAAGACACATTATGCAGCTGTGATCAGGTGATAATATTAGTGAGGATATTTCAGCAGCCAGTCAGTTAATGGCAGATAAAAAATGGTAAAGCTATTATTAACTTCACAGTTATTGCCTTTTTGAATTTGTTTTATGAGCAGTCAGAATGTGAGAAAAGAAACCTGGAAGACTGCTGGGCTGAGACACCAGAATATCTTTCTTCTTATTATTTTGTTCACGTGGTTCTGTTTATTCCAAACAAACACACACAGAACCATTTCCTGTCTTGGATTACAGAGCTGGAGGACAGCGGAAATTTGGAAGTGCAGATGTAAAATGTGTGCTGGAATTAATGGGTTTGGATTGGACGAAAAGATTCTTGTTGATACATTCTGAAAAAGATGCAAATCGTCGTCCTGTATGTTGCTCCTTTAAAATAGAAGAGGTATTGACTCAGCTTGACTTGACAGCTTGACATCTCTGCAGTATTTATAGCGAGCTCTTTAGGTGTCAGTGAAATATTTAGGCTTCTTCACTGTGAGTGGTGAGGCGGAGGTGAGTGCAGCTGCTTCTTATACTGCACTGCACATCACTCCAGCAGCTAATGTTACTGACTAGTCCAACAGCAGTCAGCCCAGCTCGGCGTCTGTCTTTCAGCCTTTTATTTCACCAAGCTCTCACCAACCACTAAAAGTCAGTCCCAGATTTACTCTTCTTAGCTCTCTCCTCTTCTGTCATCACGTCTATAGAGGCTCCTGAGTCCAGTTACATGGACTCTGGTTCTGACGCGACGCCGGCTCCGCTCCCCATCAGCATCCCGGGTCTGAAAACCTCCCTTCCCACAAACTGACCTTTGACCATCAGTGGGTTTAACACTGAGCACTATCATTCATCAAAAATGTATCCACGAAAGAAGACAACAGTCATTTTGAGCATTTTACTGAGAGCAAAACTATTCAAATAAGTAATGAAACAAAGACGGAGACGCCACAGTGAGCTGTTGGATGAAAAGCTGCAGGCGACAGGCTGCACACCTCCAACCTCTCATCCAACTCCTCTTACTGTAACCTGCTGCTCGCAGACTCATGCTGCATGCAGCGTAAAATCAGATCACAGAATGATGGACCAATTATCACCTGACTAAACATTTGTTTTGCTGCCCCCTGAAACCTGGGAACTGTAGTGTTAAAGGTCCAGTGTGTCAGATTTAGAGGGCTCTATTAACAGAATATGACAGACATATTCATAACTCTGTCATAACTTTGCTTCACTGACCTACTTTGGTTGAAAGTTTTGACAACCTTGTGTGCAACTTTTGCACCTGTAACCACACCCAGCAGTGACATCATGCTGCACCCTGCGTACACCTCTGGAGGTCAGCAAAGAACAGAATTTTCTTTTTGATTCAGGCACCATTCATCCAACGTGGACGAAACTTTGAGAAAATAAACATTCAGGCAACTTCCTGTGATTTTTAAAAACTTCCAGACTTAAAGGGCTATAACTTCCAGATCACAGTCACCCATTCAATCATTCATTGTGACAGTGAAAAGCTTGGATGTTGTCACACACTCAAAGGCTGCTCTCTGGTGCAGCTACATTAAAGCTAATAAAAACAAGACTGTTGCCTGAAATGAACCACAAGTAGCAGCGCTGGAGCTCGTACTTAAAACAATCCAACACATGATACATGGACACGGAGATCTAGACCGATCGGTACTGGTCCAAAAACGAGAAGTAGAGGAAGAGAAAGGAGGAGGTGGCGGCTGGGGTATAAAAAGACAAGACGGTACCCAGAGAATTTGAATCATTCATTTCCACATCAAACGCAGCGTTCGCCAAGTCTTTGGGTTTTCATCCAAACAGGGCAAATACTCCTCTCCCTCATCTGACATGCACTTTGTTGGTGCTTAAAACAGCCGAGTCTCCCTCTGCGAATAATGTGACTCAATGTGTGTTGGTTGCTTGTAAGAATACACACACACACACACACACACACACAGTATATGTAAATACAGCTGCGCTTCATTGGGATGTTTGACCAAACTCGGAGAAGCATGCTTTATGAACGCTGCGAATACACAAACATGCAAACAGACACTCGTGCACAGAAAATCTCATGTGTAAAGAATAACACATAACACAAAGAGATACACACACACACACACACTACACTGTTTTTTTTTTATTAACATATTCTCTCTCCTGTGCATCATGCATAAATAAATCCATCTGTAATTTCAGGGCACGTTCACACTCAGCATGTTCTTAGAGGTTTATTTAGAGCCCGAGGCGTTAACTCACTGAGTCAGTCAAGAAAAAAAAAAAAAAGCAGCAGCACAGAGACGCACCTGAAAATGATGAATGGATGTCTGATGATCAACAGTGCTGTGTGATTGGAAAAAGCAGAAAATCAAGCACCTGATTAAAAGTTCAGTTTCTGATCGGGGTAATCAAAAAGTTATCTATTTAAATTAGTTTTAATGTATCAGCCGCTTCCCTCCTCGAGGTACTGAACTTTCCAAAAAGTCTCCGAAGCGAACACCAAACAACAGAACAGGTTGTCATTGTGTTTTCTCATCTGACGCCCTTATCAGCAGGACGAACCGACACAAAGACACTGACAGACATGATTCGTACGAGTGTTTTCTGCTCTGACACCTCTGTTATTGTAGTTTGGTGAAATACGTTTATCAGGTTTCATGCTGAGGTGCGGGGACTTCCTGAAGTCTCGTCATCACTGAGGTTGTCAGGCAACCAGCAGAGACTTCAGCAATTTATTACAGCTGACGTGTTTGTTTGTGCTTTGGCTTTTGTGTTAGAAAACACTCGAATCTGTTCTCAGCGTGCAGATGTTTTTCTCTATTGAAAATTGCCCAGATGTCTGTTTTCAAAATACTGCATGCCGTAATTTTACAACTTTATTATCCAGCTGAGGCATGAAAATCAACAATTAACATTAGCAGGCTGTAATTCTGAGTAAGCTGTAAAGTCATGGATGGATGGATGGATGGATACTTTACTGATCCCGAGGGAAATTCAAGCATCCAGTATCAGCATGCAAACATACACTGTAAAAAATATGGTTTAACCTTTTCTAATATTATGGTGAAAGGATATTCCATATTTTAAAATGTCTCTGGATTTTTACGGTGAAAAACTGTCAAACCATGATGGTAAGATCAGATCGTAAAATATTACGGCGTTTTACCGAACAGGTAACAGTCTCTAATATAAATTACTGCTTTATTTTGTAGAAATTCCCTGAAAAAGGTGTGTAAATACGACAACACCGGAAAACACAGTCATATTTTACTGTCATCGTAAAAAAAATCTACAGACATTTCTTACAGTGTACATTAACCTATAACACAGTATACGTTAACTCTAAATTTAAAATAAAATCTGTGCTAAAATATTGAACATTTGCAGAGAAGTTAGACTTTTACACGGAAATCATGTGCAGAGGAATGAAACTATAAAAATGAAATATGTGCAGAGGAATTAAACATTTGCGTAGAAATTAAATATATAACTGTGTTAAGACGTTAACCTGTGCTATACAAACAGAAAACTATATAAACGGTAGAAAGCAGAAGTAGAAATGAAGATGTTGCGTTGATGCAGAATCTTCCACCTCCACAGCTCGACACCTCTAGCTGCCGTGTGACCTGAGAGGTGAAAGACAGGTGAAAGAACTGGAAATCAATAAACCTGATTTATTGGCACAAAGCCTCATAGTGCTGAAAGCAGGCGCATTATAATATCTGCGAGCTGTTAATAATAACGATAATGATATTTATTTATGAAGCATTTGATATAGAAAAGGGGAAATAATAAAAACCTGAATACATATAAATGTAGCCATTATATTATTATATAGAACATGTATCATAGTCTCTCATGAATAAATATCTAATGACACTTTTAGCCTCCTCTCTTATTGATTCCATTTATTCATGTAATCCAGGACGATTTCGCTGCAGTAAATCACCTGTTGTTTCTGTTCCATACCGTCCTATAGGTGCCAAACAATGAGGTGCAATTTTTAGGCCATATTTCCAAGCAATCCCTGCAGCCTGGCACGAGAGGTGTGTGGATCTGTAATAGGTTTTTTCTGACCTCTGACCCGTTCCTCCGTCCCCTGGGCTCATTACCGGCCATAGTCACAACAGAATTGTGTGTGAAGTGCTCCGCTGTTTCCAGAAAACAGATTTATTAAAGTACCAGAGAGGAGCTCACGTGATGAGCAAGCACGTGAAACACACACACACACACACACACGGAGGCATACATGTGCAGGTACAGGACACACATTCCCACAGAGTCTAACATGCACATACACATACATGTCGCCGCAGAGCCACGTGGACTACATTAGCGCTCTCTGGGGTCACACGAAGGTCGTGTGATTTTTAAGAATAAGTACAATGTACTGTATGTAGGTGTGTGTGTGTGTGTGTGGGACATTAATGCAGAAACTTCTATGAAACACACCCGTAAAGGCACACACACTCATACCTTTTCATTAATATAAGTAGATATTAATGCACATGTCCAAATCTGCATATTTATGAACATTATTTAACCTGTGCACCATACGCCGCCCGTGCATTGAATATACCTACAGTAATAAGGTGTGTGCAGTTTTATACTGTCATCATGTAACTACAAATCTGAATAAATGAGAAATATAATAAATGCAGATGCTTCTGCTCATGTGACGAGCGCTCACTGAAAAGGTTCAACGAGTATGAAAATGATGTACGTCATGTCACACTCACACACCTTTGGGACGTTTTTGGAGACAACATATTAACGACAGCACTCTCCGTCACATCATCGACATCAAATGAGGGAATGTTTCTGAGGCAGGAATGTTCGTCCCCTTCGTTAGAGTTCAGAGAACTTGGACAAGAAGCACTGAGGCTGTTTTAGATCCTCATTAAGGACTCTGCCTTTAATTTGTCAGCGATCTGTAACTATAAAATTCTCTTCTTCACGGTGTAAATGTTTGTCTTTATCGGCTTCCTACCTTACCTTAGAATGAGACTTTTATATCTTCGAATGCTGCAGGTCCTCATCCAGACTCCACCGCGCTGAACTGCCGTGTTTCTACCGTGTTTAGCCCAGAACAGACAAACTACAACAAAACATCACTGGTTCTTGATTTTTTTGCATTTCTCTGGCACCGTAGTTCCTCTTTCAGTACACACTTGGGACTCTTAGATGAGGCGAGGGGGTTACAATCAACAACTAGACTGCTGAATGCCACTAAACTACATGCCTGTTCTGGAATTTTCTATCCTTAGGTTACACGAGGTCACGTGTGGGCCTCGAGGTCCTCGGCAGTATTAGTTGTTTGGCTTTGGTTGAGAACAGTAGGTGCCAGTCTATCTCAACACTGTGGCGGCCAGGGTCGAAGAGACGTAAACAGACATCTGTGTCTCCAGACTAGAATATGCTGACAATAACACCTGCATGGGTAAAGACATTCTCTTTGACTAATTCTGGGTGTATAGTATTTGTGGTGTTATCTCGGGTTTAAAGTCGATCCACCAGGATGAGTTGGGCAGAATGTGAGGCCGACTCAGGCACTTCTGATGAACTTTGAGAGTGTCTCTAATTCTCCTTGATCAAGCGTCAATAAATATTACAGCATAAGACATCAGAGGCTCCTGAACACTTTCTTCCCTCCTGACCTTTGACCTTTGACCCCAACAAATGCACCATTTCCTCCTTTTTAATTTAAAGTAATGTTTGCTGAGCAGCTGTTTTAGGAAATGACGCCTTTTCTTGGAGCAACCAATCAGCAACAAATTGTTGAATAACGTAGAACAGCCTCATCCTTTAAGCAAGAACTTGTCTTTGTCTTTGTAACCATCATTGATCTCTGTAAATCAACGTTAACGCTGCTTCAGTATTGACTGAAAACGACAAATACATCAGTCATGGTGAATTAGGGCAAAATTCTCCAATAATTCCCTCAAAATAAATCAATATGTGGACCGATACATGTACGACATGCAGGTTTCTGCTCCAGTCGTTACGTGACTGAACGCTGAGATCACTTTAAAAATTAACTGTCTGTCCTCCCGTGTAAGAACAATGGGGTTGTTAACTTATCTCTCATCTCTCAACACACACACACACACACACACACACGCTCAAGCACACTGATTGCTGTAAGTGGATAATGAGGATGACACCTGGGGTGCTGAAATAATTGAAGCTGTTTGATGTCTCGTCAAAATACTATTCACCCACCCACATACACACACACACATTTGACACACTCTCTCTCTCTCTCACACACACACACACACACCAGCAGGACCACAAACGCAGACTCACAAACACATCTTGATGCTTGTCTGATCCGTGATGCTGTTCGGGGAAGCTCAGACGGGTATTTTTAGTAACAAGGCCTGACAGGAGTGTGTGTTTATGTCTGTGTGTGTGTGTGTGAGAGAGTGTGTGGTACTCCTTTCTAAATATTTACTGTACACCTTCACACCAGACGCAGTGTAGCAAAGAGCTACCCCAAAAAATGGATTATTGGAGTCATCAGTGAAGAATACTCGCGTGTCCTCTTTTGCATCACTGTACGCTCTGAACACGACTGACTGTGTACAGGCCTAGTATAGCTAAACATGCTGATGTTTAAGTAGAGCAGAGGCTGATGGGAATGTCTTTTTTGTTTTGCAGGTTTTGCAGATACACTTGTTAAGATGTGACTGCTCCGTGGAGGCGTTCAGCTAATGGTCAGTTAAGTGAGCAACTACCCTGTGGCCCTCGAGAGCCTTTAAAAGCCCCCCAGATTCACTGTGACGATTGGATTGTGGTGATTTAAAGCACGATCAATTAAAAAGCTAATTACTTTTACAGTAATCTAGTTTTAAGACGTTTTTCATGATGATTTCTCATCAACTTTTTTCCTCACCAACTGTTTGACTCTGGCCCAGCGGTATTAAGAGTACTGGATGTTTTTGAGGATCTGGGCAGAACGTAATGAAGACATATGTAGCCTGCTGTGTACCTGAAGCTACGCACATCATGTACAGGCAGTGGGAGGAACGTTGGTCGTAGCTCATTTTTGCCACCGGGCTCTTCTAGCAGATGAATCCAGCCATGGCGACCGCAGTGACGGACAGTCACAACACGAAGGAAATGACTCATGTGAGACGTTTATGTCCCCACTTTGCATGTACAGACGCTTTGTGCGCCCAGACATCCTCTCGTCTCTGTCATTAAACTGCCATACTTCTTCATGCTTTGGCATTTAAACATGGCCGTGTTGTTTTTCTACATTTTGAATCAATCTGTGCAGATTCTCTCTTGACCTTAGAGGGAAACATATTCATATCCATTCAGCAGTTGCATCGAATCTTCAAGCTAATAATCTTAAATCTCACGTAACCAAAATAATACCAGTGTTCCCGTTTCTTTTCCCCGATAGTGCCTTTAAAGACATCATGAGGGTATCATGAGGTAGCAGGTGTTTGCATCTGTCTTCAGGGAAATCAGCCGCCACCTGTCCTCTATCACTTTCCTACACAGTGAGGTCAGTGGCACTGGTCCAGTCTTCCCAGAGATGTTTCCAGTGACTCCACCAGCATCCACTGTGTCCACCTGAACGCTGAGTAAATAAAATATGACACTAAGCCGTGTTATCTGTTGTTTGTTGTGCTGATTGTGGTAAACATGCTGAGACTGAGGAGACGCAAGCGAAAGGCGTGGCAGCACTCACGTAGTCAACATTTTTATCTGGCAGATGTTAATCCCTCGTCCCTCTTTACTGAGAATATGAATGTAGCAAGTTCCTGAAATGTCTTTGAGAGCTCAGATCAGGGATTGTTCGAGGTGTCAAGTGAAATCACTGCTGCTGCTGCTGGTTTGGACCTGCTAAACTTTGTATTTTGCAGGTCCAGTTATCACCTGACACGCCGTTCACTTCTTTCACAGTCAGTGTAGTTTCTCCTTCATGCTTGAAAGGAGAGGGCGAGGCAATGAGGTTGCAGTCAGCAGCTTCACCACTAAATGTCACTAAATCTGACACAAGTCTTTGTGTTTTAGGGTGTCGGGTACAGAAACATGAAGGCGATGAATAAAGGTGTCTTTATTGATCAAAGATTGCTGATTCTTTTTCTCAGGTCGTGAAATACTTGAAATGTTTATGCTTGACCTCGGACACCTTCGCTCAACAAAACAATCTCAAGTTGAGGCTCACTTGGTTGGACCGAGATCTGATGAAGGTTTAGGACCTAAACATGAGCATTTTGTAAGACAACCAGAGCATTAGAGGTGGTGCTGACGGTGTTTTATCAGCCTAATAACAGTACTGGGTATTAACCTATTAAGAGCGGGCTTTGCAGTTCGATCCCCGGCTCCTCCTGTTCTCGTGTCAGAGGTTTGTGTGAATGAGAGGCAGCTGGAGATGCCTGGTGATGTTGTTCACTTGACTGGCAGGAACACAGATGTCTCACTTCGTATTTACAGTTTGTAGCATTTTTTTTTTGTGCTTTATATCCTGAATAATGAACTTGAATTCATTTCAGTCCATTTAATCACGACTGTTGATGTCGGCCAGTCACTGGAAACGATATATTAAACTAAAATTTGAATATTTGTGTTGATTAATGTTGCAGCAAAGCAGATGGAGGCGCCTCCGTATTATGACAAATGTGACGCATTTATTTCATTATTCATTTTTCTAATCCTCATTTCAACCTGTCAGGACTTAACTCAGGGTTTAATCCATTTTTGGTGGATTAAGAAAAATAACACCTCTGAATGTTCCCTGATTTATTCAGAGGGATGAAGAGCAAATGTAACGCTAACACTATGAACCTCTTTATAAGCTGAGTTTTATGCTTATGTGTTACATAGCACAGTGTATTATCAGCGAGTCTCTGGTCGCATCTCGCCCCGTTAAGCGTTCTCATTTTACACCTCAAATTTAACACTTACACGCCAATCTGAACTTAGCGAAGAATATTTATCAGTTACTTTTTTGAAATCTGCATGACTCACTTTTCATTTAACCGTAAAAAACAAAAACATCAGAAATAAATGAGATCACTTCGAATTAGCAGTAATTTAAAAAGAAAATGTGTCTTGTTTGAAGAACATCAGGGGCAAACGCCAGAACACACAAGCAATGTAGCATCTTTTTAAACCGAGTCCGCTGCATCACTTCACATAGAGAACAATGGGAGCATCAGCGATCTGTTTTAACTGAATATTCTCTGGTCTAGCCTCAGCTGAAAATCATCTGTCAGCGTTGTAGTGCGGCGTTCACTAACAAGCTAGTGGTGTGCGATACTGCATATTTTGGTATCGATCCGATACCAAGTGAATACGGGCCAGTATCGCCGATACCGATACTTTTCAATAAATAAGGTGGATGCGTCATTGAATTGCTAAATCTCAATAAATTTTCATGACCTTAAGTGTGTTTTGTGATGTTTCCTTTTTTATTATTGAATAGTTAAAACCCAGGACAGAATTAGGACAAAGTTTATAATTAAATAGAAAATTCTTTATTATCAAATTTTTTTCAGAAAAATCTTAAATAAATAAAAAGTGCTCGCAAACCAGTCAACAAATTAAAACAAACAAGTACTGCTGAGAAACTACTCTCTCCGTTTTTGTAGCTCCATGTTGTCTCTCTGGATGGTTTTTTATATGTTTATATAAACTGGTAGTGTTTCCACTGTACCTGACTAGCTTTTTACAAATCCCACATTTTGCTGTTGTCTCGTTTTCGGCTTGAAAATACAGCCACACGGCGCTCCTCTTCCTCTCTGCCATGAAAATAGGCACGCACTGCGTGTGCTGATGAACCTGAGCTGGCTGTTTCCCCTTTGCCGAAACCGCAGCATTGCAAACAAGAGCGGAACTTAAAGTAAAGAATCGATCTCACCAGGCTAGTATCGATCCGATACCGATACCGACTTGGTATCGATAATATCGATATTTGGATCGATCCGCCCACCACTATAACAAGCCTGAGACTTCACCTGTCTCTGCTCCATGTGAGCTCCCCAAAAAGAGACACCAGAGCGACAACAGAGACTCTGAAGTGAAATAAAAGAAGTGCACATAGACCAGATGAATAACTTTAAAAATGTAATATTTTGTTTGTAGCATCATTCATCGTGAGTTTAATGCGTCCACCCAGCAACATCACTGAGCTAAATGGAAAAAAAAAAGATTGAAGACTACCTGTTGCTACCATCCCACGCTTTAACTAACACAATGCAGCATGCTATCTAGGGTGTCATGTCATGGCTCCATGGCACTTCAACAATGACTGAGGCTGAGTCATAAACGAGCCTCACACTGCAGACTACATGCCTGTCAGAGCACTGATACAATAGGCTCAAACATGCTGGTTGGCTCTGCTCCCTGTCCTCCTCTGTGGTCTCATCACCTGACATACCTACACCCTTGCTGTCGGACACCGGCGCTTTCATGTGTTTCCGCTGTTTTTATGTCCGCATGAATGACAGGGACGGGAAGAGTGATTGACAGCTGGTTGGAGAGGACAGGCAGCTTCACAGCTGGGGTCTAAAGACAGTGTGTGTATGTGTGTGTGTGTGTGTGGGTATGAGAAGGGGAAAAAAAGAGTGTGAGCGAGGGATGAATCATGTTTATCTACGTCAGGAAAAAGCAATATTATAATTACAATTATTAGAATCTATCCACAACTGCTTTTAGATTTTTCTTCTGGTTTGCTTTACTCAAAAAAAAAAAACAGATGGACGGTGCATATTAATAAAGTTTCTGTTAAATA
The DNA here is from genome assembly GCA_036365135.1 of Miichthys miiuy. NCBI lineage: Eukaryota > Metazoa > Chordata > Actinopteri > Sciaenidae > Miichthys > Miichthys miiuy. Next base: position 24,513,212 of record CM071611.1, on the reverse strand, counting down.
CGCAGAAAGGTTAAATATTTATCTGATCCCAAGACATTCATTGAATTCTGAGCTTGAACACTCTTTCATCCGACCTTGTCCTCTCCCACTCTCGCCCCATCTGTCTTGTTACCGGCCCTCACACCTAATGGCTACCTCTTTGTCTCCCTGCGACTCCCTCATTGTCCTCGTGTAGTTCTTTCTTATCTCTTTATGTAAATTGTTTGTTCTTGAATATCTAATCTCGTGTGCTTCATTAATATCTGGGAACGCTGTTTAACCGAACTCTGCTTTTACACTTTCTGAGTGCTTGTTGCTTCCAGAAATCCAACTTTCAAGGGTCTGACCGTGAGCTGCTAAATAACAGATCAGAACGGTTTAATAGAAGCTGATCAACACAACGCAGACCAAGTGTTTAACAGGCTTTATACATGACTCGAGGTAGATCTGGACTATAAAGGAACTTTGCATTGCAATGCAAAGATATTTGCATATCCACACACGCGCCCGGGATGAGGCTGGCTTTGCTTCTTGGAAGCTGCGTTGTTGCATGCTGCAGAAAAGAGGTGCTCAGATGATGCTGAGGTAATCTCTATGAACACATCTGCATATGAATGCAGAATCTGTAGGCAAGGATGCCAAGATTTTGGCGCAGGAAGCGTTCTGTTTCTCTTTGTAGTTCAAGTAGTATTGACCAATCACTGAAAATGTGTCTTTCTCATCATTTCTCACGTATCTGGTATCTGTTTTCCAGATATCTGCTGGCTACACCAGAACCCCAGAGACATTGGTCGTTGCCACCAGAGGTTAAATCAGCCATTGAGATCCTCAGCTTCCCCCTCTACATTCCCTTTTTAACACTACTGTTTGATCTGTGTGACAGTTTTTGCAGTTACAAGCCACCTTTACTCGGTTTGCATCTTCGATGTTGATGCCGTATTTCTATCTTCCAGTGCCACCGTGGTAAGGCAGATTGACTTCTCTCGGTTGTCTGTACGCGTTCTTCAGTTGCTGGGATTCTTGTACTCCCTCTGCGGAAGTTTGGTGAAGTGGGTACTTGAGGGAAGAGTGAAACCAAGGCTGAGGATGTGAATCATTTTTCTGAGTCATGCCTTACATCACTGAAGGCCTCATGTTGGTTTCCAGCATATTCAGGAGTACAGAGCTGATGCTTGCATTGGTGTACACGGAACATTCTTCCTCAGAACATAGTCACTCATGCTGAGTTGTTTCTGAAGAGAGATAGGTGAAGGTTTAGCATTGACTTCTGACTTCTGAGGACTCTCCACTGTAATGTTAGCGTCTGCTGCCAGTCTTCAAAGCTTACTCTGGAGACAGTTGAGAGGGAGTATTGGCTTACTACACTTCACCTCAGAAGGCTGGAAAGTGACATTGCAACAGCACGCGCATCGTAACAGACCCAACAAACCGATGCTGAACTTCTTTTTGATGGATTTGTTGTTGTAGCATTGTGCTATAGATTGCAGTGGATTGTAGGTACCGCTCCGTCAATGACGGTTCTCTCAGCGTTTCTGTAATATTTCCTTCTCTTCGATTACTTCAGGTACGCACCTTTATTATTCTGATCTTGTTTTCTCTGATGGAGCTTCCTCAGTGTTTGTATCTTGGGAACTACAGTTGTGAAGCACATTTCCAATGCGTGTCTGGATTGTGATTGCATTGATCCTATCAAATGTGCGTGAAACATGTAGTACACGTCCAAGTGAAAACTGTTTTAACATCTGCCTTTGATGAACTTTGTACCTGTGATACTTCTGTAGTTTGAAAGTTTCTTCTTTTAAAAAAGATCACTGCGGATGCAGATGATAACGTGTCACATCCAGATATCTCGCAGCAGCTACAAAAGAGTTTGAGAGCAGGGAGTGTTGGATTGTTCAAAGGAATTTGGGGAAAGATGAGAAACACCTCTTGAAGCAGAAGTTTGAGGGAGTAGATGAAGAAGAAGTAGTTTGGGGGAAAGTAGGTTCACCCAAATAAACAAAAATATATCTTCGCCGTCTGATGACATATTTCAGGCCTCTAGGCAGCAGAAATTAGAGCAGTGGAAAGTGTGTGTAGTCTCTGATATACAGCGTGCTATAGCCACCTCCAAACACACACACAGCTTATCTGGATCTGGCAGAAAGTTGCTGACTGGGTCAGATAAGAGCCGCTTCTGTCATAATGAGAGTCTGAAGCATGCAGACAGCTAACTGTCTCACCTTTATCTCCACGCCTCCATCTCTCACGTTCTGTTTCTCTGTTTTTCACACATTCTTTCATCCCGTCACACTTAAGCATTCACAAAATCTCAGACCGCCAGACGCAGGCCTTGGCTCTTCTAGTATTTGGCCTGAGCTGCACTCGTTATTTCATAAATGCGGTGGCAGAATAAGTTTTATTGCATTTATTAATTTCCTGCATTCCCTCGCTGTTTTTTTACGCCACTGTAATCCTTCAGCATATTAATGAATTACTTGGCAAAAGAAAATTAAAAAAAAGGAGATATCAGTAAGAAACTCCGCTTAATTGATCCTGTAAGTCATTTCACTTTTTACTCAGGGAGAAGACACAGATTTACTGCAAATGTTGCATCATGCCGCCGCATATTTTACTTCTCTTTGTTAAGACTCTATAAAGACTTTGATCAGCATCAGTGGGTGTACATCAAAAGTACTTTTCAGGCAATTGGATCAGCCTGTAACCTGAAGCTTTTAACTTCAAACCCATTTTAGCTTCAAAGTCCTTGATAAAATAGTTTTTTCGTAGCTGTTACCCCATTTAAATTACACCATCAACATTTTTGATGAATTCCAGTCTGGCTTCAGAGCTTCGTACCGCACTAAATTACCCTCTTGGAAGTTCTTAAACGGCCTTGTGTTGGTGCTGGATTCACGAGACTGCCTTTTTTATTGCTTTTGAAGGGTGCCTCTGTTTTTTATACTAGAGCCTGACCAATGAAGTGTAAACAAAGTAAAATATATTTTAGACTTTTTTTTTTTTTGCTTTGGCAGCTTCGCACACTTTTCTCCCAATCAGCTTCATGAGGAAGCTTTTCGATAAACAGGTACGCCTTGACGAAATTAGTGGACTTTCTTGGCTTCTTAATGTATTTAAGACCATTAGTTGTGTTAAAAGTTCAGCTAAGTAAAGAGAAACGGCCATCCATCATTACTTTAAGACACGAGGGGCGGTCACTCCAGGACAATGCAACAAAAGTGTGGAAATACTCTTCAAAGGGCACCTGAGCTCGGGTTTGGCTGGTAGTCCGCTTGCATAAGGCTGGATATCGTTTCCATGATCAACGTCCAGCTGCTTTGATGTCTGGTTTGTTGGGGTCCACTTTGTGGTCTTATCAGAGCCTTGTTGTAGTGTTGTAGACGATGGAGCTCTGTCTTCTTATCGCATGACTCGTGAGAGGGGTCTCTACGGTTCGCTTTAAGATAAGTTGGTGGTATTTTTTTCTGTTTCCCCGACAGATCCTGCATAGATATTACAGATGACTGTATCAGATGGGTCTTTGGTGAAGTAGTCCCACACTCTTCCACCCTCAGCCATCTGTGAAGAAAAATAATTAGCAGTTGGTTCCGACCAAGTAGTTTGATTGAACAAGAGTCGTTCCATGAGTGCTGATATAGTTGATCATTTTTCAGCAATATAACTGCCAACATTAACTCATTGTTTCCTGTCGTAGAGTCAAACAGTGAAACTTTCAACACTTTTATTAGTGTTATTGTGTAGGCAGGATGGGCTGAGATGCTCCACATGAGCATGAGTTGTGCACCCACCTGTGGCAAGAGAGTGTCCCATCCTTCAGTCTTTTGTTTTTTTTTTGAAATTCTGGTGCAAATGGGAATTTTCTAGCATGGCTCCAGTTCCATCACGAGATCCTGAAACTCCAGCAAGCCCACCCATTCTTACATATAAATCTTGCTATCTTATCTGTTAGCGTACTAATATTTTTTTGTTTTTACAAGCTTCCAGCACGGGGCCTGCTGAAGCTGAGAGAGCTGAACAGCAGGCAGTCATTTGAGACTACCCCAAAAAACCGTCTGGATGACTCACGTCAGCGATGTGCATGTGGGCAAATTCCAGCAACCCGTGATTTCCTCTGATAACACTAATCCTTAAAAGTCTTTTTAAAAACTTCTTTCCAGACTGTGATGAAGCCCACAGATGTTTTATTTATTTAATATGTTTGAACACAAAGCAGCAAGAGGTCTGATCTCTTCAATCAGGGCTCATAGAAGATAATATCTTTATTCATATTCTCTTTACAATATTGGAAAAAACAAAATGCAAAGACGGCATCTTAATAAAAATCTCTCACAGAGAAACAACAGAGCAAAACATGGGGAGGCCCACATTGATACAAAAATAAACTTTATGAATGAAAACAAATGTACCGTACATTCAAGGGAAGTCATGTTCTGCACAAGTAACAACCTACGACAGCTACACACAGTATGTACAACACAATATCTCTAGATTATAAGATCTTTTTTTTTTGTACAAAGGACTGAAAAAAAAAATGTTATCAAAACAGCAGTCACAGTTAAACCACCAGTGATAGGACAGACATTGTGCATTAACCCACAATTTACAACAACAATGGCAGAGATGATATCGAGCGTCCAAGAAGTAGGATTCATTCATTTGAGAACAGCAGGAGTGACGTTAGTCCGATTATGATTAGTCAAACACATTTTTTTCCTGAAACATTAACTCTTGCTGCCGTGTTTGGACTGAAACAACAAAGGCAAGAATACAGACACTCACGTTTATGACAGAAAACTGCACAGAACTTTGATTCATCAAGGCCCGGATTATTCATCCGGGATATTAACGTCAAAGGACTTTTCAAAGACGTGAATGCAAATCTTTCTTGACAATAATTTGGTGTCAGTTTCTGGATACAGTCTTCTGTGAGAATGATTGATTTTTTTTTTTTTTTTTCTGTCCCGTTATTCAGATTTTAAAGTTGTTTCTTCTTGTGTAACTTAAAGACATTGTCATTAAAGAAAGACCGTAAATCAGTTAGCGAGAGCTAATGAGAGGAGCGATGTCAGTTTATAGCTCTGTGATGCGTTTAGCTGAGCACAAATACACATATTTCATGTTCTATGTTTGAAACAGAAAGCTAAGAAGCAACAAATCAGTAAACCCATCACAAAGCTACAGTTCTTCATCGAGCTTGAAGCGATAAAACTGATATTAATCCTCTTATCCAGCTGCTGCTGAGACAGTAAATATCCACCAAAGTATTCCTCTGACACGGCCCTGTTGTGATTTTAAAAATATGCTTTGCTGCAAGACAGATTTCCCCATTTCAGACAAGAATATGAGGAGTGATCATCGGCTGAAATGACTGACAAACTCCACGATGCTGTACGTACAGTGGAAGCCATGCAAGTCTCCAAACTCTTTGAGTCTTTCTTTTTCCGGAAATTGTGCCAAATCTCAGCAGCATCTCGGCAAAACTGCAGTAAAAACAGCAGCGACTTAAACATGTATTAATATCTGCAGAGTGCGTGCTTTGATTTAGACTGCTATGGTGCCAGATTGGAGTAATTTGGCAGTTAGGACATTAACAACAAATTTTTCCTTCTTCTTTTTAAACCTACCCAGGCCTGTCTGAATCACGCCGATGTCCGTTAACACCCACACGTTACGACAAACGCCTCGTTCCATCACAAGCTGTGCCCTCATGTTTATCTGCCTCCAGCCCTCCTTGAGCTGTATAAAAATTCAGTAGATGCAATCTTTGATATTACAAACATCATCTGCATCCCCAACACGCTCACATGGAGGCAGCGGTGAACACTGTGTACACATCGTGTGCCAGAACACAAACTGTCCAAACAGCTGGAGAATCTGATTTTAGTCTATCTGCGCTGGAATCCACCTGATTACAGTGTGCTGTTGTTTGGACTGCATAATCACATGCTAACATTGGTTGTTATGCTAGCATGCACAGTATGCAAAGTACCTAAACAAAGTACACAGACTGTCGTACTGCATGTTTGTTCAGTTTACTAAAAAGGGACAATGCGTGACTTCCACAGTAGGTTACGCTCAGCGAGTTCAGATGGTTAGAAAACACTGAAACATGCCGATAACAGCTCTTTACATTTGAACGTTTGCTTGTTTTTCTCCATTCACATCATACGTTAACACTTTTTCTTCTTATAATAAAGAATTTAGGAGCAAAGTTAAGTGAAAAATAAGAGCAGAAATTAAAAGTTGATGCACAGAAATGAATTTAAAGAACACCTTTTTCAAGCTTTGTCTGATCGTGAATATCGACGCTCTTAATTGTCAACCAGTCGATGTTAGAAAATGTTGTTCAGGCGAAGGTCAACTCTACTCTTCAGTGTAACACGTTCACTTCTTAATATGCTGCATTCTGGAAGTTCTTGACCAAAACAAGCATTTCTTTTATCTGAGGCTTGCATATTTACACCATTTAAAATGGCTGCATAGACACTTCTCTCTCCCGCTGCAGAAACCACCCCACATTAAGCGTTCCCTTTATCATGGAGGGCAGCAGCGCCGCAGAGCTGAACTTTATCACAAACACTAATGACTCCTCCAAAAGAAAATACTGTAATCTAGTTCACACTAATTAAAGTCCACGAGGAGCTGCTTACAGATTCAAAATCTACAGAGTGCACGGTATCACGGCACGTGATACGAGCAACACGGAAAGTTAAAATACATCTACACACACATCACGACTTCCATCACCGCGTCCCCTTTGCTTATGGCTTCCATCTTTTTTTTTTTGACGAGGATCCAGCCCCCTTCATTGTAACAGACAGCGGTAATAAACAACAGCAACACTAAGCAGATTAAAGAGTTCAATCAAATGTTTATCCTGCATGAAATGTGTCATTTTTAATCGATTTGAAATAGTGGGCCGGCGTTAGACACACACACACACACACACACACCTGTGTGTTTTTCTGATTTCTTTCATGACCACGAACATAAAACACGAAGCAGAATGTGGATATGATAAACCCCATTTACCTTTCGTACAATGCAACAGTCCTCATCAAAGCTCCTTATCGGGATTTCATCAGAAAAGGCATTTCTGAATGAGCGTTGTTGTCTGAATGTCATGCTGGCCACCGTCATGGCAACAGTGGGTTTTTTTCCCCTCGCGTCTGCTGTCGCACGTTCAGTCACATCAAACGGTGCGTAGTAAACATACCGTTATCGACGTTTGGCAGAGCTGGAGCTGAGAGTGGTTGGCTTAATAGACAAGTGTTTGAGAAGAAGAAGTGTTTGCTGTACAGGCATGTTTTGAAAGCAGATTTCTCTTCTGAGAGTCAGATTCTCCCACGTTGGAAAAAAGTTTTGCCTACTTTGAAACAGTCCACAGTCGGGTCAGTAATAACTGTTCATGATTTCATAACCCGGACAAGTTAAGCAGTGGTGTCGGTGTTTTTTTTTTTGATGAACTTCAGCTGAACTTCTTCCGCGGTCCTGAATTACCCCCGTCTAGTCTGGCACAGCGAGACTACACCACTTTAAAAAGTCCAACAAATGAAAGACATCTGAACTATTGTTTCACATGGTGCTTTCATCTCCATCAGAGTGAAAGAAAGGACTCAGATCTCACAGCGAGAGACCGCTGAGCTGGCGTTCTTTATAAGTTTCAAAGAGTCCCATCTGAGAAGTGTACTTCTACACAAAGCTGCCTTAGAATGGGGGAGTAGAACATAGAGACACGTGCTTCTACTGTTTTAGGTTCCCAGATGAAACTAAAAGTGAATAATCACTGGAAAGGACGCAAACTGACACAAACGTATGTAGGGTTTGAACCAAAACTTGGTCTTAAAACATCACCTCCTCACAGCTTCCGTAATCGCTCTCCACCATACTCGACCCGTCAAAGCTGCGTGGGTTCTGCCCTGCTGGCCTCGTTTGAGGCTGGGCGGGGTTCGGCGCTGGCGGTGGGCTGGCCTGCTCTGCGTACGACGGCATGGCCACGCTCAGACGCATGCTGAGTCTTTTGTAGCCACCCGAGACGTTGTCGAGGCTGCGGGTGTGCTGGGTGGGGTAGTAGCTGATGGCGGTGTACTCGTTGGGGCACTGGGAGCTGGGAAGAGGAAGCCCGTCGGGACCCAGGAAATCGTCCAGGTTCTGGTTGCTGTAGCAGGGCGGGAGGGGAGCGCGGCGGTCACAGCGATCCAGCGGGAACGGGAAGCCACCGAATCGAGAGTTTCTCCGCGAGTCCATGGTGGAGGTGGAGTATGTGTCCTCTACGATGTCAAACTGGGGGAACTCCTGGACTGCCGGGCGGCCATAGTAGTCCGGGTCTGCCGGATAGACTGAGGAGAGAGGAAAAACATCAGAATCATTCATTGCAAACTTGTTGTGGGGTGAGACCACATTGAAAAAACCTCTTAATATTTTTATCTAAACTTTGAAATAATCAGAAAGTTTATAGAGGAGAAGGCTCTAGTGGTGCGTCGGTCGTGAACAATTCGTTCAATATGAACTAATCTTGTATATGACTCGGGAGTAATGAGTAGTAGTAGGCTGTGTGAGGAGCCATTAGCACAACAGTTTGTTCATTCGGATCGGTCTTTCGTTCATTTGTCACGTCTCCATCGGCTACAGCTCTGCAGTAGTGAATGAACGAAATGACTCAAAAAAAGATTAGTTCGTTTTACCGTCCGAGAGTCAGAGATCCGAGTCAGTTAAAAGACTCGAACTTCCCAACACTACTAGACTCAAGCTTTCTAAGGCGTCAAGGTTTCTGAGCATGGGACTCTGTAGAAACTCAACCAGTTGTATCTAAACCACGATGAGGCAGAGCAGAAGCGAACGAAACCAAATACGATAAGATGATCATATTCAAAATTCTCCTGTGTTAATAACAATAATAATCAACACTCTTTGTCACCTTAAGATTAACACTAAGAAACACTGTGACGGTTGTTGCTGTGTGGGGAGTTCAGGTGGATTTGAGCGAGTCACAGGGTTTAAAGAAGATTTGACAGACTATTTGCATATTAAATCCTTCAGTGTGGGTTTGATTGGTGGAACAGGAGGAGGGTAGACGTCTAAAGAAAGCTCAATGTCCTGAAGACACCACACTTATTTAATATTTTAGAGAAATGACGGATTCAGACAGCAAAAGCAGAATAATCTCTTCTCGGATCAAAAGAATTATCATCAGCTAACACTGACAATTCAAGTGTAACCTTGATGCTAAGCTTCAAGCTTTTTGTACATCGCCCTGTGTGCTCTTAACATTTAATCACTCATATATTTTACCCAACCTTGAAACACATTTAATGGTAAATTATGTCCTGTTCGATGTACTAATCCTGAATAAGAAGTAGACTCCTTAAATCCTCTTCAGCAGGTTTAAGAGCAGAGGCAGGTGAAGAGTTGTTTTTCTGAGTTTGATGGAGGACAAAGCTTGTTGACGACCTTGCCGTGATTCACACTTCGGTTATTTTCCCTTTCATAGTGTTATCTGTGCACACGACTGGTCTTTGTATTTGTGTAAATGGTTTAAAGCGGCGTGTCGTCAGTCAAGAAAAGCAGAAAACGTACTGTTGACACTTGAACTCGACGCGCACTGATAGAATAATTATCTGCAACTTATTTGATACTTGATGAATGAGTTAATTGCAGCTTCTCCAATGTGAAGACTTGCCTCCTATTTTATATCGCTGCGAATTAAATCTCCGCCTGTACTTTTGGTTAGACAAAACAAGAAATAAACTGTAGTTTTAAACTGTATTTTAAGTCGATAAGGTGAGGACAAAATGTGATGTGTCTTCAAAACAAAAAGTTTGAACAGTAATAACTATGAAGTAATAATTATAAGAGGAGATGTTGCAGCTCAGCTCACGCCGTTCTGACAAACAGGAAACACCCCGCAGTGACGAGCGGAAAAATCTGAAAACAAAATGAGGATCCTCGAGGATTACCTCGAAAATTCCTGCCCCAAAATCTCAAACCAGGCGAGGCAACAAGGCAGACACATTATGCCGTTTGTTCAAACAAGACAACATTAAAAACGCCTCCTGCTGTTAATTGAGTTACTGAGAATACTAAACAGACCCCCAGCTGCTCGAACTGTGGGACAGAGAGAAAATGAGACAAAGTGGCAGAGGGAGTTACAAAAGAGAGAGAGACAGAGAGATACTTAGAGGGAAGATGAGGCTGAGAGATGAATGGTGGAGCAAAAGAAAAATCAAAAGGAGGGAGACACAATGAAGGGGTGAGGAACAACGGGTGAAAATGACAGGTGACAATGTGGGAGAGAAAGAATTCAAGGAGGTCAAAGAGAGGCAGGTAGATAGTTAGAGGGGGAAAGAGAGGCATAAAGAACAGATGAGACGGAGTATTTAGTATTTACACAGTGATGAAGACGTTTCCAAGCTGAAGAGACGAAGAACTGACAGCATCTCCCATGAAAGTTTCTCTGAGTTCCCAGCTCACATTCAATCAGTCATTGTGTGGACAGGTGGTGGAAGCATGACGACGCCCAGCGGGGGATAACTTTCGTGTTGTGTGTGTGTGTGTGTGTTGTACAGTACTAGCCTCTCATCCCGCTGTTAGACGCCCCGAGAGAAAACAAGTCACCTCGAGAGGAGGCTGGACTCTGAGTTAGGCTCCCCTTTTCCTGTTACTTTCTCATGATTTGCATGCCCAGCATCCACACAGTCCACCTCCCTTCTACTGCTGTGTAGTAGCTTGGTCTGCAGTTTGTAATGCATTTTCGCACATAATGAGGACTGTGGATTTTGTCCCACATCTCTTACACTGCAGTCTCAGTAGGAAGCCATCGCTTCAAGGCCAACGCACACAGGATGAACCTATGCTTTAGAAAAAAGTGGGAATTCAGGTCCAGTTCAGTAAATGTTTAAGAGCTGCAGAGGACGAAGTCACGGATCAGCCTCGGGCTGTAATATCGATAATGAATGGCATACTTGTTAATTTAAAATAATGTGTTCGCTTAAAGATGTTTTTACACCAAACCGAGCTCAACTTGGAGCCAACTTTTCACCTGAAGCTTCGTTTGTCAAACTCAATCCGAGTGGGAATACAATGCCCTGAAAGAGAATTCAAGGCCTCGTGAGACGAGAAGAAAACTGTCCGCTATGCAAATTTTGCTCATTTGTTAAGGTCTTTGCATTTTACCTGTGAAGTCAGTTTGGAGACTCTAGGCAGTGACGCAGTGCATATAAAGGAAAATGAAAGTCATAATTATTTATGCCAGGAGGTTATTTCAGTGTTGGTTGGCTGCTGAGCCAAAAAGATTTGAGTATAATTTAAATTCAAACTATTTAAATTCAAATTCACCATCATTTATTTTTAAATACCAAATTTGTGACACGACTCGAGGCATACTTTGTTAAACTGCCTTGAAAAAAGAGTAAAATTTTAATTTGTTAATGAAATTTCCTTTTTTTAAAAAACCATGAAGGCGGCTAACCAAAGACAAAGCAAAAATTTGGTTTTGAGGCTAATATCTGCAACTTTCTGCATGTTTTAACTGCAGATCAATGTGGAGTTCAGTTTCCAGTCAGACTTAATGAATTAATTCAGAAACTTTGGATGATTAATTAAATATTTAGCATTAATCCTCCTGCTCTGCACATACTCGACTAAACAGAGGAGTTGTAAGTAATCACCACTTTGACAGTGAGGTAAAACTTTTCTAATAAGTATTTAAACGGGATATTTTGTTTAAGAAACGAACAATGTAAAAACACATCAGCGAGTCTCTCTGTCGTACTGGGTGACAGGTTTCTTCATAACTATGAGAACACACACTGAAGTTTATTTTGACTCTGTCCTGGATTAATGCGCGCTGAAAGTAGTCCCCAACAAGGGTTAGTGTGTGTCAGTGTGTATCTGTTAAACACAGCACTGACTTTTTTTAAAAATAGGAAACTGTATTCATGTTTTTGAAGGTCGGAAAGTATTTTTAGACGGACTGACATGGTTTGGTTTTGGTGTTTTTATGGCATTTGGTCACAGTAAGACAAATATGAAATACGCCTCGCTGCATCTTTTAACATGTTTTTAAATGAAGCTGCTTATCAGGGATGTTGACAACAAATATTTTATTGTCGACAGCCTCGTTATAAAAAGTCATCATTTCTGGTACAAAATCTTATTTCGTGCTCGTATGTTCTTTTTTTTCTCTCTCCGGAAACACATAATTTAATATCTTGACATTTGATGGCCGTAAATCGTTTCATGATGGCTGACAGTTTGATGGGGCTCTGTGATTGGATGCTTTATCACCAATTCAGTAGTGATGGTGATAGAAGAAGAAGGCCTTATTAAGTTTTTTTTTTTTTCTCCCCATGCTGCAATTCTTTTATCCTCTTTAACCAGCTTGTTTTGGGGCATCTCAGGTGAGTCACCTGAACTCCCCCGCAGAGCATGTCACAGGTTTAGCTCATAGTGCCGGGATCTGCGTAGCGGATTCAGCTGCCGTGCCCTCTCAGAACGAGCCCGGATAACAAGTGCAGAACGAGAGGAATGTGTCCTTCATTCCCCGCGATAAGGTCAAGCAGATGAATGACCTGCCAGGCGGGCGTTGCCTGGGGAGCGATTGCATGACGAACGCCTGATCCGCCTCACCATTGCAGTGAATGAATGTATGAGTCACGGCTGAGCTGTATTGATTTCTTCAATGGAAGAAAAAATAATAATTGCTGCACGCAGGAGAAGAGAAAGAATGTGAGGAAGACAAAGGAGAGTGATGGAGAACAAAAGAGGGGAAAGGAATGAAGTAAGTGTGATGAATGGAAGGAGAACGAGACAAACAGACTACAGGGAGGCGCAGCACATGTAAGGTGGAAATGAAATACAAGACGAGACACTGAATGTTTGACGTCATCATCTCGGTTTACTGTGATAAAAAGCTGCATTTTAAAACTAAAATCGCGTGATTTAATGTATTCTTTTTATTTACACTCTGGATGGATCGATTTCACTTCAGGCACATCTGACTGAATAAATCTGTTCATGACTCTTGCATGACGCTCAGCGAGAGGGGTTTTGAAAAGGTGGGGAGCGAGAGAAAGAAATATAAAGCACGAAACAGAAGATGTGAATAAAGGAGGGTATCACGCCAGATAGAAGAAGATCGTACAGAACATAGAAGAGGAGAGAGAGAGGGGGGGAAGGAGAGATGATCAATCACGGAGAGAAAGTGGAAAATAAAGACATGCTGAGAGATGAAAACAGAGAAATCTGATGTTATCGCGTCCAATCAGTCTGAATACGAACGCTTCGCCTTCTAGACTTTAATCAGCGTTAGGTGTTGACAGACGACTCTAAAGGAGGTTCGGTGTTTCCCATGATGCACCACTCTGCATGAAAATGAAATGCTTGTTTACAATGACCTTGAATGACTGAATAATGCAGCCCGTCCTGACCTTTTGTATATCACCGCGTGGCTTTGTAGCATGACAGAGAATGCTGTACTCTACAGGTCACTGACATTTTTCTTCTTTAGAAAATGTCAGACTGAAATCGCTCCGTAAATCGAGGTACTGACGATACCATGATATAAAATAGAGCTACTACAAATGGAAAAGCCTCTCAGAAAACCAAATATAAGAACATATTTGACTACGTTCTGTGACATTTTTCAGTTTCTCCTTTTATATAAAGTATTTTCCTGGAACTATAACAGCAATAACCCGATCAGTACTGTCATTTTGACGCAGATATTTGTAATATTGATAATTTTACTTCATTTTTAAAGAATTGTGATGCCGATTTAAAAACCAACATCTGTGCATCTTGGTCTCGCAGAAGAAACACTACGTCTGCGCATGCATGCGCAACTCACCTTCGTAGTCCATGTCCCAGTGGTTCTTCCTGATGGAGTCGTTGTCGGAGCTGGACGGTGGCCTGGCGGGGAGGTTTGGAGCAACGCTGCACACGACCGGACCCTGCGTCTTCGGAGAGGAAACCCCGCCTCCCGATGAAATGATCTGGCTTTGCGGGCGAAGCGACCGGAACGGCGAGTGATCGAGGTCGTTGATGGGACCGACCAATGAGTTCATCTCTATGGGGTTCCCTTCCTGGTTGTTGGCTTTGAGGCTCTTGGCCAGGCTGTGCTGGAAGTAGCTGCAAGTGTGAACAAATATGTTTTGGTTTCAGTTAAATGTGAATCTTTATGGAGCGTATCATTGTTGTATCAGTTTATGGACAGAAACACGACTCCAAATGGAGGATAGTGTTGCTTAGTGACTGCTGGATGCACAGTTGTTTGACATTAATACAGTATGTCAGGGCTATGTGCCTGTCTGCTACGTTTGCACATCCTTTCCCCTGTAGTGGCTAACAATTGATTAATCCAGCTTTTACATGTTTGGGATGTTGGAGGAGAACGTAAAAAATTGTGTTTCAGAAATTGGGGAGCGGATCGATTTTTAGCCTGCTGTGCTGCAAGTAAAACATATTTCCAAGAGGTTCTTCTGACGCCCCTGAACAGCTTCACAGTTGTATAATTGAAGAAATTCTTTGTTGATGGAATAAAAGTTTCTTTCTCTTCCTTGTTGGCTACTTCCCCCTTGGATGTTCAAAGGATTTATAACATTATATAGTACAGAAAGTCAAGAAAGCTGGAGGACAGGTTTTTCTATTTGTGCTACTAGAAAGGAGTTCAAAATCTCAAAAAAGTTGTTTTAACACTTGAAACAGCATTTGGAGTGTAGTTTTTTTTTTTAATGGGGATATTTTAGACAGAGAAATCAGCTCTTACCCATTGGAGTCCTGGACACAGACGGGCTTTTTCTTCTTCTGCTGAACGTAACGTTTCCTGATGCAAACAAAGATGCCAACCAAGAAGAGCAATCCGAGCACGCTGGCGCCGATCTCCATGATTTCTACATAGCCGATCATGGGAGATACCTGATGGATGGACGCGACACATGAAATTTGTGCCACTTTCAACGAAGGCACTGAAAGAAAGAAACCGTAAATGATTTCATGATATTCTGACTCACCTGGGGCAGCGGGTCACAGTGGATGGAGCCGTCAGTGACCTTACAGTCGAAGCCTCCGGGACACGGATTGGGTGAACAGAGTTCGATCAGATTGTGGCACCTGTAAGAATAAAAACGATTTTAATCTGCTGTGGTTTTCTTGTTTAGTGCATACACGTTAACTAAATCCTGTCAGTGTCGGTGCTCTGTTCAAAATACTGAAGGTAATTCAAGGCTAAAGGTGGAGTGTCACCTTACTGGCTGTTGAGGCACGTTCATAAACAACCAAGGTGGCTGCCAAGATAGATTCCAACTGGATCTGTCAAGTTTACACCACACGTTTCATTGCTCTGACTGGTTGTAGGTCTAACCAGTTGGGCAATTTTGGGCTTGAAAATCAAAAATGTATTGAGAGGTTCCAGACTAATTTGTCTGATGATGAAGGGTTAGATGAAATATCCGCTTGAGAAGACAAAAGTACAAAAAAAAACGATGGAAAGTGAGGCTCGAGTTAAGTTTAGAAAGAGTCTGAAATGGCCTGAAGGTAGTGGACTTTTCCCTTCAGGCTACACATCAATCAAAGCTATCCTTCACATGAAATTGAAATATGATTCAGGATCAAAAAGTTAGAAACTTCTCTCATGAATGAAGCAACATTTCTGTGTGTGTTTTTCCATCACTTGAACTTTTCAACTCACTAAATCGTCCAGATTGTGGCCAAAAAAAAATAAATCACGCCGTTGATGACCGAAGTGCTGCGATATGACTGTGAAGAGGTCTGAGGAGTGCTCCAGTGAAGAGCAGGGGACAAAAGCTCGCCCATGAGTTAAGGTTGAATTTGGCTGATGATACTGAGAGCTTCACCCTCCATCTTCCTGTCCCCCCCTCCACACACGACCCCGAGGAGCCTCTTGCAAGAGCTCTGATTGCAAAGTGCTGCTGCCGTGATACTGCCATTTTATTTTACATTGTCGAGCTTCACCCACTCATGTCCATGTACTGCACTGAAAGTACATTCTAACAGTTACAAGATAAAGTGAGAGCATATGTGCTGCCATCCACGGAGCAGACTGATTAGGATGTGACGCACATGTTAAGATAATTATTAGGCTGCATCCAAAGAAAAAAAACCCTTCACAGCGTGATAAAACATCTGCGTGTTTTCCCTCACTTCCTCCAATTATGATCCGCTGGTGGTCATTTTTCATTCACCGAGTTAATCAAAACCTTCCCGGGAACGTGGACGCCTGTTAATACCCAAAAGGAGAGGCGTGATTCCACGGGCTGCTTTAATGAAAGGAGGAATATGCAAATGTGCCGCTGTAATTTCATTTGAACGTGACTGTTCTCTTTGTCAGCCGTCGGTGGTGTGAGTGGAATACAACCGGCTGGTTGTGAGGGCGATGAACAAAGTGTGCGACTGTGTGCATCTGACAGAGTCCAATCATATATGCATGCAAATTCAAGGCCATGCACGGGGTTTTTCGAGCGCAGGCATGCGCTTTGGTGAAAGTGATGCTGCATATAATGAGGGTTGCGCCGGTCGGCCTCGCTGGAATCGTGATAATGTGTCTGTGTATGTAATTATGATTCTATGTGCGTGCGTGTCATCTGTTTGACCACGCTCCTACTTTAATCAACCGTCTGCGCAGGTAGCGTAACGGCTCATATTTCACCTCATTATAGGAGCATAAACACAAACAAAGCGGATTTTCTTCTCTGATTGTTAAAGGGTAACTTTTTCAACCTGAACCTGATTTTCTCATGTTTTTGTGTCAAAGTGGGGACAAATGGGGATAACAGGGTTTGGAATTTGGTCCAGTATTGAATGAGAGCGCTGCAGCCTGCAGCCGTGAAACGAGCCACGACGTAATCCTTATTGGCAATTGTGCACGGTCAAATTACGTCCATTAAAAGTGCTTGTTCTGGCACTGACGGGCTCTGATGAAAAAGGAAGCTGGCCTTAAGAGCGCTGCAGTCTTGCAGCAGCCGCTTCACCTTCCTCTGACAGTCTCTCTGTCCTCATCTGCTCTTCAGGTTGTAGTCTCATCCATGTACCCTGACTTTAACAAACCTTTCCTTTCCATGAATCACTTCACGGACACAGCAGATGTTTTGGTTCTTTAAAACTAAGTTTGAACATCTTTTTTTCATCATGAAGAAGACTCAGAAGACACCAACACCAGTGAAACAGTGTTACAGCATCATGAGCTGTAGTTTTACACAGCAAACATGTTCAACAGTAGAGAAACCGATATGATGCATTATTGATTTAAAAAGTGAATAAATAAAATGTGTGTGTGTTTGTTTACCGTGCTTCGGCGTTGTCCAGCGAGCAGTTGCACATGTAACCTTGAGCCTTGGGTACGCACACCCTGCCGTGGGCACATGGCTGGGAGGCACACGGGTTGTCGGCCAACTCGCAGCGGGCGCCGTGGAAGAGTCCTGCACACCTGCAGCGCAGCTCTGCGGAGTAAATAAAACACACACAGACGTCTGAGACAAGAGCTACTGATCAAAGATTCCCCAGCAGGCAGTAAATAATCAAAGCAAAGGTCAACCTGATCCAGCCAGAGAACACCAAAGTGTTTTTGATATTTAAAAGGCAAAATCAGCCCCAAAAACCTTCAACGCGGTTTAACAGCAATTTCGTTTCGTCATTTGTTTTTGTTCCTCGTGCGATAACCAGATGCAACGAGCAGCTACACAGGTGTCCGTCAACAGAAACGGTCTCACTGAAATGGACCAGAATGCAATGCAACAAGGACACAAGCTGTTTTCTGAGGATGTGATATGACTCTCATTCTCATGTTATTACTCTCCATTTTCCAAAAAAAAAAAAAAAAGAGTATTTGGAAAATGAAACCGAAAACAAAGCAGGTAAATTACGCCTCGGTGTAAACTCCCTGGTTGTGAAAAATGATTCATTTTAATGACTGATAATTGTGTGATCTGTCTGTTTATTTGTCTTCTGGTTGACTTTTTCTGATCAAAGAAACATTAACATTCACACACACACACACACGACTCAGGGGTCCACGGATCGAGCCACCAAACGCGCACTTGCAATGTCCGACCACCTGAAATACAGCTCTTATAGCAGGACACGTCTGCCCGTCCTGGGAGAGGGATCCCTCCTCTGTGGCTCTTCCTGAGGTTTCTTCCACCTTTTTTCCCTGTTAAAAGGATTTTTGTGGGCAAGTTTTTCCTCACTCGAACCGAGGGTCTAAGGACAGAGGGTGTCACTCCCTGTACAGATTGTAAAGCCCTCAGAGGCAAATGTACTTTGTGACTTTGTGACTACTAATAGAATCTGATTTGATTTGATTTAAGCTTGAAGTTCCAATAATTGGCTTTCCGACAAAAGCTAGACTGGTACATTTTTAATGAGCTAATGCATACAATATCAGCACACACCAGTTCACTGCAGACACAGAATATGGCACAATGAAAGCACCAAAAGCTAGTAAAGTAGACCTTTTCACTGAAGTACTGTGGTGTTAATCTCACTCTAGAAATACAAGTTTCTTTGTTACTTCACTTAATAAATCAAGACCTCAGAAGTTGTTCTGTTACTTCCTGAAGCAACAACAAAACTGAAGCCTCAGTAAAGCAGCAGGGGGTCGACTTCACATTCTGCAGCCCAAATAAAGAAACATCCACGGCCTTCATTGTTTTCCGCTGCCTGTCTGATTACATTTGTTTGACCTAGAAGGATCTTCTGGGAAATAATATTTACTCACTTTGTGCCTGGAGCATAACAGAAAATGTGATTTGACGTGATGATGAATAGAATCCTGAGAAAAGTGATACCTGGCTGTAACCTCGTGTCCTGAGTCCACGGGGGCCAACAATAGATTTTCTTGAAATGATGCCGCTCAGTGACCTAACAGCTAAATCCCCCAACAGGCGTCAGGTTTTTCGATAACAACTATGGGGTACGATTGTTTACACTTCTTCCAAAGCACGAAGATGTGTATCGCCTTCGCAGCTTTATGTTTGGTTTCATATCCACCTTTCGAGAAAAAGAACACATTGCCTGTGCCACAATCTCACAGAGACTTACAAGAATAATATTATTTTAAAGCTCCTGGTCTTTTATCTGTAAAATTGCAGGTGTGCTTATCGGCTGCTGTTCTCCCTTGAGAATAAGGCCACCAGACATCCTAGTTTATGATACACAATGCAAAAAAGAAGAACTGGTAAAACAAGACAATGTAATTGCTCCTCTCTGACACCAATGTTTTAGCTTTTGAACTGATGCATTCAGCCAATTAGCGATAACCTAAGACGGTAATAAAGTTAGCAGTCACAGGCCATAAAGAGCTAAGAGTCCCATGAGGAAACAAATCTTTCATAAAAATATCTCAACGACTTCTCGCCTGTGTAATAATAAAGAACCTGATGTAACTGATGTGTCCTTAGCTGGTCAGTACTATCCGACTAAAATATGTAAAAGTACACGTCAAATAAATTGTGACCAATGATGGTTTCTGTCATTTTAGGTAGCTGATGTATGTTCGAGTGTTCATTTCTCGGATACGTCAAAGTTATTTGATGCTCGGCCACCCGTATCCGGGACATTTTGACTTTATTTTGTTCTTGACCTCTTCAGTGAACTCACCTCCGCTGGTGTCCTCCTCGCAGACCCCTCCGTTCTGACAGGGGTTGTTCTCGCAGGCTCCGGCCTTGCCACAGCACTGGTACACAC
Source organism: Miichthys miiuy (assembly GCA_036365135.1). Lineage (NCBI taxonomy): Eukaryota > Metazoa > Chordata > Actinopteri > Sciaenidae > Miichthys > Miichthys miiuy. The sequence goes on along the minus strand of CM071611.1, from coordinate 24,493,535 downwards.
CGAACACCCTCCTGCTCCCCGGCCCGGCCCATTCCGACGTGTCGCCGACTCTTATTTGCTTCCCGTTGAGCTCCAGAGCTTCCAGGCAGCCGATGAAATTATGTGGACGCTGATGGACCTCCGGAGCGGACGAAGCGAAGAGCAGAGCACCGTGGGAGCGCATCAGGCGGCACGGCTCGGCCAGACTGGTGAAGGCTGGATGGTGCTGGTCCAGGGTCAGTCTCATGGTGGTGGAGTTGACCTCCAGCAGGACGCTGTGCCACTGGCCATCTGACACTGGATCAGATCTGATCAGTAATGAGCCGGGGGAGGCGTTTCCACAGCTGTACCTGAAGCGCAGCTCTCCATCCGTCAGCTGAAGAAGGAAAATGAGCAACAAGAGAAGAAACAAAACTTTTAATTTACCAGAAGAAATAAAAAAACTGAGGCTTAATGATGGGATATAAACCCAGAACCTTGAAAGGGTTAAGCTCTTTATCTTGTCAAGTTAGATACAATCGACCGATCAGCTCTGTGGAGGATCAAGATAACACGTTATATAAACAGTTTTATTCATTCTTTCTCCCTCTTCTTTCGTCGGAAAGTACGTCTGGGAGTGTGAGGGAAGTTAAAGACGAGAGACGGAGTTAAAACTTTCATTTTAAGGCATTTGTCTTTGCTTATGGGAAAACCAAACTGTCAATTTAATTTGATATTGTTTATATGCTCATAACAAACTCAATAAAGAGGAACCTCTCAGGTAATATTGTTTTGAACTGTGTTATTCTAAATCATAAATATCTAAACGCAATAGTATTTTATGGATGTTTGCCTTCGGGGCAGCAGCGCTGTCGTTTTCTTTTATTTACAATTCATTGAATTAAATGGAGGAGACACGTCTGGTAAACTCAAAGTTTACATCGGGATGTGTTAAACGTACTTGTCCTCATATGTTTACATTCAGGTGACATTTAACGTGCATTTCCAGACTTTGTTGTTTTATGGTTATGCAACATGTTGTGATGCTTGTTATATTGATTTCTTTGCTCAAATTACAGCAATTTTTCTGCTCCGGAAACATCGATTTGGTTGGTTTGAAGGTCAGAAGACGTCTTGGTTAAAATGCGTTGAATGTGGAACGTTACATAATCGTTGTTAAATGGCATGATTTCATGTTGTAGATTGGACCTTCTTTATGTTGAGATATCAATATTTAGATATTTACCCTCCTATGTTAGTATGGAGAGATGGAAAATTGCTATGTATGTACCAAAGTAATTCAAGTAATTAACACACAAACATTTCAAAGGGCCAGTATATAGAAGTTAGTGGCATCTAGTGGTGTAGTTGCTGTGTGCAACACCTCAACCCGTCATTTTCTGAGTGAAGGAGAAACTACAGCGGCTGCAAAACTAGATATAAACGCAAAAGGCCTTATGTAGATCCAGTGTTTTGTTTTAGTTGTTTTGTCCATTCTGGGCTACTGTAGAAATATGGCGGTTCAACATGGCGGACTCCATGAAAGAGGGACCCACTGCGTTGGTTTAAAAGGATCATTCGAAGGTAGCATTTCTGCCATATTCTGTAAAAGTAAGTTTAAACAATTAACTCAAAAATATGCGTCATCCTGACAGCTACATTCCCATCACTCTCCTTCTCCTTTACGCCTTCATCGCCTCCAGAATTGACGGCACACCATCCAAAACTTTAAATAAACTACAGTACAAACTCCGCTGCACGTCGACCATGTCCTCCAGAACCTCGACTGGCTCCTGGTTCCACAGTGCATTCAGTTCAAAGCCATCCATAACCAAGCCCCCTTCCTACCTCACTGACTTGCTCCATCGCCACAGTCACATCCCGCAGCCTCCTCCGTTCATCTGATGCTAACCTCCTGACTACATCACCCAGGACCAAGCACCGAACCAGAGCCTCCTCTGCAGCTGCCCTCCTCCCTCTGGAAGTCTCTCCCAAAACACATCCATGACTGTACTGACCTTCCAACATTCAAATCTCTGACACAAACACACCTTTTTAAAATTGTTTTTAATGTTTAGCTTAGTCCACTGTGTTATTATTACATTCATCCTGTGGAGTCTTTAAGCCAAACAGGACTGCGACTGACTTGTCTTTTGTGTTCTGACTGAAATCTGCTTTCTCCGTCAGCTCCACGCGTTCCTCCTGTTCAACGGCACGCAGGGCGCAGTTACACATTTGTTCAGCATTTTATCAACATCAGCGGGAGCCTCTTAACATTTCTGCACGCTCAGCGTTCCCACAAACTAACAAGCCAGCAGATTTTTTTTTTTTTTTTTTTATTCATGTTTTCTTTATGTAACGGAAAGCTCCTCATATCTCCCCTATTAAATAAACAGATGAAGTGTGTATTTTGCAAATTGCCGAGCACCACCCCATCAAACGCTGAGAGCTGTGATGAATTATTGATAGCGACCTGCTCGGCTCCTGCTTCTTTAATTGCTGCAGGACAATGAGCTCTTTTCTTTTTTTTTATTTATTTTTGGCAGATCTATTTTTATTTTTCTGCTTTCTATAAAACTCTGAGGTATAGCGTGGACGGGGCGTTCAGCATTCAGGCTCTGCAGGGTGTTCTCGAAGCGATACTGTTCTGCTCTCAGTCTAATTCCCTGTAGCTGGGATGATTTAACATCCGAACAGGGATGATTAATTTTTGTAGGGACGGATCACCAAAAATCTTCACAGTGATCAATGACAGCATACAGAGAGAGAGAGAGAGAGAGGAGATGAGGGCTGCTCTGGCATTGGCTTATCATGGAAAGATGCTGAAGCGCTGGCAGAACAAGTCAAAATCTCAAGACATCCGAGGCGCCTGTCGCTTGTCTTTTAATCTATTTTACATGACTTGGTGTGATTTATGGTGGATATTTGAAGGCAGATAGCACGGTATGACGCATTCAGGATTTTTACAGTATCAGCACAGCCGATGCAGCGCGGGCACCGTGTCAAGTCAAACTCCGCAGGGACTGAAACTCTACAGCAGCAGTGCTTCATGACTCCATAAATCATATACCCTGAGCGCAAACGCTGCAAGCTTCCTGCAGGGAGCTTTAATACTGCCGGGCAAAGCTCAGTATTCAGTAACGGCTGCTACAATCATGTATTCTGCTTGCATGTGATGTATGTGCACAGCAGAGCATGCAGGAGGCAGCGCCGCACCTCAGCTTCACTGAGCACGCTCACTCGTTTGTTGTGCTACATAATAACTTCGGTATCACGGGAAAAGCTTTGTCCGTTAAGTGAAAGGTCACATTTTGCTCTCTTAACTTCACTACACTGTGTCCTTGAGAAAGACGCCGAGGTCGTTTCTGCTCGTAGGAAGATCACAGGAACACAGGAAGGAAGTTTTGTGGGTTGCACTGTAGCTACAGATATCTGGATAATAAATATCCAGGCCAAGACTTCCTCTTCTGTGCACCAGTTTTTGTCGGATTATCAATTTGCAACACAAGAATAGATCCATAATCTAATCTCTGTAAACATTTATCTGCATATGAATGTAATAAAAACATAAATCACTGTCAGACGATAGCTGGTTTCCGAGAATGCATTTTGGCCTTTTTTCGACTGTATACCTGCCTGCAACCACTTTGCACTTTACAACATAAGAAAAATCAGGCCGTACGTAACTCAACATGCTACCCAACTCCTGATACAGGCTGTGATCATCTCGCAACTTGATCACCGTAACGCTCTCCTGACGGGCCTCCCAGCCTGCGCAGTGAAACCCTTTCAGATGATCCAGAATGCAGCAGGGTGCCTGGTCTTCAATCAACCCCAAAGGTCACATGTTACCCCGCTGATCACTGGCTACCTGTAGCAGCCCGCAGTGAATTCAAATAATCGCTAATGCTGACTACAAAGTAGTCTCTGGTACTGCAACCTGCTACTCGAATGCCCTCATATGTTACCTCACGCCTTCAAAAACCTTCTGAAGATCCAGCTCTTCAGAGTACCTCCTCTCCCAACACTACCAACAACTACGGATGATAAATCGAGCCCTTCTAGAGCCGTCACAGTACTTATTTCTGCACTAACATGTCCTAGTTGCACTGTAGATTGATTGTTTCCCTCTTTGGATAAAAGCATGCTCAAACATGATTGGCCAATACTACTCAGATCTGTTTATAGAGTGAACAGATCTGAGTGTGTGACTGCAGCGACCACGAGGGATGAGTGTCGGTCCACTGATGCTACACCAGTGTTCATCTACATCCTGGTTCACCGTCAAGTCCACAAACTGCTCTGCTGTCAGCGCTTAGCTGTCAATCTTCATCAAGGACGATGTTTTCTCTCCACTGACAAGTCACCTTTACTTCCGCTCGGCTCGCCACAGCGGCGTTTCATTCGAGCAGCTCAATTTCCATTTCAAAAGTGACGACTTGGAGTAAGATGTGTGCAGACATAAAAGAGAATTAGCAGGAGCTGATAAGTCTGAACTTTAATTTGTATTTTGTTTATTTTTTCCTTTCAAAGACGAGCCTCTTGACGGAGCGTACTGATGACGAGATCTGGTGGTTTAAAGGAAGTGACTGAGATGCACGGCGGCTTCGTGTCCTGAGGGGTATGAAACGCGCAAATAGCGTCTTGTATCTTCAGGAAGTTTCTCTGTAGTCATCACAAAAAAAAAGAAACAGGCGAGGGACTTCTCAGATGACCATGTTCAGAAATTCCTTTTGAAGCCATTTGTTTTTACAATGAAATCAGGCAGGGACCTCGTTCTTGCATGCGTGAGCCGAGAACCAAAACCCAAGAGGTGGAACCTTGGGAAAGACTGAACACTGCGTTTGAAGTTTTTCCGAGAATCAAAATGATTGAATATTCTGCGTGAGTGCACACGGATGTGACACAAATGAGAAGAGCCCACAAGGGAAGGCATCACGTTGCATTTCAGTCCCATAGAAAGACGTTTTTTTTGTTATTGCTTTAGAGAATTATTCATGCCTCCCAAAGAATATAACAATTCATTATTCTCTTTCAACGTGCCCGTTTAATACGGTACAGTAGAACTTGTATTGTAGCGCAGAGACGAATCTTCCTTTTCCTCTGCAATTCCAAAGAAGCACGTCAATAAATCACGAGGACTGCTTTTTCCAATTGGACTCCTGCAGAAGTCTCGCTGCTTCCCTCAGCGTGTATTTTTTTTTTTTTGAGGGAAAAGGGCAACATGTGGCGCACGTGCTGCGTCTCAGACCCGGCAGTCATCACAACTCCAGTTTAAAAAGGGCATTGATGAGCTGATTACGCTGGGAAAAACAAAACAGGGAATAATAAACCCAGACGTGCATCGCGCCTGGCTTCCTAATCCGCTGTGGAACTTGAAAATGTGTGCTGGGTGGGAGTTCACCGCCGCCTCTGATATTCAATCAGGCATTTAGCACACACATAAAAACATGAAACAATCTGCCGCTCGGAGATAAAGGAGAGACAAGCCTCATATGCCCTAACGTGTGATCGTCTGCAGGATTTGGCAAGAGAGAGCCGGCAGTTTTTTTGGGGAGGTTTGGAGAGAAAAAAGAGGAAATCACAAAGTTGACAACAGACTCTCTCTCTCACTGTCACGCTGGCTTTTCTTGTCAGCACACAATATGAAAAGGCCCAGGACGCTGCTGGTATTTCACGCCGAAGGGCACGTTGCCTGAAATGTCACTGTTGCCGGAATAGCACAAGTTGAAATCGGGTTTGATTTTACTTCCCCGAGTCTTAGGGTAAGGTGCAACAGTAAACACAGAAAAGGACAAACAGATTAGACACAAAATGTTCACCAGATATCAAAAAAAAAACCTGTGACACCTGCGCTAATAACACGACTGCTGGCAAATATAATATTGACATTAAAGATGATATCAGTCGGCACAGCTGAAGTGTTTGTGGATCACGAGCAGGAAACATTTTGGATTGAAAAGCTTCGCTCGTCGTCGGCGTTTCCCGCTGAGAACTCCCGTAGATGAAATCAGCCACACTCAGATTTTATCATCCTGATAGCAAATTAGTGTCAAACAACAACATTACACTGACAGAACCTGAAAATTAGGAAGAGATTTAATCTCTCAGCAGCAGCAAAACTCGAACAGCAAAATAAATTACCTGCCAGCTCGAATGCAACAAATATTTACACTTCCTTCAGATGAATGAAAATAATGATTCTCTTGTTCATTTAGTCATAATTGAATTGCTGCTCGTGCGTTTTTATCATCCCGAGCTGTTGTGACATTTCCAAGCGACGCACTGAAAGGAGAGCTTTAGTTTGAGACGAATGCCGCAGCGCTGCTGAGAGCCGCCGATGCAAATAAACTGCCAGCGACAGGAAAATGTAATGAGTTGAAAATGTATAAATTCAGTCTGATTTTTTTTTGGCTTTATGCTTCACTGCTAACTCCTGATCCTCCAGCACTACTGAGTCAAACTCTTTTCACCACTGGGACCTTTGCCCGCATTAATTAATCGAGCTGAAGTGTGCGTCAACTTTTAAATCGCCTCAGGATGGATTTTATCTTCATGTAATATTAAAAACAAATCCAAAACTCTTCAGCGGTAAAAGAAGCATAGAGAAATAAACTATATAATATTTATTTTTATTTATTGATCGTTATATTGGACTATTAATACTGATTTAATGACGTGTATTCAAGCGGCAACCTCCGTGGCTGTGAGGTGCAGTTCCTCAAATGGCCACTTGAGGCTGGCTCCAGGAGTGAGTCAGTCCCCATAGCACCCTATATTAAAATATTCACAAGGCATAACTAACAGTCGCTTTGATTGACAGGTAGGTGCCTTCACAGGTGGCTTGTTTGAGCACCCAGGCGTTATTTGGCCCCAGAGCCACAGATTCAGAGCTTCTCATAAACCTATGAGTGACGTCACGCATACGCCGTCCATTCTTTATACTGTCTGTGTGTTTAAGCAGCATTTTAATGTTTTACCTGGTTCAGATTTTAATAATTTATGAGACTATAGCGGGATAGTTTCAACCTTTTCGAACCCCAGTGTAACAAAGAATCATATTTCAAGATCTGGATCTTCAAAGTAACTAGTAATTGTATCTGTCTGATAATGTAGTGGGGTAAAAGTAGAAAGATGAAGTACTTCAAACCAGGACTTAAGTCCCAAATTTAAAATATATAAATATATGTGTGGTATTAAGAACAAGCTACAAAAGAACAGCTGTAGGAGGACAGAACAACATCCAATACTCCAGGCTGAACTTTTAAAATAAAGAAAAATAGGCTCCATCTGTTAATAATATAAGAAATCATAAGAACAGTACATCTGCCACAAATTGTTCAAAACAAATCCCGTCATCTGTTCCTCTTTATGTGCAGCCTCAGAGAGAAAAAATACCTGTAAGGTTCCCCAGTCTTTGGTGCTGTTGGTGGACACGAGGAGGCCTTGCTCCTGGAAAGTCTTGAACCTCAGTGATAGTTTGAAATTCTGGTTGTCCTCGTCCATCCTGTGAAGGTACTTCAGGTAGGATTTACCGTCGAACCTCACTGCCGACTCTGAAAGACAGAAACATGAGGGAAGCCGACGTGAGCAGCCTGATGATGAATTTAGAAGCTCATCAGTCTTCATCAGGTACCCGGTCTTCTTCCTCACATCACCAATCACACCTGAAGCCAAAGGTAACACCATGAAGGGAGCATGTTCAAATCTCCACAACCTACCCACAGGGAAGAGTACAGCCACTAACAAACATCACATGTTTGAAGGACATGCCTGATGACGAAGCTCCAGGTCTCCTTCATTTGTAACACGATGAGAGTTTTTTAAAGGTCGAGTGTGTAGAATTTAGTTGCATCTAGGGGACTAATCGACCTTAAAAACATTAAAAATGGTTGTCCCGAGCAACGTTAGATCATTTGATTGCATGTTATCGAAGGTCTGCTCAGCCCACAAGAATCTTCTCTATGAGACTTTTGGTGTGTTTAGGAAAGTTTTAGTTTAGATTTAGAATCATTCAATTTTGAGTAGGATGTAAAGTGTTTAGTTCATGTGTTCAAACAGCACAGACTATAATAATTTATTGGCACTGAAATCAAATTCTGGTTATTTTTGTAGATATTCAGAGTCTCTGAACTCTCCAGATGCTTTTTTACAAATCACAGATTCGAATATTATAAATGCGACAGCTGAGTCTGCAGATGAAACATGCTGTAAACTGAATGTAAACTCACATCTGTCAGACAAGACTGCAAAGACAGAGAGAGAAAAACATATTTTTAAAGATTTCTTTGATATTTTTAACTGGAAAAAATCACCAAAAGCTGAAAAAAAAAAAATCAAAACGCCCAAAATCCAAAAAAGCAAAATAACAAAGTCCAGCAGAAGTTTTAAAAAAAGGAAGGAAGGAGTGAATTCATGAACGTATGGACGGATCAATGACGAATCCAACAGCAAAGCTGAGCACATCAGTGTTCAGACAAAACTTCGGCTTTTTTTTTTACTGTTTCTCAGATGAAACTTTAATGACGCCTGTGGGGAGATTCAGTAACAACACATCCCAAAGTTTTTTTCCACGTCTTGGTGAAAAACAACTTTTCCTGAAGTGGGATTTAAATCCAGTAACTGTTATTCTGACACAGCTCTCTGAAGGAAATTTAAAAATAACAAATGTTTTTTTGGAGTTTGTTTGAGTCTATAAAGTCAGCAGTTTGAAACTCGGATGTCGAGTGAAGAACACGACGGCGGTCAATCAACTTTCAAAGGATAAAAATTTTAAAAAAAACACCTTACAATTTAATGACAAATACATAAAGTGCAACTTTACTTTACTAAACTTTGAATGATTAAAAAGCTCAAATATTCAGTTCAATAATAATGTTTGTTTGGATGATAATTTGTCAAATTGTCTAACCTTTAATTTAATCAGGCTGTTTATTATTTTTTTAGAATTAATTTAATAAAAGTCCACAAAGTTAAAAGAAGATGATTAAAAACACTGTTTGGTATTACACAGCTTGTTGTTGCTGTTGTCACTAAATCCAACAATATTCAAATTACAGCGACAGAAAACTGGAAGCTGGACTTGATTGATGAGGAAAATTGTGGCTGATAAACTTTCGAACTACAAACGAATTATCGATCTACTGTTATGACCTCATAAATAACAATTATTATCACATTATATGATCAGAGACAGAGTTGGCGGCTAAATCTAGAGCCCGGTTTTACAAAGCAAAATGTTCACTTACTCGTGTTTTTCTTTCCTGTTCTCCGTCCTCACACGACATCTCCTTATCGCCACACCTCAGACACTCTTAAGACCAAAGAGGTATTCGATATATAGTCAAAATATGGCGGTGATAACACATTCGAAAGATGTTCCCGAGGGAAGACGACTCTAAACAAGCTTATAATGAGTATATATCCCGGAGAGCCCCTAGCTGACTTTTATTCTGTCCTCACACCACTAATCCTGACAGGAATGCCAACAGAGATCACTGAGGACGATCCGACGAGGTGGCGCCGCCGCTCAATGATATAGATGTTCTGTCGGCTGTAACAGGAGTTAACGGAGGGCCCGCATTCATACTCAACGTGTTCTGAGTGATTTATATGAAATCTCGGGGATTTACTCCCTCAGTTCGCTGTGTTTTAGCAGATAAAAGGAAAAAAGGCTCTCTGATCTCAGGCAGAAACAGATATCTACATCGAGTTGCCTGAAAACACAAAACCGCGTCCTCTCCTAAGAAAACAGACGAATTTAGCCTGAGTGATGGAGGATGGGTCTTTATGCTCGGAAAGTCCAGCAGAACGGAGAGGGGAATTCACAGAACAAACACAAGAGACTCATCTTCAAACCCACAACTGAAATCTCTGAGTCAGTAGCAACACAACAGGTTACCTCAGGTCTATAAAGAGCAGCTGGCTTTAATTAAAAAGACGAGAAGACCACGTGGTACAAAACAGCCAAACCTTAAATCTATATTACATGCTTCTTTAAGCAGGACTTGTAGTGAAGTCGTGTGTTCACACTGAAATCTGGACAGTCGGTATGAGAGTGCTCAAACTCTCGACTTTTGTATTTGCTGTGGATTGACGTGGTTGTCTATCCACGGCAAGAAAATATTCAAACAAACTGCAGCTGGTGGTAAAACAGCTCCAGAAATCTTGTGTTATGTCTTAAAACATGCTATAATTCATGCTGCATCTGCACGTGGAGTCAAGCAGATGATAGACGGCGAAAACGGATTTCATGCTAGTGGACGAACCATCCAGCGTTAAAATATTTCAACTTTTTGCTGCCTTCCACGACAAAATTCACAACCGGATGTTACATAACTCTCTCACACACAGAGAAAACAAGGACGATCATTTTTGTACAGCATGAATGAGAAGCAAAATGTCTTTTTCTGTTAATATTTTGTCACCTAATTGCTTTTCTGTCCTTTTTTAAATAATGAATATAATTTGTTTATCTAGCTTTGAGCCTTTAAGCAGGTCGCCTCTCCTGTCTTCTTTTAATTTACTGAACATTGTCCTTTATAATTCTTGTACTTTTATGTACAATAAAAGAAAAAATAAATAACAAGATCAAAAAGTCCATTTTTCTATTACGACAGAAGAAAGAAAAGGTGCAAATGCAGACGGAAGTAAACCTGCCTTGGCCTCCTTTTCCTCATTTACACCTTAACTACGTCTACAGTTCGATGAGATGTGAGCCGGGAACAGCGTGCACTCTCTGCTCTGCGAGGACGTTAGGAGAGCGTTGACTGAAATGACTCTGCTGGAGCTCACGTACGGCTCGTTTTCTCATCCGACGATGTAGTTTTGAATCGGATCAATTGTCAAAGCAGCAGGAAGACGCCACAGACTCGTCCTGCTCTTCACAAGAGACGAGGGGCTGAGTTAGTGTGTCTATGACAAAATCGCGGTTCCTGCTGGTAAAGCACACACTCGCGTCGTTACCCACATGCACACTCCCTCATTAAGGCCTCTCCAAAGCCCAGGTGCATGCACACAGACAGACAGACGTACCGTTACAGGGACAGACGCTCTCCCAGGTGTGTTGTGGGGTGATGTAACCGGCTCTCGCCGTCGTGAAATGGCTCAGTCTTTCTCCTGTCAGCTGGACGGCGTTTCTGCAGCCTCGTGGCGGACAGCCGGTGCCGAGACACCCGTTGTGGCTCACCCTGAGGATGCTGAGGCTGAGCGTGTCCTCGATGTCGGCTATGATACCTACATCAAAGAGATCAACTTTCAGACGGCACATTCAAGCTTCAGCATCACAGGATCAACTAAATATTTTATGTTAAGGGTTCATTAGGGACTTCATTGTGACATCAGTTTTAAATCTCAATATTTATTTCGATTGATCACCTGGAAGTCTGTTGGTCGGCAGAGACTGGACGAGTCCGCTCTGTGGCCTCCAGATCAGCAGGGCCTCCAGGACCTGGGTGTCAGGTAGCTGCTGAAGGCTGACCAGATGAAGCTCCTGTTTGGGTAAATTCAGAGCTTGTCCGAGGCTGCGCTGGAGGCCTCTCCAGTGGTCGCCCAGAAACTCCTCGGGTGACAACCCAGCCAGCTGCAGCGTCAGGCCCGAGTCAAGCGCCCTCTGGTTGGCCGACCACACATGAACCCTGACCCCGGCCCAGACGCTGAACTTCCCATCAGTCACGCTGACGTTGAGGGAGTAGGAGCCCTCCTCCAGGTTTTCATCCGCCCAGATTTTGCCATCAGTGAGGTCGACAGAGAATCTCCCCTTGTTTGGATTTTCTGAAACCAGCTTGTAGGTCAGGACGTCCTGCAGGTCCTGGTCAGAGGCGTGCAGCCTGCCAATGACCCGGTTGGCAAACAGCCCACCTGAGGTAGTGATGAAGACCTCCAAAGGCACCACAGAGGGAGGATACTTGCTCTGCTCGGTGACGTTGATGTTGACCACACAGATGGAGGAGAGGGGAGGGTGGCCGCTGTCTGTCACCTGATCGATACGTTGATAGAAAAAGACACAAAGATTAGACTGATAATATGCAGCTTTCTTTAAAAATCAATAGACTGATTGATGAAAGTTTAAAATGTCATCATAGAGTGAAAAACAGGCGGCTCAGGAGGGGAAACTTATTCTTACCTGAATCTTGAGCTGGTGATGGGGTTTCACCCTCTTCCTGAGTGGAGCGGAGAGCGACAGAAGGCCACCCTGGTCGACGTGGAAACGGCGGTCCTCGTTGCCGCTGACGATGTGGAAAGAGAATGGCGGGCCGTTCTTGGGCGTGTCTTTGTCTGTCACCACGAGCTGCAGGATGCCGCTGCCGACCGACTCGCCCTCCTGCAGGAGACAGTAAGTCATTGTATTTAAAGGTCGGCCTTGAGCCGACATGTTTGTAGTTGCCCAGAACTACTGGTGCTTCATGCAGTCCTTAACTACACCACTAGATGCCACTAAATCCGACATACTGATCCTTTAAAAAGTACTTTACCACCAAGAAAGTTTGGTCCCTGCTTGTAACTTCAGCACCACCGGTCAGTAATTGCCTGATTTCCTATCCAGAGCCATCGAGTATCTGTCTGTTGATTTTCACAGTGCTGAACTTAATATAAAACCAGCGGTTCCCTGGTAGGTGGGTTATCAATCTAAAAAATTACAGCGACGAAATCCAAACAATGTGGAGTTAATGGGGTAAAATATGGAACATCTTCGGTGCGGTCTCTCGGATTTCAATTAGAGCACGCATCACAAAATACAGTCCTGTTTAAGCAAAGAGCGGCTTCATCAGACTGTGCAGAAATGTCAAACTCAACACAGAAACATCTGGAAAGTCTTTGTTGGAAACTGTTACCTGTACAGGCCAGGTGATTGGATGAACATGCTGGCAAGCTTCACCCAATCAGATCAATGAACAATACAACATAGCCAAACTTTTACTGAAGTCAGTCAGAAGAAAAACATCTCGACTGCGAAAAGCCTTCAGAGCCGTTCTTTCAATGAAGAACTCCAGTTCTGATATAACTGATGCTAGCAGCGGCTACGCTAACCTCTTTAGCAGCCGTCATTGCTGTTTTTTCAGACCCACGCCTGTAGCTCATGCCAGTAGTTCCTCAGGAGACGCTGATTGATTCAAACCTCCAGCTTGTGTTCAGACACAAGTACATAGCTCGAAGCCTGGAAAGATAGATTCTCCCGTGATCTCGCGAGTCCAGCTGCCTAGCAAGGTTAGCATCCGACTTTCTTTGTGTCTGATACGTTTCAAGCAGCACCAAACTGCTTCATAAAGAGTATAACTCATCATTTTGTGAACAGAACAAAGGAAGTCCAGACAGTTATGTAACTCTGTCCATCAGCAACTTTTCAAGCAAATTTCGACGTCTTTTGACCTGCAAAAAATGAAATGAATACTTATACAAAACCTGAAATCATAACTTCATAAGTCACCTCCCTCAACAGAAACTTCAGTGAAGGTAAACCCTGTTCATGGTACTCATGTGTCTGTTTAGCATCCTGGAGTGAAGACCAGGTTTTTCACGAAATCACAGATGCAACGGGTTACGCTTCTGAATCCTTTGAGGACGATATGCAGAGATACAAACCACCTGTCCATCTGCCGCCTTCACTGAAATATTCAAATTCGACTGCAGCCTAATAGGGCGCAGACACTTCGCTACAACAGATGTGCCAGTCATAAAAGTGGCAAATAGTCAAAACAAAGGCATGAGACAGCTACAGCAGAGAGGACGCTGCCGCCGCCTCCGCTGACCTGAAACACCTTTCTCCAGTTTTAGCAAAATCCATCTGTTTAATGCAATCAGAGACTTCCTCACGAGCCCGAGCTGGCTGTGGAGACATTAGCAGATGGGATGATATCACAGAGTTTGGATTCATCGCCACACAGCGCAGACGATTTGGCTCGCGGAGCAGCTACTCTGTGACTGGATGGAAGTTTCTGAGCTGGCAGAGCTGCGGCAGGTAGAGTGATGGAGAGCTGGCAGAGAGAACTTTAAGTGCCCGTGAACGGCGCTGCCAGAGGCGTGAACGCACACATGCAGAGACATATTTGTACTCTCAGGCATGTGGGCGACTACGCCTTACTGTAGGACACAGCGTTGCAAGCTTTCACACGAAACAGGAGGTAAACAGTCTGTTCAAAGTTTGTCCACAGCAGCAGACTTGCTGTCCTGTAATTAGAAGTTGGAGGTGAACGGGTGGTGCTGATGTTCTGCGAGGAGAACACACACACACACCTACAAATCATGACAGCCGATCTCCCGCCTCTTTGATCAGCTCAGAAACCTCGCTCTGGTTTTGAGTTTCACTCTTGAACTCTCAGCGCCGCGTTTTTTTAATGAGCTCCGGGCGCCGCAGTTATGACGGAGTGGCAGTTACAGGTCAGCATATTTTCGGCGGAATGAGGAAGAAAGAGATTTGGAAAGACTGATTGATGGAGGATGACTGATCTGTAGTGATTTCTCTTTAATTACACTCAATCATTAGTTCATCTGTCTACGTTATCGGCCTGTTCGGGAGCAGAGCAGGTAGACTGTTTGGAGCATTTGACACTGCGAAACACCTTAAAACTTTTCCATTAACAGATGAACGAACAGGAGTTGCATGTGTTCCCCCCCTCCGTGTTCATATTTTTCCACTGAGTTGTCAAATTTCACACATGAATGCGACTGCTGCTTTCCCAGAGGTTATTTTGCAGGAGCTGATGAGCAGACGAATCTTTCCGGAGCGTTCTGGGTGACTTTTTCTTTTTCTTTTGACATATTGCTTGTTAACATTTTGTTGATGCCGTGTGTTTGTGACTGTTTGTTCTTCTACTTCAGGCAGCGTAGTGCCGACATGTTTTTAACAGCTTCAGGCGGCGAACGTCGTTAGTTTCTCAACACGAAACCAGAGCTGTTTTTCCACCAACCAGAACACATTAGAAAATAATCTATCAGACTTTGCCTATGGTGTCCCACTGGGGTCAAATATATTATTAAAACAGAGTTAAAGGCAAGAAAAGGCACTCGTAATTATTGGAGAGCACACAAATGTTAAGTATTTCTAAATGAAGGTTTTTGGGCTGTAGCACCGTGCCAACACATCCAAACCTGCTGAACAAGCGGACCCTCACATCCTGTTGAGTAATTTAACTACATGCATCATTTAGCCCCGATGTGCCGACTTTCTCACCACGTTTCCTCTGACACTCGATGCCTGCAGCGCCACGCTGGATGCATCACGCAGGCAGAAGCAGCCCGGCGTACTTTAGCCTGCATGTGTCGACCCATTGAGCAACTGTTATAAAAATCCTATAGCCTGACAAGACAAGCCATCAGCGTGTGGGACGTTACATGGAAGAAGAAGTGGAGAGTGGAGGCACTTTGGTACGGATCATAAGCTGCTGCCTGAAAATGCCTTGACTTGTGAATCCCTTCTGCTCCACAGAAAATAAATAGAGGTGTCATTGCACACCTGGGTCAAAGCTAAAGTTAGCTCGGTTCAATGTTAAACTGCAAACAAAAGAGCTTATCTCAGCATTACTATGCAAACATGAGGTCAAGCAGGCTCCCTAAAGGGTTAGTTTGGATTTATTAAAGTAGGTTTCATGAGGCACAGGAGCACCAGGCGTCAGATCCACCTTTCCATCGACAAACTGAAGCGTTTATATCGATCTTTGCTTCACCGGACTTGACAAAAACAGTCATTTAACCTTGCAAAACACAGGAGTTGCTGGCTAACTGCTTAGTTTTTTTGTGGTATAGTGCAACTTTGGTGTTTGAGCACAGCAGCACCTAACGGATCCAAACTAACGGCTTTAGAGAGAGAGCAATGTATGGCTTGAGTTTCGCTTTGGAAAGGGCTGCTTTCGTCCACAGCAGTGCAGCTTCCTTGCCGGTCCTCCTGTATGCTTCTCTAAACTTGCAACGTGCAATATGAAAATGAACTAATCCTAAAAGCAAAAGCCAAACATTCAGATCCATGAATTTCACATTCAAATTGGCAAATCTGGTCGAAAGGGCGACAAATTTGCAGGTCCACCTTTTAGCGTCTGATCCTGAGGTTAATGTGTAAGCGGGTGTGAAAGTACAAACTGTTTTCATGTGGACATGTGTCACATACCTGCAGCAGCAGACTGTGGTTGACCTGCGAGAAGACAGGTGGGTTGTCGTTGACATCCGTGACAGTGATGGTGATGAGAACCGCAGAGGAAAGCGGAGGATCACCTTCATCTGCCGCCTGAACCGTCAGGGAGTAATGAGGGGTCTGAAGAGGAGATGGAGATGAAATTCAACACGAGTCAAGCTTTATTTCTTGTATTTTGGTCAAATGAAACATAATCTTCTTAATTTTTTACTGACTGAACAAACAGACTGACCTCTTCTCTGTCCAGCGCAGTGCGGACAGTGATTTCTCCACTACGAGAGTGAATAGAGAACTGCTGCAGGGGGTCACCGCTCACGATGGAGTAACGCAGCAGATTGTTGATTGGACCATCCTGATCGGTGGCTGTTACCTGGACGTGAAGAAAGCGATGAAAGGTGAGGAGAGGAACACAACTTAATACCACGTAAAACAAGAATACCGTTAGCGATCAGGCAAAAGTCAGATGTAGGATCGACATATTACACTGATGGCATCCACCCGACCGGTGTGATCCAATAAAGCAACATCAGTGCTGAGAGAAGTGAGGTCAGAGGTCATGGCTAGCCACAGAACAAACATTCTCTTGACCGATGACGTTTATATCTACACAAGAAACCAAGTTAGAAAAGCAGAAAACGTGTTTTCACTCCTGGTTTCATGCCTTTTTGTTTGTTCTGCTTCATGGTTTTTCATGAAAACAAATATATTCATTGAACGCATTAGTTAAATGATTGTAAATAACACAGAAATCTGCGTCTAAGCAACTTAACTTTTGTCTTTTTTCTTAAAAGAAGTAAAAAAAATATGTGGGAAGATTTCTGCAGACATTTCTACCATAAGAGGTCTTCAATGGCACATTGTTGGACGGTTTCTCTCAATAACAGACAAAGATGATTCATACAGATTGAGATGTCACGTGATAAAATCGTGAGCTCATCCTGTCGTCTCTCTCTTTCTCGTCCATTGTGACGGTTTTAGCCCAGTGTAACAATGAATCCTATCATTTCCTCCGCTGACAGAGGTCACTCTCCTCCAACTACAGCAAAACAGTTGAAACACTTTTAAACAGTGACGTGTTGCGGTTAAATGGTGAAAACGGAGCGATGAGAATGGCGACCGGAGAAGAAAAATGTCAAATATGAAACCATATGATTACAGACACATCATCGAGCCGTGGTCAAACCATCAGCGAGTCACTGAGCTGTGGTATTGGTGTGTTATCTCTGCTTCTGGCCTGACAGATGACAGCTGACATGTCGGATAAATGTGTGTGTCTGTGTCTGTGTGTGTGTGTGTGTGTGTACCGCCATGTTGCTATTGTGCGCATGGAATTATAAATATGTGAATTCTGTTTGTCCTTGTTTGTGTCTTATCTTTTTTTTTTCCATTACCTGAATCAACAGCGAGCTGCCAGCTGTTATATTATCCTCTGTGTGAAATAAGATAATATATATGAAATACCTGTATGTTACACCTCTGATATATGTGTTAATGCATGTTGTTTGTGTGCGTTTGTGTGTTGAGGATGAAAAGCACAACACAGGAAATTCTGTTCTGAAGTTAGAGATTACGGAGAAACGTCCTTGGAACCTTGGAAATAATTTAAAGTCCAATTCAATTCAGTGATTCAATTAAAGATTACTGATGTGTCTGTGTGTATGAATGTTCCTCATATTCTGTGTGTGTGTGTGTGTTTGGGCCTACTTGAAGAATTCATCAAAAAGTAATTTATTTACTGTAACCTTCAATATTTCCTTTCAGCCTCGCTCTCTACAGCAGCAGAGGGTCTGCAGGGGGGGTCTGTGAAATGTTTTCACATTCACTCAGTTAAATTATTGTGATGTGAAACATTTTTTTAAACAAAAGGACTCAAAATCTAAAAAAGTTCACCGATTATGTTCTAATCTAACAATATATAACTTCGACAATCTTCCTCTTGCGTGTCAAGCACAATTCCCAGGACCTGTTATTGTCCTTTCTGTGTGTTTTAGTATTATATTTTATATTTTTATTTATTTAAAATGATCTGAATTTGCATGTTATTTAAGAGTGAAACACGGTCTCTTGATCTGACATTTCACCCCTCATCTAAGAGGCTTCTTTAGTTCTGACTGACTAATGGGGAGATCTAGGCATATATCCTAAGTGGGGTCATTAACCAGGCCATTGTTTCCACTTGTTAGTGCTTGTAGAAAAACCATTGCTCAACAGAGGAGGACGCCTCGGACATCAGTTATCCACCACCTACAATGCCGTCCTTTCATCCCTTCCCAGGAGGCTGGACAGCAGTTCACACTTGGCCTCATGCAACTCAAATGACCGTCGTCCACACTGGAAGTGAACCAAGTGGAACCAATGGCCTGGTTAACAATCCCACCAAAGCTAAATACCTGGGTGTCTCCACCAGTCAGTCAGAACTGAGGAAGCCTCTTGGATGAGAACATCTTCACAGATCTACAACTAATGTCCAGCTGCCCCAGATTTCATTTCAACGTGGTGAGCAGTGCAGCTTCTGCTGCTTCGAGATGAGCTTTTACACCAGTTCGTAACACATTTTGTCCAAAAAGTTTCTTAATTTCTTAACGTCTTCTTAACTTCTGTGTCCTGCCTAAGTGCTTACCTTCATTATCAGGCCTCCGGGCGTCAGATCCTCGGATATCTCCGTGCTGTAGTCCCCTCGTTCGAACGCCGGCGCGTTGTCGTTCACATCCGTCACGTTGATGATAACCGTGGTGATATCGCTGAGGGACGATTTGCCACGACTTCCCTCTACAGAGAGGTAGTACTCCCGGGAAACTTCAAAGTCCAGCGGCGCAATGAGGGTCAGAAGGCCTGCAAGAGCACAAGGTAAAGGCTGAATTATTCTTCTACAGAAAAAACAAAAACTGATCGATTCTGCACAAGAATCAGGGAAAGATAGACCAGCTGGACTGAACCTCAGATCTTTTCCACCTCTCTTTGGAGCACTTTAGTATAAAACATCACAGCGGTTTGGTGAATGTGCTGTGCAGCATTCTGATGGAATGTTAGATTTGTTGGGGGTGATGAAATCCTTGAGTTTTAAACAGTTACCTCTGATATACAACATCAGTACAAAGCCGCCCAGTTCACCTTATGAGCAAAATACTCTGAATTCATAAAACATGTGCAAGGTCTCGATTCTGGTACAGCCTCTTCGCCCCTGTTCGATTCACCGGTGGGCCCATCATTACAAATACATGATGCGTTGCTGAACACTCTTCAAAGTTGCACAACTTGGTTTTAAATTCTAGTCGAGATCTCAACCACCACCGCCCTGAAATGTGGGGAAACAGATAAAATGAGCATCAACTAGAGTTTGAATCTTGGGTTTGACGTAAGAAGGCTCATTACACAGCAGGAAAAAAGGGATAATATGATAAATCTACCATCTTTAGGTCCATCAGTGTGGCTAAGAAAGCTTGACCTGAAGGTGGTGCTAAGACGTAGCATGGCAGGCTAAGTCCAGCACCATCAGCAGCTCTACCTTGAGTCCACTTTTATCAGTTTGTGCCCCCGGCTCAGGCTCGTGATGATTGTAATTTATTAATGACTCAAATTAAGCATGTTAACATGTTCATGTGTAGCATGTAATTAGCAGCGCCTTAGCCTTAGGGCGAAGGAAGTAACGACGTTGTTGTTCTATGAAAGTGGAAAAGTCCTTGCATTAATATACAGAAAAATGATATCTAAGCTTGCATTTAAATATACAAATCAAAGTCAGTTGACACTGTACATACATTTAGATATATTTCTAAAAATTTGATAGTTTTCTATATAGATGAATGCGTTGCCAACATTTCTATTTGGCCAAATAGTTTACTGTAATAACACACGTAACCACAGCACCAGATTATAAGCCTGTAACAGTCAGATTGTGGTACCCATGTTGCGCTACATGATGAAACGACCAAAGGATCTGCATAGAAATCCACTTAAAGCCTGCGCAGTACCAGGACCAGGTTTCAGCTGAAAAGCTTTGGTCCAGATCAGTGGCTCTCAGCTCTCTTTCAGACCCTTTTTTCGTGCATTTCCATCCTCTCCACTGCTGCTTTTCAATCCGCTCTCTATATAAATCACTGGGATGCTGCTCCGCCTGACTGCACATCATATTGAAATGCAGAATGTATATTATGTGGAGTGACAGACACAATATATGTTTAAAATCGATGTTCAAGCAAAGTGCTTTTGATGATAATATGCACCATAAGTCAAACACACACCGTGTGTGTGTGTGTGTGTGTGATATCGTGTGACGTATCTGGTGAACTCTCACTTTTGTCAGCGCAGTGAAGCTCTCAGTTTAACCTTTCAGGATCTATAAATCTCTCCACAGCCTGGCTGCTGTCTTTGTGTGTTATCTGTCATCCACATGTGAAGTTTAACCTGAATTTATGGCAGCGATAAAAGAGGCATGAAGTCCTGAAGGGGATAGACTGTGTCATGTCCACTTTTTTTGTCTCTTATTGAGTCACTCCTTTCAGTTTGAAGTTCTCGTTTATCTGACGTCGAGCACGGTAACAGATAGACCCTTTCCCCTCTGCGTATCTCCTCCTCCAGTGGGCATTTCATCAATGGAACATCTTCATTCCTGTTATTGAATTTCTGGTCTGCAGTTTCTATGGAGTATGAATGACTTGCCTCCAATGAGTCGGACTTTCAATGTTATTTTTTAAAGAGATTAAAAGATCAGGGAAGAATGGACCAGCGTCTGAGTAACCAGAGCTGAAAATAACAGAGTTCAATCAATTAGGGAATGATATCTTTGATTGTTTAAGTCAATGCTTTGAACAAAAGTGCTGATTGTTAATTGACAAGACGTCCCCTCAAGCTTCAAGAACACGGCAACATTTACTGTTTTCTGACACAGATTGAATTGATTGATTCGATTTTAAGATATCAGGTTTGTGTTAAGAGTTGTATCCACCCATCTTGTCCATATCCTGTAATTCCTGTTATCATGGTCACCAGGGGAGCCAATCCCAGCTGAAAGAGGCGTGGGACGCCCTGGACAGGTCGCCAGTTCATTAAAAGTTTTAAATTTAATAAAATAGATTCTACAATATATATATTAAAAAAAAAATACAATGTTTGTACTGAACTGAACCTGCAGTTTGCAGCATTTCGCCAAAATTATATCAGGTGCTTGGTACAACAGGTGATATATCATATATCACGGGTGGTTCTGATGTAAAAGAAGTAGTTTGATAACATCATGAAGTAGCATGGGATGATGGGAAGTGTTAAACAACCACTGCCGATGAAAATCTACCTGGCGTGACTCAGGCTCTTGTTCATGGACGAGGTCATGCATTAAAGTTTAGTCACATTCAATAACTTCCTTCATTCAAATGAGAGTCTGGTGATATTTTCTTCATAACTTCTAACTTATTATATAAGTTTCAATCCTCTTTCCTTGTAGTAGTAAAAACCTGACTCACTTGTAAACAAACGACACTTAGCGACCAACAAACTAAACCTAAACATGTAATTCGTGTTGTGAAGGGCGCTGCCAGTTTTTATAGATAAGGTTGTTTGGAAGCTGTAAATTGGTCCAACTTCATGTTTACTACGCCGAGCAGCTCTGAGGAGACGGATACCTCCGTTAGTGATCATACTATCACTACACCGCAGAGCAAACGGAGTGTATCTGTGGACTGCAGCGCATGACATCCAGCAGAGTGTGTGGGTGAGACGCACAACCTGTTTTCATTGGGCTGCCAGCCAGTCTGCTGAACCTCACTTCATTAAGATAAAACAAAATGGGATCGAACAGAAAAAACAAAAAAAAAACATCTACCATCTCCGCTCAAACTAAACACCTCCAGGTTTCAACACGTAAATTATTTGTACCTCGTACACAGCACAGATCTCACTTTATTGATTTCTCTAAGATCAAGGAGATTTGCACAACCCGAGTGATCCGAGTGTTATTTATTTATTTGTTGTTTCGTTTTTTTTGTGCCTTTTTCTAACGAGACAAAATTGGCTAAGCTTCAGGTTTTTTTTTTTTATTATCAACGGCTCACATCTCAGTCATGCATCGAGTGCGTTGTTCAGGGGAATTCTGACGGAGGAAGATGAGAACAGAACATCTGGTTTTTACATTTATAATCAGATCTGAGTCACATTTATGAGAAACTTGCATCCTGTTATCGTCTCTGTGTGCGTTAGGCCAGTGTGGACAATTCTGCAAATGCACCAGGAGGACTGCCTCATGGCACTATCGGCTTTTAGGATTGATTGTTTTATCAATTACAGTTTTTACTTAATGTAAAATCGGTCTTTGTTCTTGGAGTTCATGTGTGCTTGAAATCACTGGAGTCGCTTTCTTTTCCGTTGCTCTAATGATGCGAGGAGGATGACAGCTAATTACAGTGTAACCTCAGCTGGCATCATCACACGGGAAAGACCCACTAACTGTTTGTTTCTACAGATGGAGTTACACAAAGGCGAGTAAAGCTTGTGTGCATGTCTTAGACGCACGACGAATGCTGTGACTTTTTATTGCAACGTGGGAAAGCATTAAATAGTCGAACTCAGTTCGCCTTGAAGGATTATTTCTGGAAAAATTGTGAATCCAAGTGAAAGATGAAGAACCTCGTCTGGTGGACAGACCAGAGGCCTCTTTGACACCAGCATCAACTCTCCTAAAGCGGACATGCTGCAACTGTTGATTACTTCAGGTAAGATAAGTGGTTAAAGAACGCAAAGTCGAAACAAAGAGGCATTGAATGAAGTACTCTATTGGTATCACTTTCATAATTTACCCAGCCCTCGGTCCAGCAGAGGGTCTTCTTAAAAAGTCCTACTGATTTACAGTATATGGAAACCAATGCTGGAGGGCACTGCAGGAGACTGGTGGATGTTTTTTGGGTTCTAAGCAAGTGGCAACATCTGCAGCTGTGAAGTGAAGCCAATACAAAAGTACCAAACAATGCAGTTCCTCAAACGTCCACTTGAGGCTGGCTCCAGAAGTGAGTCAGTCTCCATAAGCCCCCATGTTAAAATGTCCAAATTCACAGCAGAAATAAGCTCTGTAGCACTGAACTGTTGATCTCAAGCGTCGAGAGAGCTTCCAGCAAAACTGAACTTTACTTTCATTTCAATATATCCAGACAAACAAGCCAACAAATCTTCACCTCTGGCAAAGACACTTCCTTGTATCCTACCTGAATAAAAGACTTGGCACTGATTTTCCATCAAACCTTTAACTCCGTCCACCACCTGCCAACCCCAGAAAGCTCCTTTTGATCTATGAACCTTTTTTTTTTGTAATAATAGTGTAAATATTTCCCACAATCCTGCAGATTTCCTTCTACATTCTCACAATGAAACCGCCTGAGGCAAAAATTCTTCTCTGTAACAGTCATGTTTGTGCAGGTAATTATGCTAATGCTCTGATATTTATTGTGGCGGTGACTTATTGCTGTTTGAGATGCTGCACATTGTGTCTTTAATATAAACTGTTTTATGGTTTATGTGCAGAAGCTTCTGCGTGACCGCTCGCGCTCCCCGCTGCCAGCTCTCCGTCAATAAGGGCTCGTAGCTTTATTCCGTGTTTTGCTCAAAGCGGCCTGAGCTTATTCTGCACAGCGTGATGCGACTTCTCAGAAAGAAGAAACTGGGTGAAGTCGTTTGTTATTGTCAACCACAATGTTTCCCACATCTCATTGTGTGTGTATACACACACCCCCACACACACACAAACACAAGACCAGGCTTCAGAAAGTCAAGCTGAAGATTTAATAAGACATTTCAAATGTTACGGGTAATAAAATCTGACACTAATTTAAAGATAAAAGAAAGAAAGCTTTTACCATAATGACATAATTTATGTCCTAACCCCTACATGTGAACTCCATGATATAAATCAAACAGACATGCACACACACACACCCATTTTGGTCCACATGACACCTTGTTTATACGAGCAGAGCTCAACCATCAGAATAGCACGCCTGAGCCCAGCCTCCTTAAAACCAAGTCTTAATATTCAAGTGAACTTTCGCAGAAGTGACGACTGACCAAAATACACCTTTACCTTCCAAAAACAGTCCTCAGTCTTGAGGTGAAAACCTTAATAGATCCTTAGAGGAAGAAGTAAACAAGCCCACATACACACCGAAACGGCAGCCATGTTGCTTCAGGCACTGGTGAGACGGTGACACACAATCCAGAAAGTCCAGTTTGCGCAACAGATCGTGAGTTTAAAGACTTATCAGACACTGCACAGAGTTTTATGAGACAGTTTTTTTATAACTCTGCGACAGCTATTTTATGTTTCGTCACGGCGTTCTCGGGTAAACAGTACAGATACAGCGTTCACACAGAAATGTGCATCTGCATGTGTTTGATTGGACGATGCAGCACTTTGTGTTTGTTTGACCCATTGATCCACCCCAACAGCCTCCACATGCAGACTTTCTTGCTCAGAAATGACACTAGAGGGGGGAGGTTCAACCTCACAGGACTGCTGACCGAGCTGCCATATTTGATAACATGAGGCTGAAAAATGAACACTAGATATCAACTTCACACTAAAGTAATGTCAAAGTAATATCTGTACTTCCTGCATATTTCCATATACCTGCAACTGTTTTCATATTTTTTTTTTTTTGCTGTTTTATTGCCACATTCAAAACGAATATGTCACTCTGCTCTTGACGGCGCCGTCCTCGTCACTCTGGTGTGTCAGACGGGTGTTTTCATACTTTATCCTGCCGACACTTAACTTTCAACCGCAGAGATGTATGAACTGTCAAACACTGTGATTCACCGACACATTGCGCTGTCACGTCGGGTAAACCACCGTCCATCTGGCACCTGCAGTAAGATATGACAAACTGCGGCATGCCAAGTGTTTAAAAAAAACAAAAACAAACCTTCTGATCCAGGGCCAGTGTGAGATTTACTGTTTGAAACTACGTCCTTCACGGCGTCCGTGGAGAAGCTTACTGATGACGCAGAGCACCCATGATTTATTTATATAATTTTGAATCATTCAGCGGACATCAAAAAACAAAACTCATAAATTATCAACGGCGGTCTCCACAAGCCTGTGAGTCATCCTGTTTTTGTCGTACAATGAAAAAAGAAAACTAATGATTAAAAATGAAAAAAAAAACAAGTCCATAATGATTTGAAAGTACTTCTCATAACTGCAGTACATTATGCAGCTCCTGCAGGAATTCATCCGTCTTGTAGGATAATAATTAAAGCAAATGCAAATCGACTAATCTCAGCAGTATCTGTGAGAGCATTTAATTTCTCCAGAATGGTTTCAAGATGTTACCACTTTGTTTTATTAATGAGTGAATGTTGTTGGCGGCCGTGTGTGGACATTAAACGTCTTAAATTCAAAGCAAAAAAAAAATCCCTGAACAACAAACAAACGGGAACACAGAGAGCGAGAAGATAATATGATCTGCGTGCTAAATGTGAAGCTAGAGCCACGACACAGTTAGCTTAACTTATCATGAAGACACAAAGCGCCAAAAATCAATCCACCTGGAGGCTGGTTCCAGAAGTGAGTCAGTCTCCGTAAGTCCCCATGTTCAAATGTCCAACTTCACAGCAGAAATAAACATGTTTACAGCCTGGTACAAAAAACAGTTTTGGTCTCTGTAGCTAATTTCCCCGTTCATGACAACTGTACTGAGGGTGAATTTATATACAACTCACCTGTTCAGATTATATTAAGGCTTAAAGTTATGCAAGCCACGCGTACCGAGCTTCAAAACGCCTCTTCAGAAAGCTGTCACGGATACAACATTCAAACATTAATCTGTAGCAAATATAAATGCTGGCATATTAATACTGTAGTCTGCAAACTGCATACTCTCACTTTGTCCACAGAGAACAATGGTGTATCGATAGAGAATTGATCCATCTAAAGTTTGCAAAAAGTTTGATAAAGTTTTTCTGGGTAAAAAAACGGCGGACGACTACACAGCAGTGCTGAGATCGATCACTTCTGAAGAAGGTTCACTGCTGGGCCATGAATCAATTTCTAAGGCGTGTGTGCGTGCGTGTGTGTGTGTGTGTGTGTGTGTGTGTGTGTGTGTGTGCTGGTTATACTGGCTTCTGTATGAATTTTCATTACTCTTACTGACAAGCCTTTATACAAATGCTGGCTCAGCTGACTTGACAACCAATGCTGACACACACACACAGCTGGCGTGAAGGTGTGAACGTACCCGCAACGGTGAGGGGGAAGTAAATTGGGTGAGGTGTAAATTAAACACACACACACACACACACACACACATCTGTTTGTGATGTAACGACATACTGAGAGAGCGAAGCGTGTGTGATGTGCGCGAGCCTGATCAGAGGACGTATCGATCGGGTACGGGAGCGAACACACAGGACGGCTCGGCGGGAGATCGTGAAGTTACCGTCTTCCTCACTTGACTTCACGTTCGGTGCTGCTTTCCAAAGCAAATGACTTGAAATCATCCGTCTAACTCAACACTGCCTGAGTCTGCTGTGATTACTTTGAGCTCGGGTTAGTTCCCGAGGCAAACTATTGAATTTCTGACTCTTGATTGCGTTACAAACATCACACCTCTCTGCCTGAGGTATTTTCTCAGCTTTGTCATTCATGCCATCACACAGGCCTTTTAAATTCCACTTTATTCTTAGAATCAACAACTTGTCACATGAATAAATACGAATGTTTATGAACGTGTGATTTTGTGTTCCTGTCACTTCCCAACAATGTTCATTCGCCCAGCTTTCTTCTGCTTCAGCCCGCCACGTCTCAGCTTTTCAAACTGTCTTCTCTCCCCCAGATGATGAAAGCTAATGCAGTGGACAGCGATCAATGAGTGTGGTTCTTCTGACCAGCTGACCTTTAATGATTTATTGGCAGCAAGCCGTGACACGGTCCCACACAGTCCAAAGGGCAGAGGGGATCATGGGAAAAAAAAGTCCAACTCTCTCAACTTTTTATTTTTCAAAACAAAAATTCATTTTGTGTCAAGTAGGTGTGAGTCCTTTAATTATCTGTTAAATCATTGAATTATGTGCCTGATTAGAACTGGCCTTTATCGTGTTGTGTGATGTTAAAGGTGTTGCATAAAACACTGCCGTTATTATTAATTTAAAGACGTTACTAATTACCGTTAAACCTGTGACACAGACGCTGCGTAGACTGGCAGCCTCTAGCCGCCTTGGAGGGAAATTAAATTAAAGCATCATCAAAGCTCCGACTGTCTGCTCGTGCTGTGCCGTAAAGCATTAAAGCTGGATTTTTAAAATCGTTCAACAAGAAGACGGCAGAGTAAAGAATGAAGTTTTGAGAGTTTCTCTCACAACACAGGAGCAGCAAATAAAGCTCGGGTGAACCAGCTGTACGCGATAACTGTTCAGCAGACAGACGCAGATAGCGACTGGCTAATTTTGGACCTCGTGGTGGATTAGCATTCTCTGACACAGGGACAGGTAATCCACTGCAATCCTCTCGTTTGAGCCCTCAGAAGTCTTCGATTTTCTTCAACTTATTCATTAAAACGTGGAGCTTGGACACTTTCTGTCTGGCTGTCAATTCATGTGCGGCCTTGACACAGAAAGAAGACTTCATACAACCGTTGCCACAGCATGAACAAAATGATCTTTATGTGTAAAGCCATCAAGGTTATGTAGTATATATATATATATATACACAATGTTTACAGGATGAATGTAGCACTAAATGAGTATTTTATTGGTGCGAAGCCATCCTGCATGTTAGTGCATGTCCGTCTTGGCTTTGAGAAGAGCGACTCAAAAGGCTGTTTGTCTTATTTTTGGCAGTGAATTAAGGATTTATCTCAACCAAACCAGAGTTGGTTATTACAGTTTTATTTTGTCGTTAAGATCACGTGCGATATATTGTTTTTGTCAATAATTTCTAATTCATTGCATTTAAGGTTTATTTCAACCAAACTATCGTTGGTGATTGTTGGACTTTCAAAGACGGTTTTGAGTTTATTTCTGTCCAGTTTAAAGTGTGTTTCATGATTATCTGCAAGGTAAAATGGTTTTGTCAGTGGAGTCTGGTCAACCACAGCGCCAGTTGTTTTGGTCTGAGACGCCGTGCTCTAGTGCGACATCTAGTGGTTTGTTTTGGACTGCGTGCATGTGTAAACAAAGTCAAAAACTTTTCTAACCTGTCTGTGAGTCCAGCAGGAACCGTCCGTCCTCGTTCCCGGACACAATGCGGTAACCAATAGGATCCGGCCCTCCACCGTCCCTAGTCAGGGCAGAGACGCTCAGCACCTCAGACCCGACCGCCATGGATTCTGGGAGCTGAGCGGTGTACTCCGAGCTCAGGAAGACAGGCTGGTAGTCGTCCAGGGCGACCACGTCCACCGTCACTGTGGCGACGGAGTAGAGGTGACGAGGCAGGCCGCGGTCGGTGGCCTTCACCTTCAGCTCGAAGGTGGGCGGGGTGTCGGGGGTCAGGGGTCGCTCCAGCCGCAAGATCCCTGAAAACTCATCCAGAGAGAAGTAGCCGCTGTCGCCCGCCAGGAGGGAGTACTTCACCTCCGAGTTGATACCTGAAGAAATGTGAATATGAAAGTGTGAAAAGAAAAATGACCTTTAATATGTGATTTAGTCACAACTGAAAGACGTGCTGCTGCACGACGGCTGGATTCTTTTCTGTGAGGTGGAAAACAAATTAGCCAAGAAGCTGCTACGGTTATCAAAACCACATCGGTATTCCCACGAGGCGTGTTTACGATTAAACGTGAAGACATGATATATCATAAAACTTTCAACTGTGCGAGATAAAGTTAAAAAACTGCTGAGATTTTGATGTTAAAGAAACTTCTATATGGGTGCCAGGAAACACAGCGATGAAGTGAAGTGCTGAACAGAGCAATTTGTACTCTATCTCCAGGTGATGACGCTGTTTCTACCACAAGTCCACCACGAGCACTATTATGGTGTTAATGACAGTGACATTATTTTCACAAAACTTGGAGGAATGATGCTTTTCGGTGCTGATCTTTATCACCCAGATGGCGTACGGTAATTAAAGTCTTAAAGTTTAGAGCTCCAGTCCGCGGTGTCAAGCGTGCGAACGCCCTGACTCGATTACTGTTCTTATAATGGGAGTCAAAAAGTGGCGCGTACGGGTCATTAAAATCAAAAGGGGTTTATTCATCTGGGAGCGTGAACGTGCTCTGCAAACCTCGTGGCAATCTGCACATCAGAGTTCGATCTTTCTCGAGGACAAGCAGAAATGTTGTGGTGCTACAGGAAAGGCCAGGGGGAAGAATCATCTGCCTGGGACCATGAACATCCAGAGCATACTAAACAGCAATCTGTCCAGCGGATATTTAGACGTCTTGATCTAAGACCAAAGTGTCGGACAGATGGAAAGACGGACTGGTGGAGCCACCAAATGACGTCCATTGCCATCTGTAAGCTCTAAAGACGCACACAACTGCTAACCCGAGACCAGTGGTGTTTATTTTAGGAGTGTAGTTTTGAGCCTATGAAAAAACTTGTCTCAGTGCAAACACTGCAACCTGAGCACATCAATTCTGACTATGACAAGTACCTCATTAATATTATTATTATTATTAGTGAGGAATGACAAACCACACAGGTCAATCGTCACCTCCGCCTGGTCTCTTATTAAAAAAAACAAGCCTACCTGCCCCTGCAGTTCACAGAAACATGTGAACCTGTGAGGCCGGGTTGGAAGCTAAAGACTAATTAGGAGTGTCGCGATTAAATGTCAACATTTTTCACTCAGGTGGAGAGGCAAACAAGTTCTGGAGTTTGGCAAACTGACGACTGAGTTAACCTTTTTCTCTTTCCTTGTGTTTCCTGAAACGTCCACGAGACAAAATGCCACAAAATACAGCTCCAATTTCAGTTTAATTATGAGTAAATCTGGGAAGGTTGCTAATTATATAAATGCATCGTATTATGGATCTATCGATATTTCTCTGTGTCGAATTCATGAAGAGGTTTTTAAGGGTAAACAGGGTCGATAACGTCATCTACTGAACCAACAGGCTTTTTGTTTTCGATGCATTTCTCTGACATTTCTTTGGCAAATAAAGCCTCCAATAATAAAGAAAATCAGCATTCATTCGTCATTGTTGTCTGTGAGAAAGTTGCCAGCGTTGAGGGATAAAAAAAAACAAGCTGCTGCACATCTGAAGGAGTGGCTGACCTGTTCTGTCTGCTCCTGTTTCCCTCCCCAGCTGTGTGTGTGTGTGTGTGTACAGGTCGAGTATTTCTATTCAAGTGTGAATATGCGTGTTTGTGTGAAAAACATCAAACTGTCTGCGCTGATGAGGAAAGCGTCTTCTTTATTTTACCGTTATCCGACTTTACCGCTCAAACACCTGTAAAAAAAAAAAAAAACGACCATCAAAGGACAAAAAAATTAATAAAACATTCAAACGCAGCGGTCGGAGGTGTACCGAACTGCGTCAGCAAACTCCAACTGGAGGAGAACCGGTTCAGATCTGCTCGGCGTGCGTTCGGGTGCTGAGAACACTGAAGTTTCTCTAAAAATCTGCGTGATCAAAGCGTGTGTTCAGACACGAAGACAGAATGACAAATTTGTGTCAGTGAGATTAAAAAAACAAAAAGCTTTTATGAATCACAGGCAAGAAAATAAAGAAAAAAACAAAGAAAGTCTTTCAGGGGAAACACAAAGGAACGAACTTAACTCCAGAACGAACCTGAGAGCTTTGTGTGTGTTTGTGTTAACACTTCAAGCCTCATTATGTAACTTTCCCACCTTAAAATAACAGCTGCAGAATCATGTCGATGCTACACTGACTTGCAATCAGTTGACTGGTGTAAGTCAAACACCACCAACTATTTGACTGATTATGGAGACACAGTGTTTCCCCTGAAGTCATCTGGCTGATGCCGCCTGGATGGGAATGCAGAGGTCGTTTTGGCGTTTACACTGGTAGCACAGGAGCTTTAGACCGCTGGAAATGCAGGCGGAGAGTGATGCTATAACCCCGAAACCCGACCGGACACGTCGTGGTTGCAGCGCTGCTTTGGTCCGTCCTGCATGCAACTTCAAACCCCACCGGGAGCGTTTCAGAAGCTTTTCAGAAGACTTGCTCAGATTTGGTCACGCGAAGAGGCCGAGGAGAAAGTCGTCGGAGAGAAAATGAGAGAGTAACCCGAAAGTATCGTCAAACGTAATGGCTGTCTGTTAAATCTGCAGAAAGAATGATTCCAGGTGTTTTGTGACTATTTCAGTTTCTGAAGCAGGAGTGGTGAAACGTTTGTTTTTATCTTGGCGCCAATAATTGGAATATAGTGTCTGTGACCCAAAAGAGTAGAGCCAGAGTGAAGGGTTAAAATCGTGAGCGACAAACAATTACCAGCACAGCTGGAACGAAGCAGTAAAGAAATATCAAGTGGGCGTTTCAGAGAGCAAAACACAGGAATGGCTTAGTCTATGATTAGAATAAGAAGTACCACATTCACACACACACAAAGGCAAGCCTGTGCATTAGGTAGTATTAAGGATCACTCATAGCAGGGCTATTGGGTTGTCACAACATGTTCTGACATGAGAGAAACAATACAATGCTCTTTATTGTCTTACTGTGTTGTAACTCTGCACCCATAATGATATTTTAAAAAGTCGGCCTACCGGTGTCTGGGTCCTTGGCGTATATGACAGCGATGGGAGTTCGAACTGTCGTGTTGTCAAACACAGTGACCTCGTAGTGGCTGGAGGAGAAGCGAGGAGGGTTGTCGTTCATGTCCTGGACCATCAGCAGGATGTCGGCCTGACACGACCGACCGCCGCCGTCCGTCGCCTTCGCCACCATGTTGTACTCAACCACCCTCTCTCGGTCCAACACAGCCAGAGTGAAAAGCTCACCTGCAGATGGAGATGGATACAATACTGAAGTCATCATGAAACTCAAAACAAGTTTTCTTTGACAGTGTCGACGAGGCTATCAGCCGCGTTGCATCCTAAACAGTTGGAATATGTACCCTGATCTTCCAGAGTATAGCTCCATAAAAGAGCAACAGTGAAGAGACGAGAGCTGAGGCTAAATTTAGTGTTTGAGATTTTGACCTGTCGGTGGCTCTAAGCGATCACTTCACTCTCAAGGATTCATCCTTTGGGATCCAAAAGATATTTCAATCTGCACCAAAGTGTTGGACCCGTCAACAAAAAAAACTATCTGATATCTTACAGGCAATCTGGTGACATGAGAGCAAGATGTTATGACAGAAATCAAGTATGATGGATGTCAGCGGGGAGCTCCTGAAAATGGGAAAACAAAGAAACGACAATAGAAATGTTTTCGGCTCTTTTCAGCACAGAGCCTCCCTGAGCAGCTGCAGAGTGCCGATGGTATCGCCAACGCTCACTTTAAGGGGGAACGCTCGTGTTTTGACCCCATCATACCTGTCCTGTGGTCAAGATGGAACTTGTCTGAGTCGGGACCGTGCAGGGTGTAGGAAATCTGGCCATTAGCTCCCACGTCTGGATCTGAAGCGAAACCTTCAGCACGAAAATGCTGGAGGGCGAGTTTTCCATCACCGCCTCCGTATACACCAGCTGGAAGAGGAGGATAATAACAATAATCAGGCCTCCATTTACATAGCACTGGATAAATGCTGGATAAATAAAATGACAGCAACCGGGCTCCTGTAATGGCCAAAGAAAGATGATTTAGACATTTTGGCACAGGTCAGATTTCATTGCTAAAGTTACATTTGGAGCAAATGATCTTATCAAAAAAACACAAAAGTTTGAAATTCAGATTATAGAGCCGCCATCTGAACGAACAGTTCCCACACAGCAGTCTGCATCATCAGGTCAAAAAGACAGAGTGGGACACTAATTGTAAGGTTAGTGGTTCCCCACTTTGTCATGCCCTTGTTTAGGACACTGAACCCCAAATAGCTCCTGATATCTGTGGGGAACACTTTAAATGTTGAATCCAAATCAAAGTTTGTGTATTTTCAGTTTAAAGCTTGCTGTCCAAAAAAAATACATAAAAAATTAAATATTTTAATAGTCCTCTGTCATTTTATAATGTTATATTATGATGGAAATGTTATAATGTTACTTGACCAAGTGTTAAATTGGCGTACAGCAGTTTTGGTGAAATCTGAACAAACTATGTCAACTTCAAAATCTCGTTAGGTTGCAGCACATGAAAGAAACCAAGAAATCAATAAATATCACAGCTCATAGCTCCAAATATTTGGTTAAGTATAAACTTATTATTTGGAGTGTTCCCTTCAGAATTGATATTGACGTGTTTTTGGTTGTTGGTGGAAGCTGCAGAATAAAATATGAAGAGAGAAGACGGTGTTCAGTTCTGTTATTGCAACTGTGGAGCTCTGTATGCAAATACACGAGAGGTTTAAAGTCTGGAAGTCTGATTACAACCAATAACAAATAATTTCAGGAATATAACAAAGTGTTGACACTACAGGTTGGTGGAGGCTGACCAATATTGGATAGTAGTCGTAAAATATAACCATAAATATTCAGCGTGTCCTTAATTTGCTCTTCACTCTAATGAGCTTCTTTATTAGACGGTTTCAGGAGGGACTGTGAGGCAGGCATGGTGTATTATGACTCTGGAACGAGGATTTAATTTACTGAGAAACATTATTGGAACAATAAAAGTATGAAGAAAAGTGTGCAAAGAAAATAAACTTTAATTGCTGTTAACTGTTCTCAGGAGGCGAGCTTGTTGTTTTGTACAAACCTCTGCGGTGTCTGACGAGCCGTTATTAACTTTTAATGAAAACTAAGGACACTGTGGTGCTGTGATGAACATTATCTGTAAATGTACGGCTGAAATAACTCTTCACTTCTTCACCTGTTCACACAGTGGACTGTTGTCATTGATGTCCAGCACGTGGACGTCCACAACGACCGGAGCTTCGAACTTCCCATCGCTGGCCAAGACTTTGAGCGTGTATCTGTCTTTGGTCTCTCTGTCCAGAGGCTCCTTCACAATCAAACCCCACTCGCCCTCGTCCTCCTGGATGATGGCAAACTGGCCCAACGGGTCACCGTCTGCATGTGTGATGAGGAACAGACAGACACAGATAGTTCAGATTTGAAAAATGACTTTAGTGAGACAGATGACATGAGGAGGGCTGCAGACGTCATGGTGGACGCTGAGGTTATGTTGTCTGCATCTTTTCTGGGAATCATGAAACATTTTAGCAATCAAGGGGAGTTAGGAGATGTTGGATAATGTGCATAAATTGGTTAATCCTTTGGGGTCTTTAATGCATCAAAAAAAGGTCCATCATAACATCTTAGAGCAAAATGTTAACCGAGGAAAAGCACAAACAATTGTGTGTGTTGTGTGGGTATTTTTGCTTGAAATTACAAATAATTAATAATAATAATAATATCACTAATTTGGTGCACGATCAATCCACAAATAACAAATGAACACATTTTCTCACTACAAAT
Organism: Miichthys miiuy; assembly: GCA_036365135.1. Classification (NCBI taxonomy): domain Eukaryota; kingdom Metazoa; phylum Chordata; class Actinopteri; family Sciaenidae; genus Miichthys; species Miichthys miiuy. The sequence continues at coordinate 24,458,991 of CM071611.1, read as the reverse complement.
GCAGAAAGAGCGTTTAGACCTTCATGTTTGGAGATGAAACTCCATGTATGTGTATGTAAATGTGAACGAGGCAGGAACTGAGTGACAGCTTTACGGGTCACGTGAAAAATGTTTTCTCGTTCGTTCCCGTGCTGTAATGTTTGTCGTTCACGTAAAAAGAAATGAGTTCATGTCTGAGTTTCTTATCTGTTATGCTGTTTGTTTGTTGTCTGCTTTCATTGTAACACCTCTCTAACATTCTGTTTGCTTCTCACTAATATAAAGTTGTTGTTTTTTTAATTCACAGCTTTCTTATTTAATAGCGCAGCCTCTTTGATATTGAGTTCTGACGGCATGTTGTTCCTGATGAATAATTCAATCATTTCTGTTTGCCATCTTGTTTCCGATATACTTTGCATTTTATTGTTTCTCACAAACTTTTATCTCTGAGATGAAAAACAAAAACAGACAGCTGACACAGGCTGCTGAGTGTGTGGCCATCAGTCTGTATGTTACCTGTCTGACAGGTGTCGTACGTTGATGCAGCCTTCGACGCTTCGACCTCAAGAAGGTAAACTGTTAAATAAATCTTTACGGCTTGTTGCCGTACAGGTATTGTGACTTCAGTGGTGACCAGAGATGTTAAACAGCCTGCGGCACGTGATGCATGTTGACAAATTTTATTAAAAGAATACCACAGAGAAAGAGGATGTCATGTATCAAGTTACTGATAATAAGTGCTTCATATTTATGTTGATAAATCACAAAGACAATAATTATGTAGTTAGCTGCCAAGATTTTTATCCTGTTTTGCAGAAAAGCCTCATTTAGATGACCAATATGAAAATAACAATACTATAAGTTTGGTTATAGTTATCAGTAAGATTTCTATATTTATTTTTGGGGGATTTTGGCAAAAGGGAAAAAATATATATATCACAAAATCAGGACTGGAAAAAACATTTTCTTTTCAATTTGTTCTGAATCTTCTCGCTGCATTCGGAATAAAACTCAAAATCTCAAGAAAAATGTCTCATTTTGATGACGAAAAGGTAAATTTGACCTTAAACACGAAGGCAAGTGTTGGCATTTACAATCAGGTAGTTTCACGTGATAAGGGATCAACTTTAAATTATGTAACAAACCACTGACAAAATCCTCCTCCCTGAGAATTTGAGGGTTTAACTTGAGGAGGAGTTTACTTTGAACAACTACACACAAATAATGTGTAGTGTTTTTAGGCATATTCTTATAAATTTGCACAGATTTGCTATGTGGATGTCTTGAAAAGCATTCAGGGTTCCAGCCCACTGTTCTAATAAGCCCAGTGCTCTGAAGGCATCCCTCTGAGTTTCTTGCCTTCGGTATCTTAGTGTATTTGCATGTGCAGGAAAGAACATAGTCAGGTAGTCAGGTGACTTTCGTTGTGATAACAGTAGTCAGGTAAGCATTGTCAGGGTAATAATAATAAACGTGGTTAATGGTGTGAAACGCTGCAGTTTGGTGAGGTTTCATGTCAAAACTGCTTGTTTAAGTTACAAAAAGAAAAAACAGTTATCAGTTATGTAACGGGCCGGTTATGGCACAGGTGGAAGAGTGGGTCGTTGGAGGGTTCGATTTCCAGCTCTCTCAGTCCAGTTGAAGTGTCCTGGGGCGAGATACTATATCCTAAACTGGCGTCTGTGTCTAAGCGTGTGTACTTGGAAGCTTCCTATCATTGTGAACTCTACTGATTTATTTAGGAAAAAATAAAAGCCTCTGCCATTAGTGAATGAGTGTGTGTGAATATGACAAAGCACTTTGAGTGGTCAGTAGAGCAGAAAAGCCCTGTGTATATACATACAAAGATTATTATATTCTATTATTATTATTTCTAACATCCCGGCTACGGCCCTGATGAAAAACGACTGGAAATCAAAATAATGAATTTTGTCTGTTGTGTGAAGCGGCTTTGTTAGACAGGACAGGCCTGAATAAGGAAAATCCTCACATTGGTGGTGGGCAGCTTTAACATCCATGGTCTTCTTCTTGTTTTTGTTTCACACCAGTGTCTGCCAGCGTTAGCCAAACTCTACCATTTATAAATAATCCCATTGAAAATATTCCTTTCTCCTGAAAAACAATGTTGTGACAGCGGGCTGCGTTAGAAAAGTCCAGCTTTAACTGTCTGAAAGAAAGCTGAGGATTTGCATTAATATGAGGCTTTGTTTTTGTTGTTCGCTGCAGGGCATCTAGTTGGTATTCATGTCTTCTCGTCTTGTCAACCCGCTTCTCTTTGGATGAATAACATAATATCATGACTCAGCTGAGGCCGATTAACAGAGATCTCATTTCACCTCATTAATGTCTTGATAAATCCCGCAAATCTTCAATGAGACAGTAATCTTTTAAGTATACGAGTGCCACACAATTACACTTTTGTGCACACATGTGTACAGACTTAATGATTTGCGCGGAGGGGAGGGAGCTACAGCCAATTTGCCACTGGTTTATTGACTGACTGCAATTACTGTCTGAACAATGTCAGAGTAAAATCTAGTAGCCAGCATGTGTCCAGGACATGTTTAGCTTAACTTAGCTTAGTGCTAAATTGGTCTAAAGTTTAGAGGCAGAGAAACCCACTACCAAAAGAAGTAGAAGAAAATGCACCTTCCAACAGCTCGTACCTTGTTGGCTTGCGAGCAATTTATCTTATTTAATTAAATGTTTAAAATGTGAGGGATTTTCCAAAATGGCACAACTGCACTCAGATTTGAGCCCACATCACTGCAAACCACACACCACACACACTCACCTGTGATGTAACACGTCACCAGACGATTTTCCAGTGACACGTCAGCATCTGTAGTTGTCATCGAGATAATGACTTCACCGGGACTGCTGTTTTCCACCACCGAGCCACGGTAGATGTCATCAGAAAACTTTGGCGGGTTGTCGTTCTCGTCCGTCACAGTCACCTCCACCAGGACGCTGGACGACAGTTTGACGTCACCGCCGTGGTCCATGGCGACCACGTTGAACCTGTAAATCCTGCTCGCCTCACAGTCAGTCTCCCGTATGGTGGTGATCCAGCCACTTTCTCCATCGATGGAGAATACCTCAGAGATGTCCACTGTGGGGTCATGGGGTAGAGGCTCCAAAATGTAAGTCACAAGGCCGTTGGTGTCGGTGTCCGGGTCATTGGCAGTCACCTGTGTGTCAAGATAAACATTTGGTGGCCACATTCAAGCAGTGAGTATTAGCTGGTTTCAGAGATAAAGCATTAAGACTTTCTTGATCTCACCTGAATAACTGTGGTTCCAGCAGGCATGTTCTCAGCCAGGAAGGCCCTGTATGGGCTTGCATCAAACACGGGCTGATTATCATTAACATCTTGAACCTGGACGCTGATCGACACCAGTGATGCAACATCAGTCCCGTTGTGGTTGCCCTGAGCAATCACGTCTATCTGATACCATTTTGTCTTTTCATGATCGATGGTCTTCTGCAATAGCAAAGTTCCACTTTCTTTGTCCAAAGTGAACACTTTGTCTTTGTTGCTTTCCACCGTATTCCCATCCACCAGGCTGTAAATAAGAGGCATGTCAGAGTCTGCTCTCACAGAGCCTATCTCTGTCCCTATGGGGATGTCCTCTGCAGCTGAGAAGGTATAGAGAGGCTCTGAGAACTTTGGAAGAGGAACCTCAGGAGGAACCACTTTGACCTGAACGGGGACTGTGGAGTTATAGAAAGGAAGGTTACCATCGCGAGCTTTGACTTTGAAGTTGAAGATCTTGTTCTCCATGCCAACAAGACTTTCTTTGACGCTCACAACCCCGCTGAAAGGGTTGATCTCAATAATGTCTTCGGTGACCTCTGCAGCTTCATCTACCGTGTAGGTGACATCTGCATTTTTGCCATCATCTGCATCATAAGCCATGATTTGAATGACAGGGGCGCCTTTATTTACTGTTGACTGAATTGAAACCTGGTATTCTGATGCTTTGAACTGAGGAACATTGTCATTCTCATCTGTGAGAATAATCTTGACTGTGCAAAAGGCCACTTTTCCACCGCCATCTTTTGCCATCACCTTGATAGCTATGACTCTTTGGGCAGGGTTCTCTCTGTCCAACGGTTGTTTCGTAACAATCTGTCCATCATTGTCGATGGCAAATTTCTCATCAGCAAGTTTGTTTATGATGGTGTAGTCAACACTGCCATAAGGCCCATCGTCGGGGTCAATGGCTGCTAATCGGATCACTCGAGTTCCTGCCTCAGCATTTTCAGCCAGTTCTGCTTCATAGATGTTCTGCTTGAAGTACGGACTATGCCTGTTGGTATTCATCATGTCAATGTTGACTGGTGCTGTCTTCTGAAACACTCCATCAGAGACAGCCACTGTCAGGTTATAGTAAGGATCCAGATTCCTCTTACAGACATTAGAAAAGGAGATGATTCCTGAGGATTCATTGATGTTGAAGTACCGGCCTTCGTTCCCTGAGAGGATTTTGTACTTGAGGTTATTCAGATCTCCAGTGTCTGGATCTGAAGCTTGGATTTTGATGACTATGTGGCCACACTTTGCCATTTCATCCAGTGAGGCTTCAAACTGGGAGTTGACAAAGTCTGGTGGGTTGTCATTGACATCTGTGACATTTATGAAGACATAGGCTTCACTGCTAAGAGGAACAGCGCCATTGTCAATGGCTTTGACTTTGAAATTAAAGTGTTTTGTGTTTTCATAGTCCAGCACCTGTTTTGTTACAATCAACCCGCTATGTGGGTCTATCTCAAAGAAAGCAGTCTCATTCTTCTCCGTTTTCACCATCTGGAAGGTAAGATCTTTATTTCTGCCTGAGTCCTTATCAGAGGCAGAAAGTTGTATCACAGAGGTGCCGATTGGGAGCCCCTCATCAATAATCACAGAGTATGACAGCTTTGAGAAAACTGGCGCATTATCGTTCACATCCTCTACTTCTATTTCAATGGAGGCCTCTGAGAAAGTTCCAGTCACAGAGTCAGTAGCTCGTACTGTCAACACGTGCATGGTTTGACTCTCGTAGTCGAGGGGGTTGGTGACGGTCAATACACCAGTTTTGAAATCAATGTGAAAGTGTTTTGAGGCATTTTCCTCTTCAAGGTTGTAGATTAGCCGATAGCCTTCTGGATTCCTGGCCTGGACGTGTAAGATGGTGGTGAATGGGGGGACATTTTCAGGGACTTTCAGCGGATA